>CM069864.1:51004500-52284500 GCA_036172795.1 Pelodytes ibericus | reverse complement strand
GTGTGTGTGTGTATATATGTGTATATGTAAAGTAGGTGTGTGTGAGGTGTTTGTATATATGGGTATATGCAAAGTAGGTGTGTGTGAGGTGTTTGTATATATGTGTATATGTAAAGTAGGTGTGTGTGAGGTGTTTGTATATATGGGTATATGTAAAGTAGGTGTGTGTGAGGTGTTTGTATATATGGGTATATGTAAAGTAGGTGTGTGTGAGGTGTTTGTATATATGGGTATATGTAAAGTAGGTGTGTGTGTGTGTGAGGTGTTTGTATATATGTGTATATGTAAAGTAGGTGTGTGTGAGGTGTTTGGATATATGTGTATATGTAAAGTAGGTGTGTGTGAGGTGTTTGGATATATGTGTATATGTAAAGTAGGTGTGTTTGTATATATGTGAAGTAGGCGTGTGTGTTTATGAATTGTGTTTATGTTTGCGTGATTGTCTGGCTCCTAAAAAAAAAATTCTGGCTCCTAAAATCAAATTACATTTGTCAAGCCCTGGTATAATATAAGCAATATATACATATACACCTATTTCTCTTTACCATCTGCTCTAACCCCAAATCTGTCGCTATGACTCATTAATACATTAAAAGGAATGTCTAGTGCCCAAAATACCTCCACCACATTTTAATGCATATTAAAGTACTTTCAAAGTATTTTTTGTGTTACTTAGAAAATGAAAGTCTGGAATTGCACATTTGGAGAGGTTCAGGACGACCAATTTTCACTTCTTACTTTTCAGACTTCTAAGGGACGCCTCTCCCTTGTAGCAGCCAATAAGAATTGGAATGTGATTTCCGGTTTAGTGATGTCATCAGGCTATTTGTTGCATTAGAGATCCTAGTGTATACAAAAGCATTATAAGTTAGTAGGGGTAGGTCAGTCCCCCCATAAATGCCAGCTTGGTAGTGCAGTTCCCCATATAAGTATCACACACACATGCTCCACTCACGTCACACACCCATCAGTCACTCCACTCACATTACACACACACAAACAATATTTTGTTGGGGGGGGGGGGGGGGGGGGAGGGGTGTTGCAGGGGGAAATTTAGATGAGATTAAGTTGGGGAAAGCACACTGAAAGCACTACGCGCTTCTCCAATACATGCAGGGAAGATAGAGAGGGGAAGCTGGGAAATGAACTGCCCTTGCGCAGGAGCGGCCGCACCATTGCAGTACCGAGCACGGGCACCAGGTAGTATATTTTTTCAGAGAACAGAAGAAGAAGAAAAAAATCGAAAAGAGACAGTCTAATCTACCCTTTGGTGCCTACAAGTTGCACCAAAGTTAAAAGTGAGGTAGAGCAGGACTTGACAAACCCTGGGCACCTGGTCTCCATTATGACTAGGAAATTAGACCTGGCTCCCGAGTAGGTTCATCCCTCACCCAGGGATCAGGTTTTTTTTTTTTTTTTTATAGCTTGATTTTTCTATCACCGCTTCCTGCTCCTCTCCCTAGCACTTTTGTGTCAGAGCGGCGGGTGTCATGTGACATTCCTCCGCTCACCAGAAGCATGAAGATGGTCTATGCCTGTGCAGAAATCCCCCCCCCCCTGCCATGCCATGAGCTAAAGCAGCAGGGAGTTAATAGATGGTAGCATCTTTTTTGTTGTGTTTTGTTTCTTTCTTTTTACACAAAAAACGATGTGCATGTGACTGTCTCTGTGTGTGACTGACTGACTGTGCCTGTCTGTATATATGTGTGACTGTGCGGTTGTCTGGCTCCTTAAAACGAAAATTACATATGTCAAGCCCTGAGGTAGAGATCCCTGCTTGCAAACTTACAGCCCTGCGTTTCATATCTATAAATAATATACTCTTAAAATGTCTTTTTAGAAAGCACGTTTTTTCTTTTATAAAAGCAAAATGCTGGTGTACAATGATTTCCAAGTTTTTCCCCCCTGGCTGGAAGTAAGGGAGTGATTGGCGCCGAAAAATCAACAATCTGTGAAGATGTGGAACACAGTGGATTGGGGGGGGGGGGGGGGGGGGTACATGGGTGGTGCGAAATTTAGTTATTCTCCTGGAAACCGTAACTCTGGTTACGGCACTGGGGTCTTATTTCATTTTGGAAGAGAGTATTTAACACTTCTCAAATCCACAACCCACTTGATTTCACTTTTAGATACATCTAATATAACTAGTCTGCCAGCGGCAAAGATCTGTAGATGCAAAACAAAATGAACTGTATGGCAAGTCTTTATAATATTTTCCATACAGCATGGCTTTTTGTTTACAGTCATGCACCCAAACTTTTATTATTTTGCTTTGAGGCAAACATTAATAACACGGCAGGTTTTATAAAAAATATGCTGTAAGCCTGCTCATTTTTTTTTATTGAACTCCCTTTTCCCTCTTATTTGGTTTGCAGGAACAAGCTTGCAATGCCAAGAGTCGCATTCCTCTATCCTGAATCATTTTTAGGTTATAAATTGACTTTTGTATCCATAGACACAGTAACATTTCTGTCATACTGTACTAGCATACTGGGGGTGGGGATTTTGACTTACAGTTTGGCAAAGAACAATCCTAAATCTTTAGTACAAATGGACATTTTGAGGAGTTTATTTAATAGAGCAAGAGGATATGCTTTAGTCCGATGTAGGCTCAACATGGGAACGTCTTACGTTACTGAGAGAGTAGGGGGATGTATTGAATAGCCTTTCAGCAGAAATTGTAGATGCGAACACATCTTAAGGAGTGTGGACAGGCAAGGGATAAGCATATGGCTATCCTGAGCATAAGATAAAGCCAAGGACCACATTTTATTATAACAAGGTACATTGCTATGTTTTTAAACTTAACTTCCACTGACACTTAATGCCTCCATAACCTTTGTTGACTAAATTACCATATTTACTGCCAAACACAGTAGTGAATTTGGTCATTACAGTCCTTGTAGTATCCCCTCAGTCTGTGTATGTATGCATGTGTATACATACATACTAGCTTTTTCACACCAAAAGTTTGTACTGCTTTTCTTGTAACCCGGATGCTTAAGAGGCTCCATGTACAAACCAACAAACAAAAAACACTCCACGGGAGTGCTTTAATCCATTGTTATATACTGTTTGTAAATACCATGACACCATGTCGAGCAGAGGAGGTTTGCCATGCAAACATAGACTAATCGGTGGGTGGGATTAGTCTATGTTAATGGATAGGTCTCCTCTGTAATGGTTACAGCGAGCAAACAAAATGGTTGCCCCTCCCAAGTAGGTGCAATCCTATTGGACTGTTTTTTTCCAGTGCTGCCTCTGAGTTATGGCTCCCTCTTCTTTTGTCTCCATTATATTCTATCCTGTAGTTGTTTTATGATTGCAATGGCATTTATTATACAGTCTGTATAACCCACCTTCATTTTCACATGACATTGATTTTATGATTTCATGGTACAATTTTAAAATGTTTTATTTATTTTTCTTTACAGGAAAAATCAACAAGGACTCTTGCCTAGTCTGGAGGACTTGCTCTTTTACACAATTGCAGAAGGACAAGAAAAAATACCAGTTCACAAATTCATCACTGTAAGTCTTGAAGAAATGTCCTTGTTTATCTGCACATATTATATTACATTTGGTGTATTTAAAGCCTAACATATTAGGAGCTCGGCCGACATTACTGGAATTCTGCTGAACGGATTCAAAAATTAATATAAGAAAACTGTACATCTGGTTGTGAAATGCTGGTTGCCAATCAATCCTACCAAAGCTACTGATTGGTTTCTACCAATACATGCATTGTTCCCTTACTGATTCTTAGAGGAACAATCAACTTTTTTTTAAAATGATTTAGAATAGTCAGCCAGAATCAGCGTTGTAGGTAGATGCTCTAAGTCACCAAGAACAACATTTATACAAACAAATATGACATCACACCATGGTAGGCACATCCTGACTTAACAAAAGAAGACAGAAAAACACTTAACTCCTGGATATACATAAGACTCAAGTAACATTTTTTTTGCAAAAAGTTGTCCTTTAAGCAGCTTGAAAAGATGCAATTTAATTAATAATTCAAGGCAAAATTATATTAAAGGACCACTAAACAGTTGAAGCAAGGGTTAAAAAAAAAAAAACTAGTCCTCCACATCTGGAGTAAACCCGGCGTGTATCCTTAATAGATACACGCGGGTTTTCTCTCTGCTATATATTTGAAGCACAAATGAAATATAACATTTAGTGTTCCTTTAAGCAGATGTTGTTAACCTACCTTGCAAATAGTATGAACTATTTTCTTCTGTTTTTGAAACATGTTGCAGGCATTAAAGTCTACAGGGCTGCGTACATCTGATCCGAGGCTAAAAGAATGCATGGACATGTTAAGGCTTTCTCTTCAAACCACGTCTGATGGTGTCATGCTGGATAAAGAACTCTTCAAGAAGTAAAACAACTTTTCATTTATTACTATTGAAAATCGTTATTTATTTTTTGTTCTGTGTAGAGCACACTGGCCCTGTACTTATGACTGTGGGGAGGTGTAGACCAATAGCAGATCGATAGTGATTGTGGGAAACCAGGAGTCCACATCTGTCTTTCGGTTTATTTTGGAAGTGTGGAATTGGACTGAATGTTGGGCGTATAAAATCATTTTTAGTGATTTAATTTAGGATCAACATCGGCCAGCTTGAGACTAATCTCAGCATGGTCCTACATAAACGTGCAAGCTCAGTGCAAAACATTGACAATATATAATCTCAAAAGAAGCAGAACTGCACACACACAAATATTTTGAAAAAGTTTTAAAGGAACAATCTTCTATGTAGAAAAATAAAATAACCAGGCAGTAAAATAATAAAAAAAAGCTGCCTTTTTAGAAAAAAATACAGCCAATATATAAGTAAAGTGAATGGGAAAAAAAAGCAAATGCAGAGAGAGACTTACTTTATATAAAGTGAACTATACTTCAAAGTGTAGTCAGTCAAAATCGGGTGCGTGTCTGGCTCACTGAGAGTAAGGGGGTGCCTGGGAGATGTCCGTGGTAGGGAGCTTGCTCAGTATGATTGGTTGAAGCAGAAAAAAGAAAAGAAAAATCGTCACACTTTTGGAATGTAAAGGTGGGCGTTCCTGATGACTTCAAAAGCCTCAAGATCTGCAAACTGCTGTTAAATGTAAGTTTATCAATTTTCAAGTTATGAAAATTATAAAATATGCATATTAAAGCACTATTTCAGTAACTATTTAATATGCATTAAGACTTGGAAAATGCTTTCTGGGCACCAGACATTCACTTTAAACAAACATTTTTGCCTACCCAGTATGAAACAATGTCAATGACGGCATTTCAGCCATTTCAATTCTCAGGATGTCAAATATAGAACAAAACAGAAAGGCAATAAAGAAACATATTGTGCAATAAAGCTTAAACAGCAGTGTGTTGAGTAAATGGTGAGATAAAAAACATAGGGCAGTAAAATCACTTAAAAGCTGACATGCACGTGAAAACTGCACTTACAGACTCCACACGGAAATTTGTGTATATCAACAATAGACAGTCCACAACGGGTTAGTTGGTATAGTTCCAATGTGGCATATAGATACAGCTCAATCTCAATGCGTTTCTCCAGGGTATTCTCAAGTCCGGCTTCCTCAGGAGTTATAGCAGTGAGATCAGTTGTGAAGCTGGGATTGAAGGCTTTTGACTGAGATGTGCAGTAGGCATTCTCCGTATTCACAGACCCAGGAGAATGAGATCAGACCGGGGGAATGCGGTTCTGCCGAGCTCTACTGATGTCCTGTAAAGTGGGTAGGAGATACGGCTTAATGGGACAGACCCCTAACATCAGGGCTATTCTGTGCAAAGTGGTACAGTTGGGGGTATGATATCACATAGTGCAGACTTTAATGATTCCAGTACTTTGTTAATTGTAATTATCACAGTTGTGCTGCTCTGATACCACATCTAATAGACTTTATTATGATCATGATAAGGAAACTACACAGGGAATTTAAAACTTAAGGTCAAAGTAGCCTAGTTGGAAAAAAATATTCCTTTCAGATGAATGGCTACATTTTTCCTTCTTTTCTTGTCAGTTTGTCAGACTCCAGCATGAAATAAAAACAGATTATTAATAAAATTATAAAATAACACCACCACACTATAAAATAATGCATTTAATCCAGAGACAAAGTTATTTGTGTTTAATTTACAATAATAATAAGATATTTGCTTTGGGTCCTTTCTATTGCAGTTTGTATTAGTTAAGTCTCTTTAAAAGATCGTTCACGTTTAATGGACCTGCTTTTGTTTTCCTTACAATGTCTTGTATTTTTACTGTTGCACAATGGAGCTAGGCAGTAGTTTGATCTATTGTTATCAGATCTGGCAATTTGAACATGTACACTAATAAATAACTTTGACTTATTTTGAAGAATGTACAAGATGTAAACAACTGTTTGCACATCCTGTAATTCATTAACCTGCGATTTCAGGTTTGCAATTATTTTTTCTAGTGTTGCACCACACGGTAATGAGTAGTGGAAAGGTTAACAGTCCACATGTACCCTGTCTTTATTATGTTATCTAGTGAGAAATATGCATAGCCACTTGTAAACATGTGTCTTGTGTATATGTAAACATTACACATACTGGGTGCAGGTTACAGTTTATTACAAATTTCTCCGGGTTTAGAGTTTCAAAATGGTTTCCACATAGGTGCCCTATAAAACCTGATTCAGAGATTTCCTTTATAAATAATATTAAAGAGAACAGTTTTCATTTATAGGTTGGAATCGGCTGGAATGTTAACATATAGGTGCTTGAAGTACTTTAAGTGTCCCAAAACAAATCTTCAGGTAGGGGATACTTTACTTTTTAGATAAGTGCAGGTTATCATCCAAAATGATCTGTTATCCAAATATCCCAAATTTTGGGTTTTTTTTTCCACAAGTTGCAAATTTCACACACACCTGTCGGAATGCAAGCCCACAATAGTTGATTGATATGCAGCCCCCCCACAAAGAGTAATACAATGGCACATGTGCCACTGGTGAAAATGGTCCGTTATCCAAAATACTTATGTTTCTTTTTTTTTATATACAATACGGTACAGATTGAGAATCCCTTATCCTAAATGCTTGGGATCAGAAGTATTTTGGATAACAGATCATTTTCACCAATATGCCTCACAGTACTCACGAAATACAATAGCATCAATACAAAAAAAACTCACTTGAAAACAAGAGAAATCTCAATGTATTCTCCCTGGTAAAACACTTTCTAAATAAAAAAAAATAATAAAAAACTGCTCCACACCCTCCTAGGCTTTTATATATGTCGTACGTGTTAACTTATTTTTAGTTTAAAATTTGCAGTTCTCCTGTAGTATTGTATAAAAGAATAATAATTTTAATTATAATTGACATTAAATAAGGTGGGCTGGGAGAGATGGCAATAACCATAAAACTTTATTGCAGTTTTTTTGTAGATTAGAGTGTTGAGGATAAAAAAAATTAAAAACAAAACACTGGGTTGAGAATATCTTATCCAAAATGCTTGGGATCAAATGTGTTTTTTGATTTTGTTTTTAATTTTTTTTCCGTCTTCTCAACGCTCTAATCTCCAAAAAACTGCAAATAAAGTATAATGGTTATTGCCATCTCTCCAAGCCCACCTTTACTAGATGTTAAGTTCTGAGTCTGTAATGTGGGTGCTGGGGCATGTCCTGGTGTGCTGGGGTAAGTCCTGGGTCTGCAGTTTCAGTGATAGGGCATTTGCCATGGGATGTCCTGGTTCTGCAATGTTGGTGGAGAGGGTGAATTTAGTTGTGCCTAGGTCAGCACAAAACCAAAATACACAACTCTGTGAAACTTCCTTTTTTTATAACGGATGTAATTTTACATTTAAAAGATCTTTTCCATTCTTTAAAACGTCTACATTGCTTCCTTCATGCCAAGATATTTGATATACAATTCCTGAACATGGAGAAATCTCGTGATATTGTTCATGTTTATTTGTTGACAGGGTTTCTACTTACCCGATGCTACTCTGATCTTTTGTGTCGCGTATTAATAATACTTACGGTGAGGCATGATGTTCTTCCGGATGTCATTTTGATAACCCTGTTTTTATTACAGAAAATAGTGCAGTCAGCATAATATATTTGTGTAATGGAAAACTGGACTGTTATTGTTGTAGGAAAGAAGCTATGTTTATCTGGGAAATGAAGGAAACACGAGAGCACTTTGAGAATGTGATCCACGCTGGCTGACATTTCTGATTAATGATTAAAAAAAAAAAAATTCCATGGTCTGTTTTGTAATTTACAGTGAACTCAATGATAACAAGGAATAGCTATAGCAATTAAAGCTGTGTGGGTGACTCAGACCGGATACAGGTTTACCAGGTGGTGTTCTATTAGTATATGATTAGTATATGACCTTGGATTGAAGGTCTGTTTTGTTACAATGGATTTCTTAACGGCATTCCTGTGAAGGCAACTGAAACATTTGACTTAATTGTACTATGTGCAAAAACTGCCCTTGCATTTACTTTTTGAAGTGTAAACATGTGAATTAAAAAAAAAAAAAATTAGTTTGAGTTCTTAATTGGTAGACAGTTATTTCACTAAATAAATGTAAGTTTTTTTTTTTTTCAAGTTAATTTGGACTTAATCCCATAAGAAATGTTTTTATTTTTTATTAATAGAACTATACACATATTTTGTTTTGAGCAGTGAAAATACACCTGTAGATAGCCATAACCGTTTTGAAACTACATATCCTATGAATATCTGTCAAATATAAGGTCAAATATATATAATGGTGAAGCAAGTAAAAGCAACTGGAAATAAAAGTCAAAGGAATGCAACTCACAAACGGGGCTCCAATAAAGTATATGGAGCAGTGAAAGAATTGGTGATTGGATGGAAAAATATAAAGTCTGTTCATCCCATACTTGCTCGACTATAAGGCAAGGTTTTGTTTCCAGAGCAAAATCTCTGGAAAAACAAACCTCAACGTCACTTAGTATTCAAACCTCACCTTTGAGGTCCGATTACAAAGTGGAGATATAGGTATCCCTCAGAGCTGTAGGGACCTTCATCTCACCAACCCCAGGCACAGGCAGCAGCAGGATGTCCGTACACAAACATCCTCTACACCTCACGACATGGAGGGTCATGTGTTCTCCCAGCACTCCGACTCTTCAGATGCTCAGGCAGCGCAATACTAAGAGAGAGGATAATGGTTTGCATGGGCAGCACACAGACAAATAACTGAGATGTCGCCAGCAGAATTGACTGCTCCGAGCTTTTACACTATGCTAGATGGGGAAACCATGCACTATGCCCTGTTTGCATAAAGAAAAATGTCCGGAAATACAGGATTGTTGGAAATATTCCACAACATTTTAAAAGAATTTGCTGAACCAACTTTTAAAAGCGGCCTTGTAATGCAGTTTTTGTTTAAGGAACTAAATGATGTAATGTTTTAGTGAAGAGACTAACGATGTGAAACTGTTAATTCATCGGATGTATCCATGTAGTTTAATAACTTGTTGGTGCTTTTAAAGTAGTATTTATTTGGATGCTGTATTTTTCATACAGTTTTTAAAAAGTGTTATATTGTTACATTTTTTTTTTTTTTGGCATGATACACATTATCATTCACATACTTTTCGGTGTTTTTTTTTTAAATTTATTTATAAATATGCAAAAGACATGACAACATATAGGCATCTGTTCCCAAATGCAATTAAATTCTAATTATTATCATTTATGTAATGCAGTTTTGAACATTTAACATGGTTAAGCATAGGAGGAGGGGAATTTTTACACTTGTATTTCCCTGTCTTTGCCTGTCTTACTACTTTGTCTTTCTGTCCATTGGTTTCAACAATCCATTCTTAGGTGTATATAGTTTTATTGTTTTAGTATACCTAATTCCATTTTGCATTGATCTAACACCTTATTTCCATTTCCTTGCGATTGCTATTTTTGTAGCGAATACATCATGGATTATAAATGCCATTCTATCTTTTTGAGGTTTCAGGCCAGTTTAGATGTTACTATATCGAGGGTGGGGATGGTTCTATTTTTATAGTGGTTGAAGCTGCTATAAATCTCAATACCAAATTCCAAAGATTTTGCTGCATGACCACCAGATATGCATTAAGTCTGCTTTGGAGCGTCCAAATCTCCAGCATCGGATTGTGCATTTTGGAGAGCTTAAGTGGGTCATCATGCCATCTGTTTATTACTTTGTAGTGTAGTTCTACACAAGTTTAGACAATGGACTTACGATAGGACTCTTATTTATGGCTATCCAATCTTTGTTTTTATTTGTAATTCGCTTTCCCATTTTTTTTGATTGCTGGGATCTTGATAGATTCCTCTTTTACTCCTAATTGAGACATTTGCTTGCAGTTTTGCTAATACAATGTATAGATATTTTTTGTTTTATTCTCTACATTTACAGTAAAAATAATGTTCAGGTGATAGTCCCTGTCAGTGATTTTCAGGAATAAATTATTGCAAACTTTTCCAACAAATGAGTAAAACTGGGCACTGAAATAGATGATTTATTTTAGTTTGTATCCAATGTGGCAGTGTTTTTGATGAAAACCTCAAAAGCGGATGTCTTCTATGACATTAAATTCTGTAACCCGCCTTGTAAGTAAGTAAGTGTGTGTGTGTGTGTGTGTGTGTGTGTGTGAAGGACGACACTTATAACTTTCCAAAGGTAAACTTCCTGTTTACCCCATAAATTCACTAGCTGCGCCCTATCAACAGATGGCTCTTAAAATCATTCATTACATCTATTTCTCAACCCATATGCACTCTCTAAAGGCCATGATGCCTTCTAGTGCCTGCCCTAAATGTAATGTTTCCTTAAAAAATTATTTTACATCCATGGATAATCTGATCATTTGATTCCAACATTAGATTAATTTGTTAGATACACTTTTGGCTAAAGAGAAATATATTGAAAATATCCTACATTAATTCTCTTAATCCATAACTCAAATGTCAAACCTTTCTAATTCTCCTCCTGGGATTCCTCATGTGTCCTAATTAACAAACCTCGAATTCTGTTTTACCTGGTGCCTTCAATTAATTGCGTCTCATTTCACTGAGCACATGACTTAACAACTGCCGCACTTTGGCAAAAAACTGCTTACTATTGACAATACTTTTAAAAGATCACTTAAGTGGACCAACTAGATTGACATGTCAAAGGACAAACCAGAGTTGATTTACTTGTTTTGTTTTCTTTAACATGGTTTTTATTCCCTTTTTTTGTTGCAATTAAATAAAACGTAAGATGCATTGTATATTTATTATTGAGATTTAATGGAAGTCTTTGCATCCACCATGACGGTTATATATGTATTAGTTAAACTATGACTAAACCACTAAATATATTTTTCTGTTTTTACCCGTTCGTGTCTAGGTGTGTTCAAAGTAACATCGTGCTACTTACACAAGCCTTTAGAAGAAAATTTGTCATTCCTGATTTCATGTCTTTCACCTCCCACATTGATGAACTCTATGAGAGCGCCAGAAAGTTATCAGGCGGAAAGGTAATCTCTAATATATGTACATTTACAACAACCGTTCTTAGTGAAAGTTTATAATTCAGGACCATCCAACATTCGGCCCATCAGAAATCAAGGTGCAGCCCAACATATTCATTACTCCTATAAATGGTTGTGTTTTGGATAAAATTGATTTTGTGTTGGATTGATTTTTGGATTACCAAACCTTGCGATGGCCAACAAACCATTCTTCAACATTACTGTAAATAAAATGAACTGTGGGCCAAAACACGCATTCATTTTAGATAGTCTTAGTTATAACATCTTGCACAATAGAGAAGAGGACAGTTTGAAATATGATTCATGAAACAAGAAGCAAACCTAATCGTTTAAGTGACATTTCCTGAGGATTTAGATCAGGGATGTCAGACCTTGGCCCGTCAGCTGCTGATGACCTATATATCCATGTAATACTCTGACAGCCAAGAGGCAAAGCAATATGGGAGTTGCAGTCTACCAGCAGCTAGTGTGTCAGACTTTGACACCCTTTATTTTAGAATTTATATAGTGGACATTCTCATGAAAATAAAATGCCTCACATTTATTAGCTTATCCTATTTCTGTCGGCATGTCCATAAATGGTAAATATTGTGGACTAATTTTAGCAACGTCCTGTACTAGTTTAAACTACAGAAATCTAAAGAGAAGTAAAAACGTTGTGCCATCTTTGTGTTTTAAGGGGGTTGACAAATGTTTCACTATCCCTGCATCATGTTCAAATTGTATGCAAACTGGTCTTTGTAGTAATCATAAATACAACTTGTTTGTGAATTCCTTACACTGACTCCCACTAACACAGCTTTATTTCACACATCATTTTTGTGGTGAAACATATTTTTGATGTATATATTGTTATAAGGTTGGCACAATGCAAAGACCACAGAGTAACTCTAACTGGAGAAAATGGTATCTATTTTGAATCATCACTTTCAAAGATCTGGCACTTTCTAAAAGCTGTACATATCTATGTTTAAAACATAAGGGCAGTAACCTTGGTGTCTTGTTTGTGTTTTATGAAGATCTACTATATTCTTTTATGATTTGACAGTAAAATAAAAATCGGCTTGTATAATGTTTTATTTCCCCATCAACAATTTGTACATTGTATTCAAGATAAGATGTAGTATTTCTAATAAAATACTGCGCCCTGTGTTAATTTGTAAACTTGTATACTATGGGTTGTAAAATTTTCAAATACAATGTGCCGTTCAAAGTGCTTGAGGATTCTTTTTTTATAACTACTTTAGAAAACTTTAGTTTCTGGGTAAGCGCTTTTGTATCATTACACCAAAAGGCATTATGTTGAGGTTGATGCCTTACTATATAATCACCATGGCATAAAGAGCTTGATCAAATATTAAAACATGGCCTGTCCATTTCCCTAAGCAGCAGGCTGTCAAAGGATTTAAAAAATAGAAAATTCTCAACTACAGTATTTCTATCATTTTAGGAGTGTTTTGGTGAATTTTGAGTAATCTCTGTACAGTACAGGTAAAACTCATTATAGCATGTTGCTTGGGGTCCAAAGTATCACAACGCAATACATACATGGGCTCACAAGGTGATTCTTTGCTCCCAAGCATCCTCATTTAGTGTGTGCAAGACTTCCTTCTACATTAAACCAGAACGGATGGAGGATTGGGAGCCATTGGGCTATCGTGCTGTAAGCAGAACTTTGGCCATCTTGGATAAAGCTACCTAATCGTGTTCTGACCTTTTGTCCTTGAAAGATGGCCAAATGTCTGAGTATATAGTCTCTCGGGGTCAAAATACTATAAATTCTGTTTTTCCTTCCAGATAAGTCCTTTTAAAAGTTTAGCAGTCTAACCAAGTTACACTAATTATCTCAGTGACTTTTACTTACTTGTTGTGCAAAAGTAAAAGAGCTTTAAGATAAATGCGATTTATACTAACACAATTTAATATTTTAGTAAAAGTCTTCTCTGCTACTTTTCAGGTTGCGGATTACATTCCTCAGCTGTCAAAATTTAGCCCGGAGTTGTGGGGAGTTTCTATTTGCACAGTAGATGGTCAAAGGTAATTCAACCTTCTTGTTTTCAAATTTCTAAGTACCTGTAAAACATATGGTACACATGTTTCTTGTGGATAAATCATCCAATGGAATAACACATTAGTCAATATTACTCCTCTGCATTTTAATTTTATAATATCTGGTACTTTCAGCCTTGTACAAACCAATACGGCAAGACGCTTATAGGTAGTGTTACAGAGTGTGGGAATGCATTTTCAATTTTGTGTGTGTCTACTTTTGATTATTTACTTGATTTAATAAAAAATATCACAATTACAATATCAACATTAACTCGTTTTCAAGTACTTGAGGTTTCTATGGTGACTAAGTGTCTGAGTCAAGTTTTTACAATTATTATACATGTAGGGGCCTGTATAGCTACCTATAGCATCCTCTAGGTCCCGCACTCCCAGTGTAAATAACAATATACAAATATAGAGCGCAGATGTTTCTCAAAGCTGTAGATTAGCTACATAGTCAATGAAAGAAACATTTGCAGGACTTGGTATATGTCAAGTTCACAGGTTGTACCAAAAGATTGCACTTGTTGTACCTGCTTCCTTCATGCACCATGCAGCTAAACACATAGAAACCCAGAATGCAACGGTGGACAGAAACCATTTGGCCTATCTAGTCTGCCCAATTTCTGTGTATTATTAAAAATCTGAATTCTTCCATTAGTCCATGGCCTTTTCTTATATGTAGAATAGCTGTATGCCTATCCCCTGCATGCTTAAGCTCCTTCACTGTATTAAGCTATACCACTTCTGCTGGAATGTGTGTTGATTCCTTTTATGTATTTTAAATGTTTCTTTTTTTTTTTTTTACAACAATAAATATATTCCTCCTATCGTATATAAAAGGTTTGAATGGAGACTTTATAACAAGCGGGCTTAGTATAGTTCTATCCGGTATCCGTACTAAAAGGATATAGCCGTTCCGGTTTCTCATTAACTTCTGTCGCCTCCTAATTCTTGCCACGGTGGAATATTATTAAACAAAACATACTACAGACACATATCTAGATCCTGATTTTTCTTGAAGTTGCGTCGAGGGAACCCATATGGTTTACCATTCATTATCTATTCTGTTATATCTGAATTGTTATCTGTCTCTACTTATTTCTCTACGTCCTAAAAGGGTTGGGGAGGTTAATTCTGTTTTTCCCTTTAGCTGTTTCAATTTTCTACCGTTCCTGTCTTCTTCTCCCTTTCCTTCTTCCTTTCTCTTCTTCCCCTCTCTCCTTCTGCTTTCTTTTGAAGGTTTCTTTTTTTTTTTCCTTTCTTTCCCCCCTTCTTTCCCTTTCCCTTTTTATATATCTATGTCTGATTCATAGGTTTGACACCATGTGTGCCATGCTTCTTCTGATATTCTACCTTTTACCTAGTATCCTACTTCTTTCCATCTGCAGCTGGAATTCAATTTGAGTTTTGATCTGTGCACATGTTGGAATCTTTGTTTGTTTCCACAGTCTTGCTATTAATATTTTTGCTGCTATGAGAATATGTGTGGCTAAAAATTCTTTAACGGGAGAAAGTGGGGGCCATTTTAGATGTAACAGGTAGTTCTCTGCCTGGGAAGAGTCTATGTCTATTTCTAGATTAGTCATTATTTCGGCAGCTAGGTTCCAAAATTCTTTAAGTTGGCTGCAGCTCCACCATGTATGCAAATATGTGCCCGTTGTATTGAGACATCTCCAGCATACCTCCGAGGTTGCCGGGTACATCTTTTTCAGTCTAGCTGGGACTAAATGCCATCTATTGATTATCTTATATTGTAGTTCAATTAGATTAACACAATGACAAGCCTTTGCTAAATTTACCATAATTGCTCCCCATTCTTTTGCAGTAATATCTTTAGTTATTTCTTCTCCCCATTTATCTTTGGCTGGGTAGGAATTGTTTAATTCTTTTTTGTTTAATACTTCCGAGTTTTTAATCTTTGTCAGATTTAAGTTAGATGTTAGGAGAGTTTCTATGTCCTCATGTATTAGTATTTGGCTATTATATTTTTTCCCTTCTGTTTGTATGTATCCCTTAATCCTAAGGTATTTGAAAATATCGTTATTTGATATACTGAACAATACTCCCACAAATAAGATTACTGGTTGGTCACTTCTGTACAAATACAAATGACCTAAAAAAATAAAATAAAAATCCCTACGCATGTGAATGAAAACCGTTTGTTTTCTGCTAAATATCATGCAATTTCTGTTTCCACTGGGGAAAAAAACACCAATCCTCTATATTTTTACACCGAAAACGAGGTTGTTTATAAATAATGCATATGTCCCAAATGCCTGAAACTCCAAAGCTTGAAATCCTAACTAGGCAACATTTCAGTGCTACATATGAGAGCAGCAATAATACAAAGTGTGTGTCCTGTTTAACTGGATGGAGCTGTTGACTACTCCTGTTACCCCCAGATTGCTGTATGGTGAGGTGGTACGGGGTGCACAATACCATGGCCCATTTACTGATTCCAACTATTAGGAGAGATGTATAACTTACATTAGAGCACCAACATCTACCATTGGGTAAAGTAATCTAGTAACCTGGTACAATAAGCCTCCAAATCAAAACGTGCACTTTTTTTTTCACAGTATTGTACATTTTGTTACCTTGTGCAATGTAATCAGGCTCAGCTTTATGACATAGTGAAAATATTTAGTGACATTCATAAAAGGATCCAAACTATAATGAAAATAAAGCATCTGTAACACACACAATGCACAGATTGTATGTCTGCATTTAAATTAATGCTTATATATTTGTGAACCTTTTCTGTTCTTTCGTATAGCATAAGCTGTAAAAATAGGACACAATCTGTAAAAATAAAACTGTCCTGTATGAGGTTACATATTATGTAACCTGGCGAATATGTATATTATGTTCTAGTGATCTGTCCATTCTATTTTCTCTCAGGCATTCCGTTGGAGACACCAAAGTGCCGTTTTGTCTCCAGTCTTGTGTGAAGCCTCTAAAATATGCCATCGCGGTTAATGACCTTAGTACAGAGTACGTCCACAGATACGTTGGGAAAGAACCCAGCGGCTTACGCTTCAACAAACTGTTTCTGAATGACGACGGTAAGATGGGAAACTGATTGTGTTTGTAAGTAATATGTAATTGTTAATGGGTCCAGTAACTTCTGTCTGAGAGTGTTCCTATGGAATTCAATAAGATGCTAACTGATTCCTTTGAAAGTGGTATCACCGTTTACGAAATCCTTGCCACTTTTAAGTTGTTTGTAACAAACAAGGGCTTTTTTCATAAGAGAGAATTGGAGGGAATTTTGCAAATTACGACCAAAGTAGCCAATTTGGAAACATTTTCCAACTCTACTACCTTGGACTTCATTCTGAAATTCCCTGCCAATTAGATGCCTCCTTAGCGATTTTAAATCTATTTCCGTATGCGTACATCCATTTGGATGCTTTAGAGAGTGGTCTGTTGTGGTCGATTTTTTTTTTTTTTTACCTGCTTAATTTTTTTTATTTATAAAAATTATTTTTAATAGAAGAGAAGAATTATTTACTTAAATAAAAAAATGGATGACCCCTTTTACTAGGCCATGGTGTTGCTGAATTTCCCAAGCCAGCCTCATGGCACTGAAAGAATGTTTGTTTGTTTTTTATTTTTCAGGTAATATTTATTGATCCATCCTCCCCGCCTAACTGGGTGAGGTAGGACAGAGGGAGGTGGTGGGTTGCGTTTGATTTTGAATGTTATTATTTTAGGGTGATTGGGTGCATGTGGCGCAGCCCCTGCACCCATCTCCTTTATTGCGGAGTAGAGAGTTAACAGGGCAGGGGCCCTTGGGCAACCTCTGGCTTTATAGATTTAATTTTGGATGGGTCAATGTCTTTTATTATGGGTGGTAACTGGACCCGGAGCATTTTGCCCGGCACCAGTTATGAAAGGGGAGTGCCAGGACCCCAGTATGTTTAAGTGGCATTTTTGGGGGTTTATCCTGATTACGGTAATAAATGACAATCATTACTGTAGTATTGGCGTCCATGAGTACTGAAAATGATTTCATGGTGTCTGTGTTTAAAGAAGGAAGAGACACAGATGTGTACTACTTTTCAGCTTTTAAATCACTTTATTTGGATCATGGAAAGCATAAAAAAATGGTATCAAGTCCTACAGATATGGCCACAGAAACAGACGAGATGCCGTCTTATGCATTTAGCACTGCAGATGCTGAATCTTAAGCCAATAAGGGGTAGTGTGTGTTGCTGACAGACCACTTCCCTCTGAATAATCAAAATAAGGAATTATCTCACTTCTGTTTTTTTTTTTTTTTTTAACATTAACAGGGAAACCTTGTAAATGAAACACAATAGAAGGTTAGTTTTAAAAAGTGACTGTTCAGCAGAAATAGGCTAATTTATATTTTTAAAAAATTACGTTTTTGGTATTCTAACCTATTTAAATAATGTTAAGCTAGAACCCTGTGCCAATATAATTCAAACGAAACCTCAGAAATGGGCCAGATCTGGACTAAAAGCTAACAGTATCTTCTATTTTGGCATGAAATCTGCGATTTCCGACGAATGTTGGCCACAATCGATTTGTGGGATTCGGCCAGCAAAAATTATGGCGGAAGGTGTATTTTTTTTTTTGTATTACATGATGTGGTAATTGCACCATTTATCTATAATAGCATATTTTAATAATAAATGACAATTGTAAATGTCTTAATAATGAATATGCTATTATGACATATTGCAATTTTTTTTTTGCCAATGAAAAATCAGTTTTTAATGTTTATTATATTTTTTTAATATTTTATGTCATTTTTTAATACAAATATATTTAATTTTTTTTTTTTGCTTATATTTTATTTTAATAGATTTTAGTTATTTTGTTCCATTTTATTTTTATTCGGGACATTTTGGGAAGGCTTCTGCTATTTTCGTTATAGTTGAGGTCCTCCAGAAATAAGTTAAGTCCTTGCCTTAGGGGTCTACGAGGAGGACCAAGGCTGCCATTTTGGGAGCGAAAATGCAGGATTTTCATGCTGATTCGAGATCACTCAGAGTGGCCTGAATTAAAGGGCTGTTTGGATCAATGAAGTAATCAGATTGGGCTCAAAATACAGAAACGTTTCTTTCTCAAAGGAAATCTGAACTACTTGAGTAGACCTTTATGTTGTTCCTTTAAATACATATAACCGTGCCACCAGATTTTTTTTTCTTTTTTGCCAATTCCCGGATCCCCACAACTTAAGCTTACATCAGTAACTTATCGCTGCTGGATGGGTTATTTATATTATGATAGTTTAGATAACATTTTGTCCTATTTGCTTGTTGGCAGCATTTTATGTGCTGTGTAAATTTACATGACCTCCAAAACTAATATTTACTCTGGCATGTATTTCTTTAATACATTTCACGTTCCATGCCATTGTATAGATAAATGTAACGATGCGTTACTAGTTTGAGTTATATCAACTCCCATCTGTCTGCAGATTTCATGTCTTGATGCAGTGATGTGCTTGATCTATAGTCTGCCTTTAATTTGTATGTATTAACAATACTCACTTGAAAAACAGCCTGCTCATTTTTGTCTGATAGAAATGCTATGTAATACAATAAACCAGGGGTTCCCAAACTGTGCGTCGCAGCACCACGGGGCACTGCAATCGTGGTCCCCCACAAAACTGCATGGGGCCTGGATCCACCTCGCAGGCAACCGGATGTCTGCACACTGTGCACAGATATCCTCCAAAGTGACAGGGCTCTGGGGTCACGTGACCTCCCTGCTTATAGGCTCAGAAGTCTCTCCAGAATTGTCAAGCAACATCAAAGGATCTGTGTACAGTGCGCAGACATCCACAAGCTGCCACCACTAGACACAAGGGAGACTGCTGGGTGCAATTGGTATGTCGGGGGGGGGGGGGGGGGGGGGCAGATTGTCAGGTCTGGGGGAATGCATTGGCAAGTGTAGGGGGCAGATTGGCAAATACAGGTAAAATAAAAACAAAAAGTATTTCCTCTGCCCATACTCAGTAAAAATCTAAGCTTTCCTCTGGGGTAGGGTAAAAGGAGACTAGCTAATCACTGGTCAACAAGTTGCTGAATACAGAGCCAGATATCATTTAGCTCTCTACTCTTTTGGTTTTCGTGTGTGTGTGTGTGTGTGTGTATAAATATATACACACATTCTAATCAATGATCATGCAAGATAGTTGCTCAGCATGGAGACAAAACATTACAGCATGCTGTTCAATAATATATCACATAGGCACAACATATGTTGCAGCCAGTGATCTTTGCTTCTTGACAACAATACATTTTGATTGATTTTTCAATCCTTTAAAAGATTTACAGTGTTTTCCTTTCTATATCTTGCAGATAAACCACACAATCCCATGGTGAATGCTGGTGCTATTGTCATCACATCTCTGATAAAGGTATGTTATCTTTAAAATTATTTTCTGGAAAATGTGTACTCCCCCTGGCTCACTGTTGGGACCATTAATCATTCAGCTAACACCAATGTTTTATTTGTGTTCTTCCACCTCGACCAATGTTTATATCCAACCCCCTTATGCTATTTGAAGATAGGAGATACCCCCGCCATTACTTTTGTATTCTTTTTGTACTTATCCAAGCATCAGTCAGAAAGCTAGTAACCAACCTCATGTTGACGAGTTCCCATTAAGGACAAAAGAGCTGTCCATGAGTGGTTATCTTGCTCTGCAAGTCTGTCCCAAGCTATAATCAAAGTTTGTCTAGTACAGTGGACATCGTCTCCATGGGGTCTATCTTTAAAGCAGATTTAGAGACAAAAAGGTGATCACTGTTAAACCTTTTTTTTTTGCCTACCCATAATCCCTTGCAGTGGTGATAACACTGCAAATTTAGGATCCTTGTGGGAAAAGAAATTGGTCTGGTATGTGTAGATATATTTTTTTAATAATGTTTCTTCTACCTCTTGATTTTCCCATCACCTTTACCCCCACCATAACTTTGTGTGTGCGATTCTTGTATAAATATAGTAACATTTAAACACTCACTCAAGTATATTAATGGTGATGATTTTGATACATCTGTACTTCTTCAACACAAACAAACTATAGACTTCCATAATTAATGTCATGAACTGCAGGATCCTATCCTGCTTATCGGCTGCATTAAAAAATGTTTTTCTTTGTACTTAATAATTTTTCTTAATTAGTTATTCTCATGACCATGTTTTTTGAGTCACCTTACTATAGAGCTGAGCAAACCCTTCTGCCCCTGAATCTGTTTAGAGTGTTGCTAAAATAGACAGGACTGACTTTAACTTTCTTTTAATGCAGACAATCAGAGCTTCCTATTGTCTGCAAAACAATATGAGACTATAAGCGGTAATTTAAACATTATTTAAAAGTAGAAGGTAACAAATTTGTTATTAGTGAGCCAAACATTTTATACCTGCTATGGTAAGGAGCTTGGCTATAACATTTTAAAGTTACAGTACATGAAAACAGTCTTGTTATTGATTCTATTTGTACATTTTGAAAGAAACTATGTTCTTTTTCAAACAATCTACTTAAACGGACACTAAACGTTATTTTTCACTTGTGCTTCTTATATAGACTATGTTGTCCCTAGTATGAAGATAAACTGGCGTGTACTTTTGATAGTACACGCCAGTTTATCCTCTGACTGACAGATAACATGCTTCCACTAGGTCCCCCTGCTAATCCCATGCAAAAAAGAGGGTCTTTCTTTGCGGTAGTAGTGAGAGACCCTCTCATTCGGCTGTCAGAGCAGGATTCGCTGTCAGCACGCTACAACCAGCAACTGCTGTGTCTCGCATGTGAGACACAGCAGATGGTAAACCCGCATGTATCTATTATGATACACGTCAAGTTTACTTAAATGTCCCGGGACATGTTTTGTTTAAAATAATAAAAATAAAAAATATTTCTGAGGCATAACACTATCCTTCTGATATCAAGGCAGAAACTAGCCTAATACTGAAGGTATCTGAAAATATGTGCATGCATCCACCCGCCAACAAATAGTGACGTCATATCACACAGTGCTTATTATTTTGCTGCATGCCAGGCATTTGGGGTGTCAGTGACATCAATTGGGAGTGGACGGGTGAGTACGCATCCACCCCATGACAACAATCTTGGTTGAATCAGTAGATAATTTTGGGTGAGTGCATCTTTTCTGTGTATTTGCTGTTAATTTTACCAGCAAATATATAGATACAATGTTTTTACCCCGTTTTAAGGTGAACCTGTCCTTCACATTTTTTGAGGATGGCAGATGTCCATTTAATTGAACTAGAGTAGACTGTGCCTAATTGTTATCATTTTGTTCTCTACTCCATGATCTCTCAAGACATTGTACCAATGCACATTTCACATTGCATTAAAATACTATAATATCTAATCAATTCTCAAGAGAGTATTGCAGGGAACTGAGACAGGAATTTACATTTAAGGCTTAAGCAGTTGAGTTTGAAACATTCTCCAATGAAGCTGAATAGGAGATTTGATCCAACTCTGCTACATTGTTCTATAGTTACACCATTCTGAACTACTAGCTGTGTATGCTTTTTTAACATTATCGTGGATACAATGCCAACATCAGATCCTAGCTTGTGATAAATTCATGGAGTGTCTTTGGTTCCTAAGAGAGGATTAAATCCACAGAACCTTTAATTGGTTTTAACCACAAGTGTTTTGCATGTATATGTTCTAATATGCTACCAACCTTTATTGATTACTGTTTTTGTGCTTTGATTTCCTCTAATATTTTGAAGATCATTGCAATATTAGCAAAATGCCACATCTACTTACAAATATTTGAGGTACTTTCGAGACTTAATTGATGGAAAAACTATCTTTCTTTAACAAAAACCAAAGTATGACAACAATTTAAAAGGTTATAAAATAACACATTTTCTGATCACAAAGAATGTGTCAGTATTGGATGTTTAAGGTTTTTGTGTGTGGTTTAAATGTTGTTGCATATTTTACAGCATTAGGATCTGTGGGATACTGTAATTTGACAACTGCAACAATTCAGTGAAGTTGGTAATTTCTTCTTTTTTTATTTTTGTTTGATTTTTCTAATTGAACTATTTTTTCTCCAAATCCTATCCATTCATCCAGCGTTAAATCTGGAACTATGTTTCTATTTCCATTACGTAACAGAAATTTCTGCCTTACATTACTCCAAATGCCTTGTAATTTTTAAATGAAGTCGTGAAGCCTCCAGTGCAATGTATTTTATAATTTATATAAGCAGGTGTAGCCCGTATAATTGGTAGTGGTTTTTTTTAAATAATTATACATGTTAGTGGTGCTAAAGACACAGCATAGATGTCCTTGGTGCTATAGTGTAATTTGGAATAGGTGTTAAAATGGTATCTGTGATGGCATACATATTCCATGATTATATGATCTCTGTATGCCAGCAAACAGTCTATGCGAGACAGGAAACTGATCAGAGTATGACAGGAAGTATGGACCTATACATGGCATTTCCCCCCAAACAAGTAAAATATACCGTACCATAACATAATGTTCCGTAGAGTAAAACATATGACTTGAAGATTTTTAACACCTGCTATAAAAGACCCCTCTGTGTTAATTTCCTCAGATATACTACTTTCTATAAGTTTAAACCTACAGTCTATATTGATTTTTAGTTTAGACCATAGAGTCAGTTCAGTTCTGGGTGCTACTTTTTAATGGAAAACTAGTTATTGCTCAAATAAGTAGTGTTTCACACCAGAGGTAAAGTGCCCCTTGAATATGAACACATATAAAATAATGTACTGGAAGTTGTTGCCTTGTGTACAATTTAGAGTTGTGTTGTTGAGCACTTGAGCAAAAGGAGCATTTGTAAAAATCGACATGGCTGTGTATTGGCACAGAAAATAACAGTTCTCCGTTCACATCACTCTACCATAACAGTGGGAGTAAAATTGGTTCAACGAGTTAAATAGTTGACAATTGAGTGGTTGTCAACACATACTAAAAAAATAACCAATACTGTCAGTGCAGAAAATTACACTTCTCATTGCCTAAAGCGTATTCCATCCTAAGAAACAGGATTTTTTTTAATGACAACATATGGACAGATTAGCTTACTGTTCTTTTTATACAGGCAGAATACCAAGCCCCTGTGTTGCCCAAAAAAAAAATAAAAAATAAAAAAAAAATTATATATATATATATATATATATATATATATATATATATATATATAGTATTCGTTGAAAAGTATCTGCTGTCAGCCAACACAAAACCCGCCAGTAATGAACGCATCTTTACTGTCCTTACTACAAAGAATATTTTCCTTTGTCACAGATGAAATCCACTTTCTTCTAATCTTCAAGGATAACTGCATCGTCTATACCAAGCCTGTGGGTTGAAAGGTCCCACTGTGCGGTACCACTGTTGACCTTGAATATTTTTTAAATTATCATATTTTCTTGTAAGTCTCTTTTTTTTTTTTCTAATATAACCCAAATTAATATATATCTAACAGAAGAATAGACCATTATTTTAAACCTCATGGTTTTGCCATATTTGTAACTTACCAGGAAATTGTACTGGCCCATTCATTTGTATAGCCTACTCAACCCTTACAGACATACATTATACATGTATTTATTTAAAGTATGCATTACGCACAAATGTTTCACCTTGTACACAAGATGTGATTAAATGCAATTTTCACGATGTTCGTCCTTCATGTCCTAAACTGGCTTTAGACATGAAATATTGTTTTGTCTTTTGATTATTCGCTTTTGTAAGTAAAGTAAACCTTAAAATACCCATGAACCATCTTCAACATTTTATTTCTCATAATGTTCTTTACTCCCTCTTCTTCACCTTTCTGAATTGTACATGGATGTGTGTAATTATAGATTAAAATAAATATGGGTGCCAAAGATCTTCTAGATACAGCTTATAGTTATACTATAAACTACTTTACATCAGAAAATAACTGAACTGTAAAAGATTTGTTTATCTAAATAATAGCCTCTCTAGACCACCCCATATATTTGCTAAAACATGCTTTAAATACCACAAGTTTTGCGGAAAGCGGTCCTTTCTACTTCATTATCAATTTTCTTTTCCGGAACCACTTCCATATTTGCCCATTCATTTTACAAAGTGGGATACCATACATCTTATGGTATATATTAAAGGGACCGCAACAGTGCTGCCTAACTCTTCAAGCCTTCCTTATTGTAGGTCACTGAATTTACATGGCCATGTGAAATTATTATCAATAGAAAACTAAAGAAGAATTGTACATAACTGTAAAGTTTAAAAAAAAAAAAAAGTGTATTTCACATATATTAAACACATGTACAACAAACAAACAAAATAAGTGAGGCAACTGCCCCTTTAAAGGGGATATTGTAAATTATCTGTTGAATGATTGTGGTAAGACTTTAAAAAAGGACACCTCACACTTAAGATATGGTTTTCCAGAAAACTGCCTCTGGAAAGAATTTAAAAAAATAAAATGACAAACCAGACCCAAATATTTATTTTGTAATGACTTAAAAATGTATTTCCCCTTCAAATGTAACACAAGCATTGGTAGTTGCTAAAGTAATGTACCCAATTAACATATCTGACACCACTCTTGTATTGATTTTGGCGTTTCATAATACGTTGATTTTTCCACTAGCTGTTTTGTAACATTTAACACAGAATTTCCATTGTTTCCACATCTTACATTTTCTCCATCTTGCATTTAACACAACATCTTGCGTAGTACTCAGATGCTTATTTTTTTTTTTTTAATACATTATTTAATGCAAAAGTGATTCAATCTTAAAAAGTGCACAAATATGGTGTTCATTTTGTGTGGGTAGAGGGGAGGTTTATCTAGGATAAAATAATTTAACGCTTAACAATTTTTTTTCTGTTTTTTTTACTTTTCATTTTACAGCAAGGATCAAGCAATGCTGAAAAATTTGACTATGTAAGTAGGATTCATATCTTTTGTATGAAATAGTTCAATAAATGTACACTACAGAGAATTTCAATGTAAGAAAACCTGACATCATTGACACGAAGCCTATGCTTTTCGATTGTTGGGCTTTCTTGGCAAGCAGAGAAGGTGAGGGGCGATCTTCCAATCTCCCCTCACCACCGTCTCTGACCGCAAGCATGTATTTTATTTATTTTAAAATGTATATATTTTTTTTTTTTTTTGCGTTTTGTGCCGCCCTAGGCACTTGCCTTGTTTGCCTCACGCTAAATACAGTGCTGGTTGAGCTACAGTTCCAAAACTTCCGTGACCCCCTCTTAGCTGACAGAGTATCATTACATTACATTAACATTTATTTGTACAGCGCGAAAAATTCTCGTAGCGCTCGGTACAGAGCATAGTACGGAACTACATACTAAGTTAGACAAACTAGAACAGACTGGTACATGAGGTAGAGAACCCTGCCAGCTTACAATCTAGAGGGAATTGGGTCCATAAGACAATTAAGGGATTGAAGAGGTCAGAGTAATTGAAGTTGTATTAACAGTAGAGTGGATGGGAGGCACTAGGTGGGATAAGTCAAAGAGGGAGTGTTTGTTCCAACTAGGTGGGATCGGCTAGAGGCAAAGTGACTGGTAATCTAGTGGGTTGGGTAGTAAGCCTCTCTAAAGAGATGAGTTTTGAGGGACTTTTTAAAGTTTGAAAAGAAGGAAGAGAGCTGGATGCTCCGGGGAGGGGAGTTCCAGAGAGAGGGGGCAGCTCGGGAAAAATCTTGGAGACGCAAGTGAGAAGTGGTGATGAGATTAGAAGAGAGTATTAATCCCTTGGAGGAGCGCAAAGGTCGTGCAGGGAGGTAACGGTTAACAAGGGAGGAAATGTACGTAGGAGCAGAGGAGTGGAGGGCTTTGTAGGTTAAAGACAGAATTTAAAATATTATCCTCGAGCAGACTGGAAGCCAGTGGAGGGCATTGCAGAGAAGAGCCGCCGAATCGGAATGATTTGCAAGAAAGATGAGTCTGGCAGCCGCATTTTGGATAGACTGTGTAGGGGAGCCAGACGAGCCAGAGGTAGTCCAGTCAGAAGACCGTTACAGTAGTCAAGGCGAGAGATCACAAGCGTGTGCACTAGAATTTTGGCAGTCTCTTCGCTGAGGAACGGGCAAATGCGTGCAATGTTCCTTAGGTGCAGCCGACAGGATTTAGCTAAGGACTGAATTTGAGGAACGAAGGGGAGAGCAGAGTCAAAAGTGACCCCAAGACTTCAGACACTGTCAGCCGGTACGATTGTAGCATTATCAACTGTGACTGTGAACCCAGGTGTAGGGACAGCGGTTGAGGGAGGGAAGATAATCAGTTCTGTTTTGGAGAGGTTAAGTTTCAGGTAGCGATCAGACATCCAAGTGGAGATGGCTGACAGACACTCAGCTACACGTGACACTACAGAGGGAGTGAGGTCAGGGGAGGAGAGGTAGAGCTGAGTATCATCCGCGTACAAGTGGTAGTGAAAGCCAAAAGAGCGGATGAGTTCTCCCAGAGAGGTAGTGTAGAGGGAGAACAGCGGGCCAAGGACCGATCCTTGCGGAACACCAACAGAGAGCGGAACAGACGACTGTCGCTCCAGCAAACGACACTGAATAGGAGCTCTCAGATAAGTATGACTCGATCCAAGAGAGTGCCACAACACCTAAGCCAAGCAAGGATAATCTATTAAGAAGGAGGCAGTGGTCAACGGTGTCAAAGGCAGCAGAGAGATCTAAGAGGATCATCATGAGGAGGGCCTTAGTTTGACTTTAGTTTGACTTGCTTTATTTTCATTTGACCCTTGTAAATTTGAAGATCTGAAAGCACAAGGCTGAGGGCATAATCGCATTGCCAGTGTGCTTAGGGGTTTTTTTTTAAGCAGAAGTCCATGCGCTTAGAACTACAGATCTTCAGTTTTATTGTGTTAATTAACTAACCTATTTTTAAATGTAAATCCCCAAATTGTATTAATCAGGTGGTGCAATCTTGGTTTTCCTCATTGTTTTTAGCCATTTAGTGATCTGTACAGAAATGTAACATACAAGCACTGCACAGATTACCTTACCTCTGTGTTCGATAGGACCTAAGCATAAACATGCTTCCAGTATATGTTCTATACATTGCCTGTAGTTGCAGCATTAGCAGTGACACATCTGCAGACAACAGTCTATATCAAAGCAATGGAAGCTTGTTAGAAAGGCTAGGGTACTGATGTGAAGGGAAATAGACGTATCAGGGAAACTTGCACTGCAGTAATGGTATGACAGCAAAGGATGATTGGCTGGGGCAGAAAGAGATACGGTATTGTGACTAACTTGCAAGCAAATGTGTTTGTATTATGTTAAGTTATATACCAGTACAGTACTGAAAGGAAATTACATTAGCGAGTAAAACGCCCACATTTAGAGTACTACTCCTTTTAGTCATGATTGTTAGTAGAGTTAGTAATAAAGTAATTATTACCTGTGATGTAATAGTTATAGGATCACGTTATTATAATGTGATGCATGCGTTGGAAATGTTTCTGTGTCAAACACTTTATTATTTCCATCAGGTGATGCAGTTCTTTAACAAGATGGCTGGAAATGAATATGTGGGGTTTAGTAATGCCACGTAAGTATGGACCATTCTTTTTATTCACCAGCCAACATGTACATCATGCATATAGATCTACCTGATTCCGAACTGGCCATTCACATCTTTTGTGGGATCACCTCTCCAATCTAAAGGGGAAGTTCAACTAATAGAGGCAGAAAAAGATTTTTAGAGAAAAAAAACCGATGCCTTTTGAGTTTTTGCTCTGAACTTCCTAACGCCAAGAAACGGCATAGAAACTTTTTAACATGAACAACTCTGGATATTCAACAAAAGTGACATCCCCAGTATGTACTAGAAAACAAGATATCAGTGTACTCTTTCCAAATTATTTTAGAAAACATAGCAAACACAATCCACATGAAAATAATAATGGTGTACACCAATATAGTTACAGCAAATACCTTTTACAGTTAAAGAATTTCCATTATTATTGTTTTAAAACTGTTACAACTATAGAAACATTCTTGCTGATCATGGGGGTTAATCCTCTATTAGGTGAAGTAAATGCAAGAATATAACCTTGTGGCTATTATAAGTTTTATTATTCACTACTGTCCACTAATCTCATAGAATGTTGCCTTGAGAGTGCTTATGAATTATGTAATCAGGAAATTCTAGATACAGTGACTATATTATTAATAAGATTATTTTTTTTTTAACTTCTATTATTTTTTCTTGGGGGATTTGTGAATGAGGGGGACACTATATAGAAAAGGTACATTTGAATAATCCACTGATCTCATGTTAAATCTTACAGTAACAAGATATTTCAAGCAAAAGAAAACTGCTTTAAAACCTCCTTATATATCCTCCTTTGGTGCTCGACTATTTGTTTCTTTGATCTAGTGGTTGCTATTTCATATATTGGGTGTTGTGAATACAGGGCTGTACTGAATTGTTCCTGCATATCGCACCACTATTAGAGTGTTGTATATGAATTGCCCTTAAGGTAGTCTTCTATTAGAAAACGGGGTTCAGTAGCTTTCATTTTAGTCACAAGCTGCATAACCTTTCATATTTACCCTCGAAGTTCATACCATTAATTAGGCACTGTATATTGAGCGATAAAAGAGCGCATCACAGAAGGAAGAAGCTGTTTTTAGAAGTGATTTTATATTCATGTTTATCAATCCCTTTGGCTATTGGTTGCTTCTGCCAACTTATTTAATGTAGCATCTGCTACCGTTTTTAGAGCCCTGTCAACAAACCACTTAATCACTTTATGTCCTCATTTAATGTAGAAAACATAATATAATTGATTCCTTTGACTGCACTAGCATGTACTGTAAAGTATTTAGATTGTGTGAATCCTTCACAAGCTGATTATTGGGTTTAACATACTGGCCGAATGCCCAGAAAAGAGATTTTCATACATGTACAATGTGCAGCATTTAAAAATCAACACAATGGAGTCCTCTCTTAGCTGTTTAATAGGTGTTTGTTTATTTATTCTTTCCTAATATGTTTTATACATCCTTAGATTCCAATCCGAGAGAGAAAGTGGGGATCGTAATTTTGCTATTGGATATTACCTGAAGGAGAAAAAGGTATTTCATTTGTATTAGTTTCCTTTTACTAAGCTCCTGCATAGTAGGGAACTCTACTAAATTGATTCCCTGCGATGAGCTCTGTGGACGGATCCCACTGCAGGGACTTGCAGCAGGGTTCCCACTGTCAGATGAGACCATTTTGAGTTGAAAAGTGATTTGTAATAAAATGTGCACTACTTACCTGTACAGTGTCAGCCAACCTTCTCTGCAGGACCTATTCTTGCTCCTCAGCTATTTATTTTCCCTCTTGGTTTCTCCTACCCTAATCTGAGCTAATTAGCAGGGATACTTCAACAAATATGAATATAGAGCATGTGCATGTGAGTTATGCTTATCATATTATTCAATGGTGGAAAAGCTGATCAAGCTCTCTATAGAAAGTGGTATACATTTGTGCATTCCTTTGTTTCTGTGCTAAACATTTTTTTTGTATTTCCCACTGCTTGTCTGAATACTTTCAAAGCATTGTATCCGATCATTATCAATGTAAAAGTCGAATATTTATCGTCAGAAATCGGATGTGCTGCCAGATTCTACCTACCAGTAGATTGATCTTGGGTAGGGTTGCCAGCTGGCTAGTAATTTACCAGTAGTCCGATAAAAAATTTTTTGCTTGATGTCAATGTTAAGTCACAGCATGGCTGGTAGTGAAAAAAAAAAGGCGGTAATCTTAGGAGTTTTAACTCGCAATTTACAAATGGCTGGATTTATTAAAATCGCTGTCAAATTGTGGTATATAATGTGCTCATAGTTACAGGACTTCACACTTACTAGGTACTGAAGTTAAGAATTAATGTTTTTACCTGCCAAAATAATAAGCGTTTTTGAACTACAAGTTCACCTTGTTCACTACAGTTGTCCTTTAACACCCGATCCCACAATTTCAACATGGCACAGCAAACCATTGTGCTTAGAACTTTAAAGTTTTCATCTCTAGCTTCAATACGTGTTATGTAGTCATTACTGACTTTAATCTAAAATAACCTTTTTGTATTTGGCTAGCACAATGAATAGTTGTTTTTCCTTTCTTGTCCCTGCATGAAATGGTTTCAGTTTGTGTAGTTTATTTTTCTTCTTAAATAAAATCCAATTCTGTTTTAGTGAGATTTAAACTGGTTTTGTTTAGGAAAGTGAATAAGGATTACATTTTTATTTCAAATGTTACACACATGATTATTCTGTAATGTTGACATGATTATAGCTGCTGCTTCTTAAGGAACAGTGAAAAGTTGTTGAGTTTACCAGTAATTTTTGTTGTTTTTACATTGCAGTGTTTTCCTGAGCATACGGATATGGTTGGAACATTAGACTTTTATTTCCAGGTACGGAAACAAAACAATGCATGCAGTTGACATTAAATCTGAAAATATGAAGCTTTTTGCAGTATACATTTTAGTTGAATGATATAGTGATTTATATATTGTTTAAAAAAAACTTAGTTTAAGATGCTTCATAGATCTATTTTACATGACATTTTTCACATAATGTCTGCCTTTATTTAACTTTATGTATTATTGAAACAATAGTTTATTATTCTTGTTTTTGCAAAGTATAGTGTTTAGCAAGTAGTTGGTTACCTGCTGCGTTAAAAACACATTAAAGTGGATAAACTGCACACACCCAGATAGCGCCAAATAGTGGCTCTGTGTGTGTGCACCTATATATAAATCAGACTCAATATCGGGAGTCTGCACATAATCCTTCTGTTGTGTACTTTTGGGTTGTGCCGCCACTAATTGTATAAAAACAACTGGAGCTGAAAAGCACTTGATTAGTGTCAGATAATTCCTTCTCCCACACTGAAAAGTATTAGGTTTTATAAAATGGTGCCTGGCAAATATGCCTTTCTTACCTTTTACAACACTTTTCAGTGCAAGAGTTTATACATGACCTCATTCTGTTTTACAGTCCAGAGCATATTATTGGAAAATGGCGATTCAATTTACATTTTTCCATAACAAAGACCTAGATCTATTTGTATTTGTTGCACGGTGACAAGATATTCTTGTTTTAATAAGAACTCTTTGTGGTTTTTTTTTTTCTTTCTCGCTCTTTCCTTAAGCTGTGTTCCATTGAGGTGACCTGTGAATCTGCAAGTGTCATGGCTGCCACATTGGCCAATGGAGGTTTCTGTCCAATAACTGGAGAGCGAGTGCTGAGTCCAGAAGCTGTCAGGAACACTTTAAGTTTAATGCACTCCTGTGGAATGTATGACTTCTCGGGGCAATTTGCTTTTCATGTAAGAGACTTTCAGTGTACTGTGCCTGTATATGAGATCAGGAAGTAAAGTTGAAAAGGACCGTCCCTTTTGAGGCCATTTTTTGAAGGCTGGTGTGTTTTAACTGGCCTGTGATTCCCATGCTTATCCTTGTATTAAATAAATCTTTGTACTCCCCATTCTATAAAGTTATTACTTTGTAGTAGTTTTCAATAAATGCTGTAAATGGTTTGTTGCAGGTTGGTTTACCAGCTAAATCTGGCGTATCTGGTGGCATCCTTTTGGTTGTTCCCAACGTCATGGGCATGATGTTCTGGTCTCCTCCTCTGGACAAGCTGGGAAACAGTGTTCGCGGCATTCAATTCTGTCAGGTGTGTAAATGAAGTGACTATACAGCTAGCATTAACAGTGTTTGGTAACAACGCTGTACATGTGAGATCAAGATGTCTGAATGACTGATTGGCTCATACTAAAATTATACCGAGACTGTTGACCATGGTGAAGCTGACACTCTTACTTGTTTGTTTACAGGATTTGGTATCTCTGTGCAATTTTCATAACTATGATAACCTAAGACACTTTGCAAAGAAGCTTGATCCACGGCGAGAAGGAGGTGATCAGCGGGTAAGTTCAGCTTTCTGTTCTTCAAACCAGCACCATTTTGAAAATGCTGTTCTCTGCAATGACTGCTAACCAATACAAATATTAACAAATGTCCACACATACATTTTGCTACACTGATAAGTGATCATTTGTTTAAGCAATTGATATGTTTGGTAGTAAGTAATGTTTTTTAACATTGTTGCTGTATTGGCCTGATGATGCACCCCAACTTTGCAAACAAAAGTATTCAACCTACATAATGTTAAATATTTAATGAATGTTTGCGGAGTAAATGTGGTCTGTAATCATGCCAATACAACATGCGTTGCTAGGAAGACTATGACTTATTTACCTCTGATTGGTGATTTTATTGCTGTTTAAACTACCAATATTTGCTGTGCCATCTGAATGCATTGGATTTTGTGATTGTCATGCTTTGTGTGCCCCTCACATAATTAAAGCATTACAAGCGTTTGTTTGTTTTTTGTTTTCTAGAACATTAATGCATAATGCATATTGGCCTGAATAGTAGTTATCAATATATTTTGTGTAAATGAGAATCAAAATATATTAAGGCCTGGTGCAGTTTAAACTAAGGCAAAACAAAAGCTACTGTTTGTCCTCCTTTGGTACCAGGAGGGGAAATGGGTCTTGCCCTCTGACACTGGAAGCATTTAAAGTCCATGTTAGGAGTTGCATGAGGGTCATAGTGTTGGGCTGATATAAGTCAGATAATACCACATCAATGACTACCGCCGGACATGTTAACAGACTGGTTGGTTGTTAAAATAAACACTAGACAAATGGCAAAAAAGCTATGGGGATGTTTCAGAGAACACTGCTTTCAGTGGTCGTGCTATGCCATTGGATAGCTTTACTTTAGAAATATGTGTTGCATGCTTTCTTTGCTTGCCACTGATGCAAAGACAAAGCTGTAAATCCTAATGTTTTCCAATAACCCATCTATTATGGGTGGGCTTAAACTTGTGTTTGCTTCACAAGCACCTTGAACGCTTAGTGTTGAATCACTGTAATTCACTAATGAATTATGTATGTTGCTTGAAGAACCAGCTATCGTATGGACCAATGGACTATGAACAACTGCAGCAGGAGCTTGCTCTTAAAGATACACTATGGAAAAAAGTGTCACCCGAATCGACTGAGGACACATCCACTACCGTAGTGTATAGAATGGGAAGCCTGGGAGACAGAAACTAAAAACATTGGTTTTGGTTTCAGAATGCTCTTCATTGTATGTTGACACCCATGGTTTCTCTATGACACTGTTTGTAAAACCTATTTATTTTTTGTGTTTTCTGTTGGTGTATACGTCCCATATAGTAAATGCTCTATCCTTTTACTGTGTACATACAGTGTATACTATATTGTCCAGTTCAAATTGTAGTAAGCTTATACACCATCTGTATTTGTTATGTCAAATGGTTTTACTATGTTTTCTATCTACTTTGAAAAACATAATCCAGTATTCGCTTCTTAAGTCATTGGTTTATTTATGCACGTGCTTAATCAGCTAGTAAGAGAGCGAAAATAATGTTTACCAGCCTATTTTGAAATGCACTACTAGAACTATACCAAAGTATTTATAGTGAGCTAAGATTATTCTATGAAAGACCAAAATAAAAGCAAGTGCCTTGTTGCTACAGGCCCTGAATGCATGAATTTAAAGGAACACTAAACTTTATATTTCACTTTTGCTTTTAATATAGAAGCACAAGTGAAATGTTAGTTGTTCCTATTGTGAGGATAAACTGGCATGTACTTTTCATAGTACACAACAGTTTATCCTCTGACCGACCGCTGCAATGCTTCCATAGGAAGCAGGCAGGCGTCTGGGCGGCGACTGGCTCTTTCTGCAACCCTAGTTTTTGCATGAGATCAGCAGGGGGCCTTAAATATGTTGCGCCTGCTCCTTGCTGATCCCTTGCAAAGACGAATCTGTGTCTCTGCGTGATTGGCTGTCGTCACTGCGTGATAACCAGTCGTCACTGCGTGACAACCAGGAACTGATGTCTCGCATGTGAGAGACACAACAGATAGTAAACCCGCATGGATCTATTAAGGTACACGTCAGGTTTACTTAAAAGTCCTGGACATGCTTTTTTTTAAACCCTTGCTTCTTTCAAGGAATCATGGGTTAAAACAAGGTGTGATGTTCCTTTTAACAGAAAGCCAGCACAGTTTGAGAAATCCAAATATATACACAAGTTATACGATTTGCCTGTTTTTTTTACGTCTAATGCTTGAGGTCATCTACATTTTACGAAAGGGTCAGGTCTGATGATTTTATTCTTATATTCGCAACCTCTGGTCAATGACCTTCATTTGAACTCTAGCTGCACAATGATTGGTTGAAAATACAAAGTAGCCAATCACAATGCACCACTGGTTTCAAATATCTTGTATTTGTTTCTCCACTTTATATCTGATTTCTTTAAATGTCAAAATTGTGATTACCAACTCTGTTGTCGGATAAGGGACAGAAGACGTATGGGGAATAATTATTTAATTTCTCTCATTTTCTGAAATACTATAATAACGCCCCTTTAACAGCTTATCTAAATGGTCAAATATTTAAAATAATCTCAAAACATCTTACAATGCATAGAAAGTAATTTCCCGTAGGTACTTCATAAAATCATCTTTCTTTTTATACAGTTTACTGTAATCTGAAATCTTATAAATTAGATTTATTTTGAGTTATGTTTATGCTTGAGTGTCTCTCTGTTGGCTGCTTTTCGACAAAGCAGTAAACAGTTTAAAAAAAAGACATCTGCTATTTGTATTTGTTTATTAATAGAAAGCAAATATTAACCCCTTAGTGACAAGACATTTTCACCTTGACTTTCCCTTGGTGACAATGGCTGTTTTGACATTTCTAGGGTGTTTGTGTTTAGCTGTAATTTTTTTCTTTCTAACATACAGTACCCACACAAATTATATGTTGTTTTTATAGTCATAAGAAGGGCTTTCATTAGATACCATTATGTTCATCATATCTTATAATTTACTACAAAAAAATCATAAAATATGATGAAAAATTAAAAAAGACACTTTTTCTAACTTTGACCTAAAATATAATTTACAAAAATAAAATCATTAAAAAAGACCCCGTCTAAATAGTTTCTAAATGTTCTCCCGAGTTAAAAAATAAGCATGTTTCCATATTTTTCGCTATTTTTTTGCGAGTTATGGGGCAAAAACCAAAAATAGTGTTTTTTTTGTTTTTTTCCTTTATTGATCTTTTGACCCCAACCCGAACATAAAATTTAACCCTAACACTAAATTTAACCCCAACTCTAATCCTTATTATATCCCTTAATATTTTTTAACTTTAATTTAATTTTAACCCTATCCCTTATGCTAAAAAATATTTAATTTTGACCTTATAGGCTAATATAGCTAAATAACCTGTTTTTAATTAATTAAATATGTAGTTTAAATATTTTCCATTGCAATGCTACTTAACTACCACTAGGGGCAGTCAAGTAGCATATTCAGAGCAACGGAAGTGAAGTTACTTTCACTTCCGAAGCTCAGACCGGCAGAGGGCTTAGCCATATTGACGGAGCAGCATGCTCCGTCAATATGGCTCCCCACGATCGCTCCGTGGGGCGATCGTGGGGGTCCCAAAATAGAAATTTCGATGCTGGCTATTGCCTCGATGTCGAGGCAACAGACCAGCACTGTTAAAGCGACCGCTTCATTCACTGCAGGACGTGCCAGGCACGTCCTTTGTCGTTAAGGGAGTTTCTCCCAGGATGTGCCTGACACGTCCTTTGTCGGCAAGGGGTTAATATGTTCAGTTTATTTCAGTAGCTAGTAATAATAATTAGGCTGATCATTAATACATTTCAGTTTGTTCTATTGCAGTAGATGTACTAGGGAGTTGCTTCTGTCATGAGTAAGTGAGCCAATCAGGATGGGTTAAAGCAGAACTGTAGCAAAAATATATTAACATGTTTAATTGAAATATTCCAACATTTTAAATAGAAACGCTTTAATGAAAGAATACAACTAAAGTACCTTATTGGATCTTCCTGCACCCCCGGATAGAGCAATGCAGAGCAAAAAAGGGCCCATTAATGGGATTTATTTGAATTCTGTCATAAAAGCATTTCTATTTAAATGTCTACATTTGATGCAACAGAACTTAATTTTTTAGCCAACTGGTATCATTTTAAATGTTTAGGCTACAATTGGCTATTGTTTCACATTTTAGAGAAATTCAAATCTGTGTAAAACATGCCCAATGTGAACTGATTAAACAATGCGAATGTGTAAACCGTGAACCAGAAATTAAAAGTAGTCTCTTTAAAATAGTTTTCTTCATGGGTTGTTTAAAAAGATGAAATTTGTCCCCAACACACACCCCCTTGGTTATTTGTCAATCTGACAGATACGTTTTTTTTTTGCTAATGCCTCAATTGGTTTGCCAGTGTTTGTCTGTCTGACTGACCAATGTCACAAGCACACATTCCGAATATTATGCTATATTATAGAAAGATAAATGAAAAAGTGAGAGCCAGAAAAACAGGGCCCGTGTATATAGCTTTAGGATATGGCAGAACTACCTGTTAAATGTACCAAATACCAATTATGTAAAAAATGAAGCCTTTCAACTCGGTTTCTCATTCAGCACAGTTAAATTACAGGCGTACCATTCCTCTAGCTTCCACATATAAATACTACAAAAGAATAAATAATTTGCCATTACTTGCTTGCATTATTCCTACAGCTATTAAATCTGAAATGATTACAGTTTATTATAGTAATTTTATTTGAATTAAGTATACTAATATATATATCACCTTCATGATCTATACATCTTGCCTTAACCGCGAACCGTAAGGCTGTTTTGAAATAAAGTAACTACATTTCAGTTGAGCCATAACTAACTTACAAGCCATGCTTAGGTGATGTGTATTATTTTTACCAATTATGTATGTGTAATTGAGGTGTGACTAACCGTTTGTTATTCTTTTTGTACAAAGGACCATTTCTGTTACACATACACAACTTTTATTTGAAATAATTTGTCTCAGTGGTCCATTATTTCCCCTTCTTGCCTTGTTAGGGCTTAGAATTGCAAACCTGTAGTAGAGGTCATGTTCACTTTAAGCCCATTACCTACACTGAATGGTTATGACATTACAGGAGGACTGACCAGTGCTAAGTCAAGATAATAAACAGATGGGCAACACATTCTACCAATGCAGCTTGTTTAGTAAATTTTAAAAAATGCATAAATGGTTTTTAAAATGTGCCTAATCTTACATTTTTAAAGTTCCTTTAATAAGAAAAAAATAAATTTGTGTTGCAAAAGGACACATTTATATAACCAATAAATTATTTCTGGAATAGTGTTTACAAAGGTTTGCTGACCATGTATCCGCAAATGTAAATTCAACGTTGCTGTTGAAAATCAAAGACCTACAAAGTTGCTAATGTGACAATTTCTAATTATATTCCATTTTAACCTCCTTTATATACACACATATCAAATTCGTTTCTCTAATGCTTCTTATATATGAAAGACTTTTCAGAAATCTCTAAAAATAATGTGGTATTGAAATAAAGCCATAACATTGATATTTCCACAGCACACACCAAACATGCAAGTACTACTGACCTAACAAAGCTCTACCAGTCGCAAAGAGATTATTGCCAATTTACATCTAACTTTAATAGATTCCTTTGACACATGTTTAACAGTTGTGATTGCAGTGAGACTGACATTCCTTATATGGCATAGCAGTAGAGTAGCCCAATAACATTCAAAAGAAAAAATGATGCCTGCACTCCCGATTCCAGTAGTGAATAAAATAGGTGCTTTATTGTAGAACAAGTAAGGATCTGAAAAAAGTGACACAAATCCAAATACAGCAAGGAAAAAAGGGACAAGGGCAAGGACTGTCCTTACGCGTTTCGCGTGTACTCGCGCTTATAGAGCCTATGATTAAGCGTGAGTACACGCGAAACGCGTAAGGCCAGTCCTTGTCCTTGTCCCTTTTGTGCATTTTTCCCTTGCATTATTTGGATTTGTGTCACTTTATTCATTTTTTCTTTTGATTGTTCCTATGCCTTACCAGCTGGATGAAGCACCCTTGTATCAGTGACTTATTAACACGGGAGGTATTTCAATTGCCAAGAGTGGAGACGGTTATTGTTGGGAGTTTGTTTCCTTCTGCTTGGTCTAGCCCAATAACATGCCAATGAAATTAAAATCACTGTTGCAGCACTTTTTTTTTTTTTTTTGTCACACTTTTTTTTTGTCCCTACATCCCATTAAGAAGCCCACTGCCACGTGGATTTCTGCATCAGGCAAAAGCACAAACTACTCTTTAAATTAACTTTAACCTGCTAATAATTCAAACTCAAAAAAAGGCAACTGAAATGTATCATTTATATATTAACCTTTTACTCTTGCATTATTTTATAGCCGTATAGAAAAAAGAAAAAAGGACGAGCAAAAATAGTGCCAACAAGGTGTATAATAGCTATATGTATATATAAAGTGGGTGTCCACTGAGAACTGGCAGCCTAACCTAAAAAACAGACAGCTTCGAAACTGTAGGTAAATAGTGTAGCGAACAGGGGAAAGATCAGGCGCTCAGTACATAGACACTTGAATACAAAAATATAAAAGAATATAAAAAATGTGGTAATAAAAATAATAAATAATAACATGCATAAATACACAATAATCGTGCAATATGTAAAAATGTGCAAATGTGCATATAAAATGCCAAAGCATTCACAATAAAATCTGCAAATAAATGAATTTGGAAAACACAATATCTGGATTTTATAACTTTTTTTTTTTTTTCTGACCTCCCTTTTTAAATGTAAAATATTTTACATTTTGAAACGTGCACCAAATGTTTTTTATTTTTTTTTATTTTGTCATGAACTGGATTCATTCCTCAGGATCTTTATATGAAAAGTGCCCTACTTTAGCACATTGCATCCAATGTATTTCTTTTTGCTTCAAAACCAAAGCTAGTGAACCATGACTAGACCCTCTGGCAGTGGAAGGGGTATTGCACGGCATAATTATTAGCATCTTTTGGAGTTAAAGGGACTCGATCAACCCAAACTTTCTCATTCTGTGAATATAGAGAATAAAAAGATGAAAATGAGCTATTCATTGTGTTGGCAAAATTGCTTGCAAATGGATAAAATAAGAGAAAATGCTGTGATGAAGTTACCTTGTGGCTTGATATACTAATTTTATATTTTGCATTGTAAAGTACTTGATTTACATATCAAGCCACAAGTGATTGTCATAAGCAGGAGTCCATAGACCTGTATAAAACGTATACCTTTCTCCTTTGTTAAGTCTTTGCATGCAATTTTGATAACACAATATATAGCTTATTTTTCATAATTTTGTTATCCTCTACATTAACAGTATGAGTTCAATTAATTAACTTACTTGGTGTATAGAGTTAGTGAAATGGTGTGCAATTAGCTGAATGTTTATTTAATGTGTAGATTTTGGTACAAGATTGAATAAAAGCATCCATCTTTATTTGAAAAGACACTCTTTCAGAGAGCCCAGGTCCTAGTTAGCGTTTAAGGCTTCTAGCTCTAGCGGCCCTACATTAAAAGATATCTCTGAAACACGGGTATCATTAGAAATGACTAACCCACCAATTGTATTATCGCACTCTTTTTGATGGGGGTTATTATAGTTACAAAAATATTTTTTTTTTTAAAAGGTGTAAAATTGCCATGGAAGTATTGACCATTTAGATTTGACTGTATGGCTCTTAAAATTCCAGCTGCTGGCTTCTAACTTTTTTGTTTTACATGGAACTTTATGGAAGTACCATTTCTCTGGCTGGCTCCTTAATTGGTATTTTTGTCTCCTAAACATTTGTCAAGCCTTAGGCCAGCTTTATTGATTGGACTAGCAAATTGTGTACATTTTTCAACTAGCTGTCCTATTGAGCTTGAAACGATGGGCTGAATAGCTTTGCTACAAATTACATCTTTACATTGTGATGTTTGTTATAAGAAAAGTAATTGGAAAATAATTTGCAACATTACTTGTTTGTTCCTAAACACCAGAAATGAGTATGTCTAAAAAGGTTGATATAGTCTTTATCGGTGGATTTTGAGGCCTTAGGTTAGTTTGTTTTGGATTATTTTTACATGTAGTATTTGTGTTGTTGTACCTTGTAACTTGTTGTTGCAGAAAGACATATTTACATCAGGCTTTGCATGTGCTCATTGAACGTCCCTTAATTGATCAGGCCTCATTTGTCAGTGACGCCTTTTAAATTAAACTAGTTATAGTGCAACAAGGGTTATATATAAGGATCAATTATAGGGCAAAATAAAAAAAACCTCAGTGCTGTATTTTTCTTAGCATGACTACTTTTAGAAATACAGGTAAACCCGGTATAATGCTACAAACTACACGCCATCGGGGCCCCACATCTCGCGCTAATTTCCACATTAGCCAGAAGTTCAGTGAGATCTGGGACTCGCATGGCAATTGAAATACAGTAAGAAACAAAAGTTGGATCCGCAAGGTTCATAAAATAGAGAACTTCACAAACTGGGATTGCCGAAGAGAGTAGTTTATTGCCGGCAGTGTTTCATTATGAGCAAACAGTGGGTTACCTGCACCCGACCAAACAGGCTCTGCCTAATGCTTTTCTCCCCTATTACTGCTGCTTATTCACTGACTACCACTAAGCGCCAGTAATAGGCGCGAAATGCATTAGACGGATCCTGTGGGTTGGGTGGAGGTAATACCCTGCTCATTATGAAACACATAAACAACTCTTCGGCAATGCCTGATTGTCAAGTTCTCTATTTTGGGAGCCTTGCGGATCCAACTTTTGTTTCTTACTGTATTTAAATTGCCATGCGAGCCCCCAGATCTCCCTAAACTTCTGCGCCAATGTGAAAATTAGGGCTAGATCTGGTCCCTCGATGGCGTTTAATTTGTAGCGTTAAACCAGGGTTTACCTGTATTTCTAAAATACATAATGAAGAATAAAGGGAAATATGTCTCAGCTAAGCATTAATATTTCAGGATCACCTCCTTATTTCTACAATGACGATATTAACTGCAGTTAGACAAGTACTAGTATTTTTAGAAAGACATTTGTGTAAATGCCTGCAGTAATAATACAATTTAAAGTGTGAGTTTGCAAATACGAAGTGTGCAATTTATTTTGTTTACAACATGCAGTTTTGTGTGAACTGTTCCTTGAAGTATTCCTAAATGAACTGCTGTAGAATATGTTCCGTGCATGCATGTGTGATTTATGGTCTAAAAGCAATTTACTGAAGTAATATTAATCTGCTGTTTCTCTGGGAGTCATGCCTTTCTGTGTAATTTAAGTTTATAGGATCTCTTTTAATAGTCTCTCCTCACCACCAGCAATGAACTCACGAAGGGCTTTATTCACGAAAAAGAGACTTGCAGGGAAATAAGAAGGAAGTTTCAAACTTTAGACCAAACTAGCCGAGTTGGAAACATTCTCCCATTCAGCTCAGTTTGAAATTCTCTTCTCAATTTCCTGAAATTCTTTCATGAATAAAGCCCTCAATTTGATTTAGTAGAAATATTCAAGGAACTACTACTTGTAACGAACCAGATTGTGATCTGCTTTGTTTATAAACTATCTTGACATTCAAGTATTTCTAATGTTTTGTTTTTTCTTGTGTATATTTCATCTGAGATGTAAATGCTTTCAAACTAGTGCGTATGTGGTTTTGTGTGTGTGTGTGTGTGTATGTATATGTGCGTGTGTGTGTGTGTGTGTGTGTATGTGTGTATATATATATATATATATATATATATATAATTTATAAAATCATATACATGCGCACCCTTTCTGCTCTAGTGTACATTTTATATTTGCACCTATAGTTTACTTATTTTTGCATTTCATTGTATTTTATTTATACCCTTTTATTTACTGTCATGCTTTATGTATTTTGCAATAAATGTTTCTGAAATTTCTTCTGTTGCATTTTGTGTTTATTTCATTGCATGTAACATCATGCTATGTGTGTAAAATTCATATTTATGTTTATTTTATTTTATTTTTTGGGCGAAAAGTTGGGTGACTGAATGCATAGTTGCCAAATGAACAATAGTTGTGCAGCAGGGAGGTGAAACACATTGAGAAAAGAGAAACGTACCCTTTTTTTTCCCCCTTAAAGAAAGTCCCAAAACCAATGGCTTGTGTATGTGTGACTGTGCATCTGTGTGACTCTCTCTCTTTGTTTATGTGACTATGTGTGTGATGATATGCCTTTGCCTGGGTTCTAATATATTTTTTTTTTTTTGCTGGCCCCTAAAACTAAATTGAGTTTGTCAAGCCCTGATCTACGAGGCTTACACAGTCTAATCACAAGAGGAAATGAGCTGCAGACTGGGTATCTGTACCAGGCAGTCTTGCATATAGTGTTGGAGGGCCACCCCCCACCCCTCCCCGTATTTCCCGGAGCAGTCTTGCCAAACGTTGGATAGAATATGAGAGGTTTAAGTGGAGTTTGTCAAGTTTTACACGGTCTAATAAGACAATGTGGTGGTATAGTTCGCAATGTGTAAAGGTTTGGCTTTTAATGCTATTATATAGCCATTGTGTATTTTTGTCCTTGTAAAGTCCCCTTTTGTCTTTATCTCGTTATAATTCGAGTTTGCTTCTAAAGTGATGCACTATCACTTTTAATAGTCTTGATCAGGGCTCGACAAACACTGGGCGCCAGGTCGCCATGGCGACCTGGAAATTGAGCCTGGCGCCCGGGTGCCGTTACCCTAATGTTCCCCTTGCCGCTGCTATCCGTTTTTTGCAGCGCGAGTGGGGGGAAGTCTGTGCAGATTGCACAGACAGCAAGCTCCGCCCCCTCGCGCAACGCGTGTGAGTGCTGGGTGTCGGCTCTTTCGGCTGAGTGCTGGGTTGTCAAGTGACATGAGGATCGGCTGCAGCACGAATGTTCCCCCTCCCCTGCAATGAGGTAAGGCAGCAGGGAGGGGGAACATTCGTCCTGCAGCCGATCTTCATTGCTCTTTCGGCTTAGTGCTGGGTTGTCACGTGACGACACGTTAAGAAAGGGGGGGGGGAACTTGTGTATATGTGAAGTGGGGGGGGTATATGTGAAGTGGGGGGGGTATATGTGAAGTGGGGGGGTGTGTATATGTGAAGTGGGGGGGGGGGTGTATATGTGAAGTGGGGGGGGGGTGTATATGTGAAGTGGGGGGGGGTGTATATGTGAAGTGGGGGGGGGGGTGTATATGTGAAGTGGGGGGGGGGGTGTATATGTGAAGTGGGGGGGGGGGTGTATATGTGAAGTGGGGGGGGTATGTATATGTAAAGTGGGTTGGTGTGTGTGGTGTATATGTGACGTGGGTTGGTGTGTGTGTGTGTGGGGTGTATATGTGACGTGGGTTGGTGTGTGTGTGTTTATGAATTGCGTGTATGTTTGCGTGATTGTCTGGCTCCTAAAAATTTTTGCTGGCTCCTAGAATAAAATTAAATTTGTCAAGCCCTGGTCTTGATTGTTTCAGTACATCAGGTCAACTGCCATGCATGGTGTATTGGAACAAGGACTATTGAAAGAGTTGCCCTCATTGAACTATCGCCTTAGTTGGATTCTCAACCTGACCTTACAAAATAGAGCCAGATTTGCTCCTATACAGGGATGACTTTGATGGTTTTTGCATGCTAAATGAAATAACTGTGTTCCACCCGGAGTCGAGGTTTGAGTATTCATCGTTATGCTTAAAACTGAGCACACCCAGTATATGCATGCACGGATATCATGCACATACAGTGGTTGAGCACATGCACAAGCCGTGCCTCTCTATGTGAACTAGGCATTGACATGCAATTTCTGTAGAAGCATTGTGATTGGCTCACAAGAGGTGCAAGAGTTAACCCTTTTATGTAAATATTCCAAAGAGTAAAAAAAATATTTGAAACATATTTTTTTGTAAAGCTTTAGTATAAAAGAACAAGACTGTGGATGGATCTTGTTAATATAAACTCCGCATACCATAAATACACATCAAACATGAGCATTCAAACCATCTTTTAACATTCACTAAGGCAAAGGTAAGATGACTTCAATAAACCGTGAGTGAACTGTGGAGGTTGCAAAACATGGGGTGGGGTGTATATATTGCCTGCTCAGTTAAACATTGTTTTATTTTTTTTACTAATTTACTAATAAGGTTATTTTGACCTTCTCATTGTCCTTCATGGTATTGACCATGCTGGATGTACTGAAAGGAAAATGTTTTGCATGGCTTTTTAATATAATTCTGTTACAAAACGTATACCCAGATAGTGTCTTTCTGACTTTCCAGTCATTTGAAATGCCCCAGAGCTGTGATGACTAACCATGGTACTGCAGATTTATATGTACTATATATAGTATGATGCTCTGTCAGCCTTCTATATCTGCAGTATACCAAGGTTAGCCATCTCTGCCCCATAGCTGTTTTTGCAGAATATGTAGATGCATGCCTTGAGCCACAAACAAAGTTTCTGTATTTCTTGCTAGTTACTGTAGAGAATCGATTTTAAATTAACACAAGGAAAAGGGCTCAAACTAATTCCAAAAGTTTAATGCTCACTGCAAATTACATTGACAAACTCTACCCTAAATCATTTTCCTCTTTAGATCCAAACAATGTAGCACAAAAATGTTGATGTTTTAAGAGACTGCTCACGACTTGCCAAAACAGGAAGCTGGGCTAGCCGGTGCTCAGCTTGCCAAGTCATTGTGTGCAAAGATGACACATCCACCATCACTGGCTGTGTTATTTTAATCTGAATAGCATGTATTTTGTGGAGGGGGGGGGGGGGATTGTTAAAGTTGTGCTGATATTTCATTTGATGTCCAGTACAGTTCATCTCTGTGAATGCCATTCAGACATTTTTGGTTACATTGATTTGCTAACGCAAACTATATTAAAACATCATCGTATTTGGTAACATACAATACCAATATCGTTCCTTTACAGCAGCAGTATTGGCTCTTACATAAAATAGCACACTGAATAAAATAGCAAACCTGTCTGGTTTGGATACATGGTCAAAGTCTTTGATCCATGACAAACTGAAGTTTACACAAACACTGCCATTAATGCCACCTTGTTGCCCTTATTGGTGTAGTGCTACATAGAATTACACTGGCTGACAGTCGGTATTCAGAAGGTGCTGGCTTACTAAGTAAGTTCCTAGATAGGAGATCTTTCCCAACAGGTTACAATCTGCAGTGATTCCTGGCTCTGTTTCTTTACCTAAGCTACATTCTGCCACTTGCACGTACTTACTTTTACTACCATTTCACAAATATTACCCACCCCCTTTTTTTAGCAGTGTTTTCAGCTCTCTGTTCAGCGTTCACACACACACAATTGCAGTATTGTAATACCTCCCAGCACCAAAACTAAATATGTATCCTTTAGAACATGGAGATGAATTAACAGGACTAGCAAAGAGTTCCAATGTTATTCTCACTGGGGGCCTATTCAGCTGCATATAAATGCTAGACTGTAGCAGGCATAAACCTCCCACAACCACAGCGAGGTAAGGAGGGTATTTGGTAAAGAACGCTTCTTTCTTACCTACAGCGCTGGTTAAAGGGTCTATTTATTTACATAGAATCTGACATATGAAGACATATTCTATCTGAAACAGAAGGTGGGTTGAAGAGCCCAGACTGTGTGAATGAAGTGAATTAAAACCAATATTACAATTTAAATAGATGCTGTCACACTTAGTGCATTATAAAACAAATTAAAGATACTTGAATACTTTAAATTCTAGGTTTCCAAGAGTAGTGGTATTTAGTTTTATTTATTTTTTAGTGTTCCATCCAGGGCCGGCCTTAGGGGTGTGCGACCTGTGCGAGCGCACAGGGCGCAACACCCCAGGGGGCGCTGCCCACCAGCTTAAAAAAAATAAAGTTTAAAAAAAATTAAAAAAAAAAGCCGGTAGAGGCACTGGTTGGGGGAGATCAAAAGATCCCCCCTCACCAGCCCTCTGCTCGGCATGCTCTGCTGTGTCGGGGAGGGGGCGGAGCTAACCGGCTGAGCGGTGTAGCTCCGCCCCCACCCTGTGAAGCAGAGCAGCGTCTGCTTCACGCGGAGCTGCAGGCAGCAAAAGAAAGTGCTGCCCGGCTCCCCATGCCTGCATTAAGCATGGAGCCTGCATTAAGCATGGGGAGCCGAGCAGCACTTTATTTTGCTGCCCACAGCTCCCCGTGAAGCAGACGCTGCTCTGCTTCACAGGGTGGGTGCGGAGCTACACCGCTCAGCCGGTTAGCTCCGCCCCCTTCCCTGATGAACATTTGCAGGCAAGGGGGGGGAAGAGGCAGACTGAACAGGGGGAGGGGGAGAGACAGACAGAACAGGGGGAGGGGGGAGAGACAGACAGAACAGGGGGAGGGGGGAGAGACAGACAGAACAGGGGGAGAGAGAGAGACAGACAGAACAGGGGGAGGGGGGAGAGACAGACAGAACAGGGGGAGAGAGAGAGACAGACAGAACAAGGGGAGAGAGAGACAGAACAGGAGGAGGGGGAGAGAGAGAGACAGAACAGGGGGAGAGAGACAGAGAACACGGGTGTCTGGGGGGGAGAGACAGAACACGGGTGTCTGGGGGGGGAGAGACAACGGGGGACCACGACAGAACAGGGGGAGGGGGGGAGAGAGACAGAACACGGGGGTCTGGGGGGGAAAGACAGAACAGGGGAGGGGGGGAGAGGGAGAGAGAGAAAACAGGTATGGGGGAGTTAGAGCGAGACAGACGTGGCAAGGAAGAGGGAAGGGACACATACATGGGGGGGGGCGCCACGGGGGAAGCCCGCACAGGGCGCTGGGACACTTAAGGCCGGCCCTGGTTCCATCCCACCAAAACATACAATGCGAAATGAGCTAGAGGACAATAAACATAGAAACATAGAATGTGTCGGCAGATAAGAACTATTCGGTCTATCTACTCTGCCCAATTTTCTAAATACTTTTATTAGTCCCCAGTTCTCTCTTATAGCTAGGATAGCCTTGTGCCTATCCCACGCATGCTTAAAATCCTTGATTGTGTTTACCTCTACCACTTCCGCTGGAAGGCTATTCCATACATCCACTAAATAAATTCGTGATCACTTCTTATTCTTACGAATACATTTCAGACACTTCCACTTACTTGCACTGAATCACGTTATTTCTCAACATGGTACAGATTACTCCACATTAACATACACAATGGGTCCAGAGCATGAATGTAAAACAAAAATGTAAAATAAAACCATTTTTAGGTGTCCTGGCACTTCCAGCAGCTGAAATTGTATCTTTTTAATAAATGGATTACACCATTGCTAAGAGTGACAGACCAACTCAGAAGATTGGAACTGGCTCCGATTGTGCCAATTTCTGTATGTGCCACTTCCATACATCTCCCCCCATTGTGAGCCCTAGCAAGACTATTACAAACAAAATACAATATACTCCAAAGTTCCCCCATGAGTATGCTTCACAAACTGCATTGTCACAGTGGCAACACAATGTTTTTTTATTTGTTTTCTTTGTCCTGCCATTTCCAGGTAATATCATCCATAGACTCTTTTTCCAAACACAAATAGTAAATTGCAGGGCTGTTTTCATGATGATGAAAAAAGTACTTAGAGCATAATACAGCAAGTGCTCTAATATTCCAATATTACCTGTTCATTACAACTATTATGGAATGGAACCTTTTGCTATAACCAGGTAAGAGAGCATATGTGCTTGTGTAGTGCACTCAGCTTTTTCTTTGGCTTATTTTTGCCTGGAAAAATTCTCAGTTGCAAATTGTAGTCTTGATTTTCTTTTCACCAACCTTGTTTACAATGTACACCGATCAGCTATAACATTATGAGCACGGAGAGGTGGCAGGCTGGTGGAGGCAGTATGATGTTTTGGGCAATGTTCTGCTTGTGGCCTGAAATTCATGTGGATGTTACTTTGACATGTACCACCTACCTAAGTATTGTTGCCGACCATGTACACCCAAATGGTATTCCCTGACATTGGCCTCTTTCAGCAGGATTATGAACCCTGCCACAAAGTAAAAATGGTTTATTGAACACAACAACAAATTTAAGGGGCTGACTTGGCCTCTAAATTATTATTATTATTGGAAAGAGCCACTTATCAGACCACCTGAAATGATCAGAGAAAGACACGCAAGACACAGATAAGGTACAGCGATCGATAGGCACACAAGATATTTGGATAGAAAGATTGAATGTATTACCAACTGGGGCATTTAAAAATGAAAAGATGTGCAGCCAAAGCCCACTGAAAGAGATTAGAGAGCAGCCGGGGGGCAATTGCCAGTCCTCTCCTGAAAGAGGGTATATTTTATGTAGGTGAGATACAGAAAAGATGCATCCACCTTAATCATTTGATTGTGCCCATTATTTGAACTGCTTATATAGGAACAAACATAACCATTAACTGGAATATACCATACCATAAAATGTGCCAACTGAAATAGTTAAGAGGTCTTATGAAAAGTTATTTTGGTGAGATTGCTTTAAAGAGACAGTCAAGCCCCCAAACTCACTTTGGTGTAAGTAGGACACTACTGTTTTTTTAGTTCACAGGCTTTTTTGCAGTGTGCTTTGAGATGCTAGCATTCTGCATCAATCACATTTTTTTTATATTTTAATGAAGCCCTCCCCCGTGATTACTGTGCATGTACAGTTGTGCTCAAAAGTTTGCATACCCTGACATAAATTTATTTATTATCACATAGTTGTTTGGCTCCTTTTTAAATCACAATGAAAACAGAACTCATCCAAATGGCCCTGATCAAAAGTTTACATACCCTTGAATGTTTGGCGTTGTTACAGACGCCACAAGGTGACACACACAGGTTAAAATGGCAATGATTATTTTCCCACACCTTTTACTTTTTAAATTGCAATTAGTGTCAGTATATAAATAGCCAATGAGTCGGTTAGCACTCACGTGGATGCACTGAGCAGGCTAGATACTGAGCCATGGGGAGCAGAAGAGAATTGTCAAATGACAAGGTAATGGAATTGTATAAAGATGGAAAAGGATATGAAAAGATATCCAAAGCCTTGGAAATGCCAGTCAGTACTGTTGAATCACTTATCAAGAAGTAGAAAATACAAGAAAGGATTTCAGCCACAACTACCAGAAGAATTGTTCGGGATACAACGAAAACCCCCACAGGTGACCTGGCATGGTTGTGTCAAAGAGGACAATACAATGATACTTGAACAAAAATGAGCCAAGTTGCCCTAAAGAAGCCTTTACTGTTCCAATGCCACAAAAAATCCTGGTTACAATATGCCCAACAACACCATGACACTCTTCACAGCTTCTGGCACACTGTAATTTGGAGAGACGAGACCAAAATAGAGCTTTTCTGTCACAACCATAAGCGCTATGTTTGGAGAGGTGTTAATAAGGTCTATAGTGAAAAAAATACCATCAACACTGAAGCATGGTGGTGGCTCACTAATGTTTTGGGTGGTGTGAGCTCTAATGGCACTAGGGATCGTGTGAAAGTTGATTGCAAGATTAGTGTAGATTGTTATCAGAAAATTTGCATTCTTCTGCACTAAGGCTGCACATGGGACACTCTTGGACTAAGCACAAGACCAAGTTGACCCTCCAGTGGTTACAACAGAAAAAGGTGAAGGTTGTGGAGTGGCCATCACAGTCTCCTGATCTTAATATCATCGAGCCACTCTGGGGCGATCTCAAATTTTCGGTTAATGCAAAGACTTTGCATGACCTGGAGGATTTTGCCAAGCCGAATGGGCAGCTATACCACCTGCAAGAATTTGGGGCCTCATAAACAACTATTACAAAAGACTCAAGAGAAAAGAAAATGGGGTAAGGGTGCTAGCAACAGAATGTATCTACAAAGGTAATCAGGAAAAATTGAACTTTTACTTTTTTCATTGCCTATTAGCTCAGCCTATTTATATCCTACCCTATTATTGTACATACAAATTCAGAAAAGATTTCCGCCACTGGAGAGGATAGGGTGAACAAAATAGTAGCAGGCATAAAAGGAAAACCGCTACTGACAAACACCAAAGAGCAAGTTGCTCAGAAGAAAACAAGAAATGCAAATAATTGTACTGGTACAAGAACTGGTTGCAGAGAGATAAATAGCAGAGTGGGCAAAATAAGTACACGTTAATAAAAATAAATATACCATAAAATGTTACACATCTAGGATTATAACTAGAGTTGAGCGGACACCTGGATGTTCGGGTTCGAGCAAACTTTGGGAAAAGTCCGGGTCCACACTTGACCCCGAACACGGACCCCATTGAAGTAAATGGGGACACGGACTTTTGGCCACTAAAATCCCTCTAAAAAAAAAAGTCATTGAAAGGGCTAGAGGGCTGCAAAAGGAATTAAAATGTGGATAAGAGTAGGAGAAGTGCCCTGCAAGCAAATGTGGATAGGGAAATAACTTAAAATAACATAAGATACATACAAATTACAAATACAGCTGAGCCATAAAATAGCACTAGATGGAATCTTTGATTTTAGCTTTGGAAGAACATAAATCTAAATCTAAAGCATGGCTGCCAGGAGGATCAACAGAATTATTCATTTGAGAGAGGGTTGGAGGGTCTTTCAGTTTATACTAAGTGACCCATATGTTGAGAAGGCGGTGACTGTGGCGGTGTAGGTGGAAGCGGCGCTGGACGTAGCCAACACTGTTTTTTATTTTTTGGGGTTTTTTAAATTGGGGTAGCTACCCCAAAATAATGGGACATATAACAACAGAAAATAAAGAATAAGTGCACTTGAGTATAACAATGGCTGGGTGCGGCCGGTATAAATGTCTATTCTGCACAAGGTAGAGACAAGTCTGGTGGGATCCATGCCTGGTTCATCTTAAAAAACCTGAGCTTGTTCACGTTGGCTGTGGACAGGCGGCTGTGCTTTTCTGTGATAACGCCCCCTGCCATGCTAAACACACGTTCAGACGTTACACTGGCTGCAGGGCAGGCCAGCACCTCCAAGGCATAAAGGGCAAGCTCAGGCCATGTGCCCAATTTGGAAACCCAGAAGTTGAATAGGGCAGACCCATCAGTCAGTCCGTGTAGGCCTGTGCACACGTACTGTTCCACCATGTTGCTGAAATGCTGCCTCCTGCTAAGATGTTGCATATCAGATGATGTTGCTGCTTGTTGTGGCGTGCTGACAAAGCCACATTTCGCCATGCTAACCCTGCCTTCTGAGGTGCTGGCGGTGCCCCAGCTGCGTTGGCGACCTCTTCCTCTGCCTTCACCTTGTGCTTCCATTGAGCCCCTGGTGTCATTTTTGAATGCCCTCAGCAGCGCGTCTACCAGCGTGCGCTGGTAGTCGCGCATCTTACGATTACGCTCCAGTGATGGAATTAAGGATGGCACGTTGTCCTTGTAACGGGGATCCAGCAGGGTGGCCACCCAGAAATCAGCACAAGTTAGAATGTGGGCAACTCGGCAGTCGTTGTGCAGGCACTGCAGCATGTAGTTGCTCATGTGTGCCAACCTGCCCAGAGGCAAGGACAAGCTGTTCTCTGTGGGAGGTGTATCATCTGTGTCCTCCATATCCACCCAACCATGCTCCAGTGATGCCCACAAGCTGCGTTGGGTGCCACCCTGCTGTGAACACGGTTCCTCATCATCATCCTCATCCTTGGAAATGCTGGCATTCAGGGCCAGTGTTCGCGGGTGGGTAGGGCCATACTTCCTCTTTCTCTCCAGTGTTTGGGAGATGGACAGCTGAACGCTACCATGGGACAGTCTGGAGATGCTTGGGGATGGTGGCGGACGTTGTGGCGTTGCTGCCACTTCCTCTATTTGCTTGGTGGCAGGTGTCACTGTGACTCCAGAGCTGGAGGAAGAGGCCAAGGAAGCAGGAGAAGCCTGAGACCTTTCTTGGGTTTTGAGATGCTTACTACACTGCAGCTCGGGCTTTGCATGTAGATGCCTGGTCATGCAGGTTGTGCTCAGGTTTAGCACATTTATGCCTCGCTTCAGTTTCTGATTGCACAGCTTGCAAACCACTTGTGTCTTGTTGTCAGCACATTGTCTAAAGAACTGCCACGCCAGGGAACTCCTCGTAGCTGCCTTTGGTGTGCTCGGCCCCTGGGTGCGGTGGGCAGTAGCAGGTGTACTGTCTAAGGGACAGCTGCTACGGTTTTGCACCCTGCTCCCTCTTATGCGCTTGTGCCTCTTTACGACCACCGCCTCTTCCTCCAAACTGGACACGTCACTCGCATGATCTTGATTGGCACAGATCGGCCACATCCCAAGTTTTTTTGTTTATTGGACTGCAAGAAATGCACCGCAAGACGCAAATGTACTATTTAGCACCCAAAACAATTAGAATTTTTCAAAGTGTGCTGTAAGCACAGTATTGGACTATTCTATTTGACTCTCAGATATGAAGTACACCGCAAGACACAAATGTACTATTTACCACCCAAAACAATTAGAATTTTTCAAAGTGTGCTGTAAGCACAGTATTGGACTGTTCTATTTGACTCTCAGATATGAAGTGCAGGAAGCAAATGTACTATTTAGCACTCAAAACAATTAGAATTTTTCAAAGTGCGTTGTAAGCACAGTATTGGACTGTTCTATTTGACTCTCAGATACAGAGTACACCGCAGGACGCAAATGTACTATTTAGCACCAACAAATTGCAGTATTTAAAAATGCCTAGATGTTGCCCACTGAGCTAACAGAACAGGATTGAAGTAATGTGCCTGGCACACATGCAGTTGCAAGTGCACTGCACTCTCTGTGGTACTGAGCTCAGGGCAGGGTACAAATATGTAGTATATTACCCACTAAAATAATCACTGTAATTTGAATAATCGCTGTAGTTTGAATAATTGCTGTAGTTTGCAGATTCCACAACAGAAGTTTTTTTTTTAATCTGTCCCTCACAGCTGCAGCATCCTCTCCCTACACTAAGAATATAGAGGCTGGGTCACATGCTGCACTGGCCAATCACAGCCATGCCATTAGTGATGGCTTCTAAGGGTAAACGAGTTAAACGCTTGTTGATTGGCTGCCCTGCAGCCTTTCAACATGCGCCATTAAATCGTCGAACCTTGAACTCCAACACGGACATACAGTGAAATGTTTGGGTTCGTGGCACGGGCACCGTAATGTCCGGTACAAACCCGAATAGTGCGGTCCGGGTTCGCTCAACACTAATTATAACTGTAACGGGACGCCAAGAGCTATGATGTTTCTTGCCATTTGTAGGTTCACCAAGATTCCTCCTCAGGTCCCGGAAAGCACAAAGTCTCTCAAACGGGCTATAATCACTCTCAGCCCTGCTCAGTATTCCCCCATCATTACAGACGAGACTATTCGTTAGCTTAAACAAAATGAGCACAGTTTATTTAGCAAAACACATACAGTATTTATACATTACAAGATCAGATAAAAATAGATTGAACAATGACATTTAAACAGTTTAACAAAATTTAAATTGGTGCCAGAATATCTGTCTGTTAAGGGGCCAGTGATTACAGCTCTTCTAGGAGCAGAGGCGATCACTCTGTCACTATTAATTTTTTGATAAAATATCAGAAGAGCTAAAAACCTGGAAACATTTATTGCTTTCTTATATTGGTCGTGTGGCACTAATAAAAATAGTAGTAAGACTACTATATCCACTACAACATCTCCCCCTACTTCTCCTATCCAAAGACTTACAATGTTATAAATCTATGTTTAATAATTTTCACTAACAAATATCCCAAACTTAGCTGGCTTAAATGACAACAACCGTGGAGTCTGGGTGGACTCAATGCACTTGATATTAGAGCATACAATTGCACAGCCTTCCTACGCTTCCCGATAGATTGGATCACAGGAAACAATATATATACTGATTTGATTCTAGATCAAAATTCCTTCCCGCAGATAACTTGTATAGCCCTCTTACACACCCGTACAGCCCTCTTACACACCCGTACAGCCCTCTTACACACCCGTACAACCATCTTACACACCCGTACAGCCCTCTTACACACCCCTGCCGGACACTCTAAGAAAAAGGTAAAAAATAATATATTATTTTTTGGCCCAATCCGAGCCTGGAAGTTAGTTTGTTCTAAATCGAACCTAGATTTCACCAAATCTTTATACCTCCAACTCTTAAACAATATGAAGTTTCAAAACGGGATGGCAGATCATTCTTATACTCAATGGGCCAGTAAAGGCATTACATCTATTAGACCACTTTATAAATGATTCTCATCATTAACTATTCATCTTAGAGGTTCTTATGGATTCATTTCCTAATGTCTTTATTACACCTTTGGACTACCTTCAAACACAAAATAATGTAAACTTTATCATTACTAAATCTCCAGAAAATATTTGGGACAATCCTATGTTACATCTGATCGATGCTGCAGATAGCATTCATTATAATACAGCAGTAATACGCAACAGTCTTGCGTATCTACATTCCATCGATTTTTTTTTTTCGATTTTTCAAAAATCACTACTGGTGTAACTATATAGTCCACACTCCTCCAACACATATCTTCTGAGAGCAAACTAAAATCTCTGTCTTACTATTAAAACGACCATATATAGAGACATGATTCTCAAAATTCTTCATGGAGCCTGTATGTCCTCAGTAAGGCTAAAAACCAATAAAATTGTACAAACTGATTTATGTTGTGAATGCATCTTACTGGATGCCGATTGCTTCCATGCCATTTGGCAATGCAAAATAATATGCCACTTTATGGCTACTCTTGTTTCCCATTAGACATGCCCGTTTTGCAAGAATTATTTTTGATGTTATAAACAAAGCGGTTCCACAATTTTGGATAACCAAAGATAAACCCTCCCTAACCATTTTTGGCTTACAAGTCAGCTAAACACAAATGAAGTAGCAGAACAGTTCTTCAATGATTGGAAATGTATACATTAATTCATTGCGCTTTGACTTAAAGAAAAATGTAAGCGTACCTTTCAAACCTAAAAAAACTTGATCACATTAATCTACTTATTTGTTTAATGCAACATATTCGAGTGCCACTTGTGATGCTATCATAATATATTATAATACCCAAGCCTTTGTTTTGTTCCTATAATGTATCACATCCAACATCATATATATGTTTGAACTGACCAATTGTGTGAAATCTGTACTATATATATGTTTTATCGTTTTATTAGAATTTAAAGACACATACACGATAGTGTAACAAATGGAACCATTTATATATTCACTTACCATTGCTCTGATTCCTTATATCAAAATCTTATTTAATTTTTTTTTTTTTTGCGCCTTGTTTTTTTCCTGATTTTATTCTCAAAAACATGTATGGTATCTGATTTACCTGTAATAATACCATTAATTACTTGTATGTTCCTTTTATGATGCAAAAAAAAATACAATATATGAGGGGGGAAAAAAAGAAATAAATAAAATAAAAAAATAACCAGAATTTTGTTCAAAGCACAAATCACAACAACATACACACACTTGCAGTGTGGTGCTTTGGGTAATGTGATGCTGGGAAATCTTGGGTCCTGCCATTCATGTGGATGTTCCTTTTACATGTACCACCTACCTATGCATTTTTGCAGACCATGTACACCCTTTCATGAAAACTGTATTCTCTCATGGCATTGGCCTCTTTCAGCAGGATTGTGTGCCCTGCCACAAAACAAAAATGTTTCAGGAATGAGGAACACAACAATGAATTCAAGTTGTTGACTTGGCCTCCAAATTCCCAGATCTCAATCCAATCAAGCATCTTGTGGGATGTGCTGGACAAATAAATCTGATCCATGGAACTAGCAACTTACAGAACTTAAAGGATCTGCTGCTAATGTCTTGGTGCTAGATACCACAGCACACCCTCAGAGGTTTAGTGGAGTCAATGCCTCGATGGGTCAGGGCTGTTTTGACTGCAAAAGGGAGATACACAATATTAGGCAGGTGGTCATAATGTTATGGCTGATCGGCATATAACAACCTTCTTGCCAAATTCCATATGAATTAAATGCTTAAATTCACATAAGGATTACCAATAAGATGTGCCATACTGACTAAATATGCTAGTTTGTGCCATTTAAGTGCATTTAGTTGAAAAATTAATCATTAGCCTAATTGCACAGATTTTATAATGCTTCCCAAACAAGAGATTGCTAAGATATGACACTGCTTGATTTTCATTATTAGTAATATTACTTGAAGGGTTGAACTTGATGGACTTGTCTTTTTTCAACCTAAATTACTATGTTACTAGAAAGACACTGCTCATCGTTCTCATTTGCCACCACTCGATAACCATATATCAGGAGGAAGATTTTACTACACTTTCACAGAGAAATGAGTGGTAAGAAATGGCCATTTTGTATACAGCTTCGTCAGGGGCCTTATATGGTGCTAGTTTGACTTTTTCCATTTTTGGTGGTTTTGAGTGTGTGTTGGTGTGATTTGTGCTTTCAATGCAATTCTGGGTCCTTTTAATACAAGTTTTAGTGAGCATTTGTAAGCAGTTTTTGTTGGTTAACTCAATGGAAAATTCTATCATATAAGAGAAATGCAAGTTATTGCTATATATTCATCTACAAAAATGGATAATATGTCTACATTTCATCATAATACACAATTCCACTACACTTCTTTAAGGACCTATTGAGTTTTTCAAAATAATTCCCATTAATAATCGATAACATTTGTGTTTGAATGTAAATTGTTGTAATTGTTTTTTACTGTAGCAGTCAAGTATTAACACTGATATGGTCTCTTCACAGGTGAAATCTGTTATAAACCTTCTGTTTGCTGCTTATACAGGAGATGTGTCTGCCCTCAGAAGGTAAATAGTAAAAAAAAAAAAGTGTAAAAATATAACAAGTGTAACAATACTTCCAAGGTTAATGGGACATCATAAAGATTTCAAGAATATACTCCTATCCCACAATATAACATAAACAGATGTTACATGAAACATAAAAAGTTCTATACACAGAGTAAGAGGTTCAAAGATAAACTATACAGACTCAAGTATTGGGACACAACACTTAATTATTGAATTTAGGTGTTTCAGACCCATTTCTACAGGTGTGTAAAATCAAGCACCTAGTCGCGCAGTTTGCATTTACGAATATTTCTGAAAAAATGGGTCGTTCTGAAGAGCTCAGTGAATTCAAGTGTGGTACTGTGATAGGATGCCACCTTTACAATAGGTTCGTTTGTGAAATTTCATCCCTGATAGATATTCCAACTGTAATTGGCAATTTTAAAAATTGGAAGCGTTTAGGAACAGCAACAACTCAATCATGAAGCAGAAGACGACATAAAGTCACAGAGCCGCGTCATCGAAAGCTGAGGCGCATGATTCGTAAAAGTAGCCAATAGCTCAAGAGTTCCAAACTCCCACTGGCATTAATATCACCACAAAAACTGTGTGGCAGGAGCTTTATGCAACGGGGCTCCATGGCCAAGCAGCTGCATGCAAGTCTCACATCAAGTACAATGCCAAGCATCAGATCGAGTGGTCTAAAGCATGCCACCACTGGACCCTGAAACAGTGGGATTGTATTCTGTTGAGAATTTACTGTTTGGGGTTGGCAGATAGCAGGAGAATATTACCTGCCTGACTGCATTGTACCTACTGTAAAGTTTGGTGGAGAATGTATAATGGTATGTGGCAGTTTTTCAGGGGTTGGGCAAGCCCCTTACTTCAAGTGAAGGGAAATCTTAATGCTTCAGCATAGTGAAACATTTTGGACAATATTATGCTTCCAATTTTGTGGAAACAGTCTGGGGAAGACCCTTTTCTATTCCAGCATGATTGTGCTCCAGTGCACAAAGCAAGGTTCATAAAGACATGACTGGATGAGTTTTTGGTATAGACGATCTTGACGCCCGCACAGAGACCTGGCATGAACCCCATCAAACACATTTGGGATGAACTGGAACAGAGATTGTGAGCCAGGCCTTCTCGTCCAACTTCAGTGACTAAGCTCTCATGCTCTACTGGATGAACAGGCACAAATTCTCACAGAAACACTCCAAAATCTTGTGGAAAGTCTTCACAGAAGAGTGGAGGCTGTTATAGCTGCAACTACATATTAATGTCTTTGTATTTAGAACACAATATCCCCAGGACATATTTGTAAAAACAAGATAAATCTCAATGCGTAAATACATAAAAGTCCCTGTTGGTATAATGGTCAGATGTCCCAATACTTTTGTCCATAAAGTGTAAGTACCATTACAAAATGGACACTCACAAAATTAACCACTCGTCATATCAATCCTTGTGGAACCTGCCACAGATCTTATAGGTAGTCATAAATGCACAGAAAAGAAAAAAGTCTAGAATAGTACTGACTAGTGTTGAGCGGACCCGAACCGCACTTTTCGGGTTCGTACTGAACTTTACGGTTTTTGGAGCCCGGACCCGAACACGGACATTTCACTGTATGTCCGTGTTGGAGTTCGGGGTTCGGCGATTACATTGTATGTAACGCTATTGGCTTTCTATAAACTGAAATAGAGTCCCCATTCATAAGCAATTTTTATGACTGGGGACTCTATTTCGGTTTATAGAAAGCCAATAGTATTACATGTATTCCATAAGCCGAAAGTCTATAAACCGAACGACATTCGGTTTATAGACTTTCGTTTTATACAGGGAGTGCAGAATTATTAGGCAAGTTGTATTTTTGAGAATTCATTTTATTATTGAACAACAACCATGTTCTCAATGAACCCAAAAAACTCATTAATATCAAAGCTGAATATTTTTGGAAGTAGTTTTTAGTTTGTTTTTAGTTTTAGCTATTTTAGGGGGATATCTGTGTGTGCAGGTGACTATTACTGTGCATAATTATTAGGCAACATAACAAAAAACAAATATATACCCATTTCAATTATTTATTTTTACCAGTGAAACCAATATAACAGCTCAACATTCACAAATATACATTTCTGACATTCAAAAACAAATCAGTGACCAATATAGCCACCTTTCTTTGCAAGGACACTCAAAAGCCTGCCATCCATGGATTCTGTCAGTGTTTTGATCTGTTCACCATCAACATTGCGTGCAGCAGCAACCACAGCCTCCCAGACACTGTTCAGAGAGGTGTACTGTTTTCCCTCCTTGTAAATCTCACATTTGATGATGGACCACAGGTTCTCAATGGGGTTCAGATCAGGTGAACAAGGAGGCCATGTCATTAGATTTTCTTCTTTTATACCCTTTCTTGCCAGCCACGCTGTGGAGTACTTGGACGCGTGTGATGGAGCATTGTCCTGCATGAAAATCATGTTTTTCTTGAAGGATGCAGACTTCTTTCTGTACCACTGCTTGAAGAAGGTGTCTTCCAGGAACTGGCAGTAGGACTGGGAGTTTAGCTTGACTCCATCCTCAACCCGAAAAGGCCCCACAAGCTCATCTTTGATGATACCAGCCCAAACCAGTACTCCACCTCCACCTTGCTGGCGTCTGAGTCGGACTGGAGCTCTCTGCCCTTTACCAATCTAGCCACGGGCCCATCCATCTGGCCCATCAAGACTCACTCTCATTTCATCAGTCCATAAAACCTTAGAAAAATCAGTCTTGAGATATTTCTTGGCCCAGTCTTGACGTTTCAGCTTGTGTGTCTTGTTCAGTGGTGGTCGTCTTTCAGCCTTTCTTACCTTGGCCATGTCTCTGAGTATTGCACACCTTGTGCTTTTGGGCACTCCAGTGATGTTGCAGCTCTGAAATATGGCCAAACTGGTGGCAAGTGGCATCGTGGCAGCTACACGCTTGACTTTTCTCAGTTCATGGGCAGTTATTTTGCGCCTTGGTTTTTCCACACGCTTCTTGCGACCCTGTTGACTATTTTGAATGAAACGCTTGATTGTTCGATGATCACGCTTCAGAAGCTTTGCAATTTTAAGAGTGCTGCATCCCTCTGCAAGATATCTCACTATTTTTGACTTTTCTGAGCCTGTCAAGTCCTTCTTTTGACCCATTTTGCCAAAGGAAAGGAAGTTGCCTAATAATTATGCACACCTGATATAGGGTGTTGATGTCATTAGACCACACCCCTTCTCATTACAGAGATGCACGTCACCTAATATGCTTAATTGGTAGTAGGCTTTCGAGCCTATACAGCTTGGAGTAAGACAACATGCATAAAGAGGATGATGTGGTCAAAATACTAATTTGCCTAATAATTCTGCACTCCCTGTAGAATACATGAAATGTGTTTGCTATTCTATAAACTGAATGTCGTTCGGTTTATAGACTTTCGGCTTATGGAATACATGTAATGCTATTGGCTTCTATAAACTGAAATAGAGTCCCCATTCATAAGAATTTCTTATGAATGGGGACTCTATTTCGGTTTTTAGAATAGCAATAGCATTACATATATTCAATAAGCTGAAAGTCTATAAACCGAAAGACATTCTGTTTATAGACTTTCTTTTTATAGAATAGCAATAGCATTACATGTATACTATAAAACGAAAGTCTTTCGGTTTATTGACTTTCGGTTTATGGAATATATTTAATGCTATTGCTATTCTATAAACCGAAATAGAGTCCCCATTCATAAGAATAGGACCTATTGACCTATTCGTATGAATGGGGACACTCACCCACATTTTACTTCATTTTGCATCCCTTTCCAAGACTTTTTTAGAGGCATTTTAGTGGCCAAAAGTTCGGGTCCCCATTGACTTCAATGGGGTTCGGGGTCAAGTTCGGCCCAACCCGCCGAACCCGAACATCCAGGTGTCCGCTCAACTCTAATACTGACCAATGTTGCTAAAAACTCACAAGATAATAGATGCATCGAAAGTGTACAGGTAAGTCAAATATGTGGTAGCAGTACTGCCCTATGCATTTTCAAGGAAGCACTTTTATGACTTCCTTGGAGGATCGTAAAAACACTACCTTTACAACGTTAAATAAACTATTTAAAACTGTAAAGATAGTACTTTATTATCATTTGCCCTATATAGATGTACATCATTGTCAACTGGTTAATTCAGGTCACATGGCCTGTTGTGTTTTTTTGGAGAAGTAAGAGTTCTAACTGTGTGACTTCAGCTCACCTAATTCAGTCTGAATAAAATGAAGAAACACAGGCGGCTCAGCACAAATCAGGTGAATGGAAGTTTATTCTGAACAAGTGGCAACTATTCACTGTGTGCTGCTTACACCTTAACTTTGTATGACAGTCTGAATAAAGACCTCCCTTGCCAACTTAGGATGCTGTATAATCAAAATAAGCATCCAATCAGTAGACAGGCAGTGTGGTATTTACCGCGAGGCATCCTAGGCAGATGCCTAGGGCGGCAAATTTTGGGGGCCCCCCCAGCACTATAAAAGAAAAAAACGCAGTGGTAGCAGATCGGGCTGCCCGTATGTTTTTTTTTTTTTCTTAGGGGGGGGCCAGAGTGATGTCAAGTCACATGACCTGACGAGCCTGGTCACGTGAATTATCCACTCTCACCACGGGGAGCTGAACAGGCAGCATGGTAGGGCACCATGCTGCCTGCCACTAGCCACCAGGTATCAGGGTAAGTCCCGGGGTGAGGCAGGCATGTAATCGGGGTGATGGGGTTAATGGAGGCATGTAAGGGGGTGATGGAGGCATGTAATGGGGTTATGGGGCATGTCGTGCGTGGGTAGGGGGGTGCCCAAATTTTTTGTGCTGCCTAGGGCATTTTTAAAATTTAACACATTCAGTTTTCTGCTTGACTGATGCAAGGTTACAGATCCAGCTTATACTGGATCATTTAGATTGGACTAAATAGTTCAGTGAATACAAACTTGCATCAGAGTACGGTGGTTTGCTACTGTGATTCTAGGTCTTATTGATAGACATGAAGCTGCAATAGTAGCTTCATGCTGAACAGTCTATTAATTCCCCCCCAATGCCATTAATAATACAATGGAGTGTTTAGTGAACTGCTGTGTAAATATTGCAGAGACAGTCTGGTTATTTTAATTCCTTTCTAAACTTGTGTTATTTAGGTTTGCTCTGTCAGCAATGGATATGGAACAGCGCGACTATGATTCTCGTACGGCTTTGCACGTAGCATCAGCAGAAGGTATTGGACCTGCCTCGCACATTAGTGCTTCTTTCAATGTGTTAAAATGTACATCTCCCCCTACCAAATAAGTGTTACATTTTGGTCTGCAGCTGAATGAAATGTGTGTCTTATTTACCCTACTGGTTTGTCCCTCCTTATCTCACTTTGCCATGATTAAAAATATTTAAAGTCTAAAAAAGCCTTTAAAAAAACAATTGTGGTCTATTCCACCTTATTGGAATTGTTTAGGCCTTTCTGATAGAGGTCAGTGGATTTCATTAGATTCAGTTGGGATGTGCAGAGTAATATAGGTCTATCAGTGGCTGACATGTTGTTTGGAAACTTGGGTCAGATCTTTTTCTTGAGTCAGTTAAGGATTTGACCCAAGTTTCCAAACAACCTGTCTGCTCTCTGTAGCTCTATCAGATGACAAAGGGGGCACAATAAGGTACTTTATTTGTATTCTACGATTACTACAATTTGATTTAAAACCTGTACAGTTGATGCAATCTGTCAGTGAACTACAATTTGATGTATTGCATGCAAGATATACTTTAAAAGATAATCTAAACTCCTCTCTCCATGTTGCCATGTGGTAGCAATTAATACAAAGTATTTTGAATTTGTGTTGACGAGATCTTGGCATACAAACTCCTTAGTGTTTATTGCTTTGAGATAATACTGTTCTGCTGTCAATATTGGATTCTTTGCTTTTCTGTATAGAATTTGAATGAGATACCTGTTCTATATATTAATGCTTTTTAATATGTATATTTGTAGGTCACGTAGAAGTTGTACGTTTCCTGATTGACGCCTGCAAAGTAAATCCTTTTCCAAAAGACAGGTAAGCTGTAGTAAAGTAGTAGGTAACTAACAAAATCATAAACTGGTACAGACTTTCAACACACAGCCAATGCAAGAAAATAAATGCAGCTAATGAAGTTCCCATTAGATGCAGTACCTCTCAAGAGTGACATACCAAAGGGTTACACAAATACATTTTTTTATAGTAGGGATGGGTTTGATATAATTGATTATAAATTAGCTGACCAGTTATTCATTCACTAAAAATATTTAGGAAAATTTGGTAGGATTTTAATAGAAAAAACTGTTTAATGTGCACAGAAGTTAATAATTAAACATGTATATTAAAATAATTTACTACTGAAATGTTACCTTCTAATGAAGCATTGTTAATGCTGCAATGTTGAAATATTGTGCATTGATGCATTTCCATTAATTTGTGTCAGATCTAAAGCTTTAAGAAACAAAGTAAGGTAGGGCCACTGGACATAGAACAGACAAGCTAGACAAAAAATTACACTAGGGTGCATGCAGTGAAGGGAAGTCCCATACTCCCCAGATAAATCAATATTTATAGGAAAGCAGCACACCAATTGTATCAAAAGTAAAAAATAGCCTTTAATAAATCCATTAAAATACAAAACATCAATACATGTATAGTGAATATAACACTAATATAGTTCAGACCAAATCCAGGTCAGTAGTAACTGTTATACAGCTGATAAAGAAAACAATGGAAAAACAACAACCAAATAGACTTACAGGGGAAGCTGAGACCAAGAGGAATATACCCAGTGAAACTAGCTCCCCTGATCTAAAGCTTTAAAGACAGTTTGTTCTCTTCCTGACGAGAGCAGCAGGCAGGGGGCTATACTGATTTTATTTGTGGGATGATTGCAGGGATTGTATAGGCCAAATAGTAACTATTGTATAGTTCTGCTGGGGAGTGTTTATTCTCTCTCTGAAGACCATTGCAAAACGAATGTATTTAGGAAATATGTGCTTAAAGCAAGGTCAAATTAGAAACAAATCTTTAGCTGGAGCACCTTAGAACAGAGACTAATACTGAAGGATTAAAAAGGACATATTTCTGCATTTGTTAATCCAGGAAATAAAAAAATAACATCCTTTATTGTGAGGTGGCTATTTCTATACTCCATTAAAAATGTAAACAAATGTAATTCTATTTATGACAAACATTTAACAAACATCAAGAATTCTCTAAAGAATAAAATGTGAGTTACTTTTCCTCTTCCCCCTTCCCTCCCCTCTCTCCCGCTTTCCTTCTTATATAGAAAGAGAGTACATTATTTTCCAGCTTTGCTAAAAATTAAATTGACTATTGTGAAGGTGTTTAGTTCTGCCAGTATGAATACACTGGCTTGCGAAAAACATTTAACAGTATGTCTATACATTTTTTCTTTATTATTGATAATGTACATATCCAATGTCCAGAGAATGACATAATTTTTGTACAGCCTCTTGTTGATGTGCGGGTACACATGAAGTAATTTTAATTAACCTTGAATATATTTGTAGGTTAGTGTTTAATAAATAAACAAATGAGAAGTAAGAGTAAAGAGTATTGACTTTCACTATAGATGTATGCCGTAACCTCTCATGGGATCTGAATTAATCTAAAACTCTCTTCATACTGATAAATTAACTGTATCACAAAATGTAAATCTGCAAAAGTGGCAACTCACAGACCAGATTAGGGTTTGCATTAGGCCCCTTGTTGATTTAAGATGACCTTTAACTCTCCTTTCTACAATGTTAAGGCAGACTTTAAAAAGACGGGGAAAAAATGCATATCTGTCTTTTCCTCCCCTTATATTAGCATCCTCTTTTTTTTTGGAACTTTATGAGTGCATCACCCCAGCCCACTAGATTAAACTTCACAATCATCTGTGTTTAAGCTTCAGTGATTAGTCGTTAGTGTATAAAATATATATTTTATTGTAAAGTGACTTACGCACTACTAGCTATATAGAAGTAATGTCACCTAAAAAGACTTGGTAATGTCTAAACACCCACCCATTTATTCAGCCAGTTCTGTAATGAATATCCCTCTTTGGCTGTTTGATATTTTGGATATAATGCTCTTTTCCCAAAATAAATAATAAGTAATCATTTGAAAAAGACATGTTATATGTAACAGACATTAAATGGGTTCCATCACTCAAATTTAATTTGTCACGTATAGAGCATTAAAATAATCTATGTATTGACTTGCCATTCTAACAATGTTTAAATTAGTGAAAGATAATTTTCTTATTATGTGACTTTGCTGACAATGTTGCTTATACAAAATGGTCTATTCACAAAAGGTTGAGTTGGAAGGTCGAGTTGCACTAAGTCTACAAAGTGAACCCAACTTCCCAGCTCTACCACCTCGAGCCATTCTTTAAATGAATCTTGACCTCCATCCCGACAAATCGAGCTCCCATAGAATTCATGGAAAATTGCAGGCATGAATCTTTGGAGGTTGATAAGCAGTATATGTTTTTCATTACAGATGGAACAATACACCTATGGACGAAGCTATGCATTTTGGACACCATGATGTGGTTAAAATACTCCAAGAATACCAAAACAATTATAAACCCCTGGATGATCCAAATAAGGAAGATCAGACCGTTCAAAAGAATCTGGATGGGTTGTTATAATTTCGATGTCCAAAAACCCCACCTATTTGCACTTGTTTAAGTTGTAGGAACGGATAAAAAAAGTGTGTATTTTTTATCTTATAGTGACGTATATTTTAAATGAAGTCTGTATGTTTCAGTGTTATTTTTCATGTTGGATGCTCAGGATGAAATTCAAGGAAAAGCAACAAAGGCAAAGCCTCTCTTCTTTAACCAGGAGCACTGCCAGAGAGGACAGCTTTGCAGGGACCCTCTGGTAGCAAAGGGTTAATGAGTTTTATGCTGCACACATTTGCCCTATTGTACTCCACATTTCATTGTTGTAGAAACTGACATTATTTCCTAGGTAACATTAGATCATGAAGTACGTGATGTTAGACTGCACAATGTGTTATTCCTTGTGATTGAATACTTAGCCTTTATAGATTGCCATTGGAGATGAAATGATACCATGCTTATTTCTGTTTGAAGCCAGTCTGTGGTGTGTATGAATGTATGTACAGAATTTGTTACCAGTGTTGTGGGTCAAATATCATTATGGATCATACATCAAAAATTCCCTGCTGCTTAGCAAAGGATTAGGCACTTTCATTAATTCCTATCCATCAGAATTAGGCACTATTCCTGTCCATAATGATTGAACACAACCCATTTTACATACACTCCTTCTACCTTTACTTGTGGTTCTGGCATTTGCCTACACAATATTTCTTTGTATTTATTTTTATTATGTTGGATGTTGGAGGCACCTCTAGTCCCTCTGCTAAAATGCAATGGGAATGTAAATCTCGGTCTGCCAACGGATCAGTTATTGCAAGGTTCACAAGGTGTTCCTTGAGATATAATCTCCCTATGTATGAGATATCTTGGAAGTATCAGTTTACAGGAGATTCATATTGGGAGCTGTTTTTATACAGACTGCAGATCTGTTACAGATCTGTTCTTTGTGCACTACAAGGAATGTTCAAAGATTTACTCTTCCAGCTGGTGAGGGGCAGCTAACATTGGCACCGCAGCTGCTGCGGAGTACAGTTCTCATAATGCTCAGGCAGCCATGTGGGCTGAAGACCATCACAGCAATGGTACACTACAGCTGCCGAGTTCACTGATGACTAACCTTTGGCATCTCATCTGCTGTGGAGAACATATGTTAATTAATTATATATTTCCATTAGTTTAGCTACTAAGAAAAACAAAGTGATGTAATGATAAGAGATTATAAGCCAGTGATGACTGATGCCAGAGTTCAAACACCTTCAAGTCTGTTACAGTGAATGTCATTTTTCATACTGCAGCCTGGAGATTTTGATGTTTGAATCTTATTTAATGTGTGCTACGAATGCAGCCAGCTGTGTTGATAAGAAATCACAGAAACCCTAAGATGAAACTTTAAATTCCTTGATGAAAGTAACATTTCACACATCTTACACACTTCATATTCTAGTGTCCAATGAAACATGCACAAGTTAACACATTTTCTGTCTTTGCACAAGAAGGCATGTATGTATTTGTAACCCTGGGTAGCCAACAGGCTGCTTTATAACTGTTGTTGATCTACAACATATGTGTAGTCCATAGATCAGCTCTGGCCTTCCTCTGAAGAAAGCAAGGGGTGGTCAGGCCTTAGGCATGTGATTTCCCTGAAAAGTGGGTTTTTCCATTTCAAAAATGGACATGATCATACAAAAGAAGGCACGCAAACACTACTTGAGATCGGACTCAATGATCCCATGATCGTCTGCCGTTAAAGGATTTATGGGTATAGGGAGAGCTGTAGTTCACAAATTCCAGGCTTCCACTGATCTAGACACCTTGATGCTGGGAAATGACCAGTTTAAGGATAGTGGTTACATTCCCTAATTAAAGCTTGTGATTGTTTATGTACATTTAAGCTGCTATGTGTTTTCTATGGAATACGTTTGTGTAATATAAATCCAAAGTGTATGGACAATGGCATATTAACTAGATTAGGTGTGTGTCTGTGAGTTAATATAGGGAGTTTATTGTTGTTCACTGGAGAATATAAACAATATTAAATATTTAATTTTTATGTTCCCTGTGTGAACAGAGAGATATAATGATTTAGAGGATCTACGTCAAATAGGTTTTATGCACATTCACAGTCTTGAATTATCAGTCTTTTTATTAGTACTAATACAATATAAATGTGTTGCAGCAGGTCTACTGTAATAAACAGTCCAGTCTTGAACGATAGAATATTTTATTTAGCTAGATCATTTGATGAACTTAGCAATGGAAAATGATATGGTGACTGTAAGGCCCTGTGCTGGTTCAACTGAAAACTTTAGCAGAAGCCCAAAGAAATATAACTTGGCTTAAATTTCCAAAGACATTGAACCAAACACAATAAAATATTTGTGGGAAAGCTGGCTATATTTCTGATATGTGAAGGGAACACAAGGTAAGATTAAGAGTATGACATCTAGTTTTCTTACCTCGGCTTAATACTTGGCATTGCACCAATTAGGAGACTTGGTCGCATTACCTATAGTTGAGACGCACTGGGAAATGTATTGTCAGTTAGACTAAAACACCAATTACTTTGTGTGATCCACTGGCTTCAGTGTGGACCATCCAGCCCTTCTTGGTCAAAAGATAGCATTGCAAAACAATGTACTTATTTAAGAACAATCCCTTCACACACTTTCACACGTTGTTTTCTTGTTGAAAGGGGAATGATTCAATTGTAATTAATTTTCTTTAAATAAAGCTCATTTCTGTGACCAATTCCTTGATTTACAGACAGATCTTTCATTAGCAATTGGATCTCTTCCCAAGTTGGAGTTGACCTCTTGCTGGCACATAGAAAAGCATTCCTATTTTGTTTCATAGTTTGCTTAGTAAGTAATACCAAAATCTGTGCTTGTGAATGTAAGATGCCCAGCTTGTATCAAATAGCAGTTTAATTCCTGTATATACTTCAGAAAACTAATGACTGTTCCTAGTGGCATTAGATTTTATTGGCTTAAGCATGCTACAACCTTTTTACTAAATGATTCCAACTGGTAGTTACATACCTGGGAATGGGACTAACCTGGAAGGTACCAAGTAACTAATACTATGCTGTGGTTTCTAGAAAGGGGCAATGCTTCAGACATGCTATAAGCCAAGATTTGGACATATTTCCAACTACTTACCTTCCCAACAGCTAAAGCTACTCTGCATGATGATTCCCCTTCATTGAATTGATTCAAGCAGAGATTTGATAGCACTTTTAACACAACATAGAGCTCTGATGGTGGGACTTGTCTGCAGGCATTCTCCTATTCATAATGAACTCAGGCAACCAGTTTCTAAGCAAAATAATTATTACTGTCGACAACTGGAAGGACAACCAAAGTACATAAGCCTTTTTTGTTAATTTACTATGATGATATTAATTTTGTGTATTTATTTGTGTTTTACATTATAAGTATAAATGTATTTTATGATAATAATGTTATTGCTTTTATCCTTTTGCTGGTGTATGTACAGCATGTTAGTTATAATATTAAACCAACCAAAAACTAAATTGGTTCATTTATCAATGAAAAGTGCATGTAACCATGCTTAACAAATATACAGGCATAAGGGAAATATCCAATTCTCTGACTAACAGCCATGATGCTTCCCTGGGAAGTATTATAGCTGAGGCTGTCCTGACCATTTCTCATTGCTAGTGCTAGGTCCCCTTAGTTGGGGCCATTCAAAAACAAGGGTCTCTGTCCGCGCTTACCAGACAGACACCGATCAGATGCATGGGGTGATCCCTTGCTCTGCCTGGCTGAGACAGTGCCGACATTGCCAGCATCCAGATAAGCTTTGCCTCAGCTGAGTCTAGAGTAAACTGGCGTCCACTCTGGGTTTACTCCATTCAAGAGGCAAAAGGCCTTTAACTTTGAAGATTCTTTTTAGTGATTTTATGTTCCTGGACTTGGTCACAAGAGTGATCAGGAGCCAAAGCACAGAGACAGAGAGCTGATCACCTACCAAGAGTCATTGCAGACCTTGTGGGTCCTTGCCAAAAGATCATTAAACACTTGTGACATAACAAGTTCGTACATGGCAACATTAAGTTAAATTTAAAGGGGGGGAGTGCCCTGAGCTGCTGAGCAATGTATGTTGTATGTGTTTGATCCCTGTATTTTAATCAGGATGTTACTTTTTATTTTTGTATAAAAATATCAAAAGACAAACAACATTTAAGTTTGTGGGTGGGACAACTCATCACCAAGGATCAGCCTAATTTACCTGTATTTTTAACTGCTGTCAATACATTATTTCTGCAGTTCCTTTGTCCAACCGCTACAGCTCATTATTGAGTGAATATACCTCATTATAGAGGTATCTAATGAAAACAAACAATAATGGTCAGTAATAGATTATAGGTGCAAACATAAGTTTTTATAAGCAGTCCCCAACTCTGCTTGCCAATATAGTATAATAAAGAAAGTCCTGCACACAAACTGTTTAAAGAAAAATAGTGTTTTTTTTTTAAATTTTTATATTATCAAAGTGCTATCATAGGAGAAATCCTGAAAATGGGAAATTGAAAAACAGAAAAATAGTCCTAGCTTCAGAAACCAGAAGTATTTTGGCTAACTGAGCATTTTGGATACCTATCCTTTCCACCGATAAGAAATATTAAAGCCTCTCAGCAATCATGAAATACAGTACTATCAATGCAAACACTGTATAGAGCAAATATCTCACTATTACTGTGATGTGAGGCATTGTTGGCAACCTCCTGTTGGCCCATCAGACCTGAACATGCGTCTTTGTATTACCCTTTATGGGCTTGGGGGAATCTGAGCATGCATGGAAAGGCTATGTTGAAGCTTAAAGGGACAGTCTAGCCCCCAAACTCACTTTAGTGCAAGATGAAGATCATTGCTTGTATAGTGCACAGGCTTTTTTCTAGTGTGATTTGATGCAGGCATTCTGCATGAATAACATTTTTAAGATTTGACTCAAGCCCTGCCCAGTGATCACTCTTCATGTTTACTGCAGATGCGGCAGCACTGATTATATAGACACTGAGGATAGAAAGTTTTGTTTCATTTATTCACTTCCTGATCTCTTGGAATTCAATACATTATGTGGATTGTGATAAACTTGATCTTGTACACAGTAGGATCTCTTAACAGTGCAACCCATTGTCTGATGACATCACTAGAGAGACAGGGAATTCCATTCATTTGAATGACATTATTCTCATTGGTTCCTGCTGCAGAAAAAAAAGGACTCAGCTAGTGTGGGCAGTCCTGGTTTCTTGCAAACTGCTGTTATTTCCCAAATGTAAAACATGTAGTTCCTTTAAAAGCACATTAATATTTGGAAGATGCATTTTGGGCACTAGACAGTCCCTTTAAGGAGGCTGGATATTAAATAAACTGTTGTGAGCTTGCATTCTGACAGATGTGTGTGTGTGGAATTTGCAACTAGTGGTTTTCTGGTTTTTATTTGCCCATTTCCATTTATTAGGGTTGCTATGATTACAAGTGATCCTAATATGATTTTGATCAAAGCTGGTCAGGCGTTTCCCTCTTTTGTTTTACCTCCAGTCAAATTGGTCAGTCAACCAAGGTAAAGCAGGATAGACTCTAGTGAAGGATAAGCAGCTGCATCAGTAGCTAGTCAGTTGACTCTTAGTAATTAGACCATCAGGCTCTGGACTCTGGACTTGAATACTTGAGAAGCTAACATTAAGGTCTTTAGATTATTTATTAATGATAATTATTTTCCTGCTAGAGATTACTATCTTATGATTGTGCAATCAAATGACCATATTCGTTTTAATGCAGATATTTTGGCACACAGTATAATTAATTTTGGTCCCTATGTTAGAATAATGCTTCAGAGGTGAACTTTCTTGCATCTTAGCAAATACATATTTATCTTATTGAGAAATCACCAACATTGGTTATATTCATCAGTTATCACAGAAAGAATTAAAGATATTATACCTTTTATTATACATTATGATCAAACTGGCTTTGTTAAGAGGAGACAGGCTTCTGGCAATACACGTAAAACAATAACTTTGATGGACTACATAACTTCAAATGACGTCCCCATGGCAGTAATCGCATTGGATGCAGAGAAGGCCTTTGACCGGGTCAACTGGGGCTTCCTAGAGGAGGGCCTTTGGGTTCGGGAGGCCCTAGTCTGCTCGGTCATGGCCTTATATATGTTCCCCTCAGCGAGAATTGAGGGCCAGTGCTTTAGCTCAGAGTGATTTCAGATAGGGAACGGCACACGGCAGGGGTGCCTTTTGGCTCCCATGCTGTACGTTCTCTCCCTGGATCCACTAGCGGTTAGAATTAGATTCAATGGGAAGAATAAAAGGGATTAAGGTTGGGGACCGAACATGTAAAATCAGCCTCTTTGCAGATGATATCTTGTAGACAGTTTCCACTCCAGAAATATCAATAGATGAAGTATTGAAGTAAATAGAAACATATGGCGGTTACTCGAATTATAAGTTGAACATGGAAAAAACACAAGGAATGCCTATTCGGATAGATCTGGTGACCAAGGAGGGTTTAAGGAAAAAATACTCCTTCAGCTGGATAGATGACAAACGGAAGTATTTAGGCATTCTTATACCGTCAAAGATACAGGAGATAGTGGATCTGAATTATTTACCCTTATTAAGAGACCTACAGAAAAAAACTGTAGATTGGAAAGGGCTTAACCTATCAATGATGGGTCGATTGAATTTATTTAAAGCTTACTTGCTTTCAAAATGGCCGTTTTGCCTGGCTGATTCCTGTTCCAATCTCTAAAAAATGGTGCATGCAATTTCACAAGATAGCGAGCATGTTCGTTTGGAGAAATCGTAAGCCGTGCATAGACATGGAAGTAAGGGGGGGGATTGGTTTTTCCCCGAATGATGGCATACACTCGGGCATCTATGCTCTCGCATGTACATAGGATCCAGTTCCCAGCCTCTTAATTGGATGATTGGTACTGGATAGAACAGGAATTGATGAAGGTAGACAACTTAGCAGCACGCTTATGGATATCCTCGGGGAAGACTAGAGTAATAATTGTGAAGTCTTATAATACCATGCCGGGGAGATTATTAATGGAATAACATTTATTCAACAAGAAAAATCAGTTAGAAAACATCATCTTTTAAGTCTACATCATCTTTAAGTCTACAACTGTGGATACATTTGACAATTTGATTGCAGATCTGCATTTGGCCTCTTGGCTCAATAAAAATATAACAAGAACTGAGCAGTTATTTAGCAGAAAAGGAATCAACAGTATAGGGCAAATAAACAGAATTGGGGATTCCAATTTCTGAGTATTTCAATGCATATAGGATCCAAAATTATGTGCAAAAGCATGCATGGGAGAGTGCAAAGGGACCCATAGCAAGGAAGCTGGATAAGATATTAGGAGCTAGGGGAGGATTGAAGAAGTTGGCAAAAACTTCGACATCAACCAAAAAAGCATCCCATTGTCTAAACTTGCATGAATTGCAATATAAAATAGTGTTTAGAGCACACCTGGTACCCTATGTTATAAAGAAATTTAATCCTAACGAATCAGGTACGTGCTGGAGATGTGGAGAGGGAATGGGTACAAGTCTTCACATATGGTGGGAAAGTAAAAGGTTATTTAATAGCTGGAAGGAAATATTTGCGGTGGTATCTAAAGTGATAAACGTCTCTATCACTCTAGATCCACGAATGGCCCTACTCCATTTTGGGCTGGATGCACTCACCCAAAATAAAAAATATTTAGTGATACAAATTCTCCTAGCAATGAAGATAGTGATAGCTCGGAACTAGAAAAGGGAGAAGCCGTTAAATTGGTGGGCAGATGTAGAGAAGCAGATGCAACATATTGCCTCAATGGAAAAAGATTTATTTTACGCTTATTCTAACCCAGAAGGCTTCTTCCGGATTTGGCAATGCTGGTTACAAAATTCTGAGCAAAATCACGAATTGTCTGGAGATGTGGGAAATGTCTTTTCAGCTAAGTAGTTGAATAACTTGGATTTAGAGAAACTTGACCACTTGTATGTTCGTCTGTGTCTTGTCATTTGTTATGGAGGTGTTTTCACATGAATAAGGACTTTGGAAGTCTATGGCATAAGTATAATTTGGTGCACATTGAAAAGAGCTATTGAGGTTTACTTGTTGGGGTATCTTTTTTTATCTTGAAAAGGCACTGGTTTTGTTACTTGCACATTAATAGTACTTGAGTTTGTGCTGTATCGTCTTTTTAATGTTTTACATATTTATGTATATGTGGATTTTTGTATCGCTTAAAATGGATAAATAAAAAAGTAAATATTAAAAAAAAAAAACATTGGGGTTATGTATAAAGGTAATTTCTGGGACAAAGTTCTAAAGTGGTCTAAGCCACAAGAACATTCCATTGGTTTCCATAGTGACCGGACCACTTTTTTTAACAGTATCCTTTAACTGAACCTTATACATAACCTCCATTAAACTTGAAATTATCTTCAAACCATGTGACATCTTGGTAATTATGATTATTAATATTCACATACACAAGCATAGAATCAAGAATGCGTAATGGTAATCCAGGCTTTTACTGATGTACAGAATTGGCTAGTTCATAGACCGTGATGGGGAACCTATGGCACTCAGATTTCTGAGATGGCAATCAGAATCTGTATCACCTTCAATTATGGAGGACACAGTAAACGTTATGACCTTAGACTGACATTTGTGGATAATAGGCACTTTAGTGCACCGTTTTTGCTTGAACTCATTGAGAAATTATAGGAAGGGATGGTGAGCAGAGTGGCTGATACTGATGGGCAGAAAAATACCTGCAATGCAAGGGCACTTTGAGAGCTTCATCTTGGCTTCCTGCAGAAGACTGGGCACTCAAGTTCAAAAATGCTTGCCATCGCCGGTCTAGACCATGTATGAGCTTTAAAGGTTCTTTTCCACCTAAACATTCTTTAGATGGTGATTGTAGAAAATTGACAATTAACCATATATTGTCCTAGCAGAAGAGCAAGAAATGTACAGAGAATGAGAACATGTATTATAATTGTGTCTTCGGTGTCTTCCGTTTATAACATTACCTTGTCGTCTGATAAGCAAATTATACATTTTTCGATTTAAAGTAGGTAATTTGCATATCAAGGTAAGACATATAAGGTAAATGTGATAAACAAGAGACACAATAGGCTCAGTTTCTTGCAATTCTGCAAACACAACATCTAGATCATTTTAATGCTCTTATCTTCTCCGGATAAACAGTGTTTACGTGATAGGAGTGTCTTGAAGACCACTGATTGAGCATTCTCAAGATCATGCTAGAAAATGGTTAATGTTTATTCAGCCCAAAGATGCTGCTATCTCAGATACTAATCAGTTATGACTTTGCACTTTGTAGCCTTTTAAATAGATAGTCACAAACACCATCAATTTGAAGAATGTGTAATATTATTGTGTATTTTCATTGTATTTATTGTGCTAATGATTATTAAGAAACATAGCCATTTGAGATCACCCTTTACATACCTGGTTTTGTTATTTGTAATTGTGTAGAAATATATTAAAGCCCACTGTTTATAGTAAATGTAGATATGTCTAGATAATACAGGGGTTTATTTCTTTCTTTCTTTTACCATAAAAAAAAAAGACGGCCACTCAACATGTGGCTTGATGCAAGAAAACATAAACAGCGAAAAATTGAGCACCATGGGATATTGCATATTGTCTAGAATGAATCCTGTTTGCAGTAATAATATGACCACACTGATGTTTTATAAGAATGTTTTATTATGGTACATGAATTGGTAAAGGTTTTACCCTAAAATATTGTAAGAAACACTACATATATCAACGGATATTTTTAAAATGTAGTTAAAAATTGGTTAAATGGAATCATTTACCTCACGGCTGACAAGTAGTTATTCAAAAACATGATGTGCTAGAGATTATTTTTGGTGTTTCTTCTAGACGTGTGTGTGATCTACTATATAACATTGTTTTAAATCTCCAATATTGTGGTGTTAAAATGTACTGTAAGTGTAAGTAATTGTGTCATTGGTTGAATTTCCCTGAGGGTGGTAGACAATGCTGAATGTATTTGCTCAATTTTCCTTACAACTGAAACACAAGATGACACAAGAGCGATGACAATGCAAGGTTTAAATTCTCTACAATCTAGTGTCCAATTTTAATTCGCAATAAAGATGTTCAAATAACAATTTACAAGTTTTGATTGTATGTTTGTTTTGAGTTCCATAGGTATATTTTTTAATTATTTGATCAAGCATCTTGTTTTAAAGAGCGAGGAAAGCCATTTTATTATGAGGCACAAGGCTTCTTCTAAGATATAGAAGTAACAAGCCGGGCTCCACAACCTCGTTGGGTGATCAAGGTAATGCAATTCATCCACTATTCAAGCAGAAACGGTACAGAAAGTAATCCACTGATTCCAGTACTGAACCCAGTCTTCCACATTCACCACATAGACACTGATTTCACTTAAAATAATGAATGCAGACACCAGCACTCAGTGTGAAGTGAGAAACTTTAATCACACACTTGGCGACGTTTCAATCCTGTGACGGATTTTCTTCAAGCCTAGCGTGAAGTGGTATCAAACAGGTTTATATAATGCAATCAATAGTAAATAAACCAATTAGAGAAGGGACACCTGGTCCAATACAAATCTTTACACAGCAATTACAAATTTAAAGCAATACAGCTAACAGTGATAATGCAAAGTGAATTGTGACCATGTATATTTCAAAACATTATATAATAAAGATGTGAACATATATTTACAAAACATATGCTATTACATTTAAAGTTTTATATTTTTATGTAAAAGTGCATCAATATATGAGGCCGATAAGGCAAGATCAGACCCCGACCACCAGGTGCATTAACACACCATGGTGGTGTGAGTATGGTCTGGCCATCAACCTCTCATGAATCCAAATATATTTACATTCGTGAAAGATAATTAGTAAAGTGTATTTAGTAATATTTTATATATATTTAAAGTTAAAAACACCACTATTGCGTATAGTACATTCAGGTCAGGAGGAAATAAACATTTTATTATTTAGATGTCTGGGATGTCAGATCGTATTCTGAGTTTCGCTGAGACAATGGGAATCCGAATTTTTTAAGGAGAACTGATTTTTCTTTGAGTTGATTTTTCTTTATCTTTATCTATCCCAACAAGGGGGGTTCCAGCCAATATCTATGGGGGCAAAAAGAAAGAATGAGATAAGAAGATTTTTTTTGAATGTCTTAATATACCCAAATATTTTATAAATCTAGTTTTCTATATATTTAATTTCTAAGACATTATGGTCATTCAACCAAATATACCCATTCTATAGCTAAACGACACAAATCTGTAAAGAATTAGGGGGAAAATGTTGTAATCATCTTAATTTTATGGAGCCTCCTCCTATAAAAACGGGGTTCAATTCCATTCTCTATTTAATCCATTGGGATGCAGAGTATTCAATTCATGTATCCACCATGCCTCCCGTTGTTTTAACCTTTTTTCCCTGTTAAGGAAGATGGGTGTTGAGGCGAGACGCAAAGAGATCCAACTTAAAAGGACCCCAAAAATCCAGGATCTCACAAAACATACCGCAGTGAAGATTGCATAAATAACGAGAATTCTAGTCTGCGTTGGTGTTGACAATCCCGGAATATTTTCGGCACGAGCGCAGATGTTGTGCGCTAGGCAAAAAATGCTTAGGGCTTGAGATCTCCTGCCCTCCAGGTGATTACTGCAAAATTCCCTGCAAGCAGTTACAGGCAATTGATGTGAAGCTGAGTTTCGATGTGAGACCAATTGGCCCCTGCGGCAGTAGAACCACATTGCACGCCACAACAAAAAAGACTGGCATCTGAGTCTATGACCAGGTGTGGGACTATGCCGAATATTGCCATACTGTTCCATGCATCTACATGAAGAAGCCACCATTAAAGTTCTTCCTTCACCTCGCAATCTATCGGTTTGTCAGGCACACAGTATAGGAACTCGATGGCATGGAGGCAACTTCATGCAATTGTCACAGACCCACAAGGTTTGTTGAGAACAAACCCACGGATAGGAACAGAGGCATGAGGGCCAAGTCCAAGGCACAGTACAAAGGGGTGAGGCAAGTCATAGCCAGGTAGGTCCAAAGGTCAGAGGCAGGCAGATAACAATTAGTACGGGTAAACATAACCAGCGGTCGAGGCAGACACCGGGTTAGGTTGGTAGTTAAAATGGGCCGAGGTCAGATACCGGAGGACACCAGAATAGAATTTGAGTACCAGCTCTCCCCGTGATTGAAAAAGGGTACTGCGGAAACTTACAGAAAACCTTTGTCTGAGGATACTGTGCATGCACGAGGGCTCAGTGAGCAGAGAGGCCAAGGGAGTCTGCTTCTGGGTGGTGAGGTTCCCCTGTGTCCGGCCCTACTGCTAGAATAAGCCAGAACAGCTACCCTCCCTCATCTGGAGATGTGGGAGCGCAACCCAGCACGCCCAGGTAGTCACCCGGGAATCTAGAATCTCTTAGACCTCGTACTCCTCTATACCGTCAACCTGCAGAGGATATGGAGGCTTGGGGACAGGGTGCAACACAGGATCAGACAGACAGGGCTTAAGTAGCGACACATGAAAAACTGGGTGGATACGGTAGGAGGAAGGCAACTGTAACTGGATGTCCACAGGAGGGTTAATAGAGGTGAATTCAAAAGTACCCAGGAACTTTGGGCACAGAGGTTGGAATCGGTTCGCCACTTGCAAAATTCTTTCTTCTTTGGGTAGGTCAGGGAATGACAGAGGATGAAAGCCATAATTTACATAGAAGGACGACATTTGAATGGAGCGATGTAACTGGTTGTTGTAGGCATATTCTGCTGTAGGAAGGAGTTGTAACCAATTGTCTTTTCATTGTTGAAAAAAAAATATCAACCAAGTAAACAATAACGTAATTGTCCAATAAGTCCCAGAATACAAAATTAAGAAATGTGGCCGGGGCGTACATAGATCAAATGGCATGACACAATACTCAAAATGGCCGTAGCGTAAACAAAAAAATCGTCTTACATTCGTAGCCTTCTCTAATGCGGACAAGGTTGTACGCACCTCTTAAAGGGACTGTCTAGACCCCAAACTCACTTTGGTGCAAGATTCATCAGCCCACTGCAAGAGAACAGTCACAGTCAAGTGTGCCGAGTCCGAGGCACAGTACAAATTGGTGTAGTCAGGTAGGTCCAGAGGTCAGATGCAGGCGGACAACAATCAGGACAGGTAAACAGAACCAATGGTCAGGGCAGGCAGCGGGCTAGGATGCTACGTAAAACGGGCCAGACACCAGAGGACAGCAGACCAGAACTTGGATAGACACAGTAAAAAATGTAGAGGGACACACAGTGAACAGAACAGAAAAACTGAGCACTGGTGTGGAGGAGGAATTTATAGGATTGTCAGGGCTAACAACCTGGGATAGCAGACCAGGGAGGAGCCTCATTGCAGGGAAGGATGTGGGGTCTGTCTGCACCCCATGATGCATAACTAAGCACGGGAAGCTGAGACTGGCAACTGTGACATGACTGGAAGCTGACACTAGCAACTGAGGACAGGACAGGAAGCTGAGACAGGACTGGTAGCCGAGACATGACTGGTAGCCAAGACTGGCAGCTGAGACACGATAGGTAGCAGAGACTGGCAACACTGAAGACGGGACTGGAAGCTGAGACAGGACCGGCAGCTGAGATAGGACTGGAAGCTGCTGCAACAGGATAGGAAACAATACAGTACTATTTTACCTGAATGGCATTATAACCTATGGTTGGGCCTTAGGCAAATGACAACCCAGGACTTTGACACTGACTGAGACTGCACACTGAAGCAGGCAAAAATACACAGGAAAATACACAAAAATAGAATAGTCAGCAGGCCAGGTAATACACGGATCAGGACGAGGTACAGGACGAGTAATAACACTAAACAAAGTCACAAGGCAGGCACATAGGTCAGGATGGGTGGCAAACAGGACAGGCAACGATTCAACAACAAATAATCAAACAAAATCATCAGGAACAGAGGCACAATACAGGCTGTAACCAGAGCAATGCAAAGGCACCTTGTGCAAATAATTGCAGGTTCAAATAGGGTTGGGCTCATGTTAACGAGGCAGCTGACACAACAGGAGGAGAAATTAGAAACACATTAGAACATTAGAATGGCGGCCACTAGAGGCTGAAGAGGAAACAGACACACAAATTGAATAAAACATACAGGAGCCAGGGAAATGAGATTGAACAGTGACAACCCAGCACGTCCAGGAGCAGGGAGCTGGTGTGCCACCAGTGGGAGAATTGCACCTTGGACATCCCCTCTCTTTCTTGATCAATTTCACTTTCGCTGTGGGCAGGTGAAGGGATCCCTGTAGAGTAGGGGTGGCAAAAACAAGGCCCGTGGGTCGAATCTTGTAATGTGGCCCACACAGCAGTGACTAGGGGGGTGCCACCGGTGCAGCCTTCCCCCCCCCCCCCCCCCCCCCGCGCTGCTTACCTTTTTTTTTTTTTTTCAGGCGGCCGAATCCTCTGGATGCGACCGCCGGGTGAAAAAAAAAAAAAAAAGCACAGCGACCGGATGTGACGATACGACTGTGGCGACTGTGTTTCCCTCCTCCGTGCAGGAGGGAAGAGAAGACTGCACGGAGGAGGCGTCTGGGAGCAGAGACCAGCCTCGGTAAGTCATGGGGAAGGGGGGGGAGGAGGGAGCACAATATTACTGGGCATCTGGCTGGCACAATATTACTGGGTTCTGGCTGGCACTATATTACTGGGCTCTGGCTGGCACTATTTTACTGGGCATCTGGCTGGCACAATATTACTGGGTTCTGGCTGGCACTATATTACTGGGCTCTGGCTGGCTTATATTACTGGGCTCTGACTGGCACTATATTACTGGGCTCTGGCTGGCACTATATTACTGTGCATCTGGCTGGCACTATATTACTGGGCTCTGGCTGGCACTATATTACTGGGCTCTGACGAGCACTATATTACTGGGCTCTGACTGGCACACTATTACTGACCCATGCACTGTGTAATTAGCGCAATCCTGACCGCTGCACTGTATACGTAGCGCAATCCTGACCGCTGCACTGTATACGTAGTGCAATCCTGACCCATGCACTGTGTACTTAGTGCAATCCTGAACGCTGCATTGTATACGTAGCGCAATCCTGACCCATGCACTGTGTACTTAGCGCAGTCCTGACCCATGCACTGTGTACTTAGCGCAGTCCTGACCCATGCACTGTGTACTTAGTGCAGTCCTGACCCATGCTTGCTATTATTCTTCCTAGGCTTCGGTTTTCAAGGCTAGTTATTACTTAAATTATTATTAAAACCAGTAGCAACTGAATGCAGAGGCAATTATTCATGATAATAAAGAGTAGATGCATAATCCTATACAACTGGCCCTTTGAGGGTAACCATACTGCTGATGCGGCCCCCGATGAATTTGAGTTTGCCACCCCTGCTGTAGAGAGTCGATGGTAAACCCCAGGAATTCCATACTCTGGGATGGAGCCAGAATGGATTTGTCCCAATTTATCAGGAATCCCAGCCTTTGGAGCAGTGATATTAACCACAACAGGTGAAGGCGTAGAGTAGTTAGAAATTGGGACAGGATCAAAATATCATCGTTCTGTAGCAATGGCCGTGTTAGAATTGCCAGTAAGGCATTTGATCCCTCTAGACCCATTTGGGTCGCAAAATCAGTGCGTATCATGATCAGATATATCTGACATATCAAAAGCCTTCTCAGAATCATAATAAGAGTCTGATTAATCTTCTAAGGCTTTTGCCTTTTTCCGAGTCAATTTTGCCCGACTCTGGGCTCACTTAAGTGACAGTGCCACTTGATCTTTGGCCGGAAAAAACGTGCCCAATTTAGGGGTTTGGGAGCCATGAGTATGATCTTTTTTCTTGGATGCTTTACGGCTGGTAGTCATAAGAACTGCCACTTTAAGGCTATAGTCTACACTATAGTAGAGGACATAATGTCCATGGCTGATTGCATAGCTTGGGTCACAGTTTTACTCATAGTAGCATCAAGAGTTGAAACCCTCAGACTTCATATACTCTGCTGGGGTGTCATCACCTCTGAGGAAGCCAGGGTTCACCATAGCAGCATAAATATCAGGAGACAATTCTCCAGTGTTAGGGGGTTTGTGATTTGGGCATGGTAGGTACAATACCAGTTGTTAAGTATAACAGTGGAAGACGTAGTAGATCGAAGTAGTGAGCTAAGGGTAGTAAGTGTGAAGAAAACGCTGTAACGGCATTGTACAACAGCAGATTTGCTATTAGAGGCAGTTGGGCACCAAAACAAGCATTGCAATGCAGAAAACGTGGTAAAACAGGTGAAAGGCTTCACCATCATGGCGGCCACGTCAAATACATCGCATATAGTGAACGTGGCTATGTTAAAATGGGTATATAGGGTGGAAAATCAGTCACAGTGCAAACAAATATAGTACATAATAGAATGCAGAGACATGTTACAATGGAGGTACTTAGCTGTGAGGAAGCAGCAAAGAAATTGAAGTGTTTAATGGAATGTTAATATGTATAGTGGAATGGAGCTCATGATATGTTTTCATTGGTTCAAGTTTTCATTTCTTTTCTTTGCTGCTGAGGAAATAAAGAAAGAGATATGCGTAACATGAGCCTCAATGTCGTTATAAATTGACCATAAAGTCACTGAAGAATTTCTCGTAATTTTCCGCCCACAGCCATACCTTGAGCCACTTCCACAAAATAAGTGTGCCTCTTTGGCCATTAGGAGGTATGCTTCATGCATGAGCCATTGTAAACTCCACTAGGCCCAAGTTACTTATAAAACACTTAAGACTAATAAACTAGATAAATATGTATTAACAGACTAAAATGAATAAAACAAATGTATATTTTAAAGTATCAAAGTCATAATTTTGTATAAATACCTACATGTTATACCTACATGTTGATCCAAATAGCATGGGTAAACTGCTTAAGGTGTTGGGCATTTTACAATTACACAAAGTCAGTGCAACATTCACAAAACCTCTAATCCTGTGTAATGTAGTTTTGATTAATAAGAATGTAAAACTGGGAAACATTTTCTAATATTACAAACCAGTTATAAAGTTTAATAACAATTTAAAGCGCATGATACTCCTGCACAGCATATTCATGATGGAACGTGACTGTTTTCATCTCTCTATGTTGTTCCTTTCCCGAGTTGTGCATTAATTAAGTTTTAAGCTGAACTATAGGGACATTGGGGATCGACAACAGGAGATAATGACATCACTGGTGATGTAGAACAATCAGAGCAAATGAGATGTCTCTCCTTATGTTATTGGTTTCAAAGGTTCTAAGGGTGGCATTTCTAGGTAAACTCAACTATTTTCAGCTCTCTACATTTTCCTTTCCCGTGTTATGAGTTAATTGAGTAGAAGCAATCATTCTGCAAGTCCCGTAGAACAATGATTGCAAACTTCTATGAAACGAAACTGCTGAAGAAACAGAGGTGCGACTTGCTGAATAAAGATTATGAACTTACATAGTTACATAGTAGTTTAGGATGAAAAAAGACTTGCGTCCATCAAGTTCAACCCTTTTCCTATTCAATGTATACCGCTGCCCTCTCCAAAGAAGGCAAATAAAAACCCTTTTCAGAAATTTTGAATTCTGCTTTCAATGGGGGAAAAAATTGACTCCAAAATATTAATGCCCATACTAACATGCATAGCCCTCTATGCTCCGGCTCATTAAAAAAGTATCCAGGTCACTTTTAAAGGCATATAACGTATTTGCTAGAACCACAAATAAAAACCAATGTGGCTTACTGGTAACGTGAAACAGGAAATACAAAACATGAAAATGGCATTCAAACATTATAAAAGCAAGGGATCAGCATTATCATTTATAGAGTGCAAAGGTGCCAAGAAAGCCTGCAAAAAAGCAATTAAAATAGGTATATTGGAAAATGAGAATTTGTTTATTAATGATCTCCCAAGTTGTGTTGAGAGCCATGTCTTAGTTTTTGCTGATGACACAAAATTAGGTAAGGTAATACAGACTAACCTTATATTTGTTATTTACATGAAGATTTGGAGAGAGTGGGGGACTGGGCAATTAAGTGGAAAATGTTTATTCAATATAGACAAATGTAAAGTTATGCATTATGGGAAAAATAATAACAAAGCAACATATACTTTAAATGGTATTTCCCTGGGAAAAACTACAAATGAAAAGGATTTAGGAATAATTGTAGATAACAGACTTGCCAACAGTGCTCAATGTCAGCAGCTGCAAGGGCCAGTAAGATATTGGCATGTATAAAACGAGGTATAGATTCACGGGAGGAGGATATCATCTTGCCTCTTTTAAAAGGTCAATGGTAAGACCTCACCTTGAATATGCAGTACAATTCTGGGCACCATGCCTTAAAAAGAATATTATGGAACTAGAAAAAGTGCAGAGGGCTACAAAATTAATAAGGGGATTGGAGAATCTGAAGAGAGACTTAAAAAATTGCATTTATATACATTAGAAAAAAGGCGTCTCAGAGGGGATATGATATGTTTTTTTTTTGAAAAGCAGAATATTCAGGAATATTATTAATAGAATAAGCATGAATAATAGAACTTCTTGATCCTAGGAGAAATCCGATTGCCCTTTGGAGTCAAGAAGGGATTTTTTACCCCTAGGAGGCAAAATTGGAAATAGCTTCCATAGCGTTTTTTTTTTTTGCCTTCTTTTGGATCAATTAACCTAAATTACTATGTTACTATGTTACTTCTTTAGGCAGTGAATTCCATATCTTAATTGTCCTCACTGTAAAAAATCCCTTCCACTGTCATAGATTAAATCTTCTTTCTTCAAGTCTTAGTGGGTGACCTCTTGTCCTAAAATTCCCAGCAATTCCCTATTTAATGAATAACATTGTGTACATTGGCAGGGAAATTGTTACTGTGCACAATTAGTTTGCGAGTGTGGGAGGGATGCATGTGGTGCATAAGGTGGCAGTGGTGACATCCCAGGGTAATGAGCTGTGGGGAGCCCACAAATAGTTGCTTGCCCTGGGTCCCATTAACATTCACCCCTTAATGACAGTTCTATGCTGCATTTGATATGCCTTGAAGACCAGAATTCCATTATGTTTGTCATACGTATGCTTAACTGTGATTTCTTTTTTTTTGTGTTTATTCCACCCACACAAATTATATATCATTTTTTAAAGGACAGATGGTACTTTCTTTTTATACTATTATTTCCATCACATGATATAATTTATTATTTAAAAATGTAAAATATGATGAAAATATGCCAAAAAACCCCACTTTTTCTAACTCTGACCTGATTTTTTTTACACAATTACAAACTGTAAAAAAGAACCCATCTATATAGTTTCCTATATAGTTTCTAATATTTGTCCTGAGTTTAGAAATAACAATGTTTCCATGTTTTTTGTCTTAAAGTAATAGGGAAATAACCAATACTAGTGTGTTTTTTTTGTTTCCTAACCATTTTCTCCTGCAGTGACCTTTTGACCCCAACCTTAACCTAAATTTAAACCTAATCCTAAATCTACCCCACCCCTTAATCGAACCCTAGTACTAAACCTAATTCTAACCCACCTGTAACCCTAACCCTAGATCTAGGGTTAGTAGATCTAGGGTTAGCGTTTTCCTTTTATTTTCTAACTGTAATATTGCTGTAAAAAAAGTCTGCACGGAGGAAACAACCGGAGATACAGCAACAAGGAGGTAAGTACTATAATTCGCTCCATAAGACGCACAGACATTTCCCCTCACGTTTGAGGAGGAAAAAAGTGCGTCTTATGGAGCGAAAAATACGGTATATCTTCCTAAACCCATTTTTTGATGCGGCTGGTGTACACCCTAAATGTGGACTAGACCAATCAGGTAATTGATTGTATAATTCAACATATAGTTCCTATATATCTTTATAAAATATATTACCTACTATTGCCCTGTACTGTGCTATGCAAACATGTACTGTTTTGTGACACATGCCAGCCGGCCCTGTTTATATGATTAATTGAGGTTATACAGTGCCAGAGTATTTAACTTATTAATGACAATGACCGTACATGTACAGGCTGCTTTCAAAAATAGTACAATCGCACTATTTTCGGCATTCCTGGAAGCTTAACGAGTGAATGCTATCCAAGAAAAAAAAATGCTTGGAGGCAAGTCTGAAACGTCCAAAAAAGGGGCTGTCTTAGCCTACAATAGCTGAGACAGGCTGTCTCAGCCATTGCAGGGAACATTTGATATGCCATGGGGAAAGTTGATCGTGGTTGCCTTAACAGTTAGGCAGCCCAGAATCAATCATTATTTTTTACATTTATTGATGTGATCACTGTGAAAATCAATCACATTGATCATATGTAATAAATGCAAAAAATACCGTAAAATCTCAAAATCTCTCTCACTGACACATCTTATCTTATGAGAGAGAGAGAGAGAGAGAGAGAGAGAGAGAGAGAGAGAGAGAGAGAGAGAGAAATAAACAGCATCCCAGAAATAAATTACATTTAAAACCCCCCACAAAAAATACCTTTATTTTTGCAAATTTACACTGTTTAATACATTTTACACATTACACAAAGGAAAAGAAAGCTGTACTTAAAAAAACAATATATATATGGGGATTAATTTAAAAAGCAAGCGTGTGCTTTTATTTAAATGGACACATAGCTAAAGTAGCGAAAAAGCTATTGTCCAGAATGGACATCAAAACAAAACAAACCATTGTCCTGAATGAGGTTAACGGTACCTTCATAGGAAGCAGCGTTTGTATGAATTTTTATATAGTTTTTGATTTATATAAACAAGTATTTCAATTCACATCCATTCTGTTCCATTCTTCAGGTCTGTAAATTAGCTATTAAAATGCATTATATTTATACAGGTTCATGATATGTGCATAATATATAGTGGTCATTGCTTACAGCAAATGTAACTAATACACAGATATAATCTTGGATTAATAAAACAAATAGAATACGTTACTCTACTCTATGGTCCAGTATCCATGATCCATTCACTTAAGCTGAAGTATGGGACAGAAGTACTGATAAATGTAGGTCATTATATGCCACACACAATTTTAAGAGCTACAATGAAAATTGTTTTAAGTCTTGAAAAACAAAAACATGTATCTTTGATGTTTTAGCAAATGCTTCTTCTGGAGCCCGAGCTGAGAAATACACCAACCACAGCACCTATTTAAAAGCCTCTGAGCTTTTTCCGTTGGTGTAGCCGTCTAGATTAAGGTGTTGCATTTTTAGCTGCTGTAGGTAGCCATCTGTTGGGAGATGTAAAAGGTTACATTTTGGTGGCTTATGATATCATGGTCTATGATGTTTAATATTTGTTGATTAGCCTTTCCTTAAATGAATCACTCACATTTACCCTATCCATTCTCAATTAACCATCATATTATGTCTGTCTCCAGTTTTCCTCTCTATAATCTTTCTTTCAAAGTATTTCCATCTCTTTACCACATGGATTGTAGCCACTTCTTCCACTGCCTGAAATTATATTTCTCAATCATTCTTCCACTCCTACATCCTGTGTTCCACTCATCCTTTCCTCTAATCGTTGTACTCCCTTAATCTCCTTCTCCGACTCTGGGTACTGTTCTGATCTCTATATTTATTCTCTACTTTACAGAATCTGCTTTTACAGCACTTTTTGAACCCCTTCACCCAATGACCACTTTCTCTTTTCCTCTTACTTGTAGATTACAAATAAATCCAGTACCCTTTAATCCAAGCCCTCTTCATGATCTTGGTTCACAGTGTAAATCCTTCTTTCTCCTGCATCTAGCCCTCCATGTCTTCCCTATTCTCATGTTACTGTCTGTCAGTATCTTCCCTCCACCCATACCTCATAACTAGTCATCAAGCATACTCGTCTGTATTTCTTTCACTTTCATTGCATCTGTCTCTTCTCCATTCAGCTTTGACTAGCTAACCTTATCTCTTCCCATCAGCGCCAACTCCCAGTTTGTCTCTGTTCCCTCCATCCTGATCCTGCTCCCACTTCTCTCTCTGCTTGATCCTGCTCCCAATCCATATCATCTCTCTCCTCCATCCTTCCTTCTTTTCTTGCCCTTCTTCCTTCCTGTTCTGTTAATGGGCAAATCCCAATCTAGTTGTAAACAGAGAAATAGAGAGAGAGAGATTTCTCAACAGTATAAGACCAGGATGAAGATATAATATACACTATATGGACAAAAGTATTGGAACACTGACCATTACACCAACAGGGACTATTTTAGGACATAACATTCTAAATACATAGACTGTTACAGCATCCACTCTTCTGGAGTGTTTCTGTGAGAGTTTCTGTCCGTTCTTCCAGTAGAGCATTTGTCAGGTCAGGCACTGATGTTGGACAAGAAGACCTGGCTCTCAATCTCCGTTCCGGTTCATCTCACAGGTGTATTATGGAGTTGAGGTCAGGGCTCTGTGCAGACCAGTCAAGTTCTTCCACACCAAACTCATCCAACCATATCTTTATGGACCTTGCTTTGTGCTCTGAGACCCAGTCCCACTGGAATAGAAAAGGGTCTTCCCCAAACTGTTCCCACAAAGTTGGAAGCATAGCATTGTCCAAACATGTCTTGGTATGCTGAAGCATTAAGATTTCCCTTCACTGGAAGTAAGGGCCTTGTCCTACCCCTGAAAAACAGCCCCATACCATTATCCCTCCCCCACCAAACTTTACAGTTGGCACAATGCAGTCAGGCAGGTAATGTTTTCCTGGAATCTGCCAAACCCAGACTCATCCATCAGACTGGCAAAAGGTGAATTCTTCACTCCACAGAACACATTTCCACTACTCCAGAGTCCGTGGTGGCGTGCTTCACACCAATCTGGCATTTTGCATTGTACTTGGTGATGTGGGCCTTTCCTACAGCTGCTTGGTCATGGAAGTCCCTTCCGTGAAGCTCCTGCTGCACAGTTTTTGTGCTGATATTAATGCCAGTGGAAGTTTGGAACTCTTCAGCTATGGAGTCAGCAGAGCACTGGTGACATTTAGTTGCTTGATTTTATACACCTGTGGCAATGGGTCTGATTGAAACACCTGAATTCAATAATTAAGAGATGTGTCCCAATACTTTTGTCCATAAAAGTCTATTCAATAAAGAAAGAGTTGCAGGAAATTGAGCTGGGAATTTCAAACTGCAGGCCAATGTAGCTGATTCGAACAAATTCTCCAATGGAGCTAAATGGGAGAATGTTTCCAACTCAGCTACTTTGACCATAAAGCGAAGTGGAGCTACATAATGGAAATATCCGGGGGTAACCCGAAATGATAATATTTAAACAAAGAGAAAAGACTTAAAAGAACAATTTTAGTCTTAGTATATTAAAAAGGTGGAAGCCACCTGCAAAAATAGTTACAATAGGAAAACAGAGAAGGGGAAGAAAGGCAAAACATTGTGCCAAATATTACCTAAATGGGTACTCTTTTATATATATATATATATATATATATATATATATATAAAACAACGTATAACAAAGAAAAAAACGTAGGTAAATAAGATATATTAAATAATATATCAGATATATGATTTAATATATCTTATTTACCTACGTTTTTTTTCTTTATTATAAGTTGTTTTATAAGAGTACCCATTTAGGTAATATTTGGCACAATTTTTTGCCTTTCTTCCCCTCCACTGTTTTCCTATTGTAACTATTTTTGCTGGTGGCCTTCCACCCTTTTTAATTTATTAAGAATAAAATTGTTCTTTTAAGTGTTTTCTCTTTGTTTAAATAAAAACAACTCAGCTACTTTGGCCTTAAGTTTGATGTTCCCTTCTTAATTCCCTGTCCTTTTCTCTTTATTAGTAGACCCTATAGTGTACATTGATGCTTATACATACCAAAGCTCAGGGAATGGCTAGCATGAGGGAAACAGAGACATACCTAATTCAATGTCTTGCATTACCTTTGCACATCACCTAATGATCTGCACAGCTAAAATAATTCATAATAATCCTGCAACCAAAAGATTACCACAAATTAAACTAATGAAAGACTTTGGGGTTATATTATGTTGGAAGATCAGCTCACAATATCTCATTAATCTTAATAGACCAATTGTTGAGTCAGTTGTGTTATTTTTCTTATCTCATTCTGCACACATTTCTCACTTTAGGCTTATTTGTAATCCCTAATGCATATCATACATTCACATCAATGTCTTTCTTCCATTGTAAGGAGTGAACAGGTGTTCATAGGTGCTTTATTTGCGACTCAAATACCGTATTTGCTTGATTATAAGACGAGGTTTTATTCAGAAACAAAATTCTGAATAATCTTATAATCGAGGTCGTTTTATAATCTGACCTCAAATTGAGCAACAAGGGGAGGGAGGGGTGCAGAGAGAAACAAGGGAAGGGGGGAAGAGACAGAGACAAGGGGAGGGAGGGGGGCACAGAGTAACAAGGGGAGGGGGGGCAGAGAGAAACAAAGGGGGGGAAGAGATAGAGGTGAGGGGGGAGTAAAAGGGTGGGGGAGAGAGAGACAACACTAAGGGGGGGAGAGAGACAAAGCTGGGGGCAAGGGAAAGAGAGAGGCAGCATTGGCACATAAAAGGAAATAAAAACAAGAAATGCATTTTTTGATATAATTTTTTTTAAAAAAGCAATTTACATGAGAATATATACAAGTTTAACTTTTTTCCTATAGGGTAGTCTTAAATTCAGGCTTTTAGTTTTTTTCCTAAATGAAAATCCAAAGTTTGGGGGGTCGTCTTATAATCGAGCAAATACGGTAAATAGCTATTCTTAATAACTTGCTGTACACCTCTTACAGAAATTAAACAGCCTGCCCCATTCTCTCAACGAGGCGGAATCCTTAAAAATAAATAGTATAGGATGAAAAGCCAAATTACTCACCACAGTATCAATCTCAGCAGGCCCCACTAATTGAGCCAGGTCAGCATACTCATCAGGAGACATTGGCAGAAGGAATTCTGCATTCTGAAGTCTGGAAGGATGTCTACAACAAGCAGAGGACCTGTTAGTAAGGACTGAGTAAGCTCTCTAAATAATCCATTAATACATCACAGAGTACTCACACTTCAGACACTGATATTAGCTCAGTTTTAATGTATCCTGTTCCTTTAGGTCCATCAAGGTCCATTGGTTCTGGTGCTGAAATAGAACACAGGCTTGATTACAAACATCACATCCTTTCTTAGAATGCAATAGCGACCAGGTTTTTAAAGAGGTGCAAATGCAATGGTATTGTTGGTGTATTTGTTTTCATACCCTTGGAGAATTGGTAATATATGTATAACAAATGAATAAATCAGTTTCTGTTTTATCTAATAGAAAATCAGGAACCTAGTGTGTTCCCTTAAGGTTTTAATTAATGGTAATAACAAAAAAACTATGTCCAAAATCTCATAAAGCTTTCAACAAGTTATACAAAATATATTATAACCAATAAAACACAATGAAGAAATATCTGTCCCACTAAGGCCTTTTGAGACAGGACATATTGTTGTCAGCACGGTCTTAATGTTGTCCTGCAAATAAAATACTTGTAAGTGAAGAAACATAGTCTCATCATGAAGGGATGTATCCTGTCTTTTGAATAGTAGATCAATAAAGCCATTTGGGTACTTTCCACCATGTGTGTATGCTTCAGAGTGGAAAAGCAGAGCCTGGCACTGTGTGCAGTTGTGGAAAGTACCCATTTGGCTTTATTGATCTAGTCATCACAAGACAGGATGGGTTCCTTTGTGCCTGCCTTACAGTAAATAACAAGCAAACGTTTTAAGAAACAGGGAGATTATATTTCTTTCAGTAAGAATTTTCTATTCTATTCTATTCCTCTAGATTGTAAGCTTACGAGCAGGGTTCTCTACCTCATGTACCAGTCTGTACTAGTTTGTCTAAATTAGTATGTAGTTCCTTTCTTTGCTCTGTACCAAGCACTTCGAGAATTGGTGGTGCTGTACAAATAAATTTTAATGTAATGTAATATTCTTAATTAAAAATAACAATGACCTCTATTCAATGACATGAGTTACCACTTATCAATGTTTTTACTTCAGAATATTATATTGCAGTCTATTTTATTCAATGACCGGAGGTAACGTAACTCAGCTCATGAATAGAGCCCAATAAAAGTTATATTGGTCGACCTCCGAAGAAGTTCTTACAAAAAGCATCAAACAGAAATATCCAAAAGGGGTCATGCAGGATATCACTGATCTCTGTCTAATAAGTCACAGCTATACTTCATTTGTGTTTTACTTGCTGTAACACATTTTCTTTCAATATCTCTGTGGTGTTAGAGCCATGATTTTAAATTCAATTAAAAAGTTGTGTATTTTAAGGAAGTAAAAACATTTTTAATCGAACAATAAAAATGTGAGAAGAAGGTGTCATATATAACTATTAATAATGATTTCCCATCATCTTAATAAACACACTCACCCACAATATTAATATATATCTTTTTCTAACAAGGTGTGAGCAGAATCATCTCCAACACCCTCTCCTTTTATCTTTTTGCTGACAAATCACATTTGTATTTTAGCACCAGAAGTTGCTTACATTTTACATGTGCCGATTGAACGGATCAGTGCATACATTTTGCAATGTATGTGTGCTACAATATGTAAACAGGGTCTCCAAGTCCATACATTTTTACACATAGATAAACAGCATAGAATTAGGTTTATTTATGTGTATTTGTTGTTACAATTTAACAACTTTAACACACAATGTAACAAATTTAACACAAAAAAAAGAAAAGGAAAAAAAAACACAACTTTGTCCCACACAATTTTTGTGTTAAATTTGTTACATTTTGTGTTAAAGTTGTTAAATTGTAGCAATCAAGACAAAAAATCCACTGGTCTCCATGACAATTGCTGCACTTTTAAAATGTTACCTCAGAATGTATCTTTTGTATTAATGTATATGATAACCCAATGGGGTGGGCAATGTGTAGTGCAGGTATACCTTTTGTGTCATGGGTAAAAGCTTCTCTTTCAGATTTACTAATTAACCATGAATAGTAGACATTTACCCTCCTTTGGCCTGGAATAATACTTTCCAAATGCCATATCTTTTGGGGTGTCGGGATACAGAAAGCGTAATGGGTTATCAGGAATATTTTCGGCTGCCATCACTTTATAGTTGCGGATGATGTCTGGAAACGTTACTGCGGACAGCTCTCTTTTTGTATAAGGCTCCACCGAATGAAACAGAGGCTCTGATGGAGAAACATATACATACACATTTTTAGGTCACTAACAGAATGATTGTAGATCCATATGTGATGTGAGACCACGGAGAGAAACCACTCAGAAAGATATGCACAGTTCAGATAATAGAGGACAAACGGGTGTTAAAGGATTTCATAGAATAACTATATCATTATATATATAAATAATATTATTATTATATATTATTATTATTATTATATAAAATAACTAAATTCATTTAAAAAGTCTGTTCTCAAGGAAAACAATTCAAATGAATAGACTATATTCAGACACAAACTACTTTTGAAGATCATCGTTTGAATGTCCCACCAAAAAAAAAACCTCTTAGAAACAAAGAATGTGTTGGAAGATAAGAACCCATTTAATATTTTTCTCGCTGTAGTAGAATCCTAATATATTTGGTGCTAGGCCTTACCCCTTATTCAGGATAGCCTTCTGCTTATCCCATGCAAGCTTAAACTACTTCACTGTATGAACCTCTATCACACTATTTTTATTACTGAATACCAGTACAGGCTATGACCTTCACAAACTCCGACAATCGTTACTCGGTTGAAACTGTATATCTGTCATATGTGTAACATGTGTTTAACATGTTGAAATATTTGGATGTACAGGGTACTTGTATATTATATATCTGTCACTCATCATACTTGTTACAATCGTTACTAGGTCGAAACTGTATATCTATCACTTGTGTAATACTTGAGTAATACTTGTTTAACATGTTGAAATATTCATTGTGGAATTGATCAGTTATAGTTGAATGACTATGATACAAAGTGATACACAACTATGTTACACTGCTGGTTATTTGGTATGGCAAATAATTTAAATATGAAAGATCATGGAGCGACCTGTTTGGATTGGAGATATTGCATCTACATACTTATGCTTTTCCACACAACCACTTTTAAGGTAGTCAACGTATATTGCACTTTATGTAAGATTGCTTGTGGTATTTAATAGGGTATTGTGAACTGTACAATATGTAGATATTTAAATTGCTTAAACTGCACATATCGGAAAATTGTATCTCTGTATCCATGCCTTTTTTTCTCTTTTTTTTTATTGGATATGTAACTAATATTTATTATAAGACAATGTATATTGCACCTTATGTATGTCTGTATGTGGAACAATAGGGTAATGTGAATTGTATGGTATGCGGTTGCTTCTATTTTTATTTACCTTTATATCAAAATGAAATGAATATTATATATTAAAATATAACATGTTGAAATATTCGAATGTACTGGGTATTTGCATTTTATATATCTGTTACTTGTTATACTTGTGGTATTTCATTTACATTTAAAAATTAATAAAAACTCTTCTTATAAAAAAAACCAACCTCTATCCCACCGGCTTTAAACTGATTCTATACACCTGCCATTCTGATGTTAGGAACCAGGGTTGTCCTCTCTTTAGTCTAATCCAACCAATAATTAGTTACCATTTTGTGATCTCTCCACCCAGGTGAAAGTGATGGCTCCTTCTCTGCTGCTTTCACTAAATCTCAATAAAAATGTCCCGGGTTCCTTTTCCTTTAGCAGGGCACGCTCTCGCTCTTTGCTGATGAAACCCACAATGCATCTGTTTTAGGGTGAAGGAAAGTATAGCTTTAGGTGATACATTACTCAGCAGTGGTGTTCAAGTTTTTAATGCGGAGGGCCAAATCCCTTGCATAAGCTTAGGTCAGGGGAGCCAGAAGCTTCATAAGTTAATGAAATAGAACGTATGATCCAGGACTGTGGTCCAAATAGATTGGAGGCTTTACGTAAATTTATTACTATTTAGTATATGTCCAATATTTTCTAAAATGTAATAAGACGAATATGACATGACATCATACCTACCCATCATTCCACAGACACAACAGGTGTTTTTTAATCAATTCTAAGATGCCTTCAATCCAAAGCCAAAAGGGAAAATTCTTCTCATTCAGATTCTCCTAAACATGAAAGAATTATGTGGTTCATCACATTGTTGACATGATTTTTACAGAGGATTATCTGGAACGCCTACATACTTGTTTCAGCACAAACATAGATTATTTAATTCAATGTTTATAAGTGGACTTGTCCTCATAAAATCCTTTGTACCACATACTGCACTAAAAACTACTTTACCTGGTGTTCCTCCTTTTCGTACTTTACTCCCACTTTAAACAGTACATTTAATGAATCAAATATTGAAAACATAAATTATTCCTTTTCAATAGGAGCAAAGTGAAACGGTTTTCAATAAAATGAACAAAACTCTCTTTCACACAATCTCAGGAGTGGCCTTTGATTAGAATACATTTTTTAGATAATCTATATTGACTACATTAGCAATCATGTCCTCTGCAGTGTAAATATATTCCATATTTTCTCACAGAACTGTTAATGGTAAAAGGACAAGAGGTTATTCGCTTAGAAAGCTTTTTTTTGTCTTTACTGTAAAGATTCCGTTCTTTTCAAACAAAAATCTATGGAATTCACTGCCAAGAGAGGTTGTAAAATCACATACCACGGATGCCTTTTAAAAATGGTTTGGATACTTAGAAACATAGAATGTGTCTGCAGATAAGACCCATTTGTCCCATTTTTCTAAATCTTATATATAGGATAGCCTTATGCCTATCCCACACATGCTTAAACTCCTTCCTAACCTCTACCACTTCCACTGGAAGGCTATGACATGCATCTTCTACCCTCTCAGCAAAGCAATAGTTCCTGATTACTTTAAACCATCCACTCTCTAACTTAGGACTATGTCCTCTAGTTGTGGTAGTTTTTCTTCTTTTATGTATTTAAATATTTCTATCATATCCCCCCTGTTACGTCTTTCCTCCAAGCTATACATGTTAAGATGCTTTAACCTTTCCTGGTAAGTTTTATCCTACAACCCATGAACCAGTTCAGTAGCCCGTCTCTGAACTCTCTCTCAAACTATCTATATCCTTCTGGAGATACGGTCTCCAGTACTGCGTCTAATACTCCAAGTGAGGTCTCACCAGTGCTCTGCACAATGGCATGAGCGCTTCCCTCTTTCTACTGCTTAACTTTACTAAAGCAGAGCTACAAATGTTAATACCAATATTAATATTTAGAAAGTGATGATTCAAGGATGTATCTGATTTTTTTGCCATTTGGAGACAGTAAAAAATGTTTACCCCCTTCAAGGCAAAAATCACCAAAATATTGGAACATGGATAAGAAAATTGTTCAACTTGACGGACTTATGTCTTTTGTCTACCTAAATAATCATAAAAATTACATTAATAATTCATCATCTAAATTCTAATCATACTTTCGTGCATATTCTAATTGTAACTGCAAATAAGATTTATATTACTTTACAGTCCTTAACAATATAAAGGCAAACGCTAGTCAAATGCAACCGACAATTTCTATTATAGATAAAGATCCCAGAATAGTTCTAAACTGCACTCTGACGCGGTTTATGTGTTAGTGCATATTGTTTACCTTGCAAAACTTAGTCCATGGAATAAGATCATCTGCACTGGTGGTGTTTGGACCTGTTTGAAAGAAAGACATTTCCATTTAGGCAGGAGTAGCAGTGTCTGAATTCCATAGCAGGAGGGTGACAATGACACAAGTTTAGAACCCGATTTAGAAATGTAAGGCAGAGAATATCCTACTGAAATACTGATCATCAATGGTACCCTTGGGTCCTGCCTTGAAATCTCAACATGGCACCAGGTTCTGCCTCAGTTTGGTCTCTGGCAGGTAGTTAAAGAGATCACAATATTCCAATGGGATGGGAACCTTGGGAAGTCGTCTCCAGCTAGAGACATTACACTTTACAAACTTAATAGTTACACTTGGGAATCTATTCATCTCTTTTCGGCTGGGGGCCCATGGTGAAACGTTATCACTCCACTTGTTATCATCAGTGATAGACATGCAAGACAGATATATTGACAGAAAAATAATTTAAAACGTGGTGCAGACCCAGCACGCTGAGTGAAGTAATAAATAGCAACCCAACAGGTAATTTTCCCCATACTCCTTCTGCCAGCCCCTTACTGATGCTGGCATGCAATGATTGTGTCAGATCCCACTTAGCCAATCAGAGCTAAGCTCCAATCTTTAACCCCTTAGTCACTGGAATGTTTTGACATTTTTGTACCCGTGAGGCTATTTTAACACATCTGTGGTGTTTGTGTTTACCTGTAATTTTCTCGTTTATTTTACCTAAACTTATGACATATTGTTTTTTTGTGCATAAGAAGAGCTTCTTAAGATACCATTATTTCCATCATATCATATAATTTACTAAAGGTTTTTTTTAATCGAAGATATAACAAAAACACAAGAAGTCTATCATACTGAGAACACATACTATAATTGACTCTATTTACCTAGAAGTTTTTCTCCCAGCATGTTCAGCTGATCTGCATTGAGTCCTCTTTTAGTTACAGAAGAAAACTGCCAACTAAGTATATCAGACAACTGTAACCATCTGGCTGCTGGTGGATTCAGAAAAAAGGACAGATTCTGAGGGGGGAAAATGCACAAAAATAATGTTCTGTTAGTTTTCATCACTCAGATTAAAAAAAACTTATCCAGATGTGTGTTTTAACACTTGTGTGGATTTTATGACATGTTGCCAAATACAGACTCTCTATTTCTGAGGTAAAACCTAATGAATGAATACAGTACACAACCTTATCATACTGCTGATGAGTAAATGATATCTTCAGTTGCAACACAAGATGATACCTTCAACATGTATCACAGTGGTGTGATTCCACAACACAGGTAACCACATTTATTTTCTTTATTATAATTAAACTGATGGTGGAATAGAACAACCACAACCACACAAAAATATGCATCAGACATCTAAAACATAAATGTCAAACCTTCGGCTCATGAGCCCAAAGTGGCACTCACGGGTTTCCGTGAGGCCTCTTTTCTGATCAAAAAGCTCATAGATTCTGTGGTATTACCACACAAAATTAATAATAGCCTCTGGGCCCAAGTTTCTGCATGGTGTGTAGCCCTACATTAAAAAGTTAGACAGCACTGGTCTATGAGTAATCAGGAGCTGAATATGGTAGGACAGTGTTGCTTTCTCTACGTACTATATTACAGGGTGCACTGTCCTAATTTACAGGTCCCAAAAGACACTAGGACAACGTAGAATGTCCTCAACTTAACAGCTCATCGCCACGCCCAACTATCAGCTGTGCTTCAGATGATGTAGCCGATGCTCAAAGTGAGTGCCGACTACATTTTGCTAAAAATGTGCCGTGCCCAGACTTCCGGATTTGGCCACACCTCTGAGACATCACATGTGTCATTGGGAGGTCTTGCCATTTTCGGCAGGAACTCACAGGGTCAGTTAACACTCTGATATTTCACTGTATCCCTGGATATCATTATTTTCATCATATCTTATAATTTAATATTATTAAAAAAAATCATAAAATATGACGACAAATTGAAGGGAAAAAAACACACGCTTTTTCTAACTTTGACCTGAAAGATATTTTATACAATTACAAACAGTAAAAAAACAAAACGTCTAAATAGTTTCTAATAATTGAGTTTAGAAATAGTCCATTCCAGTGGGAGAAGTTTCTAATAGGTATTCTTCTGAAGATGAGATATTGTAAGTTCTATATTCCCTAGATGGCAACTAATTAGCTTATCAAGACAGCATGTCCATTCTTCAAATTTGTCAACCATCTTCAGAAGAAGCCCCTTTCAGCCAATTCTTGTCCAAAGATGGAGATAAGGGTGTCCCTTATGAGTCGGGTTTCTAGACTTTACCTATTTAAAAAAAGTGGACTCTTTTCGGGGACTTTGTTCCTAAGACAGATGCTGACACTGTCCAGTGAACAGCTATTCCCATTCATAAAATTACTCAGACTGCTCCATCATCTATGAAGGACTTGACAGGCTTGCTCCACCAGGGGAGGTCACAAATCCTGGGCCCCTTTCAAACCAAGAGATTATGCTCAAAATGCAGCTAATCTGGGTTGGTACCCATCTTCTTTCCTTTCTTGAAGTCTAGATACAAGTAGTCAGAGACAAATGGTTGTTGTCTGTTGTTTCAAGAGGCTACCAATTGGAATTTCTTCTCCTTACAAAGATTTCTTTCTTCAGACAAGACTTCCAAAGTAGGCCCCAGAAAGAAGGATTCTCTCTCCTAACAGATCTTAGATCTCTCTCGGCACATCATAGTTCTAGTACCACGTGTTCAGAGGTTCCATGGATTTTTTTCTTCTCTGTTCCTGATCCAAGAGCCTTTAGAAGACTGGCACATCATTTTAGATATTCACAAGCTGAATGTGAGACACAGCAGATAATAACCATAGAATAATAGAATGTGTCGGCAGATAAGAACCGTTCGGTCCTTCTAGTCTGCCCAATTTTTCTAAATACTTTTATTAGTCCCCAGTTTTCGATCTTATAGCTAGGATAGCCTTGTTCCTATCCCACGCATGCTTAAAATCCTTGACTGTGTTAATATATAATATACTCTCTTCCTTTACTGTGATGATTCCCTTTATGTATTTAAATGTTTCTATTATATCCTCCCTATTACGTCTTTCCTCCATTAGATACACGTCAAGTTTCCTTCAAAGTCACTTCAAAAAAAGGTGCAATGTTCCTTTAAAGCTGTCTCGTTTGAAAAAACTCACCATTACGCAATCTGCCAAAGCGGTGTTACGTCTACGTCTTCCTCAGGTCCGTCCTAAGGTAGTTTCCTCCTTACACATTAATCAGGATGTGGAAGAGTAGCACTATTTTAATCCAGTTCAGTGTTTTTGGGTTTAAATTGATCGCTCTGCACCCTGCAGAAAGCCTTCAGAACTTTTCATTCTTCCCTTTGGTGCTGGAAATAGTAAAACAGTATCTGTTCCTACATTTAATTGATGGTTTGTATTCACTGAGAGAGGTTATCAAGCTGAAGGGGCTCAGGTATTAAATGTGTAGGTGCCGGCAGGTATTAAAGCCCACTCAACTGGATCTTTATCCTCGTCCTGGGCAATTTATGCGTCTTTTGAGAACATTTGTCGAGCAGTAACTTGGGCTTCGTATTGGACGTTATCAGTCATTACCGTCTAAATGTTGCAACCGATGGTGCAGCTAAAGCTCAGTAAATGTTTTTGCAATGTTTCTTGTGTGGGTTGATTTTTCTTGCTTATTGCTTGGGTTTTACCCATATGTTACCATAGATAGCCAGGACAAAGCATTCTTCTTTCCCTCCCTCTATGTTGTTTGGTTAAAACCTGAGGGTTTAGTAAGGGAGGGGTTCTAGTTAGGACTCTCACTTATTTTTTCTTGTCCTATCAGCTGTGAGGGGAGGAGCTATTAAACCATCTGTTGATGCTGCCATTGAGACAAGTCAGGAAAAGAAAAATACAGCACGTATGGATACAGTTTTAGTCTTCATTTGTTTTGATCCAGACAGACAAATGTTTACTAAATGTTGAATAACCTCCTTAATTTCTGTGCTTTAAAATGTTGATTTACCTTTGTCTCAGAAGTCAGCATGTTGTACCACAAAATAGAGGCCCATCCACTGGGAAGCTGGCTTACATTGGAAATTACCACAATGGGTAGTGAGGCAGTCTGCCAGGAGACAGTGAAATTAAAAAGTTAAAAGAAGAGCCAATACAAATTTGTTTTATACTGCTAAACAGAATCAAACAAACATGTGTAATGTGTTTCTGTGAGAAATGCTATAATGACCCAGACTATTCCCTGTAGGCCAAAATAACCCACTCAAACTTGCATGTCACCAGTACGAATTCAATCCTGAATACATTTTAAATGTGAATAATCAAAAGGTAAAAGATAGAAGGATGTAGGTGTGCTGGTAGCTATGAAAATGACCCATAGAACTTAAAAATTATTGTGGAGGTTTATTCTGATTTAGCCGTGTTTGATGGAGATTCTCTGATAGTTGTCAGGTGGTGGAAAGCTACGGATTCTATATACAGGGGTTGAGCCAGTGCACAGATTGCCACATAGCGACACTGAAGTTTGGGGCTGGCACTAGTCTTTATAAATCTCCCCCAGTATACGTAGAATCTTTGTACAAAAGGGCAAAAGTAAAACCATCTTACCTCTAATTCGATCACTAAGCCTGGCTGGCAAAGCTGAGTCTCAAAACTTAGGGAATGAAGTTCCTCGGTGACTATTAGAGGGCCCTACATCCGAAACAAATATTAACAGATCAATGATAGTAAACGGCAGCCATTTAACAGACGCACTGCATGATTAGATACACTAATGACAGAAACTTTTACAATTATAAAAAGAATCCAGAAGTTGAACCGTTTGCAAAACTGGAAGTTAGACCACCAAGAGAAAAGGATATTCAGTACCTGGAATGTATCTAGTTCCTGTTAAAATGGTAAAAGCTAATTCTAGCAGAGGAATTCTACAATGTTTGGGATGTGCATAAAACTAATCTGAGGAACATACATACAATGGGGTATGTAAAAGTGGTGTAGTCACCATGGTAACAAAAGGAATGCTCCTACTGCTTAGATCACTTTTAGAACTTTTCCTCAACATTTACCTTTGTACATAACTCACAATAACTCTGATTTGTTATGGCAAGAGTAAACGTTAATGTATTCTTACTGAGGTGAGATGAACATTTCATCTCCCCAATTTATTTATACAATGTGCAGGGACAAATCTGGTGAGCTTGCTTAACAGGGTAAACTAAAACCTGATGAGAGGACATGTTCATCTCACCTCAACTCTCCTGCAATTCACCTTTTAGTTAACAGCTCCCAAAATGTTTGGGATTAATTGATTCAGGTGGCCAATAAGCCAAACTAAACCCAGTTATCTTTGTCAACATATGTTTCAGTATTTCAGATAGATCTTGATATCTTAAGTCAACACATACATTTTCACCAGTAGATGTGCTGATCAGGTAGCCAAGCAGAGACTTATATACTAAGTGCATAATGTATGTTCAACACAGAGATTAACTCACTAAGACAGGACATGATAATGGAAAAAACGTGATGCTGACATGACAGCAGACAGTTATAATAGTCATATGTTCCCATTTGTACACATCTAAACGGGTCACTTTACCTCATTAGTTCGGCTTCCAGCATTTTTCTGCTCCTTTAGTTGCTACAAGGCAAATATGAAAACATAGTTAGGACGCACTACTAACTGTGCATAAATAGGTTTATTTATTCTCAATATATATTATGATTATACTGGCTTTATGACAGTAGAAGAAGTAATGGATAAACATAAGTTGAAGAAGCAAATAATATTTGACATAGAAATATAAAGACAAGAGAAGGCCACTGGCTTTTATTTATTATCAACTGCTGGTATACTCAGTGCTGTATTTACCGCGAGGCATCCTAGGCAGATGCCTAGGGCGGCAAATTTTGGGGGGCGGCAGCGCCCCTCAGCACTGAAAGAAATTTTTTTTTTTTTTTAAAAATCAAAAAAATAAATCTGTCCCTTTAAATTAACTTGCAGGCAGAGACGGAGGTGAGAAGGGATCGGAAGATCCCCCCTCACCTTCCCTCTGCCGGAAGGCTGCACGGGGAAACCTCCGTGCTGCCTGTTCGGCTCCCCGTGCAGTGTGACACGGAAGTGCCTGACGTTATACGCGCGCCGGGTCACGTGACCTGTCGGCACAACCGCCTGAGAGCCGAACAGGCAGCATGGAGGAGACCATGCTGCCTGCCAGTAGCCAACAGGGAAAGGTAAGTGCTGGGGGGATGGGGGGATTTGGGCAAATTGGCTGTGGGATATTAAATGCAAATAACACTGGCATATTATTGGGCAAATTAGCAGGGGCATATTAAATGGCAAATAACACTGGCATATTATTGGGCAAATTGGCTGTGGGATATTAAATGCAAATAACACTGGCATATTATTGGGCAAATTGGCTGGGGCATTTTAAGTGGCAAATAACACTGACATATTATTGGGCAAGTTGGCTGGGGAATATTAATGGCAAATTATACTGGCATAATATTGGGCAAATTGGCAGGGGCATATTCAATGGCAAATACTGGCATATTATTGGGCAAATTGGCTGGGGAATATTAATGACAAAATAATACTGCCATATTATTGGGCAAATTGGCTGGGGCATATTAATGGAAAATGATACTGGCATATTATTGGGCAAATTAGCTGCGGAATATTAATGGCAAATAATATTGGCAATGTGCATGTAAATGGGGTGATGGGGCATGTCCTTGGTGTGCAACGTGGGTTATGGGTCATGTCGTGGGTGTGCATCGTGGGGGGGGGGGGGGGTGCCCAAAATGTGTCTGCCATGGGCAGCACAAAACCAAGATACACCACTGGGTATACTTCATTCACAGAGGTTCAATTGATCTGACGATTACAAATACAATACAGAAACGATATAATATGACAGAACAGATAGCTGCTGAGCTTCTGCATTGATTAAATGCCAGTCAGGGAGAAGGTAGGAATGACTTGTGGAAGAGAGTAAAGAAGAAGAATGCAATAAAACAAATATGCACTTCCGTTAAATAAATACAAAGTATATTCAGGGTATAAATAATATTGGTATATTTGCTTGATAATTATATTTGGATTTATATCACTATTGCACTGAAAGGGAATCCTCATTGTTTGTAAATACGGAATAGAATAGAAGCTTCTAAAGAGTACGGTTTCATTAGTAATATGTAAATATACATGTCCATTTTTTTTTTATTTTTTTTTTCTGGGGAACCCTGTGTAATGCTCAGTCATGTGTTTTGTTTCCTGAAAACGTTTATTTGTTAAAACATTTCGTGTAACATTAAGTTTAACATTAATTTACCAGATGTCTGAATTCAGCTGCTAGACATCCATTTGTGGATTCTTCCATGTTCATCACTTTTGTATTTGTTCCAAGGATGTTAAATTTACGGAATCTGTCAACAGATTAAAGCAATGACGTACAGAAATAGAATACACTGCGCCTTTTATGTGAGAAGAGTAGCAGCACCGAAACACAACCAGTGCTTCACTCCTGGTAAAAAAATTACAAACAATACACACAACGTGAACAGTGCGCTTCCCAAAAACACTACACACTCGTATTTACCCTATACCTGGAGGCAATCCTCTCTGTAGTATGCAAAGGGAAAAAGAATAAAAAACTCTTATAGTGTAGTATATTCATAAAATTTAAAGTGATATAGGTGCGTAAACATAGACACACTCACATTTTACTGAGCAGTATCCTGCTCAGTCTATAGGGTGTTCGGGAGCCCCTCGTGGGGTCTTGGATAAAATATGTTTCCGAAGTAGCTCCAAATTCAAGTAGATATGGTGGAACAGGGGAGACACTTGAAAAAGCCTATTTTAAAGGAGAAACGCGTTGTGTATGGAGAAGGAGCAATCTACATGAACACTTTGCACCTTAAAAACTGGGACTCTCTGCACTTTATAAGCTGGATGCTGCCTGTTTTTATGTAAGATTTTATATTTATTTGTGTATCATTAAAAGTGTTTTTTACTGAGAATACATCTCCTTCCTCCCCTGTTCCACCATATCTACTCGAATTTGGAGCTACTTCGGAATCTTATTTTATCCAAGACCCCACGAGGGGCTCCCGAACACCCTATAGACTGAGCAGGATACTGCTCAGTAAAATGTGAGTGTGTCTATGTTTACGCACCTATATCACTTTAAATTTTATGAATATACTACACTATAAGAGTTTTTTTTTCTTTTTCCCTTTGCATACTACGGAGAGGATTGCCTCCACGTATAGGGTAAATACAAGTGTGTAGTGTTTTTGGGAAGCGCACTGTTCACGTTGTGTGTATAGATTAAAGCAATGATAGCAATGAGTCTGAACCATCATCAAGCAACTACAACAGTTACATTGTACAGATCACAGCTTTGGCTCAAGCATTTTTGCTGTTAAGGATTACATTTCCCATAATGCTTTGTAAAAGTATTGCCATACCATAGTACATGCAAAGCTCTTGACAACACCTGCTGTGCAAAACATTTCTCGGTTTCATGTCTTGCAGCAGTTACACAAAGCTGTCTGGGTATTAGTTCATTAATTAACTAATATGTCAAGTTTCTTGCATTTATCTTTTTCAGATATCTATTAGGGAAAGTTTAATCAAAGTATTTTTAGCACTTTGTTTCCATAACAAAAATTAAATATTATAAAGGAACAGGTCTCTTCCTATCCATGCAGATTCAACTATAATAAACATGAAACTCAATGATTACATACAAGGACTGAATTATCACTTACCCCTTTACAGTGTTCTTTTCATTCACATCTCTGCCAGAAGAAATTTATGAAAAAGAAAAGAAAAAAAAATAAGATCAGAAGTGCAAATGTCTTCAATAAATCGTACGAAGTGCATCTAGTTTCCTTTGCTAGAAAAAATTGTGGTCTCAGTTTATGGCAGATATTAATCCTGCCTACTTCCCAGGGCTCTTTAGGTTCCTACGTGAAGATGCTTCTGATTAGACTGAAGTGCTGTTTGTAACAAAGTTCTGGAAACTGAGTTTTATAAACAGGATTTTACTCACTTGTCAAACAAAGCTTTCACTTTTAGCTGATAATTGAATTCCTGAAGTTTGACCAAAAGTCTGAAAAAAAAAGAAAACGTAATTACCACACTTATCTATGTTTTTCCCTTTTTCACCCTTTTCTCTCTTTTTTCTTAATCTCTTTATTATGAAAAGTACCGTATTTGCTCGAATATAAGACGAGGTTTTTTTCAGAGCAAATGCTCTGAAAAATCCCCCTCGTCTTACATTCGAGGTCGTCTTATAATCTGACCTCAAATTGAGGTCAGACTATAAGACATGGATCCAGGTCCCCAGCAGAGCTGCAGGGGACCTGGATCCCCCTCTCTAACAGCAGAGGATGTCTGCGCTATGAGCGCAGACTCCCCTGCTTCCGCCCGGCACGACCGCCGGGGCTTCTATGAGGAAGTCGGGTACTTCCGGCTTCGTCACAGAAGTCCCGGCGAGCGTGCCGGGCGGCAGCAGGGGAGGACTGCACTCATCGCGCAGACATCCTCTGCTGCCCCACTAGGCACCAGGGTGAATCGGGCAGCTGGGGGATGTCTGCACGATACGGGCAGATATCCTCCATGCTGCCCGACACGGCAGTCTATTATGACGGACCAGCTGTACAGACATCCCCCGGCTGCCCCCACTAGCCACAAGGGATCGAAACCAGGTAAGGGGGAGGGGGGGGGGGGGACAGAGGACACAGACAGACAAGGGGAGGGGGGCGATAGAGAGAGACAAAGGGAGGGGGAGGGGGGAGGACACAGACAGACAAGGGGAGGGGGGGGAGAGAAAAGGGGAGAGGGGGGTAGAGAGAGACAAAGGGAGGGGGGAGGACACAGACATACAAGGGGAGGCAGGGGGGAGACACAGACAAGGGGATGGGGGATAGATAGAGACCAGGGGAAGGGGGAAGAGAGAGAAGTTTTGGGGGGAGAGAGAGACAACGCTGGGGGGGAAAGAGACAGCTGGGGTAGGGGGAGAGAGGCCGCATTGGCACATAAAAGGAAATAAAAACAAGAAATGCATTTGTATTATATAAAGTTTTTATTAAATATTAAAAATCAATTTACATATATACAAGTTAAACTTTTTTCCTATAGGGTAGTCTTATAATCAGGCTTTTAGTTTTTTTCCTAAAGGAATTTACAAATTTGTGTGGGTCGTCTTATAATCAGGGTCGTCTTATAATCGAGCAAATACGGTATATCATTTACATTTAAATTTATAAATATATATATGACAGAAAAAAAAATGTAAAAAATATTTTGCTCTCCTATCTGGGCTATAGGGAACAGGAAATTCAATTAAGTTGATCACTTTTCAAGTAATCAGAGTTGGGTGCGACATTTTAGGCATGGTCCCATAGGAGGCGAGTCAAATAAGGAGGATAATGGCAGAAACCCGTCCATTTGGTCATAACGTGTTGATTGCTAGGGAGTTTTATGTCCCGTGGTCAAAGGGGACCATATATTCACTTAAGCTCTGTCCCTTATAAAATCCCTCCTCCATGGAACATTGATAGTCTATTTGTTTCTCAATATTATATTTGTGCTGATACCACACAAACCAACAAACACCTTAGAACATTATTTTAATTATTAAAGCCTAGTCATCAGACTGAGGCCCGCTTTTGCACTACAATTACTTTAATCCCAAGCAGCCTTTAAAATGCCAGAGAAGTATGGAAGCTCTAGTCTAGAAACAGTTGGACGGCCACTTAACTTTTCAATACATGAATATTCCTGGGAAATACTTTATCATAAGTTTTCTTTGATTTCATGTTTTGTTCCCTCTACGTGTGCTAATTGTAATGTCACTGCCGTTTGTTAATTTAGACAGCACTAGAGAATATGTTGTTAGCATAGAAATGACTGATATTGGGTTACTATATTCTATCATAAGTAATGGGAAACATGAAACCAGAACAAAGATGAACTGTAGAGGATTAGCTCAAATCAAATGGAAACAGCTACTGGACTATGCTACATTATTATGGTTTCGTTAGCTGCAACTCATGATTAACCAGGTACAACAAGTCTGCTCATGTCACATAAATTACTTTGTCCTGTCTGCCATTTCATCGTATTTACCTTATGCATCTTTGCAGAGAAGTTTACAAGCTATGGCACGTGTTGATAATGGGATACTCTTTGGTTCTTAATGCACTTCTCTACCTGCCTAATTTCAGATAGTAATTTTATTTGGTAGCACAATAGGTGTAAAACCGTAATACATACTTGGAAACTTCTTGAGGAAAAAATAAAATAAAACACTACCGTAGCTTCACAGTAAACTGGACTCCAGTCTTCAGAACCAATGGCCTCTGGGGGTGCGTTGGCATGCATGGTTGTCTTTCAACCACAAACGAGCTAAACAGAAACAATGGGATATTTTTAATAAATAATTATTATTTTATGAAGTTAATAATACATGTACAGAATATAATGTGGGAGAGTAACATGCAGTCATTAACCCGGAGTTCCTGCTCCATCCTGAGATTAGTAGATCAAGCATTTACAAGAGCACGCAAGAGTATACTTTCTTTCCACAAGCTAAAAACTTGAAAAGAAAACACACTAGAGGAAAAGACCTTTTGTCTCACCCGTTTCTCTTACTGATTAAAGATAGGTCACAAATCAAGTTTAGTAACCTAGAGTTTGAGTTAACAGGGTGCTAGCACTCTGGTGCGGGGTCTATATATTTTTTGTTTTTAGTTAAGTTAAAAGTTAGTTACATGATAATTGCACGTTTGCAATACTGAGGAATCAGTTCACTAAAAGGTGAGTTGTAGGTACTATATTTTGTGCAGATACAAACCTGGTAAGCTTCCGCTGCTAAGCTAACTCACCAGTATTGTCCCTTCACAATGTATAGCTAAACCGGTGAGATTAAATGTTCATCTGAGCTCAACTCACCTTTTAGTGAATAGCCCCCTGAAACTTCAAATGTTAGCTTGGATTTTAGCCCATTCCTCAGAGAAGAGGACAAAATCCTTCTACTGTTCTACCATCACCTCTTCATTCCCTTATGTATCTCATGTCCCCCCAGTGGTGTATCTTGATTTTGTGCTGCCCTAGGCAGACAAAGTCCGGGCACCCCCCTACCCAAGCTGCCCACCCACGTTACACACCTAAGACATGCCCCATCATTCAGACTCACATCAAGCTCATACTCCCATCACACACACACTCCCATCACACTCAGTCACACACTCCTACTCCCATCACACACACTCCGACTCCCATCACACTCAGTCACACACACTGTCTCCCATCACACACACTCTGACTCCCATCACACTCAGTCACACACACTGTCTCCCATCACACACACTCTGACTCCCATCACACTCAGTCACACACACTGTCTCCCATCACACACACTCTGACTCCCATCATACTCAGTCACACACACTGTCTCCCATCACACACACTCTGACTCCCATCACACACACTCTGACTCCCATCACACTCAGTCACACACACTGTCTCCCATCACACACACTCTGACTCCCATCACACTCAGTCACACACACTGTCTCCCATCACACACACACTGTCTCCCATCACACACACTCTGACTCCCATCAGCACTTACCTTTCCCTGGTGGCTAGTGGCAGGCAGCATGGTCCCTGTTCGGCTTCCCGGCGATTGTGCCGACAGGTCACGTGACCGGGCGCGCGTATGGCGTCAGCGCGCTGTCACGTGACTGTCGGCACTTCCGTGTCGGCACACTGCACGGGGAGCCGAACAGGCAGCACAGAGGTTTCTCTGTGCTGCCTGTTCGGCTCCCCGTGCAGCCTGGCAGGCAGAGCGATGTCTCTGCCTGCAAGCGCGGTCTTTTTTTTTTTTTTCAGTGCTGGGGGGCGCTGCCGTCCCCCCAAATTTGCCGCCCTAGGCATCCGCCTAGGATGCCTCGCGGTAAATACAGTACTGTGTCCCCCACTACTTCTGGATTGTAAGCTTGCAAGCAGGGCTCTACCTCATGTGTCAGTCTGGTCTTGTTCGTCTAACTTAGTATGTGGCCCGCCTCTATACACTGTACCAGGAGCAATGTAAATTGTTGGCGTTATGTAAAAAAATGGTAAGGTAACCACTGGATAGTTTGCAAAATTAGCGTTTTATGTATATGTTCAACAGAGAAACTCCAGTCACGCATGTCACTTACTGTTTGTGTACTCATACATCCTTGCTTATTACTCAGTTACAAGCACCATAACACTCGGGAACAGGCACTGTTATCCTATAATGTACTCACTCTACCATTTGTTAGGGTCAATATATGAGATAAGACAGATATACCTTTGTATTAGCTGCTTAAAGAGACATTGTGTACGTTCTTGGAGTTTTTGCTTGTTGTTTGTGATCGGATCACCTTCATACGTCAATTTCTGTTCTAGTTCCTCTAGTTTCTTTAGCTGTTGGTGCACCTGTTGCAGACTTTTAGCAATACAGGTGAACCTGCAAATACAAAGAAGGAGAAATTCACATCAGTGTTCAACGTTTATTGGAATTTCATAGTAAAATGGATCTTCTTAGCAGCTATTTGAGCCTGCGTTCCTTTAATGCACCAAAACATAGTGGTTTACTAGGAATAATAATACACAGATGCCAACATGAAAGTGTAAATAAATCTAAGCACTTGAGTGGCTTTTCAATGCAATGTTTACTCAAGTGGTATAAATGAGGATAAACACTGCGAATTTCCAATATATATGATTATACTGGCTTCATGTCAGTTCAAGAGGTAATAGATAAACATGACTTCATGACTCAAATAAGATTTGATAAAGAAATGGAACGACTAGATGTTATTATTTTTTTATCAAAAGCTGGTATACCCTTTTCACAGATGGGTAGGATGGCAGCATAATGTTAGGATCATCTCAGAACTGGTCTCTGAATTGTGGTGCTTGGTTATTGTAGCATAAATAGTTAGCAGATAACAAAACCATGGGCTTATATGGAAGACCTACCAGTTCTGCAGTTGATCCAGACAAGCATTTGGCGGTCCACCAATGCAAGCTATCTGCTGTCTGTGCTTCCATTCAACCAGTTCCTCACTAATAAGATAATTTTGAGTGTGTTCTATACCATTGAGGAGCTCTGATATCTGATGGACAATACCCTTGAGAACAAAAGACACAATAGACAAGCTAATTTTTAAATCCATGCAGTTCCCTTTTTTCTTTAAGTGCAAAATTATGTTATATATATATAACTTTCATCTTCATAAAAATCCATTTCAAATATAACATTAATATAGACATAACACATATCCCTAAAATACTTGGACAGAAGACGGGAGGACACTGAGGCAACCGGATTATTCCCAAACTGATTTTTAGCGATGATGATTACCGTATTTGCTCGATTATAAGACGACCCCCCAAATTTTGGATATTCCTTTAGGAAAAAAACTAAAAGCCTGAATATAAGACTACCCTATAGGAAACAAGTTCAACTTCTATATATTCACATGTAAAGTGCTTTTTAATAAAAAGTATGATATCAAAAAATGCATTTCTTGTTTTTATTTCCTTTTATGTGCCAGTGCTGCCTATCGTGCAGACATCCCCCTGCTGCCCGAATGTCCCTGGTGGCTAGCTGGGGCAGCCAGAGGATGCCTGCACGATACGTGCAGACATTCCCCGCTGCTGCCCGGCACTTCCGCCGTGACTTTTATGATGAAGTCGGAAGGACGCGGCTTCATCATAGAGGTCCCGGTGGACGTGCCGGGTGGCAGCGGAGGATGTCTGCGCATATCGCGCAGACATCCTCTGGCTGCTTGAGAGGTGGATCCAGGTCCCCTGCAGCTCTGCGGGGGACCTGGATCCCAGTCTTATAGTCTGACCTGGATTTGAGGTCAGATTATAAGACGACCTCGAATGTAAGACGAGGGGTCTTTTTCAGAGCATTTGCTCTGAAAAAAACCTTGTCTTATATTCGAGCAAATACAGTATTTCCTATTCATAACTCTATCTTTAACGTATTTTCACTATACAATATTTCCAAAACTCACACTCGGCATTGATCCTAGGCATAATTTGTGAGATTCCCAGTTCCCTCTTCAGATGGAGAATAACTTGAGTTTGAATTAATGCCCATTCATTTGCTTGATTTAATTGGTTTTTCAGTTTCTAGTAATGGCTAGATTTTCTGCAAACATAATGTGCACAAATATTTTTATAGATCCCTTTATCATTTTTTTAATGTCTACCAGAACACATGGTAGAGACAGTGCTGTAGACAGTCTCTCAAAGTGAACTCTAGTTCAATACACAAAATGGCATTAAAAACTACAGGTCTGTCTCACTAATTAATCCAGGGCTGCAGAGTAAACATAACAATCTGAACGTACCTGTCTTTTTATATTCACGGACATGTACATATTTGCTAAAAATATTCTTTCTTGCTTTAGTTCATTCTGTGCAAAACCATTGTTTTCATGTTCTGTAAAATAAAGCAAAGTATGAATAAGTTCTGTTACTGTGTACACATATTTAAAAGCAACCGGCAAATAGTCCAAAACCTACTTCACCAGTGAGGGCAGCACTGTATTTACCGCGAGGCTAACAAGGCAAGGTCCCTTTAAAAAAAAATAAATAAAAGCATTTGCCGGCAGAGATGGAGGTGAGAGGAGATTGGAAGATCCCCCCTCACCTTCCCTCTGCCTGCCAGTAGGCTGCACGGTGACCTGAACAAGCAGCACAAAGAAACCTCTGTGCTGCCTGTTCGCTCCCCATGCAGTGTGACAGGGAAGTGCCAACAGTCACGTGACCTGTGCTCTGACGTCAGACGCGTGCCGGGTCATGTGACCTGTCGGCACAACCGCCTGGGAGTCTAAACCACTAGCCACCAAGGAAAAAGGTAAGTGCTGGGGGGATGTATTGGGAAAATTGTCAGGGGCTTATTAATGGCAAATAATACTGGCATATTATTGGGCGAATTGGCTGGGGCATATTAAATGGCAAATAATACTGGCTTAATATTGGGCAGATTGGCTGGGACAAATTTAATGGCAAATAACACTGGCATATTATTGGGCAAATTGGCTGGGGCATATTAAATGGCAAATAATACTGGTATATTATTGGGCAAATTGGCTGTGGCTTTTTAATGGAAAATAATACTGGCATAATATTGGGCAAATTGGTAGGGGCATATTAAATGGCAAGTACTGGCATATTATTGGGCAAATTGGCTGAGGCATATCAATGGCAAATAATACTGGCATATTATTGGGCAAATTGGCAGGGGCATATTAAATGGCAAATAATACTGGCATAATATTGGGCAAATTGGCAGGGGCATATTTAATGGCAAATACTGGCATTTTATTGGGCAAATTGGCTGTGGCTTATTAATGGCAAATAATACTGGCATATTTTTGGGCAAATTGGCTGGGGCATATTAAATGGCAAATAATACTAGCATAATATTGGGCAAATTGGCTGTGGCTTATTAATGGCACATAATACTGGCATATTATTGGGCAAATTGGCTGGGGCATATTAATGGCACATAATCCTGGCATATTATTGGGCAAATTGGCAGGGGCATATTAAATGGCAAATAATACTGGCATAATATTGGGCAAATTGGCAGGGGCATATTAAATGGCAAATACTGGCATATTTTTGGGCAAATTGTCTGGGGCATATTAATGGCAAATAATACTGGTATATTATTGGGCAAATTGCCTGGGGCATATTAATGGCAAATAATACTGGCATATTATTGGGCAAATTGGCAGGGGCATATTAAATGGCAAACACTGGCATATTATTGGGCAAATTGGCTGTGGCTTATTAATGGAAAATAATACTGGCATAATATTGGGCAAATTGGCAGGGGCATATTAAATGGCAAGTACTGGCATATTATTGGGCAAATTGGCTGAGGCATATCAATGGCAAATAATACTGGCATATTATTGGGCAAATTGGCAGGGGCATATTAAATGGCAAATAATACTGGCATAATATTGGGCAAATTGGCAGGGGCATATTAAATAGCAAATACTGGCATATTATTGGGCAAATTGGCTGTGGCTTATTAATGGCAAATAATACTGGCATATTTTTGGGCAAATTGGCTGGGGCATATTAAATGGCAAATAATACTGGCATAATATTGGGCAAATTGGCTGTGGCTTATTAATGGCACATAATACTGGCATATTATTGGGCAAATTGGCTGGGGCATATTAATGGCAAATAATACTGGCATATTATTGGGCAAATTGGCTGGGGAATAATCCTGGCAATGTGTATGTGATGGGGCATGTAAATGGGGTGATGGGGTATGTCCTTGGTGTGCAATGTGGGTTATGGGTCATGTCGTGGGTGTGCATCGTGGGGAGGGGGTTCCCAAATTCTGTCTGCTTAGGGCAGCACAGACAGTAAGACAATAAGTCCAAACCTCTAAAGGCCTTAATCATGAAAGAGATAACTGCAGGGAACGAAGATGGAAAGTTCAAGCTTAAGGCAAAAGTAGGCGAGCTGGACAAATTGTACCATGCGGTTGAATGATATTTTTTCCTGCACGGCTACTTTGGCCATAAGCTTGAAACGTCCTTCTTAATCCACTGCAATTCTCTCTTTTATGAATAAACCTACACACCTTTTAGAATACCTAGTACCTAACACATTTTACCTAAAATTCATCAATGTACCAAAGGATAATTATAAATGGAATATAAATTATCTACAAAAACTAGGCATATGATATATATATATAGACCAATATAAGCAATCACTTGGAGAGTGCCTTTTATCCCCTAACTCATTTATTTATGACTATGCACGCACTTGCGCACTTCCCTGCTCTTATGTTGCTTGAGCGCAGCCAATTCCCGGAGCCCATGTTAAACTCTGCACCGATCACTAAAAGACAGGGCAGTGATATATGTTATGATATGATATGCCTTATAGAACCAAGTAATAAGCAATTCTGGATTTACTGGCTCTTTAAAAATGTTGTAGGATATTCCTCACCTCTGCTTTGAATAGTTTTGTTTTTAAAGTCATATTCATCCTGCAGGTCTTCTAAGCTCTTGACATCTTGCTCTACTTCCTATAGGAAAATAGACATTGGCAATAAGGTTACACACATCCAAAAAAACTCTAAAAAAGTTATTTAAATTAGAACACAACACAAAGCTACAAAGAGTGCCATAGTTCATGAATGATCCAAAAGCTCTGTATAGAAACCATTTTGAAGTCTGAAAGCAAGGTACAAGTGTGGACAGCAAAGTTAGATCATTGTTTTTGGATGCCACATGTGAAAACAAAAGGTCTCTCACTGCACTAGAGTGTGATGCTTCCCAAAGAAGCATAATGGCTGCCAGCCAGAGTATAAACTGGAATGTACCTTAAAAAGTACATGCCAATTTATCCTCATACTAGGTCCAATAGTTTTTTCACAATTGTTTGCAAACATACTGGCCAGGTGGCAACCCTTCCAGACATCTTTTCCATGGCACTCTACTGCCTACATATTCTTTTGCACAGAATCCCATTGCATCCTGGTGAGCTAGTGGAGGCAGGCCTGACGTCTGTACAGGCAGCGCAAGTAGGGTTGCCATCTAGCTAGTATTTTAATTGGCTCGATGTCAATGATAAGTCTATGGAGGCACCAGCAAGGCCGGTATTTTTTTGTAGAAAAGGTGGCGACCCTAAGTGCAAGGCAGTGAGGGAGGATGTATGGTAGCGCTAGCTCTGCTGTCACCCCCTTCAGTCTGTTGAAACCCTCCTCTCCAAGCCTAGTTGGCCTAGGAAGAAATAAAACACTGGCCAGCAGGCATACAATTTATTTGGAGAACACTGACAAACAAAACAGTCACATGACTAAGGATTCAGTTATTCTCATGCAGTAGGAATGTTAACAGCCAAGATGAAATAAAAAGCTTTTTAAACATGAAACATTTCTAATCCAATACCCTGGAGCATTAGGGAAAGTACACTGACTGTCAACTTGCATTTCACATGTACTGTTTGCTTTGTAAGTGAAAATATTTTGACTTCTAGATAGTAGGTAGTAGATAGTAGGTAGTAGTTATAGTTCTAGATATAAACCAGTTCACATTTCTTAACTCTAACATCTAGACTTATCTCTGACAAGGGAACCACTTACCAGAGCTTTATTCTTCACCTCATTGACCCTTTTATCCAGCTCCTTTTGCTTGTCCAACATCACTGTTGTTTGGGTGCTGCCCACTTGGTTCTGGAGGCAAATCAAACATTATAGATAGTGAGCGACTGATTTACAGAAACAATGCTGGACTCTCCCCTTTGGTCCAATAATACAACAAAATTCTATTTATACAATCCCTGGCCTCTCATGATTCTTACTGACAGCAACATCAGGAAAAGGAATATGAGAACCTGGAGAAGTTGCAGTGCCTAAAATGAACTAGAGAGGATGTAGAAAATGAAGGCCAAAGTGGTCCCAGTAATGATAAGAGCATTAAGCTAGGAGAGTGTCTCCTGGAACGACATCAGATCACTCTATCCAGAACAGCGCAGTGCCATGAACAGCGAAGATAATGGTAATGGCACCCTTTAAGTCCATTCCAAAAGACAACGGATGACTCTCAAACAACATAGGTAAAATTCCCTAGAAGTCCTATGTATAGTAAATCACAACTAATGTTTTACTCTACTTATTGGAATGAAAACATGCACAAACACGTTATTGTGACATGAAAATTATCTGTTTAGGCATGCAAAAACAATCATTTAAAAAAAACTCAAAAGACATACAATACCTTATTATACAACTGGACATTAGCCAATATTTTTGCTTCTTCTCTTAAACAGTCATTTATGATCATTGCCATTTGAACTGGATCTTCCTGAAAATGATCCTACATAATAGAAAAAAAATATATATATATATTAATTAAATCAGTAACAAAAATGCAGAATACTACTGGGTTTAAATTTCTACTCAATGCCAAATGATAACCCATGAAAACAAAACAAGCATGGCTGACATTTGGGGAAGAGTTCTTAGTTTGTAGAAATATAGATTTATTAACCTTTAGTGACTATCTCTAATGTTCACCTGTAGAGATACATTAAGCCAGGGGTGTCCAAGTTTATTCTGCAAAGGGCCACTTCGTTAGAAATGTATGTGTGCGTGGGCCGCATTCATCTTTCATTCATTCAGAGAATAATATATACAATTATATACATGTCTGTGTATATATATATATATATATATTTATATATTTCACACTAATGTGCAGTGGTCACATTAACTACAAACACACACATACATACACAGTCACACTTACCCCCTCCCCCCCTTTCCCACACACACAGTCACACCCACATACACATTTATACACACATACATACAATTACCCCACACACATACACATTTATACACAACACTCACATACATAAATACACTTACCCCACACACATACACATTTATACACACACACACACTCACATACATACAGTTACCCCACACACACACTTACATACATACACTTACCCCACACACATACACATTTATACACACACACACTCACATACATACAGTTACCCCACACACACTCACATACATACACTTACCTTACACACACACACTTACATACACTTACCCCACACACACACACATTTATACACACACACACACTCACATACATACATACATACAAACATACACTTACCCCACACACACATTGATACACACACACACACACTCACACACATATATACACTTAGCCCCACACACATACACATTTATACAGACACTCACAAACATACATACACTTAACCCCCACACACATACACATTTATACACACACACTCACATACATACACTTACCCCACACACACATTTATACTCACACACTCACATACATACACTTACCCCACACACACATTTATACTCACACACTCACATACATACACTTACCCCACACACACACATTTATACACACACACACACACTCACATACATACACTTACCACACACACATTTATACACACACTCACATATATACATTTACCCCACACACACACCCATACACACACTTACCCCACACACATACACATTTATACACACACACACTCACATACATACATACATATACTTACCCCACACCCACTTAACATGCCCTCACATAGATACACATTTATACACACACTCGCATACATACACTTACCCCACACACACACACTCACATACATACATACAGTTACCCCACACACACACTCACATACATACACTTACCCCACACACACATACATACACTTACCCCACATACACAAACTTACCAAGCAGTTTTCTTTTTTTTTTAAACGGGGCTATGGAGGTTGTGAGCTCCCCGTTTTCTTCATGCTGCCGGTGCGCTTCTTCTCTCCCTCTGACCCTTGCGCATGACCTCACACGCAGGGTAGAGGAGGGGATATGCACACGAGAGCAGCACCGCTGCTGCACACCGCACGGGAAGCTGTATCGGGGAATGAAGTTCCCTACACACTCTGTAGGGAACTTCGTTCCCCGACAAAGCTTCTCGTGCGGTATGCAGTTCGAGGTGTGGCTACCGGAGCAGAGCTCAGGCGGGCCACACGTTGGACACCTCTGCATCAAGCCCTTAACATGGCACTAAAGTTTGTTTTAAACTTTTGGTTCATTAACTCATTGGCGACAAAGGATGTGCCAGGCACATCCTGGGAAAACAGTCCATTGGACGGCACTGGCAGTGTTTGATCAGGGTCTCTATAGCACAAAGTTTTTTCATTATATTTTATTTTTTTACAATAAATCCTAAGCTCTGATGAAAATAGTATCTTAAGACAGTTCTTCTTATGGCGATAAAAACAGTATATAATATGTGTAGGTACATTAAATAAGGCAAATAAAAATTGCAGTGCAACACAAAAACCGTAGAAGTGGAAAAAGAGCCTTGCAGGGACTTTCTTAAACTATGTTGCAATGCCTCATATCTAATGAATTTGACCTTTTGAGAAGTAAAGGTCATAGAACTAGCGTGGAATGAAAGCCATTAACTTGACCCATGCAGATCATTTCTCTGGAAGCAAATTTTGTAAGTAGAGGGGTTTTTTTTTAATGATTATGAAGGATGAGAAAGTTTATAGAAGCCAGAGAAATATTTATATGTGGGGGCTGAAAAAATTCTTGCAAAGAAAAGCAAGAGAGAATAATTTGAGACATGTTCTGAACTTAAGATGTGAATGGAACAGAAAAAGGAAGGCACAAGGAAAGTATAAAATAATTGTTTTGGAATTTGAGAAAATCTATGCAAATAGCGGATGTCACTGAGGTTTTTTCACTAAAAGGTGAGTTGAGTTGAGTTAAACATTTCATCTCATTAATTAAGCTATACATTGTGAGCCACCTACTTAGCAAACTCACCACGATGGTCCCTGCACAATGTATAGATAAAGTAGTGAGATGAAATGTTCATCTCACCTAAACTCCCCTCATCTCACCTGTTATTGAATAGACCCCAGTATGTACAGTGGGAGAAGTAAAATGGTGCCATACAATTAGACACCTTGCCCTTTTAGACTCCAAACTGCATTTCTCCACTTTTAAAACTTGTTCCCACAATCCCATTGTGCTAATTCCCAACACTAAACACTGATTACACACCTGTAGATTGCGTTTGCTTTTTCGGATATTGTGTTGCAATAAGAAGTTACATTCCAAGGAAAATCTGCTGTACTGGTCATCCAGCTGAGAAAGCAGACCGTGGAACAATATGGTGGCTAAAGAGACGTTGCTTGAAGCATGTTCCCTGGAATAATACATTTTACTGAGATTATTTCTAAAATTATATCCGGCAAGTATGCCACAGCAAGTAGCATCTATTAAAAATGTTTTATTTGTTCCTATTTTTTTTTTCTTTTCACTTTTTATGACATTTAACCTGTAAACTTTTGCAGGCATTCTTCTAGGGAATGGTCCAGAATAACCTTTCTGGCTAAGTGCAAGCAATAGGTGTCCACAACATTTCCAAATAGCAAAAATCAAAGGGCTTCCATTGAGATACATGGGAATGCCCATTACACATATGCCGGATGTCAATGATATCACTGGCAACACCAGTCAGCTGTCTCCAACCTGCCAATTATTGCTGTCCAAAAGAACAAGCAAACAAAAAGGCAGGCTGTGACTAGCTTGAACGAAGCACATGCACAAAGCAGGAGGACCCAATCATTTAAACCAGGGGTCTCAAAACTATTTGCTCTTTACATGTATCCCACATAATAGACCTTTATGGTCAAAGACTTTCCATAGCTTAATTGCTTTCACCTGACCACTTATAGCCTTATTAGGTGCATATTATCCCATCATACCATTCTATTTACACAGCCCCTTGATTTTTACACTGCATTTATCAATTAAATTTAAAATCTACTCTTAGGCAGGAGAAAATTAGGACTTTTATTCAGTGGTCAGCTTTTTTCCAAACATAAATTACTATTTTATCTTATTTTGATAAAAAATATTCAGCTATTTATAATATTTTCTGATCTCTGAGCTTGCATCCTTGCCTAATAGGATTTAAAATTCTCATCTACTGTAGCATATTAACTGTGGCATATTAATGGGCAAAGAGTGTCATATTAATGGGCATACTTGCTGTGGCATATTAATGGGCAATTCTGGGTGCTGGGGCTGAGTCCTGTGAGTGCATTCTGGGTACTTGGGTAAGTCCGGGGTGCAATGTGGGTGCAGAGAAAGAATTAGATATATAAAAAGTTGAATTATATTAATGGGTTTTTCTTGGGCCGCGGAAATGTCAAACAGAGCAGGAAACTTTGTAAGACATTTCTAAGGATTACCGGCATGCATTTGTATGCATAAAAGACCTGTACAACGTATGGCCACAGGCAAGAAACAAAGTTTGATGCCTGGAGTGTTCCATTAAAGACATATTTTGAACAATAGGAGCAGTGGCACAATATTACTGGGTTCTGACTGGCACTATATTACTGGGCTCTGGCTGGCACTATATTACTTGGCATCTGGCTGGCACAATATTACTGGGCATCTGGCTGGCACTATATTACTGGGCATCTGGCTGGCACAATATTACTGGGCATATGACTGGCATAATATTCCTGGGCTCTGACTGGCATAATATTCCTGGGCATATGACTGGCATAATATTCCTGGGCTCTGACTGGCACAAAATTACTTGGCATCTGACTGGCATAATATTCCTGGGCACTGACTGGCACAATATTACTGGGCATCTGACTGGCACAATATTACTGGGCATCTGACTGGCACAATATTCCTGGGCTCTGAGTGGCACACTATTACTGGGCTCTGAGTGGCACAATATTCCTGGGCACTGACTGGCACACTATTACTGGGCACTGACTGGCACACTATTACTGGGCTCTGACTGGCACTATATTACTGGGCTCTGACTAGCACAATAATACTGGCTCTGACTGGCACAATATTCCTGGTATCTGACTGGCACAATATTACTGGTTTCTGAGTGGCACACTATTACTGGGCTCTGACTGGCACACTATTCCTGGGCTCTGAGTGGCACTATATTACTGGGTTCTGAGTGGCACTATATTACTGGGCTCTGACTGGCACACTATTACTGGGCTCTGAGTGGCACACTATTACTGTGCTCTGACTGGCACACTTACTGGGCTCTGACTGGCACAATATTACTGGTATCTGACTGGCACAATATTACTGGTATCTGACTGGCACACTATTCCTGGTATCTATAATTGTACAATTTTCAAACATTGAAAAAATTGTGGGTGTTTTCTTGCATTTTTATTATGGGGGTGGGGGGGGTGCCACACTCAGGGTCCGCCCCGGGTGCCAAATGCTCTAGGTACGCCCCTGCACTGATGACTAACCTTTGGTAACCCAGCTGTTGCAGAACTACCTTATGCTTAATGTATGTCTGACTGAGCATCAGAGACAAGGTAATCCACAATCTCTATGTGTCAAATATTGATAAGACAGTCTTCTGGAGATCTATACTATGCATGACAAAACAAAAGGTCAGATAAGGCAGTTCCAGTTTGAGAAGGAATTTTTTCCAGCCCTTGTCATCCCTCTATTTGAAAAAATAACTGGTTCCTTTACAGAATTACATTCAGGAAATTGAAAAACAGAGTCATTTCTATAAGAGGGTTTGAGGGAAAACCAATGAGCTCTTCTAATTTACAAGAGAAAGATCATTGCTCACCAGTCCTGTGCTTCCAGCCACTTTGCTAGGTACTGTCTGATTTCCATGGGAAAGCTGTCATCATAAAGCTGGTGGACTTGTTCCAGAAATTTGGTGTCGATCTGTTGTAGTTCAAACCACTGAGACATCCTACTTAACATAATAGAAATGCTATCATTACATAGGAATAAAAGCATTCTCTGCATACGTTAAGCAAAAATAACAAAACATTGAAGATCAATTGTAGATCAAATGTAGATCATTGTGGCTCCCAGTTGTGAGTGATATCACTGTGTAGAGACTACACACTGACTGGCCACATTTCCTATTAGACTGCCGCCATCAGGTCAATGACATATCAGTAACTGCTGAACATATCAGATAATAAGTGGTAGATAAGTGATGGTTCTCTTGGTTGAGAAGTCATTCAGTAACAGTTGGAGAGCAATCAGACAACCACCAGGTAAAATCATCTTAATGGTGAGATCAATTGACATTAGAGTTACATTTTATTTATTTTTTCAAAAGGACAATCTTTAAAAATGTGTAGTGTTGGTACTAATATATTGAATGCTGACATCTTTTAAAAATAAAGTGTGCAGGGCCAAAATTAGTTAATATAATCATGCAGGATATAGTTAATACTGATGTTCAAGAAAACAAACAGAAAGGTGTGTTATCCCATTGGCAGTGATTTGTGTTATCAGATCATGAACTTTGATTACCAGTCACTTCTTTAAAGTGATCTGTTTCATTTTCACAAATGATTTTTCTTATTTTCTGTATGTTGTACATGTTTGAGGTATCTGTTAAATGCACTTATATGTACTTTAAAACATATTATAGTCACTCTGATTCTGCATGCATGCCGCAGTGAGATCAGAGGGAATACAGCTGTTTTCCTGCACCACTCTGAGTAAGTGCTGTCAGTCATTATGTGGAATCAGCCTCTCTCTCTGTTGGACTCTGCATTTTCAAATGCATGGATTGCATGGGATTTTGAAAGATGGACTAATTCGCAGCACATCAGTGGCACATCACGACCCAATGTCAAGCTACCCAGGTAGCCCCCAAGTGCTTCAGAATAGGATTGCAAATTGGAAATCATAGCTGCTTCCACACCAATATCTGCAGAAACCGAATGCAGTGGAAATATGCCCGAAATGCACAGTACTGAAGTGGTAGTGTAACACTGCTGGTAGATGAAGGTTGAACCCACGGTGCTGTTAGGTAAGTAAAGGTACGTACTCACTTTCAGATGTTGGAACCCAGATGCGAGGTTGTCACTCTTGCGGAGGCAGTACACAAAAAAGAGAACTGTGGGAGATAACAGGATTCTACAGGGGTAAGTTGCAAGCATGGGTGACTAATAAACAATCCAATAGGCAGATAGAATCAGGAAGCCAGAGATCGTGGATAGTCCAAAACACCAAGCCAGAAGATAGAGTAATCAAAATATAGCCAGAGGTCAGAATAGTAAACGATAGCCAGGGATCAAGGCACCAGAGAGACAAGGGGATAATCGGAGACAGTCCAAAGGTCACAACAGGAGGTCAAAATGGCGCTAGAAACTCTAGGCAAGCTGCAGTAACAATGAGCGCCATTGGAAAGGGGCTCAGTGCTTATATAATGAATGATGGGTGGTGTTGTGGGCATAGCCAAGCGCCACAGAGTGATGGTCTTCACCCTAACAGCCCTGTACCAGAAGGTTGTGCCCAGAGTAACAACTGCTTGGGACTTGTGCAGCACCACCCAGGAACCAGGGAACAAGGGAGCACACATTCGGTTTATAGGATCTGGAACAGGTGGAAAACTGGAAGGACTGGACAATAAACAAAGTAAAAAAGGTATTTTTTTATCAAGGCACAAGAGCTCAACGGAGCCATGAAGAATTAGGAGAGGCGAGCAACTGAGAACAATGTGTGCAATACATAGGTTTTGTATCAATTTGGAGACTCCCAGACAAACATAGTAACAAAGTAATTTAGGTTGAAAATAGACATAAGTCCATCAAGTTCAACTCTTCTACCTATCATTCCTGCTTTTGATCCAAAAGAAGGCAAAAACCCCTAAGAAAGCTATTTTGAATTTTGCTTTCTAGGGGGAAAAATTGCGTGGATGTGAGCATTTGGTCCTGCAAATGCTCCTGGAGCAGTCCTTCCAGCACACCCTGGGGGAGATACGTGATTGGGTGAGAGATCACAAACATACCACACTGGATGAAGCTGCCCTCTTGGCAGATAAATTTGTGGATATTCGGAGACCCTCTCCCCAGCCCCATCTGACTCCCAGACCAGCGCCCAGAGGCCCCCTGCTTCCCCTTCCACGTCCCCGACTTTCCGGTCGGTTGCCTCCATGATTTCCCCCTGTTTTTCCCGATCGAGGGACTCCCCCAGCTTTCCATCCCCCTAACCCTGGCCCTGGGAGTGGCTGTTACCAATGTGGGCAACTTGGGCACTTGAAGCACCACTGCCTGTCCCGCCGGCCCCGGAGCTTTTTCCCCTGTTCCCAGACTGTACCAGTTCCCCGGCAAGATCACTGCATGAGTACCGCCCCTTCCTTTACCACGGAGGAGAGCTATTACGATGCCCCGGATTCTATGACCGCCTGGGAACAACCTGCCTGGCCGTACCCTGAGTATGTAGCCTTGGTTCACCAGCCCCATGCCGATAACCGGGCACACTATTGTCAGCCCATCACAATTGAAGGAAAAGTGGCCAAGAGGCTAAGGGACACCGGAGCGTCCCTCACGTTAGTTCAACCGGAATATAATATCCTGGATCCTGGCACCGTTCATCAGCTGCCTATGTCATGGGTTCACCTAGATTGGGATACCGGGAAAGGCTTATGCCTGGATTACCCACAGAAAATTTGCTGGGATATGCTCTGGGACAACTACGTCAGTTTGTGGCTCCCTCCCCTGGACACAACCCACCCCTCTCACGGTCGATATTATAGGACCTCTTGCTAAGCCCAGCCGGTCAGGCAAGCGATACATCCTGTCCGTGGTAGACTTTGCCACTCGCTACCCCAAAGCCGTGGCTCTCCCCAATATAACCGCTGAGACGGTAGCCGATGCCCTGATCACAATCTTTACCAGGGTCGGGTTCTCCCAGGAGGTTCCCTCTGACCAAGGGACCTAGTACATGTCAGAGCTGTTGGCCCAAGTCTGGTCCCTATGTGGGGTGAAAGCCCCTATGATCCCCAGGCTAACGGACTCTGTGAGAGGTTCAACGGAACCCTCAAGCAGATGATCCGCACATTCATAGCAGAACATAAAGACTGGGAGAAATTCTTGCCCCATCCGCTATTTGCCTACCGGGAGGTTTATCTACGTAGTACCGCTGCGGGAGAAACTATCCCGTCTCTTCGAGCTAGCCCAACACAACCTGCAAGCAGCCCAAGCTCAGCAGCACTACGACCAGAACACCAAGCCCTAGAATTTATGGTAGGGCAAAAGGTGCTCATGTTGCATCCCACCCGGCATAACAAGCTTCAGGCTAACTGTGAGAGACCATACGTAGTCCTAGAAAGGAAGGAGAGACCACGTATGTGATCTCCAAAGGTAGCTCCAGACTAGCCTCAAGGATTTGCCACGTTAATGTCTTGAAGAGTTACCTTCCCTAAGCAACTGTGGTAGCCGCGGTCTGTACCCCCTCTTCCATTGAGGCAGGGGACAGAGCTATCCCAGACCTGCTCAGAGACACTAAGAACCCCAGCCCCTTCAAGCAGTTGCATACTAGTCCTGCCCTTAGCCCGAAACACCGTTCACAGCTCCAGGCACTCTTGGAGACCCGAGCACCCCTGTTCTCTGTCCTCCCTGGCCGCACTCCCCTCGCCACACATCTGGTAGACACCCCTGGGCAAGCCCCCCTTCGCAAGCCTGCCTATAGGGTCCCGGAGGCTGTCCGTGGCCACATCCGTAAGGAGCTAGAGGAGATGAAGTTGTTTGGGGTAAGACCACAACAGATGCGTACCCCATACCTAGGGTAGATGATCTCCTAGATAAGCTGCAAGGGTCCGCTTGGGCGTCTACCCTCGATCTCAGCCGAGGCTACTGGCAGATTCCCGACCCAGGACACTATCCCTAAGTCGGCGTTCATCACCCCGTACAGCCTGTACCAGATTAGTCGACCAGCTGATGGAGGGCTTACAAGACGTCACCTGTGCCTACCTGGATGACATCGCCATTTTTAGCAACTCCTGGGACGAGCACTTTGGTCACTTGGACCTGGTGCTGGGGAAGATCCAGCAGGCAGGGATGACCATCCGACCCAACAAATTTCAGGTAGGCATGGCCAAGGTGCAGTACCTGGGGCACCAGGTGGGTAACGGTCAACAGGAGCCAGTACTGGCCAAGATAGAGACGATTGTTAACTAGCCCCAACCCATCAACAACAAACGATGTCTCCTCCCGGGGTTACTTTTCTCCTAGCCTGCAATGGATATCAGCCAGAGTCCCAAATAATTCAGTCTCGCCTGCTCTTTGTCCCCAAGAATCACACACGACACAATTGTAGGTACAGCAGTAAAACAAAGAACTTTATTCCAGGGAGTAGCAGACTCTTTATACAGTAAAATATCAGATAACGTTTGATTGAACAATGGGTAATGTTGACAGTAAACAGTTAGACTTGCAGATTGCATAATTTGGCTTGGCCAGGCACCAATTAGAGAGGACCTCTAAAACAGCCAACAATCGGGGCACAAGGTGCAGGCAACTTCGGCACCAGACACTTTAATCCCTTTACCAAGGAGAGCCAATGGGGAACCTGCTGATGGAGGTAGCCTAGAAGTGACCAATCAGAAAAGCGCCTACATTCCTAATGCTTTCCTGGGTTCTTCACAAACAGGTTCTAGCCTTTTTAGGAACGGCCGGTTATTTTCGGAAGAGAAACTGAAGCATGCTCCAGGAAATGCCCTTGTTTTGGCCGCCCCAAACTTTAACAACCGCGTTCTGGCCCACACAGACGCTTCCATGTTCGGACTAGGATTCTCAGCCAAGTCAACGACCAGGGGGAGGAACACCCAGTCGCCTACCAGAGCAGCAAACTCCTGGAGCGGGAGGTGGGTTATGCTGCAATTGAAAATTAATGTCTAGCTCTGGTATGGGCACGGTTTAGATGTAGGGTTTCAACCCTACATCTATGGAGAAGAATTTACCGTCCTAACCGACCACAACCCCTGGTCTGGCTAAACGGAGTTTCAAGGGACGATGGACAGTTGTTGTGCTGGAGCCTTGCCCTCCAGCTATTTAACGTCTCCATTCAATACCGCCCTGGTAAGGAGAACCGAAACGCCAATGGATTATCCCAGCAACTGGACATGTGAAACCATTCCCTTACCCGGGGTTGGGGACTTACCAAAGTTACTTTGTGTTTAGTACAGAACTTTCAAGTAGAGCAATTGTTGTACTCCCCCATGTGGGTAACCCTTCAGCTGGCTCTCCAGAAAGGGGATGATGTGTCACAAACCACCGTGACTCTGGGAGGCGGCTGGAAAATGTATGTTAAACTTTGAATGTAATAGCCAGTGTGTCCCCATGGTTCCCTGGGTTTAATACCTTCCCAAAAAGGCAGATCACTGTGTTTTCCCTGCCCCCTGGTGCCAGACCAAGGGGAAAAGGTAGGCACGCATTTCATTGGCCAGGCGTTTAAAGGTCCCCAAAGTTAAAAGGATTAAAGGGACCTAACTCTGGCCTCAGCCCCAGTTGGTTGATACTTTTCCTAGTGTACTCTCATAGGTTTCCTCCCCAGACTGGCACCAGGTTTAATTGTATTATCCTATGTTTAAAACCCAGAACTACATGGTTAGTTCTGGGGATATCTACCTCCATTGATGTGCCATAGTTTAATATATGTCAAAATATTATCTTTTTTTTTAATTTTTACAAATATCATAATGCTGAATATTTGTAGAAATGATAGGGCATATATGTAGACATGTCCATGTAAAAAAGCACTTTAAAATATTTTGTAGTGTACTTTGGTGGGCTTTACAGTGGAATTTTCCAGCTTAGATGAGGAGAATTGAAATGGCCAAATTCTGCCTATCTTAACCAAATTTGGAGCATGTTGGAGTACGATCGGCCCACATTGGGAAGCCTAAAATCTATGGTTTTCATGGCGCAAATGTCCCGATCCGAACGCCTCTGATGCTTTAGATTCTGAATGGCCCAAAGAGCCGATACGGACCAGAATTCAGTACTCAATACACTGAGTAGCCGCATTTTGGATATTTGTGAAATCCGGCTAAAGTTTCCAACCCGAATTCAATTTGGGACTAATCAGTGTATATTGAGTCTACCACCAGTAATATACCCTCGTCGTAGCAGTCAGGCAAATAACTGAAAGATTTCTTAAAGAAAGTGGATTAACACACAATTCAAGCTAATATTGTTTGCAACAATTTGCTAACACTGGAGTATTTTTTTTTTTTCCCAGCTGATTATAACTTTAATAACTGAGTCATACAAAATTATCAGCGAAAAAAATAAAGAAGCATAAGGGTGATGCCAAAATGTGGTTTATTTATGGAGAGAGATATCCAGCCTTCCATGCATGTCAGCACAATGCAGGGTGTTTACAAAGCAGATTCCAGTAGACAAGATCGGGCCCAATGTTGTATTCTGAACCCCCCCCCCCAGGGAGTTTCTGCACTATTATGGCTTGTTAAATGAGTTGTCACCAATTAGTGACTTTTTAGAAACAACAAGGAACTGTGTATTTATCCGACAGAATAATGGGCAGAGCCATGTCTGAACATCAACAGGACGATGAAAAACAATACAATTGTATATACAATAACAATACATGCAATCTAAATAAATTATTACAAAACACATTTGCTTTAATTAAAGAACAGTGTCCCTTTAAATGTGCACCACACATTTATTATAGGTTTAACTCAGAATGTAGCACAGTTTTACTGTGATAAATGCATAGTCCCCATGTACGGAACATTTCAGATAATGGTTTATTCTCTACATTTACTGGTTACATAATGTTTAGGTGACCCATGTATATAAGATGTGCTAAACATTGTTGCAGGATGGTTACAGGTAGTGAGTGAATTTAATCAAATGTTTAAAAAAAGGCTGATTTGCACATCCATTTTAAAATCGTAATCATGGTAAGCTGAAACAACAAAAAATATCTAAACCTCATTTTTGCAGCGGACACCCCTGTGTTTTACAGTGAATCCAAAGCAAGAACATTTAGAAGAACAAATTTCTGATTGAAGCAGTGAATTCGTTTGTTCAAAAAACTAAGTCATTTATCCATTGTTTTAACTAAAAAGAATACATTACTATTAGACAAATCTATGTCTGTTTACCTTAGATTAGATCTGATGGATCAATATGAGTTTTGGCCAGATGTTTTACTTTCTCTCCCTTAACACACTAGCATGAACAATAATATCTACAGATTTTGGGGATTACCGTGGTGTGCAATCACCATGGGATGTTCCTGCCCATTCCTCTACCTTTAGCACTTTGCACCAGAATTGCTCTTAATGAATAACCCAAATATTGCCAGGGACCTAAATAGTACATGGTGAGTGGTGGTATATTTGGTAAGTAATTGTTGGGTGTGCTAAAACCCATAATTTGAAAACCTAAGGTGTACCTAAGTCCGAAGTTTTTTTCTACAGGAGGAGACTATTTAAATATTGCTTAGTACACTGCACATGTGTGCAAGACAATTGAGTGTTATATATGCTGAATATTGTAAGCTGTTAATTGTATCCAGCAAGACTGGATATATATAGTCTTGCTGGATACAATTAACATCTTACAATATTCAGCATATATAACACTCAATTGTCTTGCACACATGTGCAGTGTAGTAAGCAATATTTTAATAGTCTCCTCCTGTAGAAAAAAAACTTCGGACTTCGGACTATATACAGTATATATATGTCTACACAATTTTTGTAACTCACAATGCCTCCCCATGAAAATGCCCCAAGACTGTCAAATATAATAGAAGAAAGTGACATAAATACACCAACTAAATATATTGTCTTAAAGGAAGTGAAGAATCATTTCTGCTCTAAAGATGTGTAAATCCATTAATGACATATCTCCCCCTTTATCAGTGATTGTTAATCATTGGCACACCAGCTGCTGCGGACTATATTTCCCATGATGCTCAGGCAGCGATCTGGAGTGCAAAACATTAGAAATCACTGCCACACATATTACTGGTAATGACAATGCTCACCTAAAGCGATGTATGAGTTGAGCTATAAGATGTATACGCTGGATCCCAATAGAAAAAATCCTTTCCTGAACTGCGATCAAAACGAAAGTATGAAGTAAAATATACACTACAGCTTCCTAATCTGCGACCAATCACAGCCCTGCAATCACTGAGCCAACCTCCGTCCCTAACCAATCCGATTGGAGTCTGCTGTTCCATTTTAATAGTGCTTACCCTCCGCTGTTTATACGGTAGTTATTTATAAAAGTGTTTATTTACTCGCAGCTGGTCCTAAACTGCGTACACTGAGTGTAATGATCTATTATTATTTCTGACTAGCGAAGGTAAATATAACATGCAGTATGAATATAGTTAATATAAAGGGTATTTATGTATAAAGAGGAACACTGACACAAAATGAAAGTGCTTCAAATGTAGAACTTTTCTCCAGAATAGTTCTTCTTTACATAACTCCCAGAGTAGCTGTAGATAATGGTTTTTATATTTTACAGTATGCAAATACCAGCATTAGATGTAATTCTAGACATAAATTAATGACGCCTACAACTGGCCAAAGCCATTCCACTGTTCGAAGTCTCTGATGCTTTAGAAAAAATTGAATGTACCCAAATCTCGAGAAAGAATATTCTTGAATAACGTTTGCTAAAAATTGCAATAGATATCATTGTATTAATAAATCATCTGAAAGGCAAATACAATAAACAATTATTATGCAGAAATTTCCAAAACGTTAATAAATATCTTGGAATGAAGGAAACGTTAGCATAATTCAAGTTACACTGCTGAGTATTTGCCCCTAGTAGCATACTTTATTAATGAGATAGTAAACACATCATAAAAAAAGTTCTTACTCCAAAACAAAAAGAATCACTATATTGTTACATGTATCCTTTGCAACCTTCCGTCTTGACCACACTTTCTTAATTTTTGCTAATACTGTTCCAGCTTTCTATATTCTTTATAGTATTTTCTTTATGTATTCTTGATATGAGCCATACTTGATATTTCATGCACTCCTCCTACTTTTCATTACATGGATATATATGTATGGGCCATTAAGTATAGGCATGTATGGTAGGTATGTTTAGCCATTTTATTTTGAGCTGCACATAATCTTTACATTCTGCCCTGCAGAATTAAGAATTCATATGTCATTAGAGAAAGATCAGATAATGAATCAAGGTAGTTCCTATGGAAGCCACGCCTTGATTATTCCATAGGTTTCCTGAACTCACATGCATTCTACATTCTGCAGGAGATTGGTTGTATGTGTCCTGCATAAAACTGGCTGACCAGGTAATCCTTGCAATGCAGCTTTGCAAATCTCCTGTGAAATATTTGTATGCACACATTACAAGTATAGTTATCAATTGGGAAACTTTGCTTTTTTTTTTTTTTTTTTTTATGAAACACTTTAAAATGTTGCCTTTTCTCATCCCAGACACCAGCCAAATGCTGAGTGAGTTGAGTTGGAGAGTGAGTAAAAGCTGCAAACCTGATATTTAGGAGTAATGTTCAAAAGTTTGGGGTCACTTCGAAATGTCCTTGTTTTCAATAAAAAAAAACATGCATCAAATCAGTTGAATGAGTCAAATGAATAGAAAATAGAGTCAAGATGTTGACAAAGTTAGAGATAATACTTTTGAACAGTAGTGTATTTTTATAGTATACGGCTGAAATCTGTTGTGCTAATTAAACAATAAAATTGGTTTTCTTTAGAATCAAAAGCATTATTTATTTTTTGGTAAATCATATTTTATTGATTTTGTTTTTTGTCACAAGAATAATAACACAGTGAAAAGGGGGGGGGGGGGGCAGAAAAGAAAAGAGTGGTGGGGGGGGGGGGAACTCAGAACAGAGCACAACTGACACAGCAGAGTGACCATTCATTCTTCACATAATATCCGACAGTTGATAAATCACAGTACAAATTTGTGCATAGTCTAGCTCTCATGTTCCATCTCGAGGGGAGTCCTCCATTACTTGGAGAGACATATTCACACGAACACATCTACTTGGGATACCCAGGATGGAGTCCCCTCGGAGTCCGTGGGTAACTCACAGGAGATCTAAGCTATAAGCAACCGGATTGGAACCCAGATAGGGCCGTAGTTGGGAAACAGTCAATTTGACAATATAAATGATTCTACTGTTTGAGAGATTGAGAGGCCAAGCTTTCCAAGGCCCTGATTCCCTCCACCCTCACCATCCACTCCTCAAATGTTGGAGGGGTGACCGCGCCCCAGTGAAGAGGAACCAGAGCCTTAGCTTCATTTAGTAGGTGTTTGATAATTGATTTCTTGTATATATCCAGTGGCTGGGACGTATGATGCAGCAAGTAATTCGCAGGGTGAAATGGCAGGGGGGAGTCCGAAAACTTTGGGAGCGTGTCTCTGATCTTGACCCAATACGGGACAATAAGGGGGCACTCCCACCATATGTGAAGCAACGTGCCGGGAGCATTCCCACATCTCCAGCAGGAGTCGGATCTATCAGGAAATATTTCATGGAGCCTGCTGGGTGTACGGTACCAATGAGTTAAAAGTTTATAAGACATTTCTTGGGTCTTGGTATTTATCGAACTTTTATGGGTGAGTGTAAATATTTTTTCCCATTGTGGTTTTGAGAATTTCTTTTGCAAGGCAGTCTCCCACTTCCCCACGTATGCCGGGTGGGGATCGGTATCAGAATGAATCAGTATTTTATACAACATGGAAATCCGGTGCGATGGAATCAGTGGTAAAACAGTTTTCGAAGATTGTCAGTTCTCTCCGCAAGTTGTGTTTCTGCGGTATGTTTTTTAAAAAAGATTTGAGTTGCAAATATTGCATAGTATGGAGGGGAGTAAGTACTGAGTCCTGCATTAGGACAGGTATTGGTGTGAAATCAGAGTCTGTCATAAAACTATTGTAGGTCTGTCCTCTGGTGTAGTGTGAATGAAGTTCCCCTGTTCTGTCCAGGAGGGAAATCAGGGTTATCCCTAACTGGAGTCAGTGGAGAAGGGAATGTGGTTAATTGGCGAGCCCTGTGCAAGCCATGTAGGACCGTCAGGGGTGGGATTGCACCATTCGTTTAGAGTCCACATAATTGATTGGAGTGGGGTCTTGAGCATATATGCCTCTAATGGAATCCACAATTTATGGGGTGGTTGGTAAGACCATTCCAATAGGCGCAAAAGATGGCATGAGTGGTAGTATGACTTAGGGCAGGGCAGGCCTAAACCCCTGAATGATTTTGGCTGTTGCAGTAAGGTGATAGAGAGATGAGGGGGTTTCTGTGCCCAGACATACTTAAGAAAGAGCGCACGTAACGAGGAAAAAAAAGCCTTCGGGAGTTGTATGGGAATAGTTTGGAACAGATACAAAAGTCATGGGAGAACATTCATTTTTAAAACATTGACCCTACCCGTCCAAGATACGAATAAAGGGCCCCATGTCACCAAGTCACCCATGAGTTTTGTTAGGAAATCCACAAAATTCTGCTGATAGAGTTGTGATAGGTCACTTGTGAGCCATATACCTAAATATTTAATTTTGTCACTGCACCATTTAAACGGGAAGTAAGGTATTGGTCTCAGCATAGGGCAAATTTATATTCAAAGTTTCTGATTTGGTAAAGTTTATCTTAAGGTTGGAGATTTCCCCATAATAACGGAATGGAACGGAGGACACGGAGCGACACCCGAGGCTTTGTCAATACGAACAGTAAAGTAAAGTCTTCCGCAAAACCTAAAACTTTATGGTGGGCACCACCCACTTGCAAGACCTTGATATCCTGTTCCCCTCTTATCGCTTGCATGAAAGGCTCTAAAGATAGGACAAACAGCAGGGGGGAAAGTGGACACCCCTGCCTGGTCCCATTAGTAATAGCAAAAGTATCGGACAGGGCCCCGTTAATCCTCACGCGGGCACAGGGTCTGGAATACAGGGGGGCCACCCAGGCCATCATATGGGGTCCAAAACCCATAAAGCGAAGGACCTCTAACATATAGGTCCAGTTGAGGCGGTCAAGACAATTCAGTGGATGTGGTTTGCACCAAGTGGATTAAATTGAGCGCTCTAACGGAGCTGTCCCTTTTTACTGTCTTAGAACATTTGATCTCCCATGCCAGTTCACCTGCCGTAATGTCAGGTTCCCTGGAAGCAGATCTCATGAGACATGAGTAGAAAGGTACTTTCGAATTTTAGTCTGAAAGATTTTTGTGCTTCTGGGTAAGTCAGGGGGGACGATTGGTTATACAGTTGAGTGTAAAAAGAAACAAATTCTGCCGCAATGTCTGTTGGCATCAGTCTTGTTGAGTCACGCATTTTAGGGATGTATGTCAATTGGCGCCTCTTCTTCATGGCCCTAGCCAACTTTTTTCCGGGTTTATCCCCATGTTCATGATAGATCGCTTTCAATCTTGTGTAATTCTTTTGTGCTTGCGTATGTAGTATGTCAGCTAGGTTCTTACGGAGACTCAGTAGTCTACAAAAATCTGCCTCAAGTAGGGTACGTTTGTGTGTCTGTTCAAGGGTCCCTATTTGGGTGCACAAGGCTCTCACAGCCGCCGAGCGTTCTTTTTTTTGAGTAGTGGCTAACTGTATGAGATGACCCCTAATCACACATTTATGTGCTTCCCAGATAGTAGGGAGGGAAACATCGGAAGTACAATTGACAGAAAAATAGTCGTGCAGAGTTGTCATCAATATTTTAGATAGGCAGACATTCTGCTTTGTGTTGGGTAAATACACGTTAGCAAACGTGTAGAGGTGCTCCTCCATTTCACCCTTGACAAACAAATAGCGACCCTCAGGGTCCGCAATATGTGAAATATTCGTAAGATGGAAATGTTTGGGAAAAAGGATCGCCACACCTTTTGATTTAGCCAGAAGATTATTGCTAAAAAAGGCAGTGGGAAAGTCCCGGTTTGCCAGACTGGGGGGAGCATTACCTTTGAAGTGCGTCACCTGTAAAAACACAACAGAGGCCCGTTGTCCTTTAAGGCCCCTCAACAAAGTCGATCTTTTTTCCGGCACATTTAGGCCCTTAACATTATGGGAAAGAACAATACTTTTCTGTGGAGGGGTTAGCTACTCAGTACAACAAAGTGCAACAAAGTAACTCACAGTTCGTTTAGAAACCCAGAGGAAAACACAAAGGTAGGGGGGGGGGGAGGGGTGAAAAACACTTAACAGAGACAAGGGGGAGGGAATAAGGGGGAGAAAGAGAGTGGGGAAGAGTAAGAAAAAGGGGAACTTCAGATAGTCACGTAGAAACTATTAGTACCTGCGGCGTCTACTGGCAAAAGAGAGGTAAGGGGGACCCACGACCAGCGGGGGCACCACCAACTCTCCTCCAGTACACAAAAAGGACGTCTACGATATGGGGGACAGTAGCAGCCGACCAGAAAGGACAATTCGCCAGTCAGTCACTACAGCTGTAAGCAACCAGATTGGCAACCCTGTGAGGACCAAAAAAATGAGGGCAACGTCCCTCCAGTTTTCAGCCATCACAGTAAGGCTGCGAAATAGTGTATCTTAGGGCGCACATTATACAGCAAAAATAAACATGTCAACAGGACAGCATAACATTTGAACCAATACAAGCACAAGAATGAGTGCGATTCATTTAATAACCCTTGATCCCTCGGCCCCCTATTTTAGACTGTAGATATCTGGTGGTATAAAAATATCAATGTTATTAAAAAACTGGTTTGGGGGACTAAGCCCAATAGGATATATAATACAGACGAGGGGTCTCATGAGGCCTGAAACCAAACAGGGTTCCCGTATCCAGCACCAGAAGTCTAGGTGCGTTAAGGAAACCTAGTCCTAGAACAGCATACATATCGTGTACCACCATACCTCCACCTGTAGGTCGGTACAGCATTAATAAAGTATTGGTATGAGTGCCAATATAGAACTTATGCTGGGCACTCGCAGTTGTGCAAAAAATACAATACCAGAATAAAGAGAGCAAAAGAAAAACATACAGTGGATACAGAATCTACCTGCAGAGACACCGAGTCTCCCGACCCCTCTCCTGGGCCTACTGCAATTATGTGGGTGATCCAATCCGCTGGTGATTCAAGCAATGGTCAATCCCACATCGGGTCTCAGCCTCCAGGATCTTGAGGCACAGGGATCAGGCTTTCGTTCAAAAAACATATTTAGGCCAAGTATATATACAAACAAGGGAGAGATCGGGCTATACCATGCTGCCTGCCACTAGCCACCAGGGAAAGGTATGTGCTGATGGGAGTCAGAGTGTGTGTGATGGGAGACAGTGTGTGTGACTGAGTGTGATGGGAGTTAGAGTGTGTGTGATGGGAGACAGTGTGTGTGATGGGAGTCAGTGTGTGTGACTGAGTGTGATGGGAGTAGGAGTGTGTGACTGAGTGTGATGGGAGTAGGAGTGTGTGTGATGGGAGCAGTGCTGTATTTACCGCGAGGCATCCTAGGCGGATGCCTATGGCGGCAAATTTTGGGGGGCGGCAGCGCCCCCCAGCACTGAAAAAAAAAAAATTACAAAATTAAAAAAAAAAATCTGGCCCTTTAAAAAAAAAAAAAAACCCCACCGCGCTTGCAGGCAGAGACGGAGGTGAGAGGAAATCGGAAGATCCCCCCTCACCAACGCTCTGCCGGCAGGCTGCACGGGGAGCCGAACAGGCAGCACAGAGAAACCTCCGTGCTGCCTGTTCGGCTCCCCGTGCAGTGTGCCGACACGGAAGTGCCGACAGTCACGTGACGGGCGCGCTGACGTCATTTGCGCGCCCGGTCACGTGACCTGTCGGCACAATCGCCGGGAAGCCGAACAGCATGGAGGGACCATGCTGCCTGCCACCAGGAAAAGGTAAGTGCTGATGGGAGACTGTGTGTGTGTGTGTGTGTGTGTGTGTGTGTGTGTGATGGGAGTCAGAGTGTGTGTGTGATGGGAGACAGTGTGTGTGACTGAGTGTGATGGGAGTCAGAGTGTGTGTGATGGGAGACAGTGTGACTGAGTGTGATGGGAGTCAGAGTGTGTGTGATAGGAGACAGTGTGTGTGACTGAGTGTGATGGGAGTCGGAGTGTGTGACTGAGTGTGATGTCAGTAGGAGTGTGTGACTGAGTGTGATGGGAGTCAGAGTGTGTGTGATAGGAGACAGTGTGTGTGACTGAGTGTGATGGGAGTCAGAGTGTGCGTGATGGGAGTAGGAGTGTGTGACTGAGTGTGATGGGAGTAGGAGTGTGTGACTGAGTGTGATGGGAGTGTGAGCTTGATGTGAGTCTGAATGATGGGGCATGTCTTAGGTGTATAACGTGGGTGTGCAGCTTGGGTAGGGGGGTGCCCGGATTTTGTCTGCCTAGGGCAGCACAAAATCAAGATACACCACTGGATGGGAGACAGTGTGTGACTGAGTGTGATGGGAGTCAGAGTGTGTGGGATGGGAGACAGTGTGTGTGACTGACTGTGATGGGAGCCAGAGTGTGTGTGATGGGAGACAGTGTGTGTGACTGAGTGTGATGGGAGACAGTGTGTGTGATGGGAGTCAGTGTATGTGACTGAGTGTGATGGGAGTAGGCAGGGCCGGCCTTAGGGGTGTGCGACCTGTGCGAGCGCACAGGGCGCAACACCCCAGGGGGCGCCGGCCCGCCAGCTTTAAAAAGAAAAAAAAAAAAAGTTTAAAAAAAAAACTAGCCGGTAGAGGCACTGGCTGGGGGAGATCAAAAGATCCCCCCTCACCAGCCCTCTGCTCGGCATGCTCTGCTGTGTCGGGGAGGGGGCGGAGCTAACCGGCTGAGTGTCTGCTTCACGGGGAGCTGCAGGCAGCAAAAGAAAGTGCTGCTCGGCTCCCCATGCCTGCATTAAGCTTGGGGAGCCGAGCAGCACTTTCTTTTGCTGCCCACAGCTCCCCGTGAAGCAGACGCTGCTCTGCTTCACAGGGTGGGGGCGGAGCTACACCGCTCAGCCGGTTAGCTCCGCCCCCTTCCCCGATCAACATTTGCAGGCAAGGGGCGAGAGAGACAGACAGAACAAGGGGAGGGGGAGAGAGAGACAGACAGAACAGGGGGAGGGGGAGAGACAGACAGACAGAACAGGGGGAGGGGGAGAGACAGACAGACAGAACAAGGAGAGAGAGTCAGACAGAACAAGGGGAGGGGGAGAGAGAGAGAGACAGAACAGGGGGGGGGGAGAGAGAGACAGAATGGGGGGAGTGAGAGACAGAACAGGGGGAGAGAGAGACAGACAGAACAGGGGGAGAGAGAGACAGAACAGGAGGAGGGGGAGAGAGAGAGACAGAACAGGGGGAGAGAGAGACAGAACAGGAGGAGGGGGAGAGAGAGAGACAGAACAGGGGGAGAGAGACAGAGAACACGGGTGTCTGGGGGGGAGAGACAACGGGGGGACGGGACACAGAACAGGGGGAGGAGAGACAGAACAGGGGGAGGGGGAGAGAGACAGAACACGGGGGTCTGGGGGGGGAAAGACAGAACAGGGGAGGGGGGAGAGGGAGAGAGAGAAAACAGGTATGGGGGAGTTAGAGCGAGACAGACGTGGCAAGGAAGAGGGAAGGGACACATACATGGGGAGGGGGGGGCGCCACGGGGGAAGCCCGCACAGGGCGCTGGGACACTTAAGGCCGGCCCTGGGAGTAGGAGTGTGTGTGTGATGGGGGTATGAGCTTGATGTGAGTCTGAATGTTATGTGTGATGTGGGGTCATGAAATGGAGGTGATGGGGCATGTCTTAGGTGTGTAACGTGGGTGTGCAGCTTGGGTAGGGGGGTGCCCGGATTTTGTCTGCCAAGGGCAGCACAAAATCAAGATACACCACTGGGCCACGGGGCATTAGGGCCCGATGTTCCCTATCCATGTGAACCCCCGTGTCTCTAGGGCGTCCCATCAATTCGTTGATAATTCTGGTCGCTAGGGTCTTGACATCATCGACCTCCAGAGAGGTTTGCCCTGGGACTCCCCTCAGGCGGATATTATTTCTCCTACCTCTATTGTCGAGGTCTTCCAGTCTGTGTCGATAGTCCTCCAGGTGTATAGCATGCTGTGCGGAGACTCTGGCTACTTGCGTGATTTTTCTGGTGTGCAGTACGATGTCTTCCTCATGCTGCGACACCCTCGTCTCCACTCATGTCAGATCTGCTTTCAGGCCTACAACAGCCTCGGCCACCGTTTGTTTCAATTCCGTTAGCAGGGTGCTAAAATCCTCCCGCGAAGGTGCAGAAGAAAATAGCTGACGCACCTCCTGGGAACCCTCGTGGGTTTCTGGGGATTGCGGCCCCATGATCGCTGGGGTGCGGAAGTACTCCCTTAAGGAGGAAGAAGGTACCTGTGATCCATTCCTCGGGGTTCTAGGTTCTACAGGTACCCTTTTATTTCTGCCCATGCTGCCTGGGTAGGGAGTTTAGCGCCATTTTGTAGCTGAGTAGTGGAGGAGCTTTGTGACTAAGCGGCCATCTCTCTCAACGGCTGGCCACGCCCCCCAAAAGCATTATTTCTAACATTGGCAACATCTTGATTGTATTTTCTATTCATTCTGCAACTCATTTGATGTATGTTTTTAGGGAAAACAAGGACATTTCTAAGTGACCGTAAACTTTTGAATGGTAATACGCATGAGCAAATGTAGGTCATGTTTAAGTCAAAGTGTTCCTTTAAGGCTGTGTTATTAAAAAACATATTCACAACTTTAACATTAACAATGGGCTCTGTTCGATAACCTAAGGTATTTTATCTCTGGTCAATGAATACTGCATCTTTCAATAGTCAATTTGGAGTCAAACATATGTGATAACGCAGGAGTAGAGCCCATTTAATAACAGTGTTCCAAATCAAGTTGGTATACTTTACATATCAGTTCTTTTTTTCGTGAAACAAATGATTACGCATCACATAATTTATTTGCGTTTTAACATTTAACAATGCCCTCTTATTGTGGTAGCTTTTCTTGTTTTAAATTTACTATCCTCCTTTACAATGTGGATTCCTTTTGTGTATTTAAATGTTTCTATCATATACCCCTGTCTTGTCTTTCCTCCAAACTATTCATTTTCAGATCCTTTAACTTTTCCTGATAAGTTTTATTCTGCCATCCATGTGTGCACTATGCTCAAGGTCCTATTAATCTGTTATCTATTTTGTAACCACATGCTAAGGACTAAAGAAGAGCTAAAAGGAAAACAAAACTGAAAACTTATTTAAATATTCAGCAACATGTATGTGCTTTGTCTGCGAGTGTTCTACATCATGTATGGACCAGTTTTGATACTTTAAGAGTTATTACCATGTCTAATTGGAATGAGAATGCATGAAATGAATCATAAGGAATCTCTTTCAAAGATTTTTTCTTTAGCTCTCCCCTTGTTGTTGTGTATAAAAGGGTGGACACAGTACACAGTGATTTGTCCTGAAATAGTTTTGGATCGGCACTTCAGCCACATTTCACAAATCTCAGAAATGTGGCCACTCAGTATCCCTGAATTCGGGTCTGAATTGTCAGTTTGGCCTGTTCGGAAACCCGACCAGCGGAGGCATTCGAATTGGGACATTTTCATCTTGAAAACCATAGATTTTTGGCTACCCAACATGTACCAATCACCCCTGATTGCATTTCAAATTCGTCAAACATACATGGAATTCGCCCATTTCAATTTTCTAGATTGAACAAAAAACTATAATAAATGTATGCATTTTTCCCCAGACTATATAGGACCTTATATTATTTGACTATTCCCATTAATGGTGACTAATTAAAAAAATTTGTTAACGATTTTGTGATTACACCACTATAACAACTTTTTGTGGATCCCATCAGGCCCAGTAAACCTATTTGTCTTTACCTTCGACAGCTGAAGTGGAATCTCTTCCTCTGTAAACTCACATGTATCAAATGATTGCCTTACTGAGGTCCCTTACCTTCATTTTCATCTGTAAAAACTGAACAAAAATAGTCATTGAAGCAGTCAGCTAGACCTTTATCCTCTTCCACATACCTCCCTTCTTTTGTGTCTAAACCTTGTATTAGATTCAGTGGCTCCCATTAGATATTTACATAGAAATTCCTTGGTGAAGTGATGGGGATTCGGAGGATATAGTTGTGATTGATGGACCAAAACACAAACTCTAATATGCTCTGTGCAGGCCTGCAGCACACGGGGTCCTTTTGCTTAATCGACTTTTTATTATTTCGTTGTTATTAGCTCTTGGGGAGTTTTGCAACACTTTGTGGGAGAAGCAATAGAGTCCCCATCAAAATGGATGTCAGAGGTTGTCCTCCACTTTTTAGGTGCATGTATGTGCTTTTTTCAGTACATGGACTGCAGCAGTTTCAGCATACATAGCGCTATTCCCTGACTTCTGCTGGGAGTGTACATTATTCAATGATAAACACTGTGATAGCGCTAGTATTTGCTTCCATCTGTTTCTTTGGGTTCTTGGCAGTTATGGGCAGTTCTAGAAGCGCTGACATTTTTGTGTTTTTTTAAAAAGTGTTTTGTATTTTAACATTGGACCCCTCTGTTCTTATTGTATGTATATAAGCGTTGACATGAACCTATATATGCTCAAACATTTATACTACGAAAGAGAAAATTCATTGGAACCCTTATACACAATTGGTCTTCATAACTCACATTGAATTTAACAGCTGTTTTATTTAATTTTTTGTAGTTTATGAGTCTTTTTCAGAACAGTATTGATCCACTTTTTATTACAGTCCTCATATATAACACCAACATGCCTCATTTTAACATTAAAATGAGTCTTATAAATACAAAGGTTAACAGAAATCCTAATTTACAGAAAACAACTAATTGGGGATAGAAAATGAGAGCTTTTAAAATTCTTTCTTGTGTACATGAGATATTCCAAAGATAGCTACACAGCACTCGCGGTGTTAAGTTGGAGAATGACATCTGAACATTACAGGGAGGAAAGACATTTTGCTAGAAGAGCCTGAAACACGTGGTTTCTGGGAAATCAGCTAGATACATTGCACTGCATTTGGAGAAATCGAAAAGTGAAAGTTAAAGCATATTGTTATTCAGACTGGCTGGTCAGCTGCAAAACTGAAACAAAAGGAAAGCTAAATAAATATATAACAAACAATAAAATAGTTATTATGTTTTAAATATATACTGCAGATTAATTTTAAAAATTTCCACAAAAAGCAATGTAGAAATAGGGATGCTACGTCAGCCATAGTTTACAGGATATATATAACTATATAATAACTTTTATAATGCTGCCTTGCCATATGGATTAATTAATAGAGAAAAGGATCTCACAGAGGCACATAAAAATGGCAGAGGTGGCAACTCTATGTTTGTAAACATCAGAACAATTATTAGCCAATTAAAATATGTCATGCCACACGCATGGGTGCACATGTTAAAATGGCTTCCACACATGGAGAACCTGTAAGGGTGTGGAACTGTAGCTGAGCAGAGAATGTTAGCTGGTGAGACGGTGGGCAAGGAGCACATTGCCGCCATTAACATGTACAAATAAATGCTGCAACTTGCTGAGGGCAATGGGTGTTGCAGTACATATCAATGTCAGTGTAGTAGTAGATATTAGACATGTGCATTCGTTTTCGGACGAATGCATTTTCGTCCGAAAATAGCATTTTCGTCCATTCGTCCAAAAAACGAATAGCGAAAATGCTAAACTAACGAAAGCCGAATGAACGAATGGTTAATAAACTAAAATCATTCGTCCATTCGTGCTATTGGCATTCTAAAAAACCGAAATAGAGTCGGTTTATAGAATACCAATAGCATTACATACATTCCATAAACCGACATAATGAACGACTTTCGGATTATGGAATGCATGTATGCTATTGCTATTCTATAAACCGACTCTATTTCAGTTTATAGAATGCCAATAGCACGAATGGACGAATGATTTTCGTTTATTAACCATTCGTTCATTCACCTTTCGTTAGTTTAGCATTTTCGTTATTCGTTTTTCGGACGAATGGACGAAAATGCTATTTTCCGACGAAAATTTCTTATGAATGGGGACTCTAGTTCGGTTTATAGAAAGCCAATAGCATTACATGTATTCCATAAGCCGAAAGGTTTATGGAATGTGTAGGTCAATTGATTCGTACGAACAAATAAAACAAAATGAAAATAATGAACGAATTTCGTCTGAAACGAATGCAGTAATGAACTAAATTCGTTTTAGACAAAATAAATAACATTTTCGTCCTAATGGTCATGGAGGTTGAGGGTGAACAGGACCCTGAAATAGTTGTTAGACTGGTTATTCACACACATTTTACCAAGGACTTACCCCCAGCACCCACATTGCACCAAGGACTTACCCCCAACGCCTACATTGCACCAAGGGCTTATCCCCAGCACCTACATTACACCCACGACTGATCCCAAGTACCCACATGCAGCAAGGACTTATCCCAAGACACAGACCACACTCATAGGACCTCCCCCCACGTCTCTGTAGAGTCTGACCCACGTGACAACCTATGCTTTGACATGCAGAGAGTGTGAAGGAAGTCTAAGAGGATGCTGTGTTCTTGGGCAGCACACAGACATGGGCTGCATGCCCTCCTCACTAAGAAGGCCGGTGAAGGGAGATCTTTCTGCTCTCCCCAGTCATCCCTTTTGGCACCCCCACAGTGTTGCTGTGCCCTATGTGACAGACTTCTCCCACAGAAAACAAAACAAGTGACCATTTTGCTTTATTTTCCTGGACAGAGAGCCCTAATATTGACTGATAAGACTGAGCAAGGCAAAACAGGATACTTGGCAACCCTACTTGGAGTTCTACCAACCATCTAATTTCATGCAGACTCTAAGCAGAAGGAGCCTCCTTGATCCATTGTAAGCAGGGCCGTCTTTAATACTGATTGGATCCTGGGCAAGAAGTTGCTTGGGCTCCCTGGACCCTGCCCCCCTCCCTGGCATGCAGTGACGTCCTACATCGCAATATTACCGCCCCCAGTCACACAAATCACCCCCCCCCAAAAAAAAAAAAATAAGCACACACACAAAAGGACTTTTATTGCAGTGAATACTTTTATTACAGTGTATATTAAGTGTATAATTGCAGTGTATAAACTGTATATATGGATCAAAATGTGTATACATGGCTGCAATATGTATACCTTCTTACTATGCAACACTTCAATTCAACTAATCATTACCTAAATTACAAAAGTATACACGCATATTAGAGAGCACTTACATAAGTTCATATATATTTATAAATATCCATACACATCCCTCTCTCGCTAGTTTCATTTATACTTATATGAACTTTTTAATATTATATTCAACTATTTTCATATGTAATAAAAATGTTATTGAAAGTTGCATTTCTTGTTTTTATTCCCTTTATCTGCACCCACGTTGCAAATAAAGGACAGAACACAGCCCCATAGAGTAGCCACAGGACTTGGCATTCACTCATATTGCACCCACAGCACTTGTCATAGAAACATAGAAACATAGAAACATAGAATGTGTCGGCAGATAAGAACCATTCGGTCCATCTAGTCTGCCCAATTTTTATTTTTTTTGAGTACTTTTATTAGTCCCCCGTTCCCGGTCTTATAGCTAGGATAGCCTTGTGTCTATCCCACGCATGCTTAAAATCCTTGACTGTGTTTACCTCTACCACTTCTGCTGGCAGGCTATTCCATACATCCACTACCCTCTCAGTAAAGTAATACTTCCTGATATTACTTTTAAATCGTTGCCCCTCTAATTTAAGACTATGTCCTCTAGTTGTGGTAGTTTTTCTTCTTTTAAATATACTCTCTTCCTTTACTGTGTTGATTCCCTTTATGTATTTAAATGTTTCTATCATATCCCCCCTGTTACGTCTTTCCTCCAAGCTATACATGTTAAGATGCTTTAACCTTTCCTGGTAAGTTTTATCCTTCAACCCATGAACCAGTTTAGTAGCCCTTCTCTGAACTCTCTCCAAAGTATCAATATCCTTCTGGAGATACGGTCTCCAGTACTGCGTACAATACTCCAAGTGAGGTCTCACCAGTGCTCTGTACAATGGCATGAGCACTAGACATGTGCAAAACTAAAATTTCCGTTTCGTTTTCGTCCATTCGGACGAAAATTTTATTTATTTCGTCTAAAACGAATTTCGTTCATTACTGCATTCGTTTCAGACGAAATTCGTTCATTATTTATTTGTTCGTTTTATAGAATACAATGTAATATATTGGCTTTCTATAAACCGAACGAGAGCCCCATTCATAAGAAATTCTTATGAATGGGGCTCTCGTTCGGTTCATAGAAAGGCAATAGTACTACATGTTTTCTATAAGCCGAAAGTCTATAAACCGAACATTCGGTTTATAGACTTTCGGCTTATGGAATACATGTAATCGTATTGCTATTCTATAAACCGAACGTTCGGTTTATAGAATAGCAATAGGATTACATGTATTCCATAAGCCGAAAGTCTATAAACCGAACGTTCGGTTTATAGGCTGTCGGCTTTTAACTATACGGAGACAAAGTCTCCATTCATAATTTTATGAATGGAGACTCTGTCTCCGTATAGTTAAATGCTATTGTATTCTATAAACCGACTCTATTTCGGCTTATAGAATGCAATAGTACTACGAATGGAAGAATGAACAAATGATTTCGTTTATTAACCATTCGTTCATTCGGCTTTCGTTAGCTTAGCATTTTCGTTCTTCGTTTTTCGGACGAATGGACGAAAATGCTATTTTCGGACGGAAATGCATTCGTCCGAAAACGAATGCACATGTCTAATGAGCACTTCCCTCTTCCTACTGCTAATACCTCTCCCTATGCAACCAAGCATTCTGCTAGCATTTCCTGCTGCTCTATTGCATTGCCTACCTACCTTCAAGTCCTCTAAAATTATTACTACTAAATCCCTTTCCTCAGATGTTGAGGTTAGGACTGTACCAAATAGTCTATATTCTGCTATTGGGTTTTTACGCCCAAGGTGCATAATCCACATTAAATGCCAGTTGGCACCAGTGGCGTAGCGTGGGTTGTCAGCACCCGGGGCAAGGCAAGTAATTTGCGCCCCCTAACCCGTGGATTTTAGCACTCGAGTCTCTTCTACTAGATTAGTTAAAGAAACCCTTACCCCCCAAGCACATGTATTGTTTGTTATGAAAACGTCAGACAGGGAGGAGAGGTCACCAGCACCGAGGGAGCCTGGCGCTGGATTAAGGTAAGTAACTGAAGGGAATTTAACCCCTTCAGCGCCACGCTTTGTTTTCCTGACACTATAGTGATCCTTTAAGAGTTTAAGGGGTTATTTTGGCCTGGGGAAGCCAAATAGCTATACACCTATGCTTTAAACCAGGAGTAGACATCCTTTGCCACTCCAGATGTTGTGGACTACACCTCCCATGATGCTTTGCAAGCCTTAATGGAGATGTAGTCAAAAAACAAAGGGAGTGTCAAAGGTTACCTACCCCTGCACTAAACCAAAAATATATAATACAGTTCCTACCCCATAAATATAATATTTAATGCTATGATATTTAATGCTCTCATCCAACCCCCTTCCCTCCACAGTTCCTAATAAATATATTACAAATATAATTCCCTCACCCCTGTAGCCCCACCTATTTACATTTCCTTCTACATACACACATATATATAGATTATTCATTAGGCCACAAATGTAAAAAATATAATCATTGCCTCATCTCAAATTCCCAAGTCAGATCTTTCCCATCCCCCCCTCTTCCCCTAATACACTGCTGACCCCCCTCCCCCTAATACACTGCTGACCCCTCCCTCCCCTAATACACAGTTGACCCCCATCCCCTAATACATTACTGCCCCCCTTCTTCCCTTCCCCAATACATTACTGCCCCCCTTCTTCCCTTCCCCAATACATTACTGCCCCCCTTCTTCCCTTCCCCAATACATTACTGCCTCCCTTCTTCCCTTCCCCAATACATTACTGCCTCCCTTCTTCCCTTCCCCAATACATTACTGCCCCCCTTCTTCCCTTCCCCAATACATTACTGCCCCTCTTCTTCCCTTCCCCAATACATTACTGCCTCCCTTCTTCCCTACCCCAATACATTACTGCCTCCCTTCTTCCCTTCCCCAATACATTACTGCCTCCCTTCTTCCCTTCCCCAATACATTACTGCCTCCCTTCTTCCCTTCCCCAATACATTACTGCCCCCCTTCTTCCCTTCCCAAATACATTACTGCCCCCCGTCCCCCATACATTACTTCCCCCCCTCCCCATACATTACTTCCCTCCCTCCCCCATACATTACTTCCCCCCCCTCCCTATACATTACTGACCCCCCTCCCCTCCCCCATACATTAAATGACCCCCCCTCCCCTCCCCCATACATTAAATGACCCCCCCTCCCCTCCCCCATACATTAAATGAACCCCCCTCCCCCATACATTTAATAAACCCCCCTCCCCTCCCCCATACATTAATGACCCCCCCTCCCCTCCCCCATACATTAATGACCCCCCCTCCCCCATACATTAATGACCTCCCTCCCCATACATTAATGACCCCCCTCCCCTCCCCCATACATTAATGACCCCCCTCCCCCATACATTAATGACCCCCCCTCCCCCTCTCCAATACATTAATGACCCCCTCCTCAATACATAATACAATAGGTCCCCCAAGCCCCTTTATTCTTACCTTTACAAATTCCACTTCCAACAGCTCAGGGAAGAAAGGCCGCGATGCAGTTTCAGAAGAGCCTCCGCCGCGCAGCCGCCGGATGTGACGTCACGCCGTCATTTGCCGCTCACATCCGGCGGCTGAAAGGAAGTATCGCGCGGTTGTGGCTGCGGCCGCGCGGCCGCATAGGGCTAGTGCGCCCCCCCAGATATTGCGCCCGGTGCGGCCGGCCCCCCCTGCACCCCCCACGCTACGCCCCTGGTTGGCACTGCTCTGACCATTTTTCTAGTTTAGCTAAATCATTTGCCATTTGGCTTATCCCTCCATGAATATCAACCCTGCTGCAAATCTTTGTATCATCAGCAAGAAGACATACTTTGCCAACAAGACCTTCTGCAATATCGCTAATAAAAATATTAAAGAGAATGGGTCCAAGAACAGATCCCTGAGGTACCCCACTAGTAACAAGACCTTGCATCGAATATACCCCATTGACTACAACGCTCTGTTGCCTGTCACTCAGCCATTGTCTAATCCATTCAACAATATTGAAATCCAAACTCAAAGATTTCAGTTTATTGATAAGCCTTCTATGTGCGACAGTGTCAAAAGCCTTACTGAAATCTAGGTAGGCAATGTCTACTGCACCACCCTGATCTATTATTTTAGTTACCCAATCAAAAAAATCAATAAGATTAGTTTGGCATGATCTCCCTGAAGTAAACCCATGCTGTCTCTGAACTTGAAATCCAAGTGACTTTAGATGTTCAACAATCCTATTCTTTAACAAGGTTTCCATTATTTTCCCCACTACTGAAGTAAGACTTACTGGTCTATAGTTGCCCGCCTCCTCCCTACTACCTTTCTTGTGAATGGGCACAACATTAGCTAATTTCCAATCTTCTGGAACTACTCCCGTTAACAATGATTGGTTAAATAAATCTGTTAACGGTTTTGCTAGTACACCACTAAGTTCTTTTAATAACTTTGGATGTATCCCATCAGGTCCCATCGACTTATCTGTCTTTACTTTAGACAGCTGAAGTAAAACCTCTTCCTCTGTAAACTTACATGCATCAAAAGACTCATTAGTCTTTTTCCCTAAATGAAGTCCCTTACCCTCATTTTCATTTGTAAAAACTGAACAAAAATATTCATTAAGGCAGTCTGCTAAGCCTTTATCCTCTTCTACATAGCATCCTTCTTTTGTTTTTAATCTAACTAATCCTTGTTTTACTTTCCTTTTCTCATTTATGTATCTAAAAAATGTTTTATCACCCTTTTTCACTGACTGGGCTATAGTCTCTTCTGTGTGTGCTTTGGAAGCTCTTATAGCTTGCTTTGCCTCTTTCTGCCTACTCTTATAGAGATATCTTTCTATCTTCCTCCCTCTGAGTATTTTTATAATTACTAAATGCTAGCTTTTTATTTTTTCCTATTTTGGCCACCTCTGCAGAGTACCACAGTGGTTTCTTTAATTTTTTGCTCTTACTGACAAGCCTTATGCAGTTTTCTGTTGCCTTCAGTAGAGCAACTTTTAGATAATCCCATTTCTCCTGGACTCCATTTAAATTGCTCCAGTCTGATAATGACTCCTTCACACCTAATCTAATTTTAGAAAAGTCTGTTTTTCTAAAATCTAAAACTTTTGTTTTTGTGTGGTGTGACTGCGTCACTGTTCTTATATTAAACCACACTGTCTGGTGATCACTAGATCCTAAACTTTCACCTACAGTAATATCTGATAACAAATCTCCATTTGTGAACACTAAGTCTAGTATGGCCTGCTTTCGAGTTGGCTCCTCCACTACTTGTTTTAGAGATAATCCCAGTAGGGAGTTTAGGATATGCGTACTCCTGGCGCAAGTAGCTGTTTTCTATTTCCAGTTCACATCAGGAAGATTAAAGTCACCCATGATGATCACTTCTCCCTTCATTGTTATTTTAGCTATTTCCTCAACTAGTAGATTATCTAACTCCTCTATTTGTCCAGGGGGCCTATAAATCACACCTACCCGAGTTACCATATGATTACCAAATTCTAATGTAACCCAAACTGACTCTATGTTCGCCTCACTAACTTGTATTACGTTACATTTTAAGCTATCCCTCACATACAGGGCCACCCCTCCCCCTTTTTTACCTTCTCTGTCTTTTCTATATAAAGAGTACCCTGGTATTGAAATGTCCCAGTCATGTTTTTCATTATACCATGTCTAACAGCCACTAAATCTACATTCTCAGTTGCCAATATTGCCACAAGTTCATGGATCTTATTCCCTAAACTGCGAGCATTTGTAGACATGACCCTAAGCTTATCATTTTTCAGCACACTGACTACAGGTAACTTTTGTACCTTTTTTGGGGGGCAATTGGATTGATGTTTTAACGCCATTTTGCCTCCCTCTTTTAGTTTAAAAACCTCCTAGCAAAACCTCTGAACTGCTCACTGAGAACATTCGTTCCCTTTTGAGAAAGATGCAAACCATCTTTTTTGTACAGTTCCTTTCTATCCCATAGTGAACTTCCATGAGAAACAAAGCCAAATCCTTGCTCCCGACACCATTCTCCAAGCCACAAGTTGAAGTCCCTAATACGCATCCGTCTATCATTCTAAATGTTATGCACAGGCATAACTTCAGAAAAGGACAGTGTGGACACAACCTGCCGTATATCATTGGCAAGAACACGAAAAGCTTCCTTCACCTCTGAAACCTCATTGCAAGCCAAATCATTTGTCCCTAGATGAACCAGTACATCCAATTCTCCTTCCTGATTTGCTTGCTTAACAATATTAGAAATACGCCTCCTGTCTCTGCTAGCAGTAGCTCCAGGAAGACATCTCACTAAGCCAATACTGTCCAACTCCGCACCTCTTATGATAGAATCGCCCAACAACAACTGCTTTCTATCAGGCCTCACCTTCTCCTTGCACACCTTAGCCACATAGGAGAGTACTTAAAACTCTGCGTCTGAGCCTGCCTCCACAACACCACTGCACTCTGAAAGTGCTGAAAATGAATTCTGGACAGCCACAGACTGCGGGACATGCCTTTTATCCACAACTCTAAGCCTACAAGATCCAACAGTAATCCACCTGCCATTCCTAGGAAGCCTCTGCGGCAATGGCATCTGTGGCAGTGACTTCGCAACAGTCTCAGCCTGAGTTTGTTTTACAGATAAATTACAAATCTCGGACTTTAAAAATGCAATCTCCTGCTGCAATCTTGAGAACTGTCTACAGATTAGACAGCCTCCAAACCTCCAAAAAATGGAATGTGAAACAAATGCAGAACAATTATCACAGTAAACCAAATCTGCCATTTTAAGAATTTAGTTTTTCTCACCTCTTGTATACCTCAGACTACCTCCAGAGTATCTCCAGAATATCTCTTAAATATACTCTTTGAAAAGCAGCTCTTAGAAGAGCAGCCAAGCTATTAAATTGCACCTATATTGCACCCACAGCACTTATCTTGCACTCATATTTGCACCCACACAATTTGGAATGCCACAGTGTCAATTTGCCCCATAGAACATACCACAGTGTCACTTTGTCCCACTGAACTGCCCATGCAGAACAAGCCACATTGTCACTTTACCCCATAGTACATGTCATTTTGCCCCACAGAACATGCCACAGCATCACTTTGTCAATTAAAACTGGACTAATGTTTTTTTTGATTGCATCCAATTTTAACCACTGGATGGTTTCAAGGTGAATGCATAATAATTATCGAGTTTAGTTAACTGAAATAGGGACATTCTTTTTTCATTGGCTAACTGCAGGATATATTTGAGCGAGACAAATATTAGCTATATACCCCTTTGACTGCTCATAGTTTTCAATAGGAGCCACTTAAATTGTGGCCTTGGATTTGAAAAAAAAAAAAAAAATTGGAGTTTTATATGGTGTGTTTTATTAATCACTCTTTTTGAGCACTTTTTCACTTCAAACATTCACTTTTACATTTATTTTCTTCAGTTCTTTTTTGTGAATAACCCCCACTATCTCATGCCAGTCACTTCTGGAACTTGCTCAAAGTCAGGTGGGTTAACACAGCATTACAAATTAATTTGATTGAAAGGCCCGTAATATTGTGTTTAGTTTTTATTTGCAGAACAATAAAAAGAAACAATGCCTTAATAAAAACCCAAAACATATATATCTAAAAAAAAATATATGTATATTTAATGTATGCTGCTGTGTATAGAACATGCAGACACAATAATGGTGGTGGTTGAGTTTAGGATATTTACAAAGGGACATCTAGAAGGGTGTCAGTGGCTTGTAGAGGTTTTGTGGGTTTCTGCATCTGTACAGTTTCCAATTCTTCAATCAGCAGATCAGGGTGAACTCATCTGAAAAACAATAATGGAAGAAGCCTGTAGTTAGGAAAATACATGACAAAACATGTCTCTCAACAAAAAATGTAAGTCCACTAAAGAGCACTTTTAAACAAACAATGAACTAAAGTCTCAGCGCAGTGAAATAGAAAGTTTGTCACCAGTAGCAATATATGCATCAGGTGACCTGGAGTATGAATACATGCTTATACTCATTCCTTCACCTACATTGTCAGATACCCAACCAAATAGTCATTCAGAAAGATGCACAATCACTCTCACTTTTTATATACAAGATCAGAGATCTTAACTTACAGCTGTTTCGAGTTCTGTTGGGGTGAGCTCATGGAGCACAGCAAGTACGTTCGGAGACAAAGGTAGGTCCAGTGGAGAAGGTGGTGAAGAGCCACCATTTGATGGGCTGGAAAATGGAGAAAAACTAGAATATAGCATTTTTTTTTGTAAAATATGATAAAAGACATTGTAGGGTCTGCTCAATAAAGATAATTGATTATAATTGAGATTGGAATTTCAAACTAAAGGCCAAAGTAGCTGAGTTAGAAAAATGATCCCATTCAGCTGCATTGAAGAACTTTTCCAAGTCAGGTACATTTGTCTAAAGTTTGAAATTCTCATCTCAATTCCCTGCAATTCTCTCTGTATTCACTGTAGCGTAGGCCCTACAGTGAATAAACAACATTTAAATGAAAATTAGGTACTGAATTAAAAAAAATACAGAATTCAATGGAACAGTGAACATGAAGCCATAGGACGCAGCGGTGCTAACCCCTTGTCGAGACGGGACGGACTAGGTCCGTCCTGTGTGGCGAAGCGTTAAGGACACAGGACGGACCTAGATTGTCCTGCAGCAAAACGAGCACTGAAAGCGATTTTTTTTCCGCTTTCAGTTCTCCACCAGTATTGCTACGATGCTTCCATGTGGAAGCATAATGCAATACTAAAAAAATAAACGCAGACAGCATTTTTTACTCCAGAGAGCGATTGAAACGCCAGTTTTAAAGGTGTTGTGCCTTTAAAACGATCAGCGGTTTTAATGAGCATGGACAGCAAATTTAATCGCTTCCTATGTCTCTGCAAGTGTTGCTGACCTGCCTTGCAATCTGACCAATTTGGATCTGCCTCCCTCTCCTCACTTACATTTTTGTGAGGGAAAGAGACTGATCAGTATTAGTGTTAAAATCTAATTTTATAAAATTGTCAGGTTTTATGAAAGCCATTCCCTGTGTATAAGCAATAATCTTTGACAGCAACACTTTTTTGCTGCCAGCATTATTTTAGGGATTAATTTCTTTGTACTGTAATGTATTACAGTACTACATAGGCTCTTCTAAGAGCTATTAACCCCTTCTTTTACATAGATTCTGATTCTGAGGCAGCTGACTCAGGGTTCAATTTTGACCCTGGTCAGCTTTCTGATACAACATCTAGTGATATATTAGTCTCTGCTGAGCCCTTGCCACAAGGAGTCGTGGGTGTCTACTTTAAAAAAGTATATGGTTTGGTGGGGGTAAATTATATTGGCTGGCTTATAGGGCAAAATAGAACATGGATGCAGGATAACTACATGTCAAAATTCCAAGTTGGAATAAACGTGGCCTTTTACCCCCCCAAAAAACCAACAAACCTATACATGGATGGTATTGTTGTACTCGGGAGATGTTGCTGAAAACATATAGAGGTGTTGTTTGGCAGTGACAAATACCAGAATCTGTGAATTCATGCCTGAAGTACAATGTATGTGGAAACAAAACTAAAAAAATGGCTAACCAAAACATTGACCAAGGCTGGTGATAGAATTAGTACATGTAAAGTATTAAAATACCAACATTTGAAATACCTTAGGATGTCTAGTTTCCAAAAATATATGGTTTGATGGGGTAAAGCCCATGTCACCAAGAGTCAGAGAAGCCAAAACATTCATGTCACTAAGGGGTTAACCACCTGAATCAAAACAAGTAAACCAGCTACTCGGAGATAGACGGCTGACTTAGAGATCACACTCAATATAATATAATGCATGTCCCAAAATTAAAGTCGACATCCAAAATAGACCCATTAGTGTTAAAAATGTAAATAATTTTGCATTATCCTGCAAGATAAAAGCTTTTATTTGTGACTAACAGTAAGATTATGAGAACTATCTTGCAGGTCAAGTGATGCATCTCACAGTCCTTGAGGTGAAACTCAAAATGACAAGATCTACCTTAAGCTTTATGCTTAATCCTAGTCAAAGATCTCAATATAATGTAACACACAGTCTAAGGTGGAGGATTTACGGCAATGTATGAAATGGAAACATATGGCACTAGTTTTCACAATGCTGTGTATGTCCTCACTTTGAACAGTGCCATAAATGTCCATACTTTTAACAGTTTCATGTGTCCCCCACTTTCCATAGATTCAGCGGGTCTTTACTTTTGTGGCTACTTTATGTTACCTTGCATCTAAGCTCACTAAGCATATATTTTTTGTACAGAGACTAGTCCCTATTGTACTATACCTTATAAATGCAAACACCTTTCCCCACAAACAATTCAGAAAAGAAAGTCAATGGGGGGCGAACTTGCCTACAGGGCTGCTATCAGAGGGGTACAACTATTACTGTTGCAAAAAGCCAGGCTATCCTGGGGAGGCCCACTTGGGGAGACAAAATCTCCTTCTGTTTCTTTAAAAAGTAAAAAAAAAAACATGATGCCAGCTCCGCAAAGCTTGTGTCGTGATGCCATTAACTAGAGCACCAATAAGAGGGGGCAGGAGGAGGATCCCTCATCATGCTCAGACACGGTCTCACCATTCAAAACCAGGTAATGGCTGACCAGCTAATGTCTGGAAGCTCAGACACGGTCTCACCATTCAAAACCAGGTAATGGCTGACCAGCTAATGTCTGGAAGCTCAGACACGGTCTCACCATTCAAAACCAGGTAATGGCTGACCAGCTAATGTCTGGAAGCTCAGACAAGGTCTCTCCATTCAAAACCAGGTAATGGATTACCAGCTAATGTCTGGAAGCTCTGACAAGGTCCTTTAATAAAATGCTTGACCTTCCTGCTTCCACGTCCTTCTGTATTTATTTTACACTTGTTACTTGCAGATAGGATGTGGCAGTGTTTGCAGTGTTGTAGCTTATGAGTAAGCACTAAGCATGAAAACTAATTTTGTAGCAATTATAGTTTGGTATCATTTCTGTAATCTACTAATTATTGGTATCAATGAATAGTCACATCCTGTGGAAATACCTTCTTCCAAGTAAAGGCACAGGTTAGAACTAAATGTACTTACAGTTTGGACATAGGAATGAATATTGCAGGAACATAACCTTTGGCTCCATTTTCTGTGGGTCTTGAGGCTATCAAAAAATATATAAGCAAAATTAATATATCTAATTCATTACACACAGAAAACAAATGCGTGTGCTTAAATATTGTAGTCACATATCTTAAGGTCAGTCAGTCAGTAACACTGCTTATAAGGAAACTTACAATTATTATATAATGGTCAGGAAAAAAACAATCAATTTTTTTCTAAATTGATCTTGTTCTGCAATCAAACTAGAAAGCTACAAGAGGTAACGTGGCTGGAAGGCCTTATCTATCTAGTGAAATCAATCAGTTCTGAGACTAATCACATTCTAAGAAAATGTTTAGTGTTGTATTACATTTCTTCTGAAAACATCATACCACACAACAAACAGATCACTCCTATTTATTATGTTCATATTTAAGTTTGATTATTAATACATGTATCTAAAATCTTATCTCAATCAGGCGGCTCTAGACTTTGTGAAGCCTTACGCAAAACTAGAACACGAGGCTCTCACAGACACTCATCATTAAAAAAAGATATGCAGGGGACAATAAAAATGATCTGTATGAATAACATATTTAGAAACCAGCCTTACATCCCAACAATAAGAAATTCACAGCTCCTTGATTTTTATTTGTCTCATATTTATTCTACAAATATCTATAATCAAAAGTGCTTGGTATAGCACACACATACACGCTCAAATGCTGATCAGATACACACACTAGCACACACACACTATGTGTGATCCGCATATGAGTGTATATTTGTGGGGGTAGCGTGTGCATCTGATCAGCATATGAGTGTGTATGTGTGTGCTAGTGTGTGTGCAACTGATCAGCATATGAGTGTGTATGTGTGTGCAAGTGTGTGCAACTGATCAGCATATGAGTGTGTGTTAGCGTGTGCATCTGATCAGCATATGAGTGTGTGTGTGTGTGTTAGTGTGTGCATCTGATCAGCATATGAGTGTGTGTGTGTGTGCGTCTGATCAGCATATGAGTGTGCATATATTTGTTAGTGTTCACATTTAGGAGACATCTGATCAGATACACAAGAACATATAAACACATTCATATGCTGATCAGATACACACACATCACAGCACAGCATCACACTGCAGCACCCACAGGGCCATCTATGTGCTCAAACAGTTCATCAGGGCCATCTACATGCCCAAACAACTCGTCAGGGCCATCATTGTTTTCAAACACCCTGTCACTACCATTGTTGTTCCAAAATATCTTATTAGTGCCATATTTGTGCCCAGATAGATTATCACTCTCATCGGTGGCCCAAAAAATCTTGGCAGGGCCATATCTGTCCCCAAAGATTATTGTGCCCACAGTAACACTCAAACACAAACACAGCCAAACACACACTCGGCCAGCACACACCCATTCACAGACACGCTCAGCCATCAAACACTCACACTCAGCCAGCACAGACACACTCAGCCAACACACAGTAACTCACAGATACACTCAGACAGCACACAGTCAACTCACAGACCCACTCATCCAGCACACACACACTCACACACACACACACACACCAGCAGTGTGCAAAACATCATTTTTTTAATGACCATCGATTAAGATCCTCATAACGAGCATCAGGGCTGCAGGGAAACAGATTTTCATGTTCACCCAGACTGACATGTCCCTCTCCCTCCCTACCTGTCATGGAACCGACATGGAGAAGGAGAGTCTTTAGAGTGGTCTTACAGACCAAATATGTTGGTGCTTCTGCTGCTGGAGGTGGGGGCGGAGCGCTGCTCTTCCCAAAGTTAAAAGCGCATTGTCCATGGGAAATGCAGGACCGCACGTGAAGAGCAAAGAAAAAAAACAGAATCGCAAGGAAGGCGGCATGCTGCCCCTTAAAGTACCGACACCGAAGGTTATTGTGACAGGGGGCTTAACGCAGGCAGTGTTAAGATCCCCTGTCACCTCGAAGGAACTTAGGTGAGTTAGGCATCCGCGAGGCCCCTGCCTAATTATAGAGCCGCCTCTGATGTCAATATGGTGTCATTATTTAGCATTGCAGCTGCCACAATTTGTGCCTCTTCTGTTTATTTTTATGTAGTGTCCATTTTTCTGGTTGACCTAATATATTACGATTATTTTGCTCATGCAAAAGACATTTGCAAATATTTTGTGAATAATAATTCTTATTTTGCATGTGAAAATTACACCAGCTTTTAGCAAGTGCCAAAAGAGGTAGAAAAAATATTCGCAAACTTGCCTGTTTTTATTCCAAACCGTATAGTTTCTATTTGCGATTTGCTCATATTTATTGCATATTTTAAAAGCTTAGTACATTGCAAAAGCACAAAATAGTTTTGCACCTAAAATATATTTGCGTTTTTTTAGTACATGACCCTCATAGTACTCAATTTACTTTGGTAGGTTTTCAGCATGCTACAGTGCTAACCCTGAATATTCTGGGAGGAAGACCATATGCCGACAGGCTCCCACAATCTATCCCAGGGTAACAAATTCAAGCTTGCAATAAATATCCACTTACCAGACACGGCCACACAGTTTCCATCCACAAATATAATACCATGAGAATGAATGACGTTGGGCACACATCAAAGTGAGAAAATAAATATATCCAATAGTGTGCGTAAAGTCCAATAAAAAAATCTCTCTTTTATGAAAAAAATCTTAAAATAATCATGGCATGAGAAAGCAACAACCTGTTGCTTCCTCGTGCCGTTATGCTTTTGCTCACTTATTATGTTGGAAGGAAGATAGTCTAAAATTAGAGAGGCAACGATTTAAAAGTAATATCAGGAAGTATTACTTTTGAGAGGGTAGTGGATGTATGGAATAGCCTTCCAGCGGAAATGGTAGAGGTAAACACAGTCAGGGATTTTAAGCATGCGTGGGATAGACACAAGGCTATACTAGCTATAGGATAGGGAACTGGGGACTAATAAAAGTATTTAGAAAATTAGGTAGAATAGATGGGCCGAATGATTCTTATCTGCCGACACATTCTATGTTTCTATGAAGAGTATGGAGAATTGATAAATCTTATTTCTTTCAATGTTGACCTACCTTCAGTCTCCTGGCTGGTATAATGTTTACCAAAAGCTTTGTCTTTAGGGATATCTGGATACAAGTATTTTAGAGGATTTTCAGGAGCATTTTCAGCCTCTATGACTTTGTAATTCCGTAGAATGTCGGGAAAAGGGAGAGCATTTAGTCGACCTTTGCTGTAGGGTTCTACTGAGTGGAAACGCACTTCTCCTAATAGGAAAAAAATAAAAGTGTTTATATGCATAAAACAACAACATTATAGGTGTTACACAGTGGCGGATACTCCATTTGTGCTAGGTGTGTTTTGTACACCTATTACAAAGCACCAGCGTTGTGTATTTCTGGGGTTTATGTGCTTCGAACAGAGAGCACACAAACCCCAGAAATACATCCGAAAGGCAATGCCAGCTACGAATTCGGCAACAGAGTCAATCACTCTGTTGGCAGTTCGACAAGCACTAAAAGTATACAAATTTTCATATACTTTCCGTGCTTGTCCAATTGGCAACATAACTCTGTTACTCTGGTTAAGTGAAAGAATAAACTTTAAAAAGATAAAATGTAACAACAATATTTCAATTGTTCAGGCACCAAGATAATTTGATTCTTCATTGGCAATACATTTTCTTGATTTTACATGCAGTAGCTGCTCATAATGAGGGAGCATTTACACATTGAGAAACAGGTGGTGGTTACCTCTGTGGTCCACTTTTAATGCTAAATAAACCAGTGATTATTTCACAAGCAACCTGTTGGGAGCATCTTTCTTTATTGGATTCCTGCTCATAATGAGGATTATGCTTACCGTTTTCTGACTGATACACCCAAGTAAATGTGATGCTCCCTAGATGACTTTCACTGAATCGGAGAAGAAAAGTTCCAGGCATCTTGTCCTTTAGTAAGATTCGTTCTCTCTCCTTGCTTACAAATCCCATGATGCATCTGCAACAGAGAACATGGTTTTAAATGCATAATGCTACAGTATTCTACAATTCAATGTCATTTTATTAACCAGTTTACCTCTAGTCACAGGAGGTTTATAGCAGGCACTAAGAAACCTATTTGCTCTGGGGCATCGTCAGTCAACAAATACCCTATGGTTTAAAACAACTAAAATAACTGCCACTGATGGCACAAAATGACAAAAAATAAACTGAGATTTGTTGGTATATGAAGCACAAGTCACCATGTGCAGACAAGGGCTGAGTTAATCTCACACTACAAACAATATGATACCACGCCTTCTACCTAATGTACTCTGCATCAAGCAGGGGGTTGTGTGTTTGTCACACACTCCCCCAGTAGTGTATCTTCCACAAGGCAAACAAGGCACTCGCCTAGGGAGGCACTTTGCCAGAGGGCAGCACTTTGCCAGAGGGTGTTAAAGCACACTTCTGGTGCTTCAAACATTTTCGCTCCCTCTCCCACCGTTCAGAAAGTTTTAGCTCCTTCCAATAAATCAGGGTGATGGGGGCATGTAATGAAACTGGTGGGGGTATGTAATGAGGGTGAAGATGGCATGTAATGGGGGTGATGGGGTATTTAGTGTGAATGCAATGTGGGTGATGGAGGCATGTAATGTGGTGATTGGGCATTTAATGTGTGTGCAATTTGGGTGATTGGCATGTAATGGGGTGATGGGGCATGTCGTGGGTGTGCAACTTGGGTGATGGGGCATGTCGTAGCTGTGCAACGTGGGGGGCGGGGTCTATTTAAGCACGAAACCAAGATACACCACCGCACTCCCCTCAAGGTACACTCCTATCTCCTCTGATGGACACAGGTGTGCACTAGAGCTAGGTACACATGCAGCTAATAGCTTCAGTAATACATGACTTGTTGTGATGTGCCCCATTCACAAGATACTGCACATAGGTGACCTGTGCTATGCTATTTAAATGTACTCTAACCAGGCACACAATGCTTAGTGTGTTTGCTGTGATTCCCTACAATAATCCTGCCGTTTGTATTACTTATCTTTGGATACTGACCCTTTTTATTACAGACACCTAATTTTATTTTTACTTTGATATGCAATTAATTCTAACAGAAAAAACCCAGTGGTGTGTATGTCTTATGTTTGTTTTAAATGCACAGGTAATCTAGTTACATCTTATGTAAGTGATAGTGTCCCTTTAAGTTAATGCATTTGCCGTTTGACCTTAAAACTGGACTTCTACACTAAACATAGTTTAGTTATGCATCTACTGAGTTATTGTGATTACTTTCTTCTGAGGTCTCAACCTGAGGTTTTTGTGATCAAGTGCAGCTTTCATAAACAACATTTGATATTTACTTTAGCTAGACAGCAGGTCTTGATTTCGTAAACAAAATGCGCCCTCTAGTGTTCAAAGTGCACATACCATGACAAATACGTTTCCTGCCAGTTTGTATTTAGCTGTTGCTTGCTACACTTGACTAAGACACTCAAAAATGTAAAGACTCACCCATCAATCCAAATAGGAAGAAGGTGTTTCTTAATCAGTTCTAGTATTCCTTCAAGCCATACCCAAAATGAAAACGATTTTCCAAGAAAATGTTCCTACAGTAGTAAATTAGAAGTGTGTTATTAAAAAATAGAAACAGAATTTGACATTAGACAAACAAGAAATACTTAGCCCATCAAATGTGTCCAGAAAGAAAGAAAACAACTTCATTAGGTGAAATTCCAGATTTACTTTTTGCACATGTGCTTTTAATACAGAAGCACAATTGAAAAAAAAATGGCCCTTTTTATGAGGGTAAATTGGCATGTACTTTTTAGGGGACTTTGCAGTTTATTCATTTGAACGTCAGCCATGATATTTCCTTCTGCTCTCACCAACAGTCTCTTGCTGCTAGTGCAATAAGAGACCTTCATTTACAAAAAGGATCAACAGAGGGGACTACAGAGGTGACTAGCAGTGTGAGACTCCTGGACCTTAACGACCAAGGGGTAAGCCCCTGCTCTGATTGGGTGTATATGCGCCTACATTATCAGCACTCGCCAGCCTCCTGATTGACTATGCCTCAGCTCTGTATCCGTAAAGATTTACGTTGAGTTGACTCAAAATTAAGGTAACAAATATTTTAGCCCTTGTTTTAATTTAAAAAAAGGTTTAGTTTCCATTAGGTGTAATCAAATTGTACAGTTAATAAAGAGGGAGGGTTTTGTATTTTAAATATGCTATGAATCTTTTACATGAGAACCAGGTCTAATGTAATAATTTAAATCTGTCAAACATCAGATAGCAGATTTTAAAGCTATATTATGATGCAAATAATTTTGATGACAGACCCTCTGTAAATGACCCTAGGTAGTTTTATTAAACAAAAGAAATAATAATTGTCAACATCGGCCATGTTTCCAGGGACACATGGGCTGATGCCAGCAACTATGGTTAACTGTTTAATAATGTTTAACCGACATGAAGAAATCCCAATCCAAAAACTTACCTTACAGAATCTAGCCCATGTGATTTGATTGTCTGTCTGGTTAACTTGTTGACCTTTAATCAAGCATGAACATAGGTTAGATAATTAGATCAGCTAATCGTGTTTATATGTATATAAATATATTTGTTTTACAAATTAGTACCATTACTATAAGCATATGTTACAATAAAGACAGCAGGGGACGTGGCTTTCTGCCGAAGGGAATGGCTGTCTGAAACTGGAGCTAAATAAGCAAAAATTGGCACCATACCAGCAAGATGGGCAAAATCAAGAAGCATAATAAACTTCCTAAAGGGTCTGGGGATAAAAACACAATCAATTTCCCCCGACCCACTGCAAATATTTCCGCACTCCTGCTGACCTTTCCTCCCAGTCTCCGGAGGAAAACATGGCGTCCTCACCCGCAAGCTCCCTGGACTCAGGAGACCAAAGCAAGACAAAAATACATGTGTAAATCTGTTTGGTGAAAAAATATATGTAACAAATAAAACCCTTGTGTCAGCCAACTCACATGTGCTAGAGCCTAAAGGAACCAGGCACTGGTGTGGATAGTATGTGGTGATTTTGATTGGGTATCCTCCCAACCCCAGTACTGAACACACCACCCTTCTATTAAAGAAGATCTGGAGCCAAGAGAGAGTGAGCAGCAAGATAGTATAGTATTTAAAACACAATTAAATTATGGCCCCAACAAGTGCCGCTTACTTGGATAAAAACTTTAAAGTGCATATCAGACAAACAGCAGTGATGAGAAAAAGTCCGTATGTTTCACCGGGCGTGCTTCCGGAGCTTCACACAAATTTTCCCCTCAGCCCTGTGGAAGGAGGACTTTAGCATCCTCATAATGGAACTGAAACAGATTCTCGCTGATGCCATGCTAAGCCTCAAATTCGAAATGGCGTGAATCGAGCAGCGGGTCCAGCTGCATGAAGAAGAATCCTCTGCACAAGCGAAGAAGATAACCACGGTGGCTAGGATCGCATCACAACATTCTACCTGCTTGGCGAACTACTGCAGAAGGTTGGAGGACCTTGATAAGAGAGGCCACTGTCATAACATCTGAGTGCGGGGCCTCCTGGAAAGTTCAACCCAGAGCATTGAAGACTCCAAGTGCCTGGTTACTCACCTCTTCAGCGATATCCTAGGCCACCCTAGGGACACAGTGCTGTCCATTGACAGGGCACACAGGGCTCTGAGACCTTGGGGACCCCATCTGCCCCTCCATAGGATATAATTTGCTGTGTCACCGACTTCATCACGAAGGAGCGAATTGTGAAAACAGCAAGAGACATGGGCCCTGTACCTTTTGACGGACATACCATTATGCTGTTTCAGGACCTGTCCAATCTCACCCTCCAAGCCAGATGTGCTCTGCAGTCTCTTACACTGGAGCTTCAAAGCAGAAATCTCCCATACTTCTGGGGCCACCCATTTAGCCTTCATTTACTCATGGACGGTGTCACGATGAGACTACGTTACCACCATGAGTTCCCCTGCCTGCTGAAGGAGTTGAACCTCCCTGAGCTTACAATCGTGGACTGGAGCCTCCCAGATACCCGACAACCCCACCCGGCAGCCCAGAGAGGGCCTAGGCCGCAACGCCAGAAACAGAGCCGACCGGAGGTGCAGACCTCTCGCAACAGAGGCCGGGCGGACTCTAGGCCCCCGCCGGTGGCTGTGGAAGAATAACTCCTGAGGCCGATATCTAACCTTATATGGATTGTGGCGCCTTCCCAGGCCTACCCAAGCCTCCCACACCATTGGAGACCCTCCTTAACATGCTGCTATACTGTTGAGCCCATATGTATCCCCCCTGCTCCATCTCTGAGGAGAACGCATATTCAGGGACTCAGTTCATGGAGCCTTGGCTACTGTTGTAGTTTGTATTTGCCGCCATCTCTTCACCCCTGAAGTCCTAACTCAGCTTTTTGCCCCCTCACACTGCCCCCATTTCCCACTGAGATAGCGCCCCTACATACCTACAGCTCTATGTAGCCATGAGCCATCCTGGTTTGTTATTATTCCCCACAACAACACTATCTCCAAATCTAAGGGGCTTGCTATATTGTTCTCAAAGCACTCCCCACTCTCAGATGTCACTTACATAGCAGACCCACAGGGCAGATATCTTTTTGTCAAGGGTCAGATAGCTAGACACACATACACTTTCGCTAACCTATATCTCCCTAATGTCAGAGACACGTCAATCCCCAGTACATGTTAACCTCAGGAAACTCGTGGACTGCTGGCTGGCCAAGCACCCTACTGACAAGGACTATAGTTTTTAGTCCACTCCACATTATAGCTACACCCGTATCAATTACCTATTCATCCCCCGCTATCACTTGCCCCTTCTGAAACATACTGCCTATGGCCCAATCACATGGTCTGACCACACCCCCTTGACTATTTCCCTAAATTCCCACTTGAGCCGACTGTCACAACCAATGTGGCGACTACAACGAATCCCTCTTAGACGAAACCCACATCTCTGATTCTATCTAGACAACCCTGACTGACTATTTTTCTGACAATCTGACTCTGGACATCCCCATGCCCAGAATATGGGGGCCCACAAATGCACCTTGGACACTTCATAAAATTTGGAGCATAATGTAAAAAGTTAAATGCTGCCTGCCTCAGCTCTCTACATAAACAAACTAGCACACTGGAACTAAATCACAAAGACGTTGGATAGTGAACAATATGGGCAGTTTCTTACCCTTAGTGGGGAGCTTTCCAATCTCCGTAACAAAGACACACACAGACACTATACCAAATTGAAATCCCTATATCACGACCAAGGCAATAAGCCGGGCAAGTATTTGGAAAAAACGTCAACTGACCTAAATACCCAAAATCAGAGGCCTGACCAATATAACCAGACAAATGCCCTCCGACATCGCAAAGGAGTTTGTGGGGCACTAATCCAGCCTTTACAAGCAACCACCGACGCAAAATGATACTGACTCCCCCCATGTCCAAAATATCCATGACTACTTCACACAAAATCTTACCATCAGACTATCCCCTAACGATTTCACTATTCTGGAATGTACAATCACAAACATGGAACTGGCCCTGGCAATCCAACACTCACGGTCTGGTAAGCACTAGGACCTGATGGGCTCCCAGTTAGCTATTATAAGGCATTCTCCACTGGCATGAGCCCACACCTTGTCACCACTTTTAACTCCATACTGGCTGGAGCAGCCTTCCATCCCCATACTCTGAATGCCACAATCACTGTCATCCCCAAGGAGGGGAAGGATGTAGAATATTAGGGTAACTACCAATCTCCCTCCTGAACTTGGACTTGAAACTATTTTCTAAAATAATTGCCTCTCACATCAACCATGTTCTCCCAGCCTAGATCCACCCCGACCAGTTGGGCTTTGTCCAGGGGAGGGAATCCAGGGATGGCACTATCAGGCCAACCAATCTGAGACATATGGCTAATGTAAGGCACACTAAAGCTATTCTGCCTTTGACTGATGCCAAAAGGGCCTTTGACGGGTCATTTATTTATTTTGGTCCCAAGATTGTCACCTGGGTTGCCGCCCTGTACTCCCCCCTCGGCTAGAGCCAGTATTAATGGGGCTCTGTCCAACCCGTTCCCAATCTCAAACGGGATGAGACAGGAATGCCCCTTGTCCCCCTTATTATTCATATTATCGCTAGAGCCCTTTCTTGGGAAGGTTAGGAATAACCCAGATATCACCGGACTGCACATGGAAGGGACCCATCACAAGGTGATGGGATTCACAGACGACATGTTATTTGCCCTCACGAACCCCTGGACCTCACTATCAGTTCTCCTCCAAGACTTTGCACAGTAAAGCCAACTCTCCAATTTAAAAATTAACTATTCTAAATCTGAAATCCTGAAGATTAAAATGCCCCCGACAGAAGTGCAGGCACTCTCTGATGCCTTCCCCTTTAAATGGCAACACCCAAACTGAAATACCTAGGTATTTGGCTGACCAGTGATACCTCTACCTTGTACCAACACAACTTTCCACCCCTTTTAACCGCTCTCCAAAAGGACCTAACATCTTGGAACCCACTTTTCATTTCCTGGACTGGTAGGGTCAATGCCATCAAAATTAATGCCCTCCCGCGTATACTATATTTACTGCAAACTCTACCTATCTGCATACCGCAAGCTTTTTTTTTTACCTCCATACGCTCCATGTTCACCAAATTCTGGACATCAAAAACCCCTAGATGTCATGCCCCTCTGGCCCTTACCTGCAGTTCCTTGGAATGGTCTTTCCACCCGATAAAAAGTGGAGAAACACTGTCTCTAGTCATCCCCACAACCATCCATGAAACTAACAAAATCTAATCCATTTGTCTCAGCCACACTAGCAGTGCTTCCCTGCCTATACAGGAACCACAGCCTGAACTCCTACCCCTCGCCCATGACCTCACTGCATCATAACCCTGATTTTATGCCGGGTGAGTCACGAGGCAACTTCTTGGGAACGACAGAAGACTCCTCCCCGTCCATTGCAGACAAATGCCAACAAACCCCTACCTTCTAACTAAAACACTTTATTCTTAATACCACCCAAAAACACAATCTCACATGGGGCAAAACCCCATTCGAGGAATTGCATTCCTCAGAAACTCTACCACCCCATGGCATATCATTGCTCTACAAATTGTTGATTGAGCCCGAAAACTCCCCTTTGCTAGTTACATAGGTAAATGGGAGCAAATGCTCCTCGTTACCCTTTCTGGCCCACAGTGGCGAAAAAATCTGTGGTCTTGCTCATAAAACATCAAAATGCACTAAGACTCATGGAATGGGGTAAAAACGTCTCATGCAATGGTACCGCACTCCATCCAAACTCCAAGCAATGTTCCACGATGTCCACAATATCTGTGGAGATGTAGAGGTACACCTGGGACGATCCATCACATATAGTGGGAGTGTCCCATTATTGCACCCTTCTGGAAAGTGTTCCCTACACCAAGTCACGGATCACCTTATCCCCCTCCACTGGGGTGCTTCGACATCCCCCAACCTTTCACAAATGGGTGGAAAGGGTGGAGACTACCTGTGCACTCGAGAACCTGGCCTCCAGAATGAAACCCCTAAATGAAAAACACAGGCTTAAATGGTTTTATTGACTGCAATTCATCGCTGACTTCCATAAACAACCCGCATCCCCACCTCATCCTATGTAGGAGAAGGCTTACATACTGAAACAAGTAAATCACCCCTCCCCCTATGCCTTAATGCTGCCCCCTACCCAGCCCGCTATGCCCCCACCCATATTCCCCCCATCCCTCCCTACTTTTTCTTTCATCACCACTTCCCTCCTTACTTCACCCCTCCTTCCTTTTTGCTCCTTTTCCCTCCCCTCACTTTTTTCTCTCTCCTTTTTTCTCTTTCCCTTCCCCCAAGAGCCATGTGCTCTCCTACTGATATCTACAGGAACATATTCCTATACACCTAAGTTATTCACCCTCCCTCCACACTGTTGGATGGGGCAAGGTGGATTACGCAGTTACATGCCTTGAATGTATATATCTGAACTTGAATATGTGAACGCCTGCTGCGTCAGGCCTGTACCCTCCCCCCTTTTTTAATCATATTTGCCCTTGACACCAAATCCCCCCTTATTGTATTAACCCTCCCTTTCTGCTGAAAAACTATAATAAACATTGATTTACAAAATAAAAAAATAAAGACAGTGATAAATATAACTTATGTAACATAGCTATTTAGTTTCGGGCAGCATTCATAGCATCAGATATTCTGTCATTTCTAAAAGGACTTTAAATAAGAAATCTTTTAAAATCATTGAATTGGTTTATTCACAGGAGCGTCAATTTGGATTTTTTTTTCGTAATGTAATATAAGGCTGTTGATACACCAATGGAATAATTGGGCCTTATTTCACTTCCAGAGGAAACACCAACTTGCCACACTTCTATTAGCAAACAAGGTGGTAGAGATCTGAATTATTATATTCCATCCAGTGAACGATTTTAGCCATAACATTTCACACAAGCAATATGGGATGCTATTTACATGTAGATTGATTTTTACCAATGAGTTTTTCTCCCAGCATGTTAAGTTGTTCAGAATTCAGTCCCCGTCCTACGTATGATGAGAACTGCCAACTTAATACTTCTAGGAGCTGATTCACATTGGCTGTTGGTGGGTTAGCGAAGAAAGCCAAATTCTGCTGAAAAAACACATGTAAAGACCAATGTAATCTGTGCGACTCTAAACCATTAGGACATCTTGTAAGGATTGTTTTATTAAAACACCTCTTTCATTGCCATTGTTTAGACCCACTGTTTCTTGAACTTCCTATAATGCTGGTCCTATTATTCTTAATTCCCTCAGTAACTATCTATCGTGAAGCCAGCAGATGGGGTTTGGAGGTAAACAGCTCCGAAAGGTTTTATATAATATAATACTGGTCTGCTTAGAGATGTCTCCCCTACTTTGTTCACAAGGGCTATGGAACCCCCAAGACCAACAAGAACCCACCTCCTGTCCAGAAATAAAGGCAATCTTGCGGGAGGACCAATATTGGCAATGGTGTAAAAATTGTATTATAGTGAAAACAATAATTGTGAGGGTGTGCACACAGAAATATATAGCAGGTATTTTAACATGGTCATTTTCTTGCATGCAAGAATATCAACTTGTAAAAGAGCAGACAAGTGAAAAAAGGGTCCAATATAGTGCAGATGGTAGACTTGTTGTTGATATCTCCACTCCAATAAGTCTACCATTTGCACTATGTTGTATCATTTTTTTTTTCTGTTTTGTGAGTTGATATTCTCACATCCTCATGTTAAGATAAGTGCACCCTCACAATTACTATTTTCAGCGTATTTCGTTTATGGGTGGTGTATGAGCAGGGTGTGTGCAATCTGAGTGGTCGCAGCACTCCACAGATAAACCAGAGTGCCTTATTCACAAATCACTGTTGCTAAAAAATGTTTTATATTAGAGGTTGGAAAGAGCAACTGGGGACAATGTGAGGGAACATCCCACTCTTCATAAAATAGGCTCCAGAGGTTATATGTGTTCCTTGTAGTAAAGAGCACAACAGTTAACTGTTGCCTACTTTACTTCAGTATTTGTGTACATGAAGGTCACATATTTTCCTACTTTTGGTGTCCTGAGGTTTGAGTATTCACATAAACTTATTATGGCTATTTTGGTCTTGGGATTTTGTTAATGAGCTTGCTATGCACGTCTAACTACCTATGTGATATGTTTAATTTGCATATGAAGCCACAGCGGATGTCATAAACGGAAGACAGCACGGATGCGTTTAAAACAAGATCTGCTTAGATCTTACAGTCTTACCTTTACATTGTCCAGCGATAAACATGGTCCTGCTAAATGCATTGTTAAACCTTCAATGCATAGATGATGTTTAACTCAATTAACTTAATTGAACTCACCTGCACCTCACTTTTAGTTGAACATTTGTTGTTCTTTCATTCACAGCATATACAGTTATTTTGATAAAATGGGTATTGTTCCTGTCATTATCCTTTTTGATGTACACAGTGGCAGTCTTATGACATATTATTAGTCACATTTGTATCCGTTTTATCTGGTACATTTCCTAGTTTGTGCATATTTATGACGTTAGCACTGTTATAGAATTACTGGTCCGCTTCTACATTTTCAGAACAGCTACTCTATCTGAAACTTGGAAAACATGATTTTACTTTCCAGCAATCGTATTTTTTGGTTTTAACTATTGTCATCAGATTATTGCAAACAACAAATATCAAAAAGGCTGATCATGTCATTTCTCACGTGGTGTCCACCATAAGATAACTGCATTTATTTGCTTGTCATTTCTCTACAAGTGAGTCAGATGGGGAAGGACTGACTAATGCCTTCCATAGAAACATCGTAAGAACATTACTGCAAAGCACAAATGTTATTATATGCAATATATATTATAGATTAGATATATAATATATATTAAATATAATATTTATAATAAAGTTCAGGTGCTTGATGGAATTAAGAACTTTTTGTCCTAAATTATTATTTGTTCGGATAACAGTTGAGAGTTATGAATAAATAATGGCGCTGTTTCTAAACTTAAGCACAATCTGTTTAGGATCTATATAAGGTTGTCTAAATAGGTTCTATATGTGTCGGCGGGAGAATAAGAGCACATTTTACAAAACATTTTTAAAGAAGGCGCAAAACGGTTGTTTATTATTCTCACTTTGACTACAAAGCACAGTTGGAGATGGAGATGGCGGAAAATTGTGAGGTAAGAAATGATCAAAAATATGTGGCTTTCTTATACATTGCCTGTGATAAAAGTTTCAAGCAAGTATGAGAAGACATTCCTGTTTTGGAGCAACTGGCACATTGATTGCTTTATTTATGGCGGGAACCATTTAATACAAAACTGCAAACATTAATTGAAGTCAGAATTTTTTCCAAAAAATGTTGGTTTAGCCATGTAGCAAAAAACAATTAGGTAAAGTTATCCTTCAAAGGAATCCACTTACAAACGGTGCTGTTGTACAGGTATGAGGTTCAGCTATCAGAAGATTGTACCAGATGATAGATGCCCAGGCACTTGGTAATTGGCTTACGTTAGAGATCATCACAACAGGTAATGAGTTGGTCTGTAGAACAAAGACATACACACAAAATGTATAAAACCTTGTGTCATGCAAGTCACGTACACTGCTACTGCCACGGGCACTAGGCAAAGGTAGATTAACAAGTTCACAAACAGGCATGTTGCCAAAGGCATGCTGCTAGGTGCCACACATGAATGAATAAAAATAAAATACCAATTTATAGATAATCGTTTATTTAATCGTACATTTAATATACAAGAATATTTCAATATATTAATAACCTAGTCATACACACCATGGTTATACCCAGGAATCAAAATAAAAATGGCCAAATTGTGTGCTGGCTTATTCTGTCCCTGTTTTTAACATAAGATAGCCATGTTACCTAGATGCAACCAACCTTGCTATGTAAGCTTCCAAAATTTGTTTTTTTAGACACACCATTGGTTATACCCATCTTTTTTTCTCTCAGTGGGTGGGTTAATTGGTTGAGGAATAAAAAGGTCTGAATCCTTCTCATTGCAGACATCCATTTGCACTTAAAGGGACAGTCTAGTGCCCAAAATGCATCTTCCAAATATAAATGCATATTAATGTGCTTTCAAAGTACTTTAAAATGCATGTCTTACATTTTGCATTGCTTAAAATATTAAATACTTACAGCTAGAAGAAATTGTGAAATTACAGCAGTTTGCAAGAAACAAGGACTGCCCACACTAGATGAGTAAAGGTAATTTCCTTTTTTTTTCTTTGCTGCAGGAACCAATGAGAATAATTCCATTCAAATGAATGGAATATCCTGTCTCTCTAGTGATCAGACAATGTGTTGCACTGTTAAAAGATCCTACTGTGTACAAGAGCAAGGTCACTCATAGGCCACTCAATAGACTCAATTTGAGGAGGACAGGAAGTGACTAATTGATCAAATTGTAGCATTCAATTCTTCATAATTACTTAACATAAGGTTTGTGCCCTAGTACCCTTCTCTAATTAAATATGAATTGTATGTCCTGCAGGCAAACTGTGGCCCTTCAGATATTGCAGGACTACATTTCCCATACTCCTGTTAGCTGAAAAAGCATTATGGTAGCTGTAGTTTATCAGCAGCTGGAGGACTGCAGATTGCCTACCGATGGTTTAGAGCATCGACACAATGTGTCTCTATTTTTACTTATATATTTACTTGGAATTACTAAAATAAAAAAGGATAGCAGCTGATTGATAAGTACCTTAATTTTGATTGGTCATCCTCTGTTTAATTTTATCCTGTAGGACAAAACCATGAAGGAGTGTGTTTTATATAACATTTTGTCTAGTGGTATTCATAGATTTAAAGCAAATCTATACATGGTGATTATGTCAAACTTAAACTAATACACAATTGAGTTTATTCACTAGACAGTAAATTGGGGTGAACTGTTATCAAGACAAAAACTAAAATAGAATTTGGATTATGATGGCCTAAGTATTACAACTCGGTTGTCAGTTCATCACAATTGTTCACTGTTCAGTGAACTAATCCCACTGTTGTAGGCCCAACTAACAGAAAGGAAATCAGCAATGAGAATCCGAGCAGACAATAAGTTAAAGGGCAACTAAAGTTTATTACTAAGCTAAGAAGCTCAGGAATAAGCACATTATGTGCGAAACGCGTCAAATGTGATGCCTATTTTGTCTGTTTGTCTGATATTTTAGCCCACTGATGCTTTTATTGGTCTAAGGCCCATCAGTCAATTTATGTACTTTTGGTAACACTACCTTATGGACTACTAAAGACATTTTTTTCCTGGTGTCGGCTGGTGTCCTGTATGTCAAGTATTGTGGTTGGCTTATACACAGAGTCTGAAGACATTGCAGCATCCAGGAGATTAATAGTAAGTGCTAGCACAACATAAATGGAGGGATTTGGAGCTGGTATATGGGACTGCTGGAAGATTTCCATATATTTGAATTTTATGTCTGGCTCGGACTGATCCTAGTATTCAGATATTATCATTTTTCTATATCTTTTTCTAAAAGACAGTGTTATTGGAATGTGGATTATGTGGATTCAGGCTCTCCTTCCTACAGCGTCAGCATGTAATGCATAGACTATAAGTATATTTTTGACTTAATTTGTTTCACCTTATTCCCTTATTAGACCTGACTCTGACTATGGTTTTTTTTACTATATATGTTTTTGTTATGACAGGAATATAGCTAAACTTATTTAACACATGATATCAGTTTGCTGAGTGCAATTCCAGTTCACATTGTATTACTCACAATACAATAATGCATTTTAACAAAACAAAACAAAAACACAAATAAGAGCGTATAAATAGTGGACTTTTCCACAACGCAATTTCACAAAATGCACAGTTAAAGTAAACTATAATTTAGAAATAAGGGTTACTGTACTCATACTGACTCCATAAAAACATGTACAGACTAATTCTGTGATGGACTATTCAATTATAATTCACATTGATTTATGTACCATAATATTACACTTTGACATCATCAAGCACACTATTCCAGATTGTTAATCAGAGCTAAGCCATTGTACAAATAATATTGTGTTCCAAAAAGCCAATTCATAACTACTAGAAACAAATATTTTTTTATAAATAAACAAATATCAATTTATCACAATTAAAGCAAATGCATACATATAAACAAAAAATAAAATCAAAATTATTTTCAAACAAAAAAAAATACTCACTTCCAAGTCTATGGTTAATCCGTACAAACATACTTGTGTTTCAAAGCTTATGGAGTGCAGCTCTTCTGTCACCATGTGTGAGCCCTGTAGAAAAAAACAATTTTAGTGGATTAAGACATTGAGTTATAGTATTGGACAGTGATAATAATGTGTCACTGCACAGAACAATATCCAGTTCTCATATGTAGAGGGTCCTAACAGGGAATTTTGCATAAATGACATAAGATATGAACAGTGCGCATTACTATAATTTATTAGAAGTTTAATCATATGTCTGAAATCACCAACAATATTGATTTCTACAAAATAACTACCGGTAAATACCAAAGTAGAGTTAACACTTGACGAGATACAACGATCAGGCACAACATGACCACCTGCTTAATATGGTGTAGGTCCGCTTTACATGCCAAAACAGCCCTGACCTATCGATGCATGGACTCCATTAGACCTCGGAAGGTTTGCTGTGGTATCAGGCAAGACATGAATTGGACTAATTTGTCCAGCACATCCCACAGATGCTCAATTGAATTGCGATCTGGGAAATTCAGTGCAAATGTTGCTAAGTAAACACCTTAAACTATTTGTTGTGTTCTCCAAACCATTCCTGGACCATTTACGCTTTGGTGCAGAGCGCATAGTCCTGCTTAAAGAGGCCAATGCCATCAGGGAAAACAGGGTGTTCATGGTCTGCAACAATGCTTAGGTAGGTGGTATGTGTCAAAGTAACATCCACATGAATGACAGGACACTAGGTTTCCCAGCAGAACATCAACCAAATCGTCTCACTGCCTCCACCGGTTTGCCACATGTCAGTGGTCATAATGTCATAACTGATCAGTGTATGTCCATTAATTATTACAATTTAAAACATAGATGAATCTTTGATCCTGCTGGGTTTATTGACAACAGGCCAAGTAGGCTCAATATATTCTCAATTTCATTGACAAGAACCAGTAGCGTAAAGATTAATGTCTCTCATTAGTGTGTATTGTGCAACACAATGGCAATCTCCAAGTCTCCAGATAAATAGACATTTCACATTAAGATTAAGATGGTTAGAGAATGCACACAATGAAAACACACACGCTGAGGTTGTGCAAACTCTTTGTTTAGATGAGGTGCACAACAATCCATTCATTTGTTACAATATAACTTCTGATCTTTTACTTGGCACTAATATTGATTTATGTAGGTTCGTAAAACAGAATATGAAAGAGACACTGATCTTTTTTTTCACTTGTAAAAGGTTCAGTAGCACAAGGATAAAATGGCATTTATATGTTTATGGTTTAATAATGTTGTGTGATCGGCAATTATACTTTACAAAATATATAGTAAGATTTAGTTTGCCAGGTAAATAAAACATACAATTAATCCAGGGAATTTAAAGATAATATTTAGTACTTTGGTTGATGTTACAATATACAATATAAGTACAATGTGTTCCCACTATTGCAAGGCTCAAAGAACTATTTGGACAGGTATAAGCAAAGTGTGCATACATCCACTAGTGTCCATGGCAATGTCTGTGAAGGTTCATCATTGAACTGTTAGACCAGTAAATATCCTCCACGAACAATGTTGTACCTACCTCTGTGTATAAATAATAATACATTAACTTACCTCGTGGCCTTTATTTCCCGAATTTGCCTTGCTTTCTTTTGGTTTCTATATAAGACAATACAATATTAAAAATTAAAGTGTGATTAAAGGAATATAATAGAGGTGCACAATCGAGCACAAAGGAGACTACTTTCTTTTAAAGATATTTTAACCAACTTACCAAATGCCTCATCTCAACAGATAAACTCCCATTTGCAGACTCCTCAATGCTCATAACTTTGATTGGTGTTCCAATGAGGATAAATTTACGATTACTGTAAAGCAAACCAGTATCATTTTTTAGCAGAGATTTTGGTTTTACTGATTCTGGAAATTTAATTATTTTCACTTCTTACCTCAGATTCTGTGATGGATCCCTAGAATGGAGAAAGAAAAGAGTTCAAAATATGACAATAGTCTTACTGTAGGGTCATGGGTCTGCATAATTTTTTTTTCTATTTCAAGAGGAATTGGCTTTTTTCGCAATAGTCAAAGTCCTCCTGACATGCGTCTCTATGGGGACGAGAGAGACTACTATTTTGGTGATTTGAAGGAGTTCGGATCCCGAAATTTGGCCATGAAAATCTGCAACTATGGCCAGATCACCTGTACACTGCTCCGACATGATAAACACTATAAGTATATACTACATTATGGAGGAGTGGTGTGTAACAGTTTAAAGGACCTTTAATAAAGGTTATCTGTGATACTGGACTACCTGAGAATAGACCTCATGATCCCTTCACTGCACTGCCAGGGCCAGGACACCCTTCTGGTGCCTGGTAAGATAAGGGCAAATAAGAGGTGAGTTAATATATGTAAAAAAAATATTGTAAAGTGTAAGAAAACAGTCATGAGGGCTGTGATTAACTGCAATAGAGGAAGGGGCTATAAAGTAATCATGGTGTCTGGGGTACAGCGGACAGGCTGACAGACAGTGGGGTGGACTGTGAGCAGTAAAGAAGATGCTGAGGCAGTCAATGGTTTTTAGGCTCTATATTTGCGGTTGGAGAGGTGCAATTTCCTATTCTTGCCTCAGACACAAAAAGAGCTAGTTCTAGTTCTGAACTATATACGTTTTGCTATTTAATCTAGAGCTGCTTCGCCCTCAATATTTCCTTAAGATCTACATAGAGTTACCACAAAAGCTAATTATAATGAAACGATTATTAAGGTCTCACAAAATTATTATTTGCATTAGTAGTAAGTCTGTACAGGATGTACTGATCAAAGCCAAAGAGAGATGCACAAAAGTTGCTTCAGGGATTCATTATTTATCAAGACATTATGTAATGTGTACAGTTTATCAAATTACACAAAAAGACATTGTTACAATACATTTCCATACAGAAGAAATTGGTAGATTTCATTATTAATATGTATTAATATAATAATTAAGCATTATACAAGATTCCTTTCAGAATTTGTGCCTGACTAAAGCACCAAAAGTGTACATACACTCTTAAATTAATGCCACACACTATAATACTTTTTCATGTAGCATTCACATTGATAAATGACTAAACAGGACATATATGCTTACTTGTCAATCGTTGCTTTAACACGTAATTGATAATTCAGCTCTGGGAGTTTAACTAGGAGCCTGAAAAGATTGAAAAGTTATTATTAGTAAATCTAGACTAGGGGCCTACAACATGTGGCCTGTGGTTGAAATGTGGCCCATATGACAGCTTAGTACAGTTCAAATAACTTAACTACCTATAGTCTCAATAGTCATATAAGCATCTGGTTTTGTTTCAGTAAACAGTCTTTTAAGATTTTGTATTACTTCTAAACAACCAAACAATTTTGCACTACTAACAAGCTAAAATTTAATGCAGGTCAAAAGTCACATTTCTGATCATTTGAACCATTTCAGAAACGTTTTTTAACATTCTACAAAAAAAGCTTCTTTTTTAAAAACAAAATGAGAGGAATAATACCCCTGTATATGAGAGAAAGCATTAGAATCCCAACCCAATTTTATAATTCTTTTTTTTTTTTACTTATAAAGCAACTTCCAGCTAAAACAATGGTGGCATAGATTTGATAGAGAGGGCAGAATTTTATTCATAATTTTAAGACGGATACATTCTACTAAATGCATGCATGCATGGGTCAATACAATAGAATCTATAGATATTGAATTACACCAATAAGGGTGACACTTGACCCATGTTTTTGTGTACAGAGATATATCTTATATGTGTTAAAAAAAAAAAGTTTTTATAATTGAAAACATTACCAGCATTAGTAGCACATCTTTGTATGAACATATACGTACCTTAATTTAACTGTGAACTGTATTTCGGTTTTAAGCACAAGTGGTCGCTGTGGGTGGGTTGGCATGCAGGGCTGCCTCTCCACAATAAAGGAACTGGGGGAGAACGTGACATTAATGATACTAGAGTAGCATTTGCTTTATTCAGACAACAGGTTCACTAATGAAAAGTAAAATATATATATATATATGACATGCGTTCCTTTAATTAGCATTGAAAGTGTTACATCATACACAAAAACTAATTTGAACAGAGTTTTAGCATAACATAGCAGGATAATTGTGGCATGTGCGGAAACCCAGAGAGGCCATGTATTTTTTTATATTTTTCTGACTTGTTTTCTGGCGATAACAGAATGTTAAATGATGAGAAAAAAAACCTGTTGTTGCCGGAAAACAAAATGTCACCTCCAGAAAAAAACCTACTCTATCGATAAAACAACCTGTTATGTCTATAACACCACCTGTTATGGCTAGTAAACGCCTTTTTATCTTGAGAAAACAACTTGTTATGCCGAGAAAATCAGTCAGGAAAATATTAAAATTGCATGGGGCTTCTGCAGGCAGTTACTCTGCTATTGAACACTTTTTTTTTTTCTTTTTCTTTGTGCAAATAATCATGAATACATATGTATTTGTACAATGCCTTGGATTCAAAGTAAACTTTTATAATCTTATCCATAAATAAGAAATAATCATTCAATAAAACATTAGACATTTGTGTGTCTCATTCTGATTCCACAACGTCATCATATGCACTTATCATTTTCCATTAATGTAGAACATACATAGAAACTGCAAACATTAAAAAACACACACTAAAGCTATTAAAGTTGCATGACGCTGAGACAGGCAGTTTATGCCAACAAGGTGCCACAGCAGACAGGAAATAAGTAAACATAAAAATTATAAAACTATGACTCGTAGAAAAGAGTGTCAGCATGTTATTTCATTTAGTAGATATATATGAATTGAGGGTTTAACAAACCCTTAAAGAAAATGGAACAATAGTTCATGAAAATCTACAATTCTACAGTGTTAGCACTTAACTGGCTCCTAAAGTCATACCCAGGGATAGGTAAGGTGTCCGTTCCAGGTCTGTGAAAGCCCATGGAACATCATTAAATTGTCCAACCAAAGTCCACCATGAACATTCTTGGTGTCTTCTCCTTATAATACTTATTATGATCCTAAATAGGTGCCTGACTATGTTACCTTTGGAAAAGATTTAAAAGTAGGAAAATCACTCTCTCCATTAAGTATTGTTTTTGTTGTGGGATTGGATCCCCATCATAGGTAACCTTAGTCCACAGTTCATCTAGTTTCTGGATTTGCCTTCGTAACTGGAATAAACTTTCTGCCAGAAGTGTGAACCTTTGAACAAAATGAAATGAGATTATCAAGAAGTAAACTAAAAAGAATGCATGACTATCATTGCCAAGCCTGTGGTAACCATTTGCCAGATCTAGTTAAGAAACACAAGATAAGACATAGCATTTATGTAACTGAACTCTATGATCATCATCATTAGCAATGTCATAATTAATGTTTACATTAATTTTATATGGTGGCTGCGATGGGATAGTGGTAAAAGTGGACAACTCTAACAAAGCAGAGAAACACTGCTTAAGAAGTAAAAAACAACATAACAGAAATTAGTTTAAATTATACACGGATAACAAGTAAGGGCACATTATGATTAAGCAAATTGCTAAAAGCAACTTGACCTTTTGCTCAAATACGGTACTCAGAAATGTCCTATGAACCAGTCTCATGATTATTTCAACAGATCCCCAGCAGAAGCTAGACATAAGGTAAGCCAAATATCATGTATCAACACTTTTCTTGGTAAATTGCTCTTTTTGCATTTCAATCGGAACTTTTTAATTTAATTTAGCAACATTATAGTATATATGTTTTTTTTATCCTCTGCGTTTTAGTATTGTTGCATGTGATCTTACTTAGGGGATGCAAATCTCTAGGAAAATGTTGATGGTTGTAAGTTGAGTCAAATTGTCCAGCACTAAATCAACAGCTTCAACTCTTTGTTTCCTATATAAACCACGTTGTATTCTCATGAATGGAGTGGGTTCTTATTTTTAAGAAGAAAAAAACCCTCAACTTTTTAGATGAAAAACTCTGCATGAGGGCAAGTTTAGGAGATGTGGAGTCTTATAGGAGGAGCATGTTTAGCTATACAGGGTGATGAGAACAATAGTAAGAATATGTTAGACCAAATAGCTCAGAGAAAATGTAAAAGGTAATGGGGGGTTGTGGTGAAGATTGTGTTATCTACAGGAAACAGGAGACATAACATTACAGGTCTACACAAAAGGTATACATTCAAGGTAGTAAATGTGCCAACAAAAAAATAAAATGAAGGTTAACCACTTCAGTTTCAGATGTATGCCCACTGCTTTATAAAGCAAATGTTTTGCACACCTATATAACATGTGGCTTTGGACCTCATAAAGCTAGCAGTGACATCCTAGTAGCATGTCTGGGACAGTCTCAATCTGGACATCTACATCCCACTGACTGCCTGTCACAATCAATTTTCTATTTATCATACACAATGCCTGTTTTGAGCACTGTGGTTACCTTACAGACTTGATAAAGCAACTGTTTGGGTCCACACTCTCAGTGAAGTATCGGGTGCCACGAGGGAGCGTCACTCACGCTCGTAAAGCAACAAAAAAATCAGGAGACTAAGCACACCGTTCAAAGAGTTTAATCCACACAATACGACATTTCAGCTCTGTGATGAGCTTTTTTCAAGACTTGAAAAAAGGTCATCACAGGGCTGAAACAACGTATTGTGTGGATTAAACTCCTTGAACGGTGTGCTTAGTCTCCTGATTTCTTTATTACCGTGCAGACTTCACACTGGGAGCACCATGTAATGTGGAGATAGAGGTGTATTGCCATGGCACACGACATGATTCCCTTGGCCAGTATTTCAATAAAGTTGACTTGCAAGTATGTAGTAGATATCAAGTGGTTACACAAGATAACAGAAATACTACATGAATAGATAGTAATAACTTAACCACAGTTATAAATGCAGCATCAAACTATCAAATGCAGCTACAAAGGTAATTTGTATCTGCATTTGTCAGTAATTAAAGGTCAGTGATTAAATTGACTCTACTTTCAGTGGCAGTTATCTGCAAGTTAAAAAAAATACAAAATGAGCAGCCAGTCAGGAAGAGGACGTGAGGTGCATGCTGGGTAATGTTATGAGCTTAGGACAACTGACAAGCAGTGCAAATGGAAATGTATTATTAAACATTTCTTACACATTAAAACAAATACAGGCAGCACTTGATTTGCCCTTAAAACAGTTCTTTAAACATTATACTACATAAGAAACTTCCATATATCGTATCTCTGTGCTCTGTGTATTTGTTTTACCTTTTGTCCTGCGTCAGTCATACTATTAGCAATATTTAAATAAACCTGAATCTATTCTCTGCCCTTTATTTACCAGTTTTGAAACTGATCGAGACTGCTGTGTAGAGGCCCGCCAATACACGCAACCTGCTGTCTCCTCTTCCAGTCCCTTAATTCTTCAATCAGCTTTTTGCTCGTCAAAGTATCAATTTCATCCACTATTTGTGTAATTTTGCGAAGTGCTTCCTGCAATGATTTGAAATATGAATTCTATTGGCATAGCCATTATAAAAGGACAATAAAGAGCAATAGTGAGTTTCAATTCACAATTAAAATTACTGCAATCAGGGCAATGAAATAAGTACATTATTAAAGTAAACAATATACAAAATAAAATTATCAAGCAAAAAATAGTTCTATTTCTTTGATCTTGGGAAATAAAGAATGTGGAATACACTATGAAACATCTGAAAAATGGCGTGTAACAAATCCTTAAATCTAGGTATAGCCAAATTTAACAGCTGTTAGTTGTTATACATGGTGTTTTAATAATGGATGGGACAGTAATAGGCCTAATACCGTATATTTTGGACCTAACACGACCCTTACTCATAGGAAACAAAGCTCCTTATTACTGCACCACCATCATGCTGTTTTAGTGGTCTTTACCTTCATGGAAGTCATTTGTTTCTCTCCACTATTCTTGGATTATAGAAAATCCTGCTATGGTGGTAATATTATTGACAAGAAGGTGTACTGGGTCAGAAATTGACGTAAACTTCAAATGTTTGAAATGAACAAAAATAATGACTCAGATGTGCTGTAATAATAACTGAAACAAATCAGCAGCATAATGTATACTAACCTTCCTCTTCTGGTCCAAGGCATTAAGCATTTGTTGCAACTTAAAGCTTTCTTGTTCTATTAGTATATTATTTTTGTCACCGATGTCTGAAATATCAATAAAATTAATTTGTTATTGGCTGTGTGGGGAGAGGAAAGCAAGAAGTCATGCATTAAAGACTTTACTTTTCAGCTAAGGATGTCTGTTCAGTTTCCATGTGTGAGAAGTATAAATCAATATACCGATACATGTTTTTCTGTAAAATTATACAGTTACCCTACTGATAACCAATACCTTGAAACAAAATAATATGTGATCAATGTTTTTTTTTAGGATTTGGTGTGAATTGACTATTTATTATAATGGCTCAGCTTACAAAAACAAGCTCAGAAGTATCAGTTTATATTGAATTGGGTGCCATTTTTTCCTCATATAAAATATTGGTTGGTGCTGAATAGTGTTGAGCGAACCCGAACCGCACTGTTCGGGTTCGTACCAAACTTTACGGTTTTTGGACCCCGAACACGGACATTTCACTGTATGTCCATGTTGGAGTTCGGGGTTCGGCGATTATATTGTATGTAATGCTACTGGCTTTCTATAAACCGAAATAGAGTCCCCATTCATAAGAATTTCTTATGAATGAGGACTCTATTTCGGTTTATAGAAAGCCAATAGCATTACATGTATTCTATAATCCGAAAGTCTATAAACCGAAAGACATTCAGTTTATAGACTTTCGGTTTATAGAATACATGTAATGCTATTGCTATTCTATAAACCGAAAGTCTATAAACCGAATGTCTTTCAGTTTATAGACTTTTGGTTTATGGAATACATTTAATTCTACTGGCTTTCTATAAAGCAAAATAGAGTCCCCATTCATAAAAAATTCTTATGAATGGGGACTCTATTTCTGTTTATAGAAAGCCAATAGCATTACATACAATGTAATCGCCGAACCCCGAACTCCAACACGAATATACAGTGGAACGTCCGTGTTTGGGTCCGGGGTCCAAAAACCGTAATGTTCGGTACGAACCCGAACAGTGTGGTTCGGGTTCGCTCAACACTACCTTTAAGGAAACTTTGATCTTTTGTCTTGGATTGGTCAGGACTGCCCTCTAATATGAAAGAAAATTGTATCTTTTGCCAAAAAGTTTACACAGCTATCAAGCACTAACACACTCTGCAGTAGTTATTACTAAACAAGGTATTGGTGCCAAGGTCCATCTTGGCAAGTAACCCAAGGTTAGTCAATTTGTAATATATGGAGGTTATGTTAACGTCTGCCCCCGCACCTGGGGGATGGTCTTGTATATGTATTACTGGTACATTACAAAGTGACTGTGACTGATGTTGAAGAAGTTAAGACCTTGTTCAAAAGAGTTTATGCTTAAGTATCAAGTAAGCATTATGGAACAAACAGCAAGAAGCGTGGAAATTCTATTCTTTTTAGGAAGATATTAGACATGTGCATTCGTTTTCGGACTAATGCATTTTCGTCCGAAAATAGCATTTTGGTCAATTCGTCCAAAAAACGAATAACGAAAATGCTAAAGTAACGAAAGCCGAATGAACGAATGGTTAATAAACAAAAATCATTTGTCCATTCGTCCCCTCGTGCTATTGGCATTCTATAAACCGAAATAGAGTCGGTTTATAGAAAGCCAATAAATAGCATTGTACATTCCATAAACCGAAAGTCTATAAACCGTCTCTCTTTCGGTTTATAGACTTTCGTTTTATAGAATGCATGTAATGCTATGGGCTTTCTATAATCCGAAAGTCTACACACCGAAAGAGATTCGGTTTATAGAATTTCGGGTTATAGAAAGCCCATAGCATTACATACATTCTATAAAACAAAAGTCTATAAACCGAAAGAGATTCTGTTTATAGATTTTCGGTTATAGAAAGCCCATAGCATTACATACAATGTATATGTATGTAATGCTATGGGCTTTCTATAAACCGAAAGTCTATAAACCGAAAGAGATTCGTTTATAGAAAGCCCATAGCATTACATACATATTACATTGTATGTAATGCTATGGGCTTTCTATAAACCGAAAGTCTATAAACCGAATCTCTTTCGGTTTATAGACTTTCGTATTATAGAAAGCCCATAGCATTACATGCATTTTATAAAACGAAAGTATGTTCAATGGCAGTTAATGTTACGTTTTGGCCAGTAGATGGCACTGTTCTAATAAGAATGGTTACATTCGTGTAACCTGAAGGTTTCAATGTATCTTTCAAAGTTACTTAATTATAGACGAAAGTCTATAAACCGTATCTCTTTTGGTTTATAGACTTTAGGTTTATAGAAAGCCCATAGCATTACATGCAATGTATATGTATGTAATGCTATGGGCTTCCTATAAACCGAATGTCTATAAACCGAATCTCTTTTGGTTTATAGACTTTCGGTTATGGAATGTATGTAGGTCAATTGATTGGTACGAACGAATAAAACGAAACGAAAATAATGAACGAATTTCGTCTGAAACGAATGCAGTAATGAACGAAATTCGTTTTGGACTAAATAAATAACAAACAAAAAACGAAACAAAAATTTTAGTTTTGGACATGTCTAGAAGATATCATGAGGAAATAAGTAGAATTAGCAGAGATAGTGGAACCACAAATTATTGGTTATGTTTCTTTGTAATAGAGTTCTATACAATGATTGAGAATGTTATGTGTAATGTCAGTCTGACCATATGCCAATGTGAAGATCATTGTTGTATTGTTTTCTGAATACCTAAAACCTCTTTCCTTTAGCTAATTTCATGGTCACAGCTTTACCACCAAAGCAACTTTGCACCAATAGAACCAAGATGTCATCAGTGCATGACAAGGTGATAACGAAATACATTTTTATGATAAGAATTGCAGCCATCTAGAGGGCGGTAGATATAGGAAGTTCCCTAGAGCATAACATGAGAAACACATATACCCAGCTGGAGCAAGAATGCTGGATGCATACCTTTACTTTGTAGTGTTTTAAATCTGAAATCAAATTCATCTTGCAGATCTTCCAGGTATTTCACATCTTGCTCTGTAACCTTTAAGGGAACAAATAACAATATGAGATAAGTGTTGAACCCAATACAATGGTAAGTTATACACAGTAACTAAAGATAATACTGAGGAGAAGATATAACATCTGTAAAAACACAATTGTTACTGGAGTGCATAATTGATTGTGGTTATGATATTTTATGGTTTTACAAAGAAAATAATACCACAGGCATAGGGCCTCTGAGAGTAACTGAATAAATATAAATATGAGGTAACCCACAGCTATTCTTGGAAGGGCACAGCTTTCAGTCAGTGATCCTTTGAAATCTAGCTATGTATAAAAATAGATACTACATAGGAACCATAAGAATGTTAATATACTAACATGTTTTGTTAATACGATTTTCCGATGTCTTGCATTAAATACCATTTTAATAATATACTGTTCTTACTCCTTACTCTCCTTACTATCCTTTTACTCATCCAAGGCCAGCTTCCCCAATACATGCCTCCCAAGTTCCCTATTCAGGAGGAACAGTCCCTATTTTTGCCCCAAATCCAATTGTCCCTCTCCCTGTATGAAATGCTGGCAGCCCTATAATCAAGTGCGGATAGCCTGGTGTCGGATCCACATAATATGGGTGTATAACCTCATAAAATATATACATAATATATTTCTTCTCCTAATGGAACATACAATGTAGGTGTGTTAGCTCATATAACAGCCAAAAGTCTAAACTGTAAATTGGCTGTGGCTTAATAATGACAAAATGATACTGGCATATAATTGTTCAAATTGGCTGTTATAGAGAGAGAGATGTCTATATGTATAGATGTATTGTTTTAGAATTGTACAATTGTCACCTAGTGGGGCTCCTGTGTGTTGCATAATTAATGGCGGTCCCATGTGTGCATAATTATGGGGCGCTTGTGTGTGGCATATTTATTGGGCCCCATGTGTGGCATAATTAAGGGACTCTTTTGTGTGGCATAATTATGGGGCACAGTGGCGTACCTACCACTGGTGCAGGGGTCGCAGCTGCGACCGGGCCCGTCACTCCAGGGGCCCGGCCGCCCTGAGACCCCTGCACACACAAAAAAAAATGTAAAAAAAAAAATGTCTGGGCAAACGGGGCAGCTGCCCAGGGCCCATTCATTCTTGGGGCCCAAAGCAGCTGCCCCGTGGATGCGGGCCCGGCTTTTCGCCACAGCCACCGGAAACGTCACTTCTGGTGGCTGATGCTGCGTGCAGGAAACATTGTGGAGGAGACGGGTCGACGAGTATCATACAGGTAAGTACGGGCGGGGGGTGGAGGGGGAAATAACACTGGCAAAGGGGCACATAACGGGCAAATGGGCACAAAACTGGAAAAAGTGCAAATAACAGGCACATGGGTAAACAGTCAAATGGGCAAATAACTGGAGATGGGCAAATAACTGGCACATTGGCAAATGGGCAAATAACTGGAGATGGGCAAATAACTGGCACATGGGCAAACAGGCAAATGGGCAAATAACAAGATGGGCAAATAACTGGCACATGGGCAATCAGGCAAATTACTGGAAAATGGGCAAATAACTGGAGATGGGCAAATTATAGTGATAAATGGGCAAATAACTGGCAAAATAATACTGATAAATGGGCAAATAACTGGCAAGTGGGCAAATAACTGGCAAATGGGCACATAACAGGCAAATGACAGGCACATGGGCAAATAACTGGAAAGTGGGCAAATAACAGGCAGATGGGCAAATAACTGGAAAATGGGCAAATAACAAGCACATGGGCAAATAACTGGAAAATAGGCAAATAACTGGCACATGGGCAAATAACAGGCACATAAGCAAATAACTGGAAAATGGGCAAATAACGGGGCACATGGGCAAATAACAGGCACATGGGCAAATAACTGGAAAATGGGCAAATAACTGGAAAATGGGCAAATAACAGGCAAATGGGAAAATAATTGGCAAATGGCACATACCAGACAAATAGGCAAATCATTGGCAAATGGGCACATAACTGACAAATGGGCAAAATATGACTAAAGATGCTATAGATAATATGCTATATTATGCTATAGATCAGTCATGTCCAAAGTCCGGCCCGCGGGCCAGTTGCGGCCCGTCCTTTACTTCCATACGGCCCCAGAGACACGGCTGATCAATGTCTCTCTCTGAAAAAAAAAAAAAGCTTGCAGGCAGAGACGGAGGTGAGAAGGGATCGGAAGATCCCCCCCCACCATCGCTCTGCCTGCCAGGCTGCACGGGGAGCCGAACAGGCAGCACGGAGAAACCTCCGTGCTGCCTGTTCGGCTCCCCGTGCAGTGTGCCGACACGGAAGTGCCGACAGGTCACGTGACCGGCGCGCTGACGTCATACGCGCGCCGGGTCACGTGACCTATCGGCACAACCACCTGTGAGACGAACAGGCAGCATGGAGAAGACCATGCTGCCTGCCACTAGCCACCAGGGAAAGGTAAGTGCTGGGGACTGGGGAGATTGGGGGAAAGTACTGGGGAAAGAGGCAGGGGCTTATTAATGATAAGGTAACACTGACATATTATTGGGCAAATTAGCTGGGGAATATTAATGGCAACTAACACTGGTATATTACTGGGCAAATTGGCTGGGGCATATAAAATGGCAAATAACTGGCATATTACTGGGCAAATTGGCAGGGGCATATAAAATGGCAAATAACTGGCATATTACTGAGCAAATTAGCTGGGGCATATAAAATGGCAAATAACTGGCATACTACTGGGCAAATTGGCAGGGGATATTAAATGGCAAATAACTGGCATATTACTGGGCAAATTGGCAGGGGATATTAAATGGCAAATAACTGGTATATTACTGGGCAAATTGGCAGGCAGGGGCGGGCTGGGCCGGGGGGCAGGGTGGCAATTGCCCCCCAGGCCGCCCTAAGCTATTTAAAACACGGCCGCTGGGCCAGTGTTTAAAAAAAAAAAAAAAAAAAACGTGCTTGCAGGCAGAGACTGAGAAGGGATCGGAAGATCCCCTCTCACCTCCACTCTGCCTGCAAGGCTGCACGGGGAGCCGAACAGGCAGCACAGAGAAACCTCCGTGCTGCCTGTTCGGCTCCCTGTGCAGTCTGACACGGAAGTGCCGACAGTCACGTGATCGGCGCTCTGACGTCAGACGCGCGCCGATCACGTGACCTGTCGGCACAACCGCCGGGAGGCCGAACAGGCAGCATGGAGGGACCATGCTGCCTGCCACCAGGGAAGTCCTCCTGCCACTAGCCACCAGGGAAGTCCTGCCACTAGCCACCAGAGAAAAAGGTAAGGGGGGGGGGGGGCTTTTAAACACTGGCATATTATTGGACAAATTGGCTGGCAAATAAGACTGGCATATTATTGGGCAAATTGGCTGGGGCATATTACATGGCAAATAACACTGGCATAATATTGTGCAAATTGGCTGGGGAATATTACATGGCAAATAAGACTGGCATATTATTGGGCAAATTGGCTGGGGAATATTACATGGCAAATAAGACTGGCATATTATTGGGCAAATTGGCTGGGGAATATTACATGGCAAATAAGACTGGCATATTATTGGGCAAATTGGCTGGGGAATATTAAATGGCAGAATAAGACTTGCATATTATTGGACAAATTGGATGGGGCATATTACATGGCAAATAAGACTGGCATATTATTGGGAAAATTGACTGGGGCATATTACATGGCAAATAAGACTGGCATATTATTGGGCAAATTGGCTGGGGCATATCACATGGCAAATAAGACTGGCATATTATTGGGAAAATTGGCTGGGGCATATTACATGGCAAATAAGACTGGCATATTATTGGGCAAATTGGCTGGGGCATATTACATGGCAATTAACACTGGCATATTATTGGGCAAATTGGCTGGGGAATATTACATGGCAATTAACACTGGCATATTGGGCAAATTAGCAGGGGCATATTAAATTGCAGATAACCGTGGAATATTATTGGGCAAATTTACTGAGTCATATTAAATTGCAGAATAACACTGGCATATTATGGGACAAATTGGCTGGGGAATATTAATGGCAAATAATATTGGAAATGTGTATGTAATGGGATGATGGAGGCATGTAAATGTGGTGATGGGGCATGTCCTGGTGTGCAACGTGGGTTATGGGTCATGTCGTAGGTGTGCGACGTGGGTAGGGGGGGGTGCCCAAATTTTGGGATATTGGGTGTCTAAATCCTGGCATATTGAGGGGCATAATCCTGGCATATTGAGGGGGAAATCCTGGCATATTGAGGGGGCATCATCTTGGCATATTGAGGGGAAAATCCTGGCATATTGGGTGTCTAAATCCTGGCATATTGAGGGGCATAATCCTGGCATATTGAGGGGCATAATCCTGGCATATTGAGGGGGCATCATCTTGGCATATTGAGGAGAAAATCCTGGGATTTTGAGGGGCATAATCCTGGCATATTGAGGGGCATAATCCTGGCATATTGAGGGGCATAATCCTGGCATACTGAGGGGCATAATCCTGGCATTTTGTAAGGGAAAATTCTAGCATATTAAATGGCAAATCCTGGTATATTGTGGGGGAAAATCCTGGCAATATTCGTTATAAAACAAGGAAAAGATGGCCGTGGATGGGGAGGCGATTCGATGATGCAATGGGCCACTTGACTGGATTTGCCCCCCAGGCCTAAGGCTGCCAGCCCTCCCCTGTTGGCAGGGGATATTAAATGGCAAATAACTGGTATATTACTGGGCAAATTGGCTGGGGCATATAAAATGGCAAATAACACTGGCATATTACTGGGCAAATTGGCAGGGGCATATTAAATAGCAAATAACACTGGCATATTACTGGGAAAATTGGCAGGGGCATATTAAATGGCAAATAACATTGGCATATTATTGGGAATATTGGCAGGGGCAAATTAAATGGCAAAAAACACTGGCATATTATTGGGAAAATTGGCAGGGACATATTAAATGGCAAATAACACTGGCATATTACTGGGAAAATTGGCAGGGACATATTAAATGGCAAATAACATTGGCATATTATTGGGAATATTGGCAGGGGCAAATTAAATGGCAAAAAACACTGGCATATTACTGGGAAAATTGGCAGGGGCATATTAAATGGCAAATAACATTGGCATATTATTGGGAAAATTGGCAGGGACATATTAAATGGCAAATAACACTGGCATATTACTGGGAAAATTGGTAGGGGCATATTAAATGGCATATAACACTGGCATATTATTGGGCAAATTGGCCGAGAGAACCATGCATGGGAGGGGAGAAGAGAGAGACATAAATGGAATGGTAGAGGAGAGACAGACAGACATGGGTTCGCAGAGGAGAGACAGACAAATATGGGATGGCAGAGGAGAGACAGACAAACATGGGATGGCAGAGGAGAGACAGACAGATATGGGATGGCAGTGGAGAGACAGACAGATATGGGAAGGGTTAGTTGTGTTCCTGACATATATTTCAGCATCTTGTGTTGTTGTTTTTTTTCATCTGGCCTTCAGATATGAAAGGCAGAGTGATTTTACTACTGTTTAGAATTGTCATTCAAATCGTTTGCAATAAAGTTTGCATAAAATAGTTCATTTGTACTTAATTTTAACTGTCAGGCAAAATGGTCGGCCCTCACGCATGTTCACTTCATCAAGTCTGGCCCTCTTTGAAAAAAGTTTGGACACCACTGCTATAGATAATACAAATCACTATTTTTCTGATTTTTTACGCATATATTCATACATCCCTGCCTGAGACCTGTTCCCAAAAAGAAGAATCTTCCATTTCAAGGAACACGTCTGCATCTAAGTATTTTTGTACTTTTCTATATATTTTGTTTTTATTTCTATACCCTTATTACCTCTAGCGCTCCAGTTTTATATTTATTTATAATATAGTGAAGGAGTTTAAGCATGCATGGGATAGGTATAAAGCTATTCTAGATATAAGATAAGGTCAGGGACTAATGAAAGTATTACTTTACTGAGAGGGTAGTGGATGCATGGAATAGTCTTCCAGTAGAAGTGGTAGAGGTTAATACAGTGAAGGAGTTTAAGCATGCATGGGATAGGCATAAAGCTACCCTAGATATAAGATAAGGTCAGGGACTAATGAAAGGATTACTTTACAGAGAGGGTAGAGGATGCATGTAATAGTTTTCCAGCAGAAGTGGTAGAGGTTAATACAGTGAAGGAGTTTAAGCATCCATGGGACTGGTATAAGGCTATCCTAGATATAAGATAAGGCCAGGGACTAATGAAAGTATTACATTACTGAGAGGGTAGTGGATGTATGGAATTGTCTTCTGGTAGAAGTGGTAGAGGTTAATACAGTGAAGGAGTTTAAGCATGCATGGGATAGGTATAAGGCTATCCTAGATATAAGACAAGGCCAGACACAAAGCAGAACAGTTGGGAGGCATGTAAGTGGCATTTCTGGGGTGGAGTTGCATGGGGGGTTGGGGGGGGCCCTGGGGAAACTTTTGCACCGGGGCCCTGTGGTTTCTAGTTACACCTCTGATGGGGCACCTGTGTGTGTGGCATAATTATGGGGCACCTGTGTATGTGGCATAATTATGGGGCACCTGTGTGTGTGTGTGTGGCATAATTATGGGGCACCTGTGTGTGTGTGTGGCATAATTAATTGGGCAGAGGTGAGGCATAAATAGTGGGGCTCTGGTGCTGCATAATTTATGGGGCTCTGGTGTGGCATAATTTATGGGGCTCCTGTGTGTGGCATAGTTATGGGGCTCCTGTGTGTGGCATAGTTAATAGGCCATCTAACTGGCTTTACCAAGGAATCTGTTTGGCATTGTATTGGAGGAAATCCAGGAGGGTGACACTGTGTGTGGCATAGTTATGGGGCTCCTGTGTGTGGCATAGTTAATAGGCCATCTAACTGGCTTTACCAAGGAATCTGTTTGGCATTGTATTGGAGGAAATCCAGGAGGGTGACACCATCAGTTTCCGCACCGGGTGACACCAACCTTAGTGACGCCCCTGGTTGGAGGTGAGTTTCACTCTCCATTTGTCCCTGTTAACTCATCATAAATTTTATTTTGTTTGTTCAAATCTGGAAAATGTTACATTCTTTCTAACTCTTTTACCTCCTTCATGGTCTGACTGTTTAGACCATATTGTACAGTTGAGGACAAAGAATACTGTACCCACACAAATGATATATTGTTTTATTCAGGATAAATATTGCTTTCTTTTGATGCCATTATTTTGATCACATCATATAATTTACTATAAAAGAATAATACAATAGTGTGAGAAGAAATTTGAAATAAAATACCTTTTCTAACTTTTACTTGAAAAATCTTTTACAATTCTACAAAAGCAAATAAAACAAACTGATAAATAGATTATAATATTTGTCCTGAGTTTAGAAGTACCCCATGTGTTTTAAAACCTTTTTTTTTTTAGCACATTGCTTTTCCCTAACCATTTGTTTTTCAGCATTACCTATCATGGGATTGTAGCCCTAACCTTAGGTCCACTTTAAACAAAAAAACAAAAAAAATAAAAAACTGAAAATATATATTTTTCTTTTTAAAATAATCTAGGGGGTAGTGGTGTTTGGGACAGGGAGAGACTAAAGCTGTCAAAGTCAGGCACTGGCTTTGATGGCTAAACACATCTGGTTGCTGTGATTGACTGTCCCAGCGCCTGGATGTGACAGAGTGGGCATCTGCAGATTTGGCTGGAGTGCCTCTGTCCAAAGGTAATCAGCCATGTCTTTTACTGCCTTGCCTGGTATGCCAGAATACAAAGGAATGTTTCCCAATGATGTGTATATAAACACATTTAAATAAAATAAACATACAATAGTGTAATATGTCTGAGCAGGTGATGTGCAAAAAAATGTGCTATTTTATATACTCACAACATTTTTTAGGCAAAAACTCCTGATGAAGCTGGGACTAGAATAACCCAGCGAAACGCATTGATCGGGCATTTTTTCTTTGTTTGGCACTAGGACTTCTAGGTTTTATTCTGTACCTTGCTGTGGACTTATTTTATATTGCTGGGCTTACTACTTCTGTGTACACTGTAAGTTTATCTTTATATGCAATAATGAATATACAGATAATACTTCTCTATGCAGGGCCCCCATCAGGGGGTGACGGGCGATACACCTATCACAGCGCTTTAAAAAAAATTGGAAAAAAAAGGTGGAGGCAGAGACATTGGCATGGGGAGATTAAAAGATTTGTGGTATATTAATGGAAAAACTTGATGTGGCAAGTAACTCTTTGATGTGCAATGCAGGTAATGGGGCATGTCCTGGGGGGCAGCAGTAAATCCTGGATGTGCAATACGGGTGACAGGGCATGTCCTGGGGTTTATTCAAATTATTGGCATGATATACAAAGACCTGGATAAAATGAACAGCGACTTATTTGGGACTTGCTGGCTTTCATTACAGGCCAAAGAAGGTGACTACCCATCTTAGGATACGTTTCCTTACAATGACTTTGGGAAGGTAGGGGAGCGAGAGGTAGGTTTGGGGGGGTGGCGGCCCTGCTCCGTGTTCTGTATTTTCGTGGAACTCCATATTAATTCACATCTTTTATTCACTGAGGCACAAGAGCAATGGATGTTTGTGATTGGATTAAGTAGCACATTATTTTCACATCACGTACAATATTACACTATTGGATTTTTCTTTTATTTTCCCATAGGAAATCCTGCGCACTCTATTTTCTATATATGAATCTTTGATGTCCTTAAATTGTACTTAATATGGGTACATTATTTGGTGGCACTTTAGATATTTTAAAAAAATTAAAGGGTGCCTGTACCGCTAAATTACTTGCTTTTTTGTCAAATGTTTTTTGTTTAAATGGTGTTCATTTTGCCTGTTTTGATTTGCACTATATTTAAACATCTGACATTTAGTATTGCACACCGCTAGACCAGCAATATGACACCATGTCCCCATGAACACATCTTACCTTTAACCAGGGGTTCTCATCGGTACTGGCCTTTATGATGAACAATTTAATGATATTCTATTGAATGATATTCTATTGAAATTCACAGACCTTGTCACAGACATTGGTGCACTAGTACAGACAGTGATGATCCCTGACACAAGAGGCTTTTGTTTTATATAGTGCACCAAGGTGATGTTACAAAGTGGGATGGGAAAACATGTATAGGTCAACACAACTGCAGGAGATAGAGCTAGTACAAGATAAATACTTTTTTTGGTTCTCTTTTTAATATCCCACATTGTTTTTTGCCATTTTAATTTAAGAGTTTAATTTCCCTCTAAGTTCCTTTCCTTTTGGTCCTGGTGTTACAGTTGGTCCTGGTGTTACAGTAGCACTAAGTTGTATTTAGTGTTTACATAGCAGCAAACAAATACTAGAAGAAGACTGCGCAGTAAACAAAAATACACTAATGAGGTTAAATGTAGGCTACGCACATTTACCCTTTACTAGTACATTCAAGTAATAAAGCTTCTATATTGGACTTTGATGTTACTATTTCAGTAAACATTTGTGTCATGAACTTACCTGTGCACTGTTTTTGATTGTTGCCACTTTACTCTCTACTGTCCTCTGTCTTTCTGAAACTGTATTGCTTTGTAAGGACTTCTCAAATGGGCCCTAAAACAAAACACCTTTTTAAAATTGCAGGAGATGCCCTAGCACCCAAGACTTGTTCCACCAACCATATACTATCCAGGACCACAGCCCCCAGCTGGCACTCATAGTACTTACCCCAGCACCCAGAGCACACTCATAGGACTTACTCCAACACCTATATGGCACCAAGCATCCAGATAAAAACCAGATGGCACCCAGGACTTATACCAGCATCTAAATGGCACACATGATTTATCCTAGCACCCAGGTTGCACTCACAGGATTTACCCCAGCATGCAGACGGTACCCAGGACTTACCCCAACACCCAGATGGCACTTACAGGATTTACCCCAGCATGCAGACGGTACCCAGGACTTACCCCAACACCCAGATGGCACTTACAGGATTTACACCAGCATGCAGATGGTACCCAGGACTTGCCCCAGCACCTGAATGGCACACAGAGTCCCCAGGACTTACCCCAGCACTAAGATGACACTCAAAATAGCACCACAGGACTTACCCAAGCACCCAAATTTGCATTCAGAACTTTGCCCATCACCAAGACGGCACTCACTGGACTTACCCCAGCACCCAGATGGCACTCACAGAACTTACTCCAGAATGACTATTACACCCAGATAGCACACAGATGGCACCCAGAACTTACCAAAGCACCTGACTGTTTTGCTCTTCCTGTGTGTCTCCGTAGTCATTGTGCCAGAAGGTCATGAGACCCCCAGTAGAATGGGGAGAGGTAGCCTAGAGGGATGTCACCTGGGCAGTGCAAGGTGGGCGTTGGGGCAAAGTCCTGAGAGTAAGGTAGGTGTTGGGGAAAAGTCCTGAGTTTAACGTGGCTGTTTGGGAAAAGTCCTGAGTGTAAAGTGGGTGTAGGGGAAAAGTCATAAGTGGAAATCTAGGTGTTGTGCCAAGTCCTGGACATAATTTTGCTTTACTTTTCCCCCCATGGGTGAGCTCTTGCAAACATTATTATGTCCAGGCTGGCTTAGGTGGAATACAATCATTTTTGTCAAAGAGCCTCTTGTTTTGGGGGTGTATTTTTTCTTGAAGGGGGAGGGGCAGCATTTTATCACAATGTCTTGGATCAGCCCTGACAAGGTGATGTCACAAATCAGAGACACAACACAATTAAAACAATTTTAATTTGTGCATTTGTTTGCAATTTTGCTAACACAATTTAAAGGTCATTTTGTTATTCCGTGCACTGACAGTATAAACGATGTTCAGGTGATGGACTTTCTTTAACCCCTTTGTGGTGCTAGGTGCTTGCGTTCCAGAAGACGCAAGCACCATAACGCCACTTTTTGTTCCTGGCCACCAATCACAAGGTGATCAATAGCCAGGGACACAAGGGTAGAGACCTGATGAGTGGCCTCATCTGACAGGTGGGATCCCGCTGCAAGTCCGAGCACAGTTATATGCCGTCCTTGCTTCTTTTGGGACCATAAAAATAGAATGGCATAGAACGTCCTAGCATCACGAAGGCGTTAAGCATAGGAAACCTACAAAGCACTCTAAAATCTAGGTTATTTTAAAAGACAAGCCATTGCGTTTTCAGAAGATGGGTGTATAGGTGAATGTCTATATTGAAAATGATCATGCTTTTCACAACATAAGTTTATTTTCAAAACATATTTTTCTAGTATCTCAGGTAATAGATTTGAGCCCATAAACATGGTGGTACAAACTGGAAAATGATCTCCTTTATTAGATATTTACCAATTTGTCACCATATAGAGAACAGCTGCACATGACCCTACTTGATTTCCTTTCCTGTTCTGCCTTGGTCAAATGGTATATTTATCATTTTGCTGCAATGGATTTGGGGAACCAGCTCCAACGAACATAACCAAACAAAGAGGATCCTGAACGAAAGCAGTAAAACCACAGGTTGTGAGTCACTCCATTTTCACCTGTTAGTTTAGCAGGGACAGTGCTTTTGTCAAGCACATAACTTACATAATTTACATTTAACTGGTTGATAAAAACATCCTTTGTGTTGCTCACACTTGTTCTGACACATGGCTAAAATAATGAAGGCAGCATTTTCCATTAGTTCTATTAGTCTATTTGCGTGAATATTGTTATTTTGTGACTTCCAAGATGAAGGTAGGCTTCATTCATACTGCTCTTGCTAAGATGTAAATACTGTTATACTTAGATTGGTCAAATCAATAATATATGGTGGGAAATAAATTTCCAGGTCTGCTGAATTTCAGTACCCCCAACTTTCCTAACGTTCTGCTTATACCATAGTCATGTGGGGCTGGCAACCTTTGGCCCGGAAGGCAAAAACAATTTAATGGCCCATTTTGTTATCACCAGCCCACCCGATATCATCAGAGAGTAATCAAGAACATAGGCCTATCCCTAAAATATCTATTATACAATAAAGAGCTACTTTTTAAAACTGAAACCTCCTATTGTAGATACAAGTTACATGTACGCTAAACTATTTTTACATTTAATTATTTAAGTCCTGTCATCTCTCACCTCTCCTAAACTGAGATATCAAAGTTTGTTCTTTTGATTTAGCATCTATTTTGTAGTTTAAATAACAAAGAGTAGCAAAAAAAGTGTGTATTTGTTGTTAATAATCAATGCAAAATCAAAACTTACATAGATGGGAATGCACTGTATATAAATAACCCAATAAACTAACTATTATGTTACATTTTGCTGCTTCCTGATTGCTAGAGTGAGGGAGGAAACTGTTTAATTTGTTACTTTCAGTAAATGTGGTGAACCACCCTCCTCCTTTCTCTAGTTGCTTAGTGAGGGAATAGAGAAGAATGTTTAAACTCAATATTCACTTGTTTAATTATCTTTGTGGAAAGATAACTAGGTAGGGGAAAAACCAAGCACTAGGACACTTAATCCTTCTATTTGTGAGCACGGTCTGTGGAGATGCTACCAGTCAAGGACTTGCTTACTGAGCTCCATAAGTAAGAACTTGCTTGTCTGAGAGAAGGTCTGAAAACCATCACTCTCTATGATTGGTGTGTGTGTGCATCAATCACGCTCTACACAGCCAATTACTGGGAAGGGGATGATCATCTCTGGCGTCTTAGGCATCATAGAAGCCAATCAGCTCTGCCAGGAAGTAATTATCTAACTTAATAAATACATCTAAATTGGTTTTGAATGATACTCTGAATGTTCTTTGTTTAGAAGCCTTTTTTAATCACACAAACATTTTTTTTCTGTGTGATTTAAAGATAATCACTAGCCCTCTTTAACTAGTAATGGAAATTTGGTAGAAAAATAATATTTAAAAAAGTGATGAAATTATGGGTTTCTATTATAACCAACAATATTGTAACTAAAAGTGTAAGTAAGGGGATACTAAATAACTCAAAGGGCAGAGAAATGTATACAAAGCACCACATTACAAACACATTTTCTTGTACAAAAAAATAACAAAACAAAACAAACTTTGTACTATAGCTGGATTTTTTTCCCTTTTTGTTTGACTTGATTATGATTGGTCACAACACCACTGTGGATACGTACGTGTGTGTATACAAGCATGCTAACATTTTGACCACAGCATACCTGAATAGGCATACTTGCTGCTGCCAAAATCCTCCTTTCTTCTCGTAGGCAGTTTGATACAACCATAGCCATGTGCATGGGGTTTCCATGGTACTTGCCCTGTGAGGTGGAGAAAGCAGAATATGCATATGAAATTCAGTTAGATCATTGTAAAAAGGACCAGTGTAAACATTTACAGCAACAAATACAATGTGTACTCTAACTACAAACATTACTTTCAAGGCTTTCCAGATTAAAAATATACTACTTCACACAGATTTCTGCCACTGTGGGTCCTCTCAGTTCTCCTACAAGCAGCCTAAAAGAGTGTACATAAATATAATTTCCCACAGCAGCTTAGTCTGTTACTAGTTTGTATGCTGGAGAACTATAAGGGGGTATGTACTAATATCCCACCTGCATCTGCTGGTTCTATTGTGGTTGAGAAAAATCTGGTAAAATAGCTTAGTTAACAATTCCTCATTTCCAACTGCTCCTTTATCCTGATTTTTGCTCTTATCTTGGAGTTCACCACTGTTCAATGTTTAATGACTAAATGTCCTTTTTAACTCTTGACAATTTATTATGGCAGATAAATATTGGCCCAGAAAAAGTTTCTACAGTAGAGAGCGTTTAAAAGGTTGTTCCACCACTGGACTGTAGAACTTACTGTCTAAACACATGATATGGGCATAATCAACACATTGGTAAACTCAGTACGCAGTTCTATAATTTTGAAATAGAGTTATATTTAATGCATCTTATGGCAGTCTCTTTGTATCCGACACCTGAGAAAACCCCAACAAACCCAACGTTAGGCTTTCCTAGAAAATATACAAAAGCATCCCTTAAATAAGTAAGAGATCCATTACCACATGCATCAACCTAAACTGAATGCATATTACAAGAAATAAAACAGCAGTATGGAGTATTAAACACATGACACAAATCAGTCATAATTAACAGAAACAAAACTTTTACACAATTTTGGTGGGCCTTTTGTTGGAAATGTATAAACAAGAAACGCAAAGCAATTTTTTTTAACACAAATTAAATATTTGAATTATTATTAAAGTGCCATAACAGAAACGTATTAAAAAAATATGTTTTTTTGTAAACAATAGACAAAAAGTAAAATATAATATATATGGCTGGTTTTATAATATTTATATGACGGAGCTTTCACACGAGGGGGCGTAGCTCGCTCAAGAGACTCGGCGGCCCTAATTTAATCCGGCCCTGATGGCACCATACTTACCGCAGCATTACACATGTGAGTCCAACCCACTGGCTGGTTTCACATGAAGCTCTACCATAACATTCCAAAAAATGATTTGTAAATGCAAACGTTCTTACTCGGTGCTCCAGGACAAAGACACCACCCAAATAATAACAGAATGCAAACTCAATGGACAACCAGCACTCGATACAAATGTGAGCTCTTTATTGATCAGACGCAGGCAACATTTTAACTCTCGCAAGTGGCTAGGCCTGACAAAAACTTGCAAGAGTTGAAAGGTTTCCTGTGTTTCCAAATGTATTGAGTGCTGGGTGTCCACTGAGTTTGTCAACCATAACATTGCATTCCACACTATGTGGAAATGTACATTTTCCACACAGAGTTTATTTTTTAAATGCTTCCTATGTCTGTGACAAATGTCATAGAAAGTCCAGTCTCACTCAAACGCCATTCTCTCTCACACAGAATGTGTCACCAATGTACAATGAAAATCACTACACCAAACTGTCCCACATAAACAGTTCTCCGTGGCCCCTGTTCCACCAAAACCCAAATCATAATTTAATGTGCGGTGTAAACATTTGACCTCACCATAATATACCCCAATCTTGCATACTGCATGGGATTCACCAACTTACAAACAACCAAGAGACCTATTTAGTGACATCCCCAGTGAGTTTCCCCTGTCACTGCAGTGCACAGTGCATTGCTTTATTTCAGATAATAAATGGAGAAACATACAGTATGTTTCTTCACCTTTTTGGGTTGACTAGATTGCTAACCTCTGGAAATTTGTTAACTGAAACTCGCAATCAAAATGAGTACTAATTCCATTCAATTAAACCTGTTTGCTCCAACTTCAGGTTTACAGCTATTAATTGTGATGTCACAGGAGATTTGAACTTCAGTGTTGTCAATATTAATAATGATGTCATGGGAGATTTAAAGTTCAGTGTGGCCAAAGACTAATAATGATGTCACCAGAGATTTAAATGTTTGTTCAGGGTTCAAAACTTGCTTTAACCTGATTAGATATTTACACTTCCTTGTGACCTACATAGAAATGACCACAACAAAAGCACAATTGAAGTTCCTATTTGAACATCAGGTGAAAATAGACTGTGTTAGACCATACACCTTTTAAATGCAAGAGGGACAAACAATATTGCTTTCAGTGTTAATGCAGATGAAGAAAATGACTCCATGGGAGCATATGTCTTAAATGGGAGGCAGAACAAACACATTTTAATTTTTTTGGGTAAATAAATAGGTAAGATTGATTCTATCGGCTCCATTTAATGGGTGCGGTAAAAAAAAAAAAATCCACTCCTGTTAAAATAGCCCTATCCCAACACTGAACTGCATGGTAATTACTAAAAATCGATTCAATTAGTAATAGTTAAGCAGTAATGAGCAAAAACTTTGCCTCAGAACCCTCCCCCTTTTTTTCATATTGCAGGACCAAAATAGCTTCTGCCCCACAAAAGAACATTAAGGATGGGGCTTGTGCATTAGTACGTCTATGGGTACATTGGCAAGAATGTGGGTGCATTGGCAAACCATGGGGGTACATCGGCAAGCCTTTGTGTGCATTGGCAAGTCCTGTGGGTGCATTGGCGAGTACTGGGCACATTGAGTGGCATTCACAAGATTATGGGTGCATTAGCAAATCCTTGGGTGCATTGACAAGTCTTGGAGGTGTATTGGCATATCTGAGGGGCAGTGGAAAGTCTGTGAGAAATAAATAGAATAAAGAAATGTTTTAATAATATTTTAATAAACATAAAAGGGTCACCTTATATTTAGGATTTTACATTTTCTTTTAAATTAAGATCCAAGTTTTTGGAGGTCGCCTTATAACTAGGGTCATTTAATATTCAAGAAAACACAGTATTAAAAACAAATTTCATTTTTTTAAAGAGGGGCACCCATGGCTATTAGAGAGGTAGGGAACCCTTTGTGCAGTGTTGGACCCATAGGTTATATAGAGGGCAGCCCCCCACATATGTTTTAATTAAGTGCATATAAAAAGTATAAATAACATTTGGTGTCTATCTCCAGCATACATTTTGAGAATTTTATCCATGATGCAACATTCTCCAACTGTGGCCAGAGCCTGCACGATGATGTCATAGGATACACCCCTGCTCTCTTACCGGTTCCTGTGTATCACTAGTGGGCAAGACTAGGTGGCTGTGTACAACTTTAGGATGTACTATTCCGTCCTGATTTTCAATGCCTAAATGCTAGGAAGTTTAATAGTTCGTCTTGGCTCCCAGTAATGAGCTGTGCTCAGATTCCACTGCAGGGACTTGCAATTTTTTGACAGGGACCCACAGGGTCTATTAAGACCCTGATCGGGTGTCTGCCATAGTGTTCCTGGCTACCGATCACCTTGTGATCGGTGGCCAGGAACAAATCGTGATGATTTGGTGCTTGTGTGGTCTGGGACGCAAGCACCATGCGTCACGAAGGGGTTAAAGGTGCCTTTAAATGATGCTTTTAGGGAGCACTGTTCTTGGTGGCCATTTACTGGACTTTGTGAGGAACAATTTATATTTCTATTTAACAATAGTTCTATGGACCTTTAAAATGGAGAGTGACGGGAGCAGCAGTGTGAAAGGTATCACCAATCGTTTCTGGAAGATAAAGTCCTAGCTCTCAAGGGAACTATGATTAAGCAGTATTAAATGTGTAAGGTAAATGTTGAGCTCATTCTTTGTACCTGCTTGTTTATTTAATAATATGAAAGTTTTTTTTTAAATTGTATCTTGACTTTTATCTAGTGTTCTCTACTGCATGATTCCAGATAAGGTCCCCATTCAACAGACTAGACCATTGTCATTTTCAGGGGTGTCAGATAAAATAAAGAGGTTTGGATTTATTTCATGTGGCTCATCTTTGGTATCATTCCACCTAATTTAGTTCCTATCTTGCCCTGCTTGGGTCAACACATTCCCACTAATGGGTCAACACGTTCCACCCATATTTTCCTAAGCCCAACCACCAAACTCTATTAGCCTGTTTTTTGTAAACCATTTTAAAGCAGAACAGCACTACGGCAGAATACAGCAGAATTAAAAAATAAATATCTTCCAAAAGAACTGATGTTTATTACTGGGGAAGCTTATAACAAATAATAGTAAAATCACCTTGAGGTTGGAAGCTAAAAGAGACCCTTATACCAGATTACAAACAGTACTACTTTGTATTTAAACATCACAAATGTTTATTTTGACAGCTATAGTTTAGAGAAATTGTTTATTAAATGCTACAAATTTGAGAATAAACCAAAACGTGACATTTTATTTACATATACATACATTAGAGAAAATGGTTTATTGTCTGTTGTATTTGTCCAATTTGTCCTACTGCGTCTGCATTTTGTCCTTTCCATATAACAATATTCAAAATGTGATTATTTTACCAATCCAAAAGTTAGCATTTTCATACAAGGCCTATCAAAACTGCTGAACAAACAGTCGCTACAAAGTAACACTGTTCTTGTCATCATAATACTTTCCATGTTTCTGTATGAAACCTGCAAAGGTCAAAGCATCTCAGAAATCTCTTATTGCTTTCGCTAATTCAGGAGATTTTGTGGTACTTTTGACTTTTGCTATTTCGTTTGAGAAATATTGACAGCTTTTCTTTTTATCTTTGTGGCTTAGTGACATATACAACATTGGGAACAACATTCTAATATCAATATTTTGTACTAAGGATTGTCTTAATTCCACAAAATGTAGACTCTACGAGGTAAAATTGTACCAATGTTGTCATTGTAGTTGAACCATTCTTTGACAAGCCCTAGGGGGATTGATACGTGTGTGCAATGCAGGAATACAATGATTGCTATTTTATGTTGACAAAGGTGTTGATATATCCCACCACATGTAAACATTGCTCCACTTTTATCAAGGAGCCTATTGTGTGAATGAAAACACACCCATGCCACCACTGTAATAGTGTATGTGTTGAGAAAACCAAAAAAGCGTCTTCCACTTATAGATTAAGTGAGGCTCTGCCATGGTTATTGGGGTTTCTGGGGGATCTCCAATGTTTAATTGGTGTTATGTAATTTTGAGTAATTCTAGCCTTTATTTCCTTCTGATTTCTCGCAGACAGTGCCAAATAACAACTAGTTGTTGTTTGTTAAAATGCACTCTTGGCTCCTCATTAGCAAGTGAAGAAGAGCTAAATCTAATGTTGCTTCACTCGCTGATACCATTTGTTTATTTCCTTTTCAAACTATTTTTTTCCAATCAGTCTGATGTGAACTGATGTGAAGTCATGTGTGGGCAAAACTACTGTTAAAACTTTGCAACTTCTAATGTGCTATGCAAATTTCTAAATGTATATTTTCCTCCTCTTTTTCAAAAATTTCCATCAACCTATGAAGTTTATATCTTTGCATTCGCACAACCGTTGCCACATAGAGTAATAGTTCTTACCAATACCAACATGATGCTATTTATTGTAAACCCATATATGTAGCAGAATTTACCTATGGAGAAAACCCAAACTAATATGGATAGTACATAAATATGGCAGTAACCTAACTATTTCAAAATACCCTACCTTTATTCACATTACCATGTCAAGTTAAAACCACCATAAGGGTTTCAAGACCTTGTAGGTGTCTCTGTTCTTCCCACCACATTACCTTTGAAGATCTTCTCTCATATTGCTATCTAGTTCCCTCTCTTCCAATATTGAGGATTCAGTATTTTATGTCTTCATCTTTCAGTATTCCCAACCTTCATTTTTTTACTTTCCAGCTGTTCACAATTATATTTAAGCCTTTCTGGATTTATCCACCCTTCCCCTCATGCTTCATCTATCCATTGATTGCCTGTTCTCCCCTCCAACTATAAAATTGGTATACATAGTTTATTATTGAGCATGGTGAATACACCATAGAAAGTATATTTAAGGGTAGTATAGTCATTGCTGACTTGGTTGTGTTTGGAAGGAATAACTAAGCTATTTTGCATATTTATATTTGTATTGTCATGAAGGGAAAGTACCAAAACACTGTTGCTAAAACACTTCCCACTCTTGTTGGATTTTCATAATACAAATGAGTTGCAATAAAATTGATCGGTAGCTGGTACATCCCCAAAGGAGGGTTGACATCTTTTGAGGTCAAACACTATAAATCTCATAGTAATGACGTCACTAAATGTGCTTACACTTTCATTTGTGCACATAAGGTACTTTAAGTTTAAAACGAGTTATCTAATTGTCTAATTAACTATGAAGAGATCATAAAAATCTTATGGAAATCCTTTCTAATCTGTTCCTTCCACCATTTACAAATAAATGTTTCCATCTTCATGCATTTGAAATTCTAGGAGCTCTGGAATGTAGTGTTTGTAATAGTTCAGAACACTAGCAGTCATAATAGTTAACTAGAAGTGATTTTGGAAGTTTTAATATATAAAAATAACAATATATCAATAGTCTATTGGCCATTAATTCTGTCTGTCTTTTGCCCAGCATCCCATTCCCATTCAATCTGACCTCCTTTATCTTGGATTGGCTGGCTTCTGTTTGTTCCCTCCACTATATTCATGCTACCTCTGCCTGAGTGGGAACTGCTACACTGGTAAGAAAATGTTTATTTTGTAACCCTTTCAGTGCTAGGTTAGGCTTTACACATTCTTTTGGTGTGATTTTGCGATTAGATTCAAATGTGATATGCAATGTTGACAGGGTGGGATTATCATTACTGTGCAATGTGCTGCAGTGTGTGATTATCATTAGTGGGGAATGTGCTGCAGTGTGTGATTGTCATTAACGTGTAACGTGCTGCAGTGTGTGACATGCATTAATGTGCAATGTGCTGCAGTTTGTGATTAGCACTAATGTGCAATGTACTGCAGTGTATGATTAGCATTAATGTAAAATGTGGTGCAGTGTGTACAGCCCTGTCTGAGGGAGTGTGATGATATTTGGGATGAGGTCTGTACTGCATATTGGCAGAGAGGGTATTCTTCTACACATTAAGTTTAGGGGGTTTGGGAGGGTGAGTCAGATGCAGGCTACCAATGCAAAGGTGGGAAGGGTGACACGTCAGCTAGATGGTACAACACAATTGTATTGGGTAAGTTTATAATGCATCATCATAGCTGTCAGTAGTTCTGGATTTGCAGGGGACAGCCATGTTTTTTTGGGATCATGTCCCTTCAAATTATGGTCTGTTCCAGCATTATTACAGCCCATGAACATGCACAAGATGCATTGCGTTTAACTGTGTATGTCTGACAGATATACAAAGCCTAAACAGTGGGAACAGGGTAACCTGCATATCAATACTGTGGGGACACGCAACGATGTGTGAGGTTGCATAACTCCGCCCATTTTGTCTCGGAACATCAAAAAAGAAAGTTCATAAGTATGCATTATAGTGAGGTATCTTTTTATAGGAAATGATCATTGGTGGCACCATCTGCGGTTTGAAAGAGACTGGGTTTTGTGTGACATATTTGTGTGACATATTTTAAGATTTGGTGGCACTTATGACTAGGAAGCATCATAAGTTCTATTCTTTGTGGACAATGCACCACAAAACTCAAACCATTTATAATGTAAATGCAATTCTATGAGGTTTCATGTCAAACAAACTGTGAGGGCTGGAGTCAAAAAAAGTCTCACAGTGTATGATGCATTAAGGTTACTTAGATGGAGGGCCCACATATAGATGCTTGCCCTGGGTCCCATTAACTTTAAATACAGCCCTGTTTGTAAGCTTGTGTTGAAGTGGAAACTCACCAAGTTTGTCCCTGCACAGTTTGTAGCTAAAATCACCTAAAAACTAAAACTTTAAAATTGGACTTTGCACTGTGCATCTGCTGCCAGTTTTTTTTTTTTTTTTACCATAACACAATTTTGTCCTCATTTCAACAAACTGGTATGTGAATGGTGGAGCAAAAATATTGCATCACATGCTGACAGTCAAGGCTGTCAATTAATAGCATTTGTCTAATTATATTTTGTCTACTATTATACTTTGGTCTTGTGAATAAGTATGATATGACTTTTAGTGTTTTTAGCTTATTAAGGACACCTCTTAGTATAGAAAAAAAATCCTTGTTACAAATTTGATGCAACCATTAACCCCATAGAATTTGTCATATATTTTTGATCCTAATATTAACATTATTTTGTTACTAAAAACATCTAAGTGTTCTCAGTAAATATAACGGATGACACCATCCTTTTCTGGTGTTGCTGTATCTCAGAAGATCATCAATATATCCAACAGCACTGAGCTATAAAGAGACACTTACCAAAAGAAGTTGCTTGATTCTTTTCAAATTGTGCCTTAACAGTAAGTTTTTCTCTTGAGAAACCCGGTTTAATTGATCCTCAATTTGAATCATCAAGTTCTGAAGGAGAATTGTGGCCAGAGAATCACTGTTTGAGGCAGCATCCCTGTACAAAAAAAAGGAAAAAATGATAACTATATGTGGTTATCCAATATAAAAGTATCCACACAACTGGAACATATATACCTACACATGCACACAAACGTTTAAAAGTTCAGGCTTTATGTATTATAACAAAAGGTGGAAGCACTGTCCAAGGGCAGGCAAAGTCATCACCTTGCTCAACCTCGGCCTTGAAGTTCAAAGTGAGTCGTCGATATGAACATATGTGTAGGTACATTTTATTTATAAAGAAAAAGATTTATAAGATACTCTTACCAGTCCTGGCTCTCAATCCAAGATGCCAACTGGTGCCGCACCTCCATGGGAAATGTATCATCATAAAACTGGTCAACTTGCTCCAAAAATCTTTGTTCAAGCTGTTGAACCTGACTCCACTGAGCCATACTGCAATAAAATATGAACACACATTTAGGACTAAGAATGCACACTAACTACTTAACAAACTTTGAAAGTGGCCTCATCTGATAAAGGTGATAATGTTGTGGTTCCCTGTATGGTCATTTAGGCCATGTCTTTGAGGATGACATAACATGACCTTGTGTGGGAACATGTTAAGAATAGTTTATTTCATATGACCATGCCAAGTATAACTCTTACTATTTCTTTGCTAGCATTTTTTTCTTTTTATGCCTTATTTTAACTGTTTTGTTTAATAATTTCAATAAATGTACATTTGCTTTTTCTGAGTTCAAATCATTAACCTCAACAGTTATTACTTTTTCTCAGAACAAATGTAGGGTTAAGACATCCTCAAGTTGGCAAGCAGTGACAGATCTTCCCAATATTGGGCACACTTTACAAATATTCAAAATGAACACCAATAATTGGATATCTGACAGACTTGTGTTACTAGTTATTTGTTAAGACTACGTGGCAGAGATATATAGTACTGGGAAACTATTTTCTGAAGGTTTGTGGATTTCCCCTAAAGCACTTTTGAAATGCACACGTAAATTATATAAAAGCCTGATATGGTTTGTGTACTGAAAAGACCATTGTGACTCATGCGTGTGTCCTGTTATTGCTCTTTCACAATGAAATGCAGGAACCCATTGGAACAATCCAGTTGACATCGCAATCAAAATCAAACCGAGATAATATTACAGGTAAGGTTATTTTATGATATTTTAAAAATGATGCATCTCCAAAGGCTCAGTGATTTTGTTCAACATTTTCTGTTAGTATAAATAACCAGAAAAAAAAGTTAAAAAAAAACAGGAAAAACAGAGCTCAGTAATCATCTATCCAATAACAATACTGAATAAGTACATTATTGAAAAACAAGCAAGGGTAAAAAAAACACCACATGTAACTGCTGTCTAATATCACTACCATAGCACATATTCACCTACAGCGAATGAAGAACTCAGGCAACCCAGGGAACACATGACATGTTTATGGTAGTTGCTTGGATAGCAGGACATCCAAGAACCACATACAGGGGGCCTTGAGAATGACAGGTTATTCTTGAATGGTCCCAAACCCCAGCACTACTTTTTCATTTTAATCTTTTTATAAACCCTGGAAAGGGAAGGTGCATATCATAAAATAAACTTACAACCATATTCATTAAAGGTTCACAAACAATAGAGTTTACATTAATGTTACAATCCATACAATATACAACAATATTTACTAAGTAGGATTAGTCATGCCTGAGAGAATAGCTGAATATTAAAACAGTTAGACTTAAGTATAGGAAGTGTTATAATGAGGTAAATAGTAGTCAGCCATGTTTACGTATTTGAGCTGGACATGCTTGCTACTGACCGATCCTGCCCAGCACTGCCTTTATATGCCTTGGGGATAGGAAAAATATCAATTAAAGATCTGAGAATGTCCATAGAATGTTAATAAATTGTTTGTCAAAGTCCAGTAAATTACCATCACATCAGGTATCTACCCCTGATATGCCTGGTTCCAATGAGTGACTAGGGCTTTTTAGTACTTTTGAAGAAAAACTGCATTGTGTGAAGAGCTTAGAGGCTGGATCATTTCAGATAAGTACAGAAGGGGTTACACCATTTCTGTAATTTACGTGTCCCCACCAATGTAGGATGTGGTCTATAAGTCTGAGTACCCAGCTGCCTCGAGTAATTGTAAAGCATCATCAGGAGGTTGAGATGGAGCCAGCTATCCATATATAGAAAAATATCTCTTGACATTGCCTGTACCCTTGTCATACCCAAGCTTGCATATACCTAAAGGGACACTTAAGACTTTTTTTTAACCTCTTGCTTACAAAGATAGTCCCTTCTATTGTATAAACCGATGCATATGTTTCTAGTTTACTGTCTGCTCTGCCTCAGGAGAAGTTAGCAAGCGTTTATTGGTCAGTGTATTTTACATGGGATCCACAGAGGGGACTTAATTAAGATCATACAGACACTCGGCAGCTAAAAAAGTACATGTCAGTTTACATGCCATTCTAGGGGCACTATAGGGTCTACTCAATAAAGAGAATTTCAGGGAATTGATAATGGAATCAAAGTATCTGATTTTGGAAAATTTCTCCCATTGGAGTATGTGTCCACCTGGCCTACATTGACCTACAGTTGAAAGCTCCCATCTTAGTTCCCTTGACTTCTATATTTATTGAGTAGATTGATTACATTGATAACATTTTTCACTTGTGTTACTGTAGTAGAGGCACAAGTGAAAAAAAAAAAAGTTTAGCGTCCCTTTAAGGATGGCATCTGAATTCAGACCTCTAGGTGCCATCAGGCATTAAACTCTAAAGCTTAGCTCATAAATGTAAAGTTTATGACAAACACCATAACAATTGGCCAGTGATGATAGAACACTTACATGGCTTGTATTATGCTAATACAAATGTATAACCACGGTAAAACATGTTATTAGGCTTCATAATATATTTTATGTTCTGCTATTGTAGATTGTTGGCGTATGTGTAATTTTCCATGATTTTTCTGGAACCCAATAAATCTGAAATATTTGTTTTTTTACTTAAAAGTGACACGGCGTGAAATTGTATTAATGAGTATTGTAGAGAAGTCTTCTTTATTTATTATCTATGGAATCGGCTCAGATGAAGATCCTGGGGCCATCCAGTTTAAGAGGTCCTGTTCTGCAGAGAAGTTGTACAATTTTTACACAGTGTAGATTTACTATGCATTAATTATTTTTTGTCCTTTTAAAATGAACCTGTCAGACCCAATATAGGTTAAGCCCGGTCGCTTGGAGCTTTTGACCGCCCTCAGCGAAGTACTTTGGTTATTGGTCACTTAGACCATTGGCAACCATTCTATTGGTTGCTCACACAGGGGGTTTAAATGTAGGCACCCAGATCATTGGTCCAATGTTTAAAGGTGTCCAACTCCGGCTCCATCCCATGCCTCCTGCAGGGACTCCCTACCTAGTCCGGCCGAATCCCAGCCCACTGGGGGGCAGTGCAATCACAATGTAGGCCGCATCCCCAGCCTGTAGTATTGCCTGCCTCATGCACCGCGAGGGTCTAGTGGCGGGGGGCGTGGCTTTGAGGGATGCGCGGGAGGTGTGAAGAAGGGGCAGGTCCTACTCCTGTCTTCTCTATCTGGCTAAAGCCAGAGGGGGAGGCAACCTGCAGGCTGGTGGGTAGAGCTAAGGTCCTGACACCCTATTTAAACAGCAAGCACTGTTCATTCAGTGCTTGCTCGTTTTTCAAGCTTGTAGTGTGGCTAGTCTCTCTACAGTGATCTCTATCCAAACCTACCGACTGCATTGACCCTTCAGACTGTATTTGACAACGCTCTGCCTACTCCTTTGGTGCTGTTGCCCTCCGGGCTATTCCTAGTGTGGACAAACCCTGACAAAAAGTCCATGGGTTTAAAGAGACTCCGCTTACTCCCCACTGATTGGTCGCTCCTTTCACCGCGATCCTCTCACTGGTTGCTCAAGCTATTGGCACCAGGTTTAATTGTATCATCCATTGTGTAGTGTTAATCCGTTTAAATTTTCATTGTTTAATCACAAGGTTATCAAGATGTACTAAAGTATAAATGTCCTGAAGTAACTGCAATTAAGGGTGCTTCTTGATTTATCCTCTATACTTGTCTTGTCGAGTACTTGGATGTGAGGTTGAGTACACAGGGAGGAGACCAATATGCAGGGGTGTAACAATAACCATAGAATGAAAGTCTTTTAGTAAAATGAGACTCACTTGGAGGTACAGACCTTGTAGTAATTGAGTTGTAATCTTCTTAGTAACACAGCTTATAGATGGCACACCATAGCAGGGGAACACAGCTTTGTAGATATGCACCAGAAGCAGGTAACACAACTTGTATGCAGGAGCGGGTAACACAGCTGTGCTATATGCAGAAGAAGCAGGTAACACAGCTTAGTAGATATGCAGCAGAAGCAAGTAACACAGCTTTGTAGATGTTCAGCAGAATGTTCCAGCACAGCTAATGGATGGCAAACAGTAGCGTGTAGAATAGCAAGGTACAAAATCAGGAGGTAAAGAGTAGTCAGGAATCCGGGGTCAGGGTCACAGGCAAACAGCAAAACGATAGACAGTCCAAGATCAGGGGCACCAGAGAATAATCAGAGTCAGGAACAATCCGTGGTCAATATATAGGCAGAATAAAATCACTACTAGAAGCGCTAGGAGGCTCAGGGAAGAGAATAACCAAGCACTGTGTTAAGAGCTTGGAGTCTTTTTAAATGTTCCCGCCCATCGCATGACGGCACTTGACGTGACGTGCATTCTGAGGAAGCGGACACATTCCATAGAAGGTTAGCGGACGTACGCTGAAGGGAGCTGAGAAGTGGATAGTGAGTGACTACGGGGGAGATTGTGACATTGCGGGGAACTTTTGCAACTGGGATTATACGTTTGGAGGTTCCTGTGGAACTATTCATCCAAATTAACGGAGGTACCCAGTCGGGGTACTGGAAATTCCGTAATACCTTCCAAAAGTTTAGCATTAAAGATTTCGTTATAACATGATTTATCCAGCTCCCTTAAAAGCAGATTCTAAAGAATTCTGATTCTAAAGCATTATTTGTTATGTCTAATAGGTATTTAGGATTGTTTTATTAATACCAGTGTCTTCAAGTTTGGTATTAATTAGTCAAACCCCCCTGTTTTGCTAAACTTGTATATTTTCAATCCAAATGTTATGACTACTGCATGCATTTAGAGAAGAGTTATCCGGTATATTGTAAACAAATACGTTGGCTGACATAACATTAGCACCATGTTATAAATCAAGAGCTAAATAATTGTTTTTACATATGTTCATGTGCAGAACGTTTGTTGAAGTCAAAGCAAAAGTTTGAAGGAGCCTCTTCACAAATATCTAAAACAAATAGCAAAATTAATGGAACAATGGACATCTATTGCATTCCCCTTGTTTGTGTTTGTAAATAACTCTTTTGATATTGAATATGTAAGTATCAAGTTTGAGTTTATACCAAAAAATCATCATTACCTTTATGGTCATCATCATCAACAAATCAGTTTTACATGCATTCATTTATACTGTAATGATGTCAAATTCCTTTAAAAGCATGATAAATGTATGCTGGATGCTATCATTAATATGTTATATGTGTCAATAATTTATAACAATTTGTGATTTTTACAGCTCTTTTCTCCCTGTGAGACTGGAAGCACTTTACAAATAGATAGAGACTGATCTAGTCCAAAATGGGGCCAGTAGGGGAATTTTATAAGTTTTCCAAAATTCGGTTGCTCGAAATAGCTGATTTCGGCCCAGATTGGACATCTTTGCCAATTTTGGGAACATTTTTGGTCATATTTGGTTGGGGGATTTCAGTCCTAGGAATTCTATGGATTCATCCTACTCAATATTTGCGAAAACCACAAGACTGACCTGATTTAATCTAATACAGACAAATTTCGGACATTTCAATTCTCTAGTTAAGAACTGGAGAATTGAAATAAAAATTAATAAAAAAATTGTTATACAATAAAAAAAATTATATTTAATATAAATAAACTAAAAATGTGTGCACACCGACCTTGACCTGGGGTTTAAGGTCATCACTCGATCTCTTTTTTTCGGGCAATGGAACACCATATAATTGTCTGGAACAGATGCTTCTAGAACAGGCCCTGCATTGCCATTTAGCCATGACGCAGTAATGCATGCTAATTTGAATTTTTCTATAAGGTGCTTTTTTAATTATTAATCTAGGATTGCAGAGGACTGATCTTATGACAGTCTTGGCGTCCTGAGTTCTTTTTCTGTACTTTGGAAACGTTGTATTAATACTGATCAAGAAACAAGGTATTGATTACTTGTTCCTGGGGACTTTTTATCCATTTGTACAAATGTTTTCTAAACATGCAATTCATTCACTAGTAGGGCACTTTTATGACAAAATACATGACATATACACATCAAATTTCTAATAAGTGGGTATGCACAGAACAGCATTTAGAGGGACACTTCCACCCAAAAATGAAAATGGTTTATTTTTTTTATTTTGCATTGTGGATTTCAGATATGTGTTTTGTTTTTGTTATGTGAGTTTATTTTATGAAATATTTTACTAAACAAGTGTGACTGGGTTCTGCCATTTTGTGAAATATAGTGTTTTTGGGTGCCACCCCCAGTGACTTTACAGTACTAGTATCTCACTTTGGGGCTGGGAACACCAAATACAGTCTATAAGTCAGAATTCTGATCATTCATCTGCATTGAATGGGAGGGTAATGTAACCAGTGGTATCCAGAGGGTGGTGCCAGGTGACATCCATGCTGCTGGCATCCCCCTTTTTTTTTCTGGCAGCCAGATGTGGTATCTTAATGGCACAATATTACTGGCATCTTAATGGTGCAATAATACTAGTATCTGAATGGCAAACTATTACTGGCATCTGAATGTCACAATAATTATGGCATCTTAATGGCACAATATTACTGGCATCTTAATGGTGCAATAATACTGGAATCTTAATGGCACAATAATTATGGCATCTTAATGGCACAATATTACTGGCATCTTAATGGTGCAATAATACTGGCATCTTAATGGCACAATATTAATGGCATCTTAATGGTGCAATAATACTGGCATCTGAATGGCACAATATCACTGGCATCTTGATGGCACAATAATACTGGCATCTGGATGGCAAACTATTACTGGCATCTGAATGGCACAATAATACTGGCATCTTAATGGCACAATATTACTGGCATCTTAATGGGCAAATTGGCTGGGGCTTCTGAATGGCACAATATTACTTGCATTTGAAACGCACAATAATTATGGCATCTTAATGGTGCAATAATACTGTCATCTGAATAATGCAATAATACTGGCATCTGAATGGCACAATAATACTGGCATCTTAATGGTGCAATAATACTGGCATAAGAATGGCACAATACTACTGGCATCTTAATGGCACAATATTACTGGCATCTTGATGGGAAAATTGGCTGCGGCATCTTAATGGCACAAAATTACTGGCTTCTTAATGGCACAATAATACTGGCATCTTACTGGCGCAATATTACTGGCATCTGAATGACACAATATTACTGGCATATTAGGCAAACTGTCTGGCTTATTAACGGCAAAATAATGCTGGCATATAATTATTGTGTGTGACATAATTTGTGGGGACTGTGTGACTGGCATTACTAAGGAATCTGGTTGGCACGATATTAGAGGAATCCAGGAGGGTGACATCATGAGTTACTGCACCGGGTTACACCTCTGAATGTAACTATTGCATCACAAGGGGGAAGAGTTATGATCCTGTTTGATCAGGTCAATCTCCTCTCTTTGTGTTGGAAGGCAGGTAAAAAAGGTTGTATGCAGCCACCTAGTCCTGCCCATTATGATACACAGGAGCCAGTAAGAGATCAGGGGTGTATCTTATGACATCATCATGCAGGCTCTGTCCACAGTTGTAAAGTGAGACTTGCTGGAAGATTTTGTAGAATGTTGCATCATGGATAACATTCTCAAAATGGATGCCGGAGAGAGACACATAATCTTAATTTTTCTTTTATATGCAATTAATTCAAACATAGAGAAAAAAGACAGTGGCATATGTCTTATATATGTGTTTATTTCAAATGCACAGGTAATCTAGTTACAACTTATGTAAGTAATAGTGTCCCTTTAAGGTGATTTTTTTTTTTTTTAAATAAATGACCACATTGAATAAGATGCTTTTTGAACACTTGAATCATTAGCCCCTTACAAGATATCGGCTTTTGATTTGCGCACCTAGGAGTCCATCTGGCCCAAAATAGATACGGATCGGGCAAGTTAACCAAATTTCAGAAATCTGAGAAATCCAACTACTCAATGTCCTTGAATTTGGGACCAAATTGGCTGCTCAGGTAGTCAAAGCATTGGAAGCATTCAAATCAGAAATCTTTCACTATGAAAACCATAGATTTTCGGCCACCCAATATGAGCCTGTCCCCTCCGAACATTCTTCAAACTGTATCGTCATACACAAAATTCACAGATTTTAGTTGGAGAATTGAATAGAAAAGTATAGAAGTAAACATATTTTATACACAAAAAATATTTATGTACAAATATAGTAATGTTATATATTATAATAGTAAATTTACTTTTAGCATTTATAAATTTTAATTAAAAAATATATTATTTCATGTTCATTTACCGTATTTATCGGCGTATAACACGCGCCGGCGTATAACACGCACCTCGTTTTAAGAAGGAAATTTCAGGAAAAAAAACTTAAATTTCAAATAAAGAACTTTGAAGCCCAATATGCCATTTTAATATGCCAGGATATTGCCCCCAATATGCCATTTTAATATGCCAGGATATTGCCCCCAATATGCCATTTAATATGCAGGATATTGCCCCCAATATGCCATTTTAATATGCCAGGATATTGCCCCCAATATGCCATTTAATATGCCATGATATGGCCCCCAATATGCCATTTAATATGCCATGATACTGCCCACAATATGCCAGGATATTGCCCCTTACTATGCTCGTTATGCCACCCTCCTCCCCCCCTTCCCCAGACCCCAGTACTTACCTCGTTCCTGCTCTGTCCCCCGGTGCTCTGAAGCTGCGTGGCTGTGAGGGAAGCGTTGTGAGCTTCCCTCCAGCCGCGCGGAACAATAAAGTTTGTTTAAAAAAGAACACACTTTATTGACCGCGCGGCTGGAGGGAAGCTCACAACGCTTCCCTCACAGCCACGCAGCTTCAGAGCACCGGGGGACAGAGCAGGAACGAGGTAAGTTTTAGATTTTTTTTTTTTCGGCGTATAACACGCACACACCAATTCCCCCCTATTTTCAGGGAGAAAAAGTGCGTGTTATACGCCGATAAATACGGTATTTCATATATAGCGTTTAACAACTTTATTTTCTTTTTATAATTTTTTGTTTAACACCTTCGCGACAAAGGACGTGCCAGGCACGTCCTGGGAGAAACTCCCTTAACGACAAAGGACGTGCCTGGCACGTCCTGCGGTGAATCAAGCAGTTTTCGCGATCAACGATCGCGAAAACCGCTTTAACGGTGCTGGTCTATTGCCTCGATGTCGAGGCAATAGCCAGCACCGAAATTTCTATTTTGGGGCACCCACGATCGCCCTACGGAGCGATCGTGGGGAGCCATATTGACGGAGCATGCAGCTCCGTCAATATGGCTAAGCCCTCTGCCGGTCTGAGCTTCGGAAGTGAAAGTAACTTCACTTCCGTCGCTCTGAATATGCTACTTGACTGCCCCTAGTGGTAGTTAAGTAGCATTGCAATGGAAAATATTTAAAATATATTAAAAATGCTGTGGCTTGATATGCAAATTAAATGTTTTTTATTGGGAAATGTAGAATTTTAATATGATGCCACTAGGTGAAATATCACAGACACATTTAAAACAAATATTGCTCTTACTTTAACACAATGTATAGATTTGCTTTGGTTTATTTTCTACATTCACTGTATAAGCAAAGTTTAGGTGATACAGTGCCTGTACAAAATAGAACATTTGTATGTTATTGGCAGCAAGGAACAATTCAAAAAATGTCAATATTTGTCCAGAGTTTTTAGGCAAGATATTAAAAAGGTTTATAAAAAGGTTTTTAGAATGAAAAACTAAAAAGTAGAGGATACAAGTTCCCACATTGAGAAACAAAATGGTGAAAAAAACTATTTTTAGGGATATATTCCAGTAAACAGTGAACTGTGATGAATTGACAGGAAAATAGCAAAACTCAGGCATTACATTTTTCAACTCAATTATTAAGGCCTAGTTTTAGTTCTACTATTGTCAGTTCACTTCGGGCCTAATGAATAGTCCTCATCAACTAAATAAACAAGCACCCTGTGTGTCATTTGTATTGTGCAATAGAAAACATTCAATAAATCATGAATAGCACATAGCACACACATTGTGGCTGCTCTTGCTTCCTGAGGAAATGAAGCATTACCATTGCCTTCTTTTTCTGACAGAATAGATTTATTGTTGAGGTGGTTTCTTGTTTTCTAAAATAAAGTAAAAGTTGTTAATGACTGAAGTGTTCAAAAGGAATCTTTTTTTAATTGATTTTATGATATTTGCTTAACAAAGTGTATCCAACTGGATGGATACAAATTCCATATTAACTAAAAAGGTAGAAAGAAAGACATTTTTACCATCCATTTTTTTATATTGTATAGACTATCAGCACATTTATTAGTAGCGGTTCAATAGAACCAGAAGAAAACTTACATAAAGTAAAATTGCATAACTACACAAAAGAGGTGGAGGACCCCGCTGTTGTGAGCAAAGCCGGCCTTACGTGTTCGGACACCCTGTGCGGGCCACCCCGTGGCAAGCCCCTCCTCTCTACCCTCTTGCCTGTCTGTCTCGATCTCACTCCACATGCCTGTCTCTTTCCTTTCACTCAATGAATGCCTCTCTCCCTTCCCATGTTTGTTTCTTTCCTCTTCCTTGCCATGTCTGTCTCTCCCCTCCTCCCATGTCTGTCTCTCACCCTCCATATCTGTTGTCTCTCTCTTCCTCCCCAAACCTGTTGTTATCTCCCATCTTTCCCCTTCCCATATGTTTTTTCCCCTCCCATATCTGTTATCTCTCTTGGTTTACAGAAAAAAAGGTCAGGATGTATTTGATATTGATGTTATTCAGAAAGAAAATGATTAATCAAAACATGACACCTTTGCCCTGTAAGTCATGCTTGGTCTGTAAATACATTTTACATAATGTTTTCTGGGAAACTCCTAATTGACCTAATTAACTGACTTTCCTTTTCCTTGTTCGAAAATATTAGTTGGCACTCAAGTTTCAACAAGTTTTAGAAATGTGGTATTAGAGACATTTAGATATGCTTAGCTGCTCTGCCATGTGATCTTATAAATGTCAATCATAAGGAACAAACCAAGTACATGTTTACTCTGATGAAATCACTACCAAAAATAACTCATGAAAAATAAAATATATCAAGTTTACAGTCCAGTCAATCTCACTTTCAGCAGATATGTAGTTGTTTCTTATTTATTTTTTGCAGCGCAACTGCACAGAAGCTATTAAATTCTCCTGGGAAAACAGAGATGTATTAGATTAGCTCTGCGCCTCCCTATCATTGATTAAGACTCAAGGCTGCACTGTACATCCAGGGTGGGGTCCCTCAACACCAGAAGCACAAACACAAAACAAAAAGATGATGCAAACAGTAATGAAATGTAATACTAAATTTTAACATTGCATAATAAAAGCAACAATATTAACAATATTAGGAAAACCATTTAAAACAGAGGTACGTACTAAAATGGGACGTTCAATGGTACTTTTGTCTTGAGGAAATGTTTCCGATGAAATGTTTCACCCCATAGTCACGGCCTCCTCAGAGGTATTATGATCTTGGGGGAACAATTCATGTTTAAAGAAAGTGCTCACACAGTTCCTGCTCCAATTGTTTTTCTCAAGGCTAAAAGGGTAATAATGTTTGATTGATAAAAAAAAAGATCTCAGTGTCTTAACTGTAGAAAGGATTTGGATAACCAGGGCAATATCAAATGATGTGGCAGTCTTCTTCTAAGGTCTAAGTACAGGATATACTGGCAATCTCAATTTATAATCCTTGATATATGGATGTTTTATATCATGGTGAGTAGACACAGAGGGGTCTGTTTACTAAAAGGTGAGTTGCAGGTGAGATGAAAATGTAATCTCACCAGTTTAACTATACATTGTGCGGGGACAAACCTGGTGAGTTCCCCCCCCCCCCCCCCCCCCCTAAACAAACTCACCAGGATTGACCCTGCATAATGTATAGCTTAATTTTTGGGATTAAATGTTCATCTCAACTACAACTCACATTTTAGTGAATAGCACCATAGGAAATGCTGCTGCCTGTCTACCCGCAATTATCACAATATAACATATCCATATATCAAGGATTATTATAAACCTCTATCAAGCACACTGAGATGACAGTATATTCTGTGGTTAGACCTTAACCTGTTCTATAAAAAAGGCTGCCACATCATTTGATATTGTCCTGGTTATCCAAATCCTCACTACAGTTAAGACACTGTGATCTTTTTTATCAATCAAAAATGATTCCACTTTCAGCATTGAGAAAACTGATTTGAGCAGGTGTTGTGTAAACACATTTTTTGTTTGTTTTTTATCCTCATTTTGAGAAAGGGACCTAGCAACTTGGTCTTGAAAGCTTGCATCTAAACTCCCAGTTAGCCAATAAATGGGATCATTTTAACCCTTCTTGTTTCACATTCATTTAACATCAATTGTTCACCAAAAATCACAATACCACCGAGGAAGCCCTGACTTTATCATTATAGTACTTATCTTTTGAAATTATTTTACTAATACTGTTATTATCATTGTTTTTATTATGCAACATTAACATTTCATATAACATATCTTTACTGTTTGCAATAAGGTACCTGCATCAACTTTTTGTTTTGAAATTCTCCTGAATAACCAAAATTGTAAGAACTATGTAGGCAATCATGAACTATTCATGTACTAAATATTGTAATATCTCAAAAGGATTGTATCAATTTGGAGGCATGTATCCTTCCAAGTGTTGTTATTTGGTATAAGGGTTGACTCATATATTTACATAAACATAAGCATTTATACATTTTAATAAAACATATTTTATATTTACTTTTTTTTTTATGTATTTAAATAATGTGTCTTGCTTTTTTTTTTACAAATGTTTATTTTATTTAATTTTGGGCCATTTCAGGAGGACGCTGGCTATTTAACATATAGTCGAAGCCCTTTCATTGACTTTTATGGGAGAACTTTGGCTATTTCTGTAATAGCATAGGTCTTCCCAATATGGTTCCAAAATATGCCAAAGTCAACCCTAAAGAAGTCTATTGGGAGGAAGGAGGCTACCATTTCAGCAGCCGAACTCCAATGTAATGATCACTTCAGTGGTCTCTGAGAAGCCTGAATTTGATGCATCGAAGAGATCTGATTGTGTCCGAAAGTCAGAGATCCAATTTACTCACAGAAAATCAAAGCTACCAGAGCCGTTGAAGACTAAAAGATTCCAAAACACTACATGACATACTTAAATGACCTAGAAATCCAGTTTATAGCCAGTGTGATCCAGTATGCACCCTTGACTTGATAGAAATAAGTTCTCAATGAATTAGGCTGAACTCCAGGTTTATTAAAGACATGGAGGTCATGATGGGCAATAAATATCAGTTGGCAGTAAATGTAGGCATGATTCTCCCTCTGAAATTATTTGTGGCTCTATTGTGCCACATCCTCACCATGAAGTGCTTTTTTTTATCAGTAACTGTTTCTCTATGACCGTAAGTTTGCATATGGAGACCTGCCAGGGCTGTTTTTAAAGCAAATACCTGCAGGATTTTCTGAGGGTTCGTTGAGATGGTCTAGGCTGTAATCTGAACATCAGGTGACAATTCTGCTAGCTTCATAAGAAAATCTGTCAGAAAGTTGGGGCTCGGAAATAGAATTGTCAGAACACTAATTGAAAATGTATATAGATTACATAGAACAATAGGAATCCTGAAAATGCTGACACAGGATGCCCCATTAGATATAGTCCTGATTCTGATGCAGGATATCTGTTTATCTTGGGGTGGGGGGTCAGCAGCGGGATACTCCACATGGCCGATCTGTTTTGGAACGATAGATTGCTTGCTTTTCCAGACCTGCAGACACAATTTGGTTTGCCAATTGCAGAACTGTTTACATATCTGAGACTAAAGCATTTTTTAGTAAATACTGACATCCCACCTATTGACGCTTTGGGGGACTTGTAGGGTTGGCCCTTTTGCTCCAGAGAGAATGATTTCTAAATTAGGGGCCTTTCTGGAGGAGCTCCAGCCACAGAGGAATCTGGCGGAGACAGATTTCATGCTAAATGAACCTCAGAAATGGTACATGGCATGGCAGTCCACCAGAAAGGCCACTCATTGCGCAAACTTACAGGAACAACATCTTAAATTGGTACACCGCTGGTATTTGGTACCTACACGACTGTTTAAGTTCCACCAAATACCAGATGACCAGGGGACTCAGATCCATATGTGGTGGGTATGTAGTGTTCTAGATGAACTAAAGAGAAAACTGGGTGATAGGTGCAGGCAAGTTCTTGGCATACCTTTTCAGTTATTACTACATATGTTCCTGTTTCACATGGATATCCCATGTTGAGAGAGGCATACTAAAATACTGGCAACTAAGCTGTGCCTTGCTAGATACTGGCATTTTCTACAATAGGAATAAAGAGACTAGGAAATTCTACTTAGAGACCTGGGCAAATTTGAAGTCGGAGGGGAACGGGGAGGATCCCATTGCGTAGGACATGATATGATCTGCTGCTGGGGGGGGGGGGGGGGCGCACTCTGGGGGGGACAATGGGGGAAAAGTGTGTATGTATATGTGGCTGAATGATTGGGTGGATAGTTTGAAGCCCCAATGTGTCACTGTATGTATATATGTCAACTCTTGGATCCCCCTGTACTCTGATTCCTTGTACTATGGAATATGACCGAGAGGATAAAGGAATAGTATTAGAGCCAGGAGGGGATTCAGGAGCAAGATTCAGATAAATAGAAGAGGAAATCTGGAAAAGGGGGCCGAAATGATTACCCAGGGTTAAATTCGCTCCTGATAGGCCCGCTTAGATGGAACAGACTGACAAATGCCACTTCCATGTAATACGACTGGAGAAAGTGATCCTTGGGATGCGGGGAAAATGTATGTAATAATTTGTATTGCTAAAACTGTTGTATTTATATATTCTTATCTTTTTCTTTACATTGAAAACTATTAAAGACTAATAAATATTAAAAAAAGAAGAATTATTCTTTTGTTAAAAAGATGTGTTGTTGTGTATATCAAGCCACAGGTGATGTCATAAGCAAGAGACACCACAAAAACACTTAGAACACATTTTACTTTTAATTTATGCATTAGCTTGCAATTCTGCCAACATAACGTATATATCATTTTTTATTAATGTCTAGTCTCTAAATTTGCAGTATGCCAAGTTGTGCAAACACATGGCTATTTGGTTTTTTTAATTTCTTTGACAGCTGTTTCAGGCTCTAGAATTGCCAGTGTGTTAGAAACTGGCTAGCTATGAAACCAATATCTAGGATCAGAATTGATTAAGATGCTGCCACATCAATATCGTCAACCTATGAGGAGTAAGCGCATTCTTAATTTTTCATCATTATGTATGTCACAATTTATATTCCAGTTCTTTCGCAATTTAACAAAAAATAACAGAGACTGAGATACAATTCAATAATTATTAGCTTGATTAGTTAATGATTAACACTTAAGGGGAAGTGAGTTTTCTTAACAATATATTTCCTTCTTACATTGCATGCTTAGTTTAAAACTCGCAAACAATGATAGCATAACACAGTAAGAACAATACAAGACGGATACCAGTGAGAGATGTGAAACAATGTCCTATAGAATCCGTCTGTGATCCCCTAATAAATCATTAACTCTATAATTGTTTAAGTACATACAGGTTTTTTCATACTGGTCAATATGCGTTCTAAGCTCAGATCATGTATTTATTCATTATGAGAAATATAATAACAGTCACACTATACATAATACGTAAACCACTTGCCTTAGGAAGGTCCTCTTATTTAGTTAAGAATTGTTCAACAAATCCTCTCTTGTTAATCCAGAGCTGAGCTCAGCTGCTTTTAAACCGATTCTGGATTTTCAGTTCAAGCAACTAATCGGCATATATGAATTTTCAGGTTTACCCTAGTGTCACCAGGTATAGACTGAAATAGTATTTAACACAGAAACTCCCCCTTGTGGTTTTCCTGAACGTCAAAGCCTAGGCAACAAAAAGGTGTTTTTTTTGTTTTTTTTTAAACACCTCTCTCACCAGAGTGACATCAGACATGTCATACAAGGCAATACAGTTGTAGAATTTACATTCTTGATGGTCAGTAACATAACCTTTAAGCCCTGACGTAATTCATGCTATAAAAATACACAGATTACTATTTCATTTATTAAGCTTGTACCTGAGACTCATTGTTAATGGTATCTGTCTGCAAAAAAAATCAATGTTTAATTGGTAGATTGTCTGAAGTCTGGGCATGCTAAATAGAAATGCTTTAATAAAAGAATGCACATTACGTACTTTATTGAGCCTTTTTATAGCTCTATCAGGGGACAGACATGTTTATAAACTGGGATCAGATGTGTCTTCCTTCATTTGATACATGTTGTCCAGGGTTCAATAAGGTTCTTGATTTGTATTCTTTCATTAAAGCATTTCTATTTGAAATTAAATCTTTGAATTAAAAATGTCACGAACCACCATGACATGTTTCCCCGGTTTTAATACCTCCCAAAAATGGCAGATCACTGTGTTTTCCCCGGCCCCTGGTGCCAGACCCAGTTGCAGCCAGGAACCCAACAGACGAGACCTAGAGGCTACGGAGCCTGTTGCTCAGCCACCCATAGGTCTGTTTAAAACTCCCGCAACCCCGGCCCAACATCACTCGAATGGGGATTGGTTGGTGAGTTAAAGGGTCTAAACCCCGAAATAGGGAACCAAAATGTATCTAAAAGGTGAGGCGAAACAGAATTACAACCAGTGATGCAACCTTTCAGGAAAGGTAAGGAACAAGTGATGTTTAATGGATGTGAAACAAGAAGGGATAAAATGATACCATGTATTGGCTAACTGAGAGTTTAGATGCAAGCTTTCAAGACCAAGTTGCTAGGTCCCTTTCTCAAAATGAGGATAAAAAACAAACAAAAAAAAAATGTGTTTACACAACACCTGCTTAACCCTTTAAGGACCAGGGATTTTCCTGGGCCAAGGACCAGAGCGTTTTTCAATTTTTAATACGCGGTTTTTGAAACATAAATTTCCTCTCTCTCATTTAACGTACCCATACAAGTTATATGTTGTTTTTTAGAGGACAGTTAGAGCTTTCTTTTGATACCCTATACATAAAAATGATTTACATTTTAGTATTAAAAAATACATATAAAAGAGGAAATTTTTGAGGAAAAAAAAGTTTTTCCCCATTATTTTCCCAATAATAAGCTACATAACTAGTGCAACACTAACCCACTTATCCCCCCTAATTAACTAACTAATAAAAAAGAAAAATATTGGTTCCCAAACCCCCCATAACAAAAAAGACAGAAACAAACTCTGAAGAGTGCGATGTCAGATCAGTAAAAATCATGCAACAGGCATGCAGGGGTTAAATTTTATTAAATAAATATATTAAAATTACCTTTATTTATTCAAAAAAACTTTATAAATTGTAAAAATAAAAAAATCTGTTAAAAAAAAAACTAAATGAGGGCCATAAAGTGGAAGGAAACTGATCACAGTTAAAAACTGTGATCAGCAATGAAAGGGTTAATTTTTTTTTTTTTTAACCTATGTGTGTATAATTAATTTATTTTTAATTACAGGTCACTCTCTGTGCTTCACTATAAGAATGTGAAGCACAGGGAGTGAATTAGAGGCAAAGTCAGTGTGTGAACACACTGACTTTGCCATCTAATTTGCATGTTATCGCGGTGATGACTAAATCACCGCGATCACATGGCCGGAAACTGACCGATCGGGTCCAGGAGCTTTGCCTTGGGTGCGAGGCTTAGTCCTGGACCCGTTGCAGACTAGCTGGCGGTGCCCACGGAGCGCACCGCCGGCTAGACTGCATGACGAGTTAACTCGTCATAAGGTCGCTAACGCTGCGGCTCTTATGACGAGTTAACTCGTCATAAGGACGGGAAGGGGTTAAACGTTTTTCTCAATGCTAAAGAAAAGGTGAAGAATCCTAGGCGGCCAGACACAATAAAAGTTAAGCCTGGTTGCCTGGGACTTTCGATCGCCTTAAGCTCTTGGGGCTCTGCTGATTGGTTGCTCCAGACAAAAGGGAAAAGTTTTAAAGGTCCCCAAAATTAAAAGGATTAAAGGGACCTAACTCCGTCCTCAGCCCCAGCTGGTCGCTACTGTTCCTAGTGTACTCTCCCCAGACTGGTGCCAGATTTATTATCCATTGTGTAAAAGTGAATCCCTGTAAGTGTATTGTTCAATATCCCTGTTATCAAGATGTTTTACTGTAGAAATGTGCTGTCTTGTCCACAATAAAATGTTCTTGCTTGTGACAAACCTTGGTAGGCGTGTCTACTTCTGGGGATCGCTACATTTTGATTTATGTCCAGGGGGTTGGCGAGGAAGCTGACCCTCTATTCCTAAGGACTTAGACTGAAGAGATATTAAAAACCCTTACAAAACGAGAATTACCATCTGGGCTGCCTAGTCTTCTCGTTACAAAAAATAACCTATTTTTTTGCTAGCAGTTGCCCATTAACAGTGTAGCTGATGATTGCCAAGGTTTTTATAGACATTCAAGCATTCTTGGTATCTTAATAAGTTTATGATAAGATATTTAGTATTGTATTATCACCACATATACAACCTCTGCTTCTCACTCCCTATTTCATGAGTTAAGAGTGATATACTGCTTAAATAATTTTTATTGGACACCAAAATGTCTTAACTGACAGGCCTAATTTGTATCAGATTTGGGCACTGTTTTTCTAATTATTGCTTCTTCTAAGGAGCAATGGTTAAAACATGGTTTAAAGTAGGTAGAGAACAATAAAGCAAGGTAGCAGAAAATCTAAACGTACTGACAGTTGGCAACCCTGATGATTTTGTGCAACTGTTCTTAATTGTTCACTACTTTTTTTTTTTTTTTACCATTGCTCATTAGAAGAAACAAGGGTTAAAAAATGTGTATCCAGTCTTGTTATTAAACCCGATGGCAATCTGTAGAAATACTTTCCTCTTTGCTCTACTTTTGACAGCCCCAATGCAAGGTTCAGCGCATTAGTGGGTCTGCGCATGTGCAGTAGTGCTGACACCCAAGATTTGATCGCTGCCATTCCACATTGTCGGGGCAGAATGTGGGAGATATGCAAACCAGTCAGTCGCTTCCTCAGTAACAACCATACACATCATTCTCTTCAGTGCTACGTCAAACTGTGTCATAAAAATTCTTCAAGGTGAAGTAATACTGGACGGTCTTAAGCTGTTTGTCATTTGCTGTGGCCACACAAATGATATATTGTTTTTTTCAGGTTAAGAAGGGATTTCTTTTGATGACATTATTTTGTTCAAAGCATTTATTGTATTATGAAAAAAATAGTAAAACATGGTGAAAAATGTAAAAAAAAACAACTCTTTTCCTGACTTTTATTTGTAATAAATTTTACTAAGCTACAAAAGCAATGGAAAAAAAACCTGATAAATAGATTCTAATATTGGTCCTGAGTTTAGAAATACTCAATGGTTATATGTTATTTTTTTTTCTTCAGTGGACATCCCAGGGTATTGAACTTGGGGTATTTTGACACTTTTCATGCAGTCATTTTATCTTTGACAAGTTTTGGCGTAGTAATTTTTTTCCCACACACTTTCTACTTTAGGTATGCATTTATAGGGGTTGTTTTATTGCCAAACAAAACCCCAATAAATGTTCAGCAACTTCCCCAGAGTGTAGTGGTGCCCCACATTTATAGGTTTGCTAGAGTTATGTGGCAGGTACAGGGCCAAATTAAGGATACAGTCACTACAGTTTTAACCCCTTAGTGACAAGACATTTTCACCTTGACTTTCTCTTGGTGACAATGGCTGTTTTGACATTTCTGGGGTGTTTGTGTTTAGCTATAATTTTCTTCTTTATCACATACTGTCCCCACACAAATGATATGCTGTTTTTATCGTCATAAGAAGGGCTTTCATTAGATACCATTATGTTCATCATATCTTATAATTTACTACAAAAAAAATCATAAAATATGATGAAAAATAAAAAAAAAACACGAGACCTTAGCATCATAGGAAATAGTCTATAGTAGGAAGCACATATTGTTGCTACCCTTGCTACCCTGCATGGGTGATATATCCAGCTGCTGGAGGCCCTGATCTACTGCTAGTGCAAAGCCCTGGCCCCACTAGCAGTTGGTGGTCCCTAAAGGACAACAGACAGGCCTAAGATGTCAGTGACCCTTCTACGGGATAAGTTGTTATTTTTAGATTATTATTATTTTTTATTTTTTTTATTTAAGTATGTATTTAATTTTATTTCATTTTTTTACTTTTTTAAAAACATTTTTATTGAACTCTAATCTTAACTCTAGGGTTATGGTTGATACAAACCCTAATTCTAACTCTAGGATTACGGTTTTGATGAAACCAAGAGTTAGGATAAGCACAATAAAAAATGGGGGAAAAAATGTTTTTGTTTTTGTTTAAACCTGGGAGGGGGCTTGGGTTGGACCAGGGGGAGACTTCTAGCACTAGATTTAGTCTCTCCTCGCCTCACGAACGCTCCTTGCCTCACGAATGGGCAAATGAACAGTGGCATATTAATGGCTATACTGGCTGTGGCATATTAATAGGCAAATTGGCAATGGCATATTCATGGACAAATGAACAGTGGCATATTAATGGGCAAATGGGCTGTGGCATATTAATGGGCATAATGACTGTGGCATAATAGTGGGCAAATGAACAGTGGCATATACATTGACAAATTGATTGTGGCATATTAATTGGCAAATTGACTGTGGCATATTAATCGGCAAACTAACAGTAGCATAGTAATTGTCAAACTATCAGTGGCATACTAATGGAGAAACAGTGGCATATTTTAATGGGCAAACTGGCTTTTGCATATGTTAATTGCAAACTGATTGTTTAATGTTAATTGGTAAATGACTGTGGCTCGTTTTAATTGGCAAAGAGATTCTGTGGCATCTTCTGTGGGGCAAAATAACATGTACTATGGCACAAAGTGACACTGTGGCATATTCTGCAGGGCCAGTTCTGTGAGGGAAAGTGACACTGTGTGATGTTCTGTGTGGCAAATTGACACTGTGGCATGCCTAATCATGTGGGTGCAATATGAGTGCAAGTCAAGTGCTGTGGGTGCAATATAAGTGCATGGCAAGTGCTATGGATACTGTATGGTGTTGTTTTAAGTCCTTTAGTGGGTGCAGAAAAAGGGAACAAAAACAAGAAATTACATTTTTCAATAACATGTTTATTACATATGCAAATAGTCGAATGTGATTTGAAAATAGTTGCATTTAATATTAAAAAGTTTACATTTACATATAGTTTTTTACAATGCGACTTTAGAAAAATGTTGCCGAATGGGCCCCACTGCTAAAGAATTCGCCCAGAGCCCACTAGGGCCTTAAAGTGGCACTCGGAGCAGGGACAGACTATAGATGTCAAAGCAGCCACCTGCTATGACAGCTTTTAACATCCGGGGCGCTGTGATTGGCTGTCTCAGTGCTGGATGTTTCCAGGGGAGAGCCTTTAAAGGACATGGCTAAAGTGTCTCAGTACCGAGACACTTAGCCATGTCATTTTTATTGTTATAACAATATGCAAGCATGCATACCTCGATCGGATATACATGACAGTCTGGGATGAAGGGAGTTTTTCACTATGAATCATCGTTCATGAAGGGGTTAGTTGGATTAACAGGGAGGAACAATACTTTAGGATAACTGAATTTGGTGCCCAACACCTAAGGCACCAATCAGAACACAGGGTAAGAAGAAGTGGCCAATGTCCCAATAGGGGGAGTGCTCAGGATCCTTGTGGCAGCCCTTTAACTCTGCAGTCAATGAGGACATGAGCACCATGACCTCCCAACCAATGGGAAGGTGAGCTATCTGGCCTGGCATATATGGATACTGAAGGTGGCAAATTTAGCGACCAATAGACATTGGAGTGACATTTCCATTCATACATGGGGTAGGAGCCTGGTTTGAGCAACCATTGGGAGAAGCACCCATCTAACTGCTGGGGTCCTCACAGACACAAGTCCCAAGTGACTATGTTTAACCTTTATTTGGGCTAGCCATTTAGGTGGCTCTCCTGCCACAATAGAAACTTGGTTTGCAGAGGGCTATATTCCCCATAGGCACAGGGATTGGTAGCATGACCTTGGGAGATGAAGGGGGAAAACACAGAATGCACTAGGGACACTTGGTGGGGAGGTAATTGGCACAGGCTTGAGTCCTGAGGGTATCGTGCCCTTGCCAGAGGACAGAGAGACAAAGTATTTTCCAGCCACCGGCAACATACACTGCTTCCAGGCTGAATCCCTTTGGCCGTCAGCAAGGATTTGTTTCTGGGAGCAGTTCTGATAAAGTTTCAGTATCCCATTCGGCTGGTGGAGACCAATTAGTTCTTGAGCTACTCGGCCACTTAGAGGTAGCAATCAATCAGCAGACGAGCGGCCACTGTACCCCGTGGCACTGCTTCCTGAGAGCTAAAATGAGCTGTAGCAGGGCTCTGAGGGGTCGAGGATGGTGCAGTGATTATAGCCCTTTGGCAGAAGGGTCAAGGGGACATAGTCCCAACTCTACAGTCATGATGGTTCGTGACAATCAGTATTTCCATGTATGATGACACAAACAATGACAACTCACATTTTATCTTAATGCAAGCCTTCTTCCGGGCTAATGTTTTCTCCATGTAACGAGCTGCCTACCAGACGTAGTAGACCCTCTGTTCATTATGGGAAAATGCTCTGCTTGGACAGCTGGAACAATGCCCTGCTTGGAAGCCTCTGGAACCTCCGCTATAAGTTCGTGAAAGAATCACTCAGGACACCGATCAGTTGAACAGCAGACAGAGAACATTTATTTGGGGTTTACACAGCACAGATATACCCAACTGCAATAAGATAACACTTGATTAAACAATAGAAAACGTAAACACATTACCGGTAAAGTAGTATCTCGCCACTTGAATTTGGCGTTAGAAACAAGATAGTCAGGCTGGGTGCATGACATAATTAAAACAGTAGAAAACGTAAACATATTACCGGTAAAGCAGTTATCTAGCCACTTGAATTTTGAGCCAGAATCAAGATAGTCCGGCTGGGTGCATGACACTCCATTTGCCTGACTCTTTTAACCCCTTCCCGATGCTAGGACATTCTATGCCGTCCTGATTATAGTGTTTCTAAAAGACGCTAGGATGGCATAGAACGTCCAGCGTTAAACAACTCATCACGTCTCCCTCAGTCTGACAGGGAAAATGGAGCCGGTGCTCAAAGTGAGCACTGGCTGCATTTAACCTTATTGTGCTTTGCCCGAACCTGATCAGGTCTCTGCCATAGTACCTTCTAATCGGTGGCCAGGAACAAAACAGGACGTTTGGTGCCTGCGTCATCTGGGACGCAAGCAGCATGCGTCACAAAGGGGTTAAACCAAGTTTGGGCTGATCACCCAAGTGTATAATTAAGTGAATATTTTTAACCCTGCACCCACAGAACTTTTTAAAAGGGTAAACACTGTGGAGGATTTTCTTAGACAGGATAATGATCACAGACAAAAATCTTGACTGCACAAAGGAGAGTTAACTATCTATGTTATCCACAATAAATTATCACAAAAGAAAACATGAATAAATATATTATTATTATTCACAACGTTCAGTTCTTCATTCATTCCCTGAAGATGTAACCTCCCAAGGTCATTTATCCAGCAGCTCTCTGATTGTAACAGCTGGTAAAGCATGACTACTAAGAGGGTAGTGGATGCATGGAATAGTCTTCCAGCGGAAGTGGTAGAGGTAAACACAGTCAATGATTTTAAGCATGCGTGGGATAGACACAAGGCTACCCTAGATATAAGATAGGGAACTGGGGACTAATAAAAGTATTTAGAAAATTGGGCAGACTAGATGGACCGAACGGATCTTATCTGCCGACACATTCTATGTTTCTATGTTATCTCCCATTGGATTCATGAATCTATTAATATCGCCACTTTTAGTGAACCTGCTACATAGATCATCTGCCTGAAAAATAGCGATTCATTGGGACAGTTTCTGCATACTTACAGAATGTGTCCCACAGACAGATTTTTATGGTGATGGCTTTTAGCCAAACTTAAGCTGTTTGCACCCCAGGACATGCCCCATCACACACATTGCACATCCAGAACTTACCCCTGCCCCTCTGGACATGCCCCCTCACCCACATTGCAGATCCTGAACTTACCCCTGCCCCCCCCCCTCCCCCCCAGGACATGTCCCATCATCCACATTGCACTTACTCCTGCACCCACAGCCAGCTGTTCCCTGGTGTCTAGTGGAGGCAGCAGGGTGCCTGTGCAGCAGCACAGACATTCCCCTGCTGCCTCATTTGCTTCCCTTTCTTCCCTGTTCTGAATTCTGAGCGGGCAGGTCACATGACTCCATCACTTTGATGTCAGAGCAGTGCGGGAGGCAGAAGTGGAATGTCTGCGCAGAAGGCTGGTGAGGGGAGATTTTTTGATCTCCCCATCCAGCTATTTTTACAGATAGCATTTTTTTAAAGAGCCGGGGCCCGTTGGGCCCGTGACAGGTGTATCACCTGTCACCCCTGATGGTGGCCCTGGGCATGTATAAAACGGGGGATTGATTCATGGGAGGATGATATCATCTTGCCTCTTTACATGTCAATGGTAAGACCTGACCTTGAAAATGCAGTACAATTCTGGGCACCAGTCCTTAAAAAGGATATTATGGGGCTACAAAATTCATAAGGGGATTGGAGGATCCCAGTTATGAAGAGAGATTTAAAAAGATGCATTTTTATATGCTGAATTGGTTTGTCTTGCTCCTAAAGTCTACATAAATTTGTCAAGCCCTGTTCTAACTACCGTCTTTTTTGTAACACCTCAGAATGTTTGCTGTGCATCAAAGAGCCACACTATACAATACTAAAGTTTTGTTGACTGCAACCCTGATGATGTTGAGCAAGCAACATTACTAGTTGATTATTATAGGATTAGTAGCTGAATGTAGATTAGGCTATGGGGGCTGCACTAAGTCTACAGTACAAACACTAACTGTGTCGACTGCATCTACAATAATATTCAGCCAGCCATATTGCTGGCTTAACTTCATGGGAATTGTAATTATAGACTGGGCTTATGGTGACCTAAAATACACACTGACTTTAGAAAGGTCCAAGACTACCGCCTCCCTCGGTGGTTGAAAAGGGCATGAGCTCAGAGGCTAGAGGGAGTCAGCATATGGGCGGTGAAGCTCGGCCTGGAAGACTAGCTCCTAACACTAGAATGAGCCAGAACAGCTACCTTCCTGACTCTAGGAATGCTGGAATGCAACCCAGCACTACCGGGAGCAGGAAACTGGGCGTGACACAAGAGGAAGCCATGCACCCAAGGCTGGGACCCCAGGGATCTGAGACAGACAAGGGGACCGCCGTGGATGTAAGTGTGGTCTCAGTGATTGCACCGACAGTTAGGGGCATCATAAGTTGCTAAGATGTATAAGGTTTGTAAAAGACAGTGGGTTCACAATTGAAAAAGAAAATGTGGAAATTATGGGGTGGATTACCTAATTTTTAATATTGGTTCTTAACAGCCATATACCAAGTCTTTTTTTGAGGAGTATTTGTACTGTGACATGTAAAAAAAATAAAACATTCTTAACTAACTGTAATTTTGCGATGGTTTAATAGAAGACGAATAAATAATTTTGTAATATGTTGCTATTTTCTTGAATAAAAAAATGAATAATTAATGGCAATACAGAGATGTGTAATCATGGGTGTGCATTGTAAAAGCTACCAGCAGAGGGCATCAAAGTCAAAAAATAAATCAGTAACGTGTGAAAGGAAATAAGCAGTTATTGTCAAAACTGAGCACATTTCCAAACCCCTTTGTATAAAGGTTATTTTACCTCATGTTCATGCTAACACTGGTTTTATTATGCTTTTTTTTAAAAATAAACCAACATTTAATGTGACCTTGGTTAAATGTTATGTTGTCGTCATGCAGACTGTGTCAGACTCATTTGGGAATTAAGAGTGGATTTTACATGGGTAGTTAGTAGTTTATATCAATGTAAACATAATTAATTAAAATATTAATGTGAAAAAAAAACATTTTTTAAATTACATTTAGTTTTTATGCTAATTTACTTTATTTTAATATTTTGTATGTATTTTATTAATATTTTAATATATTTCAACTTTACCAAAAAATTTTTTTTTTTTTACTTCAGACCATTTCGGGAGGAAGTCTTCTATTTTCCCAATAGCTAAATCCTCCCTTTGACTTCTACGGGAGGGCTATTTCTGCTATTACACTGAAACTGCACCAAAATAAACCAAAGTTCTCTTCACAGAAGATACAGATAGAGGCTACGATTTTGGTCAGCTGGCGAATTGCCGGCATTAAAACACAATGGTCTATTTTCTTGCCGATTTTGGAGATCCCTTGATATGCACATTACACATGTGCATTGAAAAGTAGTTTGTTGACTACAATAGAAAAGTCTGAAATAAAAATGAGTAATTAGTGATCTTTTGTGTCATTGATTCAGGCACAATGTGCAAATAAATGATAACTTTTCATCATTTTTGTTTTAGGAATGGAGCTCCCAAACCAAATTAACCATTAAAAAAAAAAAACAATTACTCATAAACCACTGCACAAATATGCTGAAGATATAGCAAGACTCACAAACAATATGTAACAGTCATCATGTGCAAGTTTACTTTCATCTGTGGAAAATATTTAGCAATTAAGGGTCAAAGTCTGAAAAACAAAGCAGGTCAGCGGTTTTACTATCCGCGATCACATTAAAGACTTGTTTCTCCAAACTGGTTATTTCAGGGGACTGTTCTCTGACGACATCCCTTTTTGAAAAATAACAGTGAGCATGTATTTAGGAAAAAGTAACCAATAATTGCATCAGAATTGTATTCCAGTCGAACACTAGCTTTGCCTTTCACAGAATGCAGGTTGAGATGAAGTTACTAGCCAAATGGACAAGACAATAGAACCAGGAATTGATGGAATTGAGGCTACTACAACAGAAGCCTAATGAGAGGGAATACATAAAACTTTTGAGGGAACTATGAATGAACAGAAGCCCTATATTCACACTAACAGAGAGACAGCTAGTTACCCAATTGTTCAACATAGTGAAGAGGAAGCTGCGCTCATAACTTGAGATAGCCGACTACACATCACACACCAGATGCAAGGAGATTCAGAAGAACAACTAGATGTGCAGCCAACACCCAAAGCTGGAACTTCATTGCCACCAAGCCAATACAATAGCTGATGTGAGGAATAGGATTATGGATAAACTAGTAGACATGTGCAAAACTAAATTTTTTGTTTTGTTTTCGTCCATTGGGACGAAAATTTTATTTATTTCATCTAAAACGAATTTCGTTCATTACTGCATACGTTTCAGACGAAATTCGTTCATTATTTTCGTTTCGTTTTATTCGTTCGTTTCATAGAATTCTATGTATTCTATAAGCCGAAAGTCTATAAACCGAACGACCTTCGGTTTATAGACTTTCGGCTTATAGAATACATAGAATTACATGTATTCTATAAACCGAAAGTCTATAAACCGAACGACCTTCGGTTTATAGACTTTCTGCTTGTAGAATACATGTAATACTATTGGCTTTCTATAAACCGAACTAGAGTCCCCATTCATAAGAAGTTCTTATGAATGGGGCTCTCGTTCGGTTGATAGAAATCCAATAGTATTACATGCATTCCATAAACCGAAAGTTGTTCATTATGTCGGTTTATGGAATGTATATGTAATGCTATTGGTATTCTATAAACCAACTCTATTTCGGTTTATAGAATGCCAATAGCACGAATGGACGAATGATTTTTGTTTATTAACCATTTGTTCATTCGTCTTTCGTTAGTTTAGCATTTTCATTATTCGTTTTTCGGACGAATGGACGAAAATGCATTCGTCCGAAAACGAATGCACATGTCTATAAACTAGCTATTTCTGCTCCCATAAGGAGCCAGTGAGAGATCAGTCCTATACACTTTAATGTGCATAAATATACAATGTTTGCATTTTACATATTAATACTCCTAACACCCATTAATAGATGTCCTTTAGGTGCTATCTGCAGAGAAGTTTGTCTCGCTCTCCCTGCTGGAATTCCATGAACTGCTGCTGAGTGATGTCATCTTTCAAAATGATACCAGCAAGCCATGGCTACTTATTACTTCAGCAGGGGTGAGTTAAAACAACACTAAACAGAGATGCAAATGACATCTCTGTATGACTCCCTGCTGTGTGTTTTAAATCACCGTCTGAGTAAGCTTAGGACTCTTAAAGGACAACTGTAGACAAAACAAACTAACCTATGTTTAATTTGAAAGATTGTAAACATTTCAAATAGAAATCTTTTAATGAAAGTACACAAATTAAGTACTGTATTGAGCTTTTCTGTTCCCTAGAACTCTATCTGGAGGCAGATATGTTGTTTAGAATGTGGGTCATATCTTCTTACATTTTGGTCCGATGAAAGAAGATGTGACCCATCTGACCAAAATATAAAACTCAAGATTCTAAACAACATGTCCGCCCTTGATACGGCTAAACAGAGCAAAGTGGGCTAAACAAAATACTTTATCTGTATACTTCCATTAAAACATTTCTATTTAAAATAAAACTTTTTCAATTAAACATAGGTTCGTTAATTTGCCTACAGTTGTCCTTTGACAAAACCCTGTACATGTGGTACATTAAAAGTTGCAGTACAGTAACTTTTATCGCTGAAGTGTCCCATTAATGAATGATGGTTGTATGGTCAGAAAAAAATAGATATATAAAAAATAAAAAAATAGACATAAAAAAACAATAAAAATAGAGGAATAGAGGACAACCTCACATAACAACCATATTCCTTCAAACAAAATTTAACAGCAAGAACAAAATACTGAGGTTATCCCCCAAACATAGAGGAAACATTGCAGTGCTCTAACATATTACCTATGACTTATTTTAAAAGTTCTCATTAATGCTTTGTAGCTTGAATTCTTTTGTACTACTGAAGTAAATTATACACCACATAAACTCCATTGATTATTTCAAGACGTCACTCATTTTTTTTTGTCTTTTATTGGATTGATTTGAACATATTCATTTGAAGCTGTGTTTCTCAGTATTACTTTGGTTGCTCTATCTTATCATGATGCCATATTTAGTAATTTCCAATACTGACTGTCCTTTCATCATTGCCTTAATTGTGAGCAATGTGAAACTAGAAGATAGTTTTATTAATCCCACAATATGACAGCATTAATTAGTTTTAATGAACAAATGCATATATAGTTACTAAATGTGCACACTTTAGTCTTTTTATATGCATTTTCTGTCTTCACCCATTGTAAGACTTTAAGGAGCGATACATTCAATTGTTGCTGCTGGGAGCATACTTAAGCTCTGAGACATCAATCCATTTGTTAAAATAAAAATGCCCTGTTAAAATCTGAGAGAATAGGACTATTAATTGTAGATAAACATGGCAGTGAACTCTCACTGCTTGTCTGCTCTGTCCAAGAGGAGCAGACATCAGTGTGTAAAAGACGGGAGCCACCGGTCTTTTGCTTCTTCGGGGCAGAGGTAGAGCTTGCGGGATAGAGTGCAAAAATCAGGACTGTCTGACCCAAATCAGGACAGTTGGCATGTGGTTGCCTAGTGGTTCACCACAATTTACTGTGTAGTGAATATAGTGGCGGATCCAGGGGGGGGGGGGGCAAGGGGGCAATTCCCCCCCCCCCCCCCAGCAGAACCGGTGCTGCTGGTGCGGAGGTAAAAACCACCCCTTTAAAAAACAATAACAATAAAAACGCTCTTGCCGGCAGAGACAGAGGTGAGAGGAGATCGGAAGATTCCCCCTCACCATCGCTCTGCCTGCCAGCAAGTTGCATGGGGAGCCGAAAAGGCAGCACAGAGAAACCTCTGTGTTGCCTGTTCGGCTCCCCGTGCAGTGTGACAGGGAAGTGCCAACAGGTCACGTGACCGGCACTCTGACGTCAGTCGTTCGCCGGGTCCGTTGGCCACAACCACCGGGGAGCCGAACAGGCAGCATGGAGGACACCATGCTGCCTGCCACTAGCCACCAGGGAAAAAAGGTAAGTGCTGGGGACTTAATGGCAAATACTGGCAAATTAATGGGAAAATTGGCAGGGGCCTATTAATGGCAAATTATAATGGAATATTATTGGGCAAATTAGCTGGGGCATATTAAATGGCAAATAATACTGTCATATAATTGGGCAATTTGGCAGGGGCATATTAAATGGCAAATAATACTGGCATATTATTGGGAAAATTGCTAGGGGCTTATAAATGGCAAATAATACTGGCATAATATTGGGCAAATTGGCTGGGGAATATTAAATGGCAAATAATACTGTCATATAATTGGGCAAATTGGCAGGGGCATATTAAATGGCAAATAATACTGGCATATTACTGGGCAAATTGGCAGGGGCATATTATATGGCAAATAATACTGGCATAATATTGGGCAAATTGGCAGGGGCATATTATATGGCAAATAATACTGGCATATAATTGGGCAAATCGGCAGGGGTATATTAAATGGCAAATAATACTGGCATATAATTGGGCAAATTGGCAGGTGCATATTAAATGGCAAATAATACTGGCATATTACTGGGCAAATTGGCAGGGGCATATTATATGGCAAATAATACTGGCATACTATTGGGCAAATTGGCAGGGGCATCTTAAATGGCAAATAATACTGGCATATTATTTGGCAAATTGTCAGGGGCATCTTAAATTGCAAATAATACTGGCATATTATTGGGCAAATTGGCAGGGCTTATTAATGGCAAATTATACTGGCATATTATTGGGCAAATTGGCAGGGGCTTATTAAATGGCAAATAATACTGGCATATTATTGGGCAAATTGGCAGGGGTATATTAAATGGCAAATACTATTGGCATAATATTGGGCAAATTGGCAGGGGCTTATTAGTGGCAAATAATACTGGCATATTATTGGGCAAATTGGCAGGAAATTGGCTGGGGCATATTAAATGGCAAATAATACTGGCATATTATTGGGCAAATTGGCAGGGAAATATTAAATGGCAAATAATACTGGCATGTTATTGGGAAAATTGGCTGGGGCATTATAATGGCAAATAATAGTGGCATATTATTGGGCAAATTGGCTGGGGAGTATGAATGGCAAATAATATTGGCAATGTGCATGTAATGGGGTGATTGGGGCATGTAAATGGGGTGATGGGGCATGTTGTGGGTGTGCATCGTGGGTGGTGGGGTGCCCAAATGTTGTCTTCCTAGGGCAGCACAAAACCAAGATACACCACTGGGGGGAAGAGAGAGTAAAGAACACGGGGGAGAGAACACTAATGGGGGGGAGAGAGGAGAGAACACCGATGGGGAAGAAGAGAGAACACTTATGGGGGAGAAGAGAGAACACTGATGGGTGGGGGAGAGAGGAGAGAACACAGACGGGGATAGAGGAGAGAAGACAGACGGGGATAGAGGAGAGAACACAGACGGGGGAGAGGAGGAAAAGAGACAGCTATGGGGAAGAGGAGAGACAGTCAGACATGGGAAAGAAGAGGATACAAAGACGGACATGGGAAGAAAGAGAAGAGATATGGACATGGGAAGTAAGAGAGACAGTTGGACAGGGGGAGTGCGAGGAGTGTGAGAGAGAGGAAAAGACAGACGGATGTGTGCCCCTCCCGAGATCAGACTCTGGATCCGCCCCTGATTGAATATACCTTATATATGTGCGCACACACAAATATAAATGTAGATACATTCATATTCATAGACAAAAGTTGATTTTATTATCCATCAGTTCTTTTTAAAACTTCGCAGTATGTGTGTGCTCTAAATCCACCCATAGCCTAACCTTTCATTAAGCCAAGTCTACTTACTGAACGTGTTCATTTTAGGCTTGCACAATTATAGATCATTGTTAGCTCAATACAAATATAGCATGTGGTCAGAGTATTGTGTGCTAAATAACAATGACTGCCAAAATAGCACACAGTTAGCCAAGAAACACTATTTATGTCTCACTGTTCTTCAGGTAGAACCATAAAAACATAGAATGTGTAAACAATAACCATTCAGCCCATCGTATCTGCTTTTATTTTTACATCACTCCCTATTTGGAGCTTTGCCTTATCTTAAATTCATGATAGACTTGCTTAAAGTCCTTCAATGTATTAACACATCTGCTGGAAAGCTATTCCATGCATTCACCACCCTCTCAGAAAAATAATACTTTCTGTATCATATAATATCTGGTAACTCAAAATATTTACTGTTTACAAAACAAGGTACAGCATACACAAATAAATCCACTAGCTGTCAATTTGTGACTGAAAAGCAGAAAATTCAGCAAAACCCCTTTACATAGATTTTCCCTCAGGGGATGAGAGGGCATATATTAGACATGGAGAGAATAATCTGACCTTGCTGCCTTGAGGGCTTTGGGTTTGACAGGAAATGATGGGCCTGAGTGGCAGTGATATTTGATTCCCTGCAGGGGAGTGCTATTTAGATACTGAGCACCACAAAATTGCTATCCTCAAATGGACTTTCCCACTCACTTTCTGGGAGGACAAGAGGAGGAAAGACAGACTTGTATATCATTGACTTGTAAATGTTACTACACCCAAAACTATGAACTATGTTGCTTAGAAGCAGGTGCAGTAATTTTGGGAGGAAGAATACTCCAATTCAGCTATATTAGAAACACAAATGAAAAAAAAAGCAGGCTTAGTAGTCCTTTAATAAGGGATGGCCTACAGCACATATGTATAGCTTTCATGTATGTATACCTTTCCTGCTGCCAGTCATTCCTTATTAAATGATGACTTGCCTTTTAGTTTGTCTCCTCCAAACACACTAATATCTGTTTCTACTACAGGTTCAGTATCCCTTATCCAAAAATCTGTATCCTAAATGATCCGTTATCCAAAATGATTCGTTATCCAAAAAATATTTTGGATTTTGCCACAAGCTGCAAAATTCACACAAGCGCACAACAGTTATTTTTGTGTCCAGCCCCCTCAGGCTACTATATAGCCTTTCCATGCATGCTTAAATACCCCCACACCAACAAAGGAATACAATACAATGGCACATGCACAGGACTGACACACCAACGGCAGGTTCCCAGTGATGCCTCACATCACAGCTAGATCACAGTAAACGTGATTTATTTACTCTATAAAGTATTTGTACTGATGCTACTATCTTATTGGTTGTCCTTTACACAAAATTACCAGTTTTCCAAAATACTTCTGGTCCCAAGCCTTTTGGATAAGGGATACTCAACCTATATAGGCTTTAGTCACGAAAGAGGGAACTGTAGGGAATTTACAAGGGAATTCCAAAATGAAGGTCAAAACAGCGGTGTGAAGTATAGCTGACAACAGCGAGTACAACAAAAATACATTTAAAAACGATTTTATATTTTGCTCTTCTTTTTATTTATTCTTTATTGTATATGTTTTTTAATAAGTATATTGAAACCAAGATACAATAGATAAAGTCATCATCATTACAAATAAAAAAATATTTACTCTTCTTATCAAGAGAGACGGTATAATTGTATAATTGTTTTATGGAATATTAATTATTACAAAATGAAAGCCCTTTCCAACATAGACAGAACTTTTTTTCCAGTTCATTTGCATTGTGCGTTCACAATAGTGCACTTTTTATTGAATAGACCCAAGAATGGATCTTTTGCTCAGATTTAAATGTATGATACATAGTAATATGATGTTGCCTTACATTTATATAGTAACTAAATATGGTAAAACAAAGGCATGAGCAACATAGCAACATCCTCTCATGCAGTTATCCCCTTCCCTGTTTTTTTTTTTATCGTTCCCCAATCTAATGTGCGTCAGTCACGAAATGACTTGTGCCAAAAATGCAAAGGAAATCACATTATGCCACATTGAGATATAAGTTGTTATACAAGTTCTTCTGCTCAAAAAACTAATGGTATTATCAATTTATAATTGTTATACTTTTCACACAGCAATATCCTCCTGTAAAGACTAGAAATGCAGTACAGATCACTGTGACAACAGAGGTGTGGACTAGTTACTTCATCATTCATGCTACATCAGTACAGAAATGATTAATTCTCGCAAGGTGAGGCTCAGATTACATCATTGTTCATGGGAAGTTATCATCTTAAAAGTGACAGTCAAAGAAAAGGATACGGTTTCTCTAGCATTCAGTTATTTGGTAGCAGTATTGTCCTTTTTCACTAAACATGTGTAAACTTTGCAAAGTGATTGAAGTTGTTCTCTGATTTGTAAATAGGTAGAATTACCTGATATTCCAGTAAAAGCTATAACATTTTCAACCGTATTTCTATTGGTATTATTTTAGAAACTGGATGCAACTTTTACATTGCATTTGAAAGGGTGCGTACACACTTCACACATATACAGGTGAGTGTTCTAAAGCATCCATGGCACTGTGGAAAGTGGCAAATATAAGTCCTCACTTCTATACAGTGTGTCTAATAACATTTAATGTACACTACACATAAACCTAACATGTTAAATTCTGGAATGGTGCTGATTATCTCTAAAGACAGTTAAAGAAAATATAAAGTATAATTTAAAAGGGCAAAGTATGTCAACAGTCTGTTAGCATGTTGCAGTCACACTTCAGACCAGTGATGCTTCAGACCAATGGCTAACCTTAGCAATTCAGATATGTGGGGACTACTTATCCCATGATGCTCCATTAGTTAAATGGGTGACTGAGCAGTATGGGATATGTAGGTCAGAAACATGCAGTGCCAAGGTTAGCCATCACTGGTATATACTTCCAATGACTATAAAGCTCTGCTATGTTACTTTCTGAACTGCTAATGAACACTGCTCCAGAACAAAGAATATATTTGCCTATCCTAAAATATAAAAATGTAACTTTTAATTGACCAATAGATAAAACATAAGGACTTCAAATATATATACATGTGGAAAAATTCCACACAAAAGATACCCAAAGGGAAAGTTCAACCAAAACACACATTTTGACCCAAAAAATGGGAAAAGGACAGAACATAGATTAAAAGATAAATAGTACTATTAGTGTGTATGGCTTTCTATGTCACTAATGGGGGGAGAGCCTGGGAGGTTGAGTATCAGTGCTACAGCATGTACGTGGTAGCACTGTCACTCAAACTGACAGTGCTAATGAGCATGTGCAGTGGCACTGTCACTCAATTTGGCAGTGTTAATGCATTTTCTGGTGTCTAAGACAATGGGGAATGAAATCGGGACAGAGGTAGAGTTTGATAGGACAGAGACTAAAATCTGACACTGTGCCACACAAAGCAGAACATTTAGGAGTTATGTTTTTGATGCTGGGTGAGGTTTGTTAGCAGTGAGGCCAAGGAAGCAACCTTGTGTGATACTATTGATGATTGGCCTGTTTATCATAAAGGACATAGTCAGCAATGCTTGTGAATAGTTCATTTTAGTAGCTCTATCTATGCCAAAGGCAAAACAAGTTAATAATATACCTTTCTGATTTAAGGTCTATTTTTAGAAGATATTTCCATCCTGTACCTGTCTGTTATTCCTTACACTTCATATTAGGTTACAGGAACATCAAAAGGATATATGGCATGAGACAACACCTGTAAAGGATGGTATTTCTTGGTTCAAAGATTGCTTAGATTATGTCTATTTTTGAGTGAATAGAAAACTCACATGAGAATCTTTTTTTTCCAGTTTTAGTGATCACTTTACACCTTTGCTTTACTAGGGCTTTGGGAAGATATATGAAACCTCAGCTTTGTTGTTCCAGTGTATGGTGCCAAGGACTACTTAACAGGTCATTCATAATAATATCATTTTTTGTTTATTTTTTTGGACAGGGTATATTGTTTTAAAAGTGAGTGAAACTAAAATTAGAATGAATCCTTTAATCTAAAATTGGGTATTTTACAATGAATGTTATATGCAATTAAACCCCCTCCCAATTAATCCCTGGACAGCAAACGGCAACCAGACAATGAGGAGCCAACAAACTCAACTATGTGCAAGCACGGGAAAAAAATGTTGGTGTACAGTGGTATATTCATGCATTCAGTTAAACATTCTCAGAAATCTGTTAAGGTTTCTAGAATTTTAATATTTTCAATAACTTTGTCTTTTCCGTGTGCAGCTTAAAGGATAAAATACTATTAATTCAAAACTAATTTTCTTTTGAAGCATTTAATGCCAAGATGACATGTGTGCTGTAAGCCATTTATGATTAATATTCACGGTCTAGCACTTAACAGTTGAATCATTATGAGATCTGCTAATAAAGCTTCTATAATATGCTGCGACAAGGCTTCATTTGTCAGTGAATATAACACAAATCATTCATGGGTCCAGTTAAAAACACATCCTGTCTCTCTTGTGTCCTTCCTCGCATTATTTATTTTTAAATAGATCCATCTCTTTTATATTTCATGACGTATCTATTTCTGTTTTATTTCATTTATTTTTTTAAACTACTAAATTATTTGTAAGATAGATTGCATCATATTTACTCTTTAATAGAGTGAGAACAGAATGCTATGCATGTATAAATCATTTTTTAATGTCTTCATTTTATGGGCCTAAATAATTTACTACTCAGACACTGATTCGATGGTCAATCTTTGAGAGAAATGTTTATAAGAAATTTGGAATGACATTTCAGTTATGTTCTCTGGAACTCCACTAGGGTTGCCACCTCGCCGATATTTTATTGGCTCAGCCGGTAGTTAAGGCATTGCCGGTATTACAAAAACGCCAGCAATGCAATGCCCGGAATTTTAGTTATTGAGCGGTAGCAGCGCTACCTACACTATGCTGCTATTGTCCTGCTGCTTTTATTTCTATTTTGCAGAGCTTTCCTCCTTTCAATAAATTGTACTGGAATAAGAGATTACTGCTTTCGCGGGGAAGAGTGAGAGCACTTTAAGGGGAGACATGCCTCCCTCACTGCCATGCGGTGACCACTTATGGGTTTTTTTTGGGGGCAAACTGGTTGCCTATTAATGTATAAACTAACAGTGTCATATTAATGGGCAAACTAACAGTGGCAAATTAATGGACAAACTAACACTGGCATATCAATGACTAAACTGGCAATGACATATTAATTTGCAAACTAAATGTGGCATATTAATGGACAACTGGCTGTGGCTTTTAATGGGCAAACTAACAGTGGTATATTAATGGGCAAACTATCAACGGCATGTTCATTGTCAAACTGGCTGTGGGATATCAATGAGCAAACTAACAATGGCATATTAATGGACAAATTGGCTGTGGCATATTAATAAACAAATTAACAGTGACATATCAATGAACAAACTAACGGTTGCATATTAATGGGCAAACGTTATGGTATGGCAAATGTTAATTTATTCCTACCAAATGTTCTCTCCAATATCAGTGTATACTTTTGGAATATAGGCACTGAGTACTTTTATTGCATTGTTGCATAATAAGAATGTATACATTTTGCAGCATATATACATTTTGTTTCATATACATATTTTATAAACTGCAATGATACACTTATTATACACATTTTATAAATTGCAAAAAAAGTACTTTTATTATTACAGTTTATCTGAATATTAGAGAGCACTTACATATTGTGTTTTTGGGGGGGCATATTAATGAGCAAACTAACAGTGGCGTATTAATGGGCAAACTGACAGTGGCATATTAATGGGCAAACTAATAGTGGCATATTAATGGGCAAAATGTCTGTGGCATATTAATGGGCAAAATGTCTGTGGCATATAATGGGCAAACTAACAGTGGAATATTAATGGGCAAACTAACAGTGGCATACTAATGGTACAATGCATATACATGACCAATAACATCTCCATTCTGGACTCTTGAGTCAATCCTTAATGTGGTACATGTTGTTCTGTTTTTACTGCCAGATACTGTTAATGTGTATAGGTAAACTAGCTAGTCAGCATCATCATGTAGTAAAACATATGCCTGGAGTAAATCCCTCCATATGAAGCATGATTGTTTCATACAAATAACATTTTTATGACTTTGGCATTAAATATGAATATAAGAAATAAATGTTTATGGCACTGTGACAAACCAGGCCTTCCTCTAATATAATGTTTCCTCTACAGGTTTCCAGAATGTTTTTGGCAGCATTCTGTGTTAAAGGGGCAGTTACACAAGTATTTAGTAATATTTAGTATTCTAAATTGCAAACTGAGTTTTTGTATGGTCACACTTTACCATCTTAGAATTTATTAATTTGGCTTATAATAAAATTACAGGTTGAGTATCGCTTATCCAAAAATCCATTATCCAAAGTTTTTTAGGATTTTATCACAAGTTGCAAATTTCGCACACAAGTCAGAGTTCAAGTTTATTCAGCGACCTGCCCCCTTAAGCTGCGATATAGCTTGCATGGCCAGATTCCCTCACACAAGTATACCCACAAAGGGTAATACAATGGCATGTGTGCAGACCTCACATGCTGACGACAGGCTTCCAACAATGCCTCATATCACAGCTACATCACAGTAAAAGTGATTTATTTTCTCTATCGAGTATTTTCATTGATACTACTGTATTTCGTGAGTGCTGACAGGCTTTAATATATCTTATTGGTGAAAATGAGCGGATATCTGAAATGTTCAGTTATCAAAAAATACTTCTAGTCCCAAGCAATTTGTATAAAAGCAGACTCAACCTGTCCTACAATTGCAAACAAATGAAAATAACGGAAGGTCTTGATCGATATTATTATATGTGTAAGTACAGCTTTTACGGTTAAATACCGTATTTATCGGCGTATAACACTCACTTTTTCTCCCTGAAAATAGGGGGGAAATGATGTGTGCGTGTTATACGCCGAAAAAAAAACAAAATTCTAAAACTTACCTCGTTCCTGCTTTGTCCCCCGGTGCTCTGAAGCTGCGTGGCTGTGAGGGAAGCGTTGTGAGCTTCCCTCCAGCCGCGCGGTCAATAAAGTGTGTTTTTTTAATAAATAAAAATTTTAATAAATAAAGTGTGATATTGGGGGCAATATCCTGGCATAATACATGGCATATTGGGGGCAATATCATGGCATATTAAATGGCATATTGGGGGCAATATCCTGGCATATTAAATGGCATATTGGGGGCAATATCATGGCATATTAAATGGCATATTGGGGGCAATATCCTGGCATATTAAATGGCATATTGGGGGCAATATCCTGGCATATTAAAATGGCATATTGGGGGCAATATCCTGGCATATTAAAATGGCATATTGGGGGCAATATCCTGGCATATTAAAATGGCATATTGGGGGCAATATCCTGGCATATTAAAATGGCATATTGGGGGCAATATCCTGGCATATTAAAATGGCATATTGGGGGCAATTTCCTGCATATTAAATGGCATACTAGGAGCAATATCCTGCATATTAAAATGGCATATTGGGGGCAATATCATGGCATATTAAACTGGCATATTGGGGGCAATATCCTGGCATATTAAAATGGCATATTGGGGGCAATATCCTGGCATATTAAAATGGCATATTGGGGGCAATATCCTGCATATTAAATGGCATACTAGGAGCAATATCCTGCATATTAAAATGGCATATTGGGGGCAATATCATGGCATATTAAAATGGCATATTGGGGGCAATATCCTGGCATATTAAAATGGCATATTGGGGGCAATATCCTGGCATATTAAAATGGCATATTGGGGGCAATATCTGGCATATTAAATGGCATATTGGGGGCAATATCCTGCATATTAAATGGCATATTGGGGGCAATATCCTGGCATATTAAAATGGCATATTGGGCTTCAAAGTTCTTTATTTGAAATTTAATTTTTTTTTCCTGAAATTTCCTTCTTAAAATGAGGTGCATGTTATACGCTGGCGCGTGTTATACGTCGATAAATACGGTAATTGATGAAAAAGTTCCTGCAAGAGTTGTTACAAAATACTGTCAATACAGCTTCTCTGGCATTAGCATTCTAAATTCAGCAGGAAAAAGGTGAGACCGCTGTGTCATAGAGGGTTTGGCCATGAAAGAAGTGAATGCAAAGGCTTAGTCATGCTATTAATGTCATATGAGCACTCTTTTTATATGTATACACCATTAACCACTGTGTAAGTAACTCTGCTGAGCTTGTATTAAAACTATATTGAAGTGTGATATATGTCTCAGAAATCCATTCAAGTGGTCATATTTTTTTTGTATTTGGTTTCTCTCGAATTTGTGTTCACTGAAATTAAATTGTTGCATGTTGCGTTACATTACTGCAAAATATGTTATTATTCTATTAAGTAGACTGGTACCTATATTAAGAAAAAAACATATATTGATTATTGGGTTGGGGGAAAACAGCACAAGCATATAACTTACCTGTAAGTTCACATATTAGTGCCCATGAGATCACAGTAAAGGAGGCATAAAATGTCACTTATCAACGGTTTTTAACTACATTTTCTCTATTGCAGTCTATGGTCTTCAAGGACTTGAGATAAATTAACTCAGCTCATTGAATAAACCCTATTCACTCATGTGTGAAGACTCACACGAGTTGGACTTGGGGAAACTTTTGTGAGATTTTGCAACTTCCGCAACGTAAAGAAACTGGAAAAAAGATGGGGCTTAAAAGGAATCGTTGGACATGGAAAATCTACACCTTGATGAAGCAAACTTTGGTAAAACGCAGCGTGTGGACTACAGACTTTTTGGGTGTGACTTGGGGACAGCAAAACTGAGGATTTCAGCAGGGCTCATTGATCTTAACTTGTATGTAAGAACAAATGTTGTTTTTTATTAAAATAATGGTTGTTTTTTTTAATTTCCTCTTCTACTTTATTTGGAGGATGTGAGAAGTGGACAATAGATACCCGAAGGGTTACATGATAACTGCTCAAAAACGTGTGATTTGAATGTACTCTTACCTTCACAAACATTGCCATTTATTGTGCACAAATAACGTCCCATCTGATTTTTATCCTTTTCCTATTCTTGTATATGTTGATACTTCTGCTAAATGAATAACTAAAATGAGATGGGTGCAGGCCCTTTTTACTTCACTCAATTAACCCCTTTGTAGGCAACTAAGAACTAAAGCCGTGTTTTGACCAAACCATAGTACTAAATTTAAATGTATCTGCTTACAGGGGTTGGATTAGAGGGATGGTCATTTTTTTCACCATATTAAATATTGCTGAATTATATGCTATCACCGGAGGGCTGTCAAAGGGGGCAGAGAAGCAATTGCCCCAGGCTGCTGACTAACCAGAGTTTGCATCCTTTTTCACTTCTAAATGGCTAGTGCACAACCCTTTCAATCCAATTATCTTCTCTGTATACAAATCTCTGTACTTTATCTGTCAATGAATCTGTCCTGTCTGTTTATCTATCTCTGTTGATAATGGGTGGACTGATGAATTTGGACCATGGGCCACTAAATAGTTTTTGTTCCTTGGGCCAAAACTTGCCAGCCATCCCCTTATGCCACGGCAGCTTGGAATGCTTGGAGTTTGTTGCTGGTAACTATGGTAGTGCAATGAGTTTGTTCACTGGTCCTTAGTCTGATCATGGCACTGCCGGTGATAGAGTCTACTCTAGAGGATTTGATAATGCACTTTTCCCCTACATAAGTTAATAATGCAACGTTCAATAAATAAAAGCGTCAAAACAAAACAAAAACCAATGAGATTCCAGGCACCACTTAGTTATTGCACACCCTTTGGAAATTCAGATGGGCTTCACCAACCAGAGACCTCCACATATCCTCCAGTATACAAAAAGACAAGTCAGGAGATCAATTCCATTAAATGGACAACAAAGTTCTATTGCATACAAAAAGAATGAAAAAGTATAATAAATATGATCCGGATGAGGATGGCACATATTGCTGGCAACATGTGCCATCCTTCACCAGTATTATATTTAGTATAAAAATAAAATGCTAAATCTTTCACTTCCCTTTACATGATGAAACAAGTATATGGAAATAATGCTGTGTGGAACATCTCCTTTAATGGGGGACGTTTTTTGAGACTAATATCAACTCGACAGTTGGACTACAACTCAAAAGCAACATAATTTATTCCCCTATTGAAAATGAAAGGGAAAATGAAAGGGAAATGCTCCCCTCCATCTCGCATCTCCTTAATTCACCACATCTTAAACTTCTAAAAATGCTTAGTAAATATCTTTTTGCAAGGTTGTGATGGGGATGCATGTGTGGGAGGTCGAATGATGAGCAATTATCTCTAACCTAATAGACCCCTATGTATGGAACTGTGTTTAAAAGACTGTTTGTATGGGACTTTATGTGCTTAAATGTGTATGGGACTGTATGGGTGTGTCTGTGTCTGTATCTGTGACTATGCATGCTTTACTTTTTCACACACACAGTATATTAGTATATGTGTGACTATATTATAATATAAATATATTTTTAAATCCGATATCTTCATGGTTCCCAAAGCTTCCTAATAAAATACATAATATTAATATTACATAAATTATGTGTAGGTAAGTGTGTGCATATGTGAACTAGTGTGTGTGTGTATATATATATATATAGCCAGGTATTAAAGCTAGTATATATATATATATATATATATATACTAGCTTTATATATATATATATATATATATATATATATATATATATATATACTAGCATTATATATATATATATATATATATATATATATATATATATATATAAACTAGCTTTATATATATATATATATATATATATATATATATACAAGCTATATATATATATATATATATATATATATACATACACACACACACACACACACACTAGCTTTAACACCTGGCTTTCTCCTGGGATTTAGATTTGGGATGTTATTCGGGGTCACATCAGGGAAAATTTTGTAGCTCCAAATTTGGCTTCCGAATTACGATCCTGATGTACCCTGAATCTTTCTGAACTTCGGGCCAATTAGCTTAGAAATCTTACAAGTGCGGTCAATTTGATGAGTCAGCATCCAAGTCCGTCATGTTGATATCTTTAAAATAATTTATGAAATTGGCATAGGTTCCTTCATATTTCTACCAATGCAGTAACACAACCATAGTTTATGTGCTGTCTAATCACCTCAAAACTTAATTAACTTGGAAAAGGAACAATGTAGAGAGCTGAAAATAGTTGTGCTGACCTAGAAATTCCAGCATGAATAAGCTGTGCAAATTGAATGATTCAAGAGTTCCACGTTCGAGAGCATCCTTGAGACAAAAAGACACAAGGATTTTCTGTTTTATATATAAGAAATATATATATATGTATTTATATATATTTTTATATATATATATATATATATATATATATATATATATATATTTATATATATACATATGTGTGTGTGTGTGTGTGTGTGTAATCTCATCCAGGAAATACTGTGTCCCTGATGAACAGAGGTGCATTCTGTTCTGCACTTCCAAACAGGGTTTCCATGTTACTTCTGTGCCAGAATTCAAATCAGCCGAATGTAATCAATGGTGTGGTTTTCTACTTAACTATGTTTCCATTCTTGGTTCTTAGTACAAGCCAAAAAAAGTTGGCATAAGGTTAAGAAACACTACAAAAAAAATGACAAAACTATTTTTTTAACAAGTTGAATTTATAAGTCATGTTCTCAAGACCTAAGGCAAAGGTTGGACAAACAGTGGCTCTCCAGCTGCAGTGCAACTCCAATCCCTCACATCCAGGCAGAGTCTGACTGATATTGACTGATATTGTTTGGGGTTACATTCAATAAGGGATGTAGGCCCACTTGCCAGGATTTCAAATTGTAAGGGACAAAGGCACCATGATCTGATAGTTGATCAATGATAGTTAACCTTGGAACTGCATATCTCATGATGCTCAGTCAGCCTTAAGGTAATATTTGCAGGCTGACTGTGATGTATAGTTCTAAACATCTGCATTGCTAAGGCTAGCCATTACTGCAATAGTCTGTCTAAGAAGATGTGGTGCATATACTTAAAAAGTTATCAAAATACCAGCCGGGCAATTACTGATTTGTAAGCTTGACATCTGTGTTGTGGAAGACTTCATGGGATATGAGTGCTCTGTTCTGTGTATTGTGTATAATAGGTTTAGTAAGCACTTTATAATGAATGCGTGTTTAGTTGAGTACTCCCTTTTTCATAGTTTTGTATATGTGAGGCCCTGACCAAGCTTTGGGTAGCACCCATCCCCATCACCGGTGCCCCAAAGGGTGTCTAGACCCATAAATTGCAGGAGTGTCACTGAGCAAGAAGGCTTTTGGTCCTTGGCAAGTAAAATAATTGAAATTAATCTCCATATGAGCAACAGTATTTAGTGTTAGGACCCACCATCATTGGAGTACTTTGGTACAGTGGTGAGCTAAGCATAATATGGCCATGTGAAAAAATCTGAGAACAATTCATACAGTCTGGGATAAACATCTTCTGAACCCTCGAAAGAAGTTTATGTTGTTACAGACTCTCAAATACAGAAAGCCACTAATATCTCCAGAGAAATTCTCCTAAGATACCAACAGCCACACAAAGTATATTGTGTGCCATTAATGGTAACTTACAAACTACAAATGGAAGTCCTGTGCAAGTTCTTGAGGGAACTACAAACAAACTACAGTCATTATTCGACATCCATAATTGTGAGGAGCACCCTGCACACAAAAACTTTACCTGCCAACAAAAGATATCTTAGACCTGTGTACAGATCTACAAGTACGTATATAAGTACCACAAAATCACCACATGTAAAACTTATGGCACTACTGGGATCCACACACAGAGGAACAGAAAAATATGATAGATTATACTGCTATGGTGGTTTAATGCCTTAATCACTGGTCTTAATAGAGACAGTGGATTTATTTTTCTTGTAAATTCTAACTGCAAACATTTGATACCTTTATGGATTTGCCAGAAGGTGAACTGATTAAAGACACTGACTAAACTGAATGTAAGAATGTTAGATTGCTATAAGACCAGCTAATTTACTGCTGAGAAAATTCTTCAGTCCTGTGTTTATTTTCCCTTTTTGTGAAGCTGTGAACTGTGCTTTGTAATCAGGGAATGTTGTTTTAGTCTCATTGCTGCCTGAAGAAGAGAGCTAGTAACTTGGTAATTGTGTATGTCCTTATCTTTGTTCTGGACACATCATTTCCTTACGTAGCTACTATATTCATTGTACTCAGATGGCTTTTGCATATTTATAAATGCACACCTGAAGTTTCATACTTTATCAATACATTTAATCACACTTAGCTTCCCACTCAAATTCCATCATGCTAGGTTGCATTCTTTTGTGTCTACATTTTTTCTAACTGTTATAAAAGAGGCACACATTCACATTGAGTATGTTCTTGTCACACAGCTCCAAGAGGTGCTTGAGTTATGTCATTGGTAAATTCCATGTGAATGACAGCTGAATGAGTATGCAATATTTGCTTTCCCAGTTATTCATATCCTTATGAGTGTTTCTGGCACAATAAGTCCAGGAGGATAATGTAAAATTTTAGTCTTACTTGGTAACTGGGTTGCTTTACCATTAAGCTCAGTGGTGAATCTAAATAAATTGGAGACCCTGTGATCAAAGTATCAACAAAAGAAGGGTAACGTTAAAGGGACACTACCACTTGCATAAGATGTAACTAGATAAACTGGTCGTTTAAAACAAACACATTTAGAAATCGTATGCCACTGTTTTTTTTTTTTATATGATTAAATTAATTGCATATAAAAGGAAAAATAAAATTAGGTGTTTATCTCCTGGCTCCAATTTGTGAATATTTCCAAAACTGCAACATTGTCCAAAATCATTCCATCTCTTTACAACTGTGGCCAAAACCTGCATAATGATATCATAAGATAGTCCCCTGCTTTCTTTCTGGTTCCTGTGTATCATAGTGGGCAGGACTAGGTGGCTGTGTACAACTTTTGTTTTTACCTGCCTTCCAACACAAAGAGAGGAGATTGACCTGATCAAACAAGATCATAGCTCCGCCCACTTGTGATGTAATTGTAACTTACCATGAGAACGGAGGTCCGGGAGATCCACACGCCAACGGGCAGACTCCATGCCATCGCACTGTGCGTCCTCCAAGACACAGCGGACGCACGGCTCTGGAGAACTCACTCCCGCCAGCAAGCAGACTAATGAAAAATAAATGAAAGAACAACAGCCTCAGAGACCTTTTTATAAATGTTCCTCCTCCCATCCAACTCCGCCCATGGGCGGGATCAATTCTAGGAGGGATATTTAAACCTCAGTCTACCAAACAGTAGTTGCCTGTGATGGTGCTCATTTCAGTCTCACTAGTGTTTCTTTGATTTTTTGATTATTGTTGCCGACTATTCTATTGATTGCTGCCCGTCCTGATCTCTGCCTGTTCCTGACTATCTGATTGCCTTATCCAGTTGTCCTGATTTACCACTTCTGACCCAGCTTATCCTGACTATTCTAATTGCTGCCTAAGTCTTCAGGCCCTGTGTTCCTGTTGTTCCATATTCTTACTACAGACTCATATCAGACCTCCTCTCCTTTGGCATTCAGTGTGTGGGGTACTAAGTTCTTACTAACCATCTGCGGCTCAGCCAAGGTTGTGTTATTATTAAGGTGAAACAGCCTCACTATCTGTATTGTGTATTGGAGTGTGTCTGTCATCCCATCTGCATTGCAGATCCTATCCTAGTATCTGAATATTACAGTAATTGTTACAATAAAATCGCACTAAATGCAAGTCTATGAAACAAATTCTAACTTATATACTGCATTCTGTGTCCCCAAATTTGTTCTGTAAAGACACTAGGGTATGGCAACCAAAAACACCATAGTTCACAAAATGGCGGCACCCAGTCACACTTGTTTAGTAACATATTTTATTAAATACAGTCATGTAACAAAAACAAAAGACATATCTGAAATCAACAATGCAAAATAAAAAATAAAAAAACCTTTTCATTTATTGGTGGGAGTGTCCCTTTAATGAAACTCAAACACAAGATATTCTGAAATATTGTTTCACTCACCTAGTGAATTGTAAACTGTCAAACCAGGGCTGGGAGGTCAATGAATGGATTGGGCCTTTAGCATTACAAAATTAAATCTAGATATTATGGTGGTTTGTTAAAGGCAAAAAGCTATGTTTAACTGAAAGATTTCATCAGGGGGCTCATCCCACTCTGACATCCGAATGCAAGGGTCTCACGCTGCTAGCACAGAGAGAGACTCTCGTATTTGCATGGGATTAGCAGGAGGGACCTAGTTAAGGTCTCCCTGCTGATCCCATGTAAAAAACTATGGTCTCTCTCTGAGCTAGTAGAGAGAGACAGTCGCAGACCAGACGGCTGCCTGCTTCCTATGGAAGCATGGCAGATGTCGGTCAGAGTATAAACTGGCGTGTACTATCAAAAGTACACGCCAGTTTATCTTCATACTAGGGACAACTAAAATTAACGTTTAGAGTCCCTTTAACACTATCCCACCAACAACTCCATCATGAGCTCGTTGATAGCTTAACAGCCTAGAGCAGCTACGGAAGAATGTTGCTTGAATATTTTGTAGCACATAAGAGGGGTCGAGAACAGAGATAGGGGAGGAGGGGTCGAGAACAGATGGGGAGAGGGAAAGAGATATGGGGAGTGGAAGGATAGATAAGGGATTTGAGGTGAGTCATGAGATTTTGCGGGGGGTGCACCAAAAAGCACTTTCGCCTGCGTATCAAAAACTCCTTCCACCGGCCCTGGCCCTTGGCAAAGTCTGTAGCAGTGGCCCCCCTCTGATACCCAATCTTTCTAATATTATTAAAAAAAACTTGAAGGTGGTGCAAAAGAATAATTTCAAACTTTTCAGTGTCATATTTGGCCTCAAACAACTTGCTAGTACCATCTCTCTCTCTCTCAAAAACTTGTCAGTGTCACCTCTGTCCCCAAACAGTTTCCAGTGCCATCTATGTCCAAAAACAGCTTGCCAGTAATATCTCTGTCCCCAAACAGCTCACCAGTACAATATATGTCCCTAAGCAGCTTGCCGGTGCCATATTGGTCCCAGACAGCTTACTATTACCATATCTGTACCCAAACAGCTTGCCAGTGCCACTCTTGTCCCCAGATTATCATTGTCCCCAAATAGCATGGCAGTGCCAAATTTTGTTGCCAAACATCTTGCCAGCCCCATATCTGTAATTAAACTGCTTGCCAGTGCAATCTCTGATGCCAAACAGCTTGATCTCAGGTGGGCCTTTTGTCACTTGCCTTTTATCGCCCCTTATTTACAACAGATCCAGAAATGCAGTGAGTATAAAAAGGCTGTGAAGGTGGAGACAGTGAGGGCCTCTCCTCTCACACAAGTGCATGTCTCGGTGGTCTGCATGGCCAAAATACAGAGCATACATAACCTCGAGTCTTTCTATCTTATCTTACTGAGCCCAGTCAGAGCTTTATCTGAGGAAGATGGCTTCCTAGCCTATGCACTCAAAAGTGAAAAGTGGTGCCCCGGAAATCTTAGTCAGGTTAGAGAGCAGTCCTTGTCAGCCCTACCCTGAATTCCAATGGGAAGTCCCCAGAACAACTGCTGTTACACAGACTTAATAACAACTTATTACTAAACTAATTCTAAAGGTTGATAAACTAGAAGTGGAAAGTGATACATTTAGCAGGAAGCTAATAGGTATAGATGGTTGGATATAGGTTCTCTTGGGAACACAAGTCAGGCACATGACCATTTATTTATTTTAACATAGAGAAAATCAATTATAAGATGACTGGTCTTTTAGAAAAAATCATGGGAAAATGTCTATTTTATTGTGTGTGCTTTAGACATTTGAGAATGGACTTATTATTGTTATTAACAATAGAAATATTGTACTTGGCAGAGAATAATAAAGTATGTTTCTATAGAAAAAAATAGGGTCAGGGGAACACCCCTTGAAAATAATATATCTAGCCCCTCAATGTACACAGTTAATCGGAAATGACGACAATGAACCTGTGTGCCTGAGTTTTGTATGTTTGCCATACAAAACTTTATAATGATATAATGCTATAACTTGTCTCTATGTCAAGCATCAAGTGGCCAAAAGTAACCACAATACTTGAACAAAAACATATCAAATAACAGTGAGGAAGCAGCAGCTAAGTGACATTGGATGTACATGGGTGTAAAAGTCAACTTTGAGGCAAAGTTTTAGGGTTGGAAAAAATTGTAATTGTTCCACTTTCTGAATTTTGCTGTAGAATTATCCTGTATATATAACTTTCTATGTATGTACCAATTAGTGTGCAGAAAAACGCATTGTGCGACCCAGTAATGTGCTTGACCAGCAGCTCTCTACCAAAAGCAGTTTTTATTTGTTTGCAATATTAGGTTGGGCAAAGTGTAGCCCCTACAATTCCCATAACACCTACCCAGTCTCTTGACCAACTCTGTACAATTTTGGCATCCTAACTATAATGGGAGGGCCGGGGTCACACGCCGACCTAAAAATGTAATTTTATTAATGAATATTACAGGACAAGAGAGAACCCTTTATTTACACAGCAATTTGGCTTAAAGTTACAATCTTAAAAAATGATGCTTCTTCGGATTAGGTACCATCCTATAGGGCAATCTATTTTAGCCCTGTTCATTCACAGATGTGGCTCCCAATTATTTTCTTTTGTATCACCTTGCGTGATCAGTGTATGCCCAGGTGTGGGTTCCTGGCTCACTGCACCTAGAGTGACACCAGCCATACCACACTGATTAGACCTATGATAGGCTGAAACATACGTCTGTGGTCCTCGTGCGCAGGTGTCTTGCAGGCATTTTGGATTTGGACAGTCCTGATGGATTGGACTAGTTTGATATGCTAATGGAGAGGTTTCCTATGTAATGGTGCAAGTGAGCAAAAGCAAACACCAATACGATGATGCCTCTTCAGAGTAGGTACCATTTTGTAGAGCAGACTATTTTAGCATTGTCCATTCTCTGTCAGATGTAACTACTGTTTCTTTGTTTTGTCTCATCTTGTGTAAAAACTATCTAATCCTAAAATCACCAAACAAACCAAGCGAGATGACCTAGTGAAAACACACACACAATAAATACATATATACCCTTCAAAAAGGGGCAGACAAAATCACTGGATCACATATTATATTGTAGCAAATAATGTTTCCAGTTACAAACTAAACAATTCAACACCTCATCTGAAATTGTCATGGACTGCTCAACATACAAATTGTTAATAAAATGCTTGTTGCACCTTTAAGCCTGCTCTGATCAAATTAGTCATAGTTTATTTTAATTTCAATTATTCAACCGCGCCCCCCCCCCCCCCCCCCCCCACCCATGCACCCCTTCAGAGATCGTGTTCACACAATGGTAGGATTGTTATTTTTATAAACATTGATAGATCAATGGAACACCTAACTTATAAGTTAATCATTAATTAAAGTAAGACAAAACTAGATATGGTTTTTCCGAATGATAGCACAGTATGAGCAAATTGTGGAAATAAATATGGGAACATGCATACATTTTATAATTTAACTGCATGTTTAGGAATATAAGAATCATGTATTTAAGTATATGTACTACTTTAATTCCTGTTTTATATTCTTGTTGTACTGTATTTCAGTTTTTTAAACATCATTATTATTGTAAATATTACATAACAAGGATTGGCTAAATGGGCAGGTGATGGAATGTCCTTTTTCTAGGGGAACCTCATACTACAGTGCTCAAAAATGTAAACACTAACCAGGAATATAGCAAATTTATTCCCAAGTTAAAAGGTAGCAGTGGGAATTAATTGATCATTAGAACCATAGTATACTGTCTCGTGTCCTTTTTTTTTTTTTTGAACAGTCCCTCTTTTAAACATTCCTTTGTCCTTTCTTGACCTAGTGTGCATCTTTAGAAGAGCTTTAGTATGTATAAGTAGTCCACAGAATGCCTAACAAACTTATAGCGGAATTCAATAGAATATTTGACTTAGTTAAATGGCCACATCAATACAAATAAAATGTTTTTTTGAGATTTGTTTTTATCACTTACCCATCATAAGATATTACGTTTTTATGTAAGCACTAATTTCTAAAACCAGATTCCATTTTAAAAATGTTGTTTGCTTAAAGATTTTCCTGATCCTAAAGTAACCTTTACATGGCTCAGTAGTTAGTTTCAACTTCAACACACTTGCATTTCTAAGGCCTATACACTGTAACAAACACACACAAAAAAAGCCAATGAGCATTTGAGATATAAATGTACCAGTTACTAGTAACTATAGGACATGAAGCCACATAATCATTTTCACTACCCTCAGTAGGCACTCCCAAATATAACCTTAAATCTAGTGTTCCTTTTTTGTCAAAACTGTTGTAGCGTAACAGTTCTCCCAAGAACACAACTGTCTTCTTAAATGGCATATTATTGATTGTAATTAGAAACATAGAAATATAGAATGTGGCGACAGATAAGAACCATTTGGCCTGTCTAGTCTGGCCAACTTCTGAAAAATTGTTTGATTTCTTAGTCACAGTCAGATATGAAAATAAAAAGCTATAGATCTCTTTATCAATATAAGAGTTGGCTTTGGTGGAAAAGCTCCAGGAAATATATGCCAGTTCCCACAGTTTTATTTTAGCTGTAAAGAGAGGCAATGCCAATAAAACAATACTGTGGTTGCATTTCTCAGGCCTTTTGTTATAGACCCGGTATGACTTATATTTCCTACCACACCCGTTTGCATTGCCAGTAAATATATGTGTATCTTATTTCACTGAGTGGAAACTAGTTACCCTACTGATTAAATTATTGTTTGTTAAGGAAGCCCTTATCCAGAATGCTTTCAGTTTATTGACGAAACATGATGAGAACCTTTGTATTGTATGACCTCCTTTCCATGCTGACCTATCCAAGATAGATTGACAGACTCAATGATATTTTTCCACAACATTCAGTATCGGTCTATGAACATAACAATCTGAGTTTGTATTGCCCGGTCGTCTATGGATGTGTCATGCCATGCTATAAACAGACCGTTCCACCCCAACACAATAAAGTAAGAGAGTATATTTAATAGAAGAAAAACTACCACAACTAGAGCACATAGTCTTAAATTAGAGGGCCAATGATTTAAACGTAATATCAGGAAGTATTACTTTACTGAGAGGGTAGTGGATGTATGGAATAGCCATCCAGCGAAAGTGGTAGAGGTAAACACATTTAAGGATTTTAGGCATGCGTGGGATGGACACAAGGCTATCTTAGATATAAGATAGGGAACTGGGGTCTAATAAAAGTATATAGAAAATTGGGCAGACTAGAGGGACCGAACGGTTCTTATCTGCGGACACATTCTATGTTTCTATGTTAGACTATTTTCTGTATGTTATAAATGCGTTTAATATATGTGAAACTCACTTCTTTTTACTGTATATCAATTTAAAGTTTTCATTTAGTTTTACATTAAAAAAAATATTTTTTTCATAAAGGTGCCTGTAAATTCAGTGCACTGAAGGAAGTCTTATAGAGATAGACAGGTCTGTTACCATAGCAACAGCAACAACTCTGTTAAACTTTGTTTTTAAAATATAGGAAGTGTTGGGGGAAAAACCATAACAGAGATCTGTTTCTTTACTTCACATGATGCAGTACTCATCAAAAATATTTGTTTAGACATTGTAATTGGAACTGCCATTTCAAGTATGTGACCTGTCCATCAAGGTGCATGGCTGTACTCACAAATTCTAGCTGCTGATATTGGCTAGAGTGGGAATGAAGGAACCTTCTTAAAGGACAAATAAACACTTTTCCCCCCTTATGAGTTTAAAACAGAAGCACAAATGAAAAAGTCTGTGTCTAGTATGAGAATAAACTTTTAAAAGTACATGCCAGTTTATGCTCTGACTGGCAGCTGCCATGATTCCCTGGAAAAGTAGGAAGCTCAGTTAAGTTGGTGACTGTCTCTCCAGGCCTTCCTTACTGGATGTAACAGAATTTAGTTGTGATTTTTTTTTTTTTATATAAAACTACAGGAGAACTGTAAACTGTTCCAAAATATCTGATAAGTGATCATCATTTACAAACGGAATCAACAGAGGGGACCTTTATTAAGTGTACTAGCCGAGAGAAACCTCTGATCCATTCAGACCCAGATCAGATAGACTGGTCAAAACCCTACTTTAATTAGCTGTGCGTGCACCAGTGGTGTATCTTGATTTTGTGCTGCCCTAGGCAGACAAAATCCAGGCACCCCCCTACCCAAGCTGCACACCCACGTTACACACCTAAGACATGCCCCATCACCTCCATTTCATGACCCCACATCACACATAACATTCAGACTCACATCAAGCTCATACTCCCATCACACACACACTCCTACTCCCATCACACACACACTCCTACTCCCATCACACTCAGTCACACACTCCTACTCCCATCACACTCAGTCACACACACTGTCTCCCATCACACACACTGTGACTCCCATCACACACACTCCTACTCCCATCACACTCAGTCACACACACTGACTCTCATCACACACACTGTCTCCCATCACACACACTTTGACTCCCATCAGCACTTACCTTTCCCTGGTGGCTAGTGTCAGGCAGCATGGTCCCTCCATGCTGCCTGTTCGGCTTCCCTGCGATTGTGCCGACAGGTCACGTGACTGTCGGCACTTCCGTGTCACACTTCACGGGGGGAGCTGAACAGGCAGCACGGAGGTTTCTCTGTGCTGCCTGTTCGGCTCCCCGTGCAGCCTGGCAGGCAGAGCGATGGTGAGGGGGGATCTTCCGATCACCTCTCACCTCCGTCTCTGCCTGCAAGCGCGGTCTTTTTTTTTTTTTAAAGGGCCAGGTTTTTTTTTTTTTTTTTTCAGTGCCCCCCAAAATTTGCCGCCCTAGGCATCTGCCTAGGATGCCTCGTGATAAATATTACTATATATATACTATCAGCACGTGCCAGCCTCTTCACCGACTCTGACCGCTGTGAGGCAGAGCCGAGAGTAAACCTACGTGTATCCATAAAAATACAAGCCAGTTTTACTTTGGAGAAGCAGGACACCATTTTCAACCTCAATTTGTAATGGGTTCATTAAAGATACAGAAGAGCTTCAGGTAATGTTTAGCATAAAAATGCATTATTGAGAAAATTATATATATATATATATATATATATATATATATATATATATATATATATGTGGCTTGATAAATATTTGAAGATTTTAGCAAAACAGAAAATTAAGGAGCCAGACTAGTTATTTTTAGGAGCAAGGAAAATGGTAATTCATTAAGTTCTATGTAACACAATCAAAAAGGCCAGTAGCCAACAGTAGGGATTTTAGGAGCCATGGCTCCCTAAATCCTTTGGGGTTTCAGCTATACAAAGAAACAATTATCATTTTTAACCTGGGATAGACATTGAATAGAGATTATAGGTGGTTCATGTGTCCACTGAGCCATTACCGAATAAGTGTTTTCTCTTGAGGCATACATTAGGATGCCAAGGACGTTTACTGGAAAAATGTCATTGAATTCCATTCTTACAAAGGTAAAAAACAGAACAATTGAATATGTTGGGATAGATAAAGATTGAAGAGAAAGTATTTGTAGTCATCACATAAAGTCACTAGCCTGAGGAAATCACACCCCTTCCACATATCAGTTCACTATCCTTTATCTTATACATCCTTTGTGATGTGAGCTTTAGTTTGCTTTGATTCATTATACACTCATTATCAAAACCTCTTAAATCTATGCACTGACTCACTGCCTTTATACCTGTAATCACAAGTAAAGGAATATGTTGAATGCAATATATTTTGGCTTGATGGTAAAGTGGTATTTAATATTGGTGGCAGTAGACTGTACATTATTTCTATACTAAGGTATACTGTTCATCTGAACATAAACAGTAATTATATGTGTTTAGCATTAGATGACTGGATTATGGAGCATATTAGTTCAAAAAGCGAGGTACCGATGTAGTCTGAAATACTTAGTTAATTTGTATATATATATATATATATATATATATATATATATATATATATATATATATATTTGTGTGAAGGGCTCATGATAGTACAGAAGATACAAACACTGGTAAGAGAGGGATGGTATTAAAAGAGCAAGTCGGTTGTGGTGTGCCGGAACCGACGATGAGGTAGGCCTGTAAATAAAGAGGGCCCACCAAGAGAAATGTAAGAGAAAAGGAGTTAATAATGAGGAGTGGGTGGGAGGGTGATGCAGCGCTGACCTTCGAACGGTATGGAGCCAGGTAAGGGGTGTCCCTTAAATAGGGAGAAGGTGAGTCATACGCCCCTCCCACAATTACAGGCCAAAAGGCCTTAATACTTGTGTGAAGGGCTCATGATAGTACAGAAGATACAAACACTGGTAAGAGAGGGATGGTATTAAAAGAGCAAGTCGGTTGTGGTGTGCCGGAACCGACGATGAGGTAGGCCTGTAAATAAAGAGGGCAAAAGTAGAAAATCAAATTTATTACGAAACGAGCAGAATACATATTTTAACCAGACATGTCTTGAAAGGCATTTCTAACTTCTTGTACCGGGTTAGGTATGTATCTAGCGTATGCAGAAGACTTCCAGCGCCCTAGTGACTTGATAACATGAACTGGAATGTTTGCACTGGACGCTGTAGAGGCCGCTCCTATGCGGAAGGAGTGGCCCGAATAGTTAGCTGATTTTAGGCCTAGTTGAGTGAGTAGAGACCTGACGTGGGTCATGAATGTGGTGGTAGTGAGTACCGAACCTTGTAGACAGAAAAGTGGCTGAGAAGGTGATGCTTTGACATGCTGGGTATATGTGTCCAGTAATGTGACGGGGCACCACTCGTTGTGGGTAGGATAGTATCTAACCTCTACCGGAGGTGCGTGTTGATTGGTTTTGGAGTGATGCAGAGCCAAGATATAGTAATCCATGTGTTTCGTCAAGTGTGAGTGAAGCAGAATGTGAGTGGATTGGGTTGTGTTGATGGCGGTAAATTCTCTTGGTCTCAAAAACCCATAAAAAGCCACGTAAATGGCGGTTTTTATAACACGGTTTGTGTTGTTGGCAAAGGGTTTTAAATCTAGTAGGCTGGATAAATCTTTGAAAATATTGAAGTCTATGGGAAGCCTTTGCGCAGTACGTGGGGGTTCAGATCTCTGAATACCCCTGAGGATGTTCTTGATCTGGTAGGAGGACATGAAACTTGTGTTGTTTGGTTGTAATGTAAGCATGTGATGTTGTACGCCTGTCAGATATAGCTTGATTGTGTTGAATGATAGTTTGAGTTTGAGGTGGCAAAAAGAAGCAAAACCCAACAAGGATGTCATGATGAAAGGTTGTGTGATGTCGTGTGCTGACAGGAATCTTTCAAATAGAAGGAAAGCCCTGTCATAGGTTCTCCGGGTATTGGCGGACAGTGCTAAATGTGGAGTGCCTGTGGCTGTGCGCGCGGCTGACGGAAGTATTTGCCGAAAAGCCTGTAAATTAAAACGAGATAAATTGTCAGCAGCCGTGTTACACACACCTGGGACATGAACACAAAACAGGAAGAAATTATGACACGCAGCCAGCCAGGTGAGTTTCCTCAAGAACCTCATAATGGTTAGTGACTTGGATCGGCCTTTGTTGATAATGTGGCAGGTTGCTTGGTTGTCTGAGTAGCAACGTACTGACGAACCTGCCCATAGATGACCCCATGTCACGGCAGCTGCCACAATGGGATAGATCTCAAATAGAGCTGAGGTGGTGGAAAAACCCTCCAGGTCCTGGACCTCTGGAGGCCAGCTACCCCAAAGCCATTCATTCCCGTAAATTGCTGCAAAACCTGTGGTAGACGCCGCGTCTGACCAGATGGTAGGTGAGGAGTCAGATAATGTGGGGAGGAACATGCTTTTCCCATTCCAGGTGGTTAAAAAGTTTCTCCACATAAGTAGGTCTGCCGTGGCCTGGGTATCCAGGGGCAACCTGTGTGCATCATGTCTAAACAGTGGGAACATGTATAGGAGCCGTGAGATGAAAGCCCGGCCTTGAGGTATAATGCGCATGGCAAAATTCAGTGACCCAAGTAGAGACTGCAATTCCTTGCGGTTGCAAGTACCGAGATGAATGTAGAGGTTAATGTTGGTAAGGATGTTCTCTATCTTGGTGCGTGGCAGGCTGGCTTGCATAGTGGCTGAGTCTAGCATGATTCCCAGAAAGGTGATGATTGTATCTGGTCCTTCAGTTTTGGTGGGGGAAACTGGAACGCCTACTTGTTTAAAAAGACTGATGGTGTCTATGAGGCTACTGGGAGGGGAGTTATTCTTTTCGATCAGTAAGAAATCATCCAGGTAGTGTATGACTGTAGGGCATCTGGCTACATTTAATAGTAACCAGCATAGTGTTTCTGCGAATAAATCAAAAATGGCCGGACTACTTTTTGAACCAAACGTTAAGCGTGAGAAAAAGTAGTAGTGCCCGGCCCATTTAATGCCATGCAGGTGCCATAGTGTAGGGTGGATAGGCAATAATTGAAGGCATTGGTTATGTCGGTCTTGCTGAGCCATGCACCGACCCCTGCCTGCATGATAGCCGTAATGGCGTGATCTATGGTGGAGTATTGGAGTGAAAATTCCTCAGAGGGGATAAGGGAGTTCAGACTAGGTGTGGCAGAGGTGTGAGGTGCCGACAGATCGATGATGAGTCTTTGTTTGAGGGAAGATTTCCCCGTGACAATACCGATGGGATTTGTCCGCCATGTGGAAAAAGGAGGGGACTGAAAGGGACCCAATAGGAAGCCCTCTGCTACTTCTTTGGCTATGAGTGTACTAATCGCTGTAGGGTTTTGTTGTGCAGATTGTAAATTGGGGCATTCAAGGATCCCTGAAGGCATGTGTATGAGACCAGTATGGAATCCTTGTGATAGACCAGTGATGATGAAGTCTACCAAATGTCTAGATGGATGTTGTGATAGTAATGCTGTGAGTACAGAAATATTTATCTCCGTTAGGTATTGTTTAGGGTACATTTTATTCGGACACATAGTTTTCGCATGTGCCCTAAAACATTTTGAACATATATGCAATAACCGACATCCACTGTAATTACATGCACCGACATTGAAATTATTACATATTTGGGATTTCCCCAAAAACTTGATAGGTCGACCCAATTTGTCTTTGGGTGTTCTCTCTGTTGAAACAGTGGAACTAGCGCCCTGCGAGGTACTAGGTTCGTTCGCAGTGGTAGGACAAAAATTTGCAGTATGAGCCATGGAGGAGCAGTATGCACAGGCCGGTGCTCTTAGACATGCAAAGTGCCTGCAGAAAATGATGGTATCTATCTTGCTCCAGTTGGACCTTGTCCCGTACTGTGAGAAGGCGCCAGACACTTTGGCAGAAAAAGATCTATGGTAGTCATAGAAAGCTGACCCACCGTATTTGTTGCCCAGGTCCACCAGCCTGTGCATATACAAATCAAACTCCTCACGTCTGTGGGGATATACCGTACAGATCACGTCACGATAAATGCCAAAAGCTAATACAAATTCTGGAATAGTTAGCTTCCTATTCAATCGTGCATCCCTAGATTTGACCACCACAGAAATATCGTCGTAAGCGTATGTCTTATGTTCCACTATGTCCTGGGAGGCAATGAGAAGTGAGGCCAGATTGACATCTTTACCTTCTAGGATATCTTTTTTGAGGTGCTCAGGTATCATGTGGGCAGGGTAAACCTCTTGGTCATCCGGGGTGATGGCTGGAGAAACTGATTGCAACTCCACCACTGCTGGAGGGATTGCCGTGGCCGGCCCAGCCAAAGTGAGGGCTGTAGTGACCGATTCAAGTTTCTCCAGCCTAGAATTGACCTTGCTCATGGATGCCATGAGGGACGTGAGCATGCCATGTATGTCTCCTGGGTTAGACTGGCTAGACCCTTCCCCAGCGTCCCTGTTATCGGTTGAGGTGTGTAGTAACTTGTAAAGTTCCGCTTTCCTTGCTGTAGCAGGGAATGGGATTTGACGTCTCCTGAGTTCGCTAGTGATGCGAGGGATAGTCCATGACCTGAAAGATGCTGGACTAGCCGTATCTTCCACCTGTGATGGGGTGTTTGCTCTAGCCGGAGTACTCGGGAGGGAGAAATCCTCTACCCCGTCTTGAGACATACTATATGACAAAATATATGGTTAGCGTGAAAAAACCCCAGGGGATGTACTGGCAGGCTGATTATGCCGGATGAGGCGAAGAATTAATCTTGTTCTTTGGTGACAGGTGAGGCCTTACTAGTTGCCAAGTGGCTATGAGAGGCTCTATCTATGCGTTGGCGCGAGGGGTTATTGAGGCCACCCGACGTAGTGGCAGGAGTTCGTTGGCCTCTCGGTGACAATAAAAGAAAACAGGGGAAGGGAGTGACAGGTGAGGCCCTCTCTATAATTTGCGAGGCGACTAACTCACGTGTGGCCCGGGGGGCATTACCTCCGAAACGTTGAGGCGGGGTGTTGGCCTCGCGGACCACTAAACGATAGGCAGAATGCCTGGAAGGGAAATACCTATTTGGGTCTATAAGCCCTAGAATTGCCAGTACTCTATGTCCTAGGTGGAGATGGAACCGTAGGTTACGTATGGCGTGAGCAGGCTTAAACGTACCTGGTAGTATGTATGCGATAGATAAGCGGGAAAATAGAAAAACCTGGAAAAAAATAAAACCTAAAGGGATAGAAAACCAGAAATGATAGTGTGAGAATTGGATCCTATGATACCAATTTAGACTAGCTAGCTGTGATGAGTATCTAGCGGTACATATGGAGGGGAAAAGTTTAATGAATGGTAGTGACGCGACTGGCCATGTTAAGTGGTATGGCCCTGGTAACCAGGTTTTAAGGGGTGTATATAATAAGTCTCTACGTGACGTATGAGTGGTTGAATCAAGACGTGTGATTCAACACTGAAAGTTGCGAGATTTGCGACCGTGCTCTCGTGTACTTGGTATGTCGTTTGAGTACACAAAGAAAAAGTCAGAATTATAACGTGCCATGTAAGAAAACGTGTGTAAACGGAGTGATAGAAACGTAATTCTAAATGAATTAAAACATAAGTTATAACATAGGCACTAACGTGAGATATCTATAATAATGTAAAGTTTGTTCAAGCATAACTCCATATATATATGAACATGAAGAAATCCAATATTGCTAATAAGGCAATATCTGCTAAAAGTTGAAACCTGACCTAAAAGTAATTAATGGGGGGGCTACAGTCATATGCAAGGATTCTGCAATCGCATGAAATAAATACCAATAGTGACATGAACAGCAACTACAGATACTGATATTGCAGAAAATCGAAAATAAGTCTGCTTACTAAAAGAATCAGTACATAGAGTATAACGCGATCAATGCTGGAAGCAAAAGGAGTTAATATGCCTGTGACTGGGCCGTGAAGCGTGCGGCCGTAAAGTAAGGCTGTTTAAAAATCGCGACGCCGTGGGAAATGATCCAGGCGACGGACTTACGATTTTGAAGTCCTGTGGACTTAATCTGCGGCGAAAAAACGGTAATGTGCGTGGCTGGACGGGTGGAAAACCTGTGAGGGCTCCTGGACACAGCTACACCAAATGAAATCGCGGGGTTTTTTGAAAAGCAAGATGGCGCCGAACGTGAACCGGAAGTGGATTCTCATGCAGCGCTGACCTCGAACGGTATGGAGCCAGGTAAGGGGTGTCCCTTAAATAGGGAGAAGGTGAGTCATACGCCCCTCCCACAATTACAGGCCAAAAGGCCTTAATACATATATAGCAACAAACATGATAAAATGATAAATGATTACACATCTTTATGCATCCCAACAGATTGCTGGAGCACTAAAGGAAGCATATGGCAGCAGTTGGACATTACTTTTTAATCTTACTGATGAACCTCTTCTAGAACTAGACACGGCTACCAAGGATTTTACAGCAAGAATGATTTATTAAAGATAAGATAAAACATTTATACATGAAAACATCTTGATAACAGATGATTGAACAATACACTCATAACAGGATTAATTTCAATACAATGTGTAATACAATCAAATCTGGTGACAGGGTTAACCAATGGGGGCAAAGTAGTGACCGATGAGGTGAGAGGGACTTTAAGCCTTTTAACTCTAGGGACCTTTTATACTCTTGGCCAATGGAATGGGCACCTACTATTTTCCCCTTGAACCAAAGCGACCAATAGGGTTTGTGAAAACAGTCTGAGGCGACCAATCATTAGCCATCCAAATAAGCCAAGGGTGGGCAAAAGTCCCAGGCGACCGGGCTTAACCTTTATTGTGGCTAATAGGTTAGGTTGCAGTAATGGGGTCGCTACTTGGGAGGTTAGACCCGGGCACCAGGGGGCGGGGGGGAGGGGAGCACATAAGTGATTTGCCCTTTTGGGGAAACATGGGGACACACTGGGTGGTACAATAACACAACATTTGCCGGCAGGCTTCCCATGTTAGTAGATCTAGGGTTCGCGGGTTCCTTTTTTTTCTTCAATTTAATGTTGCTGATTCCCCTTAGGAGCAGTCAAGTGACAGTAACAGAGCCCCCAGGGGAGGCCAGAATGGGTGTTGCTTGAATGTCGAGGCGTCATGGAAACAACTTTAAATCATAGGCAGTGAAAGATGATAACTGTCTATGTGCTTTTTAATTCATATAATCACATTTGCAGTGATCGTCTGTGTGTGTGGGGGGGGGGGGGGGGGGGGGGCAAAGCAGCCTCTGAGACTAAGTGCCTGCATGTAGCTTTGCGCTCATTAGCGCATTCTACAATAAAACTCAGAACGTATCTATACGTCCAAATGGGTTAAATGCAATTCTGCCTGTGCACTGTTCATGCACTTTGCACACTAATATTAATCACACACTGCAGCACATTGCCCACTAATTCTAATCACACACTGCAGCACATTGCACACTAATGCTAGTGACATGTTGCAGAACATTGCACATTAGTGCTAATCACACACGGCAGCACACTGCATATTATTGCTAGTCACACACTGCAGCATATTGCACATTAGTGCTGGTCACACACTGCCGAACATTGCACACTAGTGCTAGTCACACAATGCAACACATTGCACACTAATGCTAGTAACACACTGCAACACATTGCACATTAATGATAGTCACATACTGCTGCACATTTCCCATTATTGGTAATCACACACGGCGGCACAATAATGATAATCTTGCTGCAGGAGCCAGTGAGAATAATGCCTTAATGTTTCTTTAGTGATGTCATCAGACAATGTGTTGCACTGTTAAGAGATCCTAAGTATACAAGAGCAAGGTCTCTTAGGTTCCACATAATGCAATCTATTCTACCAGCAGAGCAACAGAGGAAGTGACAAATTATAACAAAACTGATACATGCTCAGTGCCTACACACAATCTGTGCGGCAGTACCTGTAGGATAGGATGCAGGGGAGGGCTGGAGTAGAATTTTAAAAATGTGATTTATGCAGAATGCCTGCATCAAATTACATTGGAAAGGCAGGCAGTAGTCTTCCACTTGCACCAAAGTGATTTTGGGACTAGACTGTCTCTTTAAGGGACTCTAAGACAGGGCATTCCCAAATTAGGCTCTATGACAGGACAGGGCAATACAAGCAGACTGGAATGAGCATTAAAAATAAACATGAAATCAAGGAATCAAGGCAAAAATGATACTGAAATGACTAGATACAGCCCAGATGAGTCTGCACATGGTGAATGATTACAGGATCTAAGTGGAGATGGCCAATAGGGTGAAAGACAGCAGGTACACTGGTAGTCAAAGAAGCCAAGGGAATCAGGTCAATATCTTAATGAAGTGGTGCAATGGTAAGTGAGGGAAATAATAAAATAAATAATAATGTAAGCCAGTATAATGTCATCCACTCTGGAATGTGAGACCATGAAAAAGAGGCAGAAACTATAGGGATCACATAGCAGGCTTATTAGGCCACTGTATTGTGCTTGGACCCATAGTAGCTGCCCCTTTGGTCCTGTGTTACAGATGTCCCTGCTAGGTGGCACAAGGGGCACATAAACCAAGCCTTTTTTTCTGCTAAACAAAACATTTGCTTGGAACATTTTATTACAAATTTATATATAATTGTATGTGCTTTACATTGACATTGTTACATTGTTTATGAGACTCTTTCGAGAAAACTACCAGTCAACCATGTATGGTAATATTGTTCTGTTGATTGGTATTTTTGAACAAGTTGATGTTTTGCTGGCAACAAAGACACTGGAGATCACTGGTGGTATTCTGTACATTTATTGTGACAGAAATTGTGTTGATGTTTAGGCGCTCTATAATGTTAAAAAAAAAAAAAATTGAGATTCAGCAAAAAAAAAAAAACTCCTCAGGTTTGTAAACCCTTCTAACACCTCCATTTTTCTGCCACAGCTGTATCCCCAACTGTAAGCAGAGGCTTGTTATCGTTTAAAAATGGTTAATATTACTAATGTTAGCTTCCTCTTCTATTTATTCCCACGGTACCTGGCATTGTGATCTCTTACCCTGACATCCAAGCAGATTATCTTGAGAATTGATGGTAATTCCATAGGGTTTATATATATATGAAATATCTATGAGCTGAGATTATCAGGCTCCCCACCTGTGAGCGTATTCCTTTGGGGAGATTCAGTTTATATATTTTGGAGTGTATTTTGCACTATGATGGTTCCTACTTCTTGTTTAATTTAAATGGACACTCTTACCAAAAAATTAAAAGGTTTTTTTTTTTTGTATTGTTGATTTCAGATATGTCATATTTGTTTTTTTTATGTGACTGTATTTAATCAAATTTGTAACTAAAAAAGTGTGACTGGCTGTCGCCATTTTGTGAAATATTGTGTTTTTGGGTGCCACCTCCTAGTGACTATACAGCACAAATTTCTCACTTTGGGGCTGGGGACACACAATGCAGTCTATAAGTCATAATTCTGATCATAGACTTGCATTGAATGGGAGGGTGTAAGTGTGAATGTATGTGATAAGCAATGTATGTGATATGCAAGAGTCTCTATTTCTTGTTGGGATATTTTGGGAAGTAGAGTCAAATCAATAATGTACTGTTGCTGGCAAGGTTTAAATAATTTGGCAACCTTATTTAAATAAGGTCTATAGTGCAGAAAGTGCAGGACATGGTCTATTCACCAGGTGGCGCTGTCATTCTGATTTGGGGGGAGAGCAGTGGGTGGAGATAGAGAAAATCATAGGTGGTAAGGAGGCAGGAATACATCTTTCATTGGAACCTCCCGGATCCCGATACTGGCCTCTCCCCAAGGCTGCCTGATAGTGGCAGACAGGGGGGAAGTAACTAACTCTCCAGTTCATTCACACGCTTGCTGGATAGGGAAGCTGTTGGATACTTTTTTCCCATCTTGCTGTTTCCAGCCTCTGCTTGGCTGGAATAAAGTAACTGTGATTTGAGTTAATTTATTCTTGTGGACTAACACCTCCAAAGAAAAGGAAACAATTGGATAGAGGATATTAGGAGCTCCCTAGAAAGGTACAGTATATACCTCTATAGCTGTGAATAGAAATGGGTTATAATAAACAAAGCCTATGTTTATAGTACCTCTAGCAAACCTTCTGTGGACCATAGTTCCCATATGGCTGGCAAAACATAATAGGATCTACAGTCCACTATAGCTAGAGTGACATAATTATCACTCCTTAATGTGATATAATGCAATTTACAGCAGTATTTAACTCGTGCCTTTGTGAAATACTGCAGGGCTCTACCTGTTAACACTTTCAGTGCCAGAGGGTTGACTAAGATGGCATAGTGAATGTGCCTGCTTGTTGTGATCCACGTGCCCCTGATTGAGATTTAAATGCCCAGTCCAGTCAAAGTAATAATGTGCATCACAGCCCTGCTGCCGGGGGACTACTGATGATTATTAGAGACCAGGTTTTTTTTTTTTAATGGATACATAACCCTTTATTTGCTGGGGGTGGTAAAAGTGTAACTTTTCTGAGGTGTGGTGTAGAGGGGTGGGGGTCTGTTTCACCCACCCCCTCCTTTTGTTTCCAACATTGATCCCAGTTTCCTTCAGGACTAGTTTCCTATTGAATGAAATCGATTTATTCCATGATCCACGCTCCATGGGAAACAATTAACCACCCAAATACTGTCTGGACTGTAATAGATTTCCCATACATTGTACCAGAACCATGAGTAATACATGTTTAACTGTATCGTATCACTACATCAATGACCTGTGCAATTATATTAAAATAGGAGTGATCGAATTTCTCAGGGTAAAGCAAAATAATTTGTTTAAGGTAAAGTAACACAGGTCTGCAGTTATAATGCATGAGAACCGGTGCAACAAGTGAGGAGCGTAGATTTCAGTGTATTCTGGCAGTGGTTTGTGCTGCCGACATGTTATACTTTAACACCACTATGGGGTGATTTCCTTTAAGATCACATATCATTTGTTGGCAGCCATTCTCCTAGAATCATGCCTCTGAGTGGCCAAAATGCAGAAGAAATAATATTCTCCATGTGGTAACTTGTATATATTATATATACTCAAGATAAAGCAATAAGTAATGCTAAATACCAAGAGATGTCTGGAACAAACCATTCAAATATGTGCTTTAAATTGAGGACTGTGTGAATCATTATATTACCAGTCTATCTATGTAACTCTCCTAGTGAATTCTTAATACAGAGGAAAGTTTTTTAAAAAACTCTCACAAAATACATTCTAAACATTGTAACAGTAAAATAGCAACAAATCCACAGAATAAACTATATTGATAGATTTATTCTTTTGCTCATTGATGATGTCATAGTGTAATTGGGTGAGAAGGGTTAATCTTCATGAAAGTACGATGATTTGCGTACAGGGAATATTGCTAAACCTATAATTTGCTGACGGTTAACCTGTTGTTTACCAGTTTGGAGCATGCCTGTTGTGGATAAATATTTGCCACAAGTGATGAAGTCGTTGTTTGGTGAAGGATTGGCGTAGGAAGTGAGAGATGACTGTTATATATCCTATGCAATAACGGAAATACTAAATATAACGTGGATATTGCCATTCTTTTTTTAAGTGTTGGAAGACTTTTAAGACCTGAGCAACAATAAATATTGTTCTATCTTGCACCATTTTTTTTCTAATATATTTCTTAATCTTTGAATTGTGTAAAATCATACTGTATTTACATTATTAAACAAACATGATAATTAGTATGTTCCAATATCATGAAAATGTAATCACCTATATCACCTAAACATTATTTTGACAGTGCATGAAAAGAAAACCAAAAATGACTGAAAATGATATATACATTGTGTTCCAAAAATTGTAAGTATATGCCTAAATTTGAAGAAATATGAGTTTTAAATGTGTCTGTGGAGTCTTCTGCTTAAACATCATCGGTGGCTTGATATGCAAATTACACATTTCCACATCAAGCCATCGGTGATGTCATAAACAGGAGATGCCACACACACATCTAAAACACATTTTCTCCTTATCTAGGCATTTGCTGCAATTCTGCTAACACTATATAGAACATTTTCAAAAGATTTTATTCTCTACATTTGTAGCTTATGCAATATTTAGGTGATACAGTTCCTTTTAAGTGAGTTTGACTAGACATCTCTTCAAGGGAGGATAATGGATGTGTCTAATAACCACAAAAATAATTTTAAAATAAAAAACATGGTATGTGTACACACTCATTAAGTGCTTTATCACATGAGTCATTAGCACAATATTTCCATATAAAAGGTTTCCAGATGCACAGTTGTTGCATAAACCGATGGCACTGATGTCATTAACATCTTTAAAGGTACATCATGTGACACTTGAAGGGTCCTTGTTATTTTCTTGGCTCCAACACAGCCCTGGGAGGCATTAGGTATATTTTTAGGCCAAACAGTTATTGTTGAAAACAAAGTAAACGGTATTGATCCTTGACATTATCTTATCTCACTTGTATTTACGCTTAAGCAGTAGTGTTTCAACTTGCATGTTTTAACCTCCTAGGTTATGAACAGTGGGGTTTTTGTTTGTGTGGCTGCCAGAGGGTCTCATCATTCTAAAATTACATGCCCCCTGGCAAGGGAGAGGCTTACCAAATGCAGTATTGCGTTAGGACTGGAGTTTTATCAAATGTTTGATACTGTATGCCTCCCTTGTAAAGTTTAATGATAACACAGAGTCTCTTTAATATTTACGTTTTCTTTTAAAGAGACACTACCATGGATAAAAGTGAGTCCATTTAAATGTTTTGAAAAGTACTTTTGTAGTGCTTTGTATATGTAATACTCTTAATCCCTTTGTTCCCCTTTGGGCATTCCATATATATAACAGATTTTCAAAGCTTTGTATTAGTGTACATGCAAGAAACATTCTTTACTGCAATGCTTTAAGATAGCATTTGAATAAGTTTTCTTGAAACAGATAACACGCAATGCATATAAAATAATTTATTGACATGTTGCTTTGTTACTTTGTTGAAAGGCAAATAAAGTAATCAATATGGAGTACTGCTGTACTATAGCAAAACATGACATCTATATTAAATAAATGCAGCATGACATATATAAGTGCTTGCACCAATGTGGCCAGTTACATGTCAGACGTTAGAAAGATCAGATAGCTCCTGAAAAGTGGAGGACCACCCCCACCGAAGTCTGGTGGAAGCACAAGTTCCTATGGATGAATGTGTCAGAGAATAAAATGTGCAATCACTGTTTTTACACATAACCCCTATGTGGAAGATTGACATAGAGACTCTGCCACTCACAGGTTGGTGGCGATTTTGAGCCAAGTTTTAGGTGCCCTTTTGCTCCTCTTTTTAAATCAGTGGGTGGTTCTGGAGCAACCTGGAAGTTTAGGACCAGCGCAGGGAGTACAAACTCCAGCCGATTGTCTTTAGTTGGCATTCTACACTGGTGTGCCACATATATAAGCATGCCACTATATATACATATCAGTAAAGTAGCAGTTATTACATTGTGTGAAAACTGTCTACTATAGTCTATGGTATTCAGTGACCAGAGGTCCATTTCTCAGGTCACTGAACACGCTCCAATGTGTTATGTCTATCATTTTGTGGCACTAGATTGGTCAAGAAGTATGACTAACCACTAAAACAAAGAAAATATAATCTGCAAATGATACCTGCCACAATGTGATGTCATCAGTAGCAGACAGGACAGATACTTTTGAAATGGCCTCTACTCGCACAACAGACTGTTTTGACTTTACTTGGCTTTACTAAAATTACTTAATAGTGAGCTAGTGTTTTCCATTACAAATGGCATATTGAATAAGTCATGAAAATTACAGTTTTGCTGATCCTTTGAGCCAATATTAAAGTTTTCCAACTGTGCTATTTATAGGTTTCAGATGCAACTAATTTGAAACCATTACCAATTATCACTCTGAATACATAATGAGTTACGGATTTGAAATCTGACCTATAACATCACATTTGTAATTACTTTAATTTATAAATATGGCTAGCAGAGGTTTTGGGGTTTTTTTGAGCAGCAAATTATAATCTCTTGGCACAACTTGTACAAGAACTAAACCCTACTTACTCACATGATCCTCAGCCATCCATCAGGATTAGTGTGTATCATAAGAATTTAAGATAGGACACTCGGTGTATCAGAGATTAATATATTCCTAATCTTTCATTCCCTCTCCCAAGGTGCCTGGTCTTGGTTTCAGTCCTGTGACCATTAAATACTTATGTCACGGTGTATTTTTATAATAATACTACATGTATGTTTATATATAGATGACTCATGTCGATTAAACTCCATACTGTGTTAATATGCATTTTTATAAAATTTAAAGAGCTGACACTATGCTTTTCAGGTGTTCAAATATTCTTTGTCATTTCTTGGCCAGAATGTGGCTTTTTAATGAAAATGGCTATTTTTGCTTTGCGTTGTACTTCGTAGTGTAGCGATTGTGTTTAACTTTTTTAAAATACTTTGGCCTTTAGAACTGGCCTCTTCTGCCTTACTTTAAAGTGGCATAGGACTTTCTATTTTCCAGTTCATCTATCTGATGTGAAATACTTCTTCAACATACCGTATGTCAAGTGTCATAATAGTGGAACTTCATGAATGTTATTTTTTTTCTTTCATTACAATATTATTGCAGTTGGCCAAGAAATACCACTCAGGTCTTTTCTGACTAGTTGCTGTCTTTCCTCATCACTTATGAAGAAATATTCCCTTTTCTAATTTTAAAATGGTCTTCCATGGTACATATCTCTTCACAGAATTACTCAATGGGATTATGGACATTACATGATATGACAAACTAAGTAAATGGAAAGGAAGGGTTTGGAGTAAAGAGTAATAGTTACTCAAGTGTGTAGGTCCACCAGTTCTGTACAACTTCTGTGCTTCTTTTATCCAGGTCTTTCACATTATTAGAATACAGGTAAACGTAATTTCCTGCTTGGACAGGAATTGTCTGCCTCAAACTGAAAACATCCAAGAGTTCTGTAGTAATATATTCTTGTTTTCATTCAAAACTATTTATGAGATATCAACTAGATGTTCTATATTGGTTATGACAGAAAGCTAGTCTTGCATGCCAGATCTTTGAGCTGATCCGTTTGGACTCCTGTGTTGATGCTGTCAGCACTTCTCTTTACATAACCAGACAGTGGAAGAAAATAGGATGAAACTCAAACAAGAAGGTGTGGTTTTCTGAACATTTCAAGAGATTCTCCCAGTCACATTTTAAATGATTTACTTTGAAAGTGTTGTGCCTGTTTAATGTCCCCTGTTTCTCAGTATTCTTGACACTAAAAATGTTGCAAATGTTTTCCTTTCGGTCTATAGAGGTAAGAATTAATCAACATTGTTGCTTCTAGATAACCATTGCAAATGGTTCACACACAATTGTAACTTGCCTGCTGTCTGGACTGAATCACAGGGATCTCAGTTCTTGTTCCATGAAATCTGGATAGTGTATTTGCACTAATGCCCACTCAACATAACTAATCTTAAAGATATGTTACTTTCTAAATGCATCTATGGGAAGCATGGGACCATTTCATTCTTGTGTGCATTCTGAGTTAAATTCTAAATACTGTACACATGGGGACATCAAACTGTATCTATACCAAACTAGACCTAATACATTGTATGTGGACACCATAGACATACTCTTGTGTGAGAGTTCCTTCCTGTCTCTACCTTCACTGCTCCCCCCCCCCCCCCCCCCCCTCTGTATTTTGGGATCTGAGGTATTGAAGGGCCAGAAGGGTACAAATGCATTCAGACTGTCTATGTGCCTTGTCTGTCTTTCTATATCCGCCTTGCCTGGCTATTACTGATGGCAATGGGTGGGCTGATGAAGATGCACATGGACCACAAATGGCATTCTCCTCCTGGGCCAAAATTTGTCAGCCTTTCCCTGGTCTTGGAGATATCACCAGATTTCAGGTTTTGCAACTCTTTTTTTACATGATCATTCTGTGTATCTCTGCAGAAACCCTATAATTTAATTACAGCCATACTAATGAAAAGGACTGGAACAAGTGTGGAACACGAACACTCAATTTGGTATCTGCAGTATATTCCAAATTACATTGAGATTACCAACTGAGATAAGATGAAATATATTTTTAAACCTTTTGCTCTTTCTTAATAATAATGTGAGCATAGAGTCCATTGATGTTACTTTAACATGTATCTTCAAACTTTATTATTCATAAACTTATCATGTCAGTGCTGTAAAATACAGTTTGATCATCATTACCAGTAGAATTGGTGTGAATTATTGAACATTTATAGAGAATACAATATTTCTAGGCACTTAAAATAATAACTAGCTGTACTTTCTGCAGCTGAATAACAATATACAACTTAATGGTATTCATTAATTGACCTCTGAAAAGTCAAGGGCTGAAGTGGCCCTGCCAGGATTTGAACCTCCAACCCTCAGGTTTAAACAAGTACTTTAGTCAGATTACTTGGCAAGTGAACTAATTATCCAGTGTAAATATAAGGGCAATCCATTAGGCAATTGCTTTTTTTCACAATACTTTTTTTTCCCCCCACATGTAACATTTGTTTGTATGATTGTTTCTCTTATACCTTTATTCTTATATCCAAAATAGGGCGTTTCTTTTTTTTTTCAATTGCATGTTTTGTTTTTATTTGGGGGGTGGGTAAGGAAACAAGCAGTTATCCTTGGTTTGAGAAGCAGATGTCTTCTAAATCATTACCCTACCCCCACCTCAACAGTATATGTGCAACATGTGGTGAAGATGCTACCTTTCAAAGTCTTACATTTTATGTGTAGCCTTGTGGATCTCTTTTGGTGTAGAAAAAAAGTACCTTTTGGATTTAATTAAACCATCCAATTATTCCTAAACGAGGAAAAGCTAGTAGTGGTAAAGTGATCCAATTTGACTTTATTAAAAAGAGAGACTGTACAGTGTTGACATATTTATATGGTACTATTTTGGAAAATCAGCAATTGTATGTTGTTTTATATTTTTTGTCCCATTTAGAAATGAGGTTATTTCAGTGTTTACATAATTTGTTTTTAAAACTAAGATTTATTATTAATATAGTCTGCTAAATAAAACGAACATATGTTTAGCACTCGGAATTGTAATAAACAGTATAATAATTACTTCTGAATCCTGCAGGAGGACCACTAGATTAATAAAGATATAGCAAATAACTTTACAGTGCTATTCAATTAAAGTGAACTGAAGCAACAAAAAAATCAGCATTAAAGGGGATTCTTCAAGTAACGCTGTTTATAATGTGAATGTAGACAGTAAAAATGATGTTGCAGATACACATGGATGTGAGCCATTTAGGAGCCATGGCTTCCTGGGTCTTGAGATTTGCCAAGCCCTGGTGTAACAAATAGCGGTGACAGATGATTTTCCTTAGGTCCCCAAGATGTCATTTACAGGCTTGATTTAAAGTATAAATGAGGTCACTTTTCATCAAAGACATTATGAAGGCACATGCAAGACTGTTGAAGTAAGTGCTTGAGGCAATATTATTAAAGCTCATTCCTTAGATCTAGCAGTTTATTCCAATTAATTTCCTCTCCTAATGGCTTCCTTCTGTTTCCTGTTGCTCTACTTTTTCTTTTAAAAACTACATTTAATATATAAAACCACAACTATTTATCTCATTTGTGTCTACCCTGCAGAGCAGTTGGGTATAACAGTAGCAGTAAGGATGTATTTGACAGAGAATGTGTTGAGAGAGTTAGCTACAAGATAAATTAAAGGGGCACTCTCACCAAAAAAAATGAAAAAGGTTTTTTTTATTTTGCATTGTTGATTTTCAGATATGTTTTGTATTTGTTATGTGAGTTTATTTTATGAAATATTTTACTAAACAAATATGAGTGGGCGCTCCCAATTTGTGAAATATTGTGTTTTTGGGTGCCAACTCCTAGTGACTTTACAGCACTAGTATCTCACTTTGGGGCTGGGGACACAGACTGAAGTCTACAAGTCAGAATTCTGACCAAAGACTTGGATTGAATGGGAGGGTAATGTAACAATTACATCACAAGGGGGTGGAGTTATGATCCTGTTTAATTAGGTCAATCTCCTCTCTTTGTGCTTGCAAGGCAGGTAAAAAAGGTTGTACACATCCACCTAGTCCTGCCCACTTGTGATACATAGAAGTCAGTAAGCGAACAGGGGTATATATTCTGACATCATCATGCAGGCTTTGGCCACAGTTGTAAAGTGAGACTTGCTGGAAGTTTTTGGTGAATGTTGCAATAAGGGTAAAATTCTTAAAATGGATGCTGGAGACAGACATCTAATTTTATTATAACTTTCATATGCAATTAATGCAAACATAGAGAAGAAATACCCAGTGGCATATGTCTTATATATTTATGTGTTTGTTTTACATGCACAGGTAATCTAGTTACATCTTATGTAAGTGGTAGTGTCCCTTTTAAAGTAAATTGCAACTTCACACTCTAGCATCTTATTGTACCAGTAATTTTATATATCCTTCTCAGGGGACAAAACAATATTTACAATTTAAGTTTTTTTGTGTTCTTTAGGCTGGTGCATAAGAAGACCTGTTGGGAACATGTTATTGGACATTAGATCAAACTTGTAAATGTCCTGTTTCTTCCATTTGAGATTTATCCTAAACCAATTCTATGACATGTAAAAACATAAGCCTTGTAACTTTAAATTATTATTTCTCTTTATGGCTCGGAAGAACTGAGGAGTGATTACCTGATTATTGTAAATTGGTGCTCTCATGTTCCTATATATTGAGGGTAATTTATCTATGTCAATTCTGCCTAGGGTTGCTACCTTTTCTTCCAAAAAGTACCGGCCTTGGTACTGTCTCCATAGACTTAACATTGGCCTGATGCCAATTTTTTACCGGCCAGGTGGCAACCCTAATTCTGCGGCAAAGTTGGAAAAGTGGACCAGTCACCATGTAAACCAGTGGAATAAATACACCTCATTCTTGCTGTAGGTATAGTGAGGAAATACCTGTTAGTTGTTTGTCTGACTGACCTGTACCAAGGTGTGTCTGTACATAGTTACCAGTACAATGCCAATGGATCACTGTAATTCAGGAAATGCTGTGCTTGAGCTCACCAGAAGAAAAAAAGAAGCTCAGAAGTGATTTGCCTTTGATATATTAATCCATTGTCTGCTGGATTGATGATTAATCTGTCCCTTTAAACCACACGCAAAACATAACAGATTAGGTCACAGTTTGTGCAGATTCTCCCTGTATTGATTATCTGTGAATGCAAAGAGTGAAAGGAAGAGGCTAGCTAGCATTGTAATATAATTATTTAGCTGGAACTCTTCATTTTGCCTCCTTAACCTATAGGATCGACTCCTTAAGAAAATCATTACGCTACGTTTCTGATACAATTGGGTCACTTTGGTGATCCAAATAGCCCTCAAATTTGGGCTACTCGGAGACCACCAAAGTGATCTCAAATCCATGTGGCCGATTTTCGCACCGACATTTTGGAAGCTGAACTCTTGTTAATATATTTCATGTTTGAAAAATGTTTACCATATTTCTTCTACACCTTTCTGTTCAATTCTCCAGGAGATATCTGGAGTTTGGAACTTCCTGAAATTCGTCAGTTTCCAGGGATTTCAGGACAACGTTGGGAGGGTTCGATCATTTCGGAATAAGCAAAATCAAAACGTTTTCACAGTCTTACTCCCGCCCCCTGCCCACATGTGGTCAAAAGCCGGCCTAAAATTGTCGGAATTTGCCGACTATGGGCCAGATAAGGGTCTACTCAAGATACCCCTAAGTGTTAATCAGTCTTTTAATCAGTCCACTGGCTAAATGAAAAACATGTCTATAACAAGGGTGAGCAAAGGCATCACTCAAACTTTTCTAACGCTACATCTCTAAATGAGCTTGGATAGTAGGGTGAGCATTGAACCAAGTGGGACCCCAGATTGTACTCGCTATTTTGTGCTGCTAATGTGACATCATAATTTAGACTCGTGAAATGCCTGATTTTTACTTTTTTTTTTTTTTTTGCAATTAACACCATCATTATCAAAAATGTTTTTAAAATTTTAAATTTTGCAAAGTTTCTCCAGGGATAAGTCCTCCACACATCATTGATTTGGAAAGTGTATAGCATGTGCAAAAGACATGCTGTATGCCAACAGCCTTGTAAACTCATCCAGGGGTAGAGTGTGGTGCCCATCCCTTTTTTTACTTGTACATTTTGCATATTCAGTTACAAAACTACAATGCATATTTGAGAAAAAAAAAAAATAGTATTGTGAACATATTGCAACATGCGCCACCAAATGGACAAACTATACACTGTAGTGACCTTTTAAATTTTAAATTAGGTCTGTCTAACACCATATTAAATAAGTTATCCTGGGCTGCCTATGCATAATGGTAGTAGATGTCCATCAGCTAGAGAGCTGCTGTTGGCAAGCCAGTGCATACCTACACTATCCATTTAGTAGCACAGTAAACATGATTTTATCTTCAGGTATTTAAAGCATTTCAAATATTTTACATTTGCCATATCTGATTTTACGGTGAATAGTTTCCCATTGTGATTCAGGTCATAAAAGGTGTGATTTTTCTTTTCTTTTTTTTCCCCTCCTTGGTGACTTCCTTTTATGTGACCGCGCCATGAAAGTAACATTGTGGTAGGGTACCTATGAGGATTAACTCCAAGAAAGCAACACTGTAGAAAGGAATATAGACTGTATGTTTTCTGGAAAACATATCCATTCTCAATTTTTGCCCTTGCTTTCTTCATCCAGCATCTGTGTTTGTTCCAACTTTTGACCCAAGTCATGCAGAAGTTTACATATGTGAATATACACCGAACAGCCATAACATCATGACCACGGATGGGTGGCAAGCCTGCGGAGGCAGTGTGATGCTTTTGGCAATGTTCTGCTGGGAATCCCTGGGTCCTGCCATTCATGTGGATGTTACTTTTACACGTACCATCTACCTTAGCATTGTTGCAGACCATGTACACAGTTTCCTCAAAGCCATATTCCCTGATTGCATTGGCCTCTTTCAGAAGGATAATGCACCATACCTCAAAGCAAAAATGGTTCTGAAATGGTTTGAGGAACACAGCAAAGAGTTCAAGGTCTTGAATTTTCCTCCAAGTTCCCCAGATCTCAATCATATTAGAGCATCTGTGGGATGTGCTGGACAAACAAGTCCAATCCATGGAGACTCCACCTCGCAACTAACAGGACTGAATGGATCTTCTACTAACGTCTTGGTGCCAGATACTACAGCACACCTAGTGAAGTCCATGCCTCCAGGGGTCAGGGCTGTTTTGGTATCAAAAGAGAACTTACACAATACTAGGCAGGCGGCCATAATGTTATGGCTGATCGATTTTGTGTTTGTATGTAAACATGGGTGATCTTCACTTCACATGTGTTTTTATATATCTTTTATATGTTTAATAAGATTTTCCATGCCACCAACAGTGGGGACCCCCGACTAGTTCCTCTCTGTTTGTGGCTGTAACAGGAATCGGGCTACCCCAACTGGTACCTGGCTGTCTTCTCCTAGCCTCCCTATAATCAGGGCTGGCAGGACAGATATGACTGCCCCTTACCAGAACCACCACCCTTTGCCTGTGTGAGAGTCAGATTACCCTTTCAACCACTCCACCATTAGAGCCAATATAAGGGTTTCTAGTCTGAGTGAGTTTATTCCCAAGGGGTCTGGATAAATACTCACTATTCTATTTACAGATATACACATTATTTGTTTGTATTTATGTTTTTCTATGTACCTGAGATTATCAGCTGTTCCATATTACTAGGATAAGTACTGAGAAAAAGTACCTTTTTTTTTAATTGCGCAACACTCCTCTATTCACTTAAATTTAATTATAACACCATACCAGAAATCAAACACAATGCAATATACTGAACATAAATGTATCAAACATTTATCAAAGCCACTTGTCCCGTGGTATACAATTTGTTAGTACAGATTACGTAACAGAGTCATGTTCTCTTCCAGTGGCATGCTAAAGTGGCAGAGAGACAGAGTGGGGTTAGCCCTCTCTAAGATTGGCACTGTCGGTTCAGATGAGCTCAGACACAGCTGAGAGGCGGAGCTCAGAGTAACTATCTGTGTATTTTGAAAACAAACGCCGGGTTTACTCCAGAGAACTGTCACAAACTAAGTTTTGCTTCCGTTATTGAAGCAAAAGTTTAAGGTTTAGTGCCACTTTAAACAAAATTGTCAGGCTCCTGGCTGGCTACCTGCTTTTCTCCCGCAGGGGTCCCCTACCTGGTGTTGCTGTTCGCTTTTTGTGGCTTTCCGCCCTTTCTCCTCTACCCCAGCTGTGTCCACCTGTCATCTCTGGCTGTGCACTATTGTATGTTCACCCCTGCGCTACGCTCCCTGGTTCTAGTTCAGACAGAAATGCACTACATGGATACAAATTTTATGGGTATGTGCGTTTGCTGCTTTATCCCCTGTCTCTAGGCAAAATGCTGAGTCTGTGGTTAGAGTGCAAATCAACATGGACACTGTATGTCTGAATTATTTAGAAATAAGCACACCCTCTCTCATACTCCTTTTGGATATAAAATGTGCTAATGCTCTGCGTATTTCTAAAATTGACTTCTTTGCAAAACTGGTTGATTAATGGAAGATTTGAACCCAACTTTACTTGTGTCACATAAATATCCAGCCTGTGGATATGGAGAAGGACCATAAACGTTGCAGTACATGGAACAGCTACCAGATGTTGGTTGTAAAGCAAACTACAAACCTCACAAAAACCCAAGGGCAGAGTATAGAATATTTGATCCAGTCCTAACCTCAACATCTGAGGAAAGGGATTTATGGGTAATTATTTCAGAGGTCTTAAATGACAACTAAACTGACCAGCAGCTGGCATGCTTCATGTAAGTCGCCATGACATAAGCCACGCCCCCTACGGATTTTGCACCAACAGAAGGTAAAATAATCTTCCCCAAGTGTAGCAAACACCTCAAAGGGGAAGACACCATCTACAAATATTGGATAACCATAAATAAAACTGACCTAAAATGAGTTAGACTCTACTGCTCCCTGGCAACCAGCACAAACAGAAAAACTTACTCCAATATTAACATGTATAACAAAGCAATCCCACTCAAGCACTTACGGATAGTCCCACGTATGTATAATTAACAACCACAAGAAAATAAATGAAATAGCTACAAAATGTTTAACATAAGCAAAATTATAATCTGTATCTAAGGAGTATAGCCAGGTCATTTGCGCAATGTCTTTATCCCAAGTCAGGAATGTTACAAAATCTTTCTATCCAAAGCATCAAAACATAAAACAAATATATATTCAAAATTACACAAATAAAACCATCACCGGCAAGAAGTGGATCCCATTAAAGTTGATTGTGGTCCCTATTGGGTATAAGGTATCTTATTTAAAGAACCAAAAGAACTTGCGTATTAACACTTATCACTCCTAGCCTAGGGTGTTTTTAACCCTCTCAAATACATTTGTAGTGTAATTGTGATCATCTCCATAAAATGGAGGGGCAGGTGGTCTTACTCACATACCCTAATTAGCAAGGATATTTCAATAAATAATCTACAAAGTCCATCTGACTATGTTTAAATACTCAAATGTTATTTATTTTGCTGTCCTAGGGTGTATAAATATGTCAGTGTGAATAACTATATTGGATTTGACACATTGCCCACATCTGTACGTACCCCAGCCTTCTTTTTGAGCTAACCAGACCTCCCAAACCAGGCCTCCCAAATCACACAGCCAGTATTTTACCACCAGGTCGGTAACAACATTTTGCTTGAGCACAATGTTATGTCCATGGAGACCATAGCAAGTCCCCATTCATAAGAATTTCTTATGAATGGGGACTCTATTTCAGTTTATAGAAAGCCAATAGCATTACATGTATTCCATAAACCGAAAGTCTATAAACCGAATGTCTTTCGGTTTATAGACTTTCGGTTTATGGAATATATGTAATGCTATTGCTATTCTATAAACCAAAATAGAGTCCCCATTCATAAGAATAGGTCAATTGACCTATTCGTATGAATGGGGACACTCACCCACATTTTACTTCCTTTTGCAGCCCTCTAGCCCTTTCCAGGACTTTTTTAGAGGCATTTTAGTGGCCAAAAGTTCGTGTCCCCATTGACTTCAATGGGGTTCGGGGTCAAGTTCGAGCACTAACCCGGACATTTTTTCGAAGTTCGGCCGAACCTGCCGAACCCGAACATCCAGGTGTCCGCTCAACTCTAAATACTAGTCATTTGTATTGCTTTCTGTGGGATAATGCTGTGATGTTTTTGTGGTGTGTAATATTTTAGAGCAGTATAGTACTTTAACTACAGCCATCTGGCAACTCTTAAGTGGACATGTTCTGATTCTTGATTTCACAAAATAGGCACCCTACGCATTTTGTTGCATTTATCTAACCTGAAGGAGAAATCATTTTGTAATGTGCAAAATAATCTTAATCAACATGGTGACGGTTGTGAGAGTGAAAAAAGTATATCTACCATTAACATTGCCTCAAGATACAGAGATACACCTTGTAATATTTACATTGTGCTATAAAATAATACCAGAAGAAACCCCTAGCTATCCATTAGAAGGCGTTTATTTTATGGTATAATAAAAAGTTCGTGAAAAGATTGCAGGAAAATTCTAATTTCCTGGTACATTTGGTACCTGGTAATCGAATTACACAGTAATCTAATTGCATAGAGATTTGTTAAATTTTACACACATACATTGAAACAGGTTATGCACCTCTTCCTTTTGTATGACCTGCAGTTCAACAGTAGCCAAGGTTAATTTTGTCTTTTATCTTGTGCAGGTCAATAACACGGCGTCCAGCTATTGCACAGCTATTAAAACAAAATATGCAAACTGATTTGCTCCATTCCACCTGCAAGGGGATTGGGTGAAATGCCACAGAATTTATTTATTTTTTTGCATTGTCATCATTTGCAGCCTTTTTTCCCCTCTGAATCAATGGTCCCACAAATGGTTTTCATACAATAAAACAACTCTTTAATCACTTGTATTCTGTGTATGGAGGGGGCTAAGTGGAACCCTGGGATAATAAACCTCGAATAGATATGATGATTTTCGCTGCATAAATTGATCTTCAAGAACCTTTTGGGAGCTACTCAATGGGTTTAAATAGGGATGCATGGAGTAACCAAAGTACTTCTCTACTCCCAAAGAAAATTGGTCACCGTCACATTTGGCCATCACATTAAATTTATTATTTCGTTTAATGGAAGTATTGGTGAACATTTTTGAATGTTTTAAAACTCCTTTCTGATGACCGGTTATCCCATCATTTAAACCGCGCTGCTTGCGAATTTATGATGGGATTACTAACCGGCAGGCTGGTAAAAAATTGGCATTAGGCCAATGTTAAGTCTATGCAGACAGTACCAAGGCTGGTATTTTTCTGAAGAAAGGGTGGAAACCCTAGGGATAACCCATCAAACATTAAATTGTCACACTGCTTTACTTGGTTCAGGAATCTGCGTTGCAATCATGGCAAGTGTTACTGAACTTAGTTGGCGCTCCGGGAGTCAGCTGATTGCTTTGCTATCCGATCACAGGCAGTCACATGAAATAGTAAATGTTTTCAAACTGCAACTCTTCCTATTCCTTGCTGTCCACAGTTTATAACATTTCAGTGTCTTTCCTAGTTTGTGGGACTCATTTTGTGTGTCGTCGTCCCCCCCCCACACACACACACACATTTTTTAAAACATTTGAGCAATTTTGAAGTATTTTTTTTTCTTTCAATTTAATTTCAGTGAACCATTGCAAGGCCCAGCTATTGGTGTCCTCACTCTGACCAGTATATTTTACTGCTCAGATTTTTTTATCTTATTTTGTCTTGACATCATTTATTTTATTAATTTAGTTGGTGCAATTGGTTAGTATACGTTGGTAATAATTGGCAAAATTGTGAAAAAAGTTATTTTTTGAATACTCCTATGTATGTGTATTTTTAATACTAAACTGTAGTGTGTGTGTGTGTGTTATATGTATCACACACAGACACACTACAGTTTAGTATTGATATATATTGGCGTGTGTGTGTGTGTGTGTGTGTGTGTGTGCGTGTGCGACTTGTATAGGTGTATCAGAGGTTCTACTCAATCAATAATGGAAACAATTGTTCTGGTCTTTGCCACCCTGGTCCTAGTTAATGCATCATAGTCCACCAAATACATAAAAGGCTATACATTTTATAGGGAGATTACAATTACTGGGTCCACTTATGAATATAAATGTTTGTGTGTGTATATCTGAGAATTTGACATGCCTAGGGCTGCTCCACCTAGCTTATTTTCTGTACATCATATAGACTGTTCACATTTTGAAAATGATTTCACTGGGGCCTTGACAGGCAGTGAGCGGGAGTACACAGGAAGCAGTAGTTTTCATTCTTTAATCTGAGAAAGTGTTATCAGTGGATATTACTGTAGAATGATTCTCTTTCTGTTGTAATGCAACACAAAGAGGGCTTGTAGAAATGGGCAGGACTGTTATCATAGCAATGGCAGTAAAGTTTTAGGAAGCATTTAGGGTCAAACTGATCTGTTTTTCTTTTTGCTTTACATGGAACAGTAATTCTCAGGGATCGGAAAACCATTCACACAAGGAACCAGTGTATGTGGCAAGATCTGTGAAGATCGATAAATCATCATTAAATTGCCATCACAGACCCCAGTAAATGTTCATCATGAACAATGTTGGTGCCTAACCCTGGTACTCATCTTAAAGAAATTTTTGGGTACTGTAGGTGCTACCCTTTTAATACCCCAATTTTTATTTTTGCCATCCTCTCTGGTCTCGGCTCTTCCAATGAGACTTCACAGTATTAATATTTTCTTTAATACAATTCCTGCCTTATAATGTAATGGTGTAACAATTATTATGGATTAATCCCTAGTCAAATTGTTTTTTTTACAATGTAGTTCTGATATTACACTTATTTGACATGACATCAACAAAGTTGTCAGTCATCTCTCGACACCCAGTCTGCGTATTTACCAGGCCTGCTAAAGCAAGAAAGCATGCCAAGGATTGATAGTGAACAAACTCAAGTGTTAAGACATTTGTAGTTTTATGTGCCGGAAGAGACACTCCCAGGGTACATCATACAGTAAACTGAGGGAAATCGGAAACCAGTAGAACGTAAACAGGGGAAAAATCAGTCAATAAACATTTTAAAGAGGATAATTATTTTGATATTTTCATTAAGGCTGCTTGAAGATGTAGTATGAGAGCTGGTGTCAGAAATTAGTGTTAACACAACACTACTATGAGTCTTTTAATAATATACTTAAATGTAATAGTCTAAATTTATTGTAAAATAATTTTCAGAGCATAATAAATTCCAAGTTATAAACCTGTAATTAAACCAACATCCAAGATTTTAGACCTGTTTCATTACCTCTTTAAAGACTCTGTAAAATTGTCTGTCCTCCTGTCTCATTCATTCACAAAGCTCTGTGTAATAAAAGCAACAAAATGTTTAGAACTTGTATTTATCACAATAAGAACTCTAACCACATGTACTTTGATTTTTTTTTTATATTGCTGTAAACGCTAGATTACCATCATTTACATTGTATTAGTAAAGTTGGAAGCTTAGATTGAGGGCACAATGTGATGACCGCAGGGCGGAGTCGTAGAGAGGTTGGATCTAATTGGTTTACTGCTCCAGCTGCTTTGCACTATGTCAGCTCTCTTCTCTCATCTTAATGGAGCTTTGGCTAGCGCTAATGTACTGCTCAGAATAAGCTTCTATCATATGCTATTCATGGTCTATATTATCAACATATTTTGTGGCTAAATAATACACATTATCTTTTTGGTTTTCACTTTGTCAAAAAAATGTTTCTTCATCATACAAGTTATGGTTATGCTTTATGATAATCTTTTATTTTTATTTTTAGGGCAACATGGCCAAAATGGAGGTGAAGACTTCACTTCTAGACAACATGATAGGAGTGGGTGATATGGTTCTATTAGAACCTCTCAATGAAGAGACCTTCATCAATAACCTCAAAAAGCGTTTTGATCACAGTGAAATTTATGTAAGTATACAATCTTGTAAAAAATAGTTTATCTGTGGTGCAAAGTCTATCAGTATCAATCTTCTACTACCTGGGCAGCATGTAATGTAGGTTATTACATAGGAAGATATGTCTAAACTTCACTTCATTATTAGATGTATGCTAGTGACTAGTCTGAATCCTTCTGGAAGATTGAGGAACCTTTACCTAAACTGGTTATAAAATGAAGTTGTGTCAGTCAATAACTTTTTAGTCCTAATTTAGTTGTTTTTCTTACATTTAATAGAAAGACTCATTTTTCTGCTGGGGAATATAACTCTCCAATTCCTGATGGAAGTTAGAAAATGCTGTTGCCAGAAGTTTTTTTTTTCCTATTGAAATGTCCCTTTTTGGTAGGAAAAAAATAAATTTGCTGGTAAAAATAAGTGTTGCTTGACACTTGATCCATCTCTTCCAGGATTCTTATTCAAGGCTATAATTTTAAGAATTACACTCACACCTGAATTAACTTGTTAATGAATGTACAAATAAAATATAACTGCATACATAACTCTGCTATTAGGTTGCACTGGGGGATGCTCTACACTAGCTCATTACTTCTAGTAAATTAGTTCTTCTGTGCAGAAGCAGATGTTACGATATCTTACTCATTGTTTGCTGGTAACATGTCTAACTTAATTCTTTTCAAAAGGTGAATTTATTAATTTCATAATTAAAGCTATAAATCCTGAGCAAGAAAAATTGGGTGTGTTTTGAATTATTATGGGAAGAAAAGGATGATACTTTTTTTTTATTGGCTAGCTATGTAAAATGTAATGCAAGATGTCTTTACTGGCTTGTTTAGAAAATGGCCAAGGGGTCAATGAAAGCATTGTCCTGAATTCTCCTCTGCATAATTCAAATATAATGTTATCTTTCCTTGTTTCTTGATGGTAGCCGGCCCTGTTTGAGACATAAGATGCTGGGGAGAAATTGTTCCCAAATACCTTTTGTCATTGGAACCAATTACTACAAGTGATTAGAGACATTGGGGGGGGTTATGTATAACGAGGAATTCCGTGGCAGTCACCATGAAAACCAGACTGCTTTGCTTTATTTTTTATTAATTTGCCCTGGACATTACCTTTTTCAATAACCCCAACACAACAAGTGCACAGATTATGCCTGCTCCACTACACTTCTGAGAATGCTCAAAATCAGAGCTCATCAACACTTGATACTTCTGTGATCAGGGCCACTTTAATGGACGATGTGGCCCACCAAAGAGGGGCCCACATCGAGGTTCAGTTTTTTCCTCAATTGGAGAAACTAAATAGACAAAGTAGGTTGGGGAGAGAGTGTGGAAAGGCTTCATGTGTGGTAAGGTGCACAAATACTTCTAAACTGGGAATCCTTTGTGCCATCACTGATCAGGCTTGGTAATAGGATGACTTGGGCAAATGACAAGGGTTCCATTTAGACGGAAATGGGGCAATGAATATAAGTAATGGCGTGTGCTTCTTCTATCGAGAGTTGCTTTTTATACTGCAGTGATATACATATTTTTTTTAATGCGGGTGGCACTGAGATGAGGGGAGCTCACTATTGAGCGTTTTGCACCAAGTCCCACCAGTGATGACTAACCTTTCTACACTTCAGCTGTAGTAGGCTCTCATATCCAACAATATAAAAATATTATGCTGAAGTTCAAGAGAAATATAGTCCACAATTGTTTGATGTCTGCTCTGCAATCCCATTTCTAAAATGTATACAAATCATAACACTGCTCACATAACAAAGGGTGGTGTTAAAGCTAAAAAGATGTTTTAACATTTTTTTTGGACTAGATTTCCCATTCACATGCTGGATCACAGTGTTTTTGGGGAGCGGTGGATGATTTCAGAGTTTATGCACACTTTGTTGCCAGTGAATCACTGCTTTTTATTTCTCATTTAGCACTGTATTTTGTAATGCTGTAAATCTAAACTTTCTGAATCAGTCACACTGACTTGCTTTGCTCGCTGATCTGAGACAAGCAGACAGGTCACATTATGTGAACTAATGCCAGCTATAGGCATAAACAATTGTGACTCTTTGGTTAGGAAACCCAACACTAATCTGTGCTTTAGTCACTCTCTGGAATTGCTCCATAATAAGAACAATGTAATAATATCTGTGGCATTTAAGCCACTTTCTCATTTTAGAAAATCAACCTTTAAGAACCTCTCATCAACTTTTTTCCTAAGCACATCGAGTAGGACTTACAGCATCTACTTTTTTATGCAGTAAGTGAGTGGTGATCTGTCCTATTATATGTTATACCATTACTCCTATTTTTCTTCATTCCTTTTTTTTTTTTTTCCACAAATGCAGGTCTATTCCATTTGCATTCTTGAAAATCAAATTTGTAAGGATAACTCCTGTCAATTAATTATATAAATATTTATTTGGCATCTCCGATTATCTGCCCTCTTGGTGAGTCCACCCTTCTGTTAGGTGGGCTCCCTCTTTCCTTCCCTTTCTTTCTACTCTTCACCTGTTTAGAGACTTACCTCCTCCCTGTCCCCTCTCTAGGAATAGGAAGACCCCCTGACCACTTGCCCAACAATGTTTACATGATAAATTGAAATGTTGCTTGCATATTAGTTTCAACAAGACTGATCAGAAAAATGTGGTATATTATACATCATTATAGATAGGGTTGCCACCTGGCCGGTATTTTACCGCAGGCCGGTAAAAAATTGGCTTGAGTCCAATGTTAAGTCTATGGAAGCACCAGCAAGGCCGGTATTTTTTTTTTGTAGAAAAGGTGGCAACCCTAATTATAGGTTTCTAACACTTTTATTCTATACAAGTCATAACGTAATAGAATTCAATAATAACCGATAAATTACATTTGCAGCGGAGTGCCTTTTAGTTGAGGGTGTCTGCCTCTGTTTCATCCTGACAATAATAATGAAAATAATAATAATAATGATGATAATCACAAATAAAATGACATTTGCAGAGTTAAATGTATACTGTTATTAGAGGAAATTGAAGCTAATACAAATAGTGTCAAAATGGCAGCCCTGGATATGCAGTTTTATGGCATGCGTTTACTGCACCTTTAAGGTTTCTTCTCTCAAAAATCATTATAACTGTACATGGTCTCTATAACCCTTTCTCCTACTGTCCCTATGTTTCTCTCTCTGGTGACATCAGTGTCTCGGTTCCATGTATGGTCCCATTCTGACTGAAGATCAGCAATATATGGAGTTACAGGATATATGTATGAGGTTTAAGCATGTGATTTTTGATTATATTTAACACTCTGCTCAGATTGATAAACCTCTTTCTATAAGGTAACATTCTGTCTTTTATATAGAGAACAAATTCAAATTCCTTATTTGTTATCAAAGAAAACCACTAGGGCTTAATGCAGAATTACATTGCTTTTAAATACAAATTGGTTACAGGTTACATCACTGTCCAATTTATAGAAATTTAATAAGGAAAAAGTTTTTGGGCAGAGCATTGGTAGAAATAAAGTGGTACATGACCAGAAATGGATGGAGCTAGTTTGGATATACCGTACTATACATAGAGCTCCAGGCTGAAGTAGGCCAAGTAAGGGACTTTTCTCTAAAGGTGAGATGCAGGTGAGCTGAGGTGATATATTTAAGAAATGTATTTAACAATGATTTAAATCTAATCTATTAAGTCTAATTAAACTTTTCCAGCAGGAGAAACTCACCAGGTTTGACAAAACACCTGCACCTCACGTGTAGTTGTGGTAACTTTCAGGATCTCTCTAAACAAAGTAAAAAGGCCTAGGTGGGAGGAAGATTTCCCTCCCTCCCACTATTTTTTAAAGGAAGTGATGTATGAATACACTGGAAACCAGGATGTGATGTAAAACACATAATTTTAACCCCTTCGTGACGCATGGTGCTTGCGTCCCAAAACGACGCAAGCACCAAAAGTCACCATTTGTTCCTGGCCACCGATGACAAGGTGATCGGTAGTCGGGAACACTATGGCAGAGACCCGATCAGGGTCTTAATACACCATGTGGGTCCCTGCCAAAAAAACACGAGACCTCCAGACGTCACGTGTGACTTCACGGAGGAGTGCCCGAACCCGGAAGTTCGGGCACGGCACTATTTAGTGAAACGAGCACCGGCTATATTTTCGCCATCAGACTGAGGTCACTCAAAGTGGCCTCATCTGACATGTGGGATCGCGCTTTAAGTGGCTGCAGCGGGATCCGGGCACAGCTCATCGCGGGGAGCGATCCTAGCTTCTTTTAGGCACTTAAAATCAGGATGGCATAGTAGGTCCAAACGTTGTGAAGTGGTTAATTGAGGCTTTATACGCTAAACCCAGGCAGGGAATCATTCCGTTTCTTTTCTTCCTTGGTGGAGGTGGTAACTGTGAACTTGCAGTAGTGATTCATTCCTAGATGTGGAGGCCTAACCGTGTTTGAAATCAAACGTGTGGGGAAAGGGTTTACTATACGAGAGAGATTAAATGGGTTGTTGCTCTGTGGGGATTGGCTGTGTGTGTTTGTGATAAAAGTGTAGTATTGTGTTTTTGCCTTGTAATAAATACCTTTTAATATAGACGAACTTTTGTGATTATATATATATAATATACATGTGGTTGATACACCACAGCAGTGAAGTTCTACTTCTGTTCCTTCTGAAGATAAGGTTTTGATACAGCAACATTAAGGAATTGTTCTGCTCACCTTACTTTGCCAATGTTTATCAGTCTAAATCTATTGTATCAATCCTTGTTTAGCTGGGTATTTCAGGAAACCTGTTCTTGTGACACATTTGCAAGTGAATGCCAGAGGAATGCCTTTTTAGATTACTGACTAGAATGGATTTTCAGTGGATTAAATTTTAAAACCCCCCAGCAATTATTTGATATAATAATGCAATATTATTAATTTTAAGTCTACAGGGTACAACTTTATCAAAATATATTTACATTAAATTCACATAAACATGAAACAGGTGTGCATTGCATAAAAACAATCAATACATTGTTCTAAAAGCAAGGCTTACCATAGTACCATCATATGCCATCATATGTAAGCTGATTGGCATCACATGCTTATCATTTGCATTTAAAGATAAGTGTCTGTGTAGGACTGGCAACTAAGTGCATAACCAATGTTTAACTAATTTATATTCATACATTTATTTGATGTGGATTGATATGTTATAAATTATTAAGAGCCTGGCCCTTCTACAGACGTATCCACTACTCATGTTTTGTATTTGTCTACATAATGGTTTACCTGTACACTTATTAAGTATACCTTTTATAAAATAATGTTTTATTTGTCTGTTTCTAAGTTCCCATCATGGTCCAACTGACAAAAACACTTCACTACAATTTTGTACAAAATAAATAAATTGAACTTATTACATGAGATTACTATGTGTTTTTATTTGTATGTTTACTCGGTATATAAATGTTCTCTGGAAGTAGGATGTGGAAAGCAAGTGCTGCTAATGACATGGTCAAAACTCTGGCAATAAGAACCATTCTCAATGTTCCTTGGTTTCAATTTCTTCAGCCTGAAAAAAAAAAATCTTAATTTATTGTAAAAGAAAAATAATAAATAATAATCATAAAGTAAACATGTATTCAATAGTTCGCTTGTTTCTGTGTAATGCTTCACTTTAATACTTTATTTACATGAATGGTGTCCCTTTGGCATCTAATGAGAGCCAATCACAATATGTGATGTCAGAGTATACTTTTGCATGAAAAGCACAACATTAGGGGCATACGTTTTCATTATATAATAAGCTGAGGCATTAATTCAGTTTTAACAGTAGAAAAAATTATATTTTGCACCAGCAAACAATTAACATTGTTTGAAATGGCTGCATGTCTGAAAAATGCATTTTAATGCAGGAATTCATGCTAAAGTATGATCATTATGCAAGTAATGATGGGTAGTCACACTGGTACTAGTTAGATAAGGCATGTTAGATGAGAAAGTGATATATATCCCAGCCCTTGAAGACCTCTACAATTAGATACGGGCTGGACAGCTAAACCTTATTAAAGCATGGAATATAACAAGCAGCTAATAATATCCATTTAATGTTTTGTGTATATGTCCTTGTGTCCTTTTGCATGAGATGCATCCACCTAGCCTGTCAAACAGGCTTCCACATGATTCCCACAGGCATGGGTGGGCTGGCAAAGAGGGCAAAGGGACAACTGTTCCCTGACCTGCCCTCTAACGTGGCTAGACAGAGTGGGGCTGCACCAAATGTTTGCTAGATAGCATTTTCTACCTTTTCTATACAAATGCCTTTATCAATTACTACACCTTATTTGCCAACATATGTGTCTATGTCTCTCTGATAATGGGTGAGCTGATGAAGTTGCACGATGGGCTACTTAATTGGTTTTCCCCTCCATGCCAAAAGAGGGGATGAGCAGCCACTTCACTGTCCCCTCTCGCGCGATCGCTGAATGTGAGTATTATTAATGTTTAATGGGGTTAATTTTAGTATTACGTTTTGGGGCGGTAGGTATTGGGGTTCCGGGGTTGTATTAGGGTTAATTTTAGTATTATGGTTCAGGAGGGTTACTTTATTGGGGGGTGTACGTTTGTAAGCGCTGAACTGTGGGCGCTTACATTGCCGCTAAGAAGTGGCCACGTTCATCTTTCGCCGCTGATAGTTCAGCATTCAAACTGACGCACTGAACTGTCAGCGGTGAAGCAGCCGCGAAGAAGTGTTCTAGACCCTCCAGAAGAGGCCAGCCCTTCTCTGCCAACATCGTTACATACTGAACCATGCTGCTAAGAATTATGCTTTGTGAGTGCAATCATGCATGACGCCAGTGCAAGCTGCATCACCATGAATGTATAGTGTCCTTACCTCCTTCACACAGTTCACTCGTTAGAAGCCGAAGCAGCCCAGTAAGAAAACAGTTTAGGGTGTTAACATTTCACATGAGCTTCCAGTAATTATTTTATTACGGTATACTACATATGATGTTACTACTTATGTTGTTATCAACAGTGCAGTGTTCTGTCCACCTCTGAAAATGGGAAGTTGAATAGCTGTTTCATACTATTTGCTAAACAAAGCATGTTGACTACGTTATTTGCATGGACAAACTTCAGTTTTATGCTTTGCATGCTGACACTCTGTTACTAAGTCACCACACTCTGTCCTTGAACAGGTTGCCATTCTCAGTAACAAACCGGAATACAGGTCCAGCCAGTAAATGTATTGGAAACTGTTCATCTCTAGAGACGTTTTAGTTATTATTTCATTATTTTATTTTTAAATGACTCTACCATGGTTTTTAAAAAACATATCCTACCCAATGTAATGAGTCTAGATTATTGTGACCTAGGTTTTGGTGCAATACTATGCCAAGACAAAAACAAAAAAACAAACAGATTGCAAGCTGCAAACAATATTCTTACCACCAAGATCTCTCTGAAGGTACAATGACCCCTATCCAACCCCCCTAAAACCTATGTAGAAATCAATGTTTCTATTTTTAAAAGAATTTTAATTACAAATAATCTATAAAGGGACAAAGGACAACCTAATGCATCGAATAAAAAAATTGTCTAAATACAATATATACATTTACTTGGTTAGTCATTCCGTTTTGCAACTAATTATTTTAAAATTGTATCTCAACAGAATGTCTGGTATTCATATTTTCCAAAACATATGACATTATGAAGTTGTGATTGGTAAAAAAAAAAAATCATGCAGTATGTAATGATAATCACAGAATGAATAAGATGAACTTACTTGTCCTATGATTTCGCTAAGGCATTATAGATGACATGACAATCTGTTAAACTCTAATAATAATATGCCAATAAACTGGTTTTGTTCCTTGTTTTAAGACAGAGCTCAGTATTTATCCATTGCTGATAGCGTCATCCTTCCTCTCAGAGTAACAAGTAGAATTAGGGTTGCCCCCCAGCTGGCCAATAAAATAATGGCTTGAGGCCAATGATAAATCTATGGAGGACACAGCAAGGCTGTTATTTTTTTTTTTTTAAATAAAAGGTGGCACCCCTATGTGCAGTACACAAAAGGCCCTACTTGTTTTGCTATTATTGACCTCTTGACAAGGTGCAGTGTTTTATCTGTACACATGTGTGTAGAGGACACTATAATTGCACAAGCAAACCACACCCATCACTGCTAAAGGAACAATTCTCAGATATTGAAGAGAGGATTGCTAACAATGAACTAGATTTAAATCCCCATTTGGACAAATTAAGCAAAATATTCCCCTGTTTAAAAAACCAGTGCAAATCAAACCTTAACCTGACCATTACTGTGTACCCTATAATCTTGTTATGAGTCCATATTCTAAAACTGTTTAAATAAATTTGGAGATGTGCCATTGCTTACAAAATCAAATATATGTGGCCAACATCACAAATAAGCAGGGAAAGAAATGAAGACACTTGAAGTATGATGTTGTGTTATAGTAATTTATAAGGAGTCTGTAGTGGATTGATCTCTTTACAGTGTGTGTTTTATGGGATGAGGGACTTATTGCTCAGAGGACAACCGTAGCAAAAAACAAAAGTAATGTTTAATTGAAAGATTGCATCGAGTGGAGAAAGTTTAAATAAAAGATATTTTAATGAAAGAATATAAATAATATACCTTACTGAGCCCTCTTTGCTTTGTATAGGCCACAGTTATCATAGCAAAACGAGTGCTATTTTTTAAAAGTGCTAAATTTCCATTAGTTTCCATGGTTACTACTACTATTTTAGCACTTTTTCCTGAAATACCACCTATTTTGTCTTGATAAATATGGCCCTATAGCTCTAATAGGGAGCGGACATGTTGTTTAGAATCTTAGGACAGTTCTTCATTCCCCTTGGTTCAGATGAAGGAAGATCTGACCGATCTGACCCAAGATTCTATACAACATGTCTGCCCCCTGTTAGAGCTAAACAGAGCAAAGAGGGCTCAATAAAGTAACATTTTTATATTCTTCAATAAAGTATTTCTATGCAAACTACCTACACTTGATGCAATCTGTCAAAATTCCTTTTTTTTTTTTTTTTTTTTTAATATACTGTTGACCTATAACCCCTTAAGGCTGTTTTTAACATTTCTGTGGTATTTCTATTTAGTTGTTATTTACTTCTTTCTCACAACAAATATAATATATATATATATATATATATATATATATATATATATATATATATATATATATATATATATAATTCTATCACGGTTTTCTTTAGTAACTATTATTTTGATCAAATTGTATATAATGTACAATAAAAAATAAACAAAATGGTTCAAAACAAAAAACCCACATTTTCTGATTTTTATTTGAAAAATATTTTACTCATTTACAAAAAATGAAAAAAAATCTGCTAAATAGATTGTAATGTTGCATCTGAATTTAGAAATGACCCATGTTTCTTTTTTTTTTCTTTTCTTCAAGCTACAGCCACATTACTATTTAAAATGTTTTTTTCTTCATTCAAAATGAATGATCATGATCACTGATCTACAATGTATCACTGAATCGCCCTCCAACAACACCTAAATATGTGTACAGTAATACCACCAATGCATAGGTATGTCTGGTTGTTTGGGGTGGTGCAAATGGCCACATTTGGAATGTGCACATATTATTTTTCCAACTTGGTATTTTGATGTCTTATTTGGTATATCTTTGAAGACCAAAAACTATTTATGTAAAGGTTGCCTTTAAAACTCCCCAACTCCCTGGCTATCCAGGAAAGCAAAAATAAAATAAACAAATAATAATAAAAAAATAAATAAATATATATATATATATTTATGTATGTATGTATGTGTGTGTGTGTGTGTGTGTGTGTGTGTGTGTGTGTGTGTGTGTGTAAAAAGGCTGCCAGGATTGCCTCTGGGGGGGGGGGGGGGAGTTAAAAATGACTGGCCATCGTCACTGACCTGTCGGTAACGCCCCCTCACCCTATGCACATCAGGGTGTTTGACATTGCTGTCTCTCTTCACTTCAGTTCTCTATTTATTGAGTAGATCCATATATAAATTCTACCATACAATTATTTTTTTTTGGTGGGGAGTTTCTCTTTTCTGGCACAAACTGAGCTGCTTCTTACACCAGTTTATATGTAGAGACATGTTACTGCTGCTGGTACTGGACGACATATGGAGAATCCATGATTTTTGCTGCTTCACTGAGTATCGTTTATCTTCACAGTAGGAATTTAAAAGGATATGACACCATTTAGGACATTAGCGGAAATATGATCTGGGGAAGCCAAAGCACCCAAGCATGAATCGGGGAAATATCGCTCAGTACACAAAGCACTGTAATCTCACAAAAGTAATCTGCAACCAACAAATTTAGCAAAATTATTTTTCCAACCGACCTCACACAGAAACATATAATGAGTTACTCAATGTCCTACTAAAGGGTTAGTCACCGGTAATATATATTTTTTTGTGTGTTTGTTTTTCAGTATATTTCTGTCTACGGATCCTTCTAATGTTAAATTCCTTTTAACATTACATTAACTTGTATAACTATCGTCAACAATTTATGCAGATTCTTAATACAGGGAATAAAGGGGAGTTACATCTACGTTAAATGAACAAAGACTAATACGTAGCAGGCATCTGTTTGGATTGCATCCCTCTGAACCCAATACCAGGGTGAATTGCCATTCATAATCAACACTGAACGGATGATAACTTGGCATCTTCAAGTTACACTTCCTATATCTTACTAGAATGGCATTATTGAAATCTGTACTTGACTCTTGGAAAAACAAAATGTTTTAATTATATATACTCTCAGTATATTTTTGTTGACGTTTTAGAAGGATGAAGTTTTTCCAGACCTGGTAGTAAAGAAGGGTTATGAGTGATTGGTGACAATCTGCCAACACTGAATTATTTTGCTTTTCTAAATGTATTAACACTGTAACATGCTATAAGAATGGTAGAATGGTTCTCGAATATAAATGTATTTGTTACAGAAGGATTTGTAATCAGCCTTTTTTCTCTGCTTACAGACATATATTGGAAGCGTGGTTATATCTATGAACCCTTACAGGTCACTGCCAATTTACACACCGGACAAGGTGGAGGAATACAGAAATCGAAATTTCTATGAGCTTAGTCCACACATGTAAGTACTTTAATCTGGCGATAACGGTGACTTTCCAGCTGCTGATGAACTACAACACCCATGAATCTAATCTAGGAATGGAGACTGTGTACAGCCCTTTGCAATGTAACATCACCAATTTTCACCCTTAAGAGATATTATTACCTAAACAGTGTTTATTCTATAAATACATTTATTTTTATTTTTATCACAAATGATCCATGCAAGCAAACACATAAATTATGATTAAAATATATTTTCAATATGTATGTGCTGTCTGGTGGCTATATCATCTAGTTACTTTATATGAAATTTTGCTTCCTGTTAAAGACTAGTAGATAAGCATATTGATCCACAAAATGATATCCTAGGCGGATGTCACCACAGTTGCATTTTAAATATATTTTTTATACATGTATTGTTTTCTCTTTTTTTTTCATTTACTCTATTCACACAGAGTCCCTTTAACTGGGAGACGGTCATAAAAATATTAAACAATAGCATTTGATCTTATATCTTGATCTTACCCTGTGTACATGTTCAATAATAATTCTTGTAGAAATGGGGATGTAGGATGTCAGGTCACACTAGAATAGTAGAGCTAGACATCCTGTTTTTGAAAGACAAGTTTTAAATAGATGTTCTTAGAATTAACAAATAAGGTCTGTAATTACAAGTGCTATGTAAAAATGGTCAAATATCTAGTTTGTGTAGTGATACTGGATTACTCTCTAGGAACTACCTTTATATAACTCAAGAATCATTGTAAAGGTAAACTGAATAATAAAGATTACTCATTTTTTGGGGTGGAAGGGAGGTATTAGCTAATTGGAGTTTTCATTTCCAGGAATCTTCTTTCAAATGTGAAGGTACCATCTGCTGTACCACATGTCCTTCAATTAGGCAGCATGTTTAATATAGATCTCCACTTGGATCTCTGGAGGTTTTAATCCACAGATGATGAAAGTATAGATCTTAACCTATTGGTTGCTCTATGGCCCTGCATGATTCAATGCAATGTTATTACCAAATGATTGATTTAAACCCATATATTAATCACTTTTTTTTTTTTATAAATGTGCTGTCTTACCACCTAATTTAGTCAGGCCTTGTATCATGATTTTGTTATAAAATATGAATTATTTTGTTGTACTTGGGATGTCAATATGTAATTGCTCTGATTAGCACTCACACCATCTATTCTATACCATTGGGAACTTAACATATTTTGCCCCAGACTCTCTGATGTTGGCATGAGAAGTGGGATTTATTTCTTACCACTTCCCCATAGGGCTGTTTGTAAAAACAAATAATCTTTAAGACAGTAATGCTCACCTTTTGGTCAGGAGCATGCCACATTTTTTACCTATCCTTCTAACCTCTTGAAAACTGAATAGATTTTGGTGGTAGGTTATATTGCAGCAGTATCGCTAGAGTGGCAGGTTATTGAACAAAGAATGCAAGGGATAAAGTTAACTTAGAGCACAGACACATTACACTTTAAAACTCTAAATTAAACAAACAAAAAATCTCTAGCACGCATGTCTATTTGTATAGTGCTAAGTAGATCACATGTTTGTGAAAACAGTGAACAATTCACAGCCTTACAAAGTTTTATAGGTACAAAGTTTTAAACCGTTTTGCATGCTCAAATTTGCATAGTGTCACTGCCTATTAAATGGAAAGACCGTTCCTTTGACACCTTTTGCATAAAATAAGAAAATGTGCTAAAGAATAGTGTTAGATCATCATAGGGTAGGGATAAGGGCAGGGAAAGTGATTGGAGGTAAATAAAACTTATCATGTGAGTCAGAACATGGCAAGGTACATTAAGGTACACATCTAAAATTCTGAACTCCTAGAAAATGGCGAGATCAGAGGAGAAAATATGGACAGCCCCTCCTAAATAAGGATACATGGGAGGCATGGCATCATACCTTCCAACATGCAAGATTTACTTTGCCAAATTTATAAAAAAAAAAACACAACCCAATAGCGTGTTATATGATGATTACTAGATATTATAAGTAACACATTGGATTCAAGCAACGTAAAAACTGCAAAAAACATCTGTAAATCTGACCATAAATATTCTCCTAAAGTGGTTTACTGTCTCTGGTCACAATACCCAGTGTGCAGATCTCTAAATCCCCAAAGTATTTGGAGTATTTTAAGCTGCCATGTAGCTAGCTTTTGATATTGTCCAGTCATTTCTGGAATTTAAATGGTTGACATTCAGTTATTGTAGCTTCTAATGAGAGCATTGGCCTTTCGGACAATAGCCGGCAGCCACATGCTATGGGTTGTGTAATCGCTGGATGAATGCGATCAGATTCTTTTTATTTTTATACACATTCAGCATATTCACTTTCCATTTTTAGTAATCCAGTACAATGCTTTCATGCACTGAAATTAATTTGTAAGGTCCATTAAACAAGCACTCATTGTGCCTACTACTGTGGCTAACACTGTTGACCATGCCAACTTGGGGAAATTAAATTCACTTCAGTTTATGACTGCTTGGAAAATTCTAAATGTGGACTCCCATCAAGGAGGTAGATTATAGTATGGCATGATAGTTCTGTACTGATCATGTGGGGGGATTTATAGTGCATCAACTGATACGTGTTAGAAATAGGGGGGGGTAGTCACTGTAATTGCACTTTATGCATCTCAATACGCATACGACTGAAATTATGCTTCGGCCACACCACAGGATTTTTCTGTGTAATTGAAATGGGTTTTATTCATGCAAACAACGCCATAGTAACTTAGAAGCTCAGGACCAGTGCAAGAAAGACCGATTTCCAGCTTGTCGGTAGTTAGCATTATACATTGATGCATGCAAAGATTGTGATACTTCTTTTTCGAATACCCCCCCAGTGATTGGAAATGATCATACATATGGCTGTTTACAATAAGAATGTAGGACCACAAACTCAACAGCAGTGTAGAGTGCATTTCAAAAATTCTTGTCCTGTGTAGAGTTGCCACCTTAATACAGGCCATGCTATTGCCTCCATAGTCTTACCCTTGACATCAAGCCATTTTATTTACCAGCTTGTGATCTATCCAGTTGCATACATAACTTCTGGCAGGTGGTTAATGTTTGACAATATTATTCATTTTAGGAATTTCTGGGATGTACAGGAGATGGGAGAAATCACCTAAGGTTCAAAATTGAGTTCCTGGGTAATAATACATCCACATATAGCTTTGTGTGCAAGGTACTGTGTAGTATTCTATTAGTGTAAAAGGTTCTGATATATCACATTAAAATTCGCTACTACTTGCAAGGAAAGCATGATCTTAGAATGTAATCAGATTATATTAGGAACACATGATGTGGTGGAAGGATATCCCCAGTCCCAGAATCCAATATTTCCCCCTTTTTTCATCGATATGTTCTGTTTTCTAATATTGGTATTGGCTTGAGATAAACAACATTACAAACAAAGAGGAGTGTTCTATGCAAGCATCTCTAAGAATAGCTTAAAGGTAGGTATTGGACCAAACAAAGAAAGCCCATGTGTATCCTGTCACTTGACACTGTATAGTGTGTGTGTGTGTGTGTGTGTGTGTGTGTGTGTGTGTGGAGACTATCTCTTCAGGGACAGTACTGATGTCATTGTCTCTGCTGACATTATTAATACAGAGCAGCACTAAACTATCAGAAAGTGAAAGCTGCATTTAGATAAGTAGATTTATGTTGGGGAGATAAGAGCACCAGCTGCTGTCAAATTACCTCCAGCAGTTTTAAGCAAAGAAACATGACAGTTGTAGCCTCGACTACCAGGCTGTATCTTTACCATAAAATAGAGACACATGGCACAGACGTAGTGGGTAGAAAAGGCCACAGCCATTTTATTTATAACATATGTCATTGCCTCCAACCTTAACATAACACATTGTAATAAATACATATAAATATACAAATTAGGCAATGACAAACCCACATAATGACACATATGTCATAAATGACATGAACCTCAAATTAACATAATTTACCATTAACTTTATTAACATAGTTAACATAACACGGAACATGTCCCACACCAACTTGCTCCCCAGGGGTCCACCGTCCGTTGAATCCATTGCCAGGCAGACCTTCTGCCCAGCCCACCAACAGGCTAAGAGCTCCAGTTTAGCTCAGAACCTCTCCCGTAATCCATTTGCACTATGGATGACTCCCGATATTCCAGCCATAGACCCCCCCTAAGGAGCAAGTTACCGCCAAAGCCCTTCTGAGTGAATCCTCACTACAGAAGGGCTACCCCATCCAATAAAAAGAGAGCCTTTTCTACCCCTTCCTGAATTCCTAACAGGAAAACATCCCAACCAAGGTCAGACAAATGCACTCCATCCTTAGCTATCAAGCCTTTCCGATCTCCCTCCAAAGTGCGATGTCTGACCACCACCCCATTTTTTGTTTCCGTACAAAAATTGACATTAACTTATTAATCTTTCCCCTGCTGCGCTCCATTGCCCTGAAATCTCTTGCATACCTCCATTGGTCTCTTGGCACCATTTCGGACCATACAATTTTTACCCCGGGAACCCGTAATAGAATGTGGGTAACATCCTTCTGCATGATCTCGACCAACTCCCTCTGTGACACCAACCCTAAATCATTCCCCCCGGCGTGTATCACTATAACATTAGGCAGCACCCCTTGGTCAATGAAGCGCAGCAGCATGGGTAAGACCCCTGCCCAACGCATACCCCGGGCCCCGAACCACTTCACCTGAAGTAATTCGGCAGGAAAGCCCAGCCGTAGGCCCGATGGCCTAACTGCGGCCCCCCGTCTAGCCCAGAACACGTAAGAGTGGCCAATTATCCACACCACGCAGATGGACCCTACAGACAAAAGGAAGGGAGAGGAAAAAGAGTGGGAAGGGAACTAACATGTTGCTCTCATCGCCCGACTTTTACAGCATCCGATGAGGCCTCACATACGTTCTAAACCTGTTAGACTCCCACCTGCCAATGCGTTTAACCACGTCGTCACCTAAACCTAGCCGCGCCGCCTCCGTGGCTGCCCCTATCCGAAAGGAGTGAGTGCCGTATTCCTTTTCCGGCAAACCCAACTTAATCAACCCCAACCTGAACACCCTCAGAAATTGGAACCTGGAAAGTGACCTTCCACTCCTGTGTACCATTAAGGAACCCTCCACCGCAGGCCTAACCCGCAAGTAGCCCTGCAGGCATGCCACCGGGCAGGCCACACTGCCCAGTACCCCATATAATACAATTCGGGTCCCTCTTCCCGATTGATCCGTTTTGGATGAGCGTAACAGCACTATTACTTGATCTGCCGTGCAGGAAACATCACAAAACCGAAGGCCCCCCGCCACCTGACGCGAGCTGCTGACCAGCTCAGATATCCGAAAGACCCCAAAGAAAGCCAGTGAAAAGGCAGCCTTGAATAGCAATGATTCGAACTCCAAGGAGCAAACATCACTTAGGACTCCTATCACTCTACCTAAAACTCCCATGGATACTGGGCGACGGTGGTCCTGAACCGCCTTACCCCTCTTCAAACCCTTCATAGCCTGCCTGATCACAAAGTGTTTTGTGATATCCTCCTGTCCCCTTAATTTGAACATAAACGCCAGTGCAGCCAGCTTTGCGCTCAGTTGAGCAGGGGAAGTCACTCGCGACGCAGACCGGAATAAAAACCAAAATAGTATGTCCAACTGATTCTTCTCTAACGCCTCCCTCCCTGCCCAGGCAGCCAGATCGTCCCACTCCTGCCATACCCTGTTATAAGCCGTCCACGTAGCCGGGGCCAATGATGACTTCACCCATCCCTGCAACACTCGGTCCCGAGCTTCCACACTACCTCCGGGCATGGGTAACCCTCGGCCTCCGCCCCTGGCGCCGCCTGCCTGAATCTGTCCCACTGCAAGCGAGAGAGAGAATCCGCGATGTTATTCTGGTAACCCGGAACATGTTTTGCCCTAAATGCCACGTTAAGCTCCATGCACAGCAACACGAAGTACCTCAGAAGCTTGACCACGGCCGGTGAAGATGCGGAGATCTTATTAACCGAATATACCACAGCCAGGTTGTCTGAATAGAAGACAACTCACCTATCCCTCATGGACCATCCCCACAGCGAGAGTGCCACCACCAACGGAAATAGTTCCAGAAAGGCCAAGTTGCGCATTAAGGGTGACGCCTTCCACTCTTCTGGCCATGCCGCCGCACTCCACTTACCACCATAGTATGCCCCAAAGCCCACACTCCCAGAAGCATCTGTATAAAGCTCCAAGGCCGGTGCAGAGACCGCCGGCTTTTGGAAAAAAGCCCGGCCGTTGAATTTTTCTAGGAAAACTCTCCATACCAACAGGTCAGCTCTCATGGCTTTTGACATTCTTAGAAAGTGATGCCCCTCACGTATTCCTACTGTCGCACGCGACAGCGACCTCCGGAACACTCGACCAGCCGGTATAATTCGACATGCAAAATTAAGCCTCCCAATCACAGACTGAATCTGCCTGAGCGTGACCTTCTTTGCCTGTAACACCTCAGCTAGCACCCTCCTCAAGATGACAAGCTTATCATCAGGTAACCGACATATCCCTTTAACTGTGTCAATTTCCAAGCCCAAGAAACTAAGCTGGGTGGTTGGGCCTTCCGTCTTATCTGCAGCTAACGGAACCCCAAAGGATTTTGCAACTAATTGCATAGTCCTCAGTAGATGGGTGCAATCCGACGAAGCCTCTGGCCCCACGCATAGGAAGTCGTCTAAGTAGTGTACCAATGTTCCAACTCCCGATTCCTGCTTAACTACCCACTCCAGAAAAGTGCTGAACTTCTCGAAGTAGGCGCAGGAGAGAGAGCAACCCATTGGCAAGCACAGGTCCACAAAAAACCTATCCTGGAACCAGCACCCCAGCAAATGATGGCATTCAGCGTGCACTGGCAAAAGCCGGAATGCCGCCTCTATGTCCACTTTGGCTAACAGAGCCCCAGGGCCCGCAGATCTAACCATGTCAATCGCCTTATCGAATGACGTATAGGATACCGAACACAGTTCACGGTCTATATCATCATTCACCGACATGCCTTTCGGGTATGACAGGTGATGTATCAACCGGAATTTACCCGTCTCCTTCTTGGGAACCACCCCCAAAGGGGAGACACGTAAATTAGGCAGCGGAGGGTCCACGAAGGGGCCCGCCATCCTCCCTAAGTTCACCTCTTTCATCAATTTCTCCCCCACCACCTCTGGAAAGGATTGTACCGACTTAAGATTTCGTCTTGACACTACCGCACCCTTGGGCACGAAAGGAATCCGAAACCCTTCATCCAGGAACCGCGCATCTTCCCGCTTACCGTAGCGTTTTAGCCACGGCAGCATCGCGCTTCTGCTCACTGGAGAGTTCCCCTTTTGCCCCCAACGCCCCGGTGGTTCCCCCCGCCTCCCTTTTCTTGAAACATTTTGAGTAGCTGTGGCTACCTCCACATCCGTTGCATTCATGCCGGAAACGGCATGAACTGCCCCATTTGCACTGACTGTCGTTAAACAGCCAGCAGCAACCCTTTTTTCCAGGGGCCGGTGAAGAACTTGATGTTCCTGCACCGGCCGCTCCTTGAAAGGGCGCCGATTTTTGTGCCAACATAAGTTTAAGCCAAAGGGTGATGTCCATTTGATCCCACCTCATCGTGGGATTGGCAGCCAGGCGTTGACGAAACTGTTCGTCATACCGCCACCACGCTAGCCCTCCATACACTCTGTACGCGTCCCAAATACCATCTAAATAAGAGAACAGCGCCGAACACTTCTCCGGCGCCCTCTGACCCACCACACTGCCTAGTATACAGAAAGCCCTCAACCAATTCCCGAAGGTCTTGGGAAGCTTCCTGTATCGCTTTTTTCTCTCTTCCTCCTCCTTCTTTGCCCTATCCTCCTTTCTCACATCCTCCTTTAATTCGACCGACTCCTCCAGAGGAAGCAAAGAAAACAACTCCAAATATTCCCCTTTCCAAATTATTTCTTTTGTTTCTAATTTTAAATGCGCCCCCAAGGGGCCCGAATATGACAGATATGAATTATAGACGGCCGCGTCTGGTATCCCTTCCCGCAGCTCATCCGCTCCATCCTTCCCTGATACTTCCTCAACTGCCCCTGATGCCCCCGCGACCTCGCCCACATCAACCCCTTCTATCGCGGCCCGTGCGCTCCCTGCGCTTGCTGCAACCCATGCTGCTGCCGCTGATGGCGGACCTGCATTTTTCTTACCCTCTGACCAGGAATTTAAAAAGGCCTGCAACCCAGCCATCAAGCCCCCATCCCCCATAGCCCCGTCTAGGCCCTTGTGTGTTGTGTGTAAATTATCAAAAACCTCACCGGTCGTTCCTCCAGCCGTCCCAGACTTCGGATCAGAACTCCCAGATGCGTCGTTTTCGGGAACCGCTCCCACGGCTGTTGCCCCACTCGGTCCTTGGGTGGCTTGTCTCCTGTCATCGTCGACGATCCTCCTGGAATGGGAAGCAGATTTGGGGAGTGCTGCCGTGGGAAGTGCCACTCTATCCCCTTCCCTGGCCCGCTGTGGCGTACGCTCCACCCGGTGACCCCTAGAAACCACTCTCCTGTCAGACCTGCCCCTAGACCGGGATCTATAATTACCATGGTGAGATGCCAGAGAAGTACGAGGGGCTCTATATCTCCTGCTACGCTCCCCGGAAGAGGAACCTGAGACACTGATGCTGCGCGAACGGTGGTTGCTTCTGATACGGGAATGCCTATTGGAATGACCCCTGACCGGGGACCTACCCCTCTCTGCGCTGCTGCCACTACCAGACTCCCTAACCGCTGGGCCCTGGCGCCAACTGACCCTACCTGGGCTGGCCCTAATTGAATGTCTAACGCCACCCCTGGGTGACCTGCGACCTTCTCCTTCCCGTCTGCCACTCCTAGCGCGTGACCCGTGCCTTGGTGAAGGCCCCTTATGGCCCTCCGGGGCCCTGTCCCCAGGGGAAACCCTTCTGCTAATCGGGTTTGGGGAAAGGTCCCTAGGTACTCGCCTTCTGGTTCCCGTTCCAGACATCCTGGGCCTCTTGGATCCTGGCGTCGCTTGCCCACGGTCATGACCTGGACGCGCTGCTGTCCTCACGGTTCCCGTGGCACCTCGTGGCCTGGCATCATCCTCATCGCCGGCCCGTACGGTGGGCCCTTTCTCCACCTCCTTCCTTGCCTCCTGGTAAGCCTCTGCTGCCTTGGCTCCGTCGCTGCTCCAGCCTGCATCGGACAGGCCCCCTTCTGTCCTTCGTCCCGGGGCTTGGTCCCCTGAGGCCCGGCCTTTTTCCAGAGATGTCCTGTGTTCCTGTAACACCCCACGCTCCATTAGAAATCAGCACATACAGGCAGACCTATGGCATCCCCTGGAATCTTCCCCTCTGCACCCTCCTGGGCCCGTCTGCGACATCCCCTCTCCAGGCGTATGTTGCAGCACTTCCCCGACACCTCCATCTTCCCCCCGGTCCACAGTCTGTCAGTCATGCTGCTCCACTTCCCGCTGGGCCTACTGCACTCCCGCTGGGCCTACTGCACTCCCGCTGGGCCTACTGCATTCCCGCTGGGCCTACTGCACTCCCGCTGGGCCTCCTGAGCTTCTGTTTTTTGGGCCCACTGGGCCCCCCCTTTTTTGGGCCTGCTCTGCCTCGCTGTCCCCCACGTGGTTGTGGCCTTACCGGTTCCCCGCCGTCCACCGCTACCTCTGTGGGGCCTCCCCGGCCCGCCGCGTCCACCTGACCAGGCCCCCGGTCACCTGATCGAGGCACGCCGGCCTCCGTTGATTTTCCGCGCCGCTCCTCTCACTTCCGGTAGGCCTCGATCCTCCGGATGGCGCCAACGCTTCACCGCTCCTCTTCTGGCCTGGGGCTAGGTCCCCTGAGGCCTCCGCTGCCGCGCTGGAACCCTTCCCTCTTCGCCGTGCCGCTGCTCCAGTCCCGCTTCCGGAGGCCTTCTCCCGGTCCGTCAGTCGGCCACGTGGTGCTCCTCCCGAGGTCCTATCATCCGCAGCCATCCGTCCTCGCGCAGGGGATCCAGGGCTCAGTCTCTGCGGCGGACGGGTCCTCCTCACCGGGCGTGCATCAGGATCAGGTACTGTCACCAGATGTCCCAGCTGTTCTCTTGCCCATCCAGGTCCTTTCTTCCTTGCAGCCTCGCAGATCCCAGCCAGGAGCCTTTCCAGCGAAGAATCCATCCTGAAACAGAAGAAGGGAGAAAGCAGGGACACAGAAGCAAGCAGAAAATTCTGGTAGGCCAAAAAGTTGTGAGATTTTCCAATATTGCACAGCCTTAAATACCCTCTGCTCCCCTCCCCCAACTCCTCCCCTAAAACCTTACCACCAATGTGTGCAGCCTTGCTACAGCACAAGCTGTCAAGGCCCTCCTGCACCTAGGCGTCTCCGGGGGCTGCATTTAGGAGGATGTGAATGGCTGTAAGAATGCCATATGTCTTACACATGTAGTATAAAGCTTGCTCTAAAACCTTTACAAAGCTATATCCTGTGTACAGATGAATATCTGGGTATATGTTTATATTATATACCAATATACATACAGGACAGGATACTCTCTAATCTCACTCATTGAGTTCAGGCTGCACCATGTTTCATATTTAAATACCCCAGGTAACACTTGTGATATATCTGGAAATGGCACCAAGGGCAACTAAATTTGTTTTTGCCACCCACTATCTGGATCAACAGATGCCAGCCAATCCTGTGAGTGCGTGTTTTTTTTCTGTTTTTTGGATACATATGGATTAGCATCACAGCACGAAGGTAGAGCTACATATTATGCCCCAAAAACTGAGTGAACTTGTTTTGTGTGTGTGTATGTGTATATGTATATATATGTATGTATATGTATATATATATATATATATATATATAGTGCGTCTATATAATATACACACATGATACACATACAATATACACAAGTACTTAATGTGTGTGTCTCCCTTGCCTGTCTCTTTCCTCTCCCTTCCCACGTCTCTCTCTCCTCTCCCCCCATGTCTTTCTCTCTCCCCCCATATATGTTCTCACCCAATCTGCTCTCTCTCTCTCCCCCAATCTGCTCTCTCTCCCCCATCTGTTCTCTCTCTCACTCCCCCCATCTGTTCTCTCTGCGCGAGCAGCACTTACCGAGCTATGCAGAGCTCATTCCTATCATGTTTACGTAGGAAGGCAGTTTCTTAGCATGAGCTATCACTCACAAAACCATGTTGATACCTGCTAATTACATTGTTCACAATGAATCCTTTAATTGCCATTCTAATAATCTTGATTTATATGTAGGGTTGCCACCTTTTCTTCAAAAAAATACCGGCCTTGGTACTGTTTCCATAGACTTAACATTAGCCTGATGCCAATTTTTTACCAGCCTGCCGGTAAAGTACCGGCCAGGTGGCAACCCTACTTATATGGTGGGACGTTTAGGTGTCTTGCTTCGGGTTTAAATCAATCTGCTAATATGCTTTTTTCTGCTTTATTCTGTTTCAGAATAAATTAAAAACGTTCCTAGGATGTGAAACCTAGGTTTTAGTGTTTCACTGATCAGTAGTGCTCCAGAATTACAATTGCTTATTTTGATATTGGTATTCTGCAGCTGAAATTCTTTGTGAGTCCCTTAACTTGCTATACATTTCTAAAATGAAGGATATGGTTATTACTTCTCTTTTCCCTGACACATTATATAACTATTTGAATTTGATTCATCTGCTTCAAGGCCTTCCAAAGCATGGACAAGTTAACTATTAGTTTTTGTTTTGTTTTTATACTCTTTGTCCATTTGTTTGCATTTTGATTGAGGTGTTGTTTTTTTGTTATTCTTACATTTTTGATTTCTGATAATTTGTGGCTACAATGTTCTATAAATATTAATTTTTTTTGTTGGATTCATGGTTCATCTCTACTTATTTTGATGATCTTGTCAATATTCCACTTTGATCCACTGAATCCTTTCATCATATTAGCTAAAATGGGTAGGTGCCAAACTAACAAGAATAGAATATAGAAAGTTGTAAGGTTAAAAGGTAACAATTAAATCTATTAACCTAAAATATCCATCTTTGGCTTCTTATCAGATGCTGGAAGCCACACTCAAAAGTAAAGTTCTGGTTTTCAAATTAAAAATGTAATGGATACATTTTCAACATTTAGACTCGATCATTATTAATCACTTATTTCTACACCTATAGTTTGGTGTTATTTGTGCACCATTCAAAATATATTGTCCCCTTGTCATAAGCAAGGACCAGGGGGTCTATCACTTGACTCAGGAGTCCAAAGAAGCAGAGCCAGTTGAGCTCTTCCTGTCAATGGTGTGTGTAAATGTCAATCTCTCCACACACAGCCAATAGCTGGGGAGGAAATGAGCAACCAGATGAAAAAGAATCCTTTTTGAATGGTACTCCATATAAAGATCATTTAAATGCTCTCTTAATCAGACAGGAGTGTCTTCAGCCTCATTTCAGATTTGGTGAGGATGATTTAGTCCCTCTTTACATGCTTTTCATTTTAGAAATAAATAGCCTAAATCTTATATCAAGTATTTATTAAACTGGTCTATGCTAATATCTTGAATGTTGTCAACTCCCCGATGACTTAATTGATGGTAGCGAGTTTCTCCCTCTATGCTGGATCCCGTTTCATGAATTCATGTTCTATTTTCCCTTGGAGCCTGAACATCTGGCTTTGGTTTTTTTATAAAGCCCTTGAGAATCTGAAACCCAAATAGACCCTTGCGCTCTTTCCCACAAACTTAAAAGAATGGAAGAATGCAGTAATGTTGGTTTTATGGTATGTGACTTACACTGGGCATGGAGAACATTCAGTTGCACTAAGGGGTTAATTAACTTGCTCATTATTTCTGTTCCTGATCCAGAGCCATGATGAGAGTTCACCCATTGTGCAGAAATAGCCCCCCCCCCCCCCCCCCCCCTTTCATTAATCGTTTTGTGCTGTTACCTCTCCTGCTAAGTTGATAGTATGTACTAAGTTGGGTTGACTGGCTTAAGAGACATACTAAAATTATAATATTGTCATGCACGATTATATTATTTCTCTAGGGTCACAATAATGCAAGTTAGCACATATTATACAGAAGTTTAGGAAGATAAGTACATTTAAATGATTGCCCATTACTTACTCAATACGTAGCAGAATGACAAACAGAATAATCCATGTGGAGATCGGTGTTCGAAAGAGTCTTGTGTTTAAGAAACAAATGGCGTACTAAGCAGTATTGATTTCTTGTGTTTAAACAATTTCACCTGGCACAGCATGAAACACAAACTTGTGCATTGTGGACTTTGAGTAGAAGTATCAGTAGGGTGTCCATTCATAGAGCTCAGAATATCAGCTCAGTTTGGATAACTTCAGTCATCCGAATGGCCCTTAAAATCTGGCCATTCAGGAATCTCCAAAGTGATTCCGAATCGGCTATTATAGCTGAAGTTCGGCCTACCAAAATGGTAGCCTGGAACGCAGGATTGAAATATATGGGAATATTTCAGCCATTGCAGAAAAAGCTGTTACATGGACGGTGATCAGTTCTAGAAAATGATTGAGGAAGAGGACTGAGAAGTGACCCCAGTGTGGGGATTTTTTTTTAAAGAAAGAAGTAAATTACCAACAAGAAGCTTCCGTGGTAGCATGGATGGGAGGGCCAATGACATCATACCATCGTATTTCCTTTACTTCACTCTCAGGTGGTACCAATCCCTCATTTACTTATTATATTGCCAAATTTGCAGTGAACTGGAAACCTATGTACAGTTACAGTTTGGCATTACACCTGAGGAAAATCAAATATGTATTAGGTTTGGCAATAGGAGAGCTATATGCAAAACTTGACACTTGGCGACCAAAGTTCAAAGATTGCAGCGAACAAGAGCGAGAACAACATTTAAATATAGTCAAATATATTTCAATGGATTATGATGCAAATTTAGAGATGATAAAGCAGGATGCTGGGGCAGATAGATATTGAGTATTCCCCTTATGCCATTACATTTTCACAATGATGGTGGGAAATGTGGATTATGCATCATCTTTGCATGCAAGCCCATTTAACAGATCTTCACTAGGACCAAATCTCTTACAGATTGCACCCTTTTAAGCCATCTGGCAGGTGTACATCCAGCTATAATGTAGCTTTTAATATGGTTAGCAGAATTCTGTAACAATTTTGTCATTTGTTTTGGTGCCACTTCCTAATACTTTGCTCATGTGATGCATGTCCATGTATAACATACACAAAATATCTAGAATAACTTTAATTCATAGCCATATCTTATTCACAGCCTGTTGACAGCATATTTGCCTTAACAATATGTAATGGAAAAAAGTTATCCTAGTGACTGTTTTGTTTAACAGTCATTGTTCTCTTCTTTTGCTCTTTGAGGTTGGTAAATGCAAACAATCTGCCTAGGACAGGAACCGATAACAACATGCTACTCACTAGGAAAATAGAGATGAGTGATCCATAGGTGTTTTACATGTTTCTTGCGCACACACAGACTATTCTTGTGTGCATTGGCTGTTTGAGGTGGGCACATACCAGATTGGCACAGTGGGTCCTATTTTTATATTATTCTTATAGTTTAGAAGATACAAAATATTTCCCACATGCAAAATTTAAAGGATATTTCACTGATTAAGTCCCTTTAAACCAGATATCCGAGCATTAAGTAATGTCTCTAATGGGTTTTGCTTCATTCCATATATGACTAATGTCTTGTACAATGATTGCATTATCCTTTTATAAACTATTTCTGCCACACTTGAACACAAACACTAGCAGTCTTTTGTGCGTTAGTGAGCATTACTGTGCTTGGAAAATGAATTGGCTGCAATTTTGGCAAAGTAATTAGAAGCATGTGGCTTGAATGCGCATGAACTGAGAGATGTTTAATATTTTTTTAATATCCTATAATTATATGGCATACAATAAAATCCTGTGACACTATAAATGCTGGAAATGTGTAGAGCAGTGTTAAAGCTGAACCCAGTCAGAGGTAAAATTGCATACATTATGTTCTCAGCACAAATTGATGTGTTCAAACAGGGACAACATGCTGAGTTGAAAAAACATGTTTTTGATTAGAGTTTTATACATTGATTTGCAGAAAGGCATCATAGTGAAGATGGATAACCAATCAGCAGAATTCAGAGTTTCAGGCCTCAAATTTGGATATTAAAAATAATTATAATTAAACTTTTTTTTTAGAATCAACTGTTGCACCAAGTGCACTTCTTGATCTATGGGAGTTGTTTGCCTTTTTTTATTTGGCATTTATTTTATATAAATATACTAGATGTTCTATTATATCTAGTCTATTATTTTAACTGTATGTGATGACACCCACAATCCCCTCTTTGTTTGTCTTTTTTTTGTATGTGTATCTATAATAGAAAATACTTCAGCAAACTGCACTGTTACACTCCTGCGCTGTGAGTATACAGCTGTCTGTAGCAGGCAGAGGGTGGAGAGGGTAGGTCTTGCCAAGGGATTAAATTCCCATTTTATCATAATAATTGTAGCTCCCGTTAGTGCCTGTTTGCTGAAATAAAGCAGGGGTGCTGGTGGTTCGTTTGATGTGTGTTTATTTTCATAAAGTGCATGACAGAGGTATAATTCATATTCCATTTTCGTTCACCACATTTGATTTCTTTTTTTAGTCCGTCCAGACTGAAATTTCCTTAGTGATGTGGCATTTTCTATCATTGCCAGGGAGACTAAATTAAAAACAATTACTCTCACTTTGAGCAATACATCACCACAGCTAGATCATCTCTATAGAAAACCTTCATGAGTCGTAGATAATCCTGTATATGATCCCCTTTTGCTTTAATTGCCTCTGGTATTTCGTTTGGCATTTGACATAAATGATCTGTAATAAGTAGAATGCATAATTAAAGGCAAGAAAATTAAATTACAGGACTTGTTGTGGTAAGTTTTTTTTCTTCTGAGTACCATACAGTTTTTCTTTACATACGTTAAGATGAAAATGGCTTCTTATAGCCAATATTTGAAATTCGTTGAGACTCCGCCTTTGAGGGTCTAATAAAAAACTGGGATGGAGAATCTTATTTTTATTCTAATACGGTTATCCTAGATTTTATATCTATTGCTTACTTTACCCTCACTGGCGCCCATTTTCAGTTTGTTATTACCGTACTTGCTCGAATATAAGATGACCCTGATAATAGGATGACCCCCCAAACTTTGGATATTCCTTTAGGAAAAAACTAAAAGCCTGAATATAAGACTACCCTATAGGAAAAAAAGTTTAACTTGTATATATTCATGTAAATTGCTTTTTAATATTTAATCAAAATTATGATGTTAAACAAATGCATTTCTTGTTTTGTATTTCCTTTTATATGCCAATTCTGCCTCCCCCCCCCCGTGTTGTATCTCTCTCTCTCTCTCTCTCTCTCTCTCTCTCTCTCTCTCTCTTTCTCTCTCTTTCTCTCTCTTTCTCTCTCTCTCTCTCTCTCTCTCTCTCTCTCTCTTTTTCTCTCTCTTTCTCTCTCTTTCTCTCTCTTTCTCTCTCTTTCTCTCTCTTTCTCTCTCTCTCTCTCTCTCTCTTTCTCTCTCTTTCTCTCTCTTTCTCTCTCTTTCTCTCTCTTTCTCTCTCTCTCTTTCTCTCTCTCTCTCTTTCTTGCTCTGAAAAAAACCTTGTCTTATATTCGAGCAAATAGGGTACTTTATACCCAATATTTTAACATAATTTACTAATTACTTGAAGGGTGTACAGACAAACCAAACACTGTACATTTTTGCATGGTTTTGTTTCTTCAGAACCATTCAGTTGTTCTTGCTTGCTATAACCAGGGCCGGCCTTAGGGGTGTGCGACCTGTGCGATCAAATCAAATATCAAAATTGAACACACCTATGGGTACTTTTGAAATTGTGATAATTTATAACAATGCTTAGCATGCTGTCATGCTAGGCATCGCACGTAGCTGAAGTACACTGGTGGCATACTTTTTTTTTAAATTTAATGTGTTGTGTAATTTTTGCATGACCACTAGTGCTGGCTGGTTTCTGCTTACATAATCTAATTCTAGAACATTTTTTGTTCTTTGTAACAGTTATGCCCTATCTGATGAAGCTTATCGTTCCCTGAGAGACCAAGATAAAGATCAGTGCATACTGATCACAGGAGAAAGTGGTGCTGGAAAAACAGGTACAGTTTTATACATCTGTATTCTCAACCTAATTAGCAGCCATTGTGCTATGTGAATTTATGCAGGGCTGGTTTTCAGAGCATTTTATTATCTCTGAATAACTTTTTACATATATAATGCACGGCCTGTTCACTCTCAAATCCCACTAGTCAAATCTCAACTATAGATGGACTGTCAACTGGGACATATGGGAGCATTAGGATGGTCTGTATGCTTTGAAAATCTATATTTTCAGTAACTATTCATGTGTGAGGGATTTTACTATTTTACAATGTGTACCAAAATAGTTGTGTAAAAAAATACCCAATGCTAATGTCATGATACTTGTGGGATGTCGGGAGTCTAGTTTATGTCTGTGTAAATATCATAATAACATGGGACAGCACATGTACATTGTGAGTATTCACGGCTGTGCTTTCATGTGATATCACGGATATGTGTGCCTTATGCTCTCCCCATTATTTGTAAAGGGGGAAGTGCTGGGATGTGTACACTGCTATGGTGTGGCTTTATTTCGATGTTCAGATACACAAACGCTAAGCTCGTTGTAATGTGCAACATATATGACACGCTAAATGTATTATGTTCCATTAAATGAGAAAAAACAATTAGGTTAGCATGACCCTGTAGGTATACTTTGAACAGGAGATCTTATTAATTGAATTGTAACTATCCTGGCAAACAATTTCATAGCTCATCCAGAGATGGTCTAAAAACATCCCTTTTGAGGAGTTCAACATACAGGACAGTTCAGCCATTTTGTTTCTCTGCATTGTGTCCTTGTCATAGATGAAGAGCTGTAATGTCCCCAGTCTTAATCTTAACTCCATTTACTGTTACTTGAATACACTTCATGGAAAGGGTTTATGAGCCAGCTAATAACTGTTCCATGCACATGTACTAATTAAAAGCTGCAGTCTGTTCACTAAAAGGTGACACATGAACTACAAAATACAGACATTAATAACAAAGTTGGAAGGAAAGGAATGTATCTAATATTGTCATAAATGTCTGATTTTGTTACGTTTACGTGTCAGGTGACCACAGTTTTTAATTTTTTTTTTTTTATAAATGTCTTTATATATTTTTTTTAATATGCCAACATAAAGGATACTATTCTGTTAACTCCACACCATTTTCTCCTTTCTGTTTAACAACTCCAGCAACATTTGATTCTGAGACTTGTCTAATGGCTGAAGGACAACAGTTAAAGACAGGGTTACATTGCTTTTGGCTTAACCAACCTTTGCATTGTGAGAGAGCTGATGTGACACAGATGCTTAAAATGTATTTAACAAAAATGTAAACATCTGTCTATATATTTATGTAAGTGTTGCCAAACAATACGTCCACTGCAACTGAAAATAACAATATGTCTGTGACGTACGTGAATAAATACAAGTGTGCTTGTTCTTAGTATGACATCACTGAAAAGTGAGTGTAAATTGTTTTTTAGACTAAATGATAACTGGTAAATGCCATGCTTTCTGCGCTCGCTTAAAGGGCAACAAACTCTCCCCCCCCCCCCCCCCCCCACTTGTGCTAGTGCCCTTAGCATGAGGATAAACTGACTTTTGTTAGTAAATGGCACTTTTTCCTGTGATCGACAGCTGCCATACTTCCCTGGTCTGGTCTGGAAATGGTCTCTCTCTGCTAGTGCAGCCTCCAAAATCAGATGAGCAGTGACGAGCCCTGGGTTTGATTAACTGCGCTTGCTTACACTGGCAGCGTGCACCATCCCTCTGACCTGAGGCAGAGCAGAGCGTTAACCCGTGGGTATCTCTAAAGATGGTCGCTGGGTTTAATTCGGTGAAAGGTTAAAAAAAAAAGTGTCCTTTAAAACAATTACTTATGCAGGAAAAGTGTTAATTGGGCATGCAAGAGGAATCTGCTATTCCCTTCTAAGGAAGAACATCCTATAATCTGTATTAACAGCACATCTTTAGCTCATTAGAATAATTGAAGCCATGCTATGAATAAGAGAATGTTATTTCCTGTGGCAATGTTATATATTTTTTTGTTTTGTTATTTTTGGGTGGAGGTTTATTTTAAGTCTCAGTGCACTGTCAAATAAACACAGATTCAGAAATATACACTGCTCAAAAAAATAAAGGGAACACTTAAACAACACAATGTAACTCCAAGTCAATCACACGTCTGTGAAATCAAATCTGCCCACTTAGGAAGCAACACTGATTGACAATCAATGTCACATGCTGTTGTGCAAATGGGATAGACAACAGGTGGATATTATAGGCAATTAGCAAGACACCCCCAAAAAAGGAGTGGTTCTGCAGGTGGTGACCACAGACCACTTCTCAGTTCCTATGCTTTCTGGCAGATGTTTTGGTCACTTTTGAATGCTGGCAATGCTTTCACTCTAGTGGTAGCATGAGATGGAGTCTACAACCCACACAAGTGGCTCAGGTAGTGCAGCTCATCCAGGATGGCACATCAATGCGAGGTGTGGCAAGAAGGTTTGCTGTGTCTGTCAGCGTAGTGTCCAGAGCATGGAGGGTCTACCAGGAGACAGGCCAGTACATCAAGAGACGTGGAGGAGGCCATTGGAGGGCAACAACCCAGCAGCAGGACCGCTACCTCCGCCTTTGTGCAAGGAGGAACAGGAGGAGCACTGCCAGAGCCCTGCAAAATGACCACCAACAGGCCACAAATGTGCATGTGTCTGCTCAAACGGTCAGAAACAGACTCCATGAGGGTGGTATGAGGGCCCGACGTCCACAGGTGGGGGTTGTGCTTACAGCCCAACACCGTGCAGGATGTTTGGCTTTTGCCAGAGAACACCAAGATTGGCAAATTCGCCACTGGCGCCCTGTGCTCTTCATCTGGAGACGCCGTGGAGAACGTTCTGCTGCCTGCAACATCCTCCAGCATGACCGGTTTGGCAGTGGGTCAGTAATGGTATGGGGTGGCGTTTCTTTGGGGGGCCGCACAGCCCTTCATGTGCTCGCCAGAGGTAGCATGACTGCCATTAGGTACCGAGATGAGATCCTCAGAGCCCTTGTGAGACCATATGCTGGTGCGGTTGGCCCTGGGTTCCTCCTAATGCAAGACAATGCTAGACCTCATGTGGCTGGTGTGTGTCAGCAGTTCCTGCAAGACGAAGGCATTGATGCTATGGACTGGCCCGCCCGTTCCCCAGACCTGAATCCAACTGAGCACATCTGGGACATCATGTCTTGCTCCATCCACCAACATCACGTTGCACCACAGACTGTCCAGGAGTTGGCAGATGCTTTAGTCCAGGTCTGGGAGGAGATCCCTCAGGAGACCATCCGCCCCTTCATCAGGAGCATGCCCAGGCATTTTAGGGAGGTCAAACAGGCACGTGGAGGCCACACACACTACTGAGCCTCATTTTGACTTGTTTTAAGGACATTACATCAAAGTTGGATCAGCCTGTAGTGCGTTATTCCACTTTAATTTTAAGTGTGACTCCAAATCCAGACCTCCATCGGTTGAAAAATTTGATTTCCATTTTTTTATTTTTGTGTGATTTTGTTGTCAGGACATTCAACTATGTAAAGAACAAAGTATTTCATAAGAATATTTCATTCATTCAGATATAGGATGTGTTATTTTAGTGTTCCCTTTATTTTTTTGAGCAGTGTATATACATACATATGCGGTCTGTCGGTATCCTTGTATACGTTCATGTTTGTGTAGAACTATATTAAATTGCTTAATGAAGGCATTCCAAAAATGCATTATTTTTAAAAATTTTAGTGTAAATGTTATTTGCCTTTTTACACAGACTGTCTTTTACCAACGGGAAGTCTGCAAACATTTCCATCATTTTTTTTTGTGCAATTACATTACATTAACATTTTAATATATAGCACCAACAATTTATGCAGCAATTGGTACAAAGCAAGTGGAGTTACAGACTTAGACAAACTGATACAGACACAAACTTTCATAGTAGAGCATTGGGGTCTGACTGCGGCCATCCAGCTGTTTGAGAACTATATCTCCCATACCCATTTGCCAGATCCCCAGCTGACAAAGTATTATGGTAGACAGGGCCGTCTTTAATAGTGATTGGACCCTGGGCAAGCATTTGCTTGGGCCCCCTGGACCCTGTCCCCTCCCCTCCATGCAATCCCGCCATCCATCGCAATGTTACCCCCCCCCCCACACACACACACATATGCCATAATTGTTGTGCCATTCAGGTGCCAGTAATATTGTGCCTTTCAGATGCCAGTAATATTGTGCCATTCAGAGCGCAGTATTATTGTGCCAGTCAGAGCCCAGTAATATTGTGCCAGTCAGAGCCCAGTAATATTGTGCCAGTCAGAGCCCAGTACTATTGTGCCATTCAGAGCCCAGTAATATTGTGCCAGTCAGAGCCCAGGAATATTGTGCCAGTCAGAGCCCAGAAATATTGTGCCAGTCAGATACCAGGAATATTGTGAAATTCAGAACCCAGTAATATTGTGCCAGTCAGATGCCTGCAATATTGTGCCAGTCAGATGCCTGCAATATTGTGCCATTCAGAGCCCAGTAAGAATGTGCCAGTCAGATGCCTGCAATATTGTGCCAGTCAGATGCCTGCAATATTGGGCCAGTCAGATGCCTGCAATATTGGGCCAGTCAGAGCCCAGTAATAATGTGCCAGTCAGAGCCCAGTAATAATGTGCCAGTCAGATACCAGTAATATTGTGCCAGTCAGATACCAGTAATATTGTGCCAGTCAGATACCAGGAATATTGTGCCTGTCAGAGCCCAGGAATATTGTGCCTGTCAGAGCCCAGGAATATTGTGCCAGTCAGATGCCTGTAATATTATGCCAGTCAGATGCCTGTAATAGTGTGCCAGTCAGATGCCTGTAATATTGTGCCAGTCAGATGCCTGTAATATTGTGCCAGTCAGATACCAGGAATATTGTGTAAGTCAGAGCCCAGGAATATTGTGCCAGTCAGATGCCTGTAATATTATGCCAGTCAGAGCCCAGGAATATTGTGCCAGTCAGAGCCCAGAAATATTGTGCCAGTCAGATACCAGGAATATTGTGAAATTCAGAACCCAGTAATATTGTGCCAGTCAGATGCCTGCAATATTGTGCCAGTCAGATGCCTGCAATATTGTGCCATTCAGAGCCCAGTAAGAATGTGCCAGTCAGATGCCTGCAATATTGTGCCAGTCAGATGCCTGCAATATTGGGCCAGTCAGATGCCTGCAATATTGGGCCAGTCAGAGCCCAGTAATAATGTGCCAGTCAGAGCCCAGTAATAATGTGCCAGTCAGATACCAGTAATATTGTGCCAGTCAGATACCAGTAATATTGTGCCAGTCAGATACCAGGAATATTGTGCCTGTCAGAGCCCAGGAATATTGTGCCTGTCAGAGCCCAGGAATATTGTGCCAGTCAGATGCCTGTAATATTATGCCAGTCAGATGCCTGTAATAGTGTGCCAGTCAGATGCCTGTAATATTGTGCCAGTCAGATGCCTGTAATATTGTGCCAGTCAGATACCAGGAATATTGTGTAAGTCAGAGCCCAGGAATATTGTGCCAGTCAGATGCCTGTAATATTATGCCAGTCAGATGCCTGTAATAGTGTGCCAGTCAGATGCCTGTAATAGTGTGCCAGCCAGATGCCCAGTAATATTGTGCGAGCCAGATGCCCAGTAATATTGTGTCAGTCAGATGCCCAGTATTATTGTGCCAGTCAGAGCCCAGTAATATAGTGCCAGCCAGATGCCTGTAAAATTTATGCCAGTCAGAGCCCAGTAATATAGTGCCAGCCAGATGCCTGTAATATTATGCCAGCCAGATGCCTGTAATATTATGCCATTCAGAGCGCAGTATTATTGTGCCATTCAGAGCCCAGTAATATTGTGCCATTCAGAGCCCAGTAATATTGTGCCAGTCAGAGCCCAGGAATATTGTGCCAGTCAGAGCCCAGGAATATTGTGCCAGTCAGATACCAGGAATATTGTGAAATTCAGACCCCAGTAATATTGTGCCAGTCAGATGCCTGCAATATTGTGCCAGTCAGATGCCTGCAATATTGTGCCATTCAGAGCCCAGTAAGAATGTGCCAGTCAGATGCCTGCAATATTGTGCCAGTCAGATGCCTGCAATATTGGGCCAGTCAGATGCCTGCAATATTGGGCCAGTCAGATGCCTGCAATATTGGGCCAGTCAGAGCCCAGTAATATTGTGCCAGCCAGATGCCCAGTAATATTGTGCCAGCCAGATGCCCAGTAATATTGTGCCAGTCAGATGCCCAGTATTATTGTGCCAGTCAGAGCCCAGTAATATAGTGCCAGCCAGATGCCTGTAAAATTTATGCCAGTCAGAGCCCAGTAATATAGTGCCAGCCAGATGCCTGTAATATTATGCCAGCCAGATGCCTGTAATATTATGCCAGCCAGATGCCTGTAATATTATGCCAGCCAGATGCCCAGTATTATTGTGCCAGTCAGATGGCCAGTATTATTGTGCCAGTCAGAGCCCAGTAATATTGTGCCAGCCAGATGCCCAGTAATATTGTGCCAGCCAGATGCCCAGTAATATTGTGCCAGCCAGATGCCCAGTAATATTGTGTCAGTCATATGCCCAGTATTATTGTGCCAGTCAGAGCCCAGTAATATAGTGCCAGCCAGATGCCTGTAATATTATGCCAGTCAGAGCCCAGTAATATAGTGCCAGCCAGATGCCTGTAATATTATGCCAGTCAGAGCCCAGTAATATAGTGCCAGCCAGATGCCTGTAATATTATGCCAGCCAGATGCCCAGTATTATTTTGCCAGTCAGATGCCCAGTATTATTGTGCTAGTCAGAGCCCAGTAATATTGTGCCAGCCAGATGCCCAGGAATATTGTGCCAGCCATATGTCCAGGAATATAGTGCCACTCAGAGCCCAGTAATATTGTGCCAGCCAGATGCCCAGGAATATAGTGCCACTCAGAGCCCAGTAATATTGTGCCAGCCAGATGCCCAGTAATATAGTGCCAGTCAGCCCCCCGCCTCCCGTTCCCAAGTACTTACAACCTGCTCCGTGTCCCCCGCCGGATGTCTCCTCCGTGCAGTCTTCCCTCTTGCACGGAGGAGGGAAACAGTCACCGAATGTGACGCGACGTCACATCCGGCGTCAGGTTATTTTATTTTATTTAATTTTTTTCCGTCGCATCCAGCGGATGCGGCTTGCCAGAAAAAAGCGTTCACAAGCGCAATGCACTGTGAACGCGGCAAGCAGGGTCTGGGGGCCCACGGGACAGCTGCCTTGGGGCCCCCCAGGAGTAACTGGGCCCAGGGCAGCTGCCCCGTTTGCCCCGCGTTAAAGACGGCCCTGATGGTAGATGTAAGCCTTTATTCTTCATTCTTGAGGCATTATCAATATTTTAGTATATATGGGTTCAGGTTCTCCATCTGACCATTTCTAAAAGAAAAAATGTGCCATACTCCATGTGAATTAGTAAAACAAAAAAGAGATACTAATAATCCCCCAGCTTCCAAAAAACAACTCTTCATGTACATTAACCCATATAAATCATACCATAGGAGTGCAGACTTCGAGGAAAACCAGAAATAAAACCACAAAAGTGTAATACTGTACATATACAAAATCAAGTATGCTGAGGTAGATATGCACTCATAAAACTTGGTTTATTTATAGGCCCATCAGAAATTCCAAAAGGCAGATGCAGGAGATAAGCAGATAAAATCTTCTTTTAATCGCTAAATACAGAAACAATATAATTGCACTGTATATCAAAGTGCTAGTACGTATAAAAACGGTAGCTCACTTACACCATCATATTGCACATCACTAAATGTTGTGCAAAAAACTTTAGGAAGTAACAACTATAGGGTCAGGTGAACGAACTGCAACACCCACTCCTGTGGGCAAAGAAAAGTCTCAACGCGTTTCGCTAGATATGACCACCTTCCTTAGGAGAAAAGAATGTGCAAGTGTCTCAGTGGTATTTTGAAATAAAGTGCTTGTTGTTCCAACTGCTGAGCATCCTTCTAAATTAGGTTGTGCCGTGACTTTGCCCCACAAGGTGTGCTAAATCTCTGAATCTTCCAATATAATTCCTCGGACGAACACATACAAATCCTTATACTGCATCCATTATTCATGCCCCTTGTGGTGTGATTTAAAAGAATTGTGTTCCGTAGTCATAGTAACCAATTATATACAAAACATGTGACTCTACATTCGCAATGGGCATTCTCCTACGCTGAACAGTACTTCCTGTGTGATTGATTGTCTATGATGTCACGCAAATTCAGAGTACTCAATCACTTCTATGGGATTTGGTAATGCTCATTTAACAAGAGATGATGCTGCCAGAGGTAAGTTTTACAGGTAACTGTTGTAAAATGGATTAAAAAATAAATATATATTTTTTAAATACCCTTTTTAAGCAACCATTTTTTTTAAAATTCTTATGTCCCTTTTACCAAAACAGCAAAAACAGGATTCATTCATTTTAACCCTTTGTGACCAGACTGCTTTGGAAATGTTGTACTCTTCGTAGCAAAGGCTGTTTTAACACTTATTCAGTGTTTGTGTTTAGCGGTAATTTTCCTCTTTTTCATTTGCTATACCCACACAAATATATATATTCAGAAAAATAGTTTTTTGTAACTTTTACTTGAAAAATCTTTTGCAAACGCTAATAAAAACCCCTGCTAAATAGATTATATTTATCCTGAGTTTACAAACACCCCATGTTTTTAACTTTTTTCGTTAAAGTCGTGCCTACACAGCAAAAAAAGTAGTGTTATTTTGCAGCGATCAGTTGTGATGCGACTGGGCTTCTGCAGACATGGCTGGAGGGCCTTGGTCCTGAGGCACTCAACCGTGTCAGTTCTACCTTGCTGCATGCCAGTAGGCATACATCATCAAAATGGCAGGACGTGCAAGGTACGTTCTTTCTCTCTAACTGTAGTGATTTCCGTGATGTATCTGGTACATCCGTTGTTGCAAAGGGATTAAATATGCTATGTGTTTGATGTGGTGCCAAACGGTTGTTTAATTAAATTATTAAACATAAACATTAGATGACTGCTGTCATTAATTTAGCACTACAACATGGTTTTATCAAGAGAACCTCTCAAAGGAAGAGGATATTGTTTTGCTTCTATCATCAGGACCAACACAGAGAAATCTATTTAAATAGATTTCAAGGTCAAGGTCTTGTTTAGTCTACTCCCTTCATTTTTTTTGAACAAACGGTTATCTATATTTTTACTATATCATAAATAGTTGGTACACAGTGACGCACAGATATTTGTTTTAAAAAACAAACTAATAAACTATTAAAATACTAAAAACAATTCAAATAAAACCTGATGTTTTGGAACCCATTAAAAAGGTATTTGTGTTCAATTAGGCAATGAAAATATGGGACAATTTGGGTTTTCTTATCTTTTAGATAAACAATCACATGTAGAGATGTATACATATGTTTAGACATTTGATTACTATCATGGGCATTTGGATATTAAGAAATGTAATATAGTAAAGCATTACATTTGAATACCAATGTAGTCTATGCTTACATGTAAGAAGTCTTGGTTCTTAATCATTTCAGATTTGAATATACTTTATTATTTTGGGCCTTTCTCTAACCCACCTCCTACATACTAATTTCTATAAAACATTTCACAAAAGTAACAAACCAGCTTAAAGGGACAGTCTAATCCCCAAACTCACTGGCGCAAGATAAAGATTACTGCTTATATAGTGCACATTCTTTTTTCCAGTGTGATTTAATGCATGCATTCTGCATCTTTAATATTTGACTCAAGCCCTAACCAGTGATTACTGCAGGTGCAGCAGCAGTGATTTTATAGACACTGAGGATATAAGCATTATTCTCAATGTTTCCTGCAGCAAAAAAAAAAAAGGAAATTACTTTTACACAGTTAGTGTGGGCAGTCCTGGTTTCTTGCAAGCTGCTATAATTTCACAATTGTATCTAGCCATAAGTATGTTATATTTGAAACACTGCAAAATGTAAAACATTCATTTGAAAGTACTTTGAAAGCACATTAATATGCATTAATATTGGGAAGATGCATTTTGGGAACTAGACAGTCCCTTTAACTACTGAATGTTCTTGAATATGCTCTTGATTAATGTAAAGTTTGCAATGGATGAACAGCCAGCTTTTTAGGCAAACTTCATGCTGGAGAAAAATGTCTGGCTGATAAAAACTTACAACACTGATGTTGGGCAGGTGGCTAGGATTGCCACCTATTGGCTTGGATTGCCACCTATTATTTAAAAATGACCAGTCATGCTATAACCTACATATATGTAAGATTGGCATCAATACTGGTTGATATATGGCTTTACATTTACACTAGAATATGTATTGTAAAATAGAAAATAATGACTGACATCGTCCTTGTTAATGTGGATAACGTATATCTCTGTATACTGTGTGATATATTTTTTTTTATTACACGATTAGCTATTTCCTTTGCAAAAATACTGGGTCAGCCATTCAGCATTTGGCCCTGTGCACTGTGATTTCTTTATACAGCTTTGATTAATTGCTGCATATGGCATTTGTACTGGGTTTTTATAGATGGCAGTGTGGTTACATGGAACTGCTTCTCTACTGTGGAAGTAATTGTGAATTTACTGATGCATCACTTCCTCCTGTCATCCTTTCTAATGGTTTGCATGGATGCATCCACTCATGAGTCACTGCTTTCTTCCATGTCTGGCAAGGGAGATACACCCTAACAATAGTGAAGTGCTGTCTTTCACAAGACACTTTGATAATCTGTTTTTCTTCTCCTGTCACATTAGGATGGGCTTGTCACATTAGCGAGTACTTCTTGGCTGTTATCACCTTTTCAATGCAGAAGCAATAATGTGAGGAAAAATGTTGGACGAATCTAATTTAAACCTGTTCTTAAGCAGGAAACTTTATTTAAAAATGTGAATATTATTCTTCATTTCTGCATTATTGCGACCTAATCATATAACAAGCTAATAAATAAATAATACTCAGTCTTGTTCTAGAGCCAGACTTCTTCCATGTTCTTTAGCAGGTCAATGATCTACTAGAAAAGACATTTAGAGTTTCAATTCATTACCACAGTGTTGAATGGATCTGAACACTCTCCTATTTGAAATAAAATAGTCTAATCCATTTCGAATCCAACTAAGATTTCTAAACAACTCCATATTATGTTGTGAAATATATTTTGTAATAAAATTGCATACTAGTGATTTTTTTCACATTGTTACTTTTTAATATTTTTGATGACCCAAGTAGAAAAGAATAGTCAAGAAAATATACATCTGGGTTTCCAGGGTAATGCATACAATTTCAAGTAAAATACATGTTTAATACCTAAGTAATGCTAAGTAATACAAATCTGAATACTTATTAATTACTGGCCTTATCTTATATCTAAGATAGCCTTATGCCTATCCCATGCAAGGTAAATACAGCGAAGATCTCCTTGGCAGTATTCACCTCTATTACTTCTGCTGGAACGCTATTCCATGCATCCACCACCCTCTCAGTAAAGTTATACTTGCTGAAATCACTTTTAAACCTGGTAGTTTTGCTTCTTTTAAATATACACTCCTACTTTATTTTTTTATTTTTTTTCCTTTATGTATTTAAATGTTTCTATCATACACCCTCTGTCTCATCTTTCTTCCAAGCCATACATGTTAATTGTATGTAAACGTTGCCTGTGACGGCCTTGTATTAAATTTGAAAATAGATCGGTAATGTATTGTAATATCTGTTCTGAAAATATGACCTTTCGATGACTGACAAGATGAACAAAGAATGCTGGTTCTAATTTAGAGGTGGTTAAAAATGTGGTTATTAGAAACCTAGTTGTATTCTTTCTTGCAGAGGCAAGCAAGCTGGTCATGTCCTATGTGGCGGCTGTGTGTGGGAAAGGAGCTGAAGTCAATCAAGTTAAAGAACAGCTCTTGCAGTCAAATCCAGTGCTTGAAGGTAAGTTCATTGCAATTGTTAAAATAATGTGTTCTCATCTCATACTGCCAGGGACATTTTCACCATTCCTTGTTCCATTCTGAGTGTGATCAAGCAAGGCTAATTTATAACATAAGGCAACTACCATCTATGCTGCTCTCTAACCTGACCCAATAGGTTGGGGCTGCACCACTTTTCACATCTAATGCATGGCACTATTTCTCTCCAATTATCTTGTATGTCTATCAACATAACTCTCTATCTCTGATGATAATGGGTGGACTGGTAAAATTGCATGATTTTACCCTCCCCTATGTCAAGGTTTCCTCCTGTCACACAGGCTTCATAATACATTCATGCCATAACTGATTACAGTGTTAATAGTATTTTGTTTTGTTTAACAGCTTTTGGCAATGCAAAAACTGTAAGGAATGACAATTCTTCTAGATTTGTAAGTATGATAGGGCTACCATTATACTTTTCTACATGTGCAATGTCATCAGCTATATGTAGCGCATGGCAGACAAGGCAGGTGCCTAGAGTGCCACAGTGAATACTCATGGATGGTCTTCATATGATAGAACAATCAGTGGAAATATTCAATTGAGAATAGTAGTGTTTCTTTCATATAATTACACGTGAAAGTAATCCATGAACTGGCAGCCCCTACACTTGCATAATTTTCCCAAACATTTTACGTTAGCTCAATTGAACATGTCTCTCATTTTGCACTGCCTCTTTTCTGTTGTGCTTACTAACTTTTTTACATGTTTACATGTCTGTGTGTTCTTCTATTATAGGGAAAATACATGGATATTGAATTTGATTTCAAGGGTGATCCTATGGGTGGAGTCATAAGCAACTGTAAGTGTACCAATGCAATATGTCCTCAAACTGATGCAATTGTGACTAATCACACTGTAGAAATATTCATTCTTATATGACTAAGCACTATTTGAATACCTGTTTAGATCACATAACTGTCCTATTCAAATTCATCAACATCTATTCACTAAAAGGTGAGGTGAGCTGATCAATTTCACAGGCTCAAGTATACATTGTGCTGGAACAAACATGGCTATAATTCATTGTTAAAAAGTGAATTTGAAGGAACACTGAATCATGTTTAACCCTTGCATCCTTGAAGGAATAAGGGTTAACAAAAAACCTTGTCCTGAGAGTTTGGAGTAAACTGGCGTGTATCTTAATAGATACACGCGGGTTTAATCTCTCACATCTGAGATACGGCTGCATGCAAGCCTCACATCACCAAGTAAAATGCTCCACTGTTTGGCAGTCTGATGGGTTTGGTGGATGCAAGGAGAAAATACTTGCCCGACTGCATTGTATCAGCTGTAAAGTTTGGTGGAGGAAGGATAATGACATGAGGCTGTTCTTCAGGGGTTGAGCCAGGCCCCTTAATTTCAGTGAATGGAAATCTTAATACCTCAGAATACCAAGATATTTTGGGCAGTGCCATGCTAACTTTGTAGGAACAGTGTGGGGAAGGCCCTTTTATATTCCACAAAGTTTATAAAGACATGATTGGATGAGTTTGGTGTGGAGGAACTTGACTGGGCCCGCACAGTCAACTTGCCAGCCCTGACCTCAACCCCATCGAACACGTGGAATGGAGATTGCGAGTCTGGCCTTGTCATCAGACCCCACTTTATTACACCTGGTGCAATCCCAATTAGTTAAAACTATCTTGGATTACATCTGTATGAAAAGAAACCTTTTCTATAACGTATTTATGCTGGCCAGAATATAGATGGGTTCCTATCATTTTAAAATAAATGCAATGTAAACGTACTTTTTAATGTTGGCTAATAACATAAAGTTGCCGAGCTTGCACTTTGTATGAAAATATATCTTCTACAAATACATCCTTGTAGTTTCCTCCACATTACAACACGGACTATTCATAAGCTGCCACCTCTGATCTCCCAATACACATACTTTGTTAAGGTTCTGCAGTGGCTGGTAACATAACCAGACAGTTTGGCCTTTATCTACCCAGACAATGCATCCTTAGTCAGCTGAATTATATTTCTGTTTACAGCTCACATGACTGACTCTGTCATGGTCAAATCCAAAAATCAAGATTTTTTTTTCAAGCAACTGGGAACTGTTCTGTGGTAGAACTAGGTCAATATATTAGAAGCAAAGCATTTTTTTGGTTTTTAAAATAGAATTCTAATACCTACAATTTGGGGTCTTATATATTGTGCACCACATACACATAATAGCAGTAATTACAACAGAAAAGAAACTGTGCATATCCTAACTAACAAGATAAAGGAATAAACCTAAAACATCTAATAGCTAATTTTCACGTACTTGTGCGAGGAAGCAATAGATATTATCAACTGACAATCATGTCCAAACTAACTCCCCTAGAGCTTAAATCAGCCTCTTATTGAAAATAATATTGTTAAGGCTACTGTTTGGCCGCCTATGGTAATTTTAGTACATGGTATTGAAGCAGTTTTCAACATGGGGACAATGCTAGAAGAGTAGTATCTAGTTTGGTATTTGACCATAATCCTTTTGGGGATTTTTCAACATGTTAAACTTGAACTAAAATGTTGTCTGATGGCTAAACTGAGAATGGACGACACCTAATAATCTGCCCTAGGGGAAAGTGGACACTCATGGGATTGCAGAGAGAGAGAGAATATCCATAATTCCCCTATATCATGTGCATGCCTTCCCCCGCTTTTTGGGGAAGAGTTAGAACTCGGTGGACAACGGGATTCAGGACTGTACCCTAAATGATGGAGCATTTAAACTTAAAGGGACAGTTTAGTCCCCAAACTCAATTTGGTGCAAGATCAAGATTACTGCTTGTATAGTGTCAGAGGAGTTAACCTCTGGATTGCTTGACATATATAGGCAGTGTCAGAGGAGTTAACCGTTTGGGTGGCTAGATAGATATAGGCAGGGTCAGCGGAGTTAACCTCTTGGGTGGCTAGACAGATATAGGCAAGGTCAGAGGAGTTAACCCCTTGTGTAGCTAGACAGATATAGGCAGGATCAGACGAGTTAACCTCTGACCCTGGCTAGACAGATATAACCTGGGTTAGATGAGTTAACCCCTTTATCCACTCACTCACACACATACACAGACACTGATACACACACACTCACACTGACCTACACACACTCACAGTCTTTTAAAAAAAAATCTAATTAAACACTCATTACAGTCTTTGAGAGAAAGTTATACGAGAATACATGCCTTTTGTATTCAGACTTTAATCAGTCAAGCGTCTTTCTTTGTCTTTTTGTACCATATTGAACAATGCTTGGTGTTTGGAAGCAAAGAGTACATGCATACACAGCATGCACATACATCATCCAGCATTTCAATGTTTATGGTTCATTGTTGACTATTATTGCTTCACAATGGCAGTTTTATAGCAGCAATATCGATGATACTGAGAGATTTATTGAGGACAGATAGTGGAGAAAATGTAATCAATAGCTAATACAAGAACATGGAGACCTCAGTCCAGCACCACCCATTTTAAAGACCTAGACAGTTCTTCCTGCATCATGAAGAACCTATTTTGATAATCTGGGTTCAAGGCAGCCATCAGAAATCATCCTGCGTCCCCTAGACTGCTCACATGATCCCCCACTTCCCATCTCCCTTATGAGACCACCTTATCTATAAATCCCCCTTCAGTATGTAGAATGGGTTTTATGTTACTTTTCCATCCATCAGCTGTAGCGCAATAGGTTTCCCATGATGCTTAGAATCATGACTGGCTGAGCTATGCTCCATAGGTCAGCCATCATTAGGATTTAAAACAGAACAGTAAATTCCAGCTTAGACTAAGTGTCAAAATCATCTGGATTGCCAAAGCGATTATCTAGATTGCCAATAGCTACCATTTATCATCACTTCGTTCCCTGATTCCAGCACACCTCTCCTCCTGCGGTCTTTAGTAAGTTAGAGCACCAGGGCGACACATTATAGCCTGCTCTCAGACTCATGGAACTTGTGGCAATGTAAGGTGAGAGGTGCCCACCTGCAGAGAATACACCTGTATTGCTGCAGTGCACAACAAGAACTGGTGATAGGAGATCAAGGCAGTAACTGATTAGGACCCATTTCTGGAGTACTTTCTGTGTACCCCCTGATGACAGCCTGGACTGCCTTTGTTCCCCATTTCTGCCAAATCTGTTTTCAAATAAATTTGGATAAATTGTTTATATTGCAGAACACCATCTGCTACTTGTGTCTTTTGGAATTGCTTTCATGTGAGTGAATTTTGGATGTCCTGTTGCAAGGATAAGTCAGAATTATTTTTTGGTATATAAACACAAGCTGGAACATTTTTTTTTTCTTATGTCCTGTTATTTTGTAACTTCTGAGCCTTGTATCTTTAATTAAATTTCTTGTATTGTATAATAACATTTTTCAACTTTACTGAATTTCTCTCACACTGTAAGTACTTTTCCAATGCTATACACCTTTTCCCATCCCTACTAGACGCTTATGGAAGGGGGAAATAAATTGGGATGTGGGGACATGGCTGCTACTCCCCCAGACTCCTGTGGATGGTGACACAAGCATCATTGGTGCAGTCCTGCATTTTAGGATGTTGCCAACTTGCCAATGAGCTTCATTTACAAAGCACATTTTAACAAAAATGTTAATAAATTAAGCAAGTCAGGAAAATTGGGCCACTTTATTAACATGTTATCTTGAGATAAAACTTCCAACAGCTTTGTTTATTCTTTACTTAATCTTATCTGTTTGTGTCTGCTGTTTTGCATGGCCTGTGGAGATGCTCTCCTATTGATCTGTCAGACAAGAATCTCCATTATTAAAAGATTGTCACTCAGAGTGACCATTATATAGACCAGTAGGGCACATGGCCACTGACAGGCTGAGCCACAGCCAATGTATTTTTATATTTTAAAGTTTTAACATTACGCTCTCTGTAAAATGAGTGTAAAGCTTCAAAACACATTTATGCTAAAAAAGCAAAACTTTACATACCTGACTTCTAACAAATAACTTTAATCAATAAGCCAAACTAAGCGGATCTGTGGTATTTCTCACCTCCTACACTTGTGTTCCTTCTCAATGTTCCTGTCTTGGCCCTTGGTCAAGAAAATTTAGTGTAAATTGTGTCACAGAGCTCCACATGAGCAAAACATTCAAAAAAGTATGCTTAAACCAGAGTAAATCTGCACATATATTTGTGTAAAAATATATTTGGTTAGAAATGACTTTCTGAATTCTATAAATAACTCTCAATAGATCATGATGTGACCTACAAGTTCTTGGTCATGCTCCCCTATAGCCATGCCTTCAGCCAGTTTAATAAGAGCTTACCACTTAAAATGTTGGGAGCGCTGCACTTGGTGATAGTGGAATCAAATATAGTAAAACTGAAGGAAGTGTGACTATTCCTCTCCTCAAAAAGTTACAGAAAAGCTATTGTTTGGAATGTTTATAACGGTTACAGCGGGAAAACTGAACAGTGAAACCCAGCGGATTGAAAGGTTTTTTTTTTCTTTTACCAAGAGCTTAATCATAGGCAATAAGTGATATCCTCACATTTTTTTTAATACCCCCCACAATCAATTATATACCAGCTATGATGCAACAAACAGCAACAACCCCCCCCCCCCCCCCCCAAAAAAAAAAAAACAAAACACAAAGGGAATGCATCAAAAACCATTATCGAACATACTGGTAAGGGGAAAGGATTTATCCATTACATAGTAAACATTCTTCAGCGAGAACACATTAGATCATTTATAAAAAATGAATTGTAATGCAAAAGAAACATGTTTCAACAATAAAAATCACATAGTATAGCAGATAGTAAAGTATTATTATGCTCGAGAGAAGAAAAAGTGTATAAAGCAGTTCAAGCAATAATCTCCATCTATCTTATGTTAAAATAAAAACTGCAGAATTTATCATACACCTTTAACCTTTAATAGTAAACTCACTGCTCTTAGGGGGGGGGGATACCTGACATACCAACTGACGAGGCCTATATGAAGTCTGTGATTGCTGTGTTCCTCTTGCTGATGAGGCTTGCTAGGCATTTCGGGTGGATGGGATCAGTCTTATATGCTAATGGAAAGGTCTCCGCTGCAATGGTGGAAGTGAGCAAAAAATAAATAAATAAAGGTATAGTGTAGGTACCACACTATAGGGAAGGCTATTTTAGCTCTGTCCATTCTCGGTCACCTGAGGCTCCTATTTCATTGTTTGTTTGTGATTTTCTGTTATAGGTGGTACCATGATATTAGACCCGGACACATATAACTGTTAAATAATACATGGCAGAAAAGAAAATGTCAGAGGCCATTTTTTGAATTGAGTAAAATTTGAACATAGATTTAAATAAAATGAGTCATTAGGTTTGCACAGTGTTGATTTATACCTGATATGAGGTCATTTTAGTCTTAAGTGTACACTTTCGCAAATTCATTTTCCTAAATGCAAATCTGCCTTGCATTTTTTAAAATTATTTTTAAATATGGTCTTAATTATGGTTTTCTTGCAGAGCTGGATAAATTGAAAACACAGATGTTTTCTGTTTTTATAATTTAGGCATAGAAATGTTGAGGTTAATATAAACTGTGTACAAAAACTCAAAAGCCTCATAGAAAATGCATATTGTAGGTCAGTAAAGCATGCATATGATTCTTTCCATTACATTTTTAGCCCTGTCTGAACTGGAAGCAAAAATGTGTTCTATTTGTAGGGATACAAACTGGTGCCACCATGGGCATCCGCAGAAATTTTTTCAAAGGGTTGATAAACCTTCACCAGGTACAGATCCACAGCACCAGATATAAACCAACCACACTAGATATAGCCTCACTGCACCAAATATAGATCAACTGTGCCAGATATAGACCCACAACACCAGATATTAACCCACGGTACCAGCTAAAAACCCATGATGCAAGATATAAACCACAGCACCAGATAAATATCCTGAGCTCTAGCTGAAATTCCACAGCAACAGATAGAACAACAAAGCAAAGATATAACCCCATAGCACCAGATACAACACTATAGCACACAATATAACCCAACAGCACCAGATACAACACTATAGCACACAATATAACCCAACAGCACAAGACACAACACTATAGCACACAATAAAACCCGACAGCACCAGATACAAAACTATAGCGCACAATATAACCCAACAGCACCAGATACAACACTATAGCACACAATAAAACCCAACAGCACCAGACACAACACTATAGCCCAAAATATAACCCAACCAGGGCCGGCCTTAGGGGTGTGCGACCTCTGCGAGCCGGTAGAGGCACTGGATTGGGGATATCAAAAGATCCCCCCTCACCAGCCCTCTGCTCGGCAAGCTCTGCTGGATCCGAGGAGGGGGCGGAGCTAACCGGCTGAGCGGTGTAGCTCCGCCCCCACCCTGTGAAGCAGAGCAACGTCTGCTTCACGGGGAGCCGCGGGCAGCAAGAGAAAGGGCTGCTCGGCTCCCCATGCTTGCATTAAAAATGGGGAGCCGAGCAGCACTTTCTCTTGCTGCCCGTGAAGCAGACGCTGCTCTGCTTCATAGGGTGGGGGCGGAGCTACACTGCTCAGCCGGTTAGCTCCGCCCCCTCCTTGGATCAACATTTGCAGGCAAAGGGAGGGGGGAGAGAGAAAGAAGAGGGGGAGAGAGAGAGAGACAGAACATGGGGAGGGGGAGGGGGAGGGGGAGGCGGAGAGAGACCGAACAAGGAGGGAGAGAGACAGGGGAGGGGGGAGAGAGACAGAACAGAGGAGGGGGAGGAGAGAGACAGAACAGAGGGAGAGAGAGAGAAAACAGGTATGGGGGAGTTAGAGAGAGACAGACATGGCAAGGAAGAGGAAAGGGACACATACATAGGGGGGGTGAAAGAGACGGGTGGTGAAAGGGGGGGCGCCACGGGGCAAGCCCGCACAGGGCGCCGGTACACTTAAGGCCGGCCCTGAACCCAACAGCACCAGACACAACACTATAGCACACACAATATAACCCCTCAGCACCAGATACAACACTATAGCACACAACATAACCTCTCGGCACCAGATACAACACTATAGCACACAACATAACCTCTCAGCACCAGATACAACACTATAGCACACAATATAACCCAACAGCACCAGACACAACACTATAGCACACAATATAACCTCTCAGCACCAGATTAAACACTATAGCACACAATATAACCCCCCAGGCTCCAGATACAACACTATAGCACACAATATAACCCAACAGCACCAGACACAACACTATAGCACACACAATATAACCCCTCAGCACCAGATACAACACTATAGCACACAACATAACCTCTCAGCACCAGATACAACACTATAGCACACAATATAACCCAACAGCACCAGACACAACACTATAGCACACAATATACCTCCACAGCACCAGATACAACACTATAGCACACAATATAAACACAAAGCAACAGATTCCCTAAACACCCAAATTCCTAAATCCATGACATTTCTTTATCTCTTTCCAACTTTTTTATGTTTTATTCCTCCATGTTTGCCATCTCTTTCCCCATCATTTTATGTGTTTTTTTCCTCCATGTCAGTGACCTCTTTTCACCTACATTTTATCTTTTCTGCCCCATGTCATTCCATTTTGTTTGCAATCTGCTTCCATATATCACATCATTTTATCCTCCATTATCTTTTCTGCCCCATCCACTTGTCACCATGTTGATGTGAGCAGAGCCTGGTCAGAGGAGCTGCTCAGACTGGACAAATGGAGACCTCAGGGAAATGGGAGGGACCTCCTTGGATTTACCCCACTCTGCCATGTACCTTAAAGCTATTATAAGCTCTTCCTACCTGTTACAGAGGCTCAGCTGTGGTCTGAGTATCTTCCCCTGCAGGCTCTCTTCTGTCAGTCATGCTGCCACATGGAGGGCTGAGGGGCGGGGCTATAACTTAATATCCCCGGGCACCCCTTTCATTGGCTCTCCATGCAGCATGACTGATTGCTGCAGAGACCTGCACCAATGTGGATGAGAGACCAGTATTACAGCAAGCAGAGTTACAGAGAGCAACAGCTTTGGGTGCCACCTCCTACCCCAGCAACTGGTGTGCAGTCCCCTAGGGACAACTAGGGGCTGCACACTGAGTAAAAATAATAATAATAATAAAAAAAAAAATATATATATATTTAAAGGGGAATTGCCCCCCCCCCCCCCCTGCAGACACCCATGGGTGCCACCCAGTTTCTGTGGACTCTGTGTACCAAAGGATCTAGAGTGTTGTAGCCCACTGTACCTGGTCTATAAAGTTGTCTAACAAAAGTGTTTGGTAAATTACTTACATTCTGAGATTCTTCATGGAGCTACCATTATATTGTTGCTTTTATTGAGTAAATTATATAATTATGCAGTTTGAGATTTTAGTAGAAAATGTAAAATACAACACTACATGGGGAATGGACATTATGTAATATATATATAAATCCAAGAGCAGGTGCACTCAGCCAGGCATAAATACTATAACACGTAAGCTTAGCCCGGGTGCCGTGTGGCTCAAAACATATAGAGATATCCAAAATGGTTAGAAAAACATGCACTCACGGTTCTTCATTAAAAATACATTTTGTAGATCCAGTTGACGTTTCGGTCCACAATGCAGGCCTTTATATATATAATATATATATATATATATATATATAATGTGAGAGAAAAAAATATCAATCTTATAGTATTTAGTGGTGAGAGATAAAATTGCAATAGAGCCCAATAAGTGGTAGTGAGATAGGAACCTCTGGGCATGTGACGCAGCCGCTTCACCGCGACCTCTTGCACGATGGCCAGTTCATCGCATGAGAGAGGTCATTGCAGGACAGTTCATCACAGGATCACATAGAGGGTTAGGATTACTATTGCCATTAGTGGTTAGTATTAGGGGTTAGGATAAGTATTAGTGTTAGTATTAGGGGTAAATATTAGTATTTAGAGTTACTATTTGAGTTCAGGGTTAACTAACTGTTAAGAGTTAGTACTGGGGTTTTGGGGTTAGTATTAGAAGTTAGTATTGGAGTTCGGGGTTAGTATTAGGAGTAAGTATTGGGGTTCAGGTTGTTACTATTAGGGCTTGAAGTTAGTTTTAGGGGGGTTATTATTGTTTTTGTAAGCGCTGACAGTTCAGCGCTGAACTGTTGGCGTCTACACTGCCGCAGTCAACGGCCGAGTTGCCATTCACCTCTGACAGTTCAGTGCTCAAACTACCGCACTGAACTGTAAGTTGTGTAATGAATGCAATTAACTGTCCTAGATGTGGTACCTCTTAGAGTTACGGAAGAAAATGCATAGAATCCAAACCGATAACGTTGATCAGGAATCACAAGTCCTGTGTTTCTTGGTATAATTTGTTTTTCTTGGCCAATTATAATGGTCATACATATTGATGTATGTACTCTTGTTTACATGTCATTTGTAGTATATAATTAATCAGGAGATCCATTAGAGAGATCTTGTGGAGGTTGAATAAAGCAGGTTTAGGTACAGCCCAAAGGCTAGACCTGTTTGAGCCAATCACTTTATTGTCCATACTTTACGTGACATATTTTTTTTTAGCATGTAATACAATTAGATACAACAATCTATTTCTCTTAAAGGGGCAGACTAGTCCCCAAACTCACTGGTGCAATATGAAGATTACTGCTTGTATAGTGCACAGGCTTTTTTCCCAGTGTGATTTTTATGCAGGCATTCTGCATATATCACTTTTTTTTTTACTCAAGCCCTCCCCCAGTGATTACTCTGCTTGTATACTACAGGTGCTGGAGCACTGGTTGTGTAGACACACAGCATATAAAGTTTGGTTTCATTTAATTACTTCCTATGCTGGTTGAATAGAAGCAGACAAAGGTAATCCATTCATAGCCAAGGATTGTAAGTCAAATTCATATGTAATACAGAGAGATTGAATGCATATCATTCTCAGCCAGCTGGTATTTATAGGAGGGAGAGATGGTTGTGTAGACACACAGCATATAAAGTTTGGTTTCATTTAATTACTTCCTATGCTGGTTGAATAGAAGCAGACAAAGGTAATCCATTCATAGCCAAGGATTGTAAGTCAAATTCATATGTAATACAGAGAGATTGAATGCATATCATTCTCAGCCAGCTGGTATTTATAGGAGGGAGAGATGGAATGCCTATCATCCTCAGCCAGCTGGTATTTATACGAGAGAGAGAGAGAGCGAATGAATGCTTTGATGACATGACTTATGAAGTGACAAGAAACTAACTTATAATGCTCTTGTATACATTATGAAGTTAAATAGTTGAACACATTGTCTGGTAACATCACTAGGGAAACAAGAAGACACATTCAAATTCTTATTGGTTGCTGCTGCAAAAACAACCCATAAGAAACTGCAAGGGGGCTGTCCAGAACTTCTACAAATGTGCAGTTTGTAGGATGTAGTAATCATATTTATTAGTGTCATTATCCCCCAGTATTAAGCACACTGTCTTTGTATAACATTTCCTTTGTGAGGAATTCTTTGTGTTGGAATCTCAGACATTAAAGCCTTTTATTAGTGATCTAAATAATGCATTTGCTCACAAAACCTGTCATGCCACCCAAAATAACATGAGACAAAAAATGTGCCAAAATTCATAAATAGTTTATTATATTACTTTCTCATTTATGTATACATCAAACACAATATGTGAGAATGTTAATACAGACTGTTATAAACTCAATAAACAAGCCAATAAAAATACAGAATGTGTCGACAGATAACAGCCATTTGGCTCAGGGTAGTCTGCTTTTTTTATTTGGAAGGTTATAACACCTAGGTGGATATATTGAAGTGACTTTCAGCAATATTTATTGCCTACTGCAAGACATTACATTAACATATACATAGCATAGAGGTCGCACTACATAAGTTAGACAAACAAGAACAGACTGATAAATGAGGTAGAGACATGATTTTGTTCAAATGTCTTTTATCACAGAAGTATTTTTCACTCATGAGTAGGATGCACAGTGTGTGACCATGCAGTGTTGGCAGGGATGAGCTGTGGGTAGGGTTGCCACCTAGCCGGTATTTTACCGGCAGTAAAAAATTGGCATCAAGCCAATGTTAAGTCTATGGCAGACAGTAGCAAGGACGGTATTTTTCTGAAGAAAGGGTGGCAACCCTAGCTGTGGGTACTTATTGCCTGGGCAAACTAATTATTTCAGTGCCAAAGTTCCACATAGGAATTCTAAATTGGATTGTCGGTTAAATTAAATAACTTTTGGGAATTTACTAATTCATGACAGGCCTTGTGCACACCTGTGTATGTGGGATCAGTATGATTTGCTGTTAGAGATGTAACATGTAAGGTTTAGTAGGGTGCACACCCACATACTATGCATTCTGGAATTACAAACAAGGTAAACAAGCACAACCTTTCGAATGGCAAAAACCCCACTCAACACCTCTGTGTTACTTCCGATTTTAGATCTACAAATGTGCTAGCAATGTGTCTTGCACAATACACAGACCAAATTGCCTGTTATTTAATGGAAATCTGTCACTGTACCATACCTTGATGTATTGTGTGTTTTTAAACTGGCAGACATTTCATCTTTTTAAGCCAATTTGTAATTTAAAAGAAATAAATTAGATATATGTGACTTCAAAAGGTTTTGTGTAGATTACTTTGCTGTATACCTGATTTAGAATAGCTATGTAATCTATTTCTTATTTACTTGTAATGTGTTAATGTTTGTCATGCCACTTTACTTGGCTCATTACCTTTTGCTCACATAACATGAGCTATGATTGAAACTGTTTGGGATTAGCGTTTTGTTTAGATAATTACTATATAAGAGTGGCACAAAGAAACTGTCTGTGCTCATAATGAAATATTAATTAGCTTCTTGTATTTTCTGTGCTTTTAACCAGTGGACCTGAAAAGAAAACAAAACATTGTTCTGTTTTAGCCTGAAGCATTACGGATACTAAAGGCCCCGCTTCTTTCTTCTCAATAAACTGAGGGGAAAATGGTTTGACGCACTTACTGCTGCTGAGCGTCTGTCATTTGACCCGTAGAACTAATCTAGTTTAAGGCTAATGTTCAATTTTAATCAGTATAAATAAAATATCTTTGTATTGATGGAATAAATGATACTAAAATATTGAATATTTGTATGGATATTTTCTTTAATAGATATTAGCCACTGCTATGACCACTGTAAAAGAAGGTCAGAGGTAATTCGGGAACTTGGTGGTCCAGTGGGATCCATGACTCTTGCTCTGGCACAGACAATCTCTGTATGGTCTTTTGTTTCATGTAGTGCAATAGCGCCAGGGGGCAAACATAGATGTTTGTGCAAATCTCATATAAGACTTGTTTTAAACTCTTAAGTTATGATTAAGAACTCCCATTTACGTGCACCAATCAGTCTTTGTATGTGCCTCATATGGAAACGGTATTGCTATGTTATCCTGATTGCTGCCCCCCCATTCTGCGTAGATGGGGCAAAGGGGGTTCCTTCTCTCAGCACATTTTCTTTTCAGATTCAATATGACAGGAAGTTGGTGTTGATCCTCTCAACACTTATTGCTTACCTATGATTAAGCACCTCTAAGCATGTGAGGCCTGGGGCGGTCTGCGATTTATTTTTTCTATATGCAATTTTGTTCTTAAGAAACAAACTGTCTACTTAATGCTATCTCGGAGTGCGTTCCTGATTGTTGGAGGAAGAGAGACCTGTAGACATAGTAAGGCTTCCCCTAAAAGCTGCTTTCTTACATTTAGGTGGTGATGTTTTTAAAATATGTTATTTCTGGGATGGGAGCACCAGTTTGCATACATATTGACTGGTGCCCAGTGTTATACTAATTGCATCATAACAGTGGCCAAGAACCTGGAATAGTTCCCTGCCTTGCTTTGCCCCTGCACTCCAGATGCCCATTGTGTACTGACAAACTAACAACATTCACTGGTGGGATTTCTAATATGATGTAAAATTTTAATGGATAATAAAACGAGACGTGTGCTATTTTATGCTACAGGAAAAGTTAAATATGTACATGCTTGGTGATTTGTTTTTTTTTTATTTGAAACATTGTATATTCCCGCAGATCTCTTAGAAAAGTCCAGAGTTGTGAAACAACCCAGAGGTGAAAGAAATTTCCATATTTTCTATCAGATGTTATCTGGTGCCTCTGACGACCTTCTGGGTAAGTATTGAAATTCTGAGTAAAGTACATAATCTGCCCATGAAAGAATCTCACTTATTTCACCCATATGGAATTCTGCCACAAAACAAAGATGGCTGCCGTTGCAACTTTGTTAAATTTAACAGCTGCTAGTAAGAGCTAGTACACCAAAGATAGTGTTTCCTCAGAACCTCTATCAGATGGGTTGTCCTAGATCAGCAAACTCTGGATTGTTATTATCAGCTGCCTTTTTTTAACCTTGTCACTTGTACTATTCCAAAAGTGTCAAACTGAGGCCCTCCAGCTGCTGATGGACATTGTCTGCACCAATGTCTTGGTGTATAGAGGGAAATTGGAACGTTTGTCCATGATTAGCTAGAGGGCTGCAATTTGACACCCTTGTGTTGGACCTTTCATTAAAGCAAGCACTCCTTCTATTAAACAACTAGTTGACGTTTCAAGCTAAAAGCATTTGAAGACGTTTTGGAAAAGTCTGGCAGAAACTGTACTTTATGCCAATGTAAACAAAATTTCTGATTAACTCTGAGACTGAACGCTCACATGCTTCACAAATGATTTAAGGAACACAAGGTTTTCTTTAGTCTAACCCTTTCAGCGGGCTAGATGGAATATGTGTAACAAATTGTCCATGATTCGAATCTGGTCAATTTTAACCTTTGCAGTGCCACAGGGAAGCCTAACACATAACAAAGTAACATGCTAATCTTCCCTCCTGACTCTAAAAGGGTCAGTGTACGTCACTGTGACAATGTTTCTGCCTTTTTATCTTAATTGTAGTAACTTTATGAACACACAGTACACAGTTTTTATCATTGTGTCTGGTGATGACGATTGTGCATTAATAAAAAAAGTTACATAGATTGCTCTGTCTAGAACAAGAGGTCATGATCTGAGTGTAACGGAGACAGGCACAGAGGAGACTTGAAATCTACATTACAGGGTGGTTGTGTAAATCAGCAACTTTCATGAGTAGTTCGATCAAAGACACATACCAGGAGTTGTCAGGTGAAAGTTTATAGCATGGTTCTTCAAGGGTTGTTTAGGTCTTTATACTGCACATCATCAGGAGTACGAAATGTGCATTCCAAAATAAACCCAAAGAGCTTTTTTATAGTCACCTTGTATGCATGTACTCTAACATACCTTGAGGCACTGGTTGTCCTTTATATAACTCCACCCACTTTATGGGCAGTTATTTTCCCTTTTTAGCTACTCTCCACCCCAACTCAAGTTACCTGGTCCAGAAGTCTAACCCTAGAAGACAATGCAGTGGAAGGAATGCACACTGAGCTATTAACATGACTAGTGTGCATTTTATGTATTATTGTCATTAATTTGTTGTCAATGGAAAGAGAACAGTCATTGGAGATCTATGAGAAAAGTATGTGTTCACTGAGGTGAAATTTATTGGGATGGTGGGAATCAACCAGTTTTGATTAATAACTTTTTATTTTTACTCTTCCCAGATAAACTTAAACTTGAGCGTGACTTCAGCAAATATAACTATTTAGGCTTGGATTCCGCCAAGGTGAATGGTGTGGACGATTCGTCAAACTTCAAAACTGTCAGGGTAAGCTGCTTTACCTTAACAACATTTAGAGAAATATATTCATTTTTATGTCGGAGAACACCACTCTTCTGTTACTGTTATTTTTTTGTTACATAATTTTAAATGTAGCTTCTTATCTTGTTTGTTGTATTGTTTATTTTAGACACTTGTTTCAACAAATGCCATAGACACATTGGTCATACAGTGAAAGAATTAGACCCCACGCATTTTGTGTACAATGCTTCGTCATGATCTCTCAGATGTGCAGTGAAGCACAAACATTCTTTCTCACTTTGCTTGAAGTTCTTTGTGAATGTCTAGGGAAAAGCATGAAGTCAGCTAAATACACTTGTAGGCCTTAATTTTCATGAATAAAGCTTAATTTACTTTAGATGGCCAAGTTGTTTTCAAAGTGTCCTTGTAATTTTTATGGATCTCCGTGTACATTGTAAAATGCATGGTGTTTCCTTTCCATGCACACCTCAAAGCTGATCAGCCGAAGGTGCCCACTCAACCTTAGAGTACAATCTCTACTGATCAGTTGAAAAATAACCCTCCTGGACTCCTGTAATGACAAAACACCAAATAGGTGTAGATGATACATTATGTTTACAAAATAGGTCAGCTTGGTAATTACTTGGTAATAAATTAATCGCAACATTTCATTGCCACAATCAAAGAGTTAAATAGGCAAATGGAAACACTGCATGGATCTTGAACCTGGCTGCTGCTACCTAGGGCACAAGCAATCTACCTAAGGCACAAGCAGTCAGCTCCAGGTATGACTTGGAGAGCAGTGCACAGTGTGCACATTTAACGTGGGATGAACCTGCATGTGGAGTATGTATGAACATGGTGGGAAACAAGATAAACCTAGCAGTTGAACATCAGTCTGATTTTTCATTTAGGTGTTGTTTTCTTTTTTTGGTGTTTTTTTTTCAAGTTGTAATGATTTCTTCTGTTTCCCAGAATGCTATGCAGATAGTCGGCTTTCAAGAGCACGAGACACAGTCTGTTTTAGCTGTAGTCGCTGCAGTACTGAAATTGGGAAACATTGAGTTCAAACCAGAATCACGGGTCAATGGCCTGGATGAAAGCAAAATCAAAGATAAAAATGGTAAGCGATCTTTGCTATGTATAAATAATACTTGTAATTAAAACATGTTTTGCAGCTAAAAATAACTTTTCTATAATTAAAATATTTAATTATATTGTTTGCTGAGCCTGTCCCTTTCATATTTTTGACATAAGAAAAAAAAAGTGTGACAAAAGCTTTGTTTATTATATAAAGGGTTTCATAATTATTTGCAACTGGTTACTATGCTGATATTTGCACCAATCATTGCATAAATTATTGGTGATTACAGGGCAACCTGAACTGGAGAGTTTTATTGGCACAGACATTCCTCTTTGCACCCCAAGGTGGTTGAGATAGTCAGTGGTGACAAAATGGTTCTCCAACTAAATCATTGTCAATCCAATGAAGTAGTACACGTATGCACAAGCTCTGATGGAGCAATCCCAAACAGATTTTCTGAAGTGTTAAACCAAATACTAATACATCATTATAAGCATAGCCTATGACGTATTGGGAATATTTGAGAACATAAAAGGATCCCAGGCACAGATGGTCCAAGGAGTTCAGTTGAAGGGTTCCATTCTATGTTACCTTTGAACTGCTTTTCAGATGTCCTATGACATTATTGTGGAAGTGGCACAGAACCATGCTATGTTCACCACTTCTGAGATTTGGAATGGGCCTGTGTTAAGGGGAACAAAATAACATTTCATGACATCACACACCTCACAAAAAGTAAGGTGCAGGTGAACTTAGGTGAGATCAACATATTAATAGTTGAAGGTTTAACTTGCAATATGCGTAGGTAAGTCAGTAACATCAAACGTTCTTCTCATCTTCTCCCAATAGGGTCACAGAATATTCCTCACAATAGATTATTCTCCTTATTTGATGCCTCAGGAGATTTGTCAATTGTTTCAAATGTAAACAAAAAATGCATTTTATAGAAATTAAACATACAGAAAATAAGCTTGGTGGCGCCTCCCCTTCAAAGCATGGTTACTGGTATTATAAATTTCCCACATCATAATCATACACTAGTACTGGGTGATGAACAGGTGGAACTGCAACTCCATGACATGGCGGCAATGATTAGTGTATCAGTGTGTTGTTTCAGTTAGATCCACCTCCAGCTAGGTGTAAATTAGTCTCCTCCTCAGCTTATTGGTTGAGAGTGGCACGGTTGTTTTACCCACACACCAATGACTGAGAGGGTTGAATGAGACGGTTGGGCAACTGGCTCTCTCTGCTGTGAAGGAGCGCACCTCTGTCAGATGGCAGCCACCTTGTATATTCTTTTCCTTTTAATAAGATAGAAGAAGCCTTCTGTTTGATTAGAACTCTTTAGTGTTTACTCCATTTTTAATACTTATACTGTATTTATGAGAATGACATTAAAACATTTTGCATTTACAGTCTAATTTAATACATGCATCTTTGAAATTGACCTCTAATTTCTCATTGTATGATTAGCCCCCCTCTACTACTGCCATGGTGACTCATTATTGTACAGATGTTTGCTTGCACATGTTCTTCAAAGTGTACGGCTTGTCTTTATGTACATGAGGCTTGCTCAATATCCTCCTATGATTTAGTTCAATATATGTAATTCTAGGCTCATGTGTTTCACACATGTAGTATGGGTTGCACATGGGAACCGTATCTTCCGAACTTAAGATTTCATAGAACTCGTCTCTCACCAATACAGTTACACATTAAAGGATTGTGACTTGTCTGACATGTCTGCTGAATATGCTTGGTGTTTCTTCAATTCCATGGTTTAGGTTTGTACAATCTTGGCTCTTCAAGTGGTTAGCTAACAACAAAAGAGCTGATAGACACCATATTTTTTTGTCCATCAGATTTGTGCATAATCATAGGAAAGTTCAGTGTTAGCATTCTATCAACTAAAATGTTCTCATCAGATGTATGGATTATCTGATGGAACAGATGGATTTCCACAAAAACTCTTCATTATCATGAGTATGGCACAAATGCATAATTGTAAAAGTAAAACGAAAAGAAAAAAAAGACTGTAGCAGTTCCTAGGCTCTAGGCCTCCAACTGTGGCCCTCCAGCTGTTTTCTTTCATTTTGTTGTACCACTACTTGACAGTGTTGCTGCTCCTTCCTTCTCATTTCAATATTCTTCTCCCTAACCCCCAAGCATTGAGCATTACTTTCATTAGGTGGGTGATCAATACTAACCATTCTAAATTTGCCGTCTTTTAATTTTCTAGAGTTGAAAGAAATCTGCGAACTGACGGGCATTGACCAAACTGTGCTAGAAAGAGCTTTCAGTTTCCGGACTGTAGAGGCTAAACAGGAAAAAGTCTCAACAACCCTTAATGTTGCTCAGGTGAGTTTTAAAAAAATTAGTTCAGCTTTGTCACCATTTTGTACCATGTAATGGAGGGGGTTAAATCAGCAATGTTTAGTAATCCGATTTTACATAAAATAACTTATTTGGAAAATGATGTGATGTAGTCCTAACCATCTGGCTGGATCTTAGTATCTTTTAATGTGCTACCAGAATTGGAAACATATTTATATATTTATAGGGTTTTTTGGTTTTTAATCAATAAAATATTGTACATCAAGGGACAACAAAGATTGTTTTGCCTCCTGCTAAATTAATCTGAGCTTGCGGCCTTTTGATTTATGTGTCAGGAGTGTCAACATGTAATAGTTCTCCTGATCTGCACATTCTCTTATAGTCTTGCCAGCACAGAGTATACTCAGTTTTCTAACCTTTCCAGCTCCAGAGGAACAATCCTGTGCAAACGTTTTAGGCAAGTGTGAAAAAAATAATGTAAAGTAAGAATGGTTTCAAAAATAGAAATGTACATTTTTTTGTGTCAATTAAGAGAATGCAAATTGAACAGAAAAAAAAACTTAATCAATAATATTTGATGTGATTATTCTTCACCTTCATAACAGCACATCAGTCTTGAAGATACATTTGTCCGGGATTTTGTAGGCATATTGTAACCTTTTCTGGGATTAAACACTGGGCCTTTGTGTGTCTTGTGCCTGTACCTGTTCTGCTCACCACCAGAGGGCTCTTTTTTCAGCATTGCTTTGTTACGGTCTACCTCCTGCCCATACCTAGTATATGCTCATGTGTTCCTTGTCTTCCATTACTGACCTGTTATTTAAACCCCTTTCTCTCAGCACTCTTTGCTGAAACATGTTGCATGCCTGACATGCCCTACGTTTGTGATATTCTGACTTCTGGCATCAACTTTACTCACTTCTCTGTCCTTCCCTACTCCTGTCTCGGCTTGTATCCTGATTTCTCCGTCCTTCTCCAGTCCTGATTTTTTGGGCTTGTGACCCTCACTACATTTCCTGGATTTGCCCGTTTAGTTAAGATGACCAAAAGGAGTCCTAAAACCTGTGATTGTGGCCACTCAAAGCCTGGGGTGAGAGCGGTCACCCTGCACAGGGTATTACACCTGCTCCTGCCCTTGCACCTGGATTCCAGCTGGAACTGGCATCCATACCAGTGACGCATATAGTCCGATGCATGATTAAACAATTATACTAAGCAGGTGCAAATGATCATCCATTTAATATGTAAGTTGAAACACAGAAACAGCTGTGTCAGAGGAATAACACTGGGTGAGGAACAGGCAAACAAGGGTAACAAGGTGATTTTGCTAAAGACAATTTAATGTCATACTCCATGGCCAGTCTGAGCACAACAACAAAACATAAGTAGTAATGCATTAGCAGGGTCTCTACCAAGCAGTAATTTCAAGGCAGACGAGGGTTTCCAGAAGTACTGTCCAAGCTCTTTTGACAAAGCACAAATAATGGGCAATGTTGGGGACTGTAGACAAAATAGCTGACACAGGGAAACTTAGTGTAGCAGATCAAAGACAAATCATGCTTACTTTTCTTCGCAATTGTAAGGCAGTGTTTTCACCCAAGGGTTGGAGAGCCGCACAAGAATGAAGGGTCTACAAAATATACACTGATCCTTTCTGAAATGTATTCGGATCGTGCATAATAGCCAAATCGAATGAATAACTAAACAATATGCCACATATTGGGTCCGAATTCGACTATTTGGGCCATTCTGAAATCAAAGCATCTTCATGCTGAGAAGTACAAACCCCAAACATACAGTCAAAGTCATTAACTATCTTCAGTGTTAAGAAGAACAAGGAGTCCTGGAAGTGATGGCATGGCCCCCACAGAGCCCTGGTTGAGTTTGTCTGGGGTTACATGAAGAGAGAGAAGACATAGTCTGCCTTAATCCACAGGAGAACTGTGGTTAGTTCTCCAAGATGCGTGAAAAAACTTACCTGCCGAGTTCCTTAAAAAAATGGTGTTCAATTGAAAAACAAAGAAACATGTTTATTTTTGAAAACACTCTTACTTTACAGCATTTTTTTTTTCACACTTGCCTAACAGTTTTGCACAGTACTGGCAGGCTGTATTATTAAAAAGCAATGCACTGTACAGAGCTCTACTATTAGATTGACCACATTGCTTTTTTTAAATTCAGGATTACTTGTTATCTATATATTGGAGTTGAATAGACAAATGAAGACTGCAGATTGCTTTATATTGTACAAATTGCAACCCTGGGGAACACATTTATTAGAAGCATCCCTGAATAAAAATTGTTGCTGTGGTTGACCATTCGGCTTATGTCACACTATGTAAAAATTCCGTATAAAGATATATTCATATTAAAGGGTTTCTGAATATCCTTGTATTTTATATACCGATTAAAGGGTTTTTGAATATCCTTGCATTTTATATTCAGATTAAAGGGTTTTTGAATATCCTTGCATTTTATGTTCAGATTAAAGGGTTTCTGAATATCCTTGTGTTTATTTTAAGATTAAAGAGTGTTTTAATGTAAAACCTTTGGTTCAAGCCATGACTTCCGTTGACATTATGTATAAATGTACTCAACTGAGGTTACTTATGTATAATGGAGTCGCATTCAAATAGCGCAGAACAGTGAGGCTATTGCCATGTGTGCCAGCACTAATTCCTGCACCAGCCCAGCCCATATATAAAGACACAAGAGCTGCAATGCCACTGAAAGACAGTGGACACTCCTGGCCAAACGCTGTTGTCCGAGAAGCAGTTTCACACACAAAACTGTTTTTTTTTTGTTTTTGTTTTTTACTCTCAACGATTTTCCCATCCTCCCCCACACACTTTTTTTTTCTCTCTCTCTCCTATGTTTTTATATGTACACTTTTAAACTTAACCTGCTTTAAATGCACTGAATCACCTGTCCTGCGGATGTACGATCATATAGTGGATTGGATGAAATCTAGATGTAATACCCCAAGCAACTTGGATAGAAAGCACTTTTCTACAACTTGACCTCAACAAAACACTCTGCTTACCATTCTTTCTTGATCTCATAAACGGCTTAATGGAACCACATCCAATAGCAAACAAACAAAAAAAAGTATTATAATTGTATTTTTTAACTTGAAAAGAGAGAGCTTATTCTCTTTGGTATGTTGAGTACATTGTTACATAAGAAATTGTGACTTGAATAAAGAAATAGCTAGGGGTACCCACATAATGAGTGTCACGTTTGTTCCAAAGAAAAATGGAATTCCTTGTGAACAAAGTTCAATGATGACAAATGTTTTTTAAACGCAAACAAAATTTATTGCTTGTATAAGGAATTAATATGTATTCTTATTTTCTGTTCCATTGAAATGATATATATATTGTTTTAACTACAGGCCTACTATGCTCGTGATGCCCTGGCTAAGAACATGTACAGCCGGCTGTTTTCATGGATTGTCCACAGAATAAATGAGAGTATAAAGGTACTTTTTGTACATATTGAAAATGGTTTATTAACTTGTAGCTCATTTAAGTAGTTTTTGTTAAATTTGACTTAATAATGCCCCAATGAAGAGAGAACCATATTTATCAGACTGTAGTCGATGCCTTAAAAGACAATACCTTAAGAAAAATATTCCAATTCTTCTTTAATATACATAATAATAAACTAGAACAGGAGGCATGACAGCTTTGCGGCTATTCACCTCAAGTATCACATATTTAGCCCTATTTGTAAGCACTGTGAAATCTGTTTGTCCATATAAACAATAAGTATTCTCTCTTGGTTAACAATAAATAGATGGTGATCTACACCAGTGCTCCTCAACCTTTTCTGACCCAGGGCACATCACAGCTTTTCCCAGAATTCCGTGGCACCCCACAAGCAAAAATATATAATGAAAGCAAGCACACTGTGTTAAATTTAACCCCTTAGTGACAAGACATTTTCACCTTGACTTTCCCTTGGTGACAATGGCTGTTTTGACATTTCTAGGGTGTTTGTGTTTAGCTGTCATTTTTTTATTTCTCACATACAGTACCCACACAAATTATATGTTTTTATTGTCATAAGAAAGGCTTTCATTATACCATTATGTTCATCATATCTTATAATTTACTACAAAAAAAATCATAAAATATGATGAAAATTTAAAAAAAAAAAACTTTTTCTAACTTGGACCTAAAATATAATTTACACAAATAAAATCATTAAAAAAGACCCCGTCTAAATAGTTTCTAAATGTTGTCCCGAGTTCAAAAATATGCATGTTTCCATATTTTTCGGTATTTTTTTGCGAGTTATGGGGCAAAAACCCAAAATAGTGTTTTTTTTTGTTTTTTCCTATATTGACCTTTTGACCCCAAACCGAACCCAAAATTTAACCCTACCACTAAATTTAACCCCAACTCTAATCCTTATTATATCCTTTAATATTTTTTAATTTTAATTTAATTTTAACCCTATCCCTTATGCTAAAAATTATTTAATTTTAACCCTATAAGCTAATCTATCTATATAACCTGTTTTTAATTAATTAAATATTTATTTTAAATATTTTCCATTGCAATGCTACTTAACTACCACTAGGGGCATTCAAGTAGCATATTCAGAGTGACGGAAGTGAAGTTACTTTCACTTCCGAAGCTCAGACCGGCAGAGGGCATAGCCATATTGACGGAGCAGCATGCTCCTTCAATATGGCGCCCACGATCGCTCCGTGGGGCGATCGTGGGTGCTCCAAAATCGAAATTTCGGTGCTGGCTATTGCCTCGACATCGAGGCAATAGACCAGCACCGTTAAAGCGGTTTTCACGATCATTCATCACGAAAACTGCTTGATTCACCGCAGGACGTGCCAGGCATGTCCTTTGTCGTTAAGGGAGTTTCTCCCAGGACGTGCCTGGCACGTCCTTTGTCGCGAAGGTGTTAATTATAGTGCCAACAAAATCCAACATCTCATTATGACACAATAATGATCAAATTCAGTTTTAGCATATCTCAGAAACATTGTGGACTATATCACCTAATCATTGTTTCACATTTACTGTGAATGTAGAGAATACAAAATAATTGAAAATGATCTAAACATTGTGTTAGCAGAATTGTAAGCACATGCCTAAATAAGGAGAAAATGTATCTTAACTGTGTCTGTGGAGTCTACAGTTTATGACATCATCTGTGTCGAAAATTAAACCAGTTCATTTGCTATTAGGCCACAGGTGATGTCATAAACTCGATACTCCACAGATATATCTAAAACACATTTCTTCTAATTAGGCATTTGGTTGCAATTCTGCTAACATTCACAGTAAAAACAATGTTTAGGTGAGACCGTCCCTTTAAGGAACATTCTATCTTGGCTCATCAATATATTGGAAAATGTTTCAGCTGAGCACAGTGGTAATGTTTAGCAAAACTAGTCTTGTTTATGGGGAATCTATATGTTTTCATATAGTGATATATTTGAATTTGTTTCATGAATTATATTCCATAGTGGATAATTATATTCCCACCCATCAGGGGAACTGTATTCAAATAAAATACTGTATTTTGTTGAAATATCACTCTTGACTTTTTAGATCCAAATGCCTTTTTGGAACTATGAAAGAAATGCACAAAATTAAATTTTGAAGGGATAAGAAGACTGCATGATAGTTACAACATTTTCTGTGTTGTGTTTACCTTTCTTGTATTTTTTTGCAAGGCACAAACCAAAGTAAGGAAGAAGGTGATGGGCGTTTTGGACATTTATGGCTTTGAGATTTTTGAGGTAAGACCAATTTCTATTGAATTATGACCTATTGTAAATTATATATTCTTCATTAGTTTCTATAACTGGCTGCAAAAAGTAACTTCTATACATCTGTTAGCACTGTCTTTTGTTGCAGAATACAAATAATAAAGTAACTACCGGTACTTAAGATTTGTGCTGCATATTTACTATATTAAATACTTGTATCCCCCTCTGAAAATTCCAGATAGGTTTAAGTTAGCTACATAGTCTGTTCCTCGGCATGATCAGATCTTCCTCACCTACTTCTCACGCAGTCTTAACTAGTTCTGGCCAGATTGGGATTTTGTATAATATGTCAAAATGAAGAGTGATGCGTTTGTTCGGGCACAACAGCCTCCCCAGCAGTGCTGTATTTAGCGCGAGGCAAGTGCCTAGGGCGGCACTTGCCTTGTTTGTCTGGGGGGGGGGGGGGCGGCACAAAAAAAGCTGCCCCTTTAAAAAAAAAAACTTGCTTGCCTGCAGATACGGTGGCTGGGCAGATAGGAAGATCTCACCTCACCACTGGACACAGGGAAAAACCAATTACATACTATATGTAATCTACGTGTTCCACGTGGGTCAAGGTAGATCCAGATCACAGATACACCCTCTGCAAACACTCTAGATACAGAAGTAGACATCCACAGGGCACCCAAAAGATATGCATGTACCTCTTCTACAGTCTTGATAAATTCTGTATCCATATCTTTTTTGCGCAAATGTGTTTCAGGTTCTGCAGTAAGTGTCTATAGCAGTTTTCCCCTCTTTGTATTATAAGGCATTTCTTATTTACTGGATCTTAGTGCATTATCTATACAGGATGACTATACATTATCTGAATAATGAGAATGTTGTATAATCAGTGCTTTGTTTATGTTTAATTTCCTTCCACCAGCGTTCTCTATTAGTCTATTAACACAATGACTGGGTCCTGGCTAGAGTTCTGCTTGAACTAGCTGTGTGTGCATACTTGCTGAAATGAATGTGTGTAGGGTGAAGTGGAGGCAGCAGGCTTGTATCAGCAGAAAATATTCTCTAACTGTGCTGACCAAGGGAGATAATGGCAGATTGTTTGATGCCAGATTAGGATCCAGCTCTGTTTGTTATTTTATAAACTGAGAATAGAACCAGCTGTATTTAAAATGTGTTTTTTTTTCTTCCTATTTTCATCCCTTTCTTGACAATAATTTATCAGTGGCGTTTAAGTAAGAATCTTCCTAGTCTATTTAACAAGTAACCCAGCGGAAAGTGGTTTAGTTTCCAAGTCATTTTGATCGTAAAAAATTGCATATCCCCCAATGGTGCTGCCACTGCAAGCAGCACAGTCCTGATTTGGGACGGTTATCCCACGGTCCCTATATTATTTTTCCAGTGTCCTGAACATGAATACTGGCATGAGCAGAGCTCTGCGATTGCCCAGTAGTGATGTCAGGTTGCATGACCACGCTACCACACATGTGACACTCCCCTTCAAAAACCACACACGCTACAGCATTCAACCCCGGGGGCACAAGTTGGGAGTTTGGTTGCCTCCTGGTTGATTTTTGTTTTTGCTGGCAGGCTGGTAAATATTTGGCTTGCGGCCATTGTTAAATCGATAGAAACAGCAGCATGGATGGTATTTTTTTTAAGAAAAGATGGCAACCGTAGTCAGCAATGTTGGCAGTTTCTGTTGGCCAAATTGAATGGAAAGTGATTTAAAGAGTGTGACAATAAAACAAGATGGTTTAACTTGTGTTGGAGTTGCCAAACTATGCAAACACATAACCATGTTCAAAATGGTTTCCTCTTTAAATATATAACCCTCCTATAATCTTGCTGCCAATAACGAGAAAGAAAACCCTGTGAATATATAAAAAGTGGCCTGCAGGTCAGTTTTGTTAGTATTCTGTTCAACTGCAATGTTGACAAACCATGATGAAGTTGTATATGTTGAGGTATGCTATCATTGCCATTCAAATCCATTTTAGCAATTTTGAGAACCAAAAGGTAGTCTGGATACACTGATTTGGAACAGATTCTGTTATCCTGCCGATCCTCCACAAACAAATGTTTCTAACATTAGAAAGCCAACAGCATATCATGGAAACCGAGCTAAACAAGGGTTGGGAAGGGCAGGGTCTTACATGTTTCACATAACTTTCTAATTTTCCCACAATTGCTTTCATTAAAAAGCTTTTTACAGAAGTTACATAAAGCTGTTTTGAGGTTTTGACATTGTTAACTGATTATAAGAAGTTGAATTTCAGAAGGATATCAGCATTGGAAGCAAAATAGCAATGTAGATGGGAAAAGAAAAATACTGGTGCGCTAAGCTTGTCACAGGCTGAAATCCTATTGGAGTTGCCACCCAGGCCAATAAAAAATATACTTGAGGCCTTTGTTAAAGCACTATTAAACTTTTTCTTTTACTTACTTCCTTAAAAGTATTTTTAAAATTTATTGGCATTTTGAAATAACACCGGAATCACGGTGGCCTTTTTTCTTTATCCTTCCTCTGTAGTCAAACAATTGTTCTAAGTGGTGATGGAGCGCCTATGGCACTGGTGCCACTCCCGGCACTCAGGAGCCTATGAGGTGGCACTAAGCATCTGACTGCATTGTCACCATCATCATATATAGAGAGATGGGAAGCATATGCAGAGAGTGAAATGGAGAAACTAAAGGAAAGGAGACAAAAACAGGGAAGGGGAAATTAAATGGAACAAAGTCTGGAATAAAAATGGCACACTGGACATAATGTAGGGTGGAATGACACTTTGAGATTGTTAACTTGGTTTATTGCATTAAAATGGGCAATTGGGCTCAAAAGCCTTTGCCATCACTGGTTTAAGGCATTAAATATCACATAAATCAAAGTAAATGTTTTGGGCTTTTCTGAAATGTTGTCTCCTTTACAAACTTCTATTTTAGCTGTAAAATTTAAATAAATTGATATTTTGTTCCAATTTGGAAACAGATATTGGTATGTCTAAGTATTGCTTCCAGTTCATTGCTATCCTATTTTCTCATGAGCTTATTAGTTTTTCCTCCACACCCACGGAACAGCTGGTTTTCACCACTTGTCTGAGGCCTCTTCCTTTAAGAAACGTGTTAGTCTGCCAAGTAACAAAGTAGTAAAAGTTGACTGATTAGATTACATTTTTCACAAAACCACTTTCTGATGTGGTGTCACAATATTATATGTTAAAGGGATAGAGCAATGATGGTGAAGCCTAGTAACTCATGGGCAAATATACATGGTCAATAAGAACCAATAGTCCCATCTGGGCTACGTGAAATGACATCCCACATCAATTTGTTCTTCAGGCCTTATACACAAAAATGATATAACACTCAGCACTCCAATACAAAGAACGATTTATTACTACATGAGAAAAATACCCACGTTGCGACCCCACAAATTTGGGTCTTCTTAAGGGCACATGCACATACAATAAGCAGGCCCTTCCACTGCTCTGGCCCAGGCATTCTCAAATCCCTTCACAGTGTTAGCCTTAGCTATTCCAAGACGTTACATTTTTTTCTGTCAAATTATATTTTCTCACATAAGCTCCATATAAAATTCTACACAAAGTGAAATGTAAGAGTCAGCCACTTTCGGGCTACTAGTGCGGTCTAAAATAGTGCACAAAATAGGAAAAACATACATATGTTTCGCGCTGATTTAGTACATGACTACCTTTGTGAATATGTTTAAAAGAACATAAAGGAAGCATAGTTTGCATCAATTCAGTGCAAATGTAATAGTTTTTAAGCCATTTTTTAAAATCCAGTATTGTGAATTTTGTGACTTTTACTTTGATTACAAATCCTGCTGTCACACTATGGAAGTCTTGCTTCCTTTATTTCCAGAGGATTCTTCTCCGGTGTTGTATCCAAAGTCCTAAAAGTAGTGGTAGTCCTGTCTTATACATGATTCGGACTGTTTTAGGGTTGGATTTAGCTCTCACATGCTAGTAACCAATGCATCTTTTGATTGCAACATTAACTTAAACACAGTTTTAATGCCTAACTCTAATCTTGAATTTCATGGCTAGAGATTGTTACAGTTGTTTTGCAGCATCTTTGAACTGACTGCACTTTCTGTGGTTTCTTGCTTTTTTTTTTTACCCAGAATTCCGTAAGTATCAGATGTGATGCAATGAGCCTTTCTTTGCATGCTTCATGTAAACTAAACCAGCTTCAGTGAATTCTAACGTGGAGTGGAGTTTGATGTAGCGTGTGGGTTTAGACCTGTTTAATTTACCTTCTGCTTTCTCTTTATATACTGGGCACGATTCATATGTATCTGTGTTTGATGAATTGTTTGCGGTAGACATTTTCCAGGCTGCTGTCTGTTTCTATACATGGTTTTGTTTTGCAGTGGTTTGTGTTACACAGTAATGCTATGTTCTGTTTTTAAAATTCTATTGTGTATCTTAAACATCAGTGCAGCTAACTAAGATATACTGCTAGCAATAGAAATGTTTCCATTATATTGCATCTCACATGATTTTTGGCGTTGTTCATTTCCACTGATGCATTTATAGAAGTACATTGAACAATCGCATATTATACATTTTTGGCAGAAAAACAATTATTTAAATAACATTTCAATTACATTAAAACTTTTGTGAGGTTTTGAAACTCTAAAGAAATGTTTACCATCAGTGGTATGACGGCTAATTGCTAAATTAGATAATGAACCGGATATAAAAAACACATCAGCAAGAATACTGTTAAATGTGCTTTCTGTGGTGCACACATAGAAACATAGAATGTGTCGGCAGATAAGAACCATTCGGTCCATCTAGTCTGCCCAATTTTTTTTTTTTTTTAGTACTTTATTAGTCCCCCATTCCCGGTCTTATAGCTAGGATAGTCTTGTGTCTATCCCACGCATGCTTAAAATCCTTGACTGTGTTTACCTCTACCACTTCTGCTGGAAGGCTATTCCATACATCCACTACCCTCTCAGTAATGTAATACTTCCTGATATTACTTTTAAATCGTTGCCCCTCTAATTTAAGACTATGTCCTCCAGTTGTGGTAGTTTTTCTTCTTTTAAATATACTCTCTTCCTTTACTGTGTTGAAATACACACGTATGACTGCCACCATCTGTGCACTATAGCAGCTACTCAATAAAAAGAGAATTGCAGGGAATTGAGAAAAGAGTTTCAAACTTTAGACAGTGTTGCGAAGTTGGAAAAATTCCCAACCCCGCTAAATGGGATAATTTTTCCAACTTTGATACTTTGGCCCTAAGTTTGAAATTCCCTTCTCAATTCCCTGCATTTCTGTCTTTATTGAGTAGACCCTTAAGTCTTCGGACAGAAGTTCTATGCAAAGACACCGCAACAAGGCATGAAAACGTTTGCCTTGGTATACAAAAAAAAAAATCTATACATTTGCTAGCAATTCGACTAGCACAATATATACATCACTTTTCACCTATATATTGTCATATATGATCATATGATGTATATGATCGGTACATTTTAAGGTAAAAAATGATAGTAGTGTAAAAAACATAGTTGATGAAGCCTGACACTTTAGTCTGATCAAGCACCATAGAAAGGAGTCTGAATTTTTTTTTTGTCTCTCTTAAAAGTGAATAGCAGACTGGGTTAGCTTTTGATTTTTAAGCCGGGTATATGCATTAAACAGTGCATTCTGATGTTTTTAATCCTTTCATTGTTAAACTAACATTTATTTATTTTGCGACAACATTTTGCATAGCGTTCGCTATGGCGCATAGAGGGGGACTACATACTAAGTTAAACAAACAAGAACAGACTGACACGTGAGGTAGAAAGCCGTGCTTGCAAGCTTACAAACTAGTTATTTATTAATTTGCAAATACTAAATTGATCTAAAAGTAAAGAGCTGTCCCATCACAAAAGAAATCCACCTATTTCCTTATAGGAGTAATGTTGTTTAGCTTTGCTAAGTCTTTAGGATCTGTAGTTTTTGTCATCTGTTGTGCTGTGTGGTGTCTGCTGCTCGTTTCCCTCTATGCATTGAGTGTGTGTCTTGGGATTAACTGTCTGTTCCTTTAATATGTTTCCAGGAAAACAGCTTTGAACAGTTTATCATAAATTACTGCAATGAGAAGTTGCAACAGATCTTCATTGAACTGACTCTAAAGGAAGAGCAAGAGGAATACATCCGGGAGGTAATGTGCACTACTGGGGAAAAATACTCAAAGCATGAGCTGAAAATGTAATTGTGTGAATGATAACTGTGCATTTTGGCTTATCGTCCAAGTACCCTCTGCTTCCTTCTGCTTCCCAAGTGTCACCATCCTCCTCCTCCTCCTCCTCCTCCTCATTTTTAACATAGCATATTAGGTGTGTATGAGTATATCAAAGAGCTCCATAAATCTATCAATAATAAGTTCTATTCCCTTAACGATGACCTTGCATAGAAAAAGTAAGAACTAGGCATTAATAGGGATGTTGGAGATTTTTACAACTCAATTACAAGTACATTTTTGATCTGATTTTTTTCATTTCCCTTGACCACAAATTTCCCATCATTTTGACCACCCTTCCAATACTGATTAAAGTCTCACCTCCTATGCGTTGAAAACACTATTGTCTTACTATTGAGTTTACATATTTGTTGTGAAAAAAATATTTTGTTTTTGTTACACTAAATTACTTAATTAATCATGTAGCTACATACAAATTACCAGACTGTCTGCCACTCCCAAACCATTGTTTCTCTTTGGGAATTTGGGTTTGGGAAAAGGTACGATCATAAGTGTGATTTCACTTTAATTCTGAACCAATCCCATTGTATAAAAATACATTCCATAGCAGAAGATAAGAACACCAACTCGTCAATCTAATATAACAGCTACTGTATTTCCCAAAGTGTTTTGTACATATTGCAACCTCTGCCAAATTACACACATTTTAGAGCAATTTCATACTAAGGTAAGGTGTGATTAACATAAAGAAACAAAAACAGACCAACAATCAAAACAAAGAATGTTATTTGCAGCGATCATACCTTTTTATACATAGATAAATGTCAATGTACCCTTTACTAGGAAACCAATGTTCAATTGAATGCATTTGCTTGCTTTATCTTACCAGTCATACTATACATATTATTAGTTTATTCCACTATCTGCTAGTAGTATTTTATGTTTTCTGTCCAGATACAAATTTGTGAGAGTTTCTGATTGTGTCACATGACATCCCCAATGTCTATCTGTCTGTGACGTGAACAGGTTCAGGGGACATATGTCTTTAAGATGCCCCATCCCTGCTAAATATTGGTATGTATTACAGGTGACAATGACTGTACTAGGAAGTATGGTTATGGGAAATCCAGTGCAATTTTCAAGCATGTAACAGAGGTTAAAATTTGAATATACATTTTCAGTCTTTCATCAGCCTTTTTTTGTAACCTTTCACTGGCTAATGTAGTATTTCTAAGGGCAAGTAAATGTGGCCTGAATTCACATTTTCACCTGTTGAACAATATTCTAGTCTTTTGGCATCACCCATACGTGGAAACCCATGTGGCAGCTTATACTGTGAACACTGGCTCATTAAATGTGTAGTCATTGAGGAAAGTCTCTTTAACTTACCTCATTGTCTAGAAATGCTTAATATTTATAATTATAATTTACACTGTGATGTCATATTAGTCAGAACTTGGAATCCATGTTTTTGGATTGGTTTTTAATTTGGTACAATTTGTTCTGTTCACCTTTCAATATAAATCAAATGATTTAAAAGGACACACAAGGCTAAAATGCATTTAAAAAAAATCCATATTAACCCTTACATTTAAATAATGAATGTTCATTTTTTCTTTTCTTCATTACATCTTCAGTATTGACTCATTCACACCAGTCCCTATAGGACTGAATCCCTATCTGGGTGTCTGCTTGTCAGTCTGTCACCAGCCTACCACATTGGTGAATGCAGAATGGCAATGCACATTATATGTTCTTGGTCTGTTATATATATATTATTCTTTAGATGAATTTCTGTATGTGCTTTAGGTTGTACTGCTGACAAACAACATATTAAAGAACACAGTGTTTGTTTTTTATTTGTATAAAATGACCTTTAAGTGCATGTTATATAAAGAAACAAAAGCAGTAATGGTTTGAATACCAATAATAAGATATGAGTTCCCCAACCAGGTATAAGCAAGTCTGACATGCACTTTTAGGGGATGTGTAATTGGAGCTGTAAGATGGTGATCGACTAACTGGTTAACTCAGGTTGAGTTCTGCTCCTCAAACTCTACATCAAGCTACATGCAGACATGATCACTTACCACACTCCAGGAGACAGAGCAGGTCAAGTAATGTACCCAAAAGCTAGTTTTTGACCAATGTATCACCAAGCACAATGAACAAGAGCTCCATGTTTAGGTTACCCATGAATTCTAAGGGTTGGTGTGAGTGCTGTCGGTTAATAACCTTTTTCTTTCTGGGAAACACAATAGTCTTCTACTAGTCACAGATTGGTGCATATCCTATTTTTAGGATATTTAATGCTTTCATTTGTTTAGTGCCAAGTCACTGATGGGGTTTAAAAATCTGTGGATAGGGATGGTATTAAAACTTATGTTTTGGTAAAATTTCATTATATCATTTTTTTTTTTCCTACAGGATATGAACCTTTTTAAATGTATCAGAGCGGTGTAATCGAAGAGATAAAATGGAATGACAAAGCAGTTGCTCATGTGGCACAAGTTAACCAAAGAACGGTTGTTTTAAGTGCAGCTTGTTCGTTATATGCAGGGGGCACATGACTAGGATGCTAAAGGGTTCATAAACGAGATATTTTGTAGCAGCTGGGACAACTCTGAAGCCAGTAACTAATTCCACTAACCTCTCCAGGGCTTTTGGAGTACAGATAGTCAAATTGTAAAAAGGACCTTATGGCTGCAGTCCCCAGGGCAAACATTGTTGAGATGGGCCTTGATTATTTATTTATTTTTAAGTACAATGCTACTGAATTGCTTCCTGACTGGGGTTGATGTATTTGCATCCTGGTTGGCTTGTCTAATTGTGAAAAATGCTTAATTAGGCAAAGGATTTGAATATGCTATTATGTCTTCAAGATTAAAATGAGAGTTTATGCCCCAGGGAAGTGCCCACCTGCCCATTTGCTCAGGCGATTGTCTGTCATAGTGATTCTGGGAAGAATAAAATGGCATATGTCTACATTGAGTTCCCAGTTCAGTAAGATAAGGGGCATTAGCGGATACATATTAAGGTATTGGTTGGCTTATTTTAATCCTGTTGTATAAAAGGTGCTTTATTCTTCAGTAATTTCACAGGACCGCATAATAGGTTTTATACTGCAGGGCAGTCCAACTGCATGTCACAAGTGGTCTCATAAACATTGGGCACTATAGGAAAAGCTTTACTATCAATAAGTAGCATCAGTGGTGTATTTTGGTTTTGTGCTGCCCTAGGCAGACTAAATTTGAGCGCCCACCCTCCACCTTCATTGCAGCACCAGGACATACCCCAGCACCCCATCATGTACCTCATCACCCACACTGCCCACCCAGGACATTGCAGGCCCAGGACATGCCCCGTCACCCACATTGCAGTCCCCAGGACATGCCCCGTCGCCCACATTGCAGTCCCCAGGACATGCCCAGTCACCCACATTGCAGGCCCAGGACATGCCCCGTCACCCACATAGCAGGCCCAGGACATGCCCCGTCACCCACATAGCAGGCCCAGGACATGCCCCGTCACCCACATAGCAGCCCCAGGACATGCCCCGTCACCCAAATAGCAGGCCCAGGGCATGCCCCGTCACCCACATAGCAGGCCCAGGACATGCCCCGTCACCCACTTTGCAGGCCCAGGACATTGCAGGCCCAGGACATGCCCCGTCACCCACATTGCAGTCCCCAGGACATGCTCCGTCGCCCACATTGCAGTCCCCAGGACATGCCCCGTCACCCACATTGCAGGCCCAGGACATGCCCCGTCACCCACATAGCAGGCCCAGGACATGCCCCGTCACCCACATAGCAGGCCCAGGACATGCCCCGTCACCCACATAGCAGCCCCAGGACATGCCCCGTCACCCACATAGCAGCCCCAGGACATGCCCCGTCACCCACATAGCAGCCCCAGGACATGCCCCGTCACCCACATAGCAGGCCCAGGACATGCCCCGTCACCCAAATAGCAGGCCCAGGGCATGCCCCGTCACCCACATAGCAGGCCCAGGACATGCCCCGTCACCCACTTTGCAGGCCCAGGACATGCCCCGTCACCCACATTGTGATCCCTGACATGCCCCGTCACCCACACTGCAGATCCCGGACATACCCGTCACCCACACTGCAGATCCCGAACATACCCCGTCACCCACACTGCAGATCCCGGACATACCACGTCACCCACACTGCAGATCCTGGACTTTCCCGTCACCCACACTGCACATCCCGGACTTGCCCCGTCACCCACACTGCACATCACGGTCTTGCCCCATAACCCGCACTGCACATCTCAGACTAGCCCCAGCACTCCAGGACATGCTCCATCACCCACATTGCAGACCCGGGGCTTACCCCAGCTAACTCCCACAGCTCCCTGGTGTCTAGTGGCAGGCAGCATGGGAGAATGTCTATGCGCCTGGGCAACGCACAGACAACATGCTGACTGCTTGCCGGTTGAGATGCAGGTAGGGGGAGTTCTTTTGATGTCCAAAGCTAGCACCTCTGCAGGCAAGCTTTTGATTTTTTTGGGTGGAGGAAAGCATGGATGGGGAGGTTTGACTGAATAGCTCAAAACAGCTAACCTTGGTGCCACTGCTTCTTTTGTGGATTCCATCATACGCGCTTAGTAAAAACATATTTTGCACTGCCGGTAGTTCTGCCCATTAACTATTTTTATAGTGTAAATAAATCTGGATCTTTTTTTTTCAGTGCTAAGTCTGTTAATAAATATTTTTTGGAAGATGTGTTTTTTTTTAATGAACCCTTTAAAAATAAATACAATTGTATGTGGAGTGGAATCCTAGTTGGCTATTTTGGAAAATGTGACTTATGCACCTAAAATATCTGGTCTGTTTCCATTTTGTTCTTGATATAGGGAAATAGATTAATCCTCTGTTTGGAATGCACAGTGTAGAAACCATGTTAGGAAAGTCAATTCGTTTTGCAGATAAATATTTCAATAAGAATAAATGTTTTGCAGCTTATTTAATCTACTCACCATAAGAACTGTACATAGTCCAGGACTCCTGCAAGCTTCAGAACATTTATATCTTATTTATGTTTGCTGAGGAAAGAGAGGAGGTGCTGTGTCTACATTTGGAATGTTGCAACCCTGACATAATTCATAAGAAGTGCGATGATTTAAAAACATGCCTATTTCGTGAACTCATTCACCTTATGTTCCATTTGTGTTTCTGAGGTAAAAAAAATAACGAAAACTTTACGTATAGGTGGATGAATAAAGAATCCGTAATGCCTCATGTATATTTTGATGCTTAGAAAACCATAGTGTGTTCTTAAAATTTAGAAATGTTGAAAATCAAAGATACAGACAGTTGTTTCAGACAATTTAACCCCTCTTATCACTAGCTTCGGCAGTTTCAGACAATTTAACCCCTCTTATCACTAGCTTCGGCAGTTTCAGACAATTTAACCCCTCTTATCACTAGCTTCGGCAGTTTCAGATAATTTAACCCCTCTTATCACTAGCTTCGGCAGTTTCAGACAATTTAACCCCTCTTATCACTAGCTTCGGCAGTTTCAGACAATTTAACCCCTCTTATCACTAGCTTCGGCAGTTTCAGACAATTGAACCCCTCTTATCACTAGCTTCGGCAGTTTCATACAATTTAACCCCTTTTATCGCTAGCTAGACACACACGCAGAGTTTTATTTTCTTACCTACTGAAGGCTGCTGCTGCAGGTTACACTGAGCTCTGTGTAAGGAGGAACTGAGTCAATCAGGAGAGGCTTCTGAATCTCAGCCAATCCGGAGAGTTGAGAGGTCTCAACTGATTGGCTGAGACCTCCTCCTTTCAGAGCTCTCTATCTGGGTCTTTGTGTTGTCCTGGATTGAGGCTGGATGGGACCAGAGACATAGTCCCATTGCGGTACTGCCCCTGCATCCCTGAAATTGTGGTCACCCTAGAGCAGGGGTGTCCAACATGCGGCCCCGGGACATGGAGGTGATGGTAGGATCAGACATCTCTTCCATCACTTTCTCTAGAGGCACTCAGCAACTTAGGAGGCCAAAAAAAACCCTAGATCTACATTATGCCGAGTCCGATGGGTAGGTTTAGAGTTAAGGTTACAGATGTGTTCGAGTTAGGGTTAGTGTAATTGTTAAATTTAGGGTTAGGGTCAAAAGGTCACTGTTGTAGAAAGTGATTAGGAAACAAAAAATACACTACTTTCAATTATTGCCCTATAACTTGCAAAAAATAACAGAAAAAACTATAAACATTGGTATTTCTAAACTCAGGACAAATATTAGATACTATTAAAGTGGGGTCTTGTGGGTTTGTAATTGAATAAAAGATTTTTCAGGTCAAACTTAGTTTTTTTTTTTTCTTTCTTCAATTTTTCAGAATATTTGAATTTGTTTCTTTACAGTAAATTATATGATATGATGACAATAATGGTATATTAAGAAAACTCTTCTTATTAAGTGAGGATAATTCCAGCTAAACACAAACACTGCAGAAATATAAAAACTGTCTAGTCACCAAGGGGTTGAACGTCCCTATCTTTTTGAACTGGGCAGCTAAGAGCACTGTTTATGAGTGGTTTAATTAGACAGTAGATGCTTTACTGTAAACTCTGGGGTTTATGCTGGGCTGGGTTTCTATAGTGACCATTCTGCTGTGAAAACCAGAAGGATTCTTATGTATGTCTAGGAAGGATTCGTCTGAAACAATCATTTTAATGGCTGTTATAAGCCCGCCCCATTTCCTCTAATTTACGAGGATCTCTGTGACATTCCCCAATAGTAATTTATGGTTGTTAAAGATTGCTAAATTCCTTTCAGTAGTCAGCTGGGTCTCTATTTGTTCTTTATATAGGTATTTATACTATTCGAATCACAATAGACATAAATGAACATTTGTTTCAAGTTGTGCACCTTATATAAGTCATTATAAAAATGCAACAATTAACAGCTAAGTAGGGCCTGAGCAGGAGGATTGTCTATATGTCATAGAAATTAGAGAAGTATACACAAACAGTAGTCACAGTAGTGCTTACTTCACAAACTCCTGGCTCTGTTCCATTGAAGTGCATGGGAATTTGACACAGATCAGGGAATGGAATGGAGACCAAGTCTGGAAGTAGTTCAAGGGCATCCATTTTGGTCAAACATTTGATGAAGGGATATTGCATTCCGGAGTCTATTGCACATTAACCATTTCAGTGTCAAAATGGGTGTGTGGTACATTGCTTTGGAATATGTTAATTGACCACCCCAGCAATGATAGGGTGAGAAAGTCAGTGTGCAGAGGTTTAGTTGGCAGTTTAATGAATGGGAATGCCTCGTAAAGTTGTCCCCCATGAGATGTAATAGGATATTTGACCTCTGTTTCATTTCCTGCCTATAGCTTTCCTCAATTTAACTGTTTATTCTTTTCTTTTCTTAGGGGATTGAGTGGACCCATATTGAATACTTCAATAATGCTATTATTTGTGATTTGATAGAAAATGTAAGTATGAAGACAACAATTGTAATGTGCAGCAATATCATTTATAAATGAAATGTTCTAGGAATATGGAAAATGCCATAGTGTTCTTTGTGAAGTGGAAGAAATAAAATCCATCGTACATACAAATATCATGAATATATGTGGATAGGTATAGATATACTGTAGGGTTGGACGTTTTCACTGAAGTGGGTCACAGGATCACAAATACCGCATTGTCCCGATTATAGGCCACACTTTTTCTAAATTAAGGGTGCGGCCTATAATCAGGATTATAATCAGGGTTTAGTGATTCAGTATGGTGAGAAATAATGTTCCCAGTGTGTTCTGCTTAGTCTGTTTTCGCTACCAGTGGGTGGACAGACTGGGACAATTAAGCAGAGCAGTCAGAGCTCTGCAGTAGTGCGGTCCGTCGTCTAATGTGGTCTTCAGAAACAAAAGAAATTTTTTTTTAATCCTGGAGACCGTTATAGAAGATGGACCGTGCTACCATTGGCTCTTTGACTGCCTTGTTTAATTGGCTCATTCGGTCCGAGCACTGGTAACGTGAACAGACTAAGCAGAGCACTCGGGGCACATTGTATCTCCCCACTCTCCATTCTGAAAAAGCTATACATTGCCCATAATTGGAATCCTTAAATTAGGGGTGCGGCTATATTCGGAACAATACGGTACATTACATGCATCGGGTCACATGAAAAGTTTTTTTATTTTTTTTTATTAACAGTAATGGTGAAGAGTATGTTCAGCAAAATGTTTGGTTATTTAGCAGTAATAAAAACCATTTTTAAGCTGACTTTATTCAAATAAAACTGCCCATTTTAAGTCAAATAAGAATATGGGTTGTTCTATCAGTTGGGCTGCATCTTACTGTCCAATGGCTAAATTTGGCTCATGCACCACACTTTAGACACCCTAATGTGATGTACATTTAAAAAAAAAATCAGATCATGCACAACTACAATCAAACATCTACATGTCTACAACATTTCATTTAACCATGCATCCCAAACTGTTGTATTACATGTGGATTTTTTTTTATACTTTAGTGGTTTGAGAAGGTAATCTGAACAATCCTCAAAGCACATGTTATACAGTATATGCAAAAATAGCTACTAATTGCTGTATGTAATTGTTATATTGTGGTATTAAACCAAGTTAATATCAGATTCTGCAGTAGGTTGGCTTTTTTTTAAACAGTGCAATGTAACACGTTCATATTTTAGTTTTGCTTATTTATTAGAAAGACAAGCCAAAGGTTCATTTGAAATTTTTTTTGTTTTTTGGAACCATAACTGAGTAGGGGAAAAGTGATTATCAGAATGAATATCTTCACAACATACTAAAGACATATGTTGTTAATTACTATGTGTGCATGTACAAAACACATTTTGTGTATAGTTTGTAGATGAATCACTTGCCCATAAACTTTTTGGGGCCAGTTCCAAAACCATAAAACAGAATCTATACATTGTGCTAGCTTGTAAAGGAAGGATTGTAAGTTAAAAGGATTTTGAATTCTCACCCCTGCTGTGCTGAGTTCTTCTATAGAGTGTTATGATGGATAGAATATGAAAGGTGTGAGTCATATAACTTGATTGCATCTGCACATTTATTTGCAAGCACAATTAACTGAATAGCATATCCTCCAAAGCTGTGCCAGCCAAGTGCCAAAGTTATGCTATTGGGGAGGTGTACAGACCATCAAGGATGGCAATGGTATAGCCCATTGCGTTGTGAAAATCCATTTCTTCTTTCCAAAGCACAAGATTATACATGACAGGGGGAACTTGATCATCTGGGACAAGTATTCACCTTTTATTAAAATAACTGGAGACCAAAATCTCTTTATTGGGGTACAAAATGGACACAGCCAATTTAATTAAAAATCATAGTCATCATGATAATCGCAATTTCCAACCATATTGCAACTTTTACACAATGACTAGAACATGTTAACCATATAACTTAACATTAGCAGTAAAAACCTCTTAAGCAAGCACAGGTATCCAGATGGCCCCGATTGGGCATATACCTAATTCCCCCATCATTTTTTGAGGTTTGAGGTTCCATTTCCCCCTCGAGTTTTGCTTGACTCATCATATTAATATTCCATTAAAACCCCCATGGATACCCAGGAAGCTTATGCCGAGGCTGCGACAATACTTGAGTATCTGCAACAACAGCATCAACAGAAAAGAGGGAGGGTGAGTGGGACAATAGGTAGGGAACCTATTTTGTCAAAATGACTGCCCAACTTAAACTAGCATTAAACTCTACAGACTCCCAAACCCCACCCTCAACTAACGTACCAACAGGCAGGGATATCTCCTAAGTATACTGTCAAGACCGCACCTCCACTATGCTGTCTGGGGGCTACAGTGTTATAATATTTTTGTGTTTCATTATATTGTAGACTTCAAAGGGCCCACTGTTTCTACTTATATATCTATCAATTTGTGTGCATGTATTATACTGGATGCCACATGTTAGTATGGCATCCTACATATCTGTTGAAGAGCAAGGATATTAAGTCTTCTATTACTTGTGATTCCCAAAGATAGATTGTAGATTGTGATTGTGTAATAATTAGAATATTGACATTTCAATTTTAGCTGATAGTGTCTCTTTAAGCAAAATTATGTTTGGTAGAACATACCGGTCACTTCCTTTTCTCTAGGGAATTCTATGTTGCAAGTTGATGTAGACTATGCTTTGTGAATGTATTTATCATATTTAATCTGTAGAATCAGAATGGAATCTTAGCCATGCTGGATGAAGAATGCCTCCGTCCTGGCACTGTTACTGATGATACTTTCTTGGAGAAGCTGAATCAAATCTGTGCCACTCATCAGCATTTTGAGAGCAGGATGAGCAAATGCTCACGTTTCCTTAATGACACGTCACTGCCACACAGCTGCTTCCGAATTCAACATTATGCTGGCAAGGTACTGCTGAGAAAAAGCCTTTGGGCAACAAATCTCCTCCAATGTGGTTTTGGCTTATATTACTCAATTAAACAATTCTTAGGTCTGTTCTTCCTTTATTAAACTGTGCTCTTTCAATGTTTTTGACCTACCCCAGAGGCAATCATCCAAGTGATATTAATGGTGCATTTTACAGTACACATAGAAACCTTTTAGTCAAGTGGTGTAATTGTATTTTGTGACCACAAGTGATAATTGAAAATGTACTAATCAAATGCATTCATTCAAATGAAATGTATAGTTAAAATGTATTTAGTGAGAAGATGGTACTGATGTGTCTTTAAGCACATACCTCTATAATGACTCTTTTAAATTTATTTTCTGTCTTCAATTATGTCTTTTTTTTATGTGAATATCTACAAAAGCTTATGATCCTAAAGGATAAACAGATTGTATTTTATAGATATTCCTACTTCCTGATTATTGGTTAGGGACCTCTGTAGCTCAAGTTGATATCTTTGCCAAGACAAGCGTCCGTTTACTTACTTGACTGGTATTACTTTAGTAGTAACAAAGTGGGGTATCTGCACACCTAGGACCCTGCCAAATTTAAAGCCAGTCCAATCCTCTGAATTCTCTACCTATGAACTAATCTTCCCAAGTTAACTTAAGTCAGTGTTACACATAAGGGATCTAACTTGCATAAGTTGTTATGACTTCCCTTGATTCTCACAAATGGCCAGAAAAAAACTAATGTGGATGAGAGCGTAATTAATCCACATACATGTAATTTAAAGCTTCAGTTTAGGAACACTTAAAAAGCGCACCATTATTTTTGTCATAGTCCTTGATTAATCGTACTGACCAATATATTTTGTGCACATAAACCAGCCAACGTTTAATTACAAAGTGCAAACAAATGATATTGCTAGAGAAACGATCTCGAAGACCTGACATCATCTTCTCACCTGTGTTCTCTTTGGTTTTCTATAAAAATACCAATACCATATACTTTTCCAAGAATTTCCATAGAAAATAGTCAACTCCATGATTTTCCTGGTCCACCATTACAGAGTCTATAAGAACTGGGATTAAAATAGTCACAGGTGAAACACCTTTATCTAAACTATTCACTGTTGAACCTTAGAAGTGGATAAATCATACAAAGTTTGGTGTATTGTGAAGATGCCCATAAGACTTTTGAAATGTAACCTAAACTAGTGAATTGAGAACTTTATTATCTTTTAACTGAACTTTTAACCTGTTCAACTTAATTCCAGGGTACCCAGCTGTCCGCTTAACATGTGAATTGGTTCGTGGCCTGTTCCCAAGAGCTGGATCCCATAAACATTTGTTTAAAAAGCTGCTGATTGATCATTGGTAGTCTAGTTTATTTTTTCAGAGCATCCAGTCCTAGTTTGGACAGATGGCAGAAAACATTAAACCTTACTGAACAAATAACATTATGCTATACAGAATAGCTGTTGCCATCAAAATTAGAGGAAAACTATTACAAATAATGCATAGATAAATAGTGCTTACATACTTTGGAATTGTTTGAATTTAATGTAAAGATAACACCACCACCAGTCCTAGAGTTGATGTCCCTTCTTTGGGTTCATGTCCTCACAAATTTGGGACTGACCTGACATGACTACATTCATTACGTTTAAACTATGCATGTCTACCGGACATACAAACACTAAATGCTCAAGACACAAACTCTAGAGAACAGGAACTGAGGAGGCTGGAGCTTAATATTGTGGTGGTACATCAAAAATGAATTGATGTGCATTTATAACCACCCCACCGTATCGCAGGATGATGACCTGTATGTAATACTTGCATCCAATTATTTGTATTGGTAACAGTGCAGTGTGATATCATCTTTCATATAGGTGACAGGTATGTTTGAATCGTTCAGGTAGCTTTAAGAACAGTGTTTGCTTTTTTAGAAGGCTACAGTTTTGTTCAGCATCTACTGCTTAGCCTGTACTTTCAAAAGCACAGGGTTTCCACCTTCTGACTGATGTTTGCTCTTAACTGATAATGTTTTCAGCACATGCCTCTTAATAGAGGGCAGTGATGTGATTTAGCGTATTTACTCGATTATAAGACGACCCTGATTACAAGACGACCCCCCAAACTTTGGATATTCCATTAGGAAAAAAACTAAAAGCCTGAATATAAGACTACCCTATAGGAAAAAAGTTCAACTTGTATATATTCACATGTAAATTGCTTTTTTAATAAAAAATTATGATTTCTAGTTTTTATTTCTTTTTATGTGCCAATGCTGCCTTTCTCTTTCCCTTGCCCCCATTTTTCTCTCTCTCCCCCTCCCCTTGTCTGTCTCTTAACCTCCTCACTCCCCTTGTCTGTCTCTTAACCCCCTCACTCCCCTAGTCTCTGTCTCTTAACCCCTTCCCTCCCCTGTCTGTCTCTTAACCCCCTCACTCCCCTTGTCTCTGTCTCTTAACCCCTTCCCTCCCCTTGTCTCTGTCTCTAGACCCCCTCCCTCCCCTTGACTCTGTCTCTGCCCCCCTCCCTCCCCCCTGTCTCTCTGTCCCCCTCCCTCCCTCCCCCTGTCTCTCTGTCCCCCCTGTCTCTCTGTCCCCCTCCCTCCCCCTGTCTCTCTGCCCCCCTCCCTCCCTTCCCCTTACCTTGATCCCTGGTGGCTAGTGGGGGCAGCCGGGGGATGTCTGCACGATACTTGCAGACATCCTCCATGCTGCCCGACACGGCAGTCTATTATGACGGACAGCTGTCCGTCATAATAGTCTGCCGTGTCGGGCAGCATGGAGGATGTCTGCACGTATCGTGCAGACAACCCCCAGCTGCCCGATTTACCCTGGTGGCTAGTGGGGCAGCAGAGGAAGTCTGCGCGATGAGCGCAGACTCCCCTGCTGCCGCCCGGCACGCTCGCCGGGACTTCTGTGACGAAAGCGGAAGTACCCGGCTTCTTCACAGAAGCCCCGGCGGTCGTGCCGGGCGGAAGCAGGGGAGACTGCGCTCGTTGCGCAGACATCCCCTGCTGCTAGAGAGGGGGATCCAGGTCCCCTGCAGCTCTGCTGGGGACCTGGATCCATGTGTTATAATCTGACCTCAATTTGAGGTCAGATTATAAGAAGACCTCGATTATAAGACGAGGGGTAGTTTTCAGATTTTTTTTTTCTGAAAAACACCTCGTCTTATAATCAAGCAAATACGGTATTTCTCACTGCTTCTGTAGAGAGCAAAGGACAGTTTTATTTACTGATTTTTAACGAAGAATGTGCTTTTGTTAGTGCAGTAACACCAAGAGAGAAAACTAATTACATTATCCTATTTCAGGCTAAGCAAACAGGTCCCATAATATAAAGCTGGAGTCAAATATTAATGTCTGTTTTGAAGAGATACCAAGTATATTTAAGATTAATCATCAAATGGAACAATCTCTTATGCATTTGTGTGAACGGTAGATTAACAATGTATTACTCAATATTTATGTACCTGGAAAGGTACACTGGAATTTTCATAGTGGTCTATAGTTTTGTTTTTGGTATGTTTATAAAGCACTGTTGAACTCCATAAGATTGACAGCCTAGTCTGCTCTCTTATTAGAGTGTGCATTTCTTCATGAGCTAATTTCAGACAGTACTGAATATATACCTTTAATATATGGTATGTTAGGAAGGGTCGGCGAAAAATAAAACAATAATAAAATTATCGATTCCATGATAGCCGGCGCCAATGTTACCAATGTTACCTTTCTCCTAAATTTACAAACGGAACAATACATAAACTGTTTTAATTTTCAAATGTTATAAATGCTTAAATTAAAGACTTTAGGGCCAAGAGACTCCATTCTTTGAAGGAAAAAGTTTGACACCTGGTGAAGTAAGTTTGTTCAGAAGTAGGTTGAACCAATTGGGACAGAGTTCAATTAAGCCACACCTATTTTGTTTCTGATCATGTGACAAAAAATGGACTTTCAAGGGAAGAACTAGGTTTGCATCATGCGTAATATGCTAATTTTAGTTTGTTTTTTTATCAACTCTTTAGATTTGTATATTTTCAAAAAACACCTGCAGTGTCAAGGTTGTGTACTTTTTATTCTTTATGCAAGCATTAAATGGTATTGCTAATACATGTATCATAACCCACGATGTTGTATATTTTCTAGGTAATGTACCAGGTAGAAGGATTTGTGGATAAGAACAATGACCTGCTCTATCGTGACCTCTCACAGGCGATGTGGAAAGCAAACCACTCTCTCATTAAAGACATGTTCCCAGAGGGCAATCCAGCAAAGATTAATTTAAAGAGACCACCCACTGCTGGTTCACAGTTCAAGGCTTCAGTTTCAACCCTGATGAAAAATCTTCTCACTAAGAATCCCAATTATATTAGGTACAAATTGCCATATTCTCTTACAAATGTATTTAACCAATCACTGTTAATGGTAGTAGTCCCAGTAGATTGGAAATTAGTGAATGTTGTGCCCAGTCACAAGAAAGGTAGTAGGGAGGAGTCAGGCAACCATAGGCCAGTAAGTCTTATATTGGTAGTTGGGAAATTAATGGTAACCATATTAAAGGATGCGATTGTTGACCATATAAAAATCACATGGATTGCAAAATCAGAAACAACATTGGTGTACTTTAGGGAGATCATGCCAAATTAATCTTATTGATTTTTTTGTTTGGGTCACTAAATAGATCAAAGTGGTGTAGTAGACAATGCTTAGAGAGAATTCAGTAAGGCTTTAGACACTGTCCCAAATAGAAGACTTCTCCATAAACTGCAATCTTTGAGTTTGGTTTTCAATATTGTGGAATGGATTAACAGACAACAGAGAGTTGTAGACACTGGAGTATATTCCGAGGAAGGTCTTGTTACCAGTGGGGTATCTTGAGGATCTGTACTTGGGCCTATTCTCTTTTATATTTGTATTAGTATTATTGTAGAAGGTTGTTGGTAAGGTATGTCTTTTTGCTGTTGACTGAGGTTTGATGTTCCTGAAGGGTTATGCCAAATGATTTGGGTAAACTAGAAAAATGGTTAAAGCCGTGACGTGGATAAGTGAAAGATAATGCACTTTAGAAAGGAAAGGTTATAGGATCGTAACATGTATAACTTGGAAGAAAGATGAGATTGAAGGAATATGATGGAAATATTTAAATATATATAGGAAATAAACACAGTAAAGGAGGAGAGTATATTTAAAAGAAGAAAAACTAACACAACAAGAGGATGAAGTCTTAAATTAGAGGGCCAACATTTTAAAATAATATCAGGAAGTACTACTTTACTGAGTGGATAGTGGATGCAGGGAATAGCCTTTCAGAATAAATGATAGAGGTTAATACAGTGAAGTTGTGTAAGCATGCATAGTAATGGCATAAGGTTATCCTAGATATAAGATAAGGCCACAGGGTAATGAAAGCATTTATATTTCTTTTTATGTCCGTAATTGGGCAGATTAGATGTGCTGAATGTTTCTTAATCTGTACATTCAGATGCATGTCCAACCGCAGTGCACTGCGTCTGATACCAGAATGCATTGCACAAAATGTTAACCGTTTTTAATATAAGATTCCTGAATTTTCTCATCAGTAATACATGCTATTGTAAAACATTCCAGATGCATCAAACCTAATGACAAAAAGGCTGCACATATCTTCAACGATGCACTTGTGCGCCATCAAGTCCGCTATCTCGGCCTCTTAGAGAATGTCCGGGTGAGAAGGGCAGGATATGCCTTCAGACAGCCATATGAGCCTTGCTTGGAAAGGTACAAAATGCTCTGCAAGCAGACATGGCCTCACTGGAAAGGACCCGCACGGTAGGTTTCTATAGTTATTATTATTATTACTACGAGTGTGTGTGAAATATACCTGTATATAATTGTATATCCATATAATAATAATACAATGTGCTATATTTCCAAGGTGTACCTTGGACAGCACAGGATGTATGTCATTCAGATATCCTTCCCATGATAGGTCTTATCCTGCACTGTCCAAGGAGCCTTGGCTGAAAAAATTTAATGGTGAGAACAAATCCCCTTGTATTTACTGGCACTTAAGGGCCTTTGTGAAAATAAATTGTGGTTGTTACATACATCAGTGCAGGTCAACATTTCAGCTGCTGCTGATGCTTTATCAATAAGCATTTACCTGCAGTAAAGTATCTTCACAAACAAAACTACAAAGACCCTTTAAATGCTGGTCTTCTTTCAGCCACACCTTTGTGCTCTCCTGTATCATCAAAGAATTGAGAAGGTATTTGATTCTCCTTCCATTGTGATTGGGAGTCACAAATCACCTGGGAAATCCATAATATAAAAAGGATCATTTCCTTTGCATGCATTTAGTTAAAACTGTTCATAGTTGATGTTTAATGCATTTTAGATATGCATTTCTAAATGTTGTTCTTTTCAAATCATGTGTGCCAATTCCCCATGATTTAGGCTACTTGATTATGACCCAGTGTGTTGAATACATTTTTCAAATAAGTGGATAGGTCTATGTTTGGAGTATGTGACCCTTGTGTTTAATATCACCCATATTTTGAGCACTGTTGTGGTATTTTGAGTATGGTCTTACCCGAATAAAAATATTAATTGGATTCCCAACTTAAAATATACCGATTTAAAGAATATTCATAATCTGGATTCAATCCATTGATGATATTTTCAAATATGGACTGTCACCTAAACATTGTTGTGGATATAGAACATAAAAACTTTTATAACAAATGTGGTAACATAACTGTTTGTTTGTGGCACAATATGCAAATGACTGAGTATACTGTAAAACATGCCAGTTAATGCCATACGACAAGATGGTATCGTAAATAGAGAACGCAAATGACAAATGTAAAACATGTTTCTCTGTATTTATGCGTGGTCTTTCAAGTCTGCGTATAGTGTATAAATCATATTTTATGCGCTACACGTCTGCTAGCAAATCCATTTAAATGAGTATCATACACTGTATTTTTAACTCCAAAACAAAAGTGCCACTAAAGAATTTGTTTCTAATAGTGAAGCACAGGTGAAATTACGAGTGTTACTTATCCTCTGACCTCCAGCCAGGCTACTATAGGAAGCATCAGGACTACGGCTGTCACCGACAGTATCTCTCTACAAGTGCTTTGTTTTTGAATGCCACCAACAGAGGGGACCTTAACTGTGTATTAGACTAACTAACAAAATCTAATACACAATTTAATTTCAAAATGGTAAAAGTATAAAAAAAAATAATGTGCTGAATTGAGGAAAATGTTTTCAACCATTTAGCTGTTATTGAACTAGAATTAGGAAAATTTACTTTTTTCAACCTTAACTACTATGTAACTATGTAACTCTGATGGTGCTCATTCACCACTAGTCACAAACAAATGTTTTTTGGCGGTCTTTACTGTACAAGTAAATATAAGGTGGTAGTGCTAACTGATTGCTACCCTTTCCATACATGTAGTAATAAAGCTTATTTGAACGCAGGAGTTGACTGTAATTGTGTTGCTGTCATTGTTCAAGCTGATGAGTTACTGTAGTATTAATATTTAAAGACTATTATACCTCATAAAAAATGTTAAATCGTTTTCTTTTATAGTGTTGGGGTAGAAGTGCTTCTCAATGACTTGGAAATTCCCAAAGAAGAATTTTCTTTTGGAAGATCAAAAATATTCATCCGTAATCCCCGAACGGTATGTGTAATGTAAACCTTTGTCTGTGTCTCATTGGAAATGAAAATTAACAGTTCTGAAATATGAAATATACTTTTTTTTGTTGATGTTTAAAAATCCACATCTGACTGTACATTATTATAATTATTATTTAACGCTTTTAGAAATGTTGTGTTAAAAAGGGAGTAAACCCTCCAAAACATTTGAAAATGCCCTTTAAACATGCTACTAACATTTATACAGCTCATAAAACCCCTAGTTGCTTAGGATAAGCATCTCCACCCAACTACAAGATGTGTATTGGGTTTCGTGCACGATTTTACACGCTGACACACCCATAACTGTGAACATATCATGGTGCTATAGTTCCGTGAGATGGCAACCTTTTAACTTTAGGAGTACAGTTCTGAAAGCTCCATAGACACATAGCATGTGTCTGCAGATAAGAACCAATCAGCCCATCAGATCTGTCCAATTTTCTTCATTAGTCCCTAGCCTTATATTAAAAAGTGTCCGTATATACTGTAGAGCTGTACATAGCCAAATGAATGCAACAATTATTTGATAACATAAACCATTGGGATATGCTGGTTCACACTACTTCATTTCAGAAGCAACTCTGTCCTCAAATTCAAGATTGTCCGATATTTTGTTCCCCAGTTTTTGGATCTTTTTTTTGTTTATGCTTTGTACCAACAGAACGCTTGTGTGAGTTTTAAGAGCATGCTCTCTTGCAATAATCATGAACAGCTGTACTGTAAAACATACTAGGAGGGGATTTATTTAATACCAGTAAGGTTTGTTAAAAGTAGCTGATAGACGGTCCTGTGTTCCAAATGGCATTATTACAGTGAAATGAAGCACTCTCTTTGAAATAAAGTGGGAGGTAAGTCAAAAAATGTTTTTTTTTTTTTTTTAAGTAAATCTTAGGTAAATGACCACATTGTGATAAATAAAATGCTTTTAAAATAAATTTTTATTACAGAATAAATATCCCTCATCCAAAATGCTTGGGAATTGTTTAGGATAATGGATCATTTTCCCCAATAAGATATACTAAAGCCTCTCAGCACTCATGGAATACTGTAATATCAATGCAAATACTGTATAGAGCAAATAAATCACCTTTACTGCGATGTGAGGCATTGTTAGGAAACTGCTGTTAGCAAATCAGACCTGCACACATGCCACTATATTACCCTTTGTGGGTGTGGGGCAATCTGAGCATGCATAGAAAGGCTATATCACAGCTTAAGGGGGCTGGACACTGAATAAACTGTTGTGCACTTGCATTCTAACAGGTGTGTGTGGAATTTGCAACTTGTGGTAAAATCCCGAATTCTTTGAATAACATATTTTTGGATGAGGCATACTCATGAGATATTATAGTTTATTCAAGCATTCAGTTTTCAACAGAGACTCCAAGCATTACTTGCTTAGAGTTTTTTGGTCCACCTTTTTCAATGTTTAAATATTTGCACCTTTTCCTCAGAGGGCAATGCAATAAATCCTGTAAAAATAAAAAAATAAAAATCATTGTCTAAAATACCATACCATCTCCAACTGAGTATGTGGAATTTCTAATCTTTTTAATGCTGTTGCTGTACAGAAACTTTTGTGTTTACATTTGTAACATTTTGTATTTTGCATTATATTTCAGACAGGATTGTATAAAATGCTTCATGCACATTCATTTATACTATTTTTCAAGATAAGTGGGTGTTAAAAAGCTACAATTTCACTAAAGTTTTTATGTGACTAAGGTTACTTGAACTATTCAGTAGATAATCGAAAATTGTTTTCATACTTACCGTAATTTTCTTTTCCTGGTTATTATCCATGGCAGCAGTTACGTATGGGTTTAGCTCTGCCCTCAAGGTAGGCAGGCAAGAGCCTCCTCAGTCCCAAGCTCCGCATAAAAAAAAAAAAACATCAACCAACAAAAGGGTAGGAACTCACTGCTGCCATGGATAATAACCAGGAAAAGAAAATTATGGTAAGTATGAAAACAATTTTCGATTTTCCTGGTTAACCATGGCAGCTGTTATGTATGGGACATACCCAAGCAGGTATCCCAGAGGTGGGCTGGAACCCCCCCCCCTCCCCCAGAAAAACACAACACAGACCGAGAAATACTGCAAAAAAAAAAAAGGCTTTAATGAGCGGAGACAGAGGACAAAACGGAGCGGGCGAAGAACGACTCTTCCACCTGTCGGACATCCAGACGATAATGCCAGAGGAACGTGGATCTGGACGACCAGTTCCAGCCTTGCAAACAGAAGCCAAAGAAGTACCAGCCTCAGCCGCCCATGAAGAGGAAACTGCTCGAGTGGAGTGTGCCTTAAGCCCTGGAGGAACTGATACACCACAGGAGACGTTACACCTGGATATAGCAGCAATGACCCAACGATGTAGAGTGGAAATGGAAGCAGCTTCACCCTGGCGGATTCCCAGTGTAATGACGAACAGTGTACAACTGCAAACAATGAACAATGTTCAAAGTATGCCAGCGGATTTCCTCAGGATTCATAGGATCCTGAAAAAATATAGGCAATACAGTTTCCTGATTAAGGTGAAAAGTAGACACAACTTTAGGCAAAAATTCTGGAACAGCATGGAGGATGACCCGAAAAAAACAGTGTAGAGAGGTTCCACCGAAAAAGCCTATAACTCGGAACACCGCTTGGCGGAGGTTAAGTCCAACAATATCAGGATCAACAACCACAGAGAAATATCCTGAATGGGTTAAAAAGGGGACTTGGTCAAGGCATGGAGAACCAGAGGAAGGTTCCATGGGGTCATAAACGAGCGGGCTGGAGGACGAAGTTTCATGACGGGCAGACAGCGCAGAATCTTGAACACGTAGGCAATTCAAACCCAAACCCCGATCCAGGCCAGTTTGGTGAAATCCAGGACATCCAGAAGGGAAGGAGACAAAGGGTCAGACACCCTATCCTTCATGCAAACAAAGAAGGCGGCCCAAATAAGGAAGGCAGACCAAACCCGATAATATGTGGCCGAGGTGTTAGGCTTCCTAGCTTTCAACAGAGTTGAGACATTACACTCCAACAAACCTTGTTCCTGTAGTGACTGCTGCTCAAATGCCATGCCACCAGCCGAAGAGAGTGTGGACAAGGATGCAGGACCGGACCCTGAGACAGAAGGTCAGAGTCTTATGGCAGCATCCAGGGGAGACAACCCCATCACCAGAGGGAACCAAGGTCTTCTGGGCCACTATGGCAGGATCGCCAGTACTTCCACTTCCTCTATCTGGATCTTTTTCAGAACCTGGGGAATGCGGGGGAGAGGCGGAAAAATGTACAGAAATTCCCTCGGCCAGGGGAGAGACAGGGCAATGACACCTTCCACCAGGGGATGAGCTATCCTGGAGAAATAAAAGGGAACCTGTGTATTGGATCCATTGCCGGATGACCCCACTGTCGGCAAAGATGATTGAACACCCGAGACGACATGCTGTGTTGACATAGGTGTGGCTCAGGTAATCCGCAACAGTGTTCTCTTTCCCTGGAAGGTAAACAGCCGACAGATGCTCCACTTGATCAAAGGGCAATGGGCGCGAACTCCCAGTTGAGAGTCAGGCTCCTGGTACCCCCTTGACTGTTGATGTAGGCTACTGAGCATCTGTTGTCCATCCGTATCCCAGTGGCCCTAAACAGAGTGCTGAAAAGCTAGTAAAGCCCTGTAGATTGCTCTCAGCTCCAAGATGTTCGTATAAAGATGTTGTTCTGACGGTAGCCACTCGCCTTGAACTTAGACACCTTCCAAATGGGCATGCCAGCCATGAGCACCCACATCCATCTAAATCACCTTGTGAGAAATATCTGTAAGAAACCCTCTCCTGAGGTGACGGATGTTCAACCACCAGGCCAGATGGCGATTGGTCTGGGGAACCGGAAGGACAGGCAGCTGTAGGGATTGAAGGAAACAAGTGTGCCACTGAGCCCATCAAACCAGGCCAATCGTCGAGACCTGCACTTCCAGCAGAGACATAAGTTTCCTGATGGGTAGCCTTCCGGGGAGTCTGACATTTCGGATGGCGGAAATCAGACATGACTTGCGGTCCAGCGACAGGGAAACCATAGCAATGGCAGTGTTGAACTCTGTGCTCAGAAAGACCAGGGACTGTGATGGATGGTACTGGCTTTTCACAAAATTGATCTTCTACCTTACCTTTTGCAGGAAGCACAAGGCCTTGTCCCTGTGAGCTTCCAAAAGGCAGGGAGAGGACGCCACGATGAAAATGTCAATGTCATCCAAGTAATGAAAAATACTCAGGCCCTGCTTGTGAAGCTCCACTATGCACACCACCAGAAGCTTGGAGACTGTTCAGGGAGCTGTGCTGAGACCAAATGGAGGGGCCCGGAATTGAAAATGGGCCTCCCCTACTGTAAAACCGTTGGGGTCCTCAAGATTAATGGAGATCATCCAATCGCCAGGGGAAATGAGTTGCACAATTGATCGGAGGGACTCCATCCTGAACTTCTTAACCTCCGATGCCTTTGAGACGAAAATTTCCTTTGAAGTGATTGGGCCGATCCACTGGAACGATGACCTTGTCCCGAAGAAGGGACTGCAGAAAATCCGACTTTTCTTTTGCACAGATTCACTGGAACACTTGTTCTGAATAAAACTGGAGCAGGAGGGAAACTAAACTCCAGAACGTAGTCTATTCGAGTGATGTCCTGGACCCAGGAGTCTGAGGAAAAACCTGCCCAGACCCCTGAAAACGCAAGGAGGAGAGCCCCAACCGGATCAGCCTGGACAGGAAAACCTTCAGGACTGGAGCTTCCCCCGAAATGAAGAGGCGGGACAGGAGCGGTAACCTCTAGTTGAACTGCGTAACCTGCTTCTCCATGTTGAGGATCTACCAACCTCTTTACCCGGTCTGTATTGCATGGAGTCCCGCATATGCGTTCCACCACCAATTCGGCCCACCTGCAAATAGATAAAAGTAAAGGCGTGGAACCCACATACGTTCCAGCTCCTAAAAATGGAAAAGAAAAGGAGGCGTGGAACACATATGCGTTCCACCGCTGAACAGGCAACCCAGAAGGCCATAACTAAAAGGCGTAGAACGCATATGCGTTCCAGCGCCAGAACACTTAAGAAGACAAACTTAAAAATGAGGCGTAAAACACATCTGTGTTCCACCGCCAAATCTGGAAGTATCAAAAAGAAAGGCCTAAAACACATTTGCGTTGCAATGCCAAAAACACCATACAGGCAGTAAAAATTTGAAAAAACACTCAGCCTACCTGAGAAGATGCAGGAACATTCATCTGTTCCACTCCAATCACATCTCTAAACCCACGTGTAACTGCTGCCATGGTTAACCAGGAAATAACTATATAGATATAACTATGCATGAGAACCAGAATCATGACGTTTGTTTGTATAGGTGATTATTGTTGGAGGGGTAAATATATGGAAAATGGATAACTGTTCATAAAAGTTCATTCTAACAAGATATGAAAAGGTTAGTTGATGTTTAATGGATCATCTAATAGCTTGTAAATTACCAGGTTCAAATCACTGATATGAGCAAACTCTTTCTTATTACAGTACTGCTGAATTTTAAACTCCTTTGTAAATATACAATTTCATATAAGACTAATATATCTCTAACTCTCATCCATGGCTTTTATTGATGTCAGGTCAATACATTCTGGAGTGGAAGACATTTAGTTCCTTTTAACACTGTACTATACACATTTTTTTTTTTTAAATATTCCATAATCTTGTTGTATCATTTACTTGGAAAATAGTTATCTAAATTTCCTTGATAGCTCACTAAATCATGCTTTATTGAGTCACTCGACCTCAATGTATACACCAAGAATATACACTTCAATGTCTATTGTCATTGTCTGGCAGTTGTTCAAACTGGAAGAGCTGCGGAAGGAACGTCTTGAGGATCTGGCCACCCTCATTCAGAAAATATACAGAGGTTGGAAGTGTCGTACACGTTTTCTCCTAATGAAGAAGAGCCAGATTGTGGTGGCCGCCTGGGTCAGACGCTATCTAGTAAGTCCTCCACTCTTTTATTACTCTTTTATGCAACCTGGGTGAATATGGTAAAAAAATGTGATGTCCCTCAACTGGCCTGCAAAAGACGAAACTTCCTCTTATTCAGGTGCATGTCACAGATTCTGATTATTATTATTACCGTTGCCACCGTTTAGCATATGTGCATTGGTTGATCAGTGAACACGGTGTACTATAAATGATTACTAGTGCTATCCAAAGAATATCATCGCACTCTCTAGTCTTTTTGTAGTAATCACCCCCGATTTAATATAGTAGCGACGTTTCGGGCAGACTAGCTGTCCTTCATCAAGCATGTATATATATAGTTTGTCACGCTTCAACAAGAATTATTTGGTTTATAGCTGACTTTGACTTGCATTGACCAGAAGAAGTACACATATAGAAAACTTGATCCATGCATTCCAGACTCTAGGGGTTAAATGCCCCTCAGGAATGCTCAGGGGACTTGAAATAATGGATCAATCTTTCAGTCCCTCACAGGGACTTTATGAAAACAGTGTTACAACAGAAGTGTAATATATAAAGAATGAAACTAATATACACATATACATACATGTATACACACACACAATACATAATACTAGTATGGTTAGGCATCATTATATGTCATCAGTTTGTTGTAGAATACCACTTACATATATATATTTGGTACCAGTCTTTTTTTATTTCCATTTAAGTTTGGTCTCCTCCTAACTGAATAAGGGAAGCGTATTTACATTGTATGTATCATTGTCATAAAACCACAAATTCTTCCCAAAATAGAAGCCATTCTTTATTTGAGCAGCTATTTGATTTCTGATGTACTCACTGCCGTCGCCTTTTCTCCATCCTAGCAACAGAATAAGTACAAGCGTATTAAAAGCTCTACGATTGTGGTACAGTCCTACACCAGAGGTTGGAAGGTGAGTAATTTTAATTCTAATTTTAAAAGCATACCATGTGCACTTATTAGAATAAATAAATAGCAGAATTTACTCATCACTTGTTATGTTGATTGGCACGGAACAAATGAGATGTAAGTGCCAATAATAGATACAAAAGTACATTTAAAAAAAAGCACATGGGTAACTAGCATGTTCTTGTATTGGGAGAAAATGGTTAAACCATAATACAATTAAAGTGACATAGCAGCTGTTTTTACAGGAAAAGGGCTGTTGGGGAGGTTATTGATGCAAATTGTCTGTGCAATCAAAGCAAAAACAATCTTGCCAGATCTATAGTACATACTTAGGGATTGAGATGAGAAAGTACCAAGGAGAGGGGTGGGGCAAACATTTTGGTTGTGGGAAATAGTAGAGATTGGCAAATGATAGAAGGATGATGGGAAATGGTAGAAAGATGAGTGTAGACATGGTTTAAAGGGAAAGATGTTAAAGCATAGGTGTGATTTGGAATAATGGGGATAGATAACCATGATGGAAGATGCTTGAATGCAATGATGATTTCTTTTAATGATTTTTTTTTTTTTTTTCAATTGCTGCCAACTTTTTAATCATAGGCACGGAAGATCCTTAGAGAACTTAAACACCAGAAGCGCTGCAATGAAGCAGTTACCACAATTGCGGCTTACTGGCATGGCACACAGGTAAAGCAGGATTATGTATATAAATTTACCCAGACAAATGTACACATGTGGACACAGCAGATTATCCTTGGCTATAACTACTCATTTTGCATTTAACCAAATAGCTATAGAACGTAATATCTGTGGCGTTCGTTTCCTGCTTATGTCACTTCCTGTTCTTCTGGTTCACAAGCCTTTGGAATTCTAACGTTTTACGCTTCTAAGCTTCTCTGTAACCTCATTTTCAAATGCATCACAGGCGAGAAGGGAACTGAGACGACTGAAGGAAGAGGCTAGACATAAACATTCTATTGCTGTTATTTGGGCTTACTGGCTTGGACTTAAGGTATTTCACGCATATATCCAAACCACCCCATCATTACTTGATAGCCATAGAATCTGATTAACTAATAATTGTGCCTATAATTGTGAGTAGTGCATGAGTGCTCTCTTGGTCCACTTTAATTTCACCTAACCATAATGTATATTCACCATTATCCTCGCATGCCTGATTGATGATCCAAAGAAAAATCTTTAACCTTTTCGATCGGTGGGACAAGAATTCATAATTTTAGGATGGGCATGAACATATATGCATGTGTGATTATTTAGGAGCATGTGCTTGGGTAGCATCCTTGTTGGAACTTAACATTGAATTGTTTCATTGTGTATTTAATGGCGATAACTCATTTGTGTGCCTTGAGTAGATGTAATCATTAGTGCAGTCATCACAGCTTTGCGACTTATCCTAAAAATGGTTGGATGTTCCAACCACTGTCTTGACTGACCTCTTTATCTGCGTTTACATACAGTATCTGTGTTTCTATAAATTGGATTTTGTGAGCCTGTTTCAGGCACCATTAACAAATAATATTGTAATAGCATCCCTGCCTGAGCATAGGTGAATTCTAGTTTGATCATTCAGTGTTGATCTTGTAACACACACAATTGTGCCACATTGCATTTGTCTGTAATACAGCGAAAAGAGGCATTTTAATTTGTTTGCCTTTTGTCAGCGTTATTTTTTGTCTAAAAATAGATGTCTTTTTTTAAGATTTAATATCATATTAACTTACACAGAGGAAAATGCCCTATAAAAACTTACAAGTTTAACAGAATAAAACACCCTTGTACTGCTGTCCAACATTTGTTCCTCAACTACATTTAGAAGATGTATTTTTTCTGAAGGAAACCTATTCATATTTCGAAAATAAGCAAAATTCGTGATAAACTAAAAATGCTTTTTTGAAAATTATTTTTATTATATCTGCTAGATTTTTATTGGAATTCATAGATCTAAATAATCGCCATATATAATTGCTCTAAGCAAACAAATGTGAAGGACCCCATAGACCCCCCTGGTACCCCCAGCCACCCAGTCTCCATCCGAGACTCCATGTAGTGTTGCCACCTGGCCGGTATTTTACCGGCAGGCCGGTAAAAAATTGGCATCAAGCCAATGTTAAGTCTATGGCATCAGTACCAAGGCCGGTATTTTTTTGAAGAAAAGGTGGCAACCCTAACTCCATGTAGGGCCAAACATGAGCTCTCTACCTCATTTATCAGTCTTTTCATGTTTGTCTAACCTAATATGTAGTCCTCCTCTATGCTCTGTCCCTAGCGCTACGTAAATTGCTGGCGCTTTATAGATAAATGGTAATGTAACCTGATACAAAAATATTGTGTAGTATGTTATAGCTATTTTATTGTAAAATTAGTATTATGGTCACTAAATAGCCAGAATACCTAAATTCTGTGGCCCTCTAGGTACTGGATTATGCCTTCATAATCTTAAATCTCCTGACATCTGATAATTGAGGTTTGATGAGCACCTAAGCATTTCAGACGGTGGCTGGGTATTGTATTAAAAGATTTAATAATTATGTTTAATTAAAGAAAATCTCCAAACTTGATTTACTTATTCAGACTTTAAAACCTAGTTGGAAGATATCCTAAATGGTTTGGCCAAAAGCCGAATACAAGAAACTAGCACTAAAAAATGTAGATATAAACATTATGATGGTTAGTGAGGCAGATATCTTCAGTTGTTTCACTTTTCATTTTTTTTATATAAACAATTTCAGTTAAGAAATACAAATCTCAAAAATGCTATTTGAGCACTTGCCTCCTGCCTGGCATCACATATTTAAGCAAATTCATTCAAATGAATCTTTTGTGCGTAGCATAATAGCTTACATTATAGGAAGTATAAATCACTATTGCAATGTCCTTATTGCTTAATTTAGAATTTGAATCCATGATGCACTAAACATGCAAACTTATATGACAAAATGGAACAAATCCAAAAACAAAGTAAGCTTCTGTTTAAAAGTATTGCATTCTCTTGTAAAAGAGCACCATCAGTCTCTTTTAGGTAAATTAGTAATGTATTCACTGTGTAATATGTATGTATTGCTGTAGTAAGTCTGCATCTCCCATAATTACATGACACAAACTGAATAATACAAAATAAATATGCAGATTCAAGACTTTCTTTTGTTGATGGTCAGATTGCTGTGTTTATCAATTACATTTAGTTGATATTGCTTCTGTGATACGGTGAGTACATTGCATACACAATTGATCTCATTAGGAAAGGTTCATCTCATCTTGTAAAGCAATCTCTCACATATAAAGCCACATGATGCTAGTCAGATAAATGAATGTTGATTTATAACACTACCACAAGAGAGTTATAATAGATTCCCTTTAACGCCTATCAGAAGTGGTCACAATGACATGGATTTCTAGTGGATTTCTAGACTTCTTTACTTCTCTGTCTGTCTTTCTTGAAGTATTTTCTCTCTTTGAGGAAAGTACTCTTCTGGTCATTTTGCCTTCTGCTTCCGGCTGTGTTTCCACTGAACATCTAAACATTTTAGGCTCGGAGGGAGCTGAAACGCTTGAAGGAAGAGGCTAGGCGTAAGCATGCTGTTGCAGTCATTTGGGCTTACTGGCTTGGACTAAAGGTACTTTCTCAACCTCGGTAAAATCAAGTGTTTACTAACCACATCAACTTGTGATTGTCTGTCTGGGTCCTGTCTGTCTACTCCAGCTGCTCTATTTTATTCTATCTTATTTAAGTGGTGCAGCATGCATTCATGGTGCCCTTATTGGGAATTGTCCTTCAAAACAATCATTTTTCAGTGCCATTGGGGGATGGTGTTATATAACCTACAGTGCTAGAGAAAAGGAAATACCTCTTGATGATCCAATTATTTGTATTTCTGTCAATTGTATTTCTTGGAAACGAACAGGGTTATGTGAAGAAGCATCTGCAAGAGTTCCAAAATAATATTAATAAAATTGCAATGTGTTCCCCAGATCACCAAATGTGATCGTAACCCTTTCGGGGCATAAGGTGTCTAGTACTCTGTAGTGGTGTCATACTTGGCATTAGCAGTGAAGACGTAAAGAAATATTTCCTTGGGGGGTTGGGGAAACAGCACAACATGATAGGCAAGAGTTCTCCAATCTAACTACCTCACTGGTAGCATGTATTTCAGTATTAGTATTTTAATTATTGTGACTTTCAGTATCCTAAAGAATTTGTTAATATAACTGGTAATATCTTCTAGTGCCTTTACTACAGTTATTTAAAAAAAAAAAATTTTTTATAAAGTCATCATTAGCTATTTGATACAGAGTCTTAAAATCGGTATACAGGATGTGGTGGTTGACCTTTCACTAGAGTTAGAATTACTGAATGAAGGTTAATGGGATCCTGGACAAGACTCTGTTTTCCCTCTTTCCCAAAATCCATCCCTACTCCTCTTATCACTTTGCATCTTCTGCCTCTTCATTACCCTCTGAACATCACAGTTCCCACAACTCTCGGCGTCCGAGTACCTCCGGTTCACCGCGCACTAGAAGTTCAAACAAGGTCATCTTTACCACCAGTCAGCAGTGGTTTCTGTTGGTTCTGATACCTGTCTGCCCACTGCTCTAGACTTCATGCCACTTTTGATAAGGTTACAATGCCCTTGTGTTGAAGACCAAATGAAGCACATGGAACCAATGACTAAGAGCTGCGATCGGGCGCAAAACTCATAAGGCGAATAGTTTTATTTGCCGGGGTGGTGACTATGCACAATTTTGCCATTGTGAATTATAATACAATTTTGCAATTTTGAAGCTCATCTTTCCGAGACCCATGTTCTATCCCATCATGCCCAGCTGCCTGGTTGCAGTGTTTTTTTTTATTACATTAATTGATATTAACAAGTAACTACCATTTATTTAGTTATTCTAGGATATAAGACCCGCATGCCTTGAAATTATCACATAAGCTCAATCGTAGATGACAACTGATTAGATTATGTGCTTCATCTGAGTAACTGTACCTTTTTGAGATCATTATAATGTACCATTAATTATTAATGTAACTAGTTATATATATATATGCGAGTCAATAATTGCACTAGTGAATGTAACCAGTGTGGAGCAGTAAAGGAGAGAAGGGACATGATTGCAGCAGCCAATTATTGTAGGACATTGCTGATCAACATTCATATGGTTCGTAAGTGCAGTATATGGTACAATATGTGTGTGTGAGGTTATAGTTCAGAATCAAGATAACAAGAACCATGCTGAGACTTTACCCCTGCACCATGCACATATAGAATAGTATGTGCTAAGTTATGTCATACTGGGCATTCATCTCCAAGACTTAAATAGATACAATAAACAAGTGCTTCATAGCGGAGCGGACCTTTATTGGTGAAAGTTATAATACTCAGCCCTAGTAAAGGGGCAGCACTATGATGCCTTTGTTGAACGATGCTTTTGCCTCTTGCTGTGTATAACACTAATGAGGCTATTCACTAAAAGGTGAGTTGCAGGTGCGATCACAATTTTATCTCACCAATTCAGCTATACATTGTGCAAGGACAATCCTGGTGAGCTTGCTTAACAGGAGAGACTAACCAGGTTTGTCCCTGCACAATGTATAGATAAACGGATGTGATAAACTAGTCATCTCCCCTAAATTCATCTCATCTTACCTGCAACTCACCTTTTAGTGAATAGCCCCATAAGTGTTATTAGTCAGGCTCTGTAGAAGTATCCACAATACTTTTATATGTACAATAGTAATGTAAACTATGTATTTTAATTCTCACTAGTAATTATACCAAAATAGAGGGCGCATAATCATTTAAACATTTGTAATCTACAACTCCTTACATCCCCGGTCATGATAAAAGTTGTAGTCCACCATTAACTCGTGGTAAATGTCCATTCTTGGGTAAAGACACCAGCTCTAAAACAACACAGGCCCCAGGGAAAACCCAATCTTTTAATGCTTAGCTGTTCAGCTTAGTGGGTACACCATAATCCTCAGACCTGACCGTACAATGTCCAGCTATGTATTCTTTATATTCTAAGTGCAGAGCTGTTGAAGGAATGCAAATCCTACCTAAACTCTCTAGCCAGCTTGTTAGCAGAAAAAGTAGTATGGGAGCAATCTGCACCCCTTTTGTAATAGAAATTAATAGACATTTCTTGTTGCCAACTCTGATATGGGTCAAACCAAAATAATGTGAGGTGTTCACAAAATATGCCAAAGAAATGTTTCTGGGAAAAGATGTAAAATGCCAATAAGATTACTTTTCAGGGGGTGAATTACTTTTAAAACCAATGTCACAGTATTCTTCTCTTTTTACTTCACGAATTACAGTAAAACCTAATTTCATTTCTTTCATATCAGTATGTTCTAATTCAATGTCTTCCATGATGTAATCAGTTTGTTGAATGTGCTGAACTGTAAATATGTCGGGGACCAGCTCCTATAAAGCTGTATGTTGCCACTAACCTATTTGTGTTCCTTTTGATCCATTTCTCAGTTGTAGACTGTCATCTCTTTGATTGTCCGTGGACGTGCATTATCTCCTATGCACTCGCTCCTTGGTCCATAAAATTGAAATGAACCGTTAATAAATTCATTGCTTATTTTCTTCATTTCTAGGTCCGCAGAGAGTACCGAAAGTTTTTCCGCGCAAATGCCGGAAAGAAGATATACGAGTTCACAATTCAAAGAATAGTAAGTGTTGGAAAATGTACTGGAAATTGTCCCGTTTTTGTATAATGTAAGATAACAGTAATGTAGTAGAAAACTATGATCAGGAAATCATAAAGGATGAAGGTTTGAGTAAACCCTGCCAGGAATTAAACCTGCAACTCTGACGACTGAACAGGCTTTAGTTTATTGTCTCACCAACATAAAACCTTATCTTACGAATTGTAAGATTCAGATCTCTACAGCTTAATGCTAATAGCATAATTTCTTAAAGAGCACATGTAGAAGAGGAGTAATTTATTAATTAAAAGGTTCATGTCGGTGATACATGGGGTTAACCAGTATGTACATTTTGTTTCAGATACAAAAGTACTTTTTGGGAATGAAGAATACGGTTCCTTCCATATCACCAATCGACAACAACTGGCCCACAAGACCTTACCTCTTTTTGGACGCTACTCACAAGGAAATGAAGAGGATTTTCCATCTGTGGAGGGTATGCTTTTAATTTAGCTCTTGAAAGCTGTAATCATCTGGTTCTAACGTTTCCAGTGTGTCCCTGTTTAATAGATCTGAGGAAAATGTATGCTTCCAACATTGGACTGTAAAAGAGGTGTGTAAGCCACAGAAACACTGCCAATGGTTTTATGTTGGCTCCGACTCAGTAATGAGCCACAAGAGAAATAAATGTGATTGTCAGCACCATTCTCTTAATGTGCATTGCAAGCACAAAGCTTCTGTTGGTTATTTATTATTATATTTAAAAAAAAAAAGACAGAGCCCATATTGGTTCTCAAATTAAGCAATATTCCATAGGACTTGTACAGAAGGAATACCATACTTAAATGAACAATTCAAACACTGTTTGTTTTATTTTCATGCCTGTGTATTATTGTTTTTTTTTTTTTTTTTTGAGGTGAAGAGCATTTTTAATGCTTGCATACCATGTTTCTAGCAAAACTTAATATGAGGAATTAATATTTGTGCGCACTTACTCTCTTCAGAACTTGCATACATTTATTAACAACAGGAAAGGAAAGGAAGAGTGCACATGATATTAATTCCCCAGACTGCAAAAAAAAATAGGATTTGCAATTTCAAATATCCTTAACATTTTGTGTAAATATGTACAGATTTGTAAGAGTTTCAAAATGCTTCTTTACATATGGAATATGATAGTATATTTATTTTAATATAATTTGAATTAACTGGTACTTTAATTCATAAATGGCATAAATTATTGATAAATGATCAAAAATGAAAATTAGAAAAACTTACACACTACTGTAGCAGTATATAGTCTATATATAGCACTAACTTAAAGTGTATGGGTTTGCCAGTTTTTATGTACTTAGACATATTTGTGGCTCTGTTGAAGTCGTGTTCTGGGGAATGGGGAACAATCCTTTGATAGAGGAAATGGCAAAATTCCATCACTGTCCTGATTTATAAACTTCCTGTCCTGATTTACAGCTGGTGTGAACCGGAGTAATTAATGCAACTTAGTATAATAAACCAAATACATTCTTTAACCACGTCTTGTGACTGATCGTATTTATATTGCTGTACAGACATTAACAAGACTAAACTTTGTAGCATTTTATCCTAATTAAATCAATCAGTTGCTTGCATCATTGGTTACTTTTTTTCTAATACAAAGCCTAAAGTATTATTATATTATGATTAATATGTGGTTAGATTGCATGATTGCACTTTTTAGGTCACGGAAAAACTGTTTATACTGTAAATGATAATAATTACCAAAACTGATCAAAACATTATGCTAGCAGAACTGCAAGACAATGCATACATTTAGAGCACTATATGGTTTCACTGTGTCTGTGGTGTCTCCTGTTCAGGGCAAGTACAAGACATTTTGCTGCCTGTGTCCAAGGATGAAATGCTGCCCCTCTTCCTCACCCCAACCAAAATCACGCCCAACAAAACATGCCCACATGCATTATGTTATCATGAAATTTAAAATGAAACTTATCAGGAGAAGTGCATAGGCTATGGGCACAATTTTATTAAATACCATTAAGATGCCAATGAGCAGTACATGCTTAAACCTTATATATCATGGCAATAAGCTGCAAATGCATAAACCGTATATATCATGCCAATGAGCTGCAAATGCATAAACCTTATATATCATGGCAATAAGCTGCAAATGCATAAATCTTATATACTATGCCAATGAGCTGCAAATGCATAAACCTTATATACCATGCCAATGAGCTGCAAATGCATAAACCTTATATATCATGCCAAAAGCTGCAAATGCATAAACCATATATATCATGCCAATGAGCTGCAAATGCATAAACCTTATATATCATGCCAATGAGCTGCAAATGCATAAACCTTATATATCATGCCAATGAGCTGCAAATGCATAAACCTTATATATCATGCCAATGAGCTGCAAATGCATAAACTTTATATATCATGCCAATGAGCTGCAAATGCATAAACTTTATATATCATGCCAATGAGCTGACAAATACATAAGCCTTATATATCATGATTGATTGTGTGCATGCGCTGGTCATGCTATGGTAATATCTGCATTCACGACTTTTTGTTCTGCTCCTGTATCTGACATCATCTTCTGACTTTATATGTGAATTACACATTTCATATTTCCAGTAGTTTATTTCCTTCTTAAGCCACAGGTGATGCCGTGAATAGGAGACACCAAATACACATTTTAAACATATTTTTCTCACATGGATAATTATACATCTCCTACAGGGTTTGCTTTATTTCTAATCCCTTCACTGATTACAAGCTAATTCTTTACAATATATCTTCTCTTCATGTGTACAGTCTGCACTGACTAATTACATACACCTGTAACACCATAAAAGCACATTTTCATACTTCCAAACTGTCCTATTTAAGTGTAACACGTGGAAGAAAAGATTCTCTGGAAGTGCAGAGATATTATACAAGGTGCCATCTGGATAATCTGGGGGTTTCCACTATATATTTCAGCTCATCTCTCACATACTGTCAGTAGGCAATCAGTCTCCGTTCACTGTAAATGTGATGATGACAGAGATTCCACTCACGTAGGCCACACCCCCTAGCTTTACGCTTCAGCCATCTTTAAAGTAGTTGGCTGTGCACTGGGGGTATAGTTTTTTTTATACACAAGTATGTTTTTTTGTTTGGATTTCAAGCTGTTCTGTAGTTACAGCAGCTTGATGAAAGGGCTCTAGCAAGTTGTATTATCCTAATTTTTGTTCCAAAACTGATGCTCACAAGGAACGTTCAAGATGTCTTCCTGCTTAGGAAAAATTAGAACATTAGTCAAAATGTCAAAAAAAAAAAAATGTGTTTACCTTTGTAAAATGTTAAGATAATACATATCATTCATACCATTTACTGACTTTCTCTGTTATAATGCGTGAGAGTTGGAGTACAGTAAATATTTCTGCAGTTATAAAGCCATGTACCCTTATGGTGACATATCTCATGGTTTCAATAGCATTTCTGCTCTTTTTCTAGTGTAAAAAGTACAGGGACCAATTCACGGAGCAAAAGAAATTCACATATGATGAAAAACTGGAAGCCAGCGAACTCTTCAAGGACAAGAAGTCATTGTATCCAGCGAGGTAACTGCTTAACCACAATCTCTCAATGGAGGGGAATTTCTTACAGAGCATCAATCATTCATGTTAATTCAGTGATGAACACACGTGGGTTAATATCTAGTGGTTAGGTCCTGATGCATTCCTTCAATTTTTGCAGAAAGCAGTCAATTGAGAGAAATTTAGTACTGGTTCAAGGCCCAAGTTGGTGCTATGTGCAGCACATGCAAGCTGCAGTCACTCCCCTACATTCAGGGTCATCCTCTTCACCTCCCTTTTGTTCAAAGTGTTTAACCTGCATGACAAAGCCGATTGGCATATGATTATTATGATTGGATAACGCAGCAATCAAATGGTAGAGGTACAGCCTCCCAGCTGTTGTTGCTCATTTCAATTGGATGTATATATACATTAGAACAGTCTGCAGGGACTGAGTTTTCCAGACAAATATATATATATATATATATATATCTGTGGATACACACACTCTTTCCAATTGCGGGAAGTGGTTAAAATTGCAGTGAAACCATTTATTTATGGCTGTGCTTTCCATTGTACTCTTAAAAAAGCACATGTGATTCTGTTTAGAAAGTTAGCACTAAGTGTATAAACATAATAGAAATCAGAGGTTGTAAATATAATTTGTCCAAAGCATAATTAAGTTCAGCCGCCACCTCACAGCACACTTTTAGTAGGTTGTCCCTAAGCCTTAGTGGGCACGCAAAGCAGTCTGCACTACTACAAATACCTTTTTTCAATATAAAAGAGGAGAACTATAAATAGTTTTAAAGTATATTTATATATTTAAATTATACAACCACGACCAACACCCTCTTAGTGCACTTTGTTCACTGCACTGCAGTACTTTTGGTGCTTTATACGGATAATAATGATTCTTAAACGTAGCTGTGTCTTTGTATAGATGTGTGTGTAATAACTATATACACAGCAGGTTATTATTGCTTTATATCCCTGGTAGTTACTAAAGTTGTAAGTTATTTCAAATTGTAACTTTTTCACACTAAACCCCCTTTTTTGTGGCCATCAGTGTCACCATATTTTGTGTGGGCAGCTAGAATGGCTTGTTTTGCCAGGCTACAAATTCCTGCAAACTTGGATGCATCGGGAATCTGTACAGCTTGGAGACAGCTGTCTAGGATCACTTGCCACAAAGGAGAGAATCTGAAATAGTTGGAATATTTTCTATTCGAGGTCACAGCAAAGCAGACAGTCATTTGTAAACCTTTGTACTTAATTACACTCATCAGGCACCTACAGTGTATGACCTCTGGCAATCGTAGATGGCTGTGCATAGTACATTCCGTCTGTTCAGTGCTCTGTTTTGCCATAACAGATCAAATGCACATTCTATTCTATTGGGTTTGTTTATATAATTTGGAGATATAGTATTACAAACAAACACGCGTAAAGAACATGTATTATTCTATAGTTTTTGGCTTTCACCCCAAATCTTACTTGGTGTTTTTAATATTTATACCCCTACAATCCTGAACTCTCTAGGATAAAACACGTGGTTAACATAACTTATTATATAGATACATAATATATCACATTTACATTTTTCAACATTTTACTAGCAAGTAGAGTTTGCTTAGAAGTAGTTTGTGAATGCTGTTTGTATCTATGTATGTTGTATGTGTATTATAATTATTTGAGGCTTCTGTGATTTATCATTTATTAGTGTCGGGCAACCATTCCAAGGAGATTACTTGGAAATAAGCAAAAATCCCAAATACAAAAAGCTAAGTGACGCTGTAGAGGAGAAGATCATAATTGCAGACACTGTGAATAAGATAAATCGGGCTAATGGCAAGGTAAGTTACCTCTGCTTGATCTCCAATATGGAGGACCACCATGTCAAACAACTTACTGGTTATGGTCATGTAGAATGGATTGAGGTGTACAAAATAATGCAAGATGACTGTTACATAGTAGTTACTAAAGCTCAATTACAAATCCAGCTGCAAAGGTGAGTCTGAATAGTGTGTTTGCCAATTAGCAGTATATATGGTTTAGAAGAGGTCTGACAATTAGTACTTTGATATGTGAGTTATCGATGTAACATGAGGCAATTAACACAGTGCCAAAGAGGCCAAATAGTTGATTACCAAACTGCTGGTGAATTGGTTAAATATACTGCAAACTTCTTGTGTCAAGTGGAATATAATCATAATGCATGATTGTACACGCTACGCGGGAGCAAAGCGCATCACAAAGAGGAAACGTGATCGCAATTTGTATCTTACACCTCTGGGAGCTAGTCCACTGGGAGCTAGTCTACACCACGGGGAGCTAGTCTACACCACGGGGAGCTAGTCTACACCACGGGGAGCTAGTCTACACCACGGGGAGCTAGTCTACACCACGGGGAGCTAGTCTACACCACGGGGAGCTAGTCTACACCACGGGGAGCTAGTCTACACCTCTGGGAGCTAGTCTACACCACGGGGAGCTAGTCTACACCTCGGGGAGCTAGTCTACACCTCTGGGAGCTAGTCTACACCTCTGGGAGCTAGTCTACACCTCTGGGAGCTAGTCTACATGGAGCTAGTCTACACCGCTGGGAGCTAGTCTACACCGCTGGGAGCTAGTCTACACCGCTGGGAGCTAGTCTACACCGCTGGGAGCTAGTCTACACCGCTGGGGGCTAGTCTACATGGAGCTAGTCCACACCACTGGGGGCTAGTCTTCACCGCTGGGAGCTAGTCTACACCGCTGGGAGCTAGTCTACACCGCTGGGAGCTAGTCTACACCGCTGGGGGCTAGTCTTCACCGCTGGGGGCTAGTCTTCACCGCTGGGGGCTAGTCTACACCGCTGGGGGCTAGTCTACACCGCTGGGGGCTAGTCTACACCGCTGGGGGCTAGTCTACACCGCTGGGGGCTAGTCTACACCGCTGGGGGCTAGTCTACACCGCTGGGGGCTAGTCTACACCGCTGGGGGCTAGTCTACACCGCTGGGAGCTAGTCTACACCGCTGGGAGCTAGTCTACACCGCTGGGAGCTAGTCTACCCAAGAACGGTGTGTTGTGAGTTTCTGAAAGCTGGAATTTATATCAGGGCCTCCCTTTATAAACTGCTTTTATTCAAGGGCCAGGCGCAAGGATGTCCAGCCTGATGTAAGAAACACATGGTGCCCTGAGCAAAGGACAAAAGTTATATGGTCTCATAAGTCATCAATAATGCTGTTTCCTTCATCCAGTTTATGTCTGGAGAAAACAAAAAAATGCCTTCAATCAGCAATGTTTGCTACCAGTCATTAAACATGGTGGTGAATCTGTAATGGTATGAGCAGCCATCTCTTAGGAGTAATTGGGTCTGATGTCTGTGTTACTGTATGTAATATGAGGCCACTTTATATGACCATGTGAATCCTGGGGTATTTCCATGATGTTTCCAAAATCAGAGTTGTTTGATTTAGACAAGTTTCACATCCTTCCCATCAACCAAAGTAAAGGTCATTGACCCAGTGGTGTATTTCCACCACCTTTATCCCCAATAGTTCTGGACTTTTATAACAGCATTCCAAGACTGAAGTTGTTCTGCATGGAAAGGGTGATCCAACTCAATATTAGGTCCTTTATATTAATATATTGCTAGTCATTTCCATTATTATGTCCAGTCCTCATATAATTCAGACTTTCACCAAAAGTAGTAGTAACAGTGTTGTGTTTATTCTGACAACAAATATTGTTTAGCACTTTATACATAGGCAGGCATTGCAAATTGTCTGGGATTATTCTTGTCCATATAGCAAGTGTTGCTATTATGTGTAGAACCACAAGTATACATGCACCACTTCTACCACAAGCTAGTGGAAGTGTAGGAGGGAAGACCATGCTCTGCAGAGTGAGATGCTGATAAGCATATTGTTACTGTATCTTTTTTGTGACAGATCTATATTGTTGTTCACAACTAATGTTTGAATATTTTAATTTTTTCTGTAATATTTTTCTCGTTCAGTTATTAATTTCTGCTTATTTTTCTAAATATTTGGACTTCTTTCCATGCAGGGGATAAGGAACCTGGATGTTTTCTTTACACTCGTTTGATTAACGAGATTGTAGAGATAACGAAATCCCTTGGTATTTTGTTGCATTTGACCTTTTGAGATAATGGTGTGAAAGGTTAAATAGCTTATTTAACATATAAATTAACACCTTTTGAGAGTTTGAAAACAATAACAAAGCCTTTTTAATCTGCAAAGCAAACATTGACTTGGATTTTACACTAGAAAATAATACCTTTTGTACTTGTAAGGCAAAGACTGAACAATCTTTTTTCACGTTCTTGTCTGAGCATATCAATAAAAGTGGTGATTATTATTAACTCTACTTTTTTTTCTATCACTCTTGTGTTTTATGTTATCATACCATCCACTGACACTGGACACTTTTGCAGTAAACACTTTATTTTTTTTCAGGGAATCAATACAATATATATTGATCTATGGGGGTACATGGAGATAATCAATATTACCAGTCTGCCGCTAAAATACCAAAGTACATTTGTGTTTTACTGGTATCTTCACACGAGGACAGGACAGAGCTGCTATATTTGACTACAGGACACATACAAATAAACATTCCTTCTTATCCTCAGGGAGCAACAAGGATTTTTCTACTGACAAAGAGTAATGTCTTAATTGCTGACCAGAAATCAGGCCAAATCAAGTTGGAGGTCCCTCTGGGAGATATCACCAAGATTAGCATGAGTTCCCAAAATGATGGGTTCTTTGCTGTTCATCTCAAGGAGGTAAGGTCGATTATTTTGGTATGCACACATGAATTCTATTAAAGAGAGACTACCATGATCTTTTTTTTTTTTATAATGTTCAACTTTACATATAACCTAAATTACTGTAACATTGTTTTGCTAATGGACATTTACCAAATAGATTACAAAATAATGATTGCTTACCATTGGTGTAATACATGTTAACCAACAACTGTTGCATTTTTCTTTTATTAAAGTTTAATATTTGTGAACATTATAACAAAACATCAACTAATTGCTTTTTAATCATTGGTTCCAAACCCAGTGTTTTTTAAATATCTAAAGAGAACACTGCTGATACAGCAGTACAGGCTGTGTATTCTATTTTCTTTCTGACTTCTGATTCTCTGCCAGGATACTGCTTACTTACCGATGTTGTGATATATTATGTGTAATCTGCTGTTAATGTGTGGCACTGGCAGATTTACTTGGCCCAGCTATGCAACAGGAGTCTGGTTTAGTAACTTCCAAGTCAGTTAAGGAATTGCTGAGATTGTTAAAATGCTGGCACAGCAGGCCTCGGGGGTAGCGACTCTCACAGCTGACTCATCACACTTCCATTCTTTCTGGTTTATTAATAATAGCACAGTAAGGGGGGGAGGCTTATGTTTTTTTATCTTTAATTACATACTTTTGTTTTGTTTGCTTGTAGGGTTCTGCAGCAGCTTGCAAAGGAGATTTTCTGTTCAGCAGCGATCACCTTATAGAAATGGCCACCAAAGTCTACCGAACAGCACTAATGCAAACAAAGCAAAAAATTTACATGGAGATCGCAGACGAGTAAGTTACATGCATGTATATGGCACTTTCAAAAGTTACGATAATATCAACTATAGAATAAAAAGCAGTGGTTAAAAGTACATTTTCTACAAAACTGTCTTGCTGTCTGGACTTCACTTATGCAATATTGCACCATCTAGAATGAACAGCAGGCTTGGCATTTGTGCCAAGATCTGATAAAGTATATAAGCCAGAAATTCTGAGCACAATTGTAATTTGCAGCTTGTACCTTTTTATAAAACAAGGAAGATGTAAAATGAATTATGCTAATTGTGTCAGTAATAGAAATACAAGTTCTTTAAAGAAATCAGTCAAAGTGATCAATGTTCTACTTTATCAATCGTATTATTGAATTGCATTTGTAAATACATATATTTTATTAGCCATTAGTGTATGAGTCACGCCATAACAAAGCAATTTATTTTTCATGAATTGTATAATCACATAACACACTCTTGTTTCCCAAAATGCATTACATTACTTTGTTGGTAACTAGCTTTAAGAACCTTCTTCCCCATCTCCCAATTCCATCACAGGTCTCTCTTCCCCCAGAATCTCAGGATTCTCTTGCATCTGCATTACAGGAACCTGTCCCCCCCCCCCCCCCCCCCCCCCAAGCATTAAAGGATCTTATCTCCTTAATCTGCTAACATCACATCTTCTCCAAGGATTAAAGAGCCCTCACTATTTTCCCTAATGCTATTGGACCTACTCACTCCTACATACCATATTTACCTTTTACCTTGGCTTTGATAATGTAAGGGTTTTATTCATTGTGGCCCAGTTTGGAGATAAGGGTCTGTGCTTTCCACTTTCTTGCTGCCTTGCAGCCCCACACTTCAAAATGAATTAGAGCGCCCGAGGCTCTGGCTCATTCACTGCACAGTGCAGCCTGTGTGGTGGTTGGCTCGTCTGCACAATAGCTGCCTCTTGGAAGAATTCTTGCACAGGGCAACATACATGGTTATTATTTGTGAGGAGTAGTTCTATGTGTGTAATGGTCAGAGGGCAGCATGTAATGCTCAGGCTTTATGTGTCTGTGAGTTGATAAAATTAAATTAAAGTGTCACAAATGAGTGTTTAAGGGTTAGCAAGTACATGAACTTATTTGGCCTAGACAGCACAATACCTTTGCTAAGTGGAACGGTTTTATTGAGGGGATTATTGTGTGTCCCCAGTATGAGGATAAACTGTCATGAGGAAGCAGGCAGCCCAATCAAGTGGGTAACTGTCTTTCTCTGCACTAGCAGCTCTGACTGGCTGTCAGCATGCACCAGCCTCCTCACTGCTTGTGCCTCCGCTCTGAGGCAGAACCAAGAATAAACCTGTGTGTATCTATAAAGATACATGTCCAGTTTAACCCTTGCTTCCTGAATGGAAAAAAAGTTTAATTGTCCTTTTAAGGCATATTGACCGTAAGGGTTCACTTTCTCAACATAATCAGTATGTCTGGTTATTTCTGCATTTTCTTCCTTCGCCTAGATTAAATTATTTCATGGCCTGCTTTTTATTTCCATTTGTGCTTTCTGGAATTAATCTGTTTGCTATAAGACTCTCACACATGTGGTTTCCTCTTGCAGGTTCCTAGTACAATTCAAACAGGATAAAGTGTGTGTCAAGTTCATACAAGGGACCCAGAAGAATGGCAACATCCCCACTTGCAAACGGAAAAATAACCGCCTCTTGGAAGTGGCCGTGCCCTAACCACTCAATCAGTCTTTTTACCCATGGACTTGTTCATTTTGTAACAGTGCAATTTTTAAACAATTTTTTTTTTTTTTTATTATTATTCGTAGGTTCTGCCAAAAAATTAATACGAATGCTAGTGGCGCATGATGCTCCATTTTGGGCTACATGATCTGACAATCTTCTGAACATTTTAAGCTTTTTAATATTTTAACTTTTTACGACGCGGTTTGTGTCCCATGCAGTTTATCCAAAGTACCATGTTTCTGAACAAGATTTCTAATGAACACTAAGTTTGTACTTGCTGAACGTAGCTGATCTCCATAACAAGCAAGCAGTATTTATCAGATTGTGGTTAAACTGCTTATTATTTGTGGTCGACATTCTTCTTTTTCTGTAAGTCAGAGTGTAAGGAAGATCCAGAATATACATAACATGAGAAGGAAAATACCCCAAATGCTGTGCTTTTTTTTTTTTTTTTTAGAGCATTGTCTAGAACATAGTATTCTCCTCTTGTAGTGACTGCTTGGTATGTTCCAGTGCGTATTATGGGAAGAAGTTGCATTATAAAGAATTGCTGCCGGAAGGATTGTCTTGGATTGTGTTCATTTCGTTAAACATGGAATAAAAACCTGGAAAAAAAAGTGATTGTTTAATACAATATAACTTACATTTAAATCATATACTTTTGTTATAATGGGGAATTTTATTGCTTGCCCCAACCAAATTTTGTCTCTGCTGCATTCCCAAAGACCTTTTAATCTATATCCATTATTAAAGGTGAGATCATGTCGCCGTCTGCTTTTCTGTGTCTCTCTCGTTTTCTAGTATGATATACTCTCATAGTCACATGCATACAGTGGCAAGTGGTTATTGAAATAGAGAAATAGGGTCAGCGCCCCCTTGTATACTGTAATAATATACTGCACTGAACACCAAGGGTGGGGCCCCTCAGCACCCGGAATTAACCTACAAAGAATAGGAAATGGTGCAGGAGCCTGGATAATATTTCATTCACATTTGAGACAAAATATAAAATACAACAATTTTAATTTTGCAATAAAAATAACAACATCACAAAATATGCAATTGGCTCACTTAATTATCATGCTTTGAGGAAATAGTTCCTGGCGCTAGGTCTCAATTTCCTCAAAGCATGAGCGTTAATTGAACCAATTGTATCATTTGTTGTGTCATTGTTATTTTTATTGCAAAATTAAAATGGTTGAATTTTATATTTTGCCTTAATTTTCTTGAAACCTCATCCAAGTGTTTGCACGTGGTTATTGAGTAGGGCAGGGTTTATTACCAAACAGGATTGCCCTGTGGCCCTGAAGTTCTTGTTTCATTGTATTAGTATATAGCCTAAACGTCATCACATAGAGATCCTCATGTAGACCCCACTGTGTTGTAAATTAAATAATGAAGGATTTTCTGTCTCCTTGTTACATGGAGAAAGGCTTGTGTTGCCTGCAATATTTTATGAAATGCTATATATGATCTATAGGTCCCTTTGCCATAGAATGTACAGTGAAATACATTATAGAATTGATTTTTACAAGACCTTTAGTCCCACAGAATATTGCTACTGGCATTGTTCTTATTTTTTGTAAGTTGCTTCACCATTTGGTTTACTGAGTTCCGCAAACCTGATCATATCACTCACTCACTTTTTTCCTTTAGCTCTCTACCTAAGCGAGCCTGGTTAGCAACTAGTCCTCTTAACAATTCAGTGATAGAGACCCTAGTTTTACACATTATACACCTAAGTTCCTTCTACTTATTGCACCTAAAAGAAATGGCTCTCTATGCAACAGCAGGGAGATACAGCATGGTCCTACATGTCAGTCAGACAGGCCTGTTGAGCTCAGATGACATCATACAGGTGGCACATGATTTAACTTTACTTTCTATTAAAAAAAGTACAGCTTATTTGTTTTTTTTAGGCATAGCATGACATGAAAGTCAAAGCACTCTTGGAAAGGACATAATGTATTTTTTATTGCTTTGGATAGACGGTAAATTGCCATCTGGTAAACCTATAATCACAACCAAACCAGAGTTCAAAGGGCAATGTCACTGACACAAACATTAACATGCCACTTAAACATCTGTCAACTCAAGAAGGTTTTTTTAATATTGTATTTTAATTTTACAAGTAACCAAAAGGAAAAGGTTTCCTGGTACATTGTGATATTCTGTACTGCTTATAGTAAATGTGCACTACATTATTTATGTTTTAATTACTAAAAATGAAGCAAAAACTCCATTTGATTTTTTGCGGTAATTCCATGGCTAGAAAGAAATGTCTTACTTTTTGAAAGTGTATGCTTGATGGTACAAAAAAAACATAATATTAATTTGCAGTCATGTTTCCTTGTATGTCATGGTATGCCACGGTGTTAAATTTTCAGTGTAACCCTATGTATTATGAATCATGAATCAGCTGTAAGCTGCTCACAGAAGGACTTATGAATCAGAACTGCATTATGAATCATTCTCTGTAATTAACTGCAATTAACCTTTTATAAATCCAAGGCAAAAGATGAAAATGTGTATTTTCTTTTTTTCTCAGCACAATTTCTAACAAGTCTCTAAAATGTATTGGTGACTGAATACTTCAACACCAACACTAGATGGCCATAAGTATTGACACACCTGACCATTGCACCAACAGGGACTTTTCTGACAAAGCATTCTAAATGCATAGTTATGTAGTTGTTCTCCCCTCTTTGCAGCTATAACAGCTTTCACTTTTCTGGGTAGGCTTCCCACAATATTTTGTGGTGTTTCTGTGGGAATTTTTTCCTATTCAGCCAGTAGTGTATTTGTGAGGTCAGGCACTGATGTTGGATGAAAAGGTCTGGCCAGCAATCTCCATTCCAGTTAATTCCAAAGCTGTTCACTGGGATTGAGGTCAGGGCCAGTCAAGCTTTCCACACTAAACTCCAGCCATGTCTTTATGCACTTTTGTACACTGAGGCACAATCATGCTGGAATAGAAAAGGGCCTTCCCCAAACTGTCCCCACAAAGTTGGAAGTACAGCATTGTCCAATATGTCTTGGTATGCTGAAGCATTCAAATTTCCCTTCACTGGAAGTAAGCCCAACACATGAAAACGATACCATACATTGTCATACATTTTGTTTTAGATAAATGTGTTGTGCTTTTTAGTCTATGTGGTAGATTAAAGGAATACTTCAGGCATCAAACCAAGTAGTGTAAATCTGTACATTGTAATGCATGCAGGAATACTTTGATTTAGTTTACATTGCAAGAGAATCTATTAAGACAACCAGGTCCTCTTTCACTGATGTGCACAAAAAAAGTTGGTCACTACCTCAGGACATTTGTGTGATGTCACTGGTGACATTAACATTCTGCATAAAACTCAGTGGTTACTGACTGCAAAAAAAAAACACAATAGTTTTAATTATGGTGGAAGCGCTATTATTATGTCGCTATGTGTTCTTAACGATCTTGGGCAGCATTAAAAAGATTTAATTTCAATCTAGCTGTAATAGAGTTCCTACGGACGCTCTGTAGCTAAAAGAAGGCAGTTTAAAAAATATATATATATATAAATCAGCAAGATTTCTTGTATTTTTTTAAGTACGCGAGATTATAGTTTGAAAGTTTTTAAGTTTAAAAAAACAAAACAAGACGTGGTGAGTGGGTCTGCTTCCAGAAATATATATATAGTTTTAATAAAACTGAAGCCGCCTATTTTTCTATACGATGAAAGAATGTTTTCTGTGATGCGCAAGATCAAAAGGAAGAATGAAAACTGTTGCATTGTCTTAAAAGTTTAAAACATGTAGATGTAACCCAGATGTTTGTGATTGCATTGTCTTGTGCCAGGTTCATGATTCATGCTTTATGATCATATTCATAAATGAAACATCTGGCCCTCCCTCTTAGGTATGCTGTGATGGACAGATCTACAGGGCCAGCAACACCCTGGAGGGCTAGGCACCGAGCAATGTAGAGTTGAGTTTGAAGGATCTCGTTTTGCTTAGTAGTGAGGGAGGGAGGAGTTTTGTCAGCAGCACATAGTTTTTTATTCTTTTTTAGGGAGCATATTTTGTTTCTGTGACTCACTGTGCAGAATGACACACAGGAGCACCTGTCAATATCCAATTTAGGAAGGTACTTAAAGAGGGAAGTCCGACCATGAGCACCAATCATGATGCTCAGACACAATTCTTGGGAATCATGGGAAATATACCCCACAGCTAGCTTTTGGCTCTTCCATGGACTATTGATGTTTATGCAGATAAAGGGCTGGCTGAGCTTGAGAAATGTGATTGATAGCACACTGTGGAAACTTCCAGTTTCTCTGGAACACTTTACACGTAGCCAAATTGTCATGTGAGTTGATGAGCATCATATGAAATATAATTAACAAATAACATTCTGTCACTAGGAAATACTGTGGAATACTCAATATATCAGATAAGTTAGAATAAGTGAAGATAAGGAAGGGATTCTTTAAGGTAAGAACAATAAAGATACAGATCTCACTGCTGAGAGAGGTTGTGCTATCCAAAAAAATGTTCTTAGAAAAGCAGGACATACAGGGCTATTAATAATAGAGCTTCTTGGTCCAAGGAGAAATCTGATTGCCTTTTGGAGTCGAGAAAGAATTTCTGCCCCTAAGTGACAACATACAAAATAGGTTGCTTAGAGTTTTTTTTTGCCTTCTTTTGGCTCAAAAGCAGGAATGATGGGTAGAAGGGTTGATGGATCCAAGTCTTTTTTCAACCTAAAAAGGAGCCATGAATCCCTGGGATCTATCAAGCCCTGTATATATTGTTTATGGTGTGAATGTAAACAATGGAAAATGTTCTCTATATTGTGTTAGCTGAATTTCAAGCAAATGCAAACATTAACAGAATAAACGTGTTTTTAATGTGTCTGTGTTGACTCTTTTTGTGACATCACCTTGAGGCTAGAGATGCAAACTACACATTTCCCACTGAAACTGAAACACAGTTCATTTGCATATCAAGCCACAGGGCATGTCATAAAAACAGTCAACGCAGACACATTTAAAGCACATTTTTACTCAATTTATGCATTTGCTTGCAATTCTTTCAACAAGATATATAAACATTTTTGTAATTTTGTATATTCAGAATATAAACAACATTTTAATCGATAGAGAGAGCTTGCAATGTATTAGGCTATGATACTCCAAGCTATTCTGAAGGGTCTAAAGTAGTCAGAGAAGAGGTAAGGTGAGAACTTTCAGTGTATAGATACACCCTTACAAGCCACCAAGATATCATAATAAGATGTGCAGGAGAGTTCTGGCAATTGTTGGTCCAGGTAGCATAAACAATTTAGTTAGCCTTGGTGCCACTTCATCACCCCACCTGGTATCATCAGAGATAGACACATATAGACATGCATGACAGATAAAGTACAGAGTTTGATAGGCAGATAATTGGATAGAAATTTCAAAAGTATTACCAACTGGGGCGCTGGCTTCCAAGTGAAAAGTGGTGCAGCCCATTGAGAGATAATAGAGCGCAGCCTGGGGGCATTTGCCCTTCAGCCCCCTTTGCCAGCCTTCCCCTAGAAATTTGTCAACGTAATATGACAATGGAAGTAATATGGCATCCTGACAGCAAGTAACCTTGGTTCACAGCTGAAAGAGGGACATCAGTATATGTGCTGGGTAATTCTTAAATGCATTGACTAGAACAGCCTTACATAATGTAGGCGGAGCCACGCTGGGACATCACCAACATGCCAGAAAGTTGTTAAGCATGCAGTATGCTTAAAAATTTAACTTTAAAATCATATTTATTTCTAAATATGATTTAGAAATAAGGATCCCCTAATGTTTTCCTTGAATACCACCTCTCTGGGAGAACTCATCCGCTCTTGCGATACCACCCATATATGTGGATGATACGCAGATCTACCTCTCCTCCCCTGACTTCACTTCCTCTGTCGTGTCACGTGTAGTTGATGTTGGATCGCTACCTGAAAATTAATCTTTCCAAAACAGAGTTGATCATCTTCCCTCCCTCAAACTCTGTCCCTACAGCTGGCTTCACAGTCTCCTTTGAAAATGCTACAATCATACCAGCCTACCGTATCAGATGTCTTGGGTCATTTTGACTCTGCTCTCTCCTTTGTTCCCCATATTCAGTCTTTAGCCAAATCCTGTCATCTGCACCTAAGGAACATTGCACGCATTTGGCAGTTTCTCAGCACAGAGACCGCTAAAAGCCTAGTGCTACTGTAACAGTCTCCTGACTGGACTACCTATGGCACGTCTTTCTCCCCTGCAATCTATCCAAAACTCAGCTGTCAGACTCATCTTTCTCGATAACTGCTCTGATTCGGCGGCTCCTCTCTGCAACGTCCTCCACTGGCTCCCCATCTGCTCAAGGATAACATTTTAAATTCTGTCTTTAACCTACAAAGCCCTCCACTACTCAGCCCCTTCCGTACATTGCCTCGCTTGTGAATCGATACTTCCCTGCACTACCTTTGCGCTCCACAATGGGACTAAAGCTCTCCTCTGACCTCATCACCTCTTCCCACTTGCGCTTCCAAGACTTCGTCTGAGCTGCCCCCTCTCTCTGAAACTCCCTTCCACAGAGCATCCAGCTCTCTCCCTCCTTTTCAAACTTTAAAAAGTGCCTCAAAACTCATCTCTTTAAAGAAGCTTACTACCCAACCCACTAGGATACCGGTCACTTTACCTCTAGCTAATCCCACCTAGCTGGAACACACATAATTCATCTTTGGCCAATCCCACCTAGTGCCAACCATCCACATGGCTGTTACTACAACTACATTCCCTGTGTTTCATGTACCCCATTCCCTATAGATTGTAAGCTTGAGAGCAGGGCTGTTCTAGTTTGTCTTAGTATGTAGTTTCCCTAAATTGTTGGAGCTATATAAATAAATGTTCATGTAATATAATTTATAGAAAATATCTAACTTGGATTTACTGATGCAAATGTACCTGTTTGTTTGTAATTTATTTATGCTTCAATGGACACTGATTTATGGAATGCAAATTGCTGATTTACTAATATTACGTTTATCAACACTATATAGTGCTGCACAGATGTTTAAATAAAACAATGATTATTGCTATGTACAAATCTTGTAACATAAACTATATAGCGGTCAAGACTGTCACAGTGTATCCAAAGAAAAGCAGGTGGTAACAGTCTGTTACTGACTACTGTCTCTTACAGAAAATTGTCTGGAATCCTATGAGAAGGAGAATACATGATAAAATAGCCTTGCTGACCTGACCCTTGATCATCCAAAGGGAGACACTTGCACCACCCCAAGAAAAATATTACACCACCATTTTTCTTGTATTTTTCTTATCTCCCTTCTCCCCTTCAGATGATCATGGGTCAGCAAGGCTAATTTAGTATGTGTTCTCCTTCTCATTGGATTTTTCTTCTAATCCTTGACTGGTTGAGAAGATTTCCACAACTGGCCTAGTAATGTGTTAAGTGCACAAGGGCAGATTCTGCACCTATTGTCTGGACACAGACTGTATCCTGACTCCATTGAGAGCCAAAGAGGTCTATTCACTAAAATTCGAGAATAGTGCAAGGAGGTCATCTCTATCTCCTAACTCAAACTCCCTTCAGTGAAAAGCAATTAAAATTGCCATTCACAAAAAACAAAGGGAGTTCAAGTTGTACTTTGACCCCACTCCCGTAACGCACCTCATATACAGGTGACGAATGGCATAAAAATAAACGAGGGTCCTGGGGGCTCCCCAAATGCTCCCAGGATCCCTAACACATTTGGAAGGCTAGGGCAAGTAGCCTTGCTCCCCTATAAAAAGAGTGGTTCCAGGTGGACCTACCCCTGCCCCCAGTGGTGTATTTAGCTTAGGTGCTGCCCTAGACATACAAAACTTAGGCACCCACCCCCCTCTTTGTCGCCAAAACTTAGGCACCCCTAATTTATATCTCCCTCCCCTTCCTGTCAAGGCCGCTTTTTTCGCCACCCCTTAGGAATTTTCCGCTATAGGTATCTGCCTAGGATGCCTCATGGTAAATACTACACTGCCTGCTCCCCCTATTTATGGGAACTTCCAAAGTGGCTCCAGGCCCCAGTTATTACAACCAGGGCTGAGATCCTGCCAAATGGGCCAGAAACCTGGCCAGGTAACCTATCCCATTATGACCCGAACAGTGATGTGGGTTATCATTAACTTCTCCATACACTGATGATATTCTGGGGTCTTGCCCAAGGCCTCTGTAATAACAATCATAACCCAGTAAATTAAATAACCCCCTGTCCGGGAGCTTGCTGAAAGACCCAGGATGCACTAAATAAATTCAATACAAAATGGTCATCCTCCCTCCCCAGGCGACATAAATAATTATTAAATTAACCCTACCTACCCCCACCCCCCTGACTCCTAACCACCCACTTGAGGGGGGGGGGGACAGTTCATAATAATGGCCCCAAAACCTTAAAAACCAACATACTTTGAGTTCCATTTCGGGGGGTGGGCAGTAAAAAAATCTATTTTGGTCTCCCTTGATGTGATCAGGCCACACACCTGCAAACCACATTCGGACGGAATTGCAGCTATGATAGCTGTTAAATTGGGTTATGAGAATAGTTGCCTGGAATTTCTTATGCAGTTGTTGGAATTGGTGCTATACAAAACTTTTTTGCTGGAGATTATTATCTACAAACTCGAGGGATAGCCACATTTTTGTCAAATTTTGAAGAACGTTTTGTGTATACAAACAAATTGTTTATGAAATATGCTGTAAATTGTTTTAGGTATATTGACGATCTGCTCGTGATGTGGGGAGGACCTGCTGGAGTGCCTACAGGTATTCTTTCTGGACCGAAATGCCTCCCTGAAAGATATTAAGTTCAAGATGGAAATGGTGCTATGATCAGATTAGCTTCTTGGAAGACAAGATCCAAAAGTCTGAGCGATGTATTATTACAGATCTGTATGTAAAACCCATGGATAAAAATAACCTGTGCTCCCAGACGGTCTGTTAAAGTCCTTACCAAAAAGTCAATTACTGAGGGTGAAATGCATTGTGCCGGATGGCGAGACACAGACACTGGGACTCAAGGAGATGGCATCTAAATTCCATGCCAGGGGTTATTCACAAACTTTAGTAAATTATACCTTGCAGACAGTTTTTAAAATTCATTGGGCTCAGAGAGAAAAGGAAATGGGTGAATAGGTTGATTTTTGTGTCATATTCTGGCATCCATGCCAACTCTGTCTCAAGTGAACTGAGAACATTTTTTATATATCCTGATAGTCATACCATGAGATATTCCGTGCACCCCATGATGGCATTCCGCAAACTTGAAACCATCAGGAATAAACTTACACATGCAGAATATTCTCCCAAGGTTCCAAAAAAAGGGGGAATTTTTCCTGCATGAGTTGTGTGGCCTGTGCATTCATCTTGAAGGATAATTGGTTTAAAAATCCATCCCATGATCACTGGTATGATATTAATTCACATCTTACCTGTGAATCATCTTATGTAGTGTCAAGAAGTGAATGTGGAGCCCCACCATGACTGGGGCCCATGTAAGGCCCTGGGGGCCAGAAGACTCCCTGTGGACTATGGACCCTGTCTGTGGATGTATTAGTTTGGGTGTAAACAAATTGAGGGCACTAGCGGGACCCTGTTTTGAACTGGACTTCAAAAACAGGATCACTCAGGGTGTCAGCCAGGATGTGTAGGGCCAAGCCTTTGTCCCATTCCTAGGTTAAGATTGTATCCTATCCTGCAATCTCATGTCATTATGTCACCTTACCTATTGTCTTTATGTAAGTCATTCAGTGTCATGTGGTACAGGGATGTCCCTCAATTAACAAGTTACTTTAATTGAGTATACTCTGTAGGTAGCTGAACTTGACACCTTTGTATCTTGAAAGGTGTGAGGCAGGATTTACCCATTGTATGTCCTTCTGTTAAACTGATTATGTTGTGTTCATTATGTGTCTGTCTGTATCTTAATGTGTGTTGTGTAATTAGGTTTACTCATTGTATGTTCATTCCTATATGTCTTGCAACCTGGAAGTATATCCGGGGGAAGAGCCAAATAAAATCATTACAATGTAAGTGTCCAATGTATTCCTAGACCCAGTTAATTCACCCCTTTTTTGTAGATTACCATAGCTTAAATTATGAATAATATACTTTGTGAATGAATACTAAGTCAATGATTTCATTCAAAATTATCCCACTCTGTTGTGGTATATGAAAAAGGTATATAAACATTAATGAATTAAAATATACATATAAATCCACAATATAAAAAGTTAGCTGATATAAGACATCTCATTTGTATGCCTTATCCATGTAATTATATTAAATATAACTATGACAAAATATGATCCTTCTACACAGCTGCTCTGGTATTAAGTAACTTATTGAAACATAAGAGACAACTCTGTGTTATAAGATAATATATTTATCATGTATATTTTCTATAAATAATTTGTTTCTAAGATAAACATGTGGTTGGATACTGGAACAGCTGCGCAGAGCTGTATTTAATGTGTAAAATCTGTACTGGTCATGGACATTGCTATTGTGGCATTTTTAAGGTCTTTTTTATATTCTGCTACTTCTTTTCTATTTTATAACAGTATTTACATCCATATTTCATGCAAATGAACTATATTATTAATATCACATTATACTGATTTACTCTGACATGGATAGATGGGTATCGTGTGCACCTGATTTATGTTTTGCACTTGGTTGTAACTATGTATCACATATTTCGGCCACAGTACACTACATAATATTAACACTTGTTGACGGCAATTCCCATGATGGTAAACAGAGAACATTGCCAGCTAACAGTTGGTGGGGCCCACAGAACAAACACTATGGGTTTAATTCATGAAAGAGATAATTGAAGAACTGAGATGTGAATGTCAAACTTTCAGCTGAATGGGAGTATTGACACTTCCCTTGTCAATTTCCTACAACCCCCTCTTTCATGAATAAAGCCCTAACGTTTGTTGACTGCATCTACAAACATATACAGCCAGCCCTATTGCTACTTGAACTTCATGGCAAATGTACCGTATTTGCTCGATTATAAGACGACCCTAATTATAAGACGACCCCCCAAACTTTGTATATTCCTTTAGGAAAAAAACTAAAAGCCTGAATATAAGACTACCCTATAGGAAAAAAAAAGTTTAACTTGTATATATGTAAATTGCTTTTTAATATTTAATAAAAAATTGATATTATACAAATGCATTTCTTGTTTTTATTTCCTTTCGGCCTCTCCCCCCCCCCCCAGCGTAGTCTCTCTCTCTATCTCCCCCCTCCCTCCCCTAGTCTCTCTCTCTCTCTATCTCCCCCTCCCTCCCCTAGTCTCTCTCTCTATCTCCCCCCTCCCTGCCCTAGTCTCTCTCTCTCTATCTCCCCCTCCCTCCCCTAGTCTCTCTCTTTCTCTATCCCCCCCCTCCCTCCCCTAGTCTCTCTCTCTCTCTATCTCCCCCCTCCCTCCCCTAGTCTCTCTCTCTCTCTCTCTCTCTATCTCCCCCCTCCCTTCCCTAGTCTCTCTCTCTCTATCTCCCCCTCCCTCCCCTAGTCTCTCTCTCTCTCTATCTCCCCCCTCCCTCCCCTAGTCTCTCTCTATCTCCCCCCTTTCCCTGGTGGCTAGTGGGGGTAGCTGGGGGATGTCTGCATGATACGTGCAGACATCCTCCATGCTGCCCGACACCTCCGTCTATTATGACGGACAACTGGTCCGTCATAATAGACGGAGGTGTCGGGCAGCATGGAGGATGTCTGCACGTATCGTGCAGACATCCCCCAGCTGCCCGCTTTTCCCTGGTGGATAAGGGAGGGGAGGGGACTAAGGGAGTGGGTCCGCCCCGGGTCCTACTGGCTGCGGTGCCCAGGGTCTAATAAACAGTTTTAGGCAATGGGGAGGCAATGTGGAGGAAGTATTGGAATGGGAGAGGGGAAAATAGGGAGGATATTTTGCTCCCTACCTGGAAAAGCAGCTACACTGTGACACTGGTAATATTTGGTTAACTATACACTGTTGGGAACTTCACGGTTGCACACTATGTCTGGTTAATTATATACTGATGGGAGCTACACTGTGCTATCATCTATGTCTAGCTAACAATATTATATTGCGATATACAATATAGCACCCTCAATTTATGGTTAACTAGATAATGCTGGGAGATATATTGTGACAATAAAAAAGCAGATGGGCGCGAAGGAGTGGGTACCTTAAATAAAACACACAGTATAATAGTGCAATATTGCCTCTATAAAATAGTAAAAAAGAAGATTTAAGTGGATGCACTCACAAACATACGTGAGTGTCAATCAGATCAGCTGAGAACTTGTGGGTCCATAAAAACAGCTTTAATAATTCTGAAATAAAATAAAGAAATATACATGTGCAGGACCAGTGGGTAACATATGCTAGCCCCTAGCACTGGAAAAACTCACAGAGTTGTAGATATAAAAAGTCGTTGTAAAAGTGATATGGCTGTTCCTGCGATCACAAGCGGAGCTGAACTCCAAATAGGTCGTGGGAGATGCAGCGCTGGAATAGTGGTAGCCTCTACGCGTTTCTCCGTGTGTGGCACGGCTTCATCAGGAGGAGATAAGAGAGAACTCGCTATATTGTACCAACATAAATGCCTGAATCATTCTATAATTATGGAAGTTGTGCTGTTGTTCTGTCACTATTTAGTGATGGGAGTTATCCTGTAAAACTATCAATATCTGGCTATCAATATACTCATTGGAGCTATGCTATATCTCCATCAATGTTTGACCAACTATATAGAGATGGGACTTATGATATACCTCTGCTACTGTCAAGCTTTCTATGTAATGATGGGAGCAATGCTATCTATCTGGATATACCATCTATGTCTGGCTAACTATATACCAATATACGTTATCCTGGACCACATTAGTGCTGGTTAGATGCATATTTACAAGTAGTTTCCCTGATATAACATGGCTATATTTATTGTGGATGTAGATATGATTAATTCTTTGGATCATGGACATAAGTTATGCTATTTACTTTGAAAAGCAAAAAACTATTTTCAGCATCCTATGGGGTAGAGTCAATGTCGGCCATTAAAAAAATTATTAAGCGATAATTATTAAGCATCATTCAATGCTCACTCAGTTAACATTATTACATTTAATATATTACAATTATTACCGCACCAATTAAAAAAACCACAATCTGAAAATGAACCAATTCAGCTGATTAGTAATCATATATATATATATATATATATATATATATATATATATATATATATATATATATACACATATATAATAAACCAAGCTGAGCGGCACTCTTTGTATTCACATAAGCCCAGGTGCAGTCCAATGATATAGAAATCCCAAAAGACAGAAGCACTCATGGGTTTTGCAAAAATAGAAAAAATATTTATTTATGTAGGAAGCTCAACATTTTGGTACCCAATGGCTTGGCTCTATTTCTTATACATTGTGCAACTCATTTGATGTATGTTTCCATGGAAAACAGGGAACTGACTAAGTGACACCACATTTTTCAACTGTAATATATGTAAGGTTTTTTTAAGTTGCCCTCTATATTCCCTTGGACTGGGAACATATTACAACTACTGGATAAATAAATATATTTTGTTTTATTTTCTTGTTTATTATTTGCATACTAGGCGTGCTTATCTAGCCATAATTGTAATATAGTAAGTGATGGGTTACACAGGAATCTACCAATAGTAGAAGAATATATGCTTTATGTTTGAGTAACATACACATCTCTGTGTTTGATATTTGTTGTGGGTAATCTTGTGTGAGGACAACTTCTCTTACCACTAACATTTCACTTCCATTATTATCTGGCTTTCTACTGACATGAGCTAATTTTAATTGGCCATTAATCACCTTTCTATGAGTGTATCTGTTTTTATTTAACAGCTAACTACAGCTCTGTCAATATCCTTAGAGAAGAGTTTACAGGTTCTTTAGACACAGGTTCAATCTCAACTAGCATTTCATAGTGAGGGGAATAGCAAATGATGTCGAATGTCCCTGTGCCCAGAAAAAAATGTAGTCCACGACATCTAGAGTGCCAAATGTTATATAGCTGATGAAGAAGGGTTTTAAGCACTGGGTGGTGGATTTTCCTCCACTAATGCTGGGGCATTGCATGAATTGTCTATATATGTCCAGCTTTTCCATACAGTAGCTCTAAACATATACAGTTTATGTCCTCACTCTGTAAGCATATGCATAGTATGTGCAGCAGTTGCAAAACCTAAGAAAAACCCAATTATGGGAAAAGTATATAATAAACATGGCTTCGTCTGTAGTCTTTCAATAAGGTGTAAAGTGCGATTTTGTGGATAATGTGAGGATAGTATCCATCGTAGCTGTAAATAATATATAGTTAGTGATAATATTGCAATAGGACTGTCGTAAAGTACTATGAAAACAACAATAAAGCGGAAAAAAAAGAACAATTGTAGAGCAATATACTACTGTGCTCCCTCCAAATTACATTTTCAGTAAACTTCATACTACAGGTCACTGCAGGAGTTAATGTGTCCAGGATGTTGTGTTTCAAACTAGGACAATGATGCGTCTAGTGATGTCATAATCACACGTGTCATTGACTCTCTGTCAGACTTGGGCACAGTTTTGTGCTGAGTAGGAGGTTTATCTGTATGATCTGCTTCTCACAAATAGAGATTTTTACAGAGTTGTTTTACTACTTCACCAGAAGATAAAGGTAAGTTAAAACTGTATACTATGCCATGTAAAAATCTTATGGTGCCGTTTGCATGCTGAACCATAGCAATTAACAGCATAGAATGAGCCCAGTCACTGGTCTTATCCTCTTCCATGAGATTTACTGCAATCAAGAGTGTGTTTTTCCAGGTGCGTCCTTCCTGGAGATTGACAGCAAAAGAGTAGCGGAGCAGGTATCAACTAGAGATCCAAATCACGCAAGGGAGCAAGCCTGCCTCCTGTGTACTCGCTCTTAATGTCACTATAAGGAGCTCATCTCTATCATCCAAGTAAGGGAGCATTTAGGGAATAGTGAACATAACATGGTATCGTTTGAGATTAATTCAAAAAGGGAAATTGGTATGGGACCCACCCAAACACTGAATTTTAAAAAGGCCCACTTTAGTAGGTTTAATAAATCTTGTGTAAGTGCCACATGGGAGCAGCGACAAAAAATTAGACAATGTACAGTCCAGGTCAAGGAGCACACAGTAAAAATTGAGTAAAGCACTCCAAACTGGGTTCAAAGGGCAGGAGAGATCAGGAAGTCTAGTAGGGAAGCCGAGGTCAAAAAATCCGGGAAGTCTTGGAGAAAAAGATGGAATAACTGGGAACTCACTCTGAGAGGGAACTAAGGATAGATACCACTTAGCAGCTCATTACACAAGCACTGATTGGAGTCAGTGCTTGGTATTTACAGGCTGCCAGGCAAAAACCCCACCCCCTCCAATTAGGGAAGTCCACCCACCTTCATAGAGTAGCATGGCACTCACTAGGGTGAGTGTCAGCCTCTTTCCCCGCCTCTGCCACTTACACCAATGAAAACATACTATCGGCCATAAACCGAAAGAGATTCGGTTTATAGACTTTCAGTTTATGGATTGTATGTAATGCTATTGGTATTCTATAAACAGAAATAGAGTCCCCATTCATACGAATTGACCTATTTCAACTCTATTTCGTTTTATAGAATACCAATAGCATTACATACATTCCATAAACTGAAAGTCTTTCATTATGTCGGTTTATGGAATGTATGTAATGCTATTGGCTTTCTATAAACCGAAAGAGTTGGTTTATAGAATACCAATAGCATTACATACATTCCATAAACCGACATAATGAACGACTTTCGGTTTATGGAATGCATGTAATGCTATGAACGAATGAACGAATGGTTAATAAACGAAAATCATTCGTACATTCGTGCTATTGGCTTTCTATAAACCGAAATAGAGTCGGTTTATAGAATACCAATAGCATTACATGCATTCCATAAACCAAAAGTCGTTCATTATGTTGGTTTGTGGAATGTATGTAATGCTATTGGCATTCTATAAACCGACTTTAGTTCAGTTTATAGAATGCCAATAGCACGAATGGACAAATGATTTTCGTTTATTAACCATTCGTTCATTTGGCTTTCGTTAGTTTACCATTTTCGTTATTCGTTTTTCGGACGAATGGACGAAAATGCTATTTTCGGACGAAAATGCATTAGTCCGAAAACGAATGCACATGTCTATTTAGAACCATAGCATAATAACCTTTAGACGAAGAAAGCAGCCTCATTGTTACTGGTCTAGTCAGCACTGTGACGTTCTTCATCAGTACATGGGGGAAGTGCTTATAAAGTTTAAATATGTATATAGTAGTATTTACTCTTTTTACCTTCTTGATTTGAATCTGACTCTTCTTGTATGCCCTAAGGAAGATCAGGTTGGTAGCGCGCAATGGAGAACAACCATAGAGTAATGTTTGGAGAACAAGCCAGGCACAAATGAAAGTTTTCTAAAACTCTCAACTCCAGTTAAGGAAGTTTTTGTGTTCCTGGTACACATCACTGTGTGATCAGTAGCCAGAGACACTGAGGCAGAGACCTGATCAAGGTCTTCTCTGCCCCTGTGGGTACCTGCCAATGTCTTGCGATATCTAGCACAGTCACATCTGATGTTACAGAGACATGCCCAAACCCACAGAGAGATTCAGAGAAATATAAAATATAGCCACTGCTCATTTTGAGCTACATTTAATCTGTCATACGGAGGCCATTCAAAGTGGGGATCACATGATGAGCTGCTGTTCCTAGGACGCATAGTTGTTTGGGCCATGTGTATGTTATTTCTAAGATGTATCTTTTTGCTGATGATACAAAGATGTTCCTGGAGGGATAAGCCAAATGGCTAATGATTTAGGTAAACTAGAAAAATGGTCAAAGCTGTGACAACTGAAATTCAATGTACAGAGTAGTGGTGAGACCTCACTTGGAGTATTGTACGCAGTAATGGAGACCAAATCTCCAAAAGGATATTGACACCTTACAAGGAAACTAACTTACAAGGAAAGGTTGTCTTAACATGTATTGCTTGGAGGAAAGACGAGATGGGGGATATGATAAAAACATAAAGGGAATCAACACAGTAAAGGACGAGAGTATATTTAATAGAAGAAAAACTACCACGGATTTATCTCCGTCGCTATATCTATTCCACTTGGAATTTCCTGCAACAAGGCAGTCTGTAAAAATCTTGATTTTCCATATATTGATGGCAAGTAACTTATGCATAACAAGGTATTGGAAGTCAATTTGAATACGAATAACTACACAAATGAATCACCAGAAACTAATTGAAAGAGCCATCTATAAAAATTTGAAAAGACTAACCCTATATGAAGAAATTTGGAAGCCCTGGTCTGAAATCTCAAAATAATTTAAAGCAGTCCAACCTTCTTCGGGTAATAGAGCATGTGATGGGGACATGTGATGGGGTTATGGGGGCATGTAATGCGTGTGATGGGGCATTTAATGTGTGTGTAATGGGGTGATGGGGGCATGTAATGGGGTGATGGGGCATTTAGTGTGTGTGCATGTGGGTAATGGGGCATATTCTGGGTGTGCAACGTTGGTTATGAGTCATGTCCTGGGTGTGCAAAGTGAATGGGGGGATGTCCAAATTTTGTCTGCCCAGGGCACAAAACCAAGATATAACCAAAATTGCGTAGACTAGATGGGCCATACGGTTCTAATCTGCTGACATATTCTATGTTTCTGCCTCTCTCAGCGATGTACCATCATTAACATTAAAAAAAAAAACTTTCAAGACCCACTTGTGTTATCCAGAATTCAGTCAGTTTGTCTGACTACCAGGATGAATTGTCCATTTTGAGTTTCCCAGGGTAAAACCCCCCAAAACTAATAATTATGATTATTATTGAAGCCAGGTGTGCATTGGCAGCTGCATTTTCAGCCAATGATTCACCACTTACACATATAAATGATAAAAGATACATGTGTTTCCTGTGTCCTGAAGAAGCCAGACACAAGAGAGACAAGGAGAATATGTTAAATGTTGAGTAATGTGAAATACCACACATAGTCTTATCTGTTAATACATGAGAATATATGGATAAAATACAATAGGATTTATGTTGGGGTGGTGGGCTGACAAGTGTCCAGATATTAATGGTGGTACATTGTACCCCCCATTATTTTATAGCTAACAGAGAAATTAGCTTCAACCAGCTTTGGGGTAACTCCAAAAAGGTATGCACCTCCTGGAAGGGAGGATTTTTGTTAAATGATAATATAGGATGAATTTGGCTGGCAGGGCATAGAGTTCTCAGCTAATGTATTCACCGGTTATAATTTTCATGAGGCTATAATTCTTCACTGAGCCTCCTAATTTATGTGTGCCTGGGCTGAGTGCTTCAGTCGCCTCACCCTCACTACTGCACAGCTTTAAATATATGTGCAGTATTTGGCACTATCTGTATGTGAGGCGTGTTTAACACATAAATCCCCCCCCCCCCCCCCCCATTTTATATAGCTCATTCACATTGTAAATACAGTTTAGGTGACAGTGTCCCTTTAATTGTTAGTGGTAGTATGGAAAATGTATCAGGATGTTTTCTTTCATTTGTAAAGAGCCAATGATTATTGAGCTTTTAAATGGACTCGCTGAACAGCAGCACCCTCTTCTGCAGCCAGATGTTCCAAATCACATGTGGAGAAGTGTTTTGGTTGAAATCTGTTTGAAACTGATTGTTGATACTCTCCTGAGACAGCCCAATGACAAATTGTATAATAAAATGTTAAAAATAGCAGTTATTCCCAGGAAAACCAGAGTTCCCACAAGCCAGGAAGCTGAGAAAATTGCTAGAATTTCTCTGATTGCTCTGGGCAAGTTTTGCTTCTCGCTGCCCCTCCCCCCCCTCCCGTTATTTAACCTTCCTGTGCTGTCATTGTAATGTGATATAATCTATGTAAATTCTACACGAAAGGGAAACTTTCAATAAAGACACAAAAATATTTCCTAATGGATTTAAATAAACAAGTAACCCTTTCTTCAGAATCACATTTTTTTTGTATTTATCATAATAACACAAATAATTAATTAATGCAAAATCGATTTATTTTTAAAGGGACACTCCCACCAAAAAATTAAAAGAGTTTATTTTGCATTGTTGATTACAGATATGTTTCTTGTTTTTGTTATTTGAGTTTATTTTATGAAATATTTTACTAAACAAGCTACCTGGGTGTTTCTATTTTGTGAAATATAGTGTTTTTGGGTGCCAGGCCCCAGAGACTTTACAGCACTAGAAACATAGAAACATAGAATGTGTCGGCAGATAAGAACCGTTCGGTCCCTCTAGTCTGCCCAATTTTCTAAATACCTTTATTAGTCCCCAGTTCCCTGTCTTATATCTAGGATAGCCTTGTGCCTATCCCACGCATGCTTAAACTCCTTGACTGTGTTTACCTCTATCACTTCCTCTGGAAGGCTATTCCATACATCCACTACCCTCTTAGTAAAGTAATACTTCCTAATAAATTACTTTTAAATCGTTGCCCCTCTAATTTAAGACTATGTCCTCTTGTTTTTGTTGTTTTTCTTCTTTTAAATATACTCTCTTCCTTTACTGTGTTGATTCCCTTTATGTATTTAAATGTTTCTATAATATTCCAACTGAGGTTTGAACAGGCTCTGTAGTGAGGGCATTTACGAACTGAGCTGTCTCGCCAACACTAGTATTTCACTTTGGGGCTGGGGGCATCTCCAGGTCCCCGAGCCCGTGTAGCAGCTTGGGCAGCAGGTTAGGTCGCCCCATTGGTGCTTCCGTTGTCGGGGTATCTTCCCACCACCGGGGGGCCCGGTTCATCTGAGGAGAGCAGTGAAAGGCCTATCGGGGGTACAGGGATGGTCGGTGTCCCCTGGGCGCACTATAGGTAGGAGGTAACAGGAAGGGACTCTGGGGACTTAAAGGGCAATGACTATGGCTGTACTAGCCAGGCTGGTTGTCAGGGGGATTCTGTCAGGGTCCAGGTTACCGGGAGGATTGGTGGATGGCAGGAAAGCTTGCATGACGGTTCTCCCAGGCGGTGTGTTTCTGCTTCCAGGACCGGGAGTCCTATGTTGGAGGAGCGACGTCGCCATTCCCTCCGGGACGGAGATGGCAGGGTGTCGGATGCTGTGCACACCGGATCGGATGTATCAGCAGCAGCCTCTGTGCCGATGGCCACTGCTGGCTTGGGCGGTGAGTCCGACAGAGGGATCTCTTACATGACCTTATAGTTTTGGTGGATTCCTTTGGAGGGTATTGGCCAGGGGTTGTGGGCGTCAGTCAGGTGGTTGTTGGGTATTTGTCCTTTTCAGGTCCGCTGGGGGTGCACTTAAAGTTGGAGGTTACGGAGAAGGTGTGGAGAGGGGAATTCATGGAGATATTTTCAATGTATATATAAATATACAATGTATATGTATGTAATGCTATGGGCTTTCTGATTGGCTGCCCCGAACTCCAACCCGAACATACACTGAAATGTCTGTGTTCGGGTCCGGGGTCCAAAAACCGTGATGTTCGGTACGAACCCGAACAGTGCGGTTCGGGTTCGCTCAACACTAGTGTCCAATTCTTAAGGGTTAAGCCGGTGGAGGACGACCTTTTTTTATTCATGCGGATGGTTTGGCGTTAACATGTTTCCAGTTCTTTAGGTTGTTTCAGTTAGGTTTACAGCACCTGGGGTGGGATCCTTCGCTTTATGTGACGCACTCTTTTTGCATTGGGGCAGCCACGGAGGCGGCTCGATTAGGTTTGGTTGGGGGCATGGTAAAGAAGATTGTGAGGTGGGAGTCGCAGAGGTTCCGCTCCTATCTCCGTCCGGCATGGTTAATTGGGTAAGGATGCTCTGGGAGAATTTAGGGGCGTGGTGGGGGTTAAAGTGTGGATTTTCAGGTTACTGGGTGTGTTTTTTCTGTTTCCCCAGGTTTTGTCACTTGGATAATTGGGCATTCCTTCGTATTTTGGGCTAAGCGAAGAGCCGCAGCTCGTCCTGATGGCCAGCAGCTGGGTTTTTACAGGGCTCATTTGGAAGTTAAATGGTTCGGTTGTAGGGGATATGGTTGGGGGGATTTATTTGCCGAACTGATTAATTTATTGAATAGGGGGAGGCGGCATGATGTCGTCATCTTCCATGCTGGGGGGAATGATTTAGGGCTGGTTCCTCAGAGGGTGTTGGTTCGTACCATGAAGCAGGATATCAATAGCTTGAGGGATTGGTTACGGGGGGTGGCGGTTGTCTGGTCCGAGATAGTGCCCAGGTTTCAGTGGAGACATGCTAGAGATCAGGTGGCTTTGGAAAAAGCAGGATTAAGATTAACCGTTTAATGTCAGCATTTGTCAGTAGAGTGGGGGGTGTGGTAGTTCGGCATAGGGAGTTGGAGGCGCAGTTGCCAGGGTACTACAGGGCAGATGGCATTCACTTGTCAGAGGTGGGAATTGATTTCCTCAATATGGGTATTCAGACAAGTTTGGAAAGAGCACTTTTTTCGGCTTAAGGTGTCAAGGACTGGGTTTGTGGCAGGGGTTTAGGAGGTAATGGGGGTTGGGGGATAACATTTAGGATAGCAATGACCATCTTCAGGTAACTGGTCCTGTGGGAGTTATTGTGGTTGGTGGGTATGAGCTGGCCTGTGGCTCATTACCCGGGTGGTGTAGAGGCATCTCGGTATGCCTCTATAAAAGGTTTATTCAGGAATTGCACTTTTATGTTATAATAACATGTTATATTATGTTTATGTTTGGGGGTCATTGCCTTAAGTATTATGTATAATTGGGGGATGGCAGGTTATGTGTGGGCAATGACCTTTCTATGTTATTTATACATTTAAATATATATTTCTTTTCATGCCATTATTTTCATCATATCCTCTAATTTACTATAATAAAATCATAAAATATGAATACAACAATCCTTCTATCTTTTACATGAAAAATATTTTACACATCTACAAACACACAAAAACCCCTGCTAAATAGATTCTAATATTTGTCCTGAGTTTAGAAATACTAATGTTTACATGGTTTTCGGTTGTTTTTTTTTTTTTTGTGCAAGTTATAGCGCAAAGACCATAAGTTGTGCTGTTTTTGTTTCCTAAACATGTTCTCCTACAGTGACCTTTTGACCCTAAATTTAATCATCACTCTAACCCTAGCACTAACCCTAACTCAACTCTAACTCTAGATCTAGGGTTAATTTTGTCTACTTTTTCCCCCTTGACTGCCTCTAAAGGAAATCTAGAAGCAGATCATCAGTGCAGCAACACTGGATAAGCATAGACTGCAGGACATATGAGGTCCTCTGTCATTAACAGCTTTACCGTGATGTGCATTGCTGTGAAGGTTAAAAACTACATGCTCTTTAAAATGACATACAATTATAGGGGTGCTAACTACAATCGCGACAATACGGTAAAACCAAGGTTGTGATGTACATGCATAAATGTATGGACAAATTATACGATTTTGCTAAGTCATGACGTAAAGTCATGTTTTATGAATACACAGAGGCTTATATTATGCATAACTCTTCCTTTATTCCCTCAGCAGCAAAGAATAAAATTAACATAACATTTTTCAAAAATCAATCAAAATCCAATGGACCATAACACTCTTCTCCTCTTTCCTATAAAGTCCATCTCTTGGAAGTGATCCTTCTCTTTCTTTGATGTAAACGATAAATATCAGAACCTCTAATTCAAAACTGGAATCCGAAACCAAGTCCAGATGGAAAAATGACCACTGGAACAAGTAGGGTGCGACCATCGGTTTTGCCCTTTAAGCTGAAAAACAGAAATAAAAGAAAAAAGGCTCATAGTTTTCAGAAATAAATCAGTTATATCTTAACGTCACATCTATTGGCAGAAAGAAAAAACAAACTCATGTCCCTAGGGTGGGGTAATCATAACAGAGAGTGGGTATAATACTCGCCTCCGTGTATTTATAAATCATGACTTTACGTCATGACTTAGCAAAATCTTATAATTTATAAATACACACAGGCTCATATTATGCAAGTTTAAAGCTGACTAATAACAGTAGATGCGATATGTGTAATTGGACAAAAAATAAAATTCTCTAATCATAGATTCTCTAGACAAATCTGCTGCTTTCATAATATCTTCCAGCCTACAGCCCAACAAAAAAGCTCTAGAAGCCATAGCTCCTCTAGATGATTGTGGGACAAAAATAGTAGTATCTACACCTGATTCTGTAAGAATCCATTTTACCCATCTAGCTAGCGAAACTGTAGAAACCAGAGCATGCGGTTTACATGGCGCTAGAACTAAGTCCTAATGATCAGGCTTACGCCATAAAGCTGTTCTATTTTCATATTCTTTAAGGCATAAAGCTGAGGCTCAGATGGAAAAGCAGGATAAAACAGAGATTTAATAGCTGTTTTAGTACGTTTGGAAATGTCAAATACTACCCCATCCGGAGAGAAAGAACGACAAGACACCTCCAATGCCCTTACCTCAGATATTCTCTTACAAGAAATCAGGCAGCATAAGAAAACCAACTTAGCCAAAAGTTGTTTGATAGTCAAATCTTTATTAGATGGCCAATTTTTTACAAATCTTAGTGGTACATTAACATCCCATACTCCCGAATATCTTGGTAAAGGCGGTCAAGATAACCTCATACCCTTGAGGAGGCGACAAATCAGAATATGTTTACCTGCTGGAATAGTATGAAAACACGTGTGACCTGCTGATATTGCTGACCTGAAAACATTAATGGATCGATACGCTAGACCCTTCTCAAATTGTTCAGTCAGAAAATTCATGAAAAATCTCGGCAGTTGTCTGTTGAGACGAGATGCGATGAGATCCAGTTCCATCGGACCCCACAGTCTCTCCAGGCAACAGAATATTGATGGGAGTAGTTGCCAGTCTCCCGTATCTTTGAGGTGCCTTAAACTCCAGTCTGCTCCGACGTTCGCTAGTCCCCGAATATAAGTAGCTTGAACCGAGACATTGTGATCCAGGCAAAACTGGCCTGATAATGATGTGGACCTGGTGCCGCCCAGATGGATGATGAATCTGACCGCTGACACGTTGTCCATGCATAGCAACACCAAGCACCCTGGAAAGTTTTGTGTAACGCTTCTGACTGCGAAGGTACCTGCTAGCAATTCTAGCAGGTACTTTTGCTCCAAAGTAGCCCAGCGTCCTCCGGTAAAGAATGCTTCGCAGATAGCACCACAGCCATGTAGACTGGCAATCACTATGTCTGGAGCAGAACTGAAGATTGCTCTGTCGTTCCAAGCTTCCATGTGTTGAAGCCACCATGTCAAATCCTCTGACGCTTCAAAGTCCAACGGAATCATCTGGTTGTAAGACCATTTCTGGTAAAATGTGGGTAAGAGTGTCCCCATTCATGAGAATAGGTCAACTGACCTATTCGTGTGAATGGGGACTCTATTTCGGTTTATAGAAAGCCAATAGCCATGTAATGCTATTGGCTTTCTATAAACCGAAATAGAGTCCCCATTCATACGAATAGGTCAATTGACCTATTCTTATGAATGGGGACTCTTTTTCGGTTTATAGAATAGCAATAGCATTACATGTATTACATAAACCGAAAGTCTATAAACCGAATCTCTTTCGGTTTATAGACTTTCGGTTTATGGAATACATGTAATGCTATTGGCAATGCTAGACTTGAAAAATTGTAATAAGCAGAACCTTACTCCAGACACTGCTAGTTCTATTGGGGAACAGGCAATCAAGGCGAAATTGGATGATCAGTTTAAAAAAGCAACATTCAGTTTGAGAGTCTCATGGTATATGAGTAACGGTAGACCCGGGAAAGCGCTTACAAACCGGATTAAGTTTAATCACCAATTGCGAATTACTGAGATCATTTTGATGGTAATACCTACCTTTCACCACGCCAGTTAAGTAATGCTTTTGGACAATATTATAATTCCCTATATAACCTTCCGTCCGTTGGAAGATCTGCATCTCAGGTCATGGATATTTTGTGCAGTTTGAGCCTTTATAGGATTTCGGAGGAGAGATTGACGACTCTGAATCAGCCGATTTTGGAAATAGAATTGACCTCGGCTCTGAGAGCCATCAAGAAAGGCAAGGCCCTGGAACCTGACGGACTTTCATCACTTTTCTACTTAACACTTCAACCAGACCTTACATCACTATTACTTAGGGTATTTAGGGAATCATCCCAGTTAGGCACATTCCCCTCAGAGACGTTGGAAGATTCTATCTCTCCAATCCTCAAGAACGGTAAAGACCCATTGTTCATTCCCAACTACAGGCCCATATCCCTGATTAATTTGGATCTCAAGCTCTTCTCCAAGATTCTGGCTTGGGCATGTTATCCCTGACCTTATACACCCGGACCAGACAGGTTTTATACATAACCGCTCAGGTGATGATAGCACCAGAAGGTTTTTGAACCTACTACACCGGGTTAGGTCTGATCGGGTTCCTGTAGTTTTCCTCACCCATGCCGAGAATGCATTTGATAGGGTTGGTTGGCTTTTTCTGTTAGAAACACTGGAGGCCTTTGGTCTTTTAGGCAGTTTCAAGAACAGCACCATGGCCCTCTACTCTGCACCAAGGGCTATGATCTCAGGCCCATCCTTAAGTTCAGAATATTTCAACATTAATAACAGCACAAGACAGGGGTGCCCATTGGTGCCCCTTCTATACGCCCTTAGCATTGAAGCCCTTGCAGTCCTGATTAGGAATTCGACCCAGGTAAGGGGCATACAGGTAAGCAACCGAGAGCATAAAACCTCGCTCTTCACAGACGATGTAGTTCTTTCCCTGGTATCCCCTTAAATATCTGTACCACAGGTTCTCCTCTTACTTAACCAATATGCTTCTTATTCGAACTACAATGTGAATCTAGCTAAGACCAGGTTCTCATGAGCTCCTTATCACATTCCCAGCTTGGAGAACTCTTAAAGGTGGTAAATATTAAATGGTACAGTAAAACACTAGATTATTTTGGGATTAAAATTGCCCCAGACCTCAGACAAACATTATTTCTTAACTATGAGACTCTTTTTTTAAACATTTTTTAAAATATATTCTTTATTTGTTTCTTATAATATAAATATTTTTATATTTTCAAGATTTACGTTTGGTAGTCTATAGATCCATACGAGTTAAGGATCGAACATACACTCGTGGACAGAAGCACATAATCGACATTACATACATGAACTTTAGCTGCCAACATGGACCGGGGGCGACCAGCCGAGGCCAAAATTACCATAAATCATAATGGGATAGTGGTAGATATCCTATGGTATAATTCTAATAGGGTCACTTAATGTACTTAACCATGGGGACCACCAATAGTCAAACCTAGCCTTATTCGCTTGAGAGATTGCTAGGCCCCGCTCCATATTGTTTTGATACCCTAACTGGTCCAAAACCTTTGGCCGGGTAGGGATATCCTGGGCAAGCCATAATCGTGAAATTACCACTTTTGTGGTCATTATTAGATGTATCATAAGGTACCGTTTCTGGAAGGGAAAACCTTTCATAAATAAATAGAATAGGGCAGTCAAAATATTCTTTCCTTACTTGTCAGCGACTAAACTATATACTTCCTTAAACACTCTACACCACATCAGCCGGATACCAGAGCAAGATATCTCAACATAGATTTGAGTTGGCAGGATTTATTTTATTCATAATATAAGGGACTCTATGCCACTGCTACAGGATTTTATAATGTAGCTCGATGATGCTTAAGCAGTGAATTGCTTTTTTAACATCTATGAGTGAGGAATACCACTGTTCAGTATGTGGACCACTGTTTTATATGGTCACTGATCCTTCCCATTTCTTACACACATTTGGCTTGGTCTCTTGAACTTCCAAAATTGTATCCATTAATGTATTTCTCCTTCTAATGTCCAGCCATCTAGAATACAGATCTCTGACGGATTGGATCTCTATTGTGGTGAGGAGTTTCAAACCCATTTTTTCCCTTCAACCATAACATTGCAGACAAATCCCTTCCACCAATGATAGCCTGTTCAATTCTAAACCGGGGTTTTTGATTAGCCAATGAGTACAGCCATCCCTGGAGATGGTACAATCTACTGGCCTCATAGAATCCAATTATGTTTGGTACCGCCATACCACCTCTGCTAGATTTTCTCATTAAATATAAAGATGAAATCCTGGGTCAAGAAGAGTTAATGGATCACCCTCAGTTTAATCAGAGGTAGTGACAGGGGAGACATCCTGAACAAATAGGACCACTTAGGTAATATATATGATTTAATGACATTAATTCTTCCTAGGCAGGAAATACCATACCTTTTCCAGTCTGTATTTTTGAGGTCTCTTGGAACAGCATGTCAAATATTTTCATCATCAGTTGATCTACTTTTGGGGTGATATATATTCCCAGATATAATACCGTCCGGGGACCATTTAAACGAATATAGACTAGATAATAATTCAATTGTGGTTATGTTTAGATAAATCAACATGATCAGGGATTTCTCAATTTTTAATTTATAATTAGAGACTTTACCATATTTATCAATTTCTTCCATAAGTGATTTTATAGATATAAGTGGGTCAGTAAGAGTGAGAATGATGTCGTCTATGTAAAGACTAATTTTGTAATCTATTTGATTCAGAGTGACCTCCCTAATCTGTTTTTTAGATCTCATTTTTTCCGCAAGCGGTTCAAGAGTAAGAATATATAACAGGGGAGCTAATGGGCAACCCTGTCTTGTGCTGTTACGTTTTGTAAACCACCCCGCGAAGATTCCAGGACCAACTGTTTTTGCGTCTGGGTTTTTGATATAAAGCCATAATCGCCATTATTATTCCAACACATTAAAAAGCTTTTGGTAGCAGTATAAACTGCTTTGTGTGCCCACTATATAGGAGGTGAGAGTAGGTTATCACCCTATTGAGAGTGTGCCTTGACGTGGCTGGTGAGCTTAATTATGCTTTGGCCAATTCACATAACCAAAACCATCATTTATATTATCATTTATATTATAGTTATATATTTGTTGCCAACTTTATTAGGGTGAGAAATGCAGACAGTTTTTGTTTTTTGTATATATTCTACAATGTGGCCCTTGTGCCTAAAACCTCTCGTCCTAGACCCCGTAAATTAAATTCCAGACTAAGGTCATAAACCCAGTCAAATCTAAATCTACTACTCCAAAATTCTAATTAACGCAAAAAAAAAAAAAAAATTCAAACATAAATTCTAATCCTACTAAATTTATTTTTATACAGCCAAGCATTATAAGAAAATGATTGTATGCAAATGTACATATATTGTGGGGATAGCTACGAGACTCTGATCCAAGATCTTAGAAGTCTATTCTCAAGCTGGAGGGGAATAGAACCCTTGTGGATGGGCTGGCTTAAAATTCTTAAAGCATACGTTGTTCTGAAGCTTCTGTACTTGATGAGATCAATTCCTATGCTGGCTCCCACAGTCTGTTTAAAGCAATTAACATCAATATTTTCCTCCTATGTCTGGGATTCTAAAAGACACCCAGAATCGGCAATTCAGTGCTGAAATACAGATATAAAGATATATGTTTATTTTACGTAAATATAAAGATATATGGTTATTAACAAATGTTTTGGCCTGGAAATATAAGTCACCTCATTACACTGTTTGGTGTCAAATTGAGACCTCGGAATGCTCAGGCTTTAACCCCTACTATTTTTTCTGGACAAAAACCTCCACTTTCAACAAACTTACAATTACTAATCCTATAATCTTAGATGTATGTTTAAGTTCAAGAAGTTGTTCTCTGAGGTACAGGGTATAACCAGCCTGGCTTCTCTGGGTGCTCTTACGATTGGTATCCCTGATCTGGACATTATTAGATGGTCCTCCTTGGGCCTTATAAAAATCTCCAATATTATGCTGGGGGGGGGAGGGGGGGGGGAACCCCTGTATTGATGATACCTTGTTCCATCACGACTTAATAAACTCTTCCCTAACACCACAAATCTCTGTTGGAGATGAGGCAGAGAAGAGGGTACTCATATTCATACCTGGTGGACCTGTGACTGTCTGATCCAGATCAAGAGCAAAATTCCACGAATTTTAAGCTCTATCCTTCAGAAAAAATATTCCATTAACACCTGAAACTTTTCTGTTTCATTTAAACTTAGGTTCTGGGAGATCATCAAAACAAATTCTTGCAATTAAATTTCTTTTGGCAGTAAAACTCTCCCTTGCCTGTCTCTGGAGGAAACAAGATCTTTCCACATGGTTGGATATTCGCAAACAGACTGAATTCCAACTGTCTAGAGGGGTCTGTAGGCTACATTTGGACTAATTCTCTAGTGGCTAACCTGACACTCTCCTTTCGTGGGGGAAGGCGACGGGACGCACGTGGCGGATCCTTGTGGTGCTTTGCGTAATCCCTTTCCCTTTTTTCTCTCTCTTTTGCTCTCTCTTTCTCTTCGTCTTCATGGTACTTGATGAATCTGCAATTATTCTTGGGAAGGTTGTATTGCACTTTCAGCCAGGAACATGTCCACTTTTATGTATATTTATGTGTTTGTGTATATCTGTTTTTGATATGTATGTTGAAAGAAATAATCAAAGATTTAATACTAAAAGGAAAAAAAATAGCTTTTTACATGCATGCATGCGGAAGCTCAGTGAAAGATTTCTTGAATATGCTAAAAGGCTCGTATTACCGAATAACCAGTCATTTTTCAGTAATAGTTAAAAAATAGTTAGGTTGTTGTAAATTTAAACAAGCAAGGCTCAATGTAAACAAGAAATCAGATAAGCATTAGAAAGTGCTTAAGTAAGTGAAACAGCATCTTTAATAGCCAGCTAAGCTGGAGAGGTTTTCCAGTTAGTGTGTATGAAGAATATCAAATAAGCACTTTTTCCTCAAACATCTATCTGGACGGGTTCCAATTCAGCCATTAATGCCTCAATTTTGCAGTTCACTTGTCAGTTCATTACAGTTCACTTTTTAGTCAGATCCCTCTGACATAATTTGTGATTGGAATTTAGGCTGTATTATTCTTTAACCCCTTAAGGACCAGACTGTATTTTCCATGTTGTATTGTTCAGGACAAAGGCTATTTTAACACTTCTGCAGTGTTCGTGTTTAGCTGTAATTTTCCTATTTCTCATTTACTGCACCCAAGCAAATTATCTTTATTTTTTATTTTATTTTTGTTTGGGGGGGGGGGGGGGGATAAGAAGGAATTTCTTTAGACACCATTATTTTGATCATATCATATAATAAGTCCTGGGTGTGCAATGTGGTTATGGCCCATGTCCTGGGTGTGCAATGAGGGTGATCAGTCATATCCTGAGGTGCTGGGTAAGTCCTGGGTGTGCAATGTGGTTATGGTCCAGTTCCTGGGTGTGCAATGAGGACAACTGTCCTAAGCTGTCTGGGCACAAATATACCACTGACAGGGTGTTTCAGGACAACGATGGCCCTGACGAGCTGTTTAGGCACATAGATGGAGCTGAAGAGCTGGACACATAGATGACTGGGCATAAAGATGGCCCTGACTCGCTGTTTGGGTGATTGGGAAATTAGATGATCCTGACGAGCTGATTGGACACATATATGGCCCTGACACACTGATTGGGCACATAGATAGCCCTGACGAGCTGATTGGGCACATAGATGGCCCTGACAAGCTGATTGGGGACAAGATGGAGTGGGAATCTGTTTGTTTGAGAAAGATGGCACTGGCAAGATGTTTGGGGACAGAAATGGAACAAGGCCTTGTGGGCGCAGTATTCGTGCTGCGGTGAATTCCTGTGGATGCAATAAGAGTGCTTTGGTAAGTCGTATGGGTACATATTTGGAGTATAGCAATAATAATTGAAAAGTCCTGTGGGTGTTGCAATGTAGTTCTGTGATATGTGTGTGTGTGTGTATTTGATCAGCATTTAAATGTGTTTATATGTGCTAGTGTATTTCATCAGATGTATCCTAAATGTGAACACTAACACATGTATACACATTCACATACTGATCAGATACACATACACACTCACATCCTTATCAGATACACATGCACACTCACATATGGATCAGATACACATACACACATCTGGATCAGATACACATACACACTCACATTCTGATAAGATACACATACACACTCACATCTGGATCAGATACACATACACACTTGCATACTGATCAGATACACAAACACATTCACATCCTGATTAGATACACATACACACTCACATCCTGATCAGATATACATACAAATTCACATCCTGATGAGATACACAAACACCCTCACATCGGGATAAGATACACATACACACTTACATACACATCTGATACACATACACACTAACATACTGATCAGATGCACATGCACAATCACATACTGATCAGATACACATATACACTCACATTCTGAACAGATACACGGTGTATCTGATCAGATGTCCCTTAAATGTGAACACTTATACATATATACCTACACTCACATTCTGATCAGGTACACATACACACTCATATGCTGATCAGGTACACACACACACACACGTACACACACACACACACACACACACACTATGAGCTTGCTAGTGTGTGTTTTTGATTAGCATATGAGTGTGTATGTCTGTGTATACGATCAGCATATGAATGTGTATTTATGTGTTAGTGTTCACCTTTAGGTGAACAGCAATAAGGATGTGAGTTAGTCAGCCACACATTTTTATCTATACAAAATATTTTTGTTTATAGATATTTGTAGAATAATATGTGACAAATAAAATTCTAGGAGCTGTAAACTCCTAGATGCTGGGATTTAAGTCTGATCTTAAAATCTGAAATGTGTAGAGTTCATTTTATTATCACTTGCATATATTTTATTTAATAATTACTTTCACCTAAGGCCTCACAAAGTCTAGAGCTCATAAAGTGAGATTGTAACCCTACACCAAAAATGTTTTATTGACCTATTCTTGGTGTCTGGCTGCCCATACTGTAATAAGTCTCTCCCTATTGCGGTGGCGCAGTGATAACCTAAAGATTTTAAAGCCATGCACTGGCTATCACAGCAATCACAAGTTGGTATGGAATGTCATGTGATCGTAAAGAGGTTAAACCACTCCCAATACTTATTTTCAAATTTAGAGACACTAATAATCAGGATAATATGCTAACCCGCAAACTAAGCTCAGTGCGATATTTACGGCGAGGCATCCTAGGCGGATGCCTAGGGCGGCACATTTTGGGGGGCAGCAGCGCCCCACAGCACTGAAAAAAAAACCTAAGAAAAAAACGAACGGGCAGCCTGAGCGGTTTTTTTCTTGGGGGGGGGGGGGCGTGGTGGCACAAAACCAAGATACACCACTCGCTGAGCCACTCTTATACTTAAGTAAAAATAACAAAGGTTATTTTAAAAAAGTAGCAGCTTAAAAATAGTATTTGTTTTTGTAATTATAACCCCTTACTTTCAAAGGTCACGTGACTTCCTGGAGAAGACTTATCCTATCCTGTACCATAATACCGCCTCCTTTTGTTGCTTGTCTATTATTATTTATAGATTTACAGAGAACATATTCAGCCCCTTTATCACATTACATTTTATATGTTTTCAGTGTTGTCAGGCAATTGATGAATATCATTCTGGACTAAAACATTTTATTTTAATCCTGGCTGTTCATTTTTCTAGCTTTTTTAACCCCTTAACGACACATAACATACTTTAGTACGCCATGATGCCTCTATGTGTCGCATCAGGCAGCAACTGACGTACCTGTCACATCATGCTTTGATGTTCCTGTGATGCCTCACCATGCAGCGATCACAGGTGCCCTTTTGGAGAGCGGCATGCTCCTCCAATATCTCCAGAAAAAAACAATTGATCACACAGAACTCTTTTAAGTGGGGTGTTTAATATTATCAAAGTGGCATGGCAACGTTTCAACCCTGCCGGGTCTTTGTCAAGCCATTAAAGCTCCTCCAATATGGTGCTGCCCTGTATCCAGCAAGAGCGGAATAAGCGATCAGAAATCTCTTCTGTCACTCTGTTGCTTGACTGCCCCTAGAGGCAGTCCGCACCATTGAACTGAAAAGAAAAGCACAAAGCTAGGGTTACGGTTCCAGTTAGAGTTAGAATTAGGGTAAGTGCAGGGGCGGGCTGGGCCGGGGGGCAGGGAGGCAATTGCCCCCCAGGCCGCCCTAATGTTTGTAAAACACGGCCGCTGGGCCAGTGTTTAAAAAAAAAAACGCGCTTGCAGACAGAGATGGAGGTGAGAAGGGATCGGAAGATCCCCTCTCACCTCCGCTCTGCCTGCAAAACTGCACGGGGAGCCGAACAGGCAGCACAGAGAAACCTCCGTGCTGCCTGTTCGGCTCCCCGTGCAGTGTGAGACGGAAGTGCCGACAGTCACGTGATCGGCGCTCTGACGTCAGACACGCGCCGATCACGTGACCTGTCGGCACAACCGCCGGGAGGCCGAACAGGCAGCATGGAGGGACCATGCTTCCTGCCACCAGGGAAGTCCTCCTACCACTAGCCACCAGGGAAGTCCTGCCACTAGCCACCAGGGAAGTCCTCCTGCCACTAGCCACCAGGGAAGTCCTGCCACTAGCCACCAGGGAAAAAGGTAAGAGATGGGAAAGGGAGGGTGGCGGTGGGGGGGGGGCAAAAACACTGGCATATTATTGGGCAAATTGGCTGGGGAATATTACATGGCAAATAAGACTGACATATTATTGGGCAAATTGGCTGGGGAATATTACATGGCTAATAACACTGGCATATTATTGGGCAAATTGGCTGGGGAATATTACATGGCTAATAACACTGGCATATTATTGGGCAAATTGGCTGGGGAATATTACATGGCTAATAACGCTGGCATATTATTGGGCAAATTGGCTGGGGAATATTACATGGCAAATAAGACTGGCATATTATTGGGGAATATTACATGGCTAATAAGACTGGCATATTATTGGGCAAATTGGCTGGGGAATATTACATGGCTAATAACACTGGCATATTATTGGGCAAATTGGCTGGGGAATATTACATGGCAAATAACACTGGCATATTATTGGGCAAATTGGCTGGGGAATATTACATGGCAAATAACACTGGCATATTATTGGGCAAATTGGCTGGGGAATATTACATGGCAAATAACACTGGAATATTATTGGGCAAATTTACTGGGGCATATTAAATGGCAGAATAACACTGGCATATTGGAGAAATCGTCTGGGGAATATTAAATGGCAGAATAAGACTGGCATATTGGGCAAAATGGCTGGGGAATATTAAATGGCAATTAACACTGGCATATAGGGCAAATTAGCAGGGGCATATTAAATGGCAGATAACCTTGGAATATTATTGGGCAAATTGGCTGGGAAATATTAATGGCAAATAATATTGGAAATGTGTATGTAATGGGGTGATGGAGGCATGTAAATGTGGTGATGAGGCATGTCCTGGTGTGCAACGTGGGTTATGGGCAGGGCCGGCCTTAGGGGTGTGCGACCTGTGCGAGCGCACAGGGCGCAACACCCCAGGGGGCACCCTCCCGCCCAAAGAAAAAAAAAAAAAGCCGGTAGAGGCAATGGATGGGGGAGATCTAAAGATCCCCCCTCACCAGCCCTCTGCTCGGCAAGCTCTGCTAGATCCCGGGAGTGGGCGGAGCTAACCGGCTGAGCGGTGTAGCTCCGCCCCCACCCTGTGAAGCAGATCAGCGTCTGCTTCATGGGGAGCCACTGGCACCATGAGAAAGTGCTGCTCGGCTCCCCATTCCTGCATTAAGCATGGGGAGCCGAGCAGCACCTTCTCTTGCTGACCTGGGCTCCCAGTGAAGCAGACGCTGATCTGTTTCACATGGTGGGGGCGGAGCTACACCGCTCAGTCGGTTAGCTCCGCCCCCTCCCTGATCCACATTTGAAGGCAAAGGAAGGGGAGGGGTGGGAGAGAGAGACAGGGGCAGGGGGGAGAGACAGAACAGGGGGAGGGGGAGAGAGAGATACAGAACAGGGGGGAGGGAGAGAGACAGAACAGGGGGAAGGGGGAGAGAGAGACAGACAGGGGGAGGGAGGGAGAGAAAGACAGAACAGGGGGAGGGGGAGAGACAGAGCAGCTGGAAGGGGGAGAGAGAGATACAGAACAGGGGGCAGAGAGAAAGAACAGAGGGAGGGAGAAAGAGACAGAACAGGGGGAAGGGGGAGAGAGACAGACAGTACAGGGGGGGAGAGAGAGACAGAACAGGGGGAAGGGGGAGAGACAGACGGGGAGGGAGGGAGAGAAAGACCGAACGGGGGAATGGGGAGAGAGAGAGACAGAACAGAGGAAGGGGAGGAGAGAGACAGAATAGAGGGAGAGAGAGAACAGGTATGGGGGAGTTAGAGAGAGACAGACAGGGCGCCGGAACACTTAAGGCCGGCCCTGGTTATGGGTCATGTCGTAGGTGTGCAACGTGGGTAGGGGGGGTGCCCAAATTTTGGGATATTGGGTGTCTAAATCCTGGCATATTGAGGGGCATAATCCTGGCATATTGAGGGGAAAATCCTGGCATATTGAGGGGGCATCATCTTGGCATATTAAGGGGAAAATCCTGGCATATTGGGTGTCTAAATCCTGGCATATTGAGGGGCATAATCCTGGCATATTGAGGGGCATAATCCTGGCATTCTGAGGGGCATAATCCTGGCATTTTGTAAGGGAAAATTCTAGCATATTAAATGGCAAATCCTGGCATATTGTGGGGGAAAATCCTGGCAATATTCGTTATAAAACAAGGAACAGATGTCCGTGGATGGGGAGGCGATTCGATGGTGCAATGGGCCACTTGACTGGATTTGCCCCCCAGGCCTAAGGCTGCCAGCCCTCCCCTGGGTAAGTGCTAGGGTTAGATTAGAGTTAGGGTGATGATTAGGGTTGGGATACAAAGGTCACTGTAGGTAAAAATAAGGGGAAAAAAATTACTTTTGGTTATTGCTCTATAACTTGCAAAACAAAAACAGAAAAACATGGCATTACTCTAAACTCAGGACACAGTTTACCCTAAAAACAGTATATAATATGTGTGTGCATATAAATGAGAAAGAGGAAAATGACATCTAAACACAAATTGCAGACATGTTAAAATAGCAGATGTGCAGAATTCCTTATAGGAATAAATAGTATAAATAAGTAACTGCTTATGGCACTACAACAGAAAAACAATCCTTAACGTGGTAAAATAGTGGTTTGCCCATGGGTTTAGATCAGTGGTAGTCAACCTTTTTCTACCTACCGCCCACTAATGCATCTTTCTTGATGGAAAAATTTCCTTACCGCCCACCAGTTTTCGCGCAAGCGCGGAATATTTTTTAGAAAGGAGGGTGTTTTAAAAAAAATAAATGTACGTACATTTATCTTTTTATTTCTTTATATTTTTTTTTACGTTTTGATCTGTACTCCACACAGTGCTTTTTCCCCTCCTCTTTTCCCTTTTATTACTAACACCAAAAACAATGTTGTATTAGGTGCCAATTTTTATTAATGTCACCATCAAAAGAAATTCCTTTTCCTGCCTGCTTCTTTACCTTCCTTATAGTATATCACTATATTAAGGATCTCTTTTTCCTATTTTTTTTATTTTCTCCTTCCCTTACTTATTTTTTTCTTTAATTTTATAAGATAACAAACTTAATTTATGAGCCAGACTAAACACTGCTTACTCTCCTCCTTTATTTTATCCCCTTTTCTCTATTTTTCTTCCTTTTTTTGTTATTTTTTTTTTCTTTTCCTTTTTAGCTCCTTTCTTTTACCTTCCTGAGCTACAAAAGTAAGGCTGAGCTAGTTAGCCCACTTATTATTACTAGCCAACAATTCTCTTTCTCCTGCCTATAACTATTCTTTTGCAACTGCTCTGCTCCGTTTCTGCCTGCTTCTGCCTGTCCCTGCTATCAGTTTCCACTCCTCCCCTTCCTCTTCCCACGTGTTTGCGTGCGCTCGCTCCCGCCCGTCCCTGGAGGTTGATTGATGTGTGCTTCCGAAAATCCTACCACACACATTCTCGCGCACGTAGGTTTCCTGAGGTGTGCGCTCGCGTGCGCGCGCGCCCACTCGCCCGCTTGCTCAAAAGGAGGTTTTAACCTCCAAAGTCCCTACCGCCCACCTGGAATCCCAAAACGCCCACTAGTGGGCGGTAGGGACCAGGTTGACGACCCATGGTTTAGATCATCAAGCCCTGGGGCCTAATTTCTATTATATTTTTAGGTTCTTCTTTTATTTTTATTTGGTGTATATACAATAAAATATTTAAAATGGCTGCCTCCTCCTGGTCCTCACTCACTCACTTGTCTCTTTATGGACATTTATATATTTCAACAATTTAGGAGATTACTCTTGCTCTCATGAGCACATTAAGCAAAATAAATAGGTATTTCACATATTAGTTTCTTAACATTTTACCTGGAACCAAGCCATACTTGTAAATACTTTATAAATAAGAAAATAAATGTGCAATTAAATAGTCCATTTTATGCAGAACATCTACAAAACTGACACATTTATTATTTATAATGTGTTGTGATATTTGCATGTACAAAACAAATCCCATTTTTTTCCAGCATATTTATACAACACTCATATCTACCAACATTGTATTATGGTACAGTATTGCCTATTAATAACTTGTTTTAGAGTGCCATCTAGGGATATTTTAAACACAGTACAACTGCTACACCCTGCTCTAATATGCCATCAACAAATAATCCCATGCTGAAAATAAATCCAACAAATACATTGTAACTTAATGTACAAAAATAAGCATTTGTTTGCTGTCTTTTGTTGTTGTTAATTTTTGCAATACTTACCTAGCTTGAATGCTACAACTAACAGTGGGATCAAAGCTGATGATTAAAAGGCCAGACTCCAGCCAAATGCTAGGAGGTTCAGTAAACGCTCCTAATATGATTTTGTTCATAAATTTGAATAATTGAATAATCATTTGAATAATTACAGACATTTTTATAATTATAGAAATCCAATAAGTTTAAAAACGCAGCCTATTTTCAACTTGGAGTGATCTTTTCAGCTGTAAAGCTCCTGGCAGTTCACCAATTGCACAGTGCTGGTTTCCCTGCTGGGTGTGCATTGCTACTGTGAAACTGCTGTTAAACACATGTTCGTAACACCAACACTAGAAGACTGTGCAAGCAAAATCTAGACTATAGCAGATATCCTGTACTTTCCCTCATATTCAGATGCTCTGTTTGCCAAAAGCCTGAGCATAAATGCTTATACACACTTGTCTTGAATCCTGAAGAGATAAGGGCCTTTGTTGGTTTTAGTATGCGTACACAGTCAAATGTCCATCACAAATTCCTGTAAATGTCCACCATGAATGATGTTGGTTCCTACTCCAACTAGTGGCCAATGCATGATGTCTTTGTGTGTTCCCACTACTGTCTATAATCATGCTTGGGAAATGGCACAAATACTGTTCCATTCTCCAATGTGGATGGCACTTGGACCCACATTCCAGCTTACCTTTTGGAAGTTTGATATCAATAGAAGATTGAAAGTTGCCTTTCATTCTACAACATTTCCCCATCTTAAAACAGGTCAGTAAATAAGAATTAAATGTCGCCTTTGCTGGACTCAACAACAGGAAATCATCAACCAAATGTAAGACTAATAAGAAACTCATTCTCAATGATTCGGACCTACAGGCGGTACATAGACGGAGCTTTTTCCTCCACTGCCCCCTATGTCTATGCCACAAGCTTCAATTAACGGGTCTATTTGATGCAGACATTTCTTTGAATGGGTACTTTCTTCCGATTATATACACAAGACTCCACTCTGACCTAAACTAAATTAAATAGAAAATCAATGTTATAGGGATGAACTAATATTTAATGGTCTCACAAACCATTCAATACTGCTGTCAAAAGATTTTTGATTTGTTAGTAGGAGTCTTATTAACCCTCCTCCCATGAACATCTAAAAAAAATAAAAGCTGCAAAAACACAAAGAGCATCAACTCCCTCTTCTGTGTGCAATCAGTGTATAATATGTACAGGTGGTATGGATGTTAATATATAAATGGAACATTGGTGCTCATACCAAACTTAGTGCATCAATATGCTTCTTGCCCCTATTCCATCATGGTTAAGGAAGTTGGTCTCTTTTTTTAATTTCAGCTTGCTGTTCAGGTATTAATTGGCAGGAGGAGGCCTATCTTAACACTTCACAATAGTTTTGCCAGCTATGCAAGCTGTTGTGTGTGCCCACTAGTTATTAGCGAATGAGTTTATCAACAGACTGAAGTAAAGTGTTGGGTAAGCTTAATGACAGTAAAATGACAAATATGTCATACTCCCTTTAACAAGAAATCGACACATGGCAGGCTAAAAGGTCACGTGATTTTATTGAAAATACTGCTACAAATTAATTTTCAATTGCCAATAAAATCTAGCTATAACTCATTAACATAACAGGTAATTTATTTTATGTGCACATGAAGAAGCCACAGCAGGCGAAACGCGTCTGACGCCCCCTCTTTTCCCTGACTTTCTCAGACTGAGAGTTCTTGACGGCTGGATGTACTGACCTGCAGGAGAACACACAGAAAATCAAGCAAAGGCTCAGAGACAATTCTAGCCTTCCTGCTCCCGTTGTGCTGCTGGTTTCTGCAGTCATATCGACTTTCATTTAGCGAGATCAGCCGCTTGTAGCTGATACATCGTGTATTGTGAGCTACCTTACCGTACTCACAATTCTTTTAAGTCAGCCTTTTTAAACATATTTTTTATTAAATTTGGCTTTTATTGCATTTCACTATTGTGGTGTTTCTTTGCCCTGTTCCCCTGACTTACATGTTATTGTATATACGTGCTGAGGTGCTGCAATAACACCTATGGAAGACAATTACTGGGGATCCCAATTATATACCTTGAGAGAGCAGTATACTGCTCCAGTTTTGTGAGTACAATTCCTATCATTCACCATATGTATAGAAGTGTTTTTGGAAACAGAGAACACTATTGTATTTTTTTTTTGTTTAATTTTTGGGTATCTACATCGCAATTGAGACCTTCAATTAATTTACTTGAATCTGTCCACTTGAGATATAAGTATTGCTTAAAAGTCTGTATATTTATTTATTTGTCACATTTGGCTAATTGTCCACTTTGTTCTTTTTTCACAATATATACATATATCCTTTCCTTTATTTTATTTTTTTTAAATCTTTATTTTGAGTGTTTTTGTATTTTCATAACATATAAAATAGTATACAACAGAGATAATACAGTGATTATACAGAAGTATGCGAACATCGAGGTACATCTAGTTAGTTACATTGCAGTTTTCTAATGCGTCAGTGTAGTCAGTACCTTTGTTTAGTAATAGAGATGCTCAAAGGTATTAATACTATGAGCTTGGAGGTCATATGGGGAGGGGTATGGGGGGAGGAAAAGGAGGGTGTGTAACAATAATGGAACCTTCGCAATAATCAAAGTTTCACAAACTGTAGAATTAATATAGTTATTGCTTTTGGTTAATCAAGTGTTTTTATACAAGCTCCTTCCAGGAGGGGGATGGAGAGAGAGGTTAGGAAGGGGAGCAGAAATAAGCAAGAAAAGAAGAGGGGGAAGAGCTGATAAACCAAGGGGGAGAGAAGGAAAAAGAAGCAAAAGAAAGGAAAATGGATATTTATTAGCCGGATCTCAGGAACCCTTTCTCCCCCGTCAGGCCCGCAATCCCACCAGGGACCCCAGGTCTTGTAGAAAGATTTAGAAGAGTCGTGGAGTAGGGCAGTCAAGTAGTCCATGTCCACGACTTCCTCTATCATGGCTCTGACCTTAGCCATCATAGGTATGGAAGGTTGGTTCCATTCTTGGGCTAATGCTCTGCGGGCAGCTAGAGCAATGCGTGCTATGAGCCAGTTTTCATGTCTCGTGTATGTCTCATGAGGTTTAGATAAAAGATAGGAGCCTGGGTCTGTGGGGGCTAGTTTTTGGAGGACACTGGAAACAAGATTCTGGATATGAGACCAGTAACGTGCTATCAAAGGACATTCCCACCATGTATAGTAGTAAGTGCCGATACCACCGCATCCCTTCCAACATAAAGGAGAGGTAATCACTTTCATCTTTGCTAGTCTAGACGGTGTCAAGTACCAAAGCAAGGTTTTATAAGCCTGTTCTTTATGTTGCACACAGGTTGAGATTTGGCTGGTCGTTTCCCAAATCTCTCTCCAGTCCTCATTATCAATTGAGTGGCCCAGATCCCTTTCCCAGGCTAAGATGTAATTTAATATGTCTGGGAGATCAAACCTGGTTTCCTAGGAGCGTTTATACAGATTTGTTCAAACCAAGATGGGGCCGTGCAGGCGGCTTTTTTGGTCTGTGGTTGGTTTGCGAAATCTCTCAACTGTATATAGCGGAAGAAGTCTTTGGAATGTAACTTAATGTTTGCAGCTAGATCTGAGAATTGCTTAGGCTGGCCCTCTCGGTATAAATCGCCTAGCCTTGATATATCTCCTTGGTCATAATTTCGAAATAGGGCTGGGGTCATGCCAGGTGGAAACCTCAGATTCCAATATATCGGAGTAAGTGGTGAATGGTCTGTTGTGAGATGGTATTTTATAGCGTGTCTGTCCCATATCCTAAGGGAGTTGATAATTGTAGGGCACTCGGTGCGTAAAATCGGGCGGTTTGGTCTGGGTGACCAGATGTATTGGGATAGTACGTCTGGACGGAACAAGTCATGTTCCAAATCTACCCATCGAGTGTGGGCCACCGGGACATGCCATGCTGCGATTTGAGACATCTGAGCTGCTATGTAATACTTGTTTAGATTTGGAAGTCCGAGACCTCCTGTGTATTTATGCATATACATGGTGGCTTTATTTATCCTGGGCTTTTTGTTTCCCCACAAGAATCTATCAATACTCTTTTGAAGGGAAGATATATCTGGAAGGTGGAGTGGTATGGGAAGTGCCTGAAAGAGGTAGAGTAGCCTAGGCAGGATGTTCATTTTGACTGTGGTGAGCCTTCTCAGCCATGAAATAGAGAGAGGCTGCCATTTTAGTAGGTCCGACTTCAGGGCTCGGAGAAGGGGAGTGTAATTCAGTCCATAGAGGCTTTAGTTGTCTTTAGTCAGTTTGAGACCTAAGTATGATTGGGGTTTGTCAGTGATTGGGAACTCGAAATTCAGGCGCAGTAACTTAACTGTGTGTGATGTTAGATTAATTGGAATTGCTTCTGATTTATCTGTATTAATTTTGAGACCCGCCAGGTCATGGTAAAGTGTCAGTTCTTTGAATAGATTGGGGATTGAAGTGAGTGGCTTTGTGAGGGATAGCAGAATGTCATCTGCGTAGACAGCGATTTTGTATTTCTCTTTTGACAGTTTTTTTGCCGGTTATATCTGGATTTTTACGTATGGCATGAAGTAGGGGTTCTAGGGATAGTGCAAACAATATAGGAGATAGTGGACAGCCCTGTCGTGTCCCGTTGTGGTTAGCGAATTTAACTGGGTCTACCCCTGGAATTTTGAGGTTTGAAGTTGGAGTATGATATAAGGCGGATAAGCAGTTTTGAAGATTTTGTGGGAAGTTCAGGTGTTCTAACGTCAGTCTTAAGAAAGCCCAGTTTAGACGGTCAAACGCCTTCTCTGCGTCCAGGGATAGAAACAGAGAGGGCGTTTGTGTTTGAGTCGCTATCCATAATAAGTCCGTACATCGCCTTGTGTTGTCTAGGGCTTGCTTATTGGGGATAAAACCGACCTGGTCGGGGTGAATTAGTTTATTTAGAATTCTGTTTATCCTGTTGGCAAGTATTTTAGTAAAGATTTTGTAATCCAGGTTCAGAAGAGATATGGGCCTGTAGCCTACGTCGGTCGGTTTCCCAGTTTTATAGATGAGAATCACATCTGCGTCTAGCATTTCTCTTGGGAAATAGCAGCCCTCTAAAATAGCATTATACATGGGAAGTAAGTAGGGGATCAACTCCTCTTTAAAAATGTTGTAGTAGGGAGCAGTAAAGCCGTCGGGGCCAGGAGATTTGTTTGCTTTAAGTGTTTTTATAGCTTCCGTCACTTCTTCTTCAGTTATCGAGTCGTCTAGGGCTTTACTGTCCAGGTCTGATAATTTAGGCATGTCTAGTTCTCCCAGATAATCTAGGATCGCTTGAACGTGGGAAGGATTGAGTAAGGTTTTGTCAGGTGCGTGATTGTATAGTTGTGTGTAGTACGTATCGAATTCTGTTGCGATATCTTGTGGGCACGTCGTTATTATGCTAGGTATTATTCTAGAGGCAGTTTGGGCTTTCAACATAGAGACCAGGATTTTGTCCGCTTTATTTGATTTTTCCTAGTAGGTCCTTTTAGTATATTTGAGAGACTTGGCTGTCTCGTCTAGATTAAGCTTTTGGATTTCCTTCCTGACTTTCTGGATTTTCTCTGAGGTGTCTATAGATGGTTGAGTCTTTTTTTCGGGTTTCAAGGTTAATAAGCTGAGTTTGTAAACTTAGGGATAGTGCCCCCTTGTCTTTCTTGGCCTGCGAGCTAATTGCGATAATGTGTCCCCTAATTACAGCTTTGTGAGCAGCCCACAGAATTGCCGGGTCCGTCACAGAGTCCTCATTCAGGGTGAAATAATCTAGAATGTGGGTTTTCAAGGAGTCTTCTGTGTGTGGGATGTGCAACAAAGTGTCGTTGAGCCGCCATGAGGAGGTCCTAGCTAGTTGGGGAAGAGTGACCTTAACAGTGATGTCCGCATGGTCAGACCAGGAGATGGGATGAATTTGGGAGTGAGTTATGGTAGGAAGGCATCTCTGTGAGACAATAAACATATCGATTCTCGAGTAACTGAGATGTGGGTGTGAGAAAAATGTATAGTCCCTTTCCCCTGGGTGCTGTAGTCTCCATATGTCTAAAACATGGTGTGAGTTGAGGATCTATCTATAGCTGGGGACATTGTGGCGTTAAAGTCCCCTCCCACTATCAGGGTATCTGCTGGGTGGAGGTGTAGTAAAGAAGAGAGATCTGACCAAAAAGTCACGTTAGGAATGGCTGGAGCGTAGATGTTTAAGAAAGCGATAGAATGTGGTCCTATGTCCCCTGAAAGGAAGATAAATCTCCCTTCTGGGTCTCCAAACGAGTATCTGAATTGGAAGGGGCAAGTTCTTCTCACCAAGATTGCCACTCCAAGTTTCTTGGGGATGACATTTGCGGAGAAGCATGTACGGTAAGTATGGTCCCTCAAAGTTGGGGGCCTGACAGATGAGAAATGAGTCTCCTGAAGAAAAGCTATGTCTGTACCCATGCATTTTAAATGTCGGAGTAGAGTCTTTTCTGAGGTGAATTAAGTCCATGGACGTTAAGGGACAGGAGAGTAAGGGAGAGAGGCATGATAAATTGCTTGGCAGCGGTCTGATCCGGGAGCAGGAAAAACTAACCAGTGATAAAATTTACAATGGGAAAAGAATAGGAGGGAAAGGAGGAGTAGAGAAGAAAACAGTCACGAAAAGGTACGTAGTCTTAAGTGGAAGGGAATAAAGGACAAACAAAGCAATATTTGAAGATTATATACAATATATACAAGCAAGGTGTATCCGTGAGCTTTCGAAAACAATTTAAAACTGGGCTTACTCTATCGCCAGTAAAATTTGTGAGAGAGATTTTGCGTGCTACTATTAAAATCAGGTGGGTATCAAATAATTATTATATAATTCTGAATACTGAAACTAGTGTTTAGGTCTCACCAAATCACTTAAGCCTCTAAACATCAACTTTTGGAACCTTTTTGCTTTTGATCACAAGTATTAAAGATCGTAATGTAAGCATCGTAACCAGTGGGTTGGGGGACCTTGTGAGGTCGTCATCTATAGGAGAGGTTATAACTTTCACCGTGAAGAATAAGAATAAGGGGCCTCAGAACATATAGGTTACTTTAAAACAGATCTTATGAAGCCCACTGGATATGCGGTCTATAGTGCAGAAGTGACCTTTTGGAGGTGCGACCCAGGTCATTCCTTCTGGTCTCGTAACTCCCAGAGGGCATAAGTTGGCCGTGCAGAGGGTATGTGTCATCTGGGCAGGGTGTTACTAGCTACTCTTTCTTATATGTAGGGGACTGTTGTTCTATTGCCCTCCCTGGAGTTGTTCTGGGAGTAGCCCCTTTATCTGCAAACAGCAAGTTTAATGCTATGTGTATTATGCAATATTATGGGGAAACCAATATACGACCTTAACCATTGTCCATGACTCTTCTCCTTATTTGTGGAAGAGGAGTTAAGCCGTTTTCCCACATAAACATAGTTTTCAGCCTGTTGTCTTGATAGCGTCCCTGCACAGCTGAGTAGAAAGTACCGTGTGGTAAGTCCGCTGAAGGTACGTTTCAACCAGATCTCGTCCTCCTTTGTAACGTGGGAATATTCCAGTCTGGAAATGGGTGAAAGAGGCGATCTCCGGTAGGATTAGGTTTCGGTGATATCGGAATGCATCCCCTTTCACAGTGTCAAATCTGGGTAAGTATCCCTTTAAGGGTAGGATCCGAAGCCGTATCCCTTTCCATTCGCACATTGTGGGAATGCATACCAGTCGGGTGTGGTGTGTAACAGGACTCCAAATATAAGGTAGAACTTTATCAACTTGAACTTTTGTGTCATGAACTGTAATCCGAACGACCAACCTTCGAGGCAGAGAAACTCGCGGATTCCGGGGTCCTCTGGATGGTATCGTGTTGTCGTTAGGTTGATGGATTCCCAGGCTGTTATAGTCTGTTGCGAGCGAATGTAGTTGATCTGAATGTTCGTCCACGCGGGTATTAAGGGATTTTATTTCGCGTGCTGTTTGAGCTAAAGCTGTAGAGATCTCCTTCTTAATACATTTTTGTAATCTTATGAAGATATCCTCCAAATCTTGTTTTGTGGAGGGACTCGGTGGTTCCGCCGTTGGCGCCATTTCGGGTGGCGGGATCGCGTCTAGGCCTTGCAGGCCTTTTCGAAATATTGGGGGCACCTCCGATGTGTCCTTTTTGTAGGTACTCCTTGTTTTGGAAGGGGGACCCATCTGGGTCTTTTTTTGACTGATCACCGTGGTAAGCGATGCTCGTGATTGTTATTGATAGCTTATAAAGTTCCGTCGATGGAGAGCTCAAAGTTTAAGCGACCATCTTCGTTGGAAGCCACGCCTCTCTCCATATTTCCTTTATTAACACCTAAAATACCTATACAAAGAATTTCATAATAATTCCACTAATCTCTGCACTCCTTCTATATATTTTGTTTTTTGTTCTACTTAAGTGGAAACAGAGGTATTTTTTCCACATGGAGGTGAACTGCAAAAATAATAATATATATTTATAGTTATTGTTTATAGTAGCGACCTAGCACTCAAACATGTTCTACTCTGTATATAGGACCTGAACCTAGCAGATTCTCAGGGCCCTATCAGTTTCACAAATGCATCACCCCAAACCCCAATGAGCCACCTCTGTGGCAGCCCCAATATGGAAGGGGTGCATTTCCGAAGAGAGCCAGGGTCAGCTGTAACAAAGATAAACAGCTACAGAACACAGTAAAAAACTGATAGCCTGACAATGCAGATCCATCAGCATGCATGAGTAAATGACTATAGCCTGTGGGGCGGATACTGAGGAACCGGTGCAAACAATAAACAGGACAAATTGGGGAGCCTTGGAGGGCCATCAGGGAAACAGTCATACCCTTGCCGCTCTGATCTGTTTTTGAACCTGCGTATTAGCACCAGGACTTGATCAGTAAGTACCCTTGCATCCTAAAAAAGGATGTCTCCATGTTTCACACGTGATGGACTAACAATCTCCCCCACCTGAAAAGCCCCAGGAAAATGAAAGGGTGAACAGGGCACATTCAAAACTAGAGGAACATAACTGCGGCAAATTGCCAACAGTACGGATAAGCAAGGAAAATTTGACCGGCCTCCTGGTATCTACTGTTTGTAGCCCCTACCGTACCCCCTAAGTGTGTAACGCACCAAAAATTCCATAGTCAGGTCCTTCTGACGGGAATATTGAAAATGTGGAGTGATAGCAGCCAGCCTTTTGTTCAAAGATGGGACTGAAACACAATCAGCAAACATGCCCTATAAACCATAAAAGTGTGGTGCGCACACCCTCGTGGTCACCAGGGTTGCCGCCTGCAGCATCAGTGTGTTTCATCTGCCATTGTCCATATCCGCAGTCCGCCTCCGGAGCCAGTTGCTGAAACCGGTCCCAGCGCTGCCAAGACAAGAAATCAGCAATATCATTCTTGATGCCAGGAACATGAACAGCCTGTACTAGCAAATTGTGCCGCAAACCCAATAGAACGAATTGGCAAAACAGACTGATAACTGGGACAGAGGAGGCAGAGATGTTGTTGATGACATGAACAACATCCAAGTTGTCACACCAGAATCTGACCTTCTTGTTCTCCCACATTGGGCCCTATACAATGATAGAAACCTCTACTGGAAATAATTCCAAGAATGCCAGGTTCCTTGTGAGCCCAGAATTAATAAACCAATCATCAAGCCATGACACTAGTGACCATGGAAAAATGCACCAAATACAATTGAACCCGATGCATCCATCCACAAACTCAGGTCATTATTGGTGACTGCATGTTCCATGAACAAGTTTTTCTTGTTAAATGTCTGCTGAAATCTATCCCACCCTACCAGGTTTGCTTTGTGGGCAGCCGTGAGGAGTATAAAATGGTGGGGGGAATGGGTCTACCGCAAAAAATGTGGCCCATTAGTATAATTCAGCAGGCAAAGTTCAGCTTCCCCAATAATGACTGCAATTGGCGCTACTGAACCTTGTAAAGGGACCACATTTGAAAAACCAGGGAATGCAGCTCTATCACCTTGTAAGTGAGAAGGTGGGACTCCATGCGAACAGAGCCAAATTCAATACAAACATTGTGGTCGTAGCCCTCAGTCTATTTAGGGGACAAAGGGACCCCGAATCTGGACATAAAGTGCTCTATAGTTTGCAATAGAGTAAGGCAAAGTGGGGAGTGGGATAGGCCTATGCACAAAAAAATCATCCAGGTAATGTATTATTGATGACACGCCTGACTCCTCCCAAATTACCCACTCCAAAAATGAGCTAAAGGTCTCGAAATACGAACACAAGATGGAACATCCCATTGGGAGACATAAGTCCACATAGATGCCGCCATCCCACTGACATCCCAAGAGGTGAAAACAGATGGACAGGTAGTAATCTAAAAGTAGCCAAATATCCATCTTAGCCAAAAGGGCACCTCTACCCATGGACTGGACCCAGCGGACTGCCCAGTCGAATGAGGTGTAAGATACCCTACGTAGATCGGCATGTATTCCGTCGTTCATCGACCTTCCCTTTCTTGGGGACCCCCCTATCGGGGAAATACACAAATTATCAAGGGGAGGGGAAGGAAATGGGCCCACCATCCATCCCAACAATACCTCCTTCTGAAATTGTTTGAACACCCCATGAGGAAATTGGTATGCCGACTTTAAATTGGTAGAGGACAAGTGGTAAGTTTGAGGGTGAGAAAGGATTTGAAAACCGACCGAAAAATCAAAGGACAGTAAATCAGCTGCAGTTTGATCATGGTAATGATCAAGCCAAAGAAGCATTTGGCCGACAGCTACCAGAGTCCCCCCCTTTCCCAGTAGAAGTGCAGAAGGATCTCGACTTATTCTGTCGCTGGTGCTTAAAGCAATTAATTGCGGGGTGATTGATCCTTGCAAGAACTGCCTCACTTGCTAGCGGAATAATTAAATTACGATCAAGACCATTTTTGGCAGAGGCCGGGGGTCCTATGGCAGATGGTCCAGCGGCCTTTGATAAAGGGCTGCACCACTCTGCACCCGGCAGCCATAACACAAAGCCAAAAGCAAAAAGGCCAGAGCACTGCTCCAGGTTCCTTTTCCCATCATAACTGCAAGGACAGAAAATGCCTGCAGCCAATTTGGATTTTTTTTTGTTAAAATACACCTACCATTAAAATTATAGACTGATCATTTCTTTGTCAGTGGGCAAACGTTCAAAAACAGCAAGGGATCAAATACTTTTTCCCCTCACTGTATGGCTATGCTTGTTCCTGCTCTGGATTAAAAAATGCAGATGTAGTAGGTAATAAGGTTTTAGAAGATTATTCAGGGTATTGTGGCACTACCTCTCCAGATTGTATAGCTTTGTTGGGTATAGCCTGTCCTGGTAATTGTTACAGGCACCCTGTATTGCCCAAAATGCATGCAGCAGCCAATTACCCACATAAAGAACAGCCAGACTTTCCCTCAGATCTCTTCTAGGCAGACTGAGACTTTATCAGGATGAAACATCTTTGCCCTCTGCTCACAAGTAAGCAAAGGCTAGTCCTGCAGAATTAAACACTAGATTCCTCTGTGCCATGGGAATGTAAGTTGTTTCTGAAGAGGGCCACATGATCATAACTAAAGGGGTATGTTACATACCCCCAACTGTCCTGCATTGTGTGTTTGGGGGTCTGTCCCGCTGCCCAGTGAGCTCTAACTTTGTCCCACTTTTCGGAATACAAGTAGAGTTCAGGGGGAATCAGGACCGCAATTCTGCAGTCCTGGTCGCATTATGAGGTGGCTGGGGCACCGGAGAATGCCTACTGCACATGAGTAACATTGTGGACATGCGCAGTAGCGCAGTGCTATCATGCATTCACAGCAGTGCTGACACTCTGATGTCCAAAACTCAAACATGCGTGGTAGTGCTGACACTCGATCTTCCAAGCTCTGCCCCCTGGTGTCAGGACCTATCAGGTGTAAAAGTTGGGAGGTATTATGTGATAAGAAATGCGTGTGTATGGGCTGCAATAATTTTTTGATTTACAGCAAAGGTGAAGTACAGCCTGTAAAAAATATAATGAAAAAACAACAGTACACATTTGTAGAGCTAATGATTTATGTGTTGCTAAGTCAGTTGGGCAGCACCTTGCTGTCAGATGTGCCACACATTGAACTACTGTGTTCTAAGACCACAGGAATTGAAACATTTCCTAGTTAAATGCTTCTTTGAGTCTATGTACAGGATACAAATGACTAACAATGAGTAGCTTTACATGGCTGGATGTGCAGAGGAGCAGAACAATGTTAAGAAAATAACAATGGTGTCTTTTACATAATTATAGTTTAATAAGCCCTGTGTCAAATCCTAAGAGCATCTTAGGTTGCTGCCATGACAACCAGTTGCTGAAATCACAACAAGCATGGAACCACTAGAGAGGAATTCAGAAGGTGCTAGTCTGTGTTACTTTGAGCATTAAAAGGTTCACTAACCTTGACAGCAACTTAGGTTGCTGCCATGACAACCAAAAACTGAAATCACAACAAGATGGAACCACTAGAGAGGAATTCAAAAGGTGTTTGAGCATTAATAGGTTCAGTAACCTGATCTTCACTCGGAACAATTACTTTTTATATCCCAGTTATACACATTTACATATATATAAGCACCATTACTTCAACTTAGACTGCACAGGTTAATTTTATTTGTCAAACTTAAAGGAACTAGTGGCACAAAATTAAGTTATGTTTAATTGAAAGATTGTATTGATTGTGGGCATTTTAAATAAAAAATCTTTTAAACAAAGAATTCAAATGAAGCACCTTTTTTTCTGCTTGTACAGCTTTATCTTGGGCAGGCTTGTTGTTTAGAATCTTGGACCAGATGAATGAAGATCTGACCCTTCTGATCAGATATAAAACAGAATGGCAAATAGTGCGCTTAAAGCAAACTGTGGAACATATAAAATTAAGTGAATGATTGGTGAGGAAATATTTCCAAATATGACAGGAAATTTTTTTTTGATACACTCACAACACTTTTTTGAGCAGGAGATATTTAGATATATATACAAAACATTCGTCAGCTCCAGCTGATGTTCTTCTGTGATACAAGCTCAAAAGAACATAACCACAAAGTATCCAGTTAGTAGAATATAATAATTACATTTAATAGGAAAAACATATCTGCTTACATGTAAGTTCACTGAAACAGGCGAAGTGGGCGCCACACGGCCGTCAGCAGATTCCTTCCAGCATATGCAATGTTTTCCAAAGTATAAAACAGGATACAAAGTACAGAAAATATGAACTAAAATAGCAGGATGAGTCCAGAACGCTACGCGTTTCGCCTATTAAATGGCTTCAACTTGGCGTCTGGACTCCCTGCATAAAACTCGCGCATTTATTTTAAAAATCCAGCCTATCACAAACAGCTTCTCGCCTCTCGTGGGACTTTGACTTAGAGCAAAATCTGTTCAGTGTTCATACGCGATTCGTATTACAGGAGCCTATTCGGTTTAACTTTTTTCTCGCGTCATGATTCTAAGTGCGAGTGTCGGCTTTTAGATCTGGTCGGTTTTACAGTTCGGTTTAACTTCTTTTCTGCGGCATAGTTCATAATACGAAGTTCGGTTTATAAGTCAACTCGGTTTTTAATCCGAAGGTTTGAATGTGAACAGTTCTTTGGTACTTTCGTATTACGATAACCCGACAGTATTTTGGAGGCAGATTTAAAAAGTCCTTCTTCTGCATCTCAAGTTCATTTTATGTTACCTGAGGCTTTACACATAAAAAAATATATACAGTGCAACATGGAAACATCACAAATAACAATATCTTTAATTGCATACCACTTTTTGAGTGTACAAATATCTGCTTTATTAATGAAAAATGTTAAAAGTATTATAAAAATGATTTAAAAATGTATATAAAATATTAATAAAAATCCCAATATATTTACTAAAAATGATGATAATGTACAGTCAATCGGTGATGTGCAGAAACAAATCACATAAAATTATACAAGTCAAAATCCGCATTTAACCCTTGTGGTTTTAAAGTGGCCATATTAAAAACCCATTTCATTTCTTTTTGTCCTATATTTTTGATATTGTCTCCACCTCGCCAGTGTTTATTTACTTTTTCTATAGCACAGAATTTTAATCCTTTAGGGTTTTTTTGATGAAACTCTAGGAAATGTTTGGAGAGACTATGGGTAGTTAAGCCGTTTTTAATATTTCTCACGTGCTCTTCTATTCTTTTCTTTAGTTTTCTTGTTGTTCGGCCTATATATTGTAGGCCACACGGGCATTCTATGAGATAAATGACATTAACTGTGGAGCAAGTGATAAAACTGCGTATTTCATATTTATGACTGTTTTTTGTGGAACTAAATTCTGTAATAGGATATTTTTGATGGGTAGTTTTACAACCTATACAGTTCAAACAGCCATAGAAACCAGGTTTCCTAGTAAGGAAATGGCTGGGAGCTGTGGTAGTATTTTTTATTAATTGGCTGGTATCGTTAGTTGTGAGTTTTTGTTTTAAATTAGGTGCTCCTCTAAAAACCACTACAGGGGCTTCAGATATAATATCTTTCAATATCTCATCTTTTTGTAGGATTTCCCAATGTTTTTTAATATTTTTTTTTATCCTTTGGGATTTGTTGTTATAGTTAAAGATGATAGGGATCTTAGATTGAAATGTATTTTTCTCTTTATTCTTATAAGTTAGTAGTTGATTTCTATCTGCTTCTGCTATTTCTGAGATGGTTTGATCAACATTCTCTGAATCATAGCCCTTTTCTATAAATTTTTCACGGAGTATATTTGCCTGATCTCGATATTGGTGTAGGTCGGTACAATTTCTCCTGATCCTAGAACACTGGCTTTTGGGTATACCTTTTAGCCAGGGAGGGTAGTGACAACTATATTTTTCAATAAAATTGTTGGCATCAACTTTTTAAAAATGTTTTTTTGTTTTTATTTGCCCATTTTCTATAAAGATCTCCAAGTCAAGAAAGGTGATACGTTCTTTGCTATATATTGTGTTCAAAACTATATTATTGTTATTTTTGTTCATATAGTCCAGGAAGATTTTTAAATCACTTTCACTTCCTTTCCATACAAAGATTATGTTGTCTATGTATCTGTAATATAGGACTAGGTTTGTGGACTATAGACAACTGGAACAGGAAACTACATACAAAAAGCTCAAAGCAGATCCTACAAATGATTAAAAGAAAGTCCTAGTTAGCTACCTAGATAAAGGTAAAGATAAAAATTATCTATCGAAACAAGAATATGAGTACATAAATGTTACAACTCCAAAAATTCCGGTTATCTACTTTTTACCTAAGATCCATAAAAAGATCCAAAGAATCCCCCAGGTAGACCTATAGTGTCAGGTGTGGATTCCATGTTTTCCAACTTATCCGAATATTTGGACCACATCCTACAACCTTATGTAAAAGATAGTAAGTCCTATCTCAAAGACACTATTAGTGTTTTGAATATTCTAAAAAATTGCACATGGGAAGAGGATTTCATTTTGGTCTTAAGTGATGTAACATCTTTATACACTATTATAGACCACAAACAAGGATGTGAAGCTGTGAGAAATATTCTAAAAGAAAGCAACACTCTGAGAGAAGACCAAATAGAATATGTGATAAAGGGGATTGAAATAATTTTAAACCATAATTTTTTCTGGTTTTTGGACACATACTACCTCCAATGTACGGGGACCGCTATGGGGACTAGGTTTGCCCCCAGCTATGCCAACTTGTTTATGTCCCAGTGGGAAAATACATACATTTGGAGCGGGCATGACTGGCAGGCAAACCTAGTCCTATATTACAGATACATAGACGACATAATCTTTGTATGGAAAGGAAGTGAAAGTGATTTAAAAATCTTCCTGGACTATATGAACAAAAATAACAATAATATAGTTTTGAACACAATATATAGCAAAGAACGTATCACCTTTCTTGACTTGGAGATCTTTAAAGAAAATGGGCAAATAAAAACAAAAAAACATTTTAAAAAAGTTGATGCCAACAATTTTATTAAAAAATCTAGTTGTCACTACCCTCCCTGGCTAAAAGGTATACCCAAAAGCCAGTTTTCTAGGATCAGGAGAAATTGTACCGACCTACACCAATATCGAGATCAGGCAAATATACTCCGTGAAAAATTTATAGAAAAGGGCTATGATTCAGAGAATGTTGATCAAACCATCTCAGAAATAGCAGAAGCAGATAGAAATCAACTACTAACTTATAAGAATAAAGAGAAAAATACATTTCAATCTAAGATCCCTATCATCTTTAACTATAACAACAAATCCCAAAGGATAAAAAAAAGTATGAAAAAACATTGGAAAATCCTACAAAAAGATGAGATATTAAAAGATATTATATCTCAAGCCCCTGTAGTGGTTTTTAGAGGAGCACCTAATTTAAAACAAAAACTCACAACTAACTATACCAGCCAATTAATAAAAAATATTACCACAGCTCCCAGCCATTTCCTTACTAGGAAACCTGGTTTCTATGGCTGTTTGAACTGTATAGTTTGTAAAACTACCCATCAAAAATATCCTATTACAGAATTTAGTTCCACAAAAAACAGTCATAAATATGAAATACGCAGTTTTATCACTTGCTCCACAGTTAATGTCATTTATCTCATAGAATGCCCGTGTGGCCTACAATATATAGGCCGAACAACAAGAAAACTAAAGAAAAGAATAGAAGAGCACGTGAGAAATATTAAAAACGGCTTAACTACCCATAGTCTCTCCAAACATTTCCTAGAGTTTCATCAAAAAAACCCTAAAGGATTAAAATTCTGTGCTATAGAAAAAGTAAATAAACACTGGCGAGGTGGAGACAATATCAAAAATATAGGACAAAAAGAAATGAAATGGGTTTTTAATATGGCCACTTTAAAACCACAAGGGTTAAATGCGGATTTTGACTTGTATAATTTTATGTGATTTGTTTCTGCACATCACCGATTGACTGTACATTATCATCATTTTTAGTAAATATATTGGGATTTTTATTAATATTTTATATACATTTTTAAATCATTTTTCCATGTTGCACTGTATATATTTTTTTATGTGTAAAGCCTCAGGTAACATAAAATGAACTTGAGATGCAGAAGAAGGACTTTTTAAATCTGCCTCCAAAATACTGTCGGGTTATCGTAATACGAAAGTACCAAAGAACTGTTCACATTCAAACCTTCGGATTAAAAACCGAGTTGACTTATAAACCGAACTTCGTATTATGAACTATGCCGCAGAAAAGAAGTTAAACCGAACTTTAAAACCGACCAGATCTAAAAGCCGACACTCGCACTTAGAATCATGACGCGAGAAAAAAGTTAAACCGAATAGGCTCCTGTAATACGAATCGCGTATGAACACTGAACGGCTTTTGCTCTAAGTCAAAGTCCCGCGAGAGGCAAGAAGCCGTTTGTGATAGGCTGGATTTTTAAAATAAAAGCGCGAGTTTTATGCAGGGAGTCCAGACGCCAAGTTGAAGCCATTTAATAGGCGAAACGCGTAGCGTTCTGGACTCATCCTGCTATTTTAGTTCATATTTTCTGTACGTTGTATCCTGTTTTATACTTTGGAAAACATTGCATATGCTGGAAGGAATATGCTGACGGCCGTGTGGCGCCCACTTCGCCTGTTTCAGTGAACTTACATGTAAGCAGATATGTTTTTCCTATTAAATGTAATTATTATATTCTACTAACTGGATACTTTGTGGTTATGTTCTTTTGAGCTTGTATCACAGAAGAACATCAGCTGGAGCTGACGGATGTTTTGTATATATATCTAAATATCTCCTGCTCAAAAAAGTGTTGCGAGTGTATCAAAAAAAAATTTCCTGTCATATTTGGAAATATTTCCTCACCAATCATTCACTTAATTTTATATGTTCCACAGTTTGCTTTAAGCGCACTATTTGCCATTCTGTTTTATACTGTATTTTTTTGGTGTGATTTAGGGACACACTGCCTAAGTGCTTCCAAAAGCTAGGAATACAGCGCTGGGAACACTTTTTGTTGTCCCTTCTGATCAGATGTCTGCTCTCTGATCGAGCTACACAAGCAGAAAGTGCTCAAAAAGGTGGTTTATTTGTATTCTTTTATTAAAGCATTTCTATCTCAACACTTGATGCACTCTTTCCATTAAACACAATTTAACATTTGCTAACAGTTGACTGAATATAAACACAAATAATACTGAAGCAGTTCATTTTAAAATACTTATATGATGAACAACTTTCATGGGGTTTATGTAGTTAAAACTCCCATATGTGAAAAAATCAGGAAGTTAATAAAAAGGCATCACTGGAGTTGGTGTCACCCGGTGCGGTAACTAATGGTGTCAACCCCCCTGGATTTCCTCCAATACCATGCCAAATAATGCCACACACAGGAGCCCCGTTAATTGTGTCTCACACCGGAGCACCATTAATTGTGCCTCACAAAGGAGCCCTATTAATTGTGCCTCACAAATGAGCACCATTAATTGTGCCTCACAAAGGAGCCCCATTTTGTGCTTCACACAGGTGCAAAATTAATTGTGCCCTACACAGGAGCAAAATTAATTATGCCACACACAGGAGCCCCATAGGTATGTCACACACAAGAGCCCCATAATTATGCCACACATGGGGGCCCAATAAATATTCTACACAGGGGACCCCCATTAATTATGCCACAAATGGTAGCCCTGCGAGATGACAATTGTACAATTCTAAAACAATAAATCAATAAATAACTATACACACATCTCTCTCTCTCCCTCTCTCTCTCTCTCTCTCTATCCAGTTGCATTTATATTTATATACATTTATTTATATTATATTCACCTATTTTCATATGTAAAAAATGTTATTGAAAAATTGCATTTCTTGTTTTTATTCCCTTCCTCTGTACCATACAGTACCCACAGCTCTTTCCATGTACCTATATTGCACCCACAACACTTGGCTTGCACTCATATTGCCCCCACACAGTTTGGTATACCACAGTGTCACTTTGCCCCACAGAACATGCCACCTTGCCAATTAAAATAAGACACTGTCAGGTACCATTTAACATGCTACAGTAGCTTTGTCATTAACATATGCAACAGCCAGTTTGCCTATTAAGGTATGCAACAGTTTGCCCATATATACGCAAGTATTATTTTTCCATTAATATGCAACAGCCAATTTTCCATTAATTTGCCAATATTATTTTTCCATTAATATGCCAGTGTTATTTTGGCCATTAATATTCCAGTGTTATTTTTGCTTTAATATGCCAGTATTATTTTGCCCCTTAATATGCGAGTGTTATTTTGCCATTAATATTCCACCGCCAATTTCCCATTAATGTGCCAGTACTAGTTTGCCATTAATATGCCAGTGTTATTTTTCCATTAATATGCCACAACCAATTTTTCCATTAATAAACCAGTATTATTTTAACATTAATATGCCACAACCAAATTTACCATTAAAATGTCAATGTTATTTTTCCATTAATATGCCAGTATTATTTTTCCATTAATATGCCAGTGTTATTATCCCATTAATATGCCAGTATTATTTTGCCATTAATATGCCAGTGTTATTTTATCATTAATATGCCAGTATTATTTTGCCATTAATAAGCCAGTATTATTTTGCCATTAATATGCCAGTGTTATTTCCCCATCAATATGCCAGTGTTATTTTGCTATTATTATGCCAGTGTGACGATAAGGGATGCTGGATAGAGGTCACTATGCAGGATCTGAAGGTAAACCCTAAGGCCGACCTATAACATAATAATAAGTGTATACTGTGTATACAAGGAAGGGTGAACTAACCTTGAAACAGTAGCTTGATAGTAAGGTACTTCGCAGTGTTGTATGAACAGGAAACAGTTGGTAATATAGAGTCCAATACTAAGGTGGTTTAGGTAACACGGAAAGACCCAATATCTGTATTTCAGCAACAATATGGTTAATACAGGAATACACCACACTTGTAATCCAGCTCTGTGAAGGTAAATGCAGCACGGTTAAACAGTCCATGATCAGGGGAACAGGAATACAGAAGATTAGTCAGGAGGAATCCGAGATCATCAACAAATAGGTAAGTAATAAAACGCTAAGCTTAAAATACATCAGAATCACTAAGCAATGAGTGCTTGTTAATTCTACCTTTTAAATGTTCCCACACCTCGCTGGTATGCGACGGGCGTGACCCTGAACTGGAGAGAGAATCATTGGCGGCAGTGGCTTGAGCGTGCTTGTAAGTGCGCTCGTTGGAGATTCTCCATTGGATCCTGGCTGGGTGAGTAGTAGCGGAAATGAGGGGGAGCTACTATGGTGCAGATCCTGACAGTTCCCCCTTCCAAGGCGAGATCTCCGGGCTCGCCAGTGACCAGGGTGATCAGGATGTTGATCATGAAATGCTCGGATCAACTCTTCAGCGTGAACCATTCTGGCAGGTTGCCAGGATCTGTCTGCTGAGCCATAGCCCCAGTGTATGAGGTACTAAAGCTGACCTCGATGGAGTCTAGAATCCAACACTTCCTCAACCTCGTATTCCTCTACCCCATCAATGATTACAGGCTCAGGATGAGATTCTTGTCTACAGGGAAAGGGATTATCCATCCAAGGTTTGAGTAGAGAAACAGGCAACACCGGGTGGATCTTCATAGAGGAAGGTAGTTGGAGTTTAATAAAGGAAAGATGATATCAGCAACAGGGAATGGTCCAATGAATCTGGGACTTAATTTCTTCATAGGACATGATAGCTTCAGACGTTTGGTAGATAACCACACTTTATCCCCCTTTTTGTAGACAGGAGCAGACGTTCTGTGGCGATTGGCAAATCTCTTGTACTGTTGCTGTGATTGGGTCAGAGTATTATGCAGTAAAGTATACGTGCAGGTGAGATTACGGGCATGAATGGTGGCAAAAGGAACGGTGCTAGGTTTAGGTGCTCCAGGAAGCATAGATGGGTGGAAACCATAATTGATAAAAAATGGTAACATAGAGCTGTTAATATGGTTATTATAAGCAAACTCAGCTAGTGGTAAGTATTCACTCCAGTTGTCTTGAAGATGCGTGTTGAAGCATCAAAAATATTGTTCCAGGGTCTGATTAGTTTGTTCTGTTTGACCATTGCTTTGAGGATGAAATGCTGTACTGAGGGAACGATGGTTATGTAATTCAGCACAGAAGGTTTTGCAGAAATGAGAGGTGAATTGAGTGCCTCGATCCAACACTATATTTTTGGGCAAGCCATGTAATTTAAATACTAAATACTTCACCCATAAAGAGTTCAGCAGACTCGACCGCCAAAGGTAGATTTGTGTGGGGAACAAAGTGTGCCATCTTGGTAAAACAATCTACTATGACCATTAATGTGGTGTATTGCCGAGAAAGAGGTAGATCTGTAATAAAATCCATAGATACATCACTCCAAGGTTTTGTAGGTACCGGCAATGGTTAAAGAAGGCCTGAAGGTCTCTTTAGCCCCAGCACAGGTATTACAGGAAGAAACAAATTTCGCAACCTCTTCCTGTATTTTAGGCCACCAAAATGTTCTCTGAATCAGATCTTTGGGTTGTCGGATTACACCATGTCCCGCTGCTGGATAGTCATGGTAGAATTGAAGTATCAGTAGGCGAGCTTCAGGGGGAACATAAACTTTATTACGGTAATAATAAAGTCCTTGTCTGTGGGTCAATTGGTCTTGATTGGGTAAGTTAAGATATGTGTATGAATAACATCCCAGATTATCCCCATGGCAGCTTAAAAATGTTCTGACCTCTCCCCAAGAACCTCTTCCTTTTCATACATATGTGAAAGAGCATCTGCCTTTAGATTATGGGATCCTGGATGATAGGTAATGTGAAGTTGGAAGCGTGTGAAGAAAAGTGCCCATCTGGCTTGTCTAGGTTGTAACCTCTTGGTGGTACATAAGTATTCAAGATTTTTGTAGTCAATAAAGACTGTAATCGGAAATAGAGCACCCTCCAACAAATGTCACCATTCCTCCAGTGCAAGTTGAATTGCCAGTAGTTCCCCCTCTCCCACATCATAATTCCTTTCTGCAGGTGACAGAGTTCAGGACAAGAAGGCTACTGGGTGTAACTGTTCGTCCTCCTTGTGCCTTAGAGATAGAATTGCTCCCACCGCTGAGTCAGAAGCGTCTACCTCCAGAGTATATGGTCTTGCTGGATCTGGAAGAATCGAGATTGGAGCTGTGGTAAATCGAACCTTCAAGGATTCAAAGACATCTTGTGCCGCATCAGTCCAGTAAAATGACTTATTCTTAGAGGTTAGCGTGGTAATGGGTTGTATAATTTTGGAGACATTTCGGATGAATTTTCTGTAAACATTTGCGAAGCCAACTTGGAGTTTAACTGATGTTAACTCAGTCGTGAAAGAACTGTACGTACATGATCTCTAAGTGATGTCAATGATGGAGAATAAATATGGATGTCATCGAGGTAGATGATAACAAATTGGTCCAGGACGTCATGAAAAATGTCATTAACAAAGTGTTGGAAGGTAGCAGGTGTGTTAAAAATCCCAAATGGCATGATCTTGTATTCAAAGTGTCCATAACGTGATGTTAAAGCTGTCTTCTATTTGTCGCCTTTTCTGATTCGAACTAAATTATATGCACCTCGGAGATCTAGCTTAGTGAATATTTGGGCTGTACGTAGGTGATCAAATAATTAAGAGATAAGTGGCAGAGGGTAACGATTCTTTGTAGTTATATTATTAAGCTCACACTAATCAATGCATGGTCGTAGTCCACCATCTTTCTTTTTGACAAAGAAAATACCTGCTCCTGCAGGTGATGTAGAAGGTCTTATAAATCCTTTAGCTAGATTATCCTCTATGTATTCTTTAAGTGTGGAGAGTTCTGGTTCGGCAAGTGGGTACATTCTCCCAAAAGGGATTGGTGCTCCTGGGAGGAGATCAATAGGACAATCATAGTCTCTGTGAGGAGGGAGGGTGTTTTTTTTCTTCTTTTCAAATACATCCTGGATTTGGGCATTGACTGTGGGTAGGTTAGAGGGTGAATCTTGATCTGAGGTAAGGCACAAGGTGGGTATGATCATCACTTGTTGGTACAGTGATTTGAGGTAAATGTCAAGGTACCAGTCTCCCAGTTGATAACAGGAGTGTGTTGACTGAGCCAAGGGAGACCAAGTATGATGAAGAAGATCGGTGCTGGTACGATGTCAAAGTGAATTACCTCTTGATGTCCCTCACTGATGGTCACGATTAGGGGAATGGTCTCATTTGTGATAGGACCTGTCTTCAAAGGGCTGCCATCTACGAGTTGGATATGCATCGGAGAAGTCTTTTGGCGAGTAGGAATAGAAATGGCTTTGGCTAAATCAATGTCTAGGAAACTTCCGCTGGCTCCAGAGTCAACCATCGCCATCAGGGAAATAGGACCTTCAGTCCACTGTAGGGAGAGATGTATAGATAAATGAGGAGTCTTATCTGGGGATGATACCATATTTCTCTCACCAACAGTAGTCTTACCGTCAGGGAGACGTCGCTGGGCATGGCACTCCTTATACATGTGCCCATAGGTTCTGGTTTCTACATCTGGTCTCCTCTTTTGTAGTGAGAGGGCCTCGAACTAGGCCAATCTGCATGGGTTTCTCAGTATTTTGTGGGGTAGAGGTTCTGGTCTCATAATAATGTGGACTGTAGGCTGATCCTGCAGGAGTAGTAGCGGAGAACCGTTCTGCTCTTCGTTCATGTAATCTGCTATCCATCTGGGCTACTAGATCATCTAGCGAGGAGGGTATAATGACTAGTGCCAATACATCTTTTAGACCGATAGACAGCCCCAAACTAAATTGATCGAAAGGTGCAGATTCGTTCCGGGAAGTCTCGAATGCGACCCTGCTAAATTATGTAATATACTCCTCCACAGGTCTACGTCCTTGTTTAATAGTTGGGGTTCTTCCGTGAGTAGTGAGATCACAGTATGTATTTTCGCATAATCAGATGAGTAGGTTCGTGGACGGAGATTAAACAGGATTTGACAAGACGTTGAATGTACAATACTTTTTTCTATCGCCTGAGAACTTCTCCGGTAACACCACTTGTGGTTCAATAGCAGCAGCCCTCTCCAGTACAATAGGGGCAGTAGGGGGTGCATGAGCCGCAGCTGCTGGTTCCGGAACATTTCCCGGGTTGGTCTGCAGATGTTGAACTTGTCGCAGACGTGTGTGCCCTGCTTGAAGATCTTGTACGGATGCTGGATAGAGGTCACTATGCAGGATCTGAAAGTAAACCCTAAGGCAGACCTATAACACAATTAAAAGGGTATACAAGGAAGGGAGAACTAACCTTGAACCAGTAGCTTGATAGTAAGGTACTTTGCAGTGTAGTATGAACAGGAAATGGTTGATAATATAGAGTCCAATACTAAGGTGGTTTAGGTAACAAGGAAAGATATATCTGTATTCCAGCAACAAGATGGTTAAGCAGGAACACACCACACTAGTAATCGAGTACTGCGTTGGTTAATACAGGAATACACCACACTTGTAATCCAGCACTGCGTGGGTAAATTCAGGAACACACCACACTTGTAATCCAGCACTGCATTAATTAATGCAGGAATAATACTTTAAAAAACCAGGGTCACCAGATATACAGTGGAGCGATATAGACAGACCAGGATCAAGGGTATCAGAAAATCAGCAAAACATTAAACAAGCCAAGGTCAGGTTACCAGAATATCAGCAGCACGGTTAAATCAGCAACAAATAGGTAAGTAATAAAACGCTAAGCTTAAAATACACGAGAATCACCAAGCAATGGTAATTCTGCCTTTTAAATGTTCCCTCGCCTAGCGGGTATGAGATGGGCGTGATGTCATCGAGAGCGCGCCCCTGTACTGGAGAGAGAATCATTGGCGGCAGTGGCGTGAGTGCGCTTGTAAGTGCGAGCGTTGGAGATTCTGCGTTGGATCCTGGCTGGGTAGTATGAGGGGGGGGGGGGGGGGCTACTGCGGGGCAGATCCTGACAGCCAGTGTTATTTTGCAATTAATATGCCACAGCCAATTTGGCCATTAATATGCTATGATTATTCTGCCCATTAATATACCACCCTCATCCCCCCTTTCCCAGTACTCACTTCCTGGCTGCTCCGGGTACCCAGCCATCTCCTCCGTGCAGTCTTCCCCCCTGCAGGAAGGAGGTGGGAAATACAGCCACCGGATATGACCTACTGCTATATTCGGTGGCAATGATCTTTAAAAATCGGCAGCCGAATCCAGTGGGCCTGGGTAGATACCTGTTTTGCTCTGCATTAAAGACATTGACAGATAGGCTCTCTGTAATAATGAGTGCCCACAAGCACTTGATGAAGTCCCTTATAACGAAACATGTCGAGTGTGCTGTCAGAAGGGGTGTACCAGGATGGCAACCTGGAAGGACAGAGTAGCGAAGCCACCAGTACACGAGCAAGGAGGGTGTCAAGATTGCTGTGAGATGGACCCACTCATAATGACTGTTTTGCTGGCTACATCGGAGTCTGTTCCTGCCGGTACTGCATGCATGATATGGACCTACCCCAGCCACCACCTTGGTGTCTAGTGGGAGGCAGCAGGGAGTCTGTGCGAGTGGCCTCAGTCTGACAGGGAAACTGTAGCCAATGCTCAAAGCGAACACTGGCTACGCCTCCGTGATGTGACACGTCACGTCGGTAGGTATCACAATCTTTTAGTAAGGATCCACATGGTCTATTTAGACCCTGATTGGATCTCTGCCATTGTGTTCCTGGCTACCGGGCCAGGAACAAAACACAATGTGTTCTATTTATCCCCCTTTTCAGCAAGGTAGAGTTTTTTTTAAAAAGGTGGATAAATAGAACCATTTATCAGGGGGTGGGAAGGGGGTAACAGAATTTAGTCTTGCCTAGGGCAGCACAAAACCTAAGCATACCACTGCGCCCAATACATATGCCCCATGTTTAATGTTAATATAAAGTAGTGCCGATGCTTATGTAAACATAAAACAAAAATATTTTTATATAATATAAAAATCGATTTTCAGTTAGTGTACTTTAGCTTCAGATTATTATGCTTTTAAAGAGAACATCCAATTGTGTTTTATATAACAGGATTCACAGTGATGTAAAGGAAGCTAATGGCACGGTTTAATGACTATATGGGTTTATAAGTGGATAACAACATTTGCTAAAATACTAATCCTAACATTTTAGCAAAGTCATGTGATAAGCACAATGGAGTCACTTGATAATACACTTTCTCGGTGTTGTAAAATGAAGGATTTTATATCTAAACACGCGGACATTGTATGAGGATATTTGGGATGGTTGTTTTGCCAACAAAAGTAACATTGCAAATTAATGCACGTTTAACATATAAAATCGAATTATTTTATATGTTAAAGCATGCATCTACAACTAGTTATACAAGACACACCAGTCCTCTCGAGGAGGAGGGGGTGGGGTTTGTTTATAATTTATATTTCATTATACAGGGACTGGGGGCCTTTGGTCAGTACCTGGACCCCACAGGGGGGGGGGGGGGCTTTTGTTTTGATTGGGGGACTTTGCTGGCAGAGATTTAATTTTATTACATGGGGTCAGTTATGGATGGGGGCAGGGATATAAAAATTAAGTTCCCAATATGTCCCGAATTTGTCTTGGCTCCAGAGGCACCATTTCAGGCCCAATGTTGCCGCATATTGAGTAGACCCTTATGTGTTTTCTGGGCAGCAGGGTTATGTTTATCTCATTTATCTGATTCAAGACTAGTTTGATCAGTCCTGTGGTAAATTCTCTTGAATTCTGGGAAACTAGTTGCCCCTTTTTAGACAGTGCAGGATGAATTTGCAATCTATCCTGCTATATTTAATTTTATTGTATTTTAAATTATTACAAAAATAACACATTACTGCTCAAGATTTTTGGCAAAAGTTCTAACATGTAAATTAATTGAAAAGGTAAAAGGTTTAGAGCCTTAATCTTGTTCAACCTCTTGCTTTGTTCACTCCATTTTTCGTGTACTCTGTTTAAAATGCTGTGGATGATATAATTATATAACTACTTTTCTTTATTCCCTTGCACCGACTATTGCACCATATGTGAATAAAGAAGTATTTACTGTGTCAGTCGCTCATTTTCGTTCTAAAAATAAACGTTCCTTTCTTTTAAAATTACAGATTTGCTTTACATATTTATTCATTTTCTAAATTATTTTTGATGGGTATTAACAGCGCTACTGTTATCATGTGATATTGTTTTCAATTCTAAGAACCATAATTTTTGTCGGCTTAAAAATGGTGGTAAATGGGTCAATGTATCAATATTGCAAGATCGTTCCATCAACGTATAAGGTAAGCGCAGCTTTTCTGACACAGTAAAAATCATATGTAGTTATTAGATAGCTTTATGTATTTTTTAATATCTTAACATCGAGAAATCTGACTATGCTGCAATTGCCACCTCTCTACTTCCCAGATCAGCACTATTCATACGTAACAGTCACAAGACAAAAGAACAATAATCACGCCCCTTTCCCGCATAGCAGCCAATCAGCGGGTAGCTTTTCAGTACACTCGTTGGTAACGAACAGGCCGATTCAACGGATGGGCCCACTTAGCTTTTCGACCCACCCTACAATTCACAAGCGACGATAAACTGAATTTCGCTGATAATATGCTACAGAGAGGTTTAAGAGTATTTTTAATTGTCGAAAGTGAAATCAACATAAATCTAGCACACGAGCACGGACTGTAACAAAGCGATAATTGTGTGAGGGATCCCCCCCCCCAACAGTACACGAGTGGAATGGTCGACTCTTATAAATAGAGGTTACACAGCACATGCTTGTAAGACATTGTGAGCGCAGGCAGTGGTTAAAGCAGTAGTTTCCGTCGGCATAGCAGCTGTTTGTCCTATAGTAACACATAAGGCGCTATACGCTGAAAGATAACTTAATATTCACTCAGCCTTATTAAACGTTCTGTGCTCATCACATAATAGCCCTGATAGTAACCTTTCTGGTTCGCACGAGCTTATTATGATAATATTGTGAGATTTTACAACGAATTGGTCTCGCTGAATATTGCTCTCAATAGCAATGGCTGTGTTCGTTTAGTTTTTTTTTTTTTCCCCACTTTGGCTGCTAAGCTCTTGTTAAGAGCGTATTCTGAGAAGGTCGTGTGAAAGTAATGCTGTAGTGTTGCTCATTAGTGACCATGAATGTGCCAAACGATTCTTACGTTTCCATTAAAGACATTAAGACCGGGCAGAAAAATTTAAATGTCGTCTTTATTGTCCTGGAGATTGGTAAGTTTGCTACCATTGTGCCTTTGTGCAGCGGGCACTAGGTGGCAATGTGATGCAGCAAGTGCCAGCGCTTTGTATGACAGACACGTGGGCACTGCTGATCCATTGCTGCAAGTCCTAATGTACTACATTAATTCGGTTCAAGTTAATTCATTAACTTCATATATTGACAGTCTACAGTTTAGTTGAACTTTCACGATCACCTGGTTACTAAATCAGTTTTTTTTTTCTTTTTCCGTTTCAATACAGGCAGAGTTACAAAAACAAAAGATGGGCATGAAGTGAGGTCGTGCAAAGTGGCAGATAAAACTGGCAGCATCACTGTCTCAGTATGGGATGAAATTGGAAGCCTTATACAGCCAGGAGACATAATTCGTTTAACAAGAGGGTATGTGTAGCAAAAATATATTTGCGATTGAGACCAGGGGACCTGTATTTTAATTTCAGATGCATTGAATTCAACTTATCATTCCATAGTTTGTTACACTTTGGCTTTTGCAATGTTGTGATTACGTCCTGTGATGCACAGTAAACTAGCCAGATAATCATAACTTGTAATTTAACCTAAAACACAGCTGGACTCATGTTAGCCGCCCCTGGAACATGCAGTTTTCCATCTATACCCATGAGAAACCGTAAAGGGATTCACACATTGTTTATGCTTATGAATCTAAAAAGTAAATAAAATGTTATTTGCATGGTTGTCAGACTTGTAAGCCAGTTAAGAGAAAACTAAACTATAAACTCCACTCTGTCGCGCATTTCCTGTCTGACATCATCTTGTGGCTTAATATGCGAATGATACATTTCCCACTGTAAGCAGTTCACTCTTATTTAAAGCCACAGGTGATGTCATAAACATGAGTCCTCCCATAAGTCTGTAGCAGTTTAAACTCCGATTTTCTCTTTGTGCATTTGTTTGTGATTCTGCTAATTTACAGGTCACTTTTTATGTCTTACATACAGTGCCTTAAATGTTAATATAGGAGTTGTTTGAAAAATGGATGCTTCACAATTAGTGCCATCTAATGCCCTTCCCTGATTGGTACTATTGATTAGTTTTTGTTATCCTCTTCTAATGAATGATTAGTGATGATGGGAGTTGTAGTTAACTGGAGTGCTGCAGCTACCTTATTAATGATGCAGTGTTCAATTTAAGCATTATTTATTGAGTTTGAAACATGCCTTAAATTGTGATATATATTCTATGTAACATTTTAAGGTTTAACGTTTTCACATTTACAGTTCGGGGTTAATGTTATGGGTTGTCGACTTCACCTGCTCAAGGCTACAGTGATGACCTTGTATGAATTGTATACAAAGTACATATAAACCAACCTCACTTCCTGTAGTGTTAATATGAGCTGTTATTTTAAAAGGAAGTAATCTGTAGCTTTTTTTGGCACCCATTCAAGAATTAGTACAAGTGTACACTACCTAAATTAAGCAATATGCAAGATTGCAGGTAATGTCTTCTAACAATTAAAGAGCCACAGATGGTATACTTGATGAAGAAACCTTTTATTTTTTGGGCTAACTGAATTCAATCTATTTTTAACCTATTGCTATGTTAGCTTATTGAGCAAAGTAAGAAAAGAAAAAAAAAACAAGGCATCCCTACTGAATGTTCTCCTTAACATGGCCTTTCATGTATGTTTCTGTAAAGTAACTTGTTTACTTTTCAGAATTCCAGTGCCGTTGCCCAAATGAATAGTGAGATTGGCCTAGTGTACATATTAAAATAAGTGACCATTAACCAGATGTTTAAAACTGTGTTTTGTAGATATGCATCTATGTGGAAAGGATCCTTAACTTTATACAGTGGAAGAGGAGGCGAGCTTCAGAAAATAGGAGAGTAAGTATCACTTTAGTTATGAAGATGGATTTATTTACTTTTGTGCTAATTTAAACAAATAGCTGCTCTTTGGTCAATCTTTTTATGATACTTGTTTTTTTTAAATCATTAGCGATTTCCCTTTGTGTGCTTTCCAAACCTATTGATTGGATTTCTTTTTTCCTTTTTTAAAATGTATCCATTTTGCCTTCTGTCCATTAGGTGACAATATAGCACATGCATGATCTATGTAGTGTGGTAGCAAACACATAAGATAGAGTTTTGTGTAGTCTGCCATCTGACATCACCTTTCTTATTGTACCTCAGGGTTATGTCACATTCATGAGACGGCACACGTTTAAATTAACATGTTTTTTTGTCTCTACATTTGCTTAAAGTAAGTGTGTTCAATTTAGAAGACTGAAGCTTTAAGTTCCATTCTTTTCTGGCAAGCAGTGTATTGGGCAAAAACAAGTAGAATGTTCTTAATGAAATAAAAACAGATGCCCTATTCGGTTGTGTGTAGTTCAAAAGGAACTGAAATAGCTGCACAGGAATGCAAACGGGTAAGGTGGTCTTGCCACGTTTTTCTACGATCTTCCCTTTTTGAATAATCCACATCCAACTATAATCATGAATACCTCACAGCATAATGCATGGTAGAGATAAGCCAAACCGTGGACGGGCAATATGCTGTAGCTTACAAAATGGAGCAAAGTTGGAAGTTCCTATTGAGAAGATGAACATTTAGGAGATAATGGGAGAAGCGTGTCAATGGAATGGAGGGTGTTGTTGGGGGATGAAATTATAACACAGATGAAATGTGGTTTGGGAACAGTGGTAATAATCTGATAACCAGTATTTTAGAAACTGTAACAAAGATAAGGTAACCAGAGTAAAGATGGAGGGAAATGGTAGTGCTGAGAAACCTAATCAGCTGGGTATAAACACGATGTTCAAGCAGCTAAATTGTCCTTTTACTTGCGTTCATATCTGATGGATGTTTGTGCCAGAGATGGCTTTAAAGATAGATGGAACATTTCAGTTCTCAAGGAAGTTGTGAAGAAAGCAGCCAGACGGATGGCTAGAGATGTTAGCGTAAGAATTTGTCAAATAAATATTTGGCGCGCATGCGTGTGTAGGGTTTAATTTTCAAGTCTGCAATAAGAGAGATAACAAATTAATTTTGAAGCCTTTGAGCTTCATAAATGTTTAGAAAATCATTGTAATCCTACTAAATTCATATATCACTTAATACTGGATCTGCATCGCCTGAATATAGTTTTAGTATACAAACTGTCAAATGGCTGGTTATGTATAAATATCCACGCATGTATCAGGAAGAGGGGCAGTTGCCAGTATCTTAAGTGATCCCCCCTCCCAAGATGTGGGAATTGATTTGGCCAACCATTTTGTCAAAGGCTGTCCTCTACTTTTCAGGTGCGGTTCTACTCCTGTTTGCTTATACATACATGGGTTGTACCTCTGCAGCCCACAAGAGCATGCCAGGGCATATGGCAGTAACTTGTAATATAGATTAAGGCACATATTCACAGTGCCACTACTAGATGGCAACACTTGCCGCTGAGTGACTTTATGGTTGGATTTCCATTGAACTTGCCACCTGTTGCCAAACTACAAATCCCTTAATGCTGATGTAGCCCAATGAGAAGTTTGGTGACATGAGTATTGTATCTCAGCAGCAGTTTCAATGATGCAACAGCACTAAAATCTGCAATCAAGCAAAATTTCCCACAGGTTGATATATTCTAACAGACAAAACTGGCATTTTTTCCAAGGTGTATGGCTTTCTTGCATTTAATTTAAGATGTTGCCTGTGCCTACAGTTCTATAACTATCAATTTAAACTGATTAATCCATTATATTCATTTGAATATGACTAGATTTAACACACAGTATAGCTACAAACTCATTATTATTTTTTTTTACCAGTTTTTGGCATTATCTGGGATAGACAACCAGCTTTCACATTCATGTGTTAAACCTCTCAGAATGAACTAATTTCCTTATTGTGTTATTGACTTCATGTTAAAGGACTGACAGCATGGCAAACTGAAGTCCTCTATTTATCCACAGGCAAGGTACGGTGCAGGCAGCCGCAATGCGAGCTTCCACACACTACCCTGACCGGAGGGACCACCCTCTCTAGGGCTTTGAAAAGGTAATTGAACCTCCATGCTAGATTAGGACTGAAGCAGTTGCAGTCTTTGAAACTGTGTCCCAATGGCTGGCCAATGTGCATGGTGGCAACTGTTAATTTCAGTCTGTGTAGAGAACAGAACCCTTTTAACCAAAACTCTGTTCTTGAATGCTTGTCTGTGATTTGCCTTGAAGTGGGATGAATCTAAAGTGTTCTCTGCAACAGACACCAATTTAGAATATCCTCCCTGAAACCCCATGACTGTAATTAACTTTGGTGTCCTAAAAATACACTGGTGGTTCCCTGGCAACCGTGAGCACATGACCAGTGAAATGGAATTGTCAAGTAGTTTCAACCTTACAACAATATGACTGATGTTAATCAGAAGCTTTCGGGGGAAGGTTTGTAATATACAATTTTATACATATTCATAAATACAAAACAATAAATCATGCTACTTTATTGGATTAATAACCCCATTATGATATCTCAGTTGGCAGTGTGTGTAATGTCTGAATTCAGGGTCTCTAATGTTCTTAAGGCACATGTTACAGGATAAAGCAGGGATGACTTAACTTTTGGCACTTCAGGGATTTGTACACTACAATTCTCATATATAGCCTACCAATGTCTGCATCATGGGACAGGTAGTCAACAATTGCAGCAGGGCCATTGCTGGTGAATAAGAGCAACCTGTGTTTCTGCTGAGCCAAAATCAGTCTCTTCAAAGGATGCCTTCTCTTATAATTTTCTGTTTTTGACAAGGACATTATGTATTTCTCTTAGCTTCTGATTTTTTATGAATTTTCAGGCCTTGGTATGTACTTTGTCATACTCTGGTTCCATTAATGTCGCAACCTCTTATTACCTTCAGGTTTTGCATGGTTTATTCAGAGCTGCCAAATTTTAGTGAACCAAATCCAGACTTTTCCGGTCAACAGTCAAAACCTAATCAAACAAAAATGGTAAGTTATGGAGCATTAACCCCTTAGTGGCAGAGGCAGTTTTTTGTATTTAACTAAAAATTTTCTTGTTTAATGTACCCACACATTATATACTGTTTTTATTGCAATAAGTTCTTAAGATGCCATTATTTTTATAATTTCTTATAATTTACTATAAATAATCATCATAATTTGATGAAAAACTGAAAAACTTTCTAGATTTGACCTGAAAAATCTTTTACACAAATACAAACTGTAATAAGACTCGGTCTAAATAGTTTAAAAATTGTATCCAGAGTTAGAAATATTCTGTTTACATGTTTTTGTGTGTTTTTTTTTGCAAGTTATAGGGCAATAACCTAAAGTAGCCCCAGTTTATCAACTTTAACTTTGGGATAGGGTGTATTTAATTTACTATAGTGTGTTTTTAATGCTTTATTGGAATTTCCAATTAAGTGGTCAGATTAGTGGAAGATAAAGAAAATTAAACTTTACAGAATAGGATTAAGATGTACCATTTACTACATCCCAGAAAAGGTCCCTATAGTTTTATAAAGTTCATGACATGATTATATTTTTTTTTTCAGGGAGCCAATGATCAAAGCAATATCTCATCTGTCAACAATATAGGTAGGATACCTGTTTAATTTGTTTTCCTAAACAAGGTTTTTGTGTCTTGCAATGCATTGTAATAGTTTTCATAGCAAATTAATGAAGTGACATTTTATCATTAATGAATGAGTACTGCACCTTAAATCACAAAATGGCTGCAAATCCTCTCTGGTGTCTTGGCCAATATAAAAAAAAATATAGTGTAACAGGTATAGTGGGTTGTAATAAAATCCTGTAGCAATAATATGTACAGAACAGCAGTCATAGTGCAAAGTGATTCTGTGGTTGTGGCCACTCACTTATTCCTGAGCAGGCTTACTGCTCATGTACTTCACTTGCATCTGAGACCCCTTGGGTCCCTGTAGTACCCTTTTATGTGTCAGAGTACCAGGTTACTCGGGGATGAGCCAAATGGCATCAATAGAAATCTACTTCAATACAAAGACAAATGCAGTATCTTGCATGAGTGTCCAGTGGCAGGTAGCAGGGACTGTTGACAACTGGTTATGCCTGCATGGTTCACAGTGAAGTTCGAAACAAAAAATGGTATGTTATAAAGTTATTATAAATTATACACCATTTCATGCTCATTCAAATGCCACTATTTTTAATTTATACTTATACAATGGAAGTACAAGTGGGAAAATGTTTAGTGGTTCTCTAAACTGTGGTGGTTGTGTGGGTAGGTCTGGTGGGAAAGTACCTTTTCTAGAGCTTGTCGGTAAATCATATTTTGTAAGCGTGCAAGGTTCTCTAACTCGTCTATCAGTCTGGCCCTGTTCATCTAACATAGTATGTAGTTCCCCTTTTATGCTCTGTACAAGTGCTATGTAAATTGTTGGTGCTATATAAATCAATGGTAATCTATTTCATCCAACTTGAACACTAATTTTCTGGTCAAACCCACCTAGCTTCAACTGTCTCAAATTCTGTTACCACCTCATGTGTCTCCTGTCACTCTAGATCAGTGGTTCCTAAACCAGACCTCACGGACAACCCAGTAGTCCAAGATTTAGGGATTACCCAGTTGTCTTAGGTGTTTTTTTTTTCCCCCCCCAAACCTTAGACACAACTGGTTAATCCCTAAATCCTGGACTATTGTGTGAGCCTTGAGGACTGGGTTGGGAACCACTGATCTAGATTCTAAGCTTGTGAACAAGGTTCTCTACCTCCTGTATCGGTCTGTTCCTGTTACTCTAACATTATGTAGTATCTTTAACGTTTCTTGCAACGTAAATTCAACACTATCTAAATAAATGGTAATGTAATTGCCCCACTTTATTTCTAGCCTGATACTCATTTGTAATCTAGTCATTACTAACCAGGATTACAGCTTTGAGACGTTTCTGTCAATTTTTCATACCAATCTGCTTGCGTGTTCATTCTTTAGTGGTGTTTCTTCTGTTTATCTAACCAGAGTTTTTTTTTTGTTGTTCTTCTTCAATGTAGGTAACGGTTCCCTGACAGGTTCTGGGTCAGGATCTTCTTACAACAATCATGCACCATCATATAGCAGCAATGGACGTGCAAATGGACGTGGGCCTGGAAATGGCCAAACAAGCTTATCACCAGCTCAGCCTGTGTTGGCAGCTCTAAGCAATGGAAGAGACCCAAGGAGAGCAAAGAGATGACTTGCTACTTCCTGTACATTATAACTCCATTCTTTACTTGAACACTTAGTGCACTTTTATTTATGGTTAAATGTGAAGCATTTATACCCCCTGGATGTTGCAACAACCTTCAAATCCCCCTGACTGGACTTTATTTTTCTTATATGTAAAATGATCACTCCTGCAAGTGAACTGAAATCAGTGGGGTTGAATGGCAATAACACAAAACCACAAACGACATATTTACTGACCTGTTGTGCAATTCCATAATGGACCAAATCATATTGTCAAGCCACCATTCTAAGGGGGACCCAGCAGTTAGCGTTTAAACTCCTGTGGTTTCCAGACCCCTTTTTGTTCTACACAGCTGGAGCAAGGGGCATGGAGATATAGTTTAAGAACACCTGAAGGTCTACTTCATGGCTACTGTGGTCTGGTAGCTCAACATATTACTTTTGCATTGTGTAAAGGCAAAATTGGTTATCCCCATTACCTGCTATCTTTGTACCAGGTGTTTGATATGTTTCAATTCTTTAACAGCTGTAATCAGGCTTTTTTTTTATTTTTTATTTAGTAATTGTGCCTAACATATTTGTTGAAGGAGCATTGTTAAAATCGTGTTGCCTTGTGGATTGGTGCCCATCATCTCTGTACTGACATCCTCAGTTGTAAAACTAATGGAAACAACTGCATCATTTAATTAAAGAAAATAAACCACTGATTTCAGTCGGTTTTCTGTCATATTCATGGTGGGTTTTTTGATACAAATAAATGTAGAATTTAACGTGTGGGTTGTCAAATTGTAGCATTTGCCCATTTCTGCCCTTTTATTGTTGCAGCCACATCCCTTGCCATTGCGCCACGTTTAAGCACCCATAGCACTTGGAGCAGCACCCACTTGTCTTGCCAGAGCATCAGTATTGCACTCAGGTCTTGCAGTACAATATTGTGTCAATATTTATTTGGGTCAAGTAAGGTGATGTCTTAGAAAGTGAAGACCCTTATGTGTAAGAAATTGCAACCACTTGATGTGAAAATTGTCAGATGGAAAAGACATGCACTACTGTTCCAGTAAGAGCGCCTTTGGTGCAGTAAGACCGGACTGGGTTAGTTATCCACACACTAGAGAAGAACATTCTGGGTTGTGGGGACAGGACCAATATTGTTTGCCTTTTCCCTATAAACGACTGTGGACTACCTGTGTTTAACTGATATTCTAGTTAATTGAAAAATAACATGTGCAACACAGTAAGGATTCTTAAGCAATCAAATGGAAACCAAATAGGATACAGCACTAAAAGTAACTGACATAACAAATGAAAAATAGAATGTAGTACTGAAGTGTGAAACGCCCAACTAATCCCCACTATAATGCAGTTCTCTGGATCCACAGAATCACATAGCAATATAAGCCAGATCTCGAGCATTGGCCGTTAAAGTCTGATTTAATGCGGAAGTCAAATCAGTGCCTGGATGGCTCCATGGGAGCCTTTGCAGGACTGCGATTTAGCCACAACTAGGATGTAATGGGGGTTTACCTGTGTGTTCATTTTCCAATTTAGATGTACAAAAATAAAGGTTCCTTGACAAAACTAACATATTTTGATAAATGTTCAGAAAATACACAGAGACCATGTAAACCTCTACTGACACCAGGGCTGGTGGAAGGATTTTTTGCTACACAGGCGAAAGTGCTTTTTGGTGCAATCTCTGTTCTCTATCACTCTTCCAACCCCTCCCCTGTTCGCCCCCCCCCCCCCGACAGACCCTGAGAGGGGGTGGATCTCACCGGGTGCGAGGTACGCCTCCTCCCCATGAAGCAGAGCAGTGTCTGGGGGAGCCGAGCAGCATGAGCTCGGTGTGTAAAACATGTTTTTTTATTTTTTCCCCTTTGCATAATACCTGAGAGATTACGTCTCACTGAAAAGGGTAATTTTTTAGTGTGCCTAGTGTTGGTTCCAGCGCACAAGTTCACTTCACTTTCTTTGTTTACACATGAAGCTCAGTAAGTGCTGCTCGTGCTCCCCGTGCTTAGTAATGAATCAGGGCGTCGGATTTCCTATACCCTGCATTATCACTCCACAATGGGAGCGCGAGCAGCACTTACTGAGCTCCATGTGTGTTTTACACACCAAGCTCATTTTGCTCGGCTCCCCGTGAATCAGACACCGCTCTGCTTCATGGGGAGGGGGCGGACCGCGCACCCGGTGAGAACCGCCACCTCTCAGGATGCTCCACTCCGGCCATGTAGAGGGCTGGTGAGGGGAGATAATCTCCCCAGCTAGTGCCTCTACCGGCATTTCCCCATGCCCCTTAGCCTTAGCCTTAGCCTCTCCACACTGCGGTGCCCTAAGGCGGCTGCCTAAGCAGCCTTACAGTGGCGCAGGCCCTGAATGACACATACTTGCTAATGCCTGTGTGCAACATAACATACACAGGGGATGGAGAGAACCAGTCATGAGATTTCTTCTGCCACAAAGCACTGTGCAGTCAAATGGCAGCCCTCTAATTTTTGGCTTCCAATGGGCTGGATGACTGGAGCAGAATCAGTGCACGTTCCAATGGTGGTTTTAATTCGGTAGAAGTTTTCTTCTGTATCATTAAAAATATTTTAGAGTTTAGTCCCTCTTGTAAGATATACAAACGGTTTATAGACTGATAGTGTGTAATAAGTAGTTACCTTAGCAGCAACCTATGCAATTTTTACAAATCAGATCACACAATTATCCTAATGCTAAGAAATAAAGGCAGGAAGGATTAGGGAAAAAAAGAACAAACAAGTTTCATAGACAAGGAAATTCAATTAGAAAGTAACTATGTAAAAAAAAAAATGAAAGGGGAGGATTAAAGGAAACTATTTTAGCGTCCAGATTGTTATCAAGTACATTTCAATGCAGTCTCATTGAGCATTTTTATTTTTCCCCAACAGCTTTTAAATGTAGATGAAAAAATGAGAGAAAAATCTATGAACTAGATTTAATTAAGGGTGATAAGGTTTAGCGCTCTTTGACTATTATTTTCATGAATACGACATAAGGAATGCCAAATCTCGGTACTATGTAATAAATCTAGATTACTGCTTTGTTTAATGACTTGATGTTTAGTTAAAATGCCAAAGATTCTAATATACTGAAATCAGAGACTTATTTTCAGCATCAAATTGAAGACTTTAATTTAAAATTAGATTTCACCCCAATATGATACCCTACGAAGAATGCCATTACTGAATGTAGACATTTTTATTTAAACATCCATGGATACAATATCTGGATTGCAACCTTTTCAGGTGATATTCATTATATTATAAGACATTGACATGGTTAATGTGGATATGTCAAGTTTGTACCATAATCAGGATGATTTAGAGCAGTACAATTATTGCTTAATCAGTGTGATGAATATGATGGGACACCTGTAAAATGTCTCCTTGAAATGATTAGCATAATACTTATAAAGAATGATTTCAGATTTGATCATAATTATTATTAGTACTTCCTACAAAGGTGAAGGACTGCAGAGAATTCTTCTATGAACCTATCAAACCAGCAGTGCGGTATTTACCGCGAGGCATCCTAGGTGGATGCCTAGGGCGGCAAATTCGGGGGGCGGCCCCCCAACACTGAAAAAAAATGCATGGGGAGCCTGATCGCGATGTTTGGGCTGTCCGTGCATTTTTTTTTTTAGGAGGCGGAGTGATGACAGGTCACGTGACCCGGCGCTCTGAAGTCAGTTGCGCGCTGGGTCACGTGCCCTATCTACACTCACCACGGGGAGCCGAACAGGCAGCATTGTAGGAAAACATGCTGCTTGCCACTAGCCACCAGGGATCAGGGTAAGTCCTGGGGTGAGGGGGCATGTAATGGAGTGATGATGACATATAATGAGGGTGATGGGGACATGTACTAGCGGTGATGGAGGCATGCAATGGGTGTGATGGGGGCATGTAATGGGGGTGATGGGGGCATGCAATGGGGGTGATGGAGGCATATATATAATGGGGGTGATGGGGGCATGCAATGGGGGTGATGGAGGTATGTGATGGAGTCATGTAATGGGGTGATGTGGGTAATGGGGTATGTCGTGCGTGGGTAGGGGTGTGCCCAAATTTTTTCTGCCTTGGGAAGCACAAAACCAAGATACACCACTGCAAACCAGACAAATCTATTTACACGACTGTATCAGAAGACGTATATTTTGCAATATGTCATTGTTATGCAATTATTATAAATGCAAATACAAATAATGTCTGTTTAGAGCATTCAATTAAAGGGATACACCTATAATTATAATATTATGATATGAATTATCCTGGAAAGGTACATTAAAATGTTTCCATGTTTTCAAGTACATCCTTATTATGTTACCATTACCCGATTTAATGGTACCCATTTTATCTACCTCAGTAGGATGACGGACTAAGTCAGTCAACGCTGAGAACTAAACATATTCTACAGCTGACACATTAGCCTTTTGAGCTATAAATCAAAGCATCTCACAGAATGTACAGTATCTCTCCAACCGCCCTTTATATGTCATGACTTATATATTACTTTGACACTTCATCATGTTGAGAACGCATGCAAAAACAGCTTTTTTCATAACAAGTCGGGCACATTTTAAGCTGTACTCTAAATGACAATAAAAGACTATATTGCATATTTAGAAAGATTCATTTGTAATAGTGTATTTCATATTTCAAACCAACCCCATTATCCAGGGGGGAAATGTACACTTTACCCAATAGGTCTATTGAGGCTTTAATCCAAGAAATAATGGAGGTCTATGCGAAAAACATATACAGGGAGTGCAGAATTATTAGGCAAATGAGTATTTTGACCACATCATCCTCTTTATGCATGTTGTCTTACTCCAAGCTGTATAGGCTCGAAAGCCTACTACCAATTAAGCATATTAGGTGATGTGCATCTCTGTAATGAGAAGGGGTGTGGTCTAATGACATCAACACCCTATATCAGGTGTGCATAATTATTAGGCAACTTCCTTTCCTTTGGCAAAATGGGTCAAAAGAAGGACTTGACAGGCTCAGAAAAGTCAAAAATACTGCAATTATTCGCAGTTTGCCAGGGAACAGCAAAAAGCATTTAAAATGGACACATTTAAAAATGGCTGCCGCAGCATCAGTTTGGTTTATTGGTGCATCTCTTTAGGCTTTAGTGCTGCATGGAGAAACCACCGGCAAGCTGGGGGCCCCTCCAGCTTAAGGTATTCTGTGTCCCCCTGACATGAATTTGATGCAGTACTTGCCAGACTCCCCAGCTTTCGCAGGAGAACGGAAGCTGGCATGTACCAAGATGGAAGCTGGTGCCATTAGTAAGAAGTGAGCTACCATTCCATAGCTCACTTCTAGTACCTCTATTCCCACTTGAGTACCTCTATTCCTACTTGAGTAGAACAAATGATAAAATATAAAAGGGCTTTCATATTTTATTGATTGTAGGACAGGGCCATGGAAGTAAATGCATACCAGCCCCGTAGCATTGCATCATTATACCAGCCCCATAGCATAACATTATTATTTTCCTGTTCATAAAAGGGAAAACCATGCATTTTAAAGAAGCACATTTGAAGAATATATTATTGATATATAAAACATATGTAAAAGAACATAAGGCTTTATAAATAAATAGTCATTTCTGGTGGAAAGTTGTCAAAGTGGAGCAATCAGCAAAAACAATTCTTTGATGACTATATTTAGACCTGTTTTTCTTTTATTTGCCCCATACCCGGAACTGTTAAAGAACAGTTATTAGTTCACAATCTGCCAGCCACATGCATGTCAAAATCTACCTAATAACACAGCCTGCCAGCCACTGGCATGTCGAAGGACTCTCACATAAATATAACATGAAAAGATATAATTGCTTCCAACAAAGACCTCAACATAAATATAAATGTAATAATAATATTATAACATAGAAATAAAATATATAATTGCCTGAGCCCTAGAGCCCCACCTCCATATCATACCCCCCACAGAAACATTAATTTAATAATATTAAAATATATAATACAAATCTATAATTGCCTCAGCCCAAGCCCCCAACCTCCACAATATTAACTTGAATATATGTGGAGGGTATGAAGAGGAAGCTCACCTCTATGCTGAGGCAATTTTATATTTGAATTACATCTATAAATATTATTAAATGGCATCAGCCCAAGCCCCCCATCTCCATAATATTAGCTTAATTGTATTATACAGTAGGGCAGGGGTCAGAAGCAAAGTCTGTGAGGTCATGGCAGGCCACATTCATCTATTGTACAATAAAAAAAAAATATATAGAGACTTTTCTGATCACAGAGAGAGATTTCACAGTAGATAAAGCCAGGTCTTGAATTGTGGATCATCTCTCCGCAAACCAGATTTAAATATAATTGGTGGGCGTGATGACTTGATGTAGATGTGGACATGCCAGAAGAGGTAGGGACCTGTACATAACCTGAGCCGCGCAAACTCACCGATGTAAGCTGCGGACAAACGATAGCGGAAAACCCTTTATCCTCAACTTTATTAATTTGAATGCACCAACCACACCGCTACATCAATACATGTTGAAGACTAAACTGGATCTCAACTGGCTTCTCCTGAGAAATCCTCAGATAAATCAGATGGTGCCCGACACAAGATAAAATCTACTGGGCACATAAGGACAGCAGGCTACAAGCTACAAAAGAATTGAACTTGGTTGTAGGACAAACAAGATCAGTACACCAAGAATATATACGAACGGTGCTTCCACTAAAGTATCGGCATGGATGACAGGATGCTCAAATCCTTCAGCGAAACGATAAGTATACAAGATACTGTTGGTGTTGTGCTATATGAAATTCCGTTTTTCTCTCTCTTCTCTATCCTTCCTAACGACATCCTAACTTGGTGTTAATGAATTAGTGGCTCTATTGGGGGAGTGAGATAGAGAGAGGGAGAAGATAGTACTAGGATATTGGGAATTTAGACTTATTTTTCAATTAAGGGATTTTGTCTGCCCTCTACCCTAATTACTGCCACTAAGAAACCCAGTAAACCCAAGGAAAGGGATAGAGAGAAAAAAGAGGCGCCTGTCTCAGCAAAGAGAATGTCTGGTTTCTTCTCACCTGTGAATACTAGGTAAAAAACTGACAAAGGTTCCGAAGTACTCAGCTCTTTTCTCTTGGAGGGCCCAGTATTGGGGCAAGAAATCCCTACCACAATAGCTCAAAATTATGTCACTGAGCAATTGGAAAGCATTACGAGGCATATAAGCGGTAACTCTGCTGAAATTAAACAGGATTTAAAGGAGCTGGGAGACAAAATTCTCCAGGTTGAGGAAAAACTTTAAACTGTGGACTCTAAGCTCCTCGATCTGGGGGAAGCCAAACAAGAATCAAAAATTCACGATTAAGAGGATAGATCCAGGCAAAATAATTTATGATTCAGAAATATCCCAGAACCAGTCTCTCAAGAACAACTGAAGGACTTTCTGATTTCTTTCTTCAAGGAGCTAGGAGTAAATATTGGAGATCACCGGGCTAATATGGAGCGAATCCATAGGTTGTTTAGACCAAAAGCCCTATCTGCGGACTTGCCCAGAGATGTAATAGTCACTTTTCATTCGTATTGTTTTAAGTAACCAAATACTGTGTGCAAGATTGATAAAAAATGATATAAATTATACCTTCAAAGAAATACAGATTTAGAAATAAGCTTAGAAAGCAAAAAGCACCATATTTTTTTTAATGTGCCCTTTAATAAAACAATATTGGAGTTCGATTCATAAAATAATAAACACAATTACAGATTAATTTACACTTCTAACCCCTGAAATTTGTTTATTTAAAAAACCTCCACCAAATTTACCCCCAAACAAATCAATTATATTAAAACATTTATTAATTGAAGCCAACGCTTTAATACCCAAATATTGGACATCTACAAATATCCCATCCATTACAGAAGTCTTAAATTTGGCAATCGAAAATAAAAGATGTGAATTGTTTTTTAGACAAAAAACTATAAAAAAAAAAAGTACAGTCTGTGGTGATGCCCCCCCCCCCCCCCCAGTCGACCAACATGATTTTTAAATTTATTGTTACTTTTATTTTATTGCATTTTTATATATTTCTATTATCTTCTGTACATTTACTTTTGATATTATATTAGTTTTTATATTTTATGTAAAAATATATGTGTGTATATATATACCGTATTTATCGGCGTATAACACGCACTTTTTCTCCCTGAAAATAGGGGGAAAATGGTGTGTGCGTGTTATACGCCGAAAAAAAAAAAAATCTAAAACTTACCTCGTTCCTGCTCTGTCCCCCGGTGCTCTGAAGCTGCGTGGCTGTGAGGGAATCGCTGTGCGCTTCCCTCCAGCCGTGCGGTCAATAAAGTGTGTTTTTTTAAAAACAAACTTTATTGTTCCGCGCAGCTGGGGGGGAGCTCACAATGCTTCCCTCACAGCCACGCAGCTTCAGAGCACCGGGGGACAGAGCAGGAACGAGGTAAGTGCTGGGGTCTGGGGAAGGGGGGGGGGGGGGAGGGTGGCATAACCAGCATACTAAGGGGCAATATCCTGGCATATTGGGGGCAATATTATGGCATATTAAATGGTATATTGGGGGCAATATCATGGCATATTAAATGGCATATTGGGGGCAATATCCTGCATATTAAATGGCATATTGGGGGCAATATCCTGGCATATTAAATGGCAGATTGGGGGCAATATCATGGCATATTAAATGGCATATTGGGGGCAATATCCTGCATATTAAATGGCAGATTGGGGGCAATATCCTGCATATTAAATGGCATATTGGGGGCAATATCCTGCATATTAAATGGCATATTGGGGGCAATATCTGGCATATTAAAATGGCATATTGGGGGCAATATCCTGCATATTAAATGGCATATTGGGGGCAATATCCTGCATATTAAATGGCATATTGGGGGCAATATCCTGGCATATTAAAATAGCATATTGGGCTTCAAAGTTTTTTATTTGAAATTTAAGTTTTTTTTCCTGAAATTTCCTTCTTAAAATGAGGTGCGTGTTATACGCCAACGTGTGTTATACGCCGATAAATACGGTATCTTTTTTCTTAAGTATTATGGATGTATATCATGTTATTGTTATTTCCCCCATATTTTAATCTATATTCAACATTTTTGTTTGTAATTTCTGTAACTGTTTATGTCTTTTGAAACTTTATTATTGAAGAGAAAGCTAAAAGCGTGTAATAGAAATGTAAAATTGGTAGATGGTGATACTTACATACATAAACCCTAAACAAATAGGTAATCATTTCAATGCCTATTATGAACAACTGTACAATTTAATAAAATATAGTACATTTTATTTTGCCCCACAGAATATGCCATTGCATAATTTTGGCAATTAAAATGAGTCACTTTTCCATTAACATATACAGCCAGTTAAAATATGCCACCGTTTGCCCAGTAAAATATTTCCCAGCCAGGTGCCTATTAAATTATGCCACTGCTAGTTTGCCCATTAATATGCCACTGTTAATGTGCCCATTAATACGCCACTGCTAGATTACCCATTAATATGCCACTGTTAATTTTCCCATTAATATGCCACTGTTAATCTGCCCATTAACCCCTTCGCGACAATGGACGTGTCAGGCACGTCCTGCCGGGAACTCCGTTTATGAATATGCCACTGTTAGTTTATCTAATATTGCCCATGAATATGCCACTGTTAATTTGCCAATTAATATGCCACTATTTGTTGGCATATTTGTTTGGCTTTTGTCTGACCTCTATCCTGGCTAAAAAAAAAAGCCCCATAGTTTCTGTGATATCAAATCATCATATTAATAATGTCTGGTCCCCCACCTTAAACTTTGCATACTATGCAGGCCCCACCTTAAAAAAATTGGAATGCGCTGATATACTGCATTTTTATGAAAGCATAGTGAATATATTTGAAGAAACTGGCATTTAAAAACATCTGAAACCCATTAAATGTGTTCTCACTTTTCAAACATTTGTACTTTAGACTGTATATTCTTATACAGTTTAAAGAGGGGGGGAGGGGCTAGTGCTTCACTTTAAATACATTTTCGCTTTACATACATTGTCTGGACCCATTGTGTATGTTATGTGGTGTATGCCTGTACACAGAGACACACACACATAGGCCACATTTTTTGTTGTTGTTTTATAAACGACTGTGACTTTATATAATGTGATATCATCAAAAAGTGCCACTTTAGACAGAATCCATTGCTGTGCCATAATAAAACTGTTATAATTTAATTCACCAACGTAACAAAAGGGACATTTAATAAGATTATAATATATTATTTTATTTTTAGTTGGACAACCACTTTAACATACCAAAGCCTCTCTCACAACTACACAGAATCCAGTTACCACATCATCTAAACAGTATAATACACCCACTGGTATTCAGATTATATCATAAGAAGAAGAAAAGAAAAATCTTAAAATCCATAGCAGGGCTGTCAGCAAAAAGGATTGAGATTCTGCAAGGCACACGCAAACAATACAGAATTCCTATGTGGGATCATCACACAAGTGTCATTTTGTCACAGTTCACTGGCACAGAGTACCTTATTTTCACAGCTAGTAATTTCTAAATGAGTGTCAGTTTTTAGCCCTTCTGGCTAGGAAGATAGAAAAGATATATAACAAACACAAGTATTACTGACAGGCATGTTAAACACAGGTGCATATATGGATTTTAAAGCTGCAGCTGCATTATGGTAATGGATGTGATTTCCCTGTTACTGTCAAGAATCACTTACTATCTGCTACATTTTTTACATTTTTTGGGGTTTTCTTATGGCTTTTTCTTCTTTCTGTTATGATGCCAAATGACTATTAACAGCTTGGCTTGACTTCCCAGAAGTTTAACACTTAACTAAGCCAATATATCATTGTGCTCACGTCAATCTACTTATTTATTACTTTATTCTCTTATGTGATGATGTTAGATGAAGTGCATCTTCTAAAGTGTATTATAAAAATATTTACTTTCAGCACTTACCATTCCTAAATTAACAAACCATAAATAAAAGAAACATGCTACATAAAAATGTATGGTTGTTTAGTTTATTTTTCACATTTTGGGTTTAGAAACAGGGGATGGGATGGTTAATTGCGGCTGCATCACTGTGACCTCCCATGCGATGGCCAGTTCATCGGGCGAGAGCTCATCGCCAGATCTTTCTTTGCGGGACAGTTCATTGTGGGATTACACAAAGTGTGTGTGTGTATGGGGGGGGGGGGGGGGAGGGGTTAATGTTAGTATTAGGGTTCAGGGGGTTAGTGTTAGTATAAGTGTTCGGAGGATTAATATTAGTATTAGGGTTCGGGGGGTTAGTGTTAGTATTAGGGTTCGGGGGTAGTGTTAGTATTAGGGGTATTAATGTTTGGGTTAGGGGGTTAGTATGGGGGATCGAGGTCACATTTAGGGGGGGGGGGGTAATTTATTAGGGGGGTGCATGTTTGTAAGTCGCTTACATTGTCCGTGTTGACTTTCACTCCTGACAGTTCAGTGTTCAAACTGCCATGCTGAACTGTCAGCAGTGAAGCAGCCGCAATCAAATGTCCTAGACAGGGCTGATGCAAGGATTTTTGCCACCCTAGGCGACCCCTTACTTTGCCACCAATTGGCCCCGCCCCTCCCCTTATCCCACCAACAGCCAGACAACAGCACATCAATCACGCAATAGTAAATACAATCACGCAGTCGGTTGCACATAATTACACACACAGGGAGACAGTCACACACACACATACAGAGAGACAGTCACACACATAGAGAGAATCTCACATATACACACAGCGACAGTCACACACACACAGAGACACTCACATATACACAAGCGAGCAGGGTTTTTTTGTTAAAGAAAAAGTACATTTGTTACTGTGTCCCCCTGTCTGTCTCCTCTCCCTCCTCATGTCTGTCCTTCTCCCATCCTTCCCCATGTCATTCTCTCTCTCCCTTACCATGCCTGTCTCACTTTCCCATCTCCCCATTGTGCTTCTCTGCACCCATATCTGTTATCCCTCCCCCATGTTTGTCCTCCCTGTGATGATCTGTTCTTGCCTTCTCTCCCATGTCTGTGGTCTGTTCCCCCTTCCCTCCCATGTAGGTGGTCTCCTCCCTTGCATGCCTGTGGTCTTTCCTCTCTCCCATATCTGTGGTCTTTCCCCTTTCCCTTCTCTCCCATATCTATGTTCATTAACCTCTCCCTTCCATGTCTGTGTTCTTTCCCCCCTCCATTCCCTCCCATATGTGTGTTCTTTCCCCCCTCCGTTTCCTGTCCGTGTTCTTTCCCCCCTCCATTCACTCCCATGTCTGTGGTCTTTCCCCCCTCCATTCCCTCCCATGTCTGGTCCCCCCCCCCCCCCCCCCCTCCATTCCCTCCTTTGTCTGTGGTCTTGGCAAGTAGTTGAGGAGCCAACTCGAAAGCAGGCTATATTAGACTTAGTGTTCACAAATTGAGATTTGTTATCAGATATTACAGTAGATGAAAGTTTAGGATCTAGTGATCACCAGTCAGTGTGGTTTAATATAAAAACAGTGACGCAGTTATAGCACACAAAAACAAATGTTTTATATTTTAGAAAAACCGACTTGTCTAAAATTAGATTATGTGTAAAGGAGTCATTATCAGACTGGAGCAATTTAAATGGAGTCGAGGAGAAAGGGGATTATTTAAAAGTTGCACTACTGAAGGCAATAGAAAAATGCATCAGGCTTGTCAGTAAGATAAAAAAAAATTGATGAAACCACTGTGGTACTCTGCAGAGGTGGCCAAAATAGTAAAAAACAAAAAGCTAGCATTTATTAAATATAAAAAAAACTCAGAGTGAGGAAGACAGAAAGATCTATAAGAGTAGGCAGAAAGAGGCAAAGCAAGCTATAAGAGCTTCCAAAGCACACGCAGAAGAGAAAGTAGCCCAGTCAGTGAAAAAGGGGGGATAAAACATATTTTAAATACATAAATGAGAAACGGAAAGAAAAACAAGGATTAGTTAGACTAAACACAAAAGAGGAAGATAAAGGCCTAGCAGACTGCCTTAATGAATATTTTTGTTCAGTTTTTACAAATGAAAATGAGGGTAAGGGACCACATTTAGGGAAAAAGACTAATAAGTCTTTTGATGCATGTAAGTTTACAGAGGAACACAATGTTGCACCCATTCACAAGAAAGAAGTCGGGCAACTATAGACCAGTAAGTCTTACTTCAGTATTGGGGAAAATAATGGAAACCTTGTTAAAGAATATTGAATTGTTGAACATCTGAAATCGCATGGATTTTAAGATCAGAGACAGCGTGGGTTTACTTCAGGGAGATCATGCCAAACTAATCTTATTGATTTTTTTGATTGGGTGACTAAAATAATTATAGATCAGGGTGGTACAGTAGACATTGCTTACCTAGATTTCAGTAAAGCTTTTGACACTGTCGCACATGGAAGGCTTATCAATAAACTACAATCTTTGAGTTTGGATTTCAATATTGTTGAATGGATTAGACAATGGCTGAGTGACAGGCAACAGAGTTGTAGTCAAAGGAGTATATTCGATGCAAGGTCTTGTTACTAGTGGGGTACCTCAAGGATCTGTACTTGGAACCATTCTCTTTAATAATTTTATTAATATGATATTGCAGAAGGTCTTGATGGTAAAGTATGTATTTTTCTGATGATACAAAGATTTGCAGCAGGGTTGATGTTCATGGAGGGATAAGCCAAACGGCAAATGATTTAGCAAAACTAGAAAAATGGTCAGAGCTTTGGCAACTGACATTTAATGTGGACAAGTGCAATATTATGCACCTTGGGCGTAAAAACCCAAAAGCAGGATATAGATTATTTGGTACAGTTCTCACCTCAACATCTGAGGAAAGGGATTTAGGAGTAATAATTTACTTAAAGGACTTAAAGGTAGGTATGCAATACAATAGAGCAGCAGGAAATGCTAGCAGAATGCTTGGTTGCATAGGGAGAGGTATTAGCAGTAAAAAGAGGGAAGTGCTCATGCCATTGTACAGAGCACTGGTGAGACCTCACTTGGAGTATTGTACGCAGTACTGGAGACCGTATCTCCAGAAGGATATATGATTGATTTGGAGAGTTCGGAGAAGGGCTACTAAACTGGTTTATGGGCTGAAGGATAAAACTTTCCAGGAGAGGTTAAAACATCTTAACATGTATAGCTTGGAGGAAAGACGTAACAGGGGGGATATGATAGAAACATTTAAATACATAAAGGGAAGCAACACATTAAAGGAAGAGAGTATATTTAAAAGAAGAAAAACTACCACAACAAGAGGACATAGTCTTAAATTAGCTTCAAAAAGATGTAAAAGTAATATCAGGAAGTATTACTTTACTGAGAGGGTAGTGGATGTATGGAATAGCCTACCAGCAGAAGTGGTAGAGGTAAACACAGTCAAGGATTTTAAGCATGCATGGTATAGGCACAATGCTATCCTAGATTATAGATAGGGAACTGGGGACTAATAAGAAAATTGGGCAGACTAGATGGGCCGAATGGTTCTTATCTGCTGACACATTCTATGTTTCTATGTCTCCTCCCCCCTCCCATTTCTCTGGTCTCCCCACCTCCCCTGTATCTCTGTCCCCCCTGTGATTTGTTCCCCCCTCCCTGATAGGTCTGTGGTCTGTTCATCCCTCCTTTCCATTTTTTTTACCTGGAAGCTTCTTGCGGGGAGCAGCAGGCAGTACTAATTCTGTGTGTTAAACACACACAGAGCTCAGACAGTGCTATTCGCGCTCCCCATGCACACTGATCATTCAGAGCATCGTATTTCCAGGGAGCGCGAGCAACACTGTCTTAGCTCTGTGTGTGTTTGACACACAGAATTAGTACTGCCTGCTGCTCCCCGCAAGAGGCTTCCGGCCCTGGTGGGGTCTGCCTCCCTCAGTGCAGCATTGTGGCACAAAAATAGGATCCCATTGTAAAAATTCGACCTAGGCTGGTGCCTACTTCACCTATAGGAGGAGCTGGCCCTGGTCCTAGATGCTTAGAAACATAGAAGACATCTCTTGTCTCTCATTTAAATGTGCCACCCACCAAAATAGCCCTGGCAGCTTTTCAACCCACACCAGGGTCCTTGGGGGTATTGGAGTGGGGTGTCATAGGCAAACAAAAATTGTCTTCCCATTTGTACTTACATATGGTCAGTGAATTAATATGTTATTATGTTTTTTTGCTTGGCTTTCACATATCTGAGGGTCACTGTAAATCTAATTTTAACTGTACAGAGCATCATGATACCTTAATTGATATAAAAGCCAAGGCTCAAACTTAAAGATTTAAACTATCCCTGGTTTAGTGTCTAATTATTTTCATGGGATTGAAGGGGATAATGTGAACCAAGACCACAGCTCATTTTGTTGTTTTTATTTCACAGTTACATGTATTTATTTTGCTATCTACCTTATCCACATATAGATCTCCCCTATGGGAGGAAGTAGAGAGCACGTATTTCCTCTTTCCCATGCTTACTATAGAATTTATTGCACATATTTTAATTTGTTTCTGAAGAGAATACCTATTTTCGGATAATTTATCACTATCAACACAAAACGAGAATGTACGATCTATCCTTACATCACGATACTTGGAAACTGACCAGGCGAACTTCGAATCTGACATCGTTTTGATGTCTAATGTAATATTGTTTTTATTTTACAGTCACTCCCATTACCTAAATATTGTTTGGTAGTGTAGCTTTGGGTGGGTAGAAAAGATACGGCAGTTTGATTTCTTTCAGATGTAGTTTACAAAGCAATGCAACTCATTATAGGATCTACTTAATAAAGAGAGAGTTACAGGGAATTGAGTAGGGAATTTTAAACGTAAGGCCAGAGTAGCTGAGTTGGAAAAATTCTCCCATTCCGCTGCATTGGAGAATATTTGTGAAATTCCAGTTCCCTGCAGTTCTCTCTTCATTAAGTAGACCCTGTCAAGCACCCAGTAATACTGATAATACTGTCTGTTTATGGTAACACCATAGTTACACATTTAACATTGTAACACTGGAGTAATGGGAACTGTCAGTTAAATTCTTGAAATTCTTTGGAGAATTCTGTCAGCTACTTTGATAAAACAAGAATGATTGACAAAGTAAAGATATGTTGATTATAAAAACAACATAAAATAGCTGGAAAGATTGCAGTTTCTTCAGAAAAAGGGAAAACAGACACAAAATCCCCAATTATGTGGCTTAACAAGTTCAAACGTAAGGTGGCATTTCTTTCCAGAAAAGTATACATTTATAGGTACTTTTAAAATGTAACATTACCAACATCTATATTAAATCCATTCGTGATATCCTATATATACATAATAGCTCTCAGAAAGGGCATTATTTATACATGTATCCTCTTTATGTTGGATTTTAAATGTAACTATAAATGTATGCTTTGTTAGAAAGAAATGTTACTGTCTTTTGTATAGGGCAAACACATTTAGAAGCATGTTAAACTATCCGAATGTTTATGGAAATAAGTATGCTTTATTATATATATAGTTTTTATTTTATGATACAAAAATATATGGCACTAATGTTTTTGTCTTAGTGTTCGGACCAAGTTAATGTCATTCTTTTTCTTACCAATAAGATGATTATATCATTATTTTGGCAGGTTCCCTTTTCCTTCACCTCTGAAGAAGCTGCTGTGCAAGTGGTGAAACGTGTCAGGTGATTCTGGATTTCTTAAGATCCACATTTCTGAAGCAAACACAGCTCTGAATAGAAGAGGACGAGAACAAATTTATTGCAATATTGAGATATCTGAAATTTTTTATGATATGTACTATATTTATTTATTTGTTTTCTAACATCATACCCTGTGATATGGATTTTTAAAATGCACTAATATTCACATTTAAATTGTGTTTTTAATAATTTAACCTTAGAGTTCCTGCCAATATGTTATCTTAGAGCTCCCACCATTTTTTTTCCATTATACAAAATGAATATTACCGTATTTGCTCGATTATAAGACGACCCTGATTATAAGACAACCCCCAAAATTTGGATATTCCTTTAGGAAAAAAACTAAAAGCCTGAATATAAGACTACTCTATAGGAAAAAAGTTCAACTTATATATATTCACATGTAAATTGCTTTTTTAATAAGCAATTATATCAAAAAATGCATTTCTTGTTTTTATTTCCTTTTATGTGCCAATGCTGCTTCTCTCTTTCCCTTGCCCCAGCTTTGTCTCTCTCCCCCCCTTAGTGTTGTCTCTCTCTCCCCCTCCCTTTGACTCCCCCCTCGCCTCTGTCTCTTCCCCCCTTGTTTCTCTCTGCCCCACTCCCTCCCCTTGTTACTCTGTGCCCCCCTCCCTACCCTTGTCTCTCTCTTCCCCCCTCCCTCCCCTTGTCTCTGTCTCTTCCCCCCTCCCCTTGTTTCTTTCTGCCCCCCTCCCTCCCTTTGTTGCTCTGTCCCCCCCCTCCCTCCCCCTGTCCCTCTGCCCTCTCCCTCCCCCTCACCTGTAACTCGCTCCCTGGTGGCTAGTGGGGGCAGCCGGGGGATGTCTGCACGATACTTGCAGACATCCTCCATGCTGCCCGACACCTCCGTCTATTATAACGGACAGCCGGTCCGTCATAATAGACGGCAGTGTCGGGCAGCATGGAGGATGTCTGCACGTATTGTGCAGACATCCCCCAGCTGCCCGATTCTCCCTGGTGGCTAGCAGGGCAGCGGAGGATCCCCTGCTGCCGCCCGGCGCAGACCTCCCCTGCTGCTGCCTAGTAAGGAATTGATGTGATGCAATGTAAAATAAGTAAAGTCATTCAATCACATTGGCAGTGTATTATATGCTTACAATGTAATGTTATAATATGCCAATATTGTAAAGTACCGTATATATTAAATGGAAATGCTAAGACTTGCTGCTTTAGAAAAATTCTCCAACTTGCCTATCTTTCCAACTCAGTTTTAATACCTACTTCTTACTTTCGTCTTGCTTTTTCACTACAGTTCTGGTCTTGGTGTTGAAAGCATACGATTAAACCTACATTGCTGTTCCTTAGATTCATTTCCTTGATTCGGCAGTTCTTGAATGTGTTCTTTCTTTGCTTCTCATCTCAGTCTGTTTATAAAATGTTCCTATCTTTTTTGTTTTTATGATTTTTCTGGTTACGGACCATATTTTATCTTAAACCAAGTTATACAATAAAGCTTTAACAGTAAATAATGCTTAAAATATTTTGAATATATATATATATATATATATATATATATGATAGAAAGCTGATTTAAAAAGGGAAAAAGTCAGCAACAGTGATTAGTAGTGCCGGACTGGGAACAAAAACCAGCCCTGAAAAAAATTGTATGTCCTGTGCTTCACAGTCTTCTCCACACACTAACAAACTGGGAAAACCTTAGCCAATCAGGAAAATCTCTGTGTTCTGTGACTCTCCCGATTGGCTGAGACTTTCCCAGCTCCTCAGTACTGCAGCATTCATTGATTGCAAGCATCTGCCATTAAGTGTCTTCTAAACTCTTACATGTGTACTGTACACATCAGGAAACCTACGTGCGCGAGAATGCGTGCGGTAGGATTTTCGGAAGCACACATCAATCAACCTCCAGGGACGGGCGGGAGCGAGCGCACGCAAACACGTGGGAAGAGGAAGGGGAGGAGTGGAAACTGATAGCAGGGACAGGCAGAAGCAGGCAGAAACGGAGCAGAGCAGTTGCAAAAGAAAAGTTATAGGCAGGAGAAAGAGAATTGTTGGCTAGTAATAATAAGTGGGCTAACTAGCTCAGCCTTACTTTTGTAGCTCAGGAAGGTAAAAGAAAGGAGATAAAAAGGAAAAGATAAAAAAAAATAACAAAAAAAGGAAGAAAAATAGAGAAAAGGGGATAAAATAAAGGAGGAGAGTAAGCAGTGTTTAGTCTGGCTCATAAATTAAGTTTTGTTTTCTTATAAAAATAAAAGAAAAAAATAAGTAAGGGAAGGAGAAAATAAAAAAAATAGGAAAAAGAGATCCTTAATATAGTGATATACTATAAGGAAGGTAAAGAAGCAGGCAGGAAAAGGAATTTCTTTTGATGGTGACATTAATAAAAATTGGCACCTAATACAACATTGTTTTTGGTGTTAGTAATAAAAGGGGAAAATCAAAGGAGTGCAGATCAAAACGTAAAAAAAAAATAAAGAAATAAAAAGATAAATGTACGTACATTTATTTTTTTTAAAACATCCTCCTTTCTAAAAAAATATTCCGCGCTTGCGCGAAAACTGGTGGGCGGTAAGGAAATGTTTCCATCAAGAAAGATGCATTAGTGGGCGGTAGGTAGAAAAAGGTTGACTACCACTGGTTTAAAGGGACACTCCCACCAAAAAATGAAAAAGTTACATTTTTTTTATTTTGTATTGTTGATTTTAGATATGTCTTTTGTTTTTGTTATGTGACTGTATTTAATAAAATATGTAACAAAACAAGTGTGACTGGGTACCACCATTTTGTGAAATATAGTGTTTTTGGGTGCTACCCCCTAGTGACTTTAAAGCACAAATTGTTCACTTTGGGGCTGGGGACATAGAATGCAGTCTATACGTCAGAATTCTGATCATAGACTTGCATTGAATGGGAGGGTTATGTAACTATTACATCACATGGGGCGGGGTTATGAACCTGTTGGATCAGTTTAATCTCCTCTCTTTTTTGTGTTGGAAGGTAGGTAAAAAAAATGTACACAGCCCCAGTCCTGCCAACTATGACACAGAGGAGCCAGAAAGAGAGCAGGGGAGTATCTTATGACATCATCATGCAGGCTTTGGCCACAGTTGTAACGTGAGACTGGCTAGAAGATTTTGGACGATGTTGCATCATGGGACATATTCATAAAATTTGAGCCAGGAGATAAAAACCGAATTTTCTTTTTATATGCAATGCATTCAATAATATATATTTTTTTTAAAAACCCAGTGGCTTTTGATCTATATATGTGTTTATTTTAAATGACCAGGTTATCTAGGGACATCTTATGTAAATAGTAGTTTCTCTTTAAAGAACTGCAGACTCAGAATTGACCCCTACGGCACTTTTATTTGCAAGAAAAGTAGAGAAAATTCAATTTCTATCAACTCTGTGCCTCTTACCCTTTAACTGTACAAAATCCCCTGTGTACATAGCTATAATTTAAGAGACTAACATCCCAGGTGGCACTGCAATCAATTTAAAACAAACAAACATCTAAATAGACCACATCAATAGCTTGATTCTGTTTCCCACTTCATACCATTTCAGGCATGTGGAGAAAAGTGCCATTTCCCACTAGAATATTTTGTTCCGCTAGGAGGAACAAATCAAGTGAAATAGACACTGTTACATTTGGTAGTCGTATTGTGACAGAGCATCATACTGAGCAATGAAATTATTTTATATTTATTGTAGTGATGAGTAAGTGAAGACACTTATTCTATTAATATATTTCTAGGGCCATCCACATAAATATGTTCATCTGCCTGTAGAATAAAATATTGAGTTTGTCTTTACCGGTCAGTCCCCAAAATATTAAGGAAAACATTGCAACGGTACATTCACTACATGTTTGTGTAACAGTAATGCTTAATCCAGGCTTCTCATCCATTCTATCCATTTACTGTGTGTGGTTCTCTGTGGGGTTTAACTAGGCCTGCTTGCAGCACTACGCAATAATCAAATAAGCAAAATATATATTGAATCCAAAAACTTGAAATATACTCAAAGTGTAGCAAAATTGATCCCCTCTATGGGACTGACTGTCGGCACCTTCCTTTTCATCACTCCTTGCGGAATCACCAGTAGGAATGGGTGGGTTGATTGTTAAATGTTTCTTAGTCTCCTTTCATTTGTGTCTCTTGTACACTAAATTTGTTACAAATCAAAAATCAAATCTTTGTAATTGAATTTGTTCAGGAAGTGACTAAATGGAACAAAAATGTAAATCCTCGGTGTCTATATAATCAGTGCTGCCAAACCTGCAGTAAACATGCAGATTAATCACTGGGGAGGGCTTGGGTCAAATATTAAAAATGTGATTCATGCAGAATACATAAACTGGCAAAAATAAAGCCTGTGCACTATACAAGCAGTAGTCTTCAACTTGCACCAAAGTGTGTTTAGGGGTTAGACTGTCCCTTTAATCCGCAGGAAGACCACTTCTATTAAAGTGCCTTCTGAATGGTGCTGCGATGAAGGAGTTACTTAGGAGACTTTATTCTCTCTCCAAGTGAAATTGAAAGGGATGAAGGCCTAGCTATTGACAACTAGCTGTTTAAAGGATTACTTTCTTTTAGTTTTTTTTCCCCTGAGATTGTAAAATGAACTAAATTCACCTGAGAAATAACAGCGAGAGCCCAGAACTAGTGAAGACAAATTAAAGATGTTAATGGCCTGTGAGTGAAAGATAGAAACTTCTCAACAGTCTAATCTACAACTGTGGGTCCCTGGGATAGCTCACTATTTCAGGGAGATCACTTGACCTTTGTCAGCAGAGGTATTTAAAATGGAATGTGCTTTAGATTAATACTGGTTTTATGGTTTACATGCTGAAAAGGACACATTTAATATCCTCCAAGCACTTTCAGTGAATGAATACAACTTGGACTGTACATAAAACTCAAGTGACCAATTAATTTCTGCCATAGTATAAATATTCTCCTTGACATCACATACATCTCCCTACATTAACCTACAAATAACTTCAATGGTTGACCTTAGAATGTGAAACTGAAATCTAAAATAGACACCATTTTTCAACTGGGAGACTGAAAGACTAAATAATAAAACCACCATTTAAACAAATGCCACTGGTACACAAGGGAAGACATTTTAACAGTGAGGGAAATAATTAGCATATGTTCTGTAATAAGGCAATCTAAAGCATGCAATAGAGAAAGCAGTATATTGAAAGGTCATAGGTAATACCAGACATTCACTCCCTTCGGGGAATGTTTTGTAAATGTATTTGGATCATCATGAACTCTTTGTAACCTTTAATCTTTCTCTCCTGTTCTTATATGACACTCCTTTTTATTTCTGTATTCTGCGTTGTATAAACCTTCCAATATTACTGACTTCAGATGAAACCCTGATGGCTGAAACGCGTCAGGTCCTTTTTCCATTCAACATTTGAAATTGTTTTTATCAAATATTTGAGTGGTTAATCTATTTTTTTAGTTGTCAGTATAACTTTCATGTATTAGAGTATTGCTTATTTATGTCATGTGTTTTGTGTATATCTAAGAGCTCACTTCAACTTGTCATTATCTAGTACTAAAGGCAAAAGTGAACTGCCTATTGAAGTTTGCAGCTGCTTGTGTTTTTCTCTATTTCCCAACCTCTCCCCCTTTAATCACCCTTTTCCCCCCAATTCACCCCATTCTTATATCATATTTCACTCCTTTGGTGTCATAACAAAACATTCCAAAAAACGAGTACAATTTAAATAAAAATATTTATGTCTTTTGAGTCAAAAAGTGTTGAGTACATAACCATGCATATATGAAGTAATATAATATGCCTCCATAACTAGCAGAAGGAAGTATAAATTGTAAGATCTGATTGGGGATTATTACTTTAAAGGTATGAATAGGCAGGACACAATACACTAAGCACATTCAAGTCCAAGTGTAAAGATAGATTTTAAGCAGAAAGGTACTGTACACAGCTGTCTTTAAGGCCAAGTGTCATGTACACGGTCCCGGATGGTATAGGACCATGAGTGCCCGAAATTAGGAGCTACGTTGCAGGATGGAAACACAGGACCTGGTGCTGGGTAACTGCAATCCCTCGGAGGTGTGGGACCCCAAGTTTATGCAGCCACATCCCAGGCCCTGTGAAGCAGCTGCTGTATCCAGGTTAAAAGGCTAGGACAGAATGAACTAAGTGACAGTCAAACAAAGCTATAACAGAAGGGAGAACAGAACTGAAATACATAGTGCAGGGCAACAGGACAGATGCAAAACATAAGCAAGATAAGGCAGAAACCAAATTAAGGGTAAACAATAGAAGGCACAGGGCTACAGATAATTACAAAGGAATAATGCAGGGCACAGACTAAGGGCACATACAGAACTTAAAGGGACAGACACAAATATAACTAAGGCTACATACAGAGGACAGGGTTAAGGAACACAAGAGCCACATACAAAGGAACAAACATAAATACGAGAACTTGCCTAACACTAAAGATTGTAAAATGGGGCTTGGTTCACCTTTTGACAAATTAGATGTTAGCTTGCCAGCCATGTAAAGGTAACCCACAAGGCAAGCCCCTAACTAATATTAGCAAAGAATAACATACTTTAAACATTGCACATACATACAAACAGAGAATTCCTGTAGACAGCTGCACAGGACTGAGGACTAAAGAAACTGAAGAGAGCACAAATGGGAAGGGTTGTACAATTATACTAGGCATAGAAACTTGGTAGACAGAAACAGTGAAAACCTGGAATGTAACAGAAGCAAGAGAGTGATCAGAGCAGAGAACAAGGTAACTGGGTACAAGAGCAGGGATCAGGGCTGGAAACTCTGATACACAACAGGGCCAGTGCTGTATTTACCGCGAGGCATCCTAGGCGGATGCCTATGGCGGCAAATTTTGGGGGGCGGCAGCGCCCCCCAGCACTGGAAAAAAAAAATTAAAAAAAAAAAAAATCCGGCCCTTTAAAAATAAAAAAAAAACCCCACCGCGCTTGCAGGCAGAGACAGAGGTGAGAGGGGATCGGAAGATCCCCCCTCACCAACGCTCTGCCTGCCAGGCTGCACGGGGAGCCGAACAGGCAGCACAGAGAAACCTCCGTGCTGCCTGTTCGGCTCCCCGTGCAGTGTGCCGACACGGAAGTGCCGACAGTCACGTGACGGGCGCGCTGACGTCATATGCGCGCCCAGTCACGTGACCTGTCGGCACAATCGCATGGAGGGACCATGCTGCCTGCCTGCCAGGGAAAGGTAAGTGCTGATGGGAGAGTGTGTGTGTGTGTGTGTGATGGGAGTCAGAGTGTGTGTGTGACTGAGTGTGATGGGAGTCAGAGTGTGTGTGATGGGAGACAGTGTGTGTGACTGAGTGTGATGGGAGTCAGAGTGTGTGTGATGGGAGACAGTGTGTGTGACTGAGTGTGATGGGAGTCAGAGTGTGTGTGATGGGAGACAGTGTGTGTGACTGAGTGTGATGGGAGTCAGAGTGTGTGTGATGGGAGACTGTGTGTGACTGAGTGTGATGGGAGTCAGAGTGTGTGTGATGGTAGACAGTGTGTGTGACTGAGTGTGATGGGAGTCAGAGTGTGTGTGATGGGAGACTGTGTGTGACTGAGTGTGATGGGAGTCAGAGTGTGTGTGATGGGAGACAGTGTGTGCGACTGAGTGTGATGGGAGTCAGAGTGTGCGTGATAGGAGTAGGAGTGTGTGACTGAGTGTGATGGGAGTAGGAGTGTGTGACTGAGTGTGATGGGAGTGTGAGCTTGATGTGAGTCTGAATGATGGGGCATGTCTTAGGTGTGTAACGTGGGTGTGCAGCTTGGGTAGGGGGGTGCCCGGATTTTGTCTGCCTAGGGCAGCACAAAATCAAGATACACCACTGAACAGGGCAGAACACAGACAAAGGATAACATTTAAAGGACACAGGTCATCCCGTTTAAGGGACTCGGGACATCCCATTTAAGGGTCTGAGGTCATCCCATTTAAGGGACTCGGGACACCCCTTCTACAGAGTTCAGGGCAGATGCCAGTCCATGGTCAGGCTAGGGTGAGGTGCCAGACAATAGCATGACTTGGCAACCACTGTGGCCTAGAACTATGAAATGCCACCACTGTGGCCTGGAACTAGGAAATGCCACCACTGTGGCCGGGAACAAGAATTACAGCACTCATAAGGACAACAGAATCCAGGAACAAGAATAACAGAATAACAGATAAGCAGAACAGAATAGCCAAGGCAGAAAGGAAACTGAAAAGCCTGCATACAGCTTGGATGAGCCTGAATGCGGGTTGACTCATGACACCCAGCAAAAAAGGCAGCTGGCCCGACCTCAGTTATTCCTGGGGGGTCCAAAGCAACTGTTTTATGGGTCCATTGCCCACAACCTTTTCTTTTAGTGTGATGTTTCACACAAAAACAGTCACGCCAGGACAGTATTAATCAACCAGCCGATGCAGCTATTTCCCTCCTCATATACGATTTTATTGGACACCTGACTATCTGTGTGGTTGCTTTTTGGTGGGCTGGAGGGTGTGATTACATGACCAGAAGTGGGGGAAAGGAGGCAGGGCAACAGGGGGCCTAAGCAATTGCTTGCCCAGAGTCTAATCAATATTAAAGGCAGCCCTAGTACTCTTGTTAAGACCATGAGATCTGTTATTTGCATCATAATAATATTTATCAACCTTTATCACATTGTCCTAAAGCTTATATCCTATACCATTGTGCACCGCCACAGAGAAAAAAAGAGTCATTTAAAAGAGCACGTCAAATATGCAAAATATGTTTTCTAAACACTTGCAGTCATTTACAAAATTCTAGTTAAAAAAAACAATGAATAAATATAAATACGTTTACTGCTTTTTCACAGGCAAGGGAGAATTGAAAACTGTCTAATAGCCTACTTTGGGTAGTGGAAAGGATATAATAAATCAGTATTCAACTCTGCTTTTACAGCTCATTATGTAAATAACAATTTTCTTAGAGCGAGCGTCAGAGAGATTTTGACAAGTGATCTGTTGTTGATCTAAGTATCACTTTAAGTGCAATAGTCACTTTTCCCAGACTCCAGAGATCAGTTTATTTCACCACTTTGGAATATCACTTGTCAAAGTGCTATTTTTAAGACAGTGTCTCATTATTTGATACAATATTGTACAGGAAAGTAACATGACACATCCTCACTTTTCAGTGGAGATTCATGTTTAAAACAAAATAGAGAGGAGAGAGTGAATTGATATTATGCTAAATGCTATAAACTCCAAACCGTAACAATCCCTATTTTACTACAAATAAAAATGTATTCAATATAGACTAATATGGCACAAAATTGGCCAAATCAGTCAAAAGTAGCTGAATTTCATAGTTTTCCAAAATTTAGGTATTCGGAATAACTGATTTCATCCTGAAAGTTCAGACATTTCAGTTTTTCAGTTACAAACTGGAGAATTGGAATATAAATCATAAAAAATGCCCCCTGCTGCTGGCCCCATAAATGAAAACCAAACAAACCCTGGCCATTATTAAAATTTCTGGCACAAACAACCTACATGACTGCAATAAAGTCCACACAACCCTGCAAGGCAGATTTTTTATACTATCTCACTTCATGAGGCCATCAACATAATCGTTTCTGTATTGAGAGCTGTATTTTCACTACTCAGGCACTAGGGGAGCCCTAGTACATGGATACTATTTCAGCAGAATCCCCCGAGCCTGGTTCCTTAGCTATAATTCTTTGTAATTGGTCCTTCTTTTTCACCCTTAATCTTTTTGTTCTGTCCCTTGGCTCAATGTTTTTCTCTCTTCAAACTTTTAAATTAGCTTATTTTAATATGGTCTTGGCATAAGCAGTGATTCCAATTTCACATATTTAATTATTTATAAAACTTTAAATTGCAATTTCAAATACAACATTCTAATTTACAATGCACATACAGAGCTAAACATATGCATTCAGCTTGTGCATTGAAATATAACTCTTATATTCTCTTGAATATATTCATGAACCAGTAGTATTTAAAGGGACTCCATCACCTAAACGTTAGTTATACTGTGAATGTAGAGAATAAAAATACAGAAAACTATGTACATTATGTTAACAGAATTGGAAGAAAATTTATAAATTAAGAGACAATTTTTTTTTTAAATGATGTCTGTGGTATCTCCTGTTTATAAAATACACAAAAGAAAAAACACCACATGTAAAAATAATAATAGAACAATACTCTCCTAACAGCACTGCTGCACCCAGAAAAGCACTTCGTCAGTAATTTCCCCAAAAAAACCCACTCAATAGCAGGGCACATGCACATATAAGGAAAAAAAATAGTGTAATACTGTATGTAAAAATATATTTGGTGGGGGTTGCACTCACAAAGAGAGTGCATCAGTTGTGCTCATCAAAATGTATTGTTAATCTTCATAAAAACTTCAATCCTGGTATGTCGATCGCATAGATACATGTGGAAAAGACAAGATTGTGTTCTTTTGGAGCTGGTTTTGAACAACCGGAGAACTTTCCTGTATTTATATGTATTCCCGTGTTTAATGTCTAAATATCTCCTGAGGAGGTGAAAAGCATTGAGGTATTGGATTACAATTTGTTTGCTGTTATCTTTTGACAGTTAACTTCTTGGGTCTGGACACACTGCTGCGACTCTGTTATATTCAATATGTGCACAACCATTTTGTAAGTGCAATCTAAATCCTTATATGTTCACATCTGTGGTACTGTGCAATGGCTGTTTGTTTTATGTTATTAGACCTTGAAGATTAAAGATTTAAAAATAAATAAAAATGAGGAGCCTGACTGATTTTTCAAGTCTGTGAGTGCAATCATATTATTTGTGGTATACTGAACTCTATCATACAGAGTCACACTATATACTGGTTTGTCTTTTCCACATGTATCAATGTGATCAAGACCGTCAAGATACATTTTGATGAGCCTGTTTGATTCAGGAGTGAGGATCTCCTGTTTATGACATCTTCTTGTGGCATGGTATGCAAGTTACATATTTCTCATTCAAATATTTGTAAATTTTATGAGCCAAACATGCCAATTTAGGAGAAAACATAGTTAATTTTAGAAGCCAGAAAAGGTTTCTTCCAAATTGGTCTATTCACTAAAAATCACAGTGCAAGGATGTCAACTTGGGCAGTTGACTTTCACTTTTAAGGTCGACCTACCAAGTCAACATCCTGACCCTATTCACTAAATTAAACCCGACATTCCTCTCCCCCAACTTTGCCAAAGTCCATCTTGATTTCGCATCTCGAAATACTGTTTCGTGTCTTTTTTTGTAATTCAAAGCTTGACTTATTTTTGGGAGTTTGACCTCCCCTCGCGTCATCTCGACCTCGCAAACAATGTTAGTGAATACCATTTTGTAAGGTTCGCTGAGTCTGTTCGAGGTTGTTGGTCAGGATGGCACTGAATTTCATGGCCCGGGTGAAATAATTTTCAATGTAAAACTACAGGAGAACTATAACTTGTTTTATAGAAACAAATAACATATATTAGAAACATACAGCATACATGAAATAAGCTAAGCTGAACTGTCCCTTTAAAATAAGGAATTCCAGCGAGCACTGACCTTTCAATGAGAAACTGGGAGAAATGTGATGATATAAGAGGAATTAAAATGCTATCCCTGATTTAATCAGTACCACTGATGTGTTTTAGGCTTTGTGTCAAGTTTCTTGTTCCACTTTGCTTTCCTATTATAGAGATAACCCATGGGCTGTCCTTTCAATTCAGCACTTTTTTTGGTTCACATTTCTACAATAGTTGATGGGAACTGAAATCATCTCTCTCTTTATTCTTTTGGAGTGTGTTTCACAATTGTAGACTTCATTGCAAGAATATGAATACGTACAGACATAGCACAAAAAGTTAAAATACATTATTTTAAAACTGCATTTCCTGCACTTTAACAAAAAGTGTTTTAACAGAGAATCAGACAGTGACATTTTTTTTTTTATACCAGTGTATTACTACTTGTTACTGGACGAACACCTTCCAGAATAGCTTTTAAATGAACACAATTACCTGGCTTTGTTAAGGCTTGCTTAACACCAAATGTTTTTCCCTTTGTTAAAGGGGAAACTAGATGGGATGGGGAGAGGAAATAGTCCCTGGGCTGCTCAAATATGAAGAATTTGGGCTGCTGGATTTGTTTTAAGATACAGTATTTCTTACAGCCAGTAGTGGCACCTTTCACATAAATATAGCCCATTCCGTCGAGGTATTTTCCAATCACACAGGGAACTTTTCACTAAAAATGAGGGTTAATTGAAGTGAAACTTAACTATGCATTATAAAGATGCCTCACAAGCATAAGGCACAGCTTAAGAGAAAGGGGTACATGACAGAGGGAATGTTTGGGCGGTGCATGGATTTCATGTCAAAATTATTTTAGAGCTTCATGGACTCATGTATTTTTCTTGGCTTAACCATGCTAGCTAGGCCTAGTCATCTTAGACCAGTCTTCTTTCTTCTTTGGAAGACTACATCTGGACCAGTGCATGCTATTTTAACAAGATACAAGTAAATCATTTGTTTCTGGAAAATTGTCTCTGGAACAGAGCCTACTACTGAATTTTCAGGAGAGGCAATTAAGTTTTTCTTCTGCTGCTCAGAATATACAGTATCTAGCCTTTTCCAGAGACAAAGATCTCTCGTTAGGGCCATACCATACTGGAGTGGAGCATACCACACGTAAGGGAAGGAATGCAGTGGAACCTGGATTTATTTCTGAGGTAGGCTAGATATATGACACACAGAATTCCAGATTCAAGTAAACCACTTAATTTTCTATATCATACCATTACAAAATAACAGAATTTCATATGTTTTTACATGCGCCATTATGAAATATACCATTTCAGCCTACTAAATCAAATAGAGCCACCACAGTCAAACAAGTATATCAGTCTGATACTGAAATTCTTTATAGAGCATCAAGAGGCCAGACAGGCAAAGGGTCATACGCATGCAGAAATGGTAGATTCCCATGTTAGTAATGTTTTTAATCTGTCCACATGTGCTAGTGAAATAGCATGCATAGTATGCATGTATATCTCCTTCAGTTCTGGTTTGAGTTGCTCAGAGGTCAAGGTATACTGTATATAAAATAATCTTAAATGACATGTTTAAGGACTGTATGATAATAAAGATGTGATAATTAGTGAAAATTCTATTTTTAATAATAGTGTTTTAGTATGTGTTGTTGAAAATGGCAAGTATATTTGTCTACAGAAACTATGGCATTTATATTAGTTTATTTACCTTTTTTCTCAGTGTGTAGATTTGTAGCATAAGCTTCTTGAATGGTATAACGAAACCTTCCAAAATAGTTTTTTGCTGCTTTGGGTTGAACTCAGTAATATATTGATTTTCTTTTTTGTAAACTTCATTAACTTGTGAATCCTAGCTGGAAAAGTAGCTTCTTTTTTCTATATATGGAAACAGCAAGGCTTCGTGCAGGGTCATTGATTAATGAGGACAGTAGAAGTTTAGCCAAGAGAATTTTTAGTGCTGACAGTGGTGTTGCTTATAAAGGGATTTCCCATAATTCCTTTTAACTGGGTCATCTTGAAACATTTGCAAGGAGGCCTCTAGAGCACAACAAGAGATGGTAAGTAATTAAAGGTCCAGTACCACTGGACATTAAAAATGTTTATTTAAAAAAAAAAAAACAGACCCTACCTGACTTAAGTAAATAATAAATAATACATTTAGATAAGATACTGCTGTCTTTATTAAGATATACACAGAGATATACACACAAAGAAAGCAGCAGTGAATAGAAAGAAGACCACTGCACCTCTGGAAGGCAGACTGCCCCATCGAGGACGGAGTCCCCGGTTTTCTGCTCTGACCTGGAGGAAGTAGAGTCCCCAGCTGCCCAGCAGTTACCTGCACCACCTCCAGTCCCTTCAGCTCACAGGGCCAGTGAGTATACGGACTTCACAGCCCCAAGCACTTCACCCACATCACTGGTTAGTCAGCCTGCCCCCCCTGGGGTATCCGATAGATGTTTTAGAACTATTTAGTTCTCCTCTCCTCCCTTCCCTAAGCTTCGGGTCTCCCCCTTGGGCATTGTTCCCAAGAATGAGCCCGGTAAATTTCATATGATACACTAGCTCTCATACTCGTCCGGTTCCTCAGTGAAAGATGGCATTGATAAGGAGGAGAGCAGGGTCCGCTCTGGTTCCGGAGGCTAGGTAGGGATGCCTACTGGCAAAATCAAACATAGAGTCGGGCTTCTTCCTCCTGCCCATCCATCCGTATTGTTTTCACCTTTTGGGTATGCATTTTAATGGTTCCTTCTATTATGATATGTGCTTGCCCATGGGCTGTGCCATATCGTGCTACTATTTTGAAGTTTTTTCCTCTTTTCTAGAGTGGACAGTAGCTGAGATTGCAGGTTTATCATCTCTCCTTCACTATCTTGATGATTTCTTGTTTGTTGGTCCCTCTGGTACCACTGTATGTGCCCGTTTGTTGGCTTTGTTTCAAGAGCTATACAGATTCCTTTCAGTCACGGTTGCCGAGGTAAAAACAGAGGGCCATGGCACGGTGTTGTCCTTTTTGGGAATTGAAATTGACACTGTTGAAATGGTTTTCCGTCTCCCTTCTGGAAAACTGGGAGCATTGAGTACTTTAATGTCCCACGTCATGGGTACCATCAAGGTTCCTCTATGCACACTTCAATCCCTCCTGATGTGATGTGTGACTGAGTGTGACTGAGTGTGACGGGAGTCAGAGTGTGTGTGATGGGAGACAGTGTGTGTGACTGAGTGTGATGGGAGTCAGAGTGTGTGTGATGGGAGACAGTGTGTGTGACTGAGTGTGATGGGAGTCAGAGTGTGCGTGATGGGAGACAGTGTGTGTGACTGAGTGTGATGGGAGTCAGAGTGTGTGTGATGGGAGACAGTGTGTGTGACTGAGTGTGATGGGAGTCAGAGTGTGTGTGATGGGAGACAGTGTGTGTGACTGAGTGTGATGGGAGTCAGAGTGTGTGTGATGGGAGACAGTGTGTGTGACTGAGTGTGATGGGAGTCAGAGTGTGCGTGATGGGAGACAGTGTGTGTGACTGAGTGTGATGGGAGTCAGAGTATGTGTGATGGGAGACAGTGTGTTTAACTGAGTGTGATGGGAGTCGGAGTGTGTGTGATGGGAGTAGGAGTGTGTGACTGAGTGTGATGGGAGTGTGTGTGTGATGGGAGTATGAGCTTGATGTGAGTCTGAATGATGGGGCATGTCTTAGGTGTGTAACGTGGGTGTGCAGCTTGGGTAGGGGGTGCCCAGATTTTGTCTGCCTAGGGCAGCACAAAATCAAGATACACCACTGGATATAACCCGTTGCTTTGCTCTATTCCATGTCCTCACAGTAGTTTGGTCGGAGGTAGTTCCACGTCCCATTTGGCAGCTGTCTCCAAAACCTAAAGCCCTGGAACTCCTGCAGACGAAAACGTCCCATTTGGCAGCTGTCTCCAAAACCTAAAGCCCTGGAACTCCTGCAGACGAAAACTCAATCTGGCGTTTTCCCGTGTTGTCTTAAAGATAGGGAGGTTGGTCATTCAGCACAAAGAATTGGTGATGTCTCCTTTAATACGCTGCTATGGAATGCACCTTACCCCTATTGGCCTGGATATTTTGAATATGGGTCTAGGCGATGGAATAGAGAGGGCACTGTCTGCGGGAGGGGGGGGGGGCGGGGTGGTTGATGTGGTGGCAGTAATTTCCTCGCCAGTGCTGATTTGGAATAGTTTGAAAGTCCCCCCTATCGGGCTTGGGGAGCCATTTCCTGCTGGATCTCGATGATGTCACCAGGAAACTAGAGCTCGGGTTTATCCGTTGGATCAACCGTCTGCTGAGGCTGATGGCTCGGCATCTGGAGGGTCGTTTAAGGTTATGGTAAAGTTTGCTGGTTAATAAATAAAGCTGTGGCCAAGACCTTATCCACCATAAGCTTGTTGTGTTGTTAATTGGGATTGGTTGGGATTTGGGTCTGTTGTATGGGAGGTAGTAGTCATGGGCCTAAGCAGTCAAGAAAATAAGACATAGACACGCATAAAACACACACATGCACTCACACATGTTCAGGTGTGAACAATACGTAGATATTAAGAACTATGTATCTTTTGTTAGTGAATGACTAAGTAGGGAGGGGCAAAGTGTCTGTACAAGGACATCAGTATCCTTGAACAGGTCTTTCAAGATTCTTAGAACATCATCCAACTTCCTGTCACAAAGTCCAGTATTTACAATGTTGGCTCCTACTTCTGTCATGGAGGTGAATGTTGTCTATTAACCTTTATTTTCCTCATGCTGACTTCAGATTAAACTATTATAAATAGTGAGAATTTATGGATAAACCACCTTAAATGTGAAAATAGGCAAATGAATGAAGAGCAATCTGCAGAACACTGGACATGGTACAAGAGAACACACACAAATCATCAAAGAACTGTACATGGCATGGGCTTCCTGATCAGAAACCTGCATATACACACTCCACCCCAATTAATATAAAAAAGCTAATTGAAAAAAATATATTTTATGATAAATAAACAAAAAATTATTTGTGTGTGCATACTGACTACAGCGACATGGTTCTTGGACAGCCATTTTGTGCAGTCCCTAACTATAATTAGGTGGTAAATAATTACCCATACCTTATTCTGATATCATTAGTAATTAAGTAAAATAATTACCAAAGTAGGTGTTTTCCCTAACCTTTACTCTGTAATTAAAAAACAACAACAACACATAAACACATTTTAAAGGCATTTCTGTGGTTAGCCATATCAGGTGCAACCATAAACATTTTAATGACAATTCTCTGTGTGCGGAACACAAATTGGAACTGTAGGAAGCTTTGCATTCAGTAGATGGCAGTGCATGACCATTGTGAATTCACCCATGAGTATAGTTGTGCTGCTTCTGCTGTTGGAGTATCAGGCCCCTCTTCCTAAAATATTTGTTTTATGGTTTTACGGAGGAACTAATATTTTGTAGAAAAAATGCCTGATGTAACTGATGTGTGAAGGTGTGGCAGAATTGTGATCAGTAACCAAGACAATAATGAGCAGAGATAAGGGAATGTAAGAAGATATGTTTTTTTTCATGTATGAGCTTTTTTATGTGAAAAGTTGAGCAGATAGGTATACTGAAATATGTGGAAACTGATATTACCTCTTATAACTATTCACTAACAGTAAAGTCCAGTTGTGTACGGGTTACATGAGGTGAGATAATTCATTAACTATACATTGTACAGGGACAAACATGGTGAGTTTCTCCTGTCAGAATAATCTAGTTGGTCCTACATGATGTATTGCTAAATCTGAACATGGCATTGTTCAAACTTCATAAATGCACTTGATTCACCTGGAAAATCTTGTATGTATTTGTCTATTTATCATATAATAGTTCTGATGGTGCTCAACCAGCTAAAGTATTCCCATGAATACACAGTTTACAGCTGATAAAGCTATGTGCCTAAGCTACCCCATACCCCAGTAGTGTATCTTCCACAAGGCAAACAAGGCACTCGCCTAGGGCGGCACTTTTCCAGAGGGTGTTCTGGTGCTTCAAACATGTTTGCTCCCTCCCCCACCGTTCAGCAAGCTTTAGCTTCTTCCAATCGGGGTGATGGGGGCATATAATGGACGTGGTGGGGGTATGTAAGGAGGGTGATGGGGCACTAGTGTCTATGCAATGTGGCTGTCGTAGGGGTAAGATGGGGCATGTCGTAGGTGTGCAACGTGGGTAGGAAGGTGCCCAAATGTTGTCTGGCTAGGGCAGCACAAAACCAAGATACACCACTGCCATATCCAGTGCTGTATTTAGAGCTAGGCAAGCAAAGCAAGTGCCTAGGGCAGCACTTGCCTTGTGTGCCTGTGGGGTGGGCGGCACAAAATTAAAAAAGAAAAAAAAGCCTCTCCTTTAAGAAAAAAATCTTGCTTGCCGGCAGAGATCTCCCCGCACCACTGCTCTGCCTGCAAACAGGCAGCATGGGGCACCGAACAGGCAGTTCAGAGAAACCTCTGTGCTGCCTGTTTGGCTCCCTGTGCAATATGACGGGGAAGTGACTCTGCCAACAGACACGTGCCGGGTCACGTGACCTGGGTAGGTCCTGGGGTGAGGGTGAATGGGGGCATGTAATGGGGGCTATAGAATAATAATAGAAATGGTTGTTTTAAATACTAATTAAGGAAAGGGTAATTTAAATATAAATCATGGAAAAGGGTTATTTTAAATAAAAACAAATTAAGGAAAGGGTTATTTTAAATTACAAAATCAAGGGAAGGTTTATGTTAAATAAAAATCAAGGAAAGGGTTAATTTAAGTTTAAATTAAAAAAATTATTTAAAAAATAAGGGTGATGGAGGCACATAATGGGGTGATGGGGGCACGTAATGGGGGTGATGGGGGCATGTAATGGGGTGATGGAGGCATGTAATGGGGTGATGGGGGCATGTAATGGGGTGATGGGGGCATGTAATGGGGTGATGGAGGCACATAATGGGGTGATGGGGGCACGTAATGGGGGTGATGGGGGCATGTAATGGGGTGATGGAGGCACATAATGGGGTGATGGGGGCACGTAATGGGGGTGATGGGGGCATGTAATGGGGTGATGGAGGCATGTAATGGGGTGATGGGGGCATGTAATGGGGTGATGGAGGCATGTGATGGAGGCATGTGATGGAGGCATGTGATGGGGTGATGGAGGCATGTGATGGGGTGATGAGGGCATGTAGGTAGGGGGGGTGCATGGATTTTGTCTGCCTACTGCCACTGCCCACACCCCTTGACAGCATACTCCCATCTCTGGATTCTTTTTAGTTCTCTAAGGTATAATAGTTGCACAATATTGCCGGCCATTTGTGATGCTAGTGAATGGAGTCATGCTTCGTTAGGATTATTGTAAACGGTTGGCCTATTTTCCATTGGCCATTGCTCTGGCAACAAGATCACGTCTTCTCCACTGACATATATCCACCTTCCCTGCATTGCCTGTCTGTCATACCATATGGAATAATTATCTTTCAATGGTAACTTGGCAAAATAGTCTAGCAGAAGCTCACTGGAAGGCATTAAAAAAAACGTGATGGATTCTGAGCCACCGTTTTGTATGTCCTTATGAGGATTTGAATAATAAAAGATATTTATTTTAACGGCTAGCTGTGACCCTGCTACTTTTGATTTTGTCTACGAGATTTATGCTGATTATTAAGTGTGCTCTTGGACTTTTCACCTCCAACTGAGCGAAGGTGCTGTGACAGGAGATCCACATCTAAGCTTCTGTTCTATGTGTTTGTTCCTGGTAGGGTTCTTTTCCTTAATCTGCTTATAGGGTAACATTGAGACCACTGCTGTCTGCCACTGAAATACAGAAAATCATCTCCAGCTTTAGTGTCTTTGCTAATTCATGATTAGTCCAAATGTCCGTCATCTACCAGGAAGCCCAGAATGTAATGCAAAGGCAAATAAAGAAGTGAAACTCTCCAGGGGGCTACAGAAACATTGGACAACCTAGAGCTACATCTGTCTTTACAGTTCATTTACACAAATTAGGCAAAATGCTCTAATTAGCGAGAACCTATCTCATTACGTACAAACCATAAACATGTAGCAAATGAAACATATTTGTAGACACTGCTAAAAATGTAAAACATAAACATAAAAAGTTCAATGAAAATAAGCAACTAAATAATTGTTCCAGAGGATGTTACCAGTCCTTCTCCCTCGTGGGTCATCATCCTCCAATATTTATAACAGCCATAGCTTTTATGGGCCTTTGTTTATCCTCTTTCTTGTCTTTGTGCATTGTACACAATGTGTACCATATGAAAGCCCACCTGACTGGGCCTACACCCTATATGAGACAGGAATATTTGATGATTTGGCAGAACTTGAATTGCTCATCTACTTAATATGACAACTTAGGCCTGAAAAAGTTTTTGAAACCCAGAAACTCCTTTAAATGTATATTTTCACTTTGAAATGATATCAGTCTCCTCAATGAATGCATTGCAGATGCCTTAAATGTAACTTTATTTTTTATTTTTTTGTAATCCACAAATGTCTTAATTATGTGGCATACAATGTTTAAAAAGTGCCTTTACAGGATTACAACTTTTTTCTATCCACATTAGGAAACATGTCAATAAAAAAGCTGGGCTTGTAGACAAACAAACAATGTATAGCCATCTATATGCAAATGGTAAGGTACCCACAGGAATCCTGCTTTAACAGATGCAAAGCAAAATGTTTAAAACCTGCCAAGCCTCAGACCTATAAAAATCACCCAGAAGCCCTGACACTAAAACAATTAAAATTCCACAAAGAAATATAGAAAATAGAAACTCAAATAAAATTGTGAATCTTTTGTATGTTACAACATGAGTTTTAAAATAATATGGCAAACCAAGGTTTCCTAAGACTAGCACAAGTCAGCTGCAGAGTTTCTTCTGTAATCCCAGGCCAGCTGATTTTCTAAACAGACTTTACATCCAAATGCTACTTGCCTGTCACTGTAATTTAAAGGAATAGTGTATCAGTGGCAGCTGAGACGGGGGAAGCAGACCACAGGGAATAAGAGTAAGGAACATGAAAGATGCAAAAAATATACCTGCCTGGCTTTCTTCCAAGAATGTAGGCAGTCATTAAGAAAGCATCTTTGACAACCCACGTGAACCAACACCTGCTCCATTATAGCGGTAATCTAAACAAATAGCCTATTGAGAGTGATTGTTAGATGGAAATTTCATTTCATATTAAACCATACTGAACTATATTAGCACAGGAAGATCTATGTCATAGTGCTGTGAGGGTATGGCATTAAACAAAGAGGATGCAAAATAAATAATTACAAAGCTGGCTGGTTCAAGGCAAAACGAGCAACTATATTAAAATGATGTCTAGACAATAATATAAGTACGCAATACATATTTGCAGTGTGCAGTAATAATAATAATTACATATACATCCTTTATACCAGTGACAAATAAAGATACTGTATCTCAGTGCACAACTCTCTATTGCCCATGATATGTAAAATGATGGATATTAAACTCTGCATCCAGCAACAAGAGAAGAGGACTGATAACCAAAGAAGCTAATCCATTTCTATTAACCATTTGCATGTTTGTTTAAATTAATTTAAAAATAAAATGATATTTTAGAAAAACTGTGCAAAAACAAAGGTTAAAATCATTTAATATTTTAAATCTTTTAATGCAAGCAGACTTAAAGAGTGAGTGATGTTGACATTTTAAATTTATATATTTTTCGCAGATTTAATGCATTTTAAGTTAAATTCCCATCATGTTATGTTTTGAAGATATCACTGTTTATGGAGTGGAATGTACAAAGACACTTTCTGGAGTCTCTGCTAGTTGGCATTTCCTGTCACCGACAGACATGCCCCCTATTGGTGTGTCAGAATGTCTGTCAGAAAGGCAAGCCCTTGTTGACATTGTTCAGTTTATGTTAGACAAAGAACTTGTCAAAAAAGTAAGAGAACCAAAGAATGGAGTAATGGTTCAATAAAACAGCAAAGCGGAGTACTAGTCTGGACTTCTCTGTGGCAGCTGCTGTACCAAATATTTCACAGTCCTGTCAGTCAATAAATATAACAACAATAGCCTATGAATATCTGTGCTCACAACAGGTAATTGAGAATAAGCTACCAAAATGAATGGACATAAAAATAAATATAAGGTGTCCCTGTTAAGGCAACTACCCAAACTTTAGATCCAAGTAAATGAAAAATAAAAGGCCTAAATATAAGTCAATGCTATAGAAAAACATATTTTGATATAAATTTTTTCTGCAGATAAAAAAAATTGTATTCATGTTTAATAGAAATGTGATTGAACAAAATGCATTTTTATTTTTTATTTTCTTCCTCTGCCATCCTTTTACAGTTCTTCTGCTTGGAACGGTCCCAATTTGGAAGCTGTTTCCTACCCTACAGCTGGACTCTACCTTTGTCCCACTTTTTGGGGACAATCAGGTCTACAATCATGTAGTCTCAATATATTCTCCTGTGTCAGAGACTGTGCGCGGTAATGCTGACACTCTGAGCTCCTAATCTCTGGGCCCCAGCGCCCCAACTCGCTGGGGCAGATTTTGGGAGGTATGGGAGTCGGAGCAGTGGGAGGTCACAAAACATTTTCGCACTTTGTTAGATCAAGGTACCCTGCAGTCCTGATTTTTTTTTTAAATGCACTTGAAAGGGATATGTTAATAAATGCCTCCAAGAGTATTTAGGTTTCAGTATGCCTATTTAAAGCAACACTTCAGTGGTTTGGCAATTTTAAATTTGCACTATTTAAAACAACTACTGATTCTCGGCCTTTGATCTAGGTCTTCAGGAAGGATGAAAGTCTTTGGGTCAAACCAGGCATTAAAATAGATGTTTGTTAAGCAAATACAATTTAAAGTGGTTACTAGAAATGTGAAGATACACATTAATAACTGTGCAAGTAGAATTTCAAAGTGTACTCAAGTTAAATAAGTAGAATTTTTCTATACAGGAATCCCATTCTATAATGTTAAAAAAACAAATGACCGCCAGAACCATGTGTGCTACTCAAATAGAAATGTAATACTCCCGCTGTATTTTCAGATAGGCCTTAACAATATATAAGTCCACATAAGGGACACATATAGCGAGGGAGAGAAAAATTAAAGAATATAGTGCAAAATGTTATGCATGAAATTCTGTCCAATATGTATATTTGCCTTTTGGGGGTATGATATAATGTGCCAATGAATATAGTTATAAATGCAGTAAAAAATAGACGCAGGGGACATGCTGCTATATGAGTGTAGAAGAAAGCTAGGTCACCCATAGTAGTTTGCCATTATTTCCATGGTTATTGTAATGTAAAAAGTCCCAATTATTGGACCATAGATGTTGCAAAATATGTATCACCAAACAATTAAGTCTACTAGATCCTTCCAACCTTTTAGCTTATCATCTCTCTTTATTTTTTCAAATATTGGAAACTTCATTCCAGTGTGTGATAAATGGTTTGTTTGGATAAGAATATTCTAAAAGGCACCCAGAATAAATGTCCAGCACTACCTGTTTGTTTCGTTTAACAGCCTTTAGAAACACATGGAAATAGAAAAACATAGTTTTTGACAGATAAGATCCTAGAGACATAGCTAGCGCTTTCTGGCGATATAGTTTTACAGTGGTTATTTGCAGAAGAATAAAAAGAAGTACATATACAACCACTACAAGAGGTCTCTTTGGTTATGGTCTGCGATTAAGTTAAATTTACAAAAGAAATCATTTGTGTGGTCCAGCTTCAACTTACACTCGAAGATTTCACCTATACCAGGCTCCTGGTATAACATCATCTAAACATCATCAACACCTAAAAGAAGTGTTTATAGAAAGTGTTAATTACACATATTTGCTCTTTTCATTTTGCTCTATTAAAGTAATCGCTTTAATTGGTGTTTCTAAATCTGTTAATATTGGATTTCTTTTAATCTGAGAAGCTCAAGACATCTAAATGGGTGTTTGCTTCTTAATACTAACCGCCTCACTGAGCTTATCTTTGTACAAAAAGCAACAATTAGTATCTATTTCCAATCTGTAACGAATTACATTTCATAGACATGCAATTAAAGATTATTTGTAAAATAAATGGGAGCTAAATCAGTATAATATTTATTTACACATGTTTTGTTTAATGAAAAAATCCAATTCTAAGCTTTCAGTTTTAGAAACTATTTCATGTTGCTTCTAAGTGATTTCCCCCATCCAGGTCTGCTCCTTTTAGCATCATGGAGACATAATTATTACACTATTCTGTATCTGAAATACTATGAACCTCTGATGTTCATTTTCACTGAGAGACTAAATTAATTGTTATGCACAGTTACTTTTCTTTATCAGCCATCACACACATAATTCTGTATGAGGGCACAGTATATTTTCATACCTAAAAGACATTAACAAGTAACACATAAAACCTTACACACTGTATACTTAGAGAAGCTATGCGGATGCTATGCGATATTATGTACTTGTCTCTTTTGTAAAAATGAAGGGATTTAGGTTTTTTAAATGAAGCTGGACTTGGGGTGTCAAAGATATGATCTGCCTACCCCTGACCATAATTACAGTGGTTGCAAGGGTCAACGCCTGCTGAGTCCACGTATTGCTGCCCAGTCACTTTATGAGATGCAGGTCAGTGTCGGTGCGCAGGACATGACAGGAGTAGCTTCGATCATCGGGGCATGTATTCGACTGGAAATAACTGATAACTTAAAACCAGACTGTGGGTTAGAAATACCGGCCACAGCACTTTATTTGAATAGTCACTGCATTACATTTTTTTTTTTTTTTAGCCGTCAGACAATCTAAATTCCGGAGTTCCTTTTAGTTGATTGAATCCTCAATCGCTTATTTTGATTGCATCCTTTGGCCAGTTATTTTATATTTCCAATCTTTATTATACAAAGACATTTAATACAAAAAAAACACTCAAAAATAGATAAATATTGGGTTTCCATAACATAAATATACAATCATACTACATATAAGTAACAGACATACTGTGCTCCGGGGGGGAGTCGTCTCTCGGGGGGGATGGGGGAGGAAACCCTAACTGTCTTAGGTTTGTCTTTAAATACAAGGAAGAAGAGAAAAATAGAAAACCTGTTTATATCTCAGGTGTTCTCAGCCAAAGATTATCCCATGGGGACCAAACCTCCACGAACTTGGGGGATGTCTTCCCAGTCTCATACATCAAGCTTTCTGCGTCCCTCTGGAAGTTAATCTGGGATTTTATTTCATCCCAGGTTGGTATTTCTTTATTTCTCCAATGTCTTGACATTGATAGCTTACAAGCCAGCAAGACATGGATGACAAGAAATCGATTAGGTGAATTAAAAGCTTCCAGGTCCGTATGCAGGAGAAAGGTCTGAGGGGTTAGGGAGTAGCTACACTTAAACATCCTTCCGAATATGTAGGATATCCTGTCCTTAAGTGGCCGAAGCAAACTGCATCCCCACCAAACATGTGCATGGTCTCCCTCTTTACATCCACACCGCCAACAGAGGCTAGAGCCATTCGGGTAAATTTTATATAACCTCTGTGGGACCAAGTACCAGCGGAAAGAAATTTTAAAGAATAATTCCAACAAGTTAATCCCCTTCACCGCCTTCCTGGTGTTGGAGACAGCGTCAAACCACTGTTCGTTGGTAATTACAATGTTAAGTTCTGTCTCCCATCTAGAGAGGGCGTCAAATCTAAAAGAGCTAGGAAGGGCTTCCAATAGTGTCTGAAGTTTTGAAATGTTTTTATACTTATTGACTGTTTCAACGAAAGTATCTAGGTCTGTCTGTTCAACTATATGGTTAGCCGCTATGTAGCTCTTAATTCTCCCATATGTAAAGAGTTCTTGTCTTGGTAGATTATATTTTAATTGAAGATCATTAAATGAGAACAACTGGGTCCCCTGAAAAATATCGCCCACCTTAGAAACGTGGTTCCGAGACCATTCGGCAAGGTTAAGATCTTTGATATATAAAGATAGTGTTGTAAGGGGGGCCAAAGAGGTTATTCCTTGTGATTTAGTGAATATAGCTTTAAATTTGTACATTGCTTTACCTATATCCTTTATTATTGGGTTTGATATCAATCGCTTTTTAAAGGAGGTCTGATCTAACCAGAAGAGAAAGCTGGGGTTCAGTCCCCCCAAATCCATCTTTTCAATCTGATACCAGATTGAAGGTGAGTCACTAGCATGCCGCCAGGCCAGGTAGTGGGTAAACATGCACAAGTCCGCCAATCTAAAAAGGTCTGGAAATCCCAGACTGCCTTTTTTTACCCCTTGTTTCAGTGTAGCTTTTGCGATTCGAGGTCTCTTAGCCCCCCATACATACAAGAACAAGAGACTCAGTTGAGTCAAGTAAGTATTAGGGACTTTTAAAGGGATAGTGCGCAGACAGTACAAGACTTTAGGGAGGACATACGCTTTGATGATCTGGATCCGCCCCATCCATGACGGCTCTAAGCCTCTCCATCTAAGAAATAGATCTCTTAGTTCCTGTATCAAGCATTCAAAATTATATGAGATAGTTTGTCTCAAGTCATGTTTAATTTTTATGCCCAAATAGTTTAGTACAGTATTGGACCAGTTTATGTAACCTATCTTGTGTAATTCTTTAAGTTGAAATGTAGAGAGATGGAATGCCAGGACCTTTGTCTTGGAAATGTTTATTCTATAATTTGAATAATTGCTAAAAATGTTAATCTGGGTTATAGCCTCGGGAACCGAGATTTGCGGAGAGGCTAGGGAGAGGACAACATCATCAGCGTACAGAGCTATCTTGCATGAGATTTTATTTCCTTCTACTTACATTTATACCATTACACAACATATTCCAGTATTACACAATGACTAGCATAACACTTTACATAATACCAGAAAACCAACCAAGCATGCACGAGTATCCAGGTGGCTGCCAAATGACTTCCGTGTTCTGGGCATATACCAATGCCCCCTCATATCCTGAGGTTCGAGGTACCACTTTCCCCTCGTACCTCCCACCAGAGTCTTGATTGACTCACCCCCATTCTGTTCCTCCATTAACCCTCCTGGATGCTCAGCAAGCTTCTGCCGATGCTGTGACATGAAGGTACTAAAAATATAAACTTAACCGAAAAAAGGGGACGGTGGGTGTTAAAACAGGTAGGAGAACCTATACTTTAAAATGGCTAACTAACTTTCCTTTCCCTAACTTTTTATTACTTTCCCAACTTCTCCCACTTACTCATCTAATAGGCTGAACATATCCCCTCAGCACTCTGTCATGGACACCCCTCCCCGACCTTGTCTGGGGGCTACAGGAAATGAGATTCATCGAGCACAGCATGCTCTGTGAGAGACTGCAAGGAAGAGACTGCCATACCCGATCACCGAATAGTAAGAAAATGTTATAGTGGCACAGGCTAAGCAAATCAGTACTGACAAGCTGTTTAAGGGCAAAGATAGCACTGGCAAGCTCTTTGTGCCAAATATGGCACATACAGGATGTCTGGGGGCAAAGGTGACATTGGCAAGTTGTATAAAGGCAAATATGCCACTGACAACCTGTTTGAGAGCAAATATGGCACTAACAAGCTATTTGGGGCTAAAGATGGCACTGACAAGCTATTTAGCGTAAGTATGGTGTTGGCAAGGTGTTTGAGGAGCAAATATCACACTGGACAGCTGTTTAACCCCTTGCCGACAAAGGATGTGCCAGGCACGTCCTGGGAGAAACTCCCTTAACGACAAAGGACGTGCCTGGCACGTCCTGCATTGAATGAAGCGGTTTTCGCGATCAACGATCGCGAAAACCGCTTTAACGGTGCTGGTCTATTGCCTCGACATCGAGGCAATAGCCAGCACCGAAATTTCTATATCGGGCCCCCAACGATCGCCCCACAGTGTGATCGTGGGGAGCCATATTGACGGAGCATGCTGCTCCGTCAATATGGCTAAGTCCTCTGCCGGTCTGAGCTTCGGAAGTGAAAGTAACTTCACTTCCGTTGCTCTGAATATGCTACTTGACTACCCCTAGTGGTAGTTTAGTAGCATTGCAATGGGAAATATTTAAAATAAATATTCAATTAATTAAAAACAGGTTATTTGGCTATATTAGCCTATAGGGTTAAAATTAAATATTTTTTAGCATATGGGATAGGGTTAAAATTAAATTAAAGTTAAAAAATATTAAGAGATATAATAAGGATTAGAGTTGGGGTTAAATTTAGTGTTAGGGTTAAATTTTGGGTTCGGGTTGGGGTCAAAAGATCAATATAGGAAAAAACCAAAAAACACTATTTTTGGTTTTTGCCCCATAACTCGCAAAAAAATACCGAAAAATATGGAAACATGCATATTTTTGAACTCGGGAGAACATTTAGAAACTATTTAGATGGGGTCTTTTCTAATGATTTTATTTGTGTAAATTATATTTTAGGTCAAAGTTAGAAAAAGTGTGTTTTTTAAAATTTTTCATCATATTTTATGATTTTTTTTGTAGTAAATTATAAGATATGATGAACATAATGGTATCTAATGAAAGCCCTTCTTATGACGATAAAAACAACATATAATTTGTGTGGGTACTGTATGTGAGAAAGAAAAAAATTACAGCTAAACACAAACACCCTAGAGATGTCAAAACAGCCATTGTCACCAAGGGAAAGTCAAGGTGAAAATGTCTTGTCACTAAGGGGTTAAGGGCAATTTTCACACCGGGTTCCTATGTTTTCTATTTACGCCTCTGTTCTGCCCTCCTTGCCAACCTTCCCCTGCTCATTGGTAATAGAATCTGATGCATTCCAATACATAGACATATCGTACATCCATTCTTACTTGTAATCTGTTTAGAGCCGCAACAGACTGCAGTCATTTGATCTAATGCTGCTTTCATGTTGTAATTCCTAGTTAAATGCTAGTTTTTCTAAGTTTCAAAATATCTAGGGTATTGCAGCACACCTTATGGCTAAGCCTGAAAACATATGTTGAATCCAATTATCTTAGTACTATGTGTCACTGTGATCCAAACTGCTTGAAGAAAAAACACATTATTTCAATTTTCTTCAAATTTCTTTTCAAAATACACAAATGACTATGAACAAATATATATATATCATTAACAGAGCTGCAACTGGAAAATATATATATTTATAATATATATCTCCCAACATTTCAAATTACCTATGTTATTGGGGGAGTGGTGGAAAGTATGATTGTGGGCAGGGTATTTTTTGGTGACTTTTTGGCCAATTGAGATCTATTTATGAATTTTGGAAATCTATTTAGAATAAGAATAATGCATTATAGATGCACATTTATTTGATTTTAAACATAATATATAATGAATTGTATTGCTTTGGAGCTCTGTGACACAGAGTGATATAAATCTAAACTTCAGAGCTCCTAGAAAATGTGGACAACAGAGGATGAAAGAAGGATGGAGGGATTAGGAGAGAAAAAAGGCACTGTCCCTCCTAAATAGGGCCTGGGAGGTATGCATGATATGTAATATTATGTTTTTACCTAAGTATTTATTTATATGTTGTTTAACCAGGAAGAATACATTCAGATGTCTCTTATTTAGAAGTATGCAATGTGGACATTTAGCATTGTGAATATATGCCTTGTGTGTATATATATATATATATATATATATATATATATATATGTTTGCTGTGCCCACTGTTATGAGAGAGCTCATGATCCCTTACTGTAGGATTGAAGTAATCAACACACGCTCTGGATAGATATGATATCATCATCTGTTCCTTCATTTATGTAGAGACTAAATGATTCCTATATTGGGCCACCAGTTATTGGGACACATATATACCTCCAACTGTTCCTATTTAGAAGGGACAGTCGGAATCAAATCCCTCTGTTCCTCTTTCCATCTCTGATGTCCCTCTTTTCTAGGAATGTTTGGTGTGTTTGAGCTCCAATGCAATAAAACTCACAATAAAATGTGTTTATGTACTTATGTACTCAGTCATAAAAACATTTATAAACCTTCCAAAAATGCTCGCCCACAGTGAAATATTTAGCCACTCCCCTCCTCCAAAAGTGTCCATCTTTGGGCTTTTCAAATATTGGGAATGCGTATAGGTTGCTCTCATGATTTACAAATGCTTACCGAATTTCTATTTTATTGCCCTATTTTGATAATAGATTGCTTTCCATTTAATGACCGTTATTACCGGTTTAATAATTTCCTATTTTCATCCAGAAGGTGGAGCCCATGCGCTATGGGAATAATCCCGTTTGAAAATTCATTCTATTTTGCATTGCACATATTGTATATGTGTACAGTATCAGACTAAAGCTTGGTGTTAACACAGAATCAAATCCTGAAGCAGCTTTATGGCATCATTATTTTTTTGTTCAGCTACAAATTAACTGTCTGTTTCAATCTGCTGTGTGTTCTTGCTGCCTTCGGGGGAAACTTCTTGTCAACCGTGTAAATTTTATAAGTTTCTTTGTGCTGGGAACATAGTGCTTTTCATATCACAAAGAATTCTTATTGATAGAGACAGCTTGTAAAAAATGTGTTTTTAAAAAAAAAAAACATCCCTAATACTTTTAACACTTAGAGCCCAAACTTTTTTTCCATAAAAAAAGCATATGCCAGCCAATAAATAGATATGAGGTTACTTTTATTACCAGCAGCAGGTCAATGATGCGCATCACTTGTATTTCAGTTAAGCAACTGATGCATACAGCATGCAATCGAACGCTTGGTATCAGAGTTGTTTAGAGACTAGCGGTGATAGAATATCCATGAGTGATTCTTTTTCTATTTATTTACAGATAGATTATCCCTTAACCAAAATGCTTGGGACCAGAAGAATTTTGGATAACGGATAATTTCAGATAACAGGTCATTTTCAGCAATAATATATATAAAAGCCTTTCAGCACTCATGACATATAGTAGTATCAATGCAAATAAATCATTTTTACTTGGCGTGAGGCATAGCTGAGATTGTGCTTTTTGTGTGTCAGGCACGTGCCATTGTATTACTCTTTGTGGAGCATGGGGGAATCTGAGCATGCATGGAAAGGCTATATAGGAGTTTAAGTACTGAATAAACTGTTGTGTGTCTGCATTCTGGCAGGTGTGTGTGGAATTAGCAACTCGTGGAAAAATCCGAAAACATTTTTGGATAATGGATCATTTTGGATAACAGATTTCTGGATAAGGGATACTCAACCTGTACTACCATTGTTTACAATATTTTAAAAGTTTCAACCATATCATTTGAAATTCCTTTTGGCTTTTTCTTTTACATTTTTAGGAATTTTGGTAGGTTTATATGTAATAGATACACATAAAAATGCACACTCTCATAAAGAGGAAAAGTAATATAATTAATGCAGTGTTGGAATAATGCAACAGGTATTGTCTCAACAATCATGTTTTTCATTGGCAGTACACATAAAATAAATAATATCTATCCATGAAATACTTTTTTTTAATTATATTTTTATTGGGTATATATAATGAAAACATGTAAAGCATTAGGCCTTCTTAGTAATAAGATCATTAGATCTGAGTAATGTAATAACATGCATGAGATAACACAACATAGCTTTAAGGTTCAGCATATAATGTAGCATACAATTGTAAATATTTTACAATGTATTGAGATTTGGGGTGCTGAATTTGACTTAGTCTCAAAAATAGCTCTGATCATTTCACCTCCTATTAATTTCAATGGGGAAGATTAAAACCTGTTTTTTCGAACTCAGGTGTCAAATTTGACTTGATCTCAAAATTGACCACCAAAGTCGACCTCCTCAAGCTATTCTCACATTTTAGTAAATAGACCCCTACAATGAAATTCTAAGTAACAGCAAAATCATAATGGTTTATACATTATTTTACAAGAAATGTTATTAGAAATGAAACTGCTTAAGGTCTATTAATAAGGATTATGCAAAATGCTAGAAGAAGCTTGTGTGAGATGTTTTTTTTTCAGATCTTCTCTTAAATTGATGTTAAATATCGTAACTGTGTTTTAACTGATGTATTAGGGGCTATATTCATGAAATATATTTCCAATTAAAGTGAATTTCCAATTAAGGCCAAAGTAGCCAAGTTGGAAAAAGTTTCCTGTGTAGTTGAATTAGAGAATTTTTTCAACTCAGCTTCATTTAAGTTTGAAGTTCCCTTGTCAATTCCCTCTATCATGAATAAAGCCTTAGGGGTTTCTGCTCTTACACTCAGGTACCACACTCCAAGCCAAGCTGGATCTCAGGAGCAGTTCTGCAGATGCAGGTGTAGCAAAATCCATGAAACAAACCAGGACAGGACCAAAAAGAAAATTACAACAGGTTACTAGATGGAGGTTTAGAGGTGCAGGCAGTCCTGTTTCTCCCTGGACACCTGAGGTGAACTTGAGCCTTGAGGTCATGTATATGGGGTAATTCCAAGACTAAAAGGGGAGTGAAAACCTATGAACCACCGAGGTGGGCCACATCCTGACACTGCTCAGTTCATCTTGGTCTTCACTCCATTATGTAAACACAATCATGACCACCCCCTATCTCCAGTAAGTAGACATAACTGGATTAGTATACAGACCTTTAAAGAGAGAGATAATCACAATGAGGACAGGATAATAAAATCAATTGCAATCTTTGTTGACTAAATTACTATACATAAGGTAAGCCTAGGTCTAACAGGCAATCACTCCACAGAGATACAGATTTATGGCAGGAAGCAGAGACTGGTGGCACAATCAGGAGGCAAGTAAAAGTTAAATACTATATGAGTCCAATATACAAATCAAAATGCACAGTAGACTTTGCAATTCTGTTTGCATGATAAAGTCTGTTTACGCAGACCATGTCGAGACAAAATGAAACTATTGGCTCATATCCAAAAACAGCGCCTATTTATTTTACACTATACATGTTAATTTTTATATGGCCATCCATCTGTTGTTGGTATATACAGCAGTAAAACACACTTATAAAAAAATACACTACACCTGCTACATATATAAATACACATTTTTCAAAAGATTATTTATAAATTCCCTGATTAACACCTCTGTTTACTACAATGGACCATCTGCAATTTATATTATGATAGACAGTGCACAAGGATACCTGTCTATTAATTAATTGCTGAGAGATAAACATGATTGATAAAAAGGAAACATTAATAAGTCTTGTCTTAACACTATTATATCTGACAAAATGAATCTGTAATTACCTAAATGGAAATGTATAGCAAGTCTAAGACATTTTGTCTCAGAAAGTGTGATGTACCGCTCCCCATCTGGGACGACTCCTTCTCTGTTTCCTTGTGTGGTCATTGTACATTTGTGAGTACATGTGCCTTAGGATAATTACAACCATCAAAGACTATTTTCAAAGGAGTAAATTATATTAGATATCTATATGATTGATGCCAAAGATCGACATGTCATGTCATTTTGTGTACTTTCTTGTTATACACAAATTGTATTACATAATATATAAAAAGAAAAAATAGAAAAAAGAAAACATTCAGTACAAGGATGCTTCTAGAATTCTTTACAATCTTGCACAAGTCGCCAGGGGAAAGCAGCTCAGGGATATTTAGATATTGGTAAATCGGTACACCACATCGATTGGCTCGGGGCAGTGCGCTCTTGTAATAGGACTCTAATGTTGTAGTAGGACTTGAAAATGAGCTATGTATTAAATAAATCTATGTACTAAAGAGAAAAACAAAACAAAGTCTCTGCCATACTTAACGCTTACTACGGATTTATACAGATACTTTGTGCAGGCCATAATTGAATATATGTGTTGTGTGTGTGCATCTACTAATTGTTGTTTGCCCATACGTGTACACATGTTCTTTCCTTCTTATGCCTGAAGAGAATTCAAATAAATTCAAATTAAACTAAAAAAAAAAAGACTATTTTCATTGCCCTTTACCTGCCACAGCTACATCAGCTTGACCAGAATTCTCTGGAACTCCCACAATCTGTCGCAATCTGCTAAACTTAAAACAACTGTCAATCCTCCCTAAAGCATCCGATATCATCACTATTTGGGTAGCTGTTAGGAAAGTGCGACAGGCACCAGCCTATCTTGGGTTTGGGGATGCACAGCTTGGAGGGACCTGGTGAACCCTGTTTCTGGACATCGGGACACTTCACCACAGAATGTTGAGGGATGGCGCCAGGCAGATGGTTAATTTATTTCTTATCTGCTCTTGTTGGGTATCGTCAAATACAAATTTTTAAAAGAGTGTTTTCACATATCAGCACCCTCCTTATAAAGTTTCCCTGTCCTGTTCCGTTCCCATCCTGTCTGTGTGCGATACCCCAACACGTGCGCTACTGGGACTAGTAGTATGGCCACCATATGCTATCCACTAAAATTACCAAAGGATGTCACTTCTTTCTCGTGCATTCGATCATATTGTGTTTTGGGGAGGATGGAAGTAATGGTAAGAGGCATCCAGGGGTAGGCTGAATTGGAACTGCTCCACGGGGATTACCCTGAAAACTGTGTATCTTTAGGTCTGGGGCTATATTGTGGCTGTTGTGCTCAATAAATGGAGTTTTGTCTTCAACTTACACTGAGTCTCAGCTACTGACTGGTTGATCACTGTTCCTGGCTGGTGGATTTCCTCGTCCCGGACTAAGGGAGCACAGTTTGGTGGATCTATCCAGTGGGGCACCAGGGGGATCCATCACAGAAAGTATGATAGAGTTATATAAACACAAGTAAAATTAAATGTGGACTCAACTGAACATGACTAGCTTGTCATTTAATAAATAAAAGGCCACTATTACATAATTATTACACACCTCAGTCAGGCTTATAGATATAAAGGGTCAAGCAAGGGTATCCCTAGGCAGGGGTAGTATTAGTTTGGTGGGCTGGACATCTATTCCAAAGTAATAAGGTGCAAGAGTCACATTTGCTTTTATTTATCAAAACAGCCAGCAGATCTCTCTGCAATCAAGCAGTTCCCTGCCTTCCCTCCCCATTTGTGTTTGTTTACCTTTTTGTTATAGATTTTCTCAGGATGGCAAGAGCTGAGACCAGAATGGTAGTGGCTGTCCATTTTATGGCCACTCAAGAGTAGTAGGTGAGGAGCTACTGGTTTAGACTACACATATTTCAAAACAGAGAACCTGGCAAATATCTGTACATTGCATTAGCAGAATTGTAAAATTAAATTCAGATTAAGTTTACATTTAGTAAAATGTGTTTTAACCCCTTAGTGACAAGACATTTTCACCTTGACTTTCCCTTGGTGACAATGGCTGTTTTGACATTTCTAGGGTGTTTGTGTTTAGCTGTAATTTTTTTCTTTCTCACACACAGTACCCACACAAATTATATCTTGTTTTTATCGTCATAAGAAGGGCTTTCATTAGATACCATTATGTTCATCATATCTTATCATTTACTACAAAAAAAATCATAAAATATGATGAAAAATTTTAAAAACCCCACTTTTTCTAACTTTGACCTAAAATATAATTTACACAAATAAAATCATTAAAAAAGACCCCGTCTAAATAGTTTCTAAATGTTGTCCCGAGTTCAAAAATATGCATGTTTCCATATTTTTCGGTATTTTTTTGCGAGTTATGGGGCAAAAACCAAAAATAGTGTTTTTTGTTTTTTTCCTATATTGATCTTTTGACCCCAACCCGAACCCAAAATTTAACCCTAAGACTAAATTTAACCCCAACTCTAATCCTTATTATATCCCTTAATATTTTTTAACTTTAATTTAATTTTAACCCTATCCCTTATGCTAAAAAATATTTAATTTTAACCCTATAGGCTAATATAGCTAAATAACCTGTTTTTATTTAATTAAATATGTATTTTAATTATTTTCCATTGCAATGCTACTAAACTACCACTAGGGGTAGTCAAGTAGCATATTCAGAGCGACGGAAGTGAAGTTACTTTCACTTCCGAAGCTCAGACCGGCAGAGGACTTAGCCATATTGACGGAGCAGCATGCTCCGTCAATATGGCTCCCCACGATCGCTCCGTGGGGCGATCGTGGGGGTCCCAAAATAGAAATATCGGTGCTGGCTATTGCCTCGATGTCGAGGCAATAGACCAGCACTGTTAAAGCGGTTTTCGCGATCGTTGATCGCGAAAACCGCTTCATTCAATGCAGGACGTGCCAGGCACGTTCTTTGTCATTAAGGGAGATTCTCCCAGGACGTGCCTAGCACGTCCTTTGTCGGCAAGGGGTTAAATGTGTCTGTAATGTCTCTTGTTTATGACATCACCTTGTGGGTTGTTATGCAAATTACACATTTCGACTGAAACTAGTTTATTTGCATATCAAGCCACTGGGGATGTTATGAACAAGACACACCACAGACATATTTATATGTATTGATTGCTTGCAATTCTGCTAACACAATCTATGCACAGTTTTGTTTTCCCTCTACATTCACAGAATAAAAAATAAACAGCTGGCCAAGTCCCTTTAAGTCAGAACATAAACAGTCTCAATTCGGTCTTGCTTTCTGTTTATATAACTGCATTACTTCTAGTACTATGTATAATATGAAATAATAACAATCGCACTGACAATAATAACACAAAAATAGTGAGACTTCCACTTCAATTCGTACACAGCTAATAGATAATAAAAAATGTGGCATTATTCATTCAGTTCCAGAGCTGTTACACTTTGACAACAGCTCCTATGTATCATCCTGTGTGGAACATGTCTAATTCCCACTCTGGCAGAAGAGGTTTCCAATTCTCTTTAGGAGAATGACTTGTGCAGATTCACATATAATGCTGCAGAGAAGCTGCACAATAGGCATCTTGACAGAGAAAACACTGGGAACTTAGCACTATTTTCTAGCCAACAGCTAAACGACAATGAATTTGCACAGCAAATTTTAAATGAGCTCTAAAAACCCTATCACTGTGGTTCCCCCAGAATTCTGTGCTAAATAGGTCATGCAGTGAGCTATTGTTGGAGTGTTTTGGGATTATATTGGTGAATTTTAATGAGTTTGTTCTTGATGAACTGCAATGTTAAAAAAGAAATCACGTTGTTGACTACGTTAGGACAAAATGTATTTAAATCGCGTTGCTAGTTTTCTTTTTGAGATTATACTAAATCAAATAAGAAACAATTTCTGATTAAATAATTGTCTCTTGAATTAATGTAATGACTAACATTAAAGCGTGGATGCTTGACATTATCATTTTGCAGATCGTTAAGAAAAATATGAAGGGATTCCAGTAGCCTAATCAACATACTTATCTTTTAAAAGCAACATTATATCACTAATTCTGCAGCATTTCCAGATTTATTATCATTTACATATGGATGGTTCTTATCGCTCATGCCAAAGTTATGTAAGGTTTATGTATTTCTCACTTCTGAGGAATTTGGATTCCCTGAGGTATCTGGAAAACACTGTCAGTGCAGACCTCATCACTTGCAGCATAATAGTTTTTTTATTCTGATGTATTTCCTAAGGTTTTTAGTGCAAGAAGTTGAAGTACAAATATATATTTATTTGTATACTGTAAATGTACAAAGGTTTAGGTACTCCTACTATTGAGTTGTACCATCTGTCCAATAATGTTCTTTTTTGGGGGTGGGGGGTATGGACTCTACAAAGTGCCAAAACTGTTCCACAGGAATCCCGGCCTATGAATAATCTCATGCTTCATAAAGTTGTGATATATTAGCCGGCTTTTCCACGAGTAGCTAGGAAAACACTGACACCTTCCATGCTCTATATACCATATTGTGATTTTTTTCAAGCCCAATGAACTGGGTTAGTCTTTCACTACATTAAGAACAATTGTGAATCAACTTCTCAATGTTTTGATTATTACAAAGTTGTATGCTTTGTCTTAAGACATTTTTATTGCCTTGCCATTTCAATGCCCCTGTACAGGTCAGATGTGCTTCAGTTTTAGAATTATCTTTTCAGTATTCGGCCTTGGTTACTACCATATTGTTTTCTGTTGTCTGCAAACAGCACTTCAAATAACATAGAATATATTGCAGTTGGCAAGGTCACTGTTAACAAGTCTATTAATAACTTGAATGTCCGAATAAAGTACACATTTTTGTCAATGATTGCTTGGTGAAAGTTGAAACTATTGGTCAAGTTGGCAGTTAGAACAATTACATTTTCAGCTGTAAAGACATGAAGGATAAATGGGAGGTTTAGTTTTAGTTAAATTAACAAAAATCAACTTAATCTGTTTAAAGGGACTCTGTCACCAAACCATTGCTTGTGCTATGAATGTAGAGAATAAAAAACAGTTTTGGGAGTGCCGATTCCTTTATGTATTGTATACAGTGTGTAATAGAAATGCGAGCAAATGCATAAGTTAAAGGAACTCTGTCAACATAAGAATTGCTTATACTGCAACTGTAGAGAGTAAAAAATGATGAACAATTGCAAACAAAAAAAATGTGTTTTAAATGTCTGTGGTATCTCCTGCTCACACCATCACCTGTGGCTTTTTTTTAATTTATTTTTTTTACAAATTTTCAATGTGGAATTTGCATATCAAGCCACAAGATGAGGTCATTAGCAGGGGACACTGCAGACATTTAAATACGTTTAAATTCAGAGAATGAACTCCTCTATTAGCAGACAGGAGCAGTTTCAGATAATTAACCCCTCTATTCTACATGAACGAAAACCATAGCGTCATATTTTCAAATTAAAATGAATAGTAGTGGTGGTAAATATTTCACTCACATCTCCATTGATTCAAACATGATTATCATGTAAATGCTTTAATTCTTCAAGGTTAAAATAAATAAAATAGAAAACCCAATGGTGCAATATTATAGAAAAGGGCTAAAAAGAATGGTCGTATCACTTAGTAAGTACAAAAAATGTTGGGGTCAGCAGCAGAGTCTGGAAATGTCCACCGGCCAGAAAACTACTGTAGCTGTAGGCTGCAGACCCATTTATTGTACCTTTGCATATTTTTGTCATATAAGTGCAACTACCATTCTTTTTAACCCTTTTCTTTTTTTTTTTTTTTTTTTTTTTTTTTTCTCTGACACTCAGACACTTACACAGCATTTGTACTTGAATAGTGTAATAGTTTAATGGGTCATCCTTGTGTCGATTATATCCATTGTTTGTATTTTATAAATATTATTCATCTTTATTTAACATTTAAAACCTATACACCTAAAACTCATGCGACAAAGATCCATTCCTCTCTATAAGCCATTACTACAACCCTCTTCCCCATTCACAAATTGCTATTCCTTACATACTTTCATTCAATGGTCCAGAGTACAGGCACGGGGCCCAGCACGGCAACTTTTCTTCCCAGTTTTGTGAATGCACAATGCTCTATTACTACTTCTGTCATTTTTCCCAATTATTTATCCAATTCCTATACTGAGCAGCTATCAAACCTGACACATCCCTCTTCCAACTTAAGTCCCTCTCCATCTTTAATTGGTGAAGTAGTTGCTCTTCCATCTGTAAAGCTACAAAAGGTAAGTTGGATTTCCAGTTCCTGGTAATAATTATTTTTGTAGCTGTAAAGCAGTGTATTGCTATAGTTCTATTTTTTTTAGTTAGGTCTTTCATATTAAGATGTAGAAGAGTAGTCTTTGGATCATACATAGGGGCTACACCTAATTTTTTAAGTTTGGTGAAGGTGTTCTTCCACAATATTTCTACCCTTGGGCAATTCCACCAAATATGAAGAAATGATCCTTCTTCATCTCCACATCTCCAGCAATTTGGGGGGGAATCTGCATACATTTTGGATATCTTTTTTGGGGTCATATACCATCTGTGCATCAGCTTAAAATGGTTTTCTACCAAATTCAGGCAGTGCACAGATTTAGACGTCTGGGAGATTGAGTTGTTCCATTCCCTCATTGATATTATCGTTTGGAGCTCCCTCTCCCAAGCAGCCTTAGCCGTCGGGGAGGAGGAGTTCTGAAAGCCGTCTAAGAGGTGTCGACACTTGGATGCCACTCTATGAACCTTTTTACCTGAGAATATAGCCGCCAACCGATCGCCCCCCTGTCCCATCTTTACCAAGTGCGTCTGTAGGAAATGTCTAACTCGTATATAATCAAATTTATCAAACTCATTTAACCCCAGGTTAGCTGCTAGTTGTTCAAATGGAAGTATTTCATGGTTTTTTATTATCTCAGAAATACTAATTCTCTCTTCCTTCTGCCAGTTTTTTAGGGATAAATTCTCTATATTTACCTGAATACTATTCAATTTAGCTGTTTTTAGAATTTTGTTCTTTAAGCCCAATATATTTTTAATTTTCTGCCATTCTTGTATTAACTGCGTCAGGACTATCGAATTCATCTTTAGATTACTTTTGTTATAGTTATTTAACCATATCAGAGTTTCCAACTCAGCCTTATCCCACACTTCTGTCTCTATTTTGTACCATGGTTCTTTCTTAGAATCCTCTTCCTGTAGTCTATATATGTGTGTCAGCATGTTTGCCTGGTATACTGCCTCAACGTTAGGGAACCCCATTCCTCCTGCCTTGGTTTTCCTTATCAGTATATGTTTTGCAATTCTCGGTTTCTTGCCCTGCCATATATATGAGTTAAATGCGGCTTGTAGCATATATAACCAAGGCTTCGGCACTCTGAGGGGGACCATACTAAACAAATATGCCCACTTGGGCATCAGATAATAATTGACTGTATTAACTCTACCCCACCACGAGATTTCCAAGTGGGCCCATTCCTTCAACTGTCGATTTGTCTCTCTCAGCAGTTTCATAAAGTTCCTCTCCATTAGGCTATCTACCTCTGTTGTTACCAGAATGCCCAGATAGATAAATTCTCTCTGTGACCATTGGAAACAGAACAGCTGAGCTAGATCATTTATGGTACTTTGATCTAAATTTTTGGGGACAGCTGTTGTTTTTGTTACATTTAATTTATAATTTGAGATACGGCTGTATTGATCTATCTCCTCCATCAGTGGGGGCAGGGAACGTCTTGGTTCTCTAACCGTGATCACGACATCATCGGCATACAATGAAATCTTAAGTTCTTCCAATTTATTCTTTATAGGGAATCCCTTAATCTCCTTATTCCTTCTAATGTTTATAGCCAATGGTTCCACTGAGAGTACGTAGAGAACAGGGGAGAGCGGGCACCCCTGCCTCGTACCATTTCCCAGGCTGAACCATTTGGCAGTAACGTTCGGGCCCACTGTCCTCGCCATTGGCCTTGAGTATAGAGCCATGATAGCCTTGTGTATCCACCCTTTAAGACCGAATGCCTCCAGGACCCTGCTAAGGTAGCCCCATCCAACCCTGTCAAAAGCCTTCTCGGCATCTAATGACAGAGTTAGAAGGGGCAGTCCTGATCTATCCGTCTGATCCCATACATCTATCAATCTTCTTATGTTATTGGCCGAAACTCGACCTGGTATAAAGCCTATTTGGTCTGGATGGATTACTGATGCAATGATGTTTTTCAATCTTTGTGCTAGGATAGTTGCATATAATTTAGTGTCTACATTAATTAATGATATGGGCCTAAAGTTTTTCACATTCGTATGATCTTTATCCGGCTTAGGAATTGGCAGGATATTAGCGGTTAGCATTTCCTCAGGGGCCTCACCTCTTGTTGCAATATCATTAAAAGTATTTAAGAGTCCTTGAGATATGGTTTCCTCAAATATTTTGTAAAAAGAGTTACAGAAGCCATCTGGGCCTGGGGTTTTATATGTGTCTAATTTGCTGATCGCCTCGTGCAGTTCACTGCTGGCGAATGGCCTATTCAGTTCAATTCTAATCTCTTCGGAGATTTTTGGGATTGGCGTATCTGCTAGGTAATTATCTATCTGAGTGTCGTCACTTATTATGGGCAGGTTGTACAAGGTGTCATAGTATTTATTAAAGGTGGTACCTATATCCTCCGGAGTCACTTGGATTACCTTATTGTCTAATAATTTAGTAATTTTACTACTAGCTTTTTGTTTCTTTAATCTGTTAGTTAAAATTTTGCTTGCTCGGTTACCTTTGTAGTACGATTGTAGTCTGAGTTTATTCATAGCTAAAATGACTTTGTCATACAGTTTGTTGTTTATCTCTTCTTTTAGTTTTTTTATTATAATTATATTCTCAGGTAGTGGATTTACTTTATTACTATTGGTTACTTTATATAATTTAATATAAAGGTCTTCCAGCTGTAAACCTGCTTCTTTCCTCATTCTTTTCTCTAATTTGATGATGTATCCCCTCATAGTGGCCTTAAAGGCACACCATATTGTGGTCGGACATACTTCCCCTGTGTTGTTTTCAAGAAAGAAGCATTTAGCCATTGATTCCAGATGTTCTCTGTTACCTTCTTTGAATAGGATATGGTCTTTTAGCTTCCACGTAAACATCCCTCTTGATACTTTTTCTCCCAATGAGACTAGATTAATACTATGGTCAGACCATGTGTTTTCTACCAAGGAGGCCGAATTAACCATCCCTACCACTAATGCGCATCCCAGACAGAGGTCAATCCTCGCATATGACCCATGCCGACTGGACATATGCGAGAAGTCCCTATCCCCGGGATGCTTTACTCTCCATAAATCATACAAATCATATTGTCTACAGGTTTGACGCAGTTTTTCTGCTTGCTTTAGGACTGAGCCGTCCATAGTGATCCCTGTCTTGGACAACTTTTTGTCCATTTCTGGGTCCATTACGGAATTAAAATCTCCTGCAATGAACAAACAACCCTTCTTTATTTCCATTGCTTTCTTCAGAATCTTTTGTAGCAGTCTAACCGGGCCTTTATTTGGCAGGTACACATTTACTAGTGTATATACACTGTTATCAATTTTGCAAACCAAAATTATGTACCTGCCTTCTGGGTCTAATATTTGGCATATGATTTCTTGTAGCACAGATTTTGCAAAGATAATAGCCACCCCCCTTTTTTTTTTATCTTTTAGTGAGGCTTGAATTATATTGGGGAATTTTTTCCCACCCCATTTTTGTTTCGAGTTATCCAACCAGTGGGTTTCTTGGATAAAGCCCACCTGAGTGTCAAATTTGTTTAGTGTGTTATATAGGAAGCCTCTTTTTTTTTGCGTATTGAGCCCCTGCGCATTCACTGAGAGGATACTAATCCTCATCTAAGTTATTGCCGTACTGTGACCCCCCGCCTGTCCCCGGACCCCATTCATTCTCACACATACATCCTTCGGGGTGGAGCCAATGTATTTTTTGGCTATCCTCCCACCTATTACTCTTATGGAGGCAGAAGCCCCCTTAGAACTCTTTCGGATTCTAGAAATCTCCAGAGTTCTCAGCGTAAATTACGCACAGCAGGTCGGCCAGAAATTGGGAGTCGACTCTTCTCGGTCTGCATTTCTTTTTTTTTTTTTTTTTTTTCTTTTAGTGAGCGTAAAATAGAGGAAGGAGGAGGGAAAAAAAAAAAAAAAAAAAAAAAAACCCCCCTTCCTGACATCCATTTAAGCCTTAATCCCATTCCAAAGTGCATATAATCAGTCTTTTCATCCTTATATATTTCTTTGAAAAAGAGCCCAGATATGGAGGGAGGAAGCAGACAAAAAAAAAAAAAAAAAAAAAAAAAATTTTTTTCCCTTTCTCCTTCCCTCCCCTTCTCCCCCCTCCTCCCTTCACATTAAGTGAGAGATTTATTCTGTAAGTCTCAAATAGATCTGAACATTATTTTCTGTGCTTAAATTTACATTAATTCTAAGGTACTATGTGGGCTCAGTACGTCACGAGTGTCCAAGGAAATAGGAGAGAGGAAACGAGGAAGGAAAAAAAAAAAAAAAAAAAAAAAAACAATTTTATTCTGTAAGTCTTAAGTAAACGTTAAAACTAAATAGTCTTAGTTATCTGTGCTTAAATTAACACTACTTCAAAAGGTGCTATAGTGACTGAGTACATTATTAATATTCATATGAAGAAAGAAAGAGAACAAAAAAAAAAAAAAAAAAAAATTATTCTGTAAGTCTTAAGTAAACGTTAAAACAAAATAGTCTTAGTTATCTGTGCTTGAATTTACAATACTTCAAAGGTGCTATAGTGACTGAGTACATTATTAATATTCATAGGAAGAGAGAAAGAGAGAACAATAAAAAAAAAAAAAAAAAAAAAACTTCCCAACCATCTAAGAAAAATTTCTCTTCTCTCTTTCTTCTTTCCTTCCCCTTCTCTCTGTAAGTCTTAAGTAAACGTTTAAAACAAATAGTCTTAATTATCTGTGCTTGAATTTGCAATACTTCTAAGGTGCTGTAGTGACTAAGTATATTATTGATTCTCTTGGGAAGAGAAAAAAAAAAAAAATATAAAAAAAAAAAAAAAGAATATATTATATAATTGAGATAGTGCGTATTCTACTCGTCAGCTATACACAACAGTGTTCATAACAAATATGCGGAAAAACTAACTTAATCAGGGGAGACCTATTATTATATTACTAAAGTGCTGTTCTTAGTCTGTGTATCCTATTAATATTAAATATTTCTTAAGTTCCCATTTGAAATCCCGTTCACCATTCCCTCGTCACTGCCTTCTCTCTTCCGTGGGCCTATTTTTAGAGAAAGGGTCCGAAATTTATCAAGAATATACACTGAAAATTGCTTTTATAATAAAAACAAAAAAAGGAGAAGAAGAAGAGGAAAAAAAAAAAAAAAAAAAAAAAAACTATTATTTTCTCTTATCCCCTTTCTCCAGTCCCCTAAGTGAGAAATGCATTCTGTAAGCCTTAAATAGACCCTTGAACAAAATAGTCTTAGTTATCTGTGCTTGAATTTACAATAATTCTAAGGTGTTGTAGTGACTCAGTGCATTATTAATGCCAAAAAAAAAAAAAAAAAAAATAAAAAAAAAAAATACCCAGTCTGCCCGTACACTATAAACAGCAATGTTCATAATAAATATGAGGAAGAACAGACTTAATCAACTATGTCATATTATTATATTGCTAAAGTGCTATACTTAATCTGTGTGTCGAATATAATATTAAATATTTCTTAAATTCCCATTTAATTTCTCAATCATCCTGCCTTCGTTATTACCTTTCTCTCTTTCGTGGGCCTATTCTTACAGTTATCAAGAGTATATGTTTAAAATTGCCAAAATAAGAGCAAAAACAAAAAAAAAAAAAAAAAAAAAAAAAAAAAAAAAAAAAAAAAAAACCCCCTTCAATGGCCCCCCATCTTCTTCTTAAGTAATCTGTTTTTCCTGTAGCCACTTTTGGATGTCAAAGGCTGAATCAAAACTTTCGATTTGATCTTCTCTAAAGACCATCAGTCTAGCTGGGTGTCTCCATCTAAATCGGATCTCATTCTTCTTGAGTATATTTATTGCCGAATTGAAGTTTCTTCTCTTAGTTCTTGTTGTAAAGGATAGATCTAGCAGTACAATCACTTCTCTAAATTTCTCTTCTTTCTGTTTCTTTTGCCTTGCTGCTTTAAAAACCTCCTCCTTAAACTGGAAGGAGTGAAAACATGCTATTATATCCCTTGGCGTATCTTGGGGGAGGTTGGATGGTCTGGGAAGTCTGTGACATCTATCCAATATTTCGCTATGGCCATCCAACTGGAGGTCAAGTGACTTAAAGTATTCCAATAATGTAGCCTTAGTGTCTTCAGCTTGCGGCTGTTCCTTGATGTTCCGGAATCTAAGGTTATAGCGTCTTGATCGATCTTCCATGTCTCCGATTTTATTCTCCAAAATTTCAACCTTTTTTAATAACTGTTCATTGGTATCTTGAACTTTTAGGTATTGCTGAGACAAAGATTCCATTTTGTCGTCTGCAGCCTGCAGTTTGATAGAAAAACGCTGGAGTTCCTGCTTAATTTCTTGGGCGTTGTTGGTCATCTCCTCTTTAAGTTCGTCCATTATTGCTCTCAGACTAGATTTTAAAAACCCAGGTGTTACAGTCTGAGGTTCTACATCCGGGGAGGTAGAGTCTTCCAACGTATAAGGGTCCGAGCAACTCTTGTTCCCTTGTGGGGAGAAAAAAGACATTCGTTTTTCTTGTTTGTCTTTCTCTTTCAGTTCTTTTGGGTCTTTCTTTTCCCGTCTGTTTGCAGTTTTAGACTCCATTATTTTCTTTGAGGCCATTTTATCCCTTGATTATATCTTCCCCTCTTTTCTTTTCTCTTCTCCTCTTTGGGCTTAAACGTTATATATGTAGCAACTTTTCCTTTGTATTAGGGTTTTTGAGTTAGCTTGGTTTTCAACTCTTCCCCTTCTAAATCTAATAGAGATAGCCTAGATGGCTCTTTTATGGCCTGACTATTTATTTCCTACTTTCTTCCGTTGTTTATTATAGTAGACTTGGGTGAAAATAACTTTATTTGTTCGCCTTACTGTTGCTATCTTTTTATATCCGAGGAGCAGAGTTTAGAAGTGGAGATAACCTGCGATCCTCTGGGCAATTTAATATTAAGTGATTTCGGTATCCACCCAATTTTCCTTACTTTTAGGGTTACACTATTTAAATTATCTGGACAATTGAGTGATAAATGTGCATAACTAAGATGCCTATTATTTTTTTCTTCTCTCCCCTTCTCTCCTTCCCCTCCTCCCCTCCTCTTTTTTTTTCCTTAATCCGTCCGAAAGGAAGCTTTACAATAATTACAAATGACTTATTTTTCACACTTTCAGCCTCTCATTTACCCGCAGGGATATTGTGATTTCAAGAGTCCTAGGGTTGTCCTTTTACCCCACTCACATCAGCAAGCAGTAGAGTTTAAGCAGAGCAGTACAGCCAAGCTGCTGCGCTGCTGCGGGAGTACTTAGGGTTAATTACTTGTCTCCTTAGTGTCTACTTCCTCCGTACTCCTAATTTTCCTAGGTTTATATAGACCCCAAATAGAACATGTATTCAGAGTACTACTCCGGATATTATGCTGCAACAGTCTTTCTTAATATTACCGCCCTATAAGTTTCCAGTTTGTGCTTAGGGGAATATCACAGATTCTCTCTTTCACACAACAAGAGGGAATGGTGATAGAGTCAGAATAGTTTCACCAAACTGATTAATTTCATGCAGGGACACCTGGGTTGATTACTTATCTCCTTAGTGTGACTTGTCCAGATTTAAGTGAACCCTTAGTTATACCTGCAATCACATTACTCCTCCGGATATTATGCTGCAGCGTTCTCTGATTTAATATTGCCAAGCTTCCGCCTCCGGCTTGTGAACAGGGAGTTTGTTTGTTAATTAATCCTAAGGCGTAACCCTTTGCTCCCAAGCCAGCTATTGCCCCAGAAGTCAGAGAGATTCAGCCAAATTATTTGTCAACTGCAGGGATACACTTTACTCAATATTAAATATTTCCACACTTTCCACCTCTGGTTCACATAAAGGGAGATTGTGGATTTAGTAAATTTTTAGGAAGTATCACGGTTGTCCTCTCCCACCAGCAAGAGAGGGAAAAAAAAAAAAAAAAAAAAAAAAAAAAAACATCTAAGTCAGAGTAGTTCGTCAGGCTAATTCACTACATGCAAGTATACTTGGGTTTAAATAAACCCTTGATAACATATGTGTTTCCTTTGGAACTCCCAATATTGCGCTGTACCGTTCTCTGCTCAATATTGTCACATTTCAGCCTCAAGTTGTATGTGGGGAGTTTATGTGATGATCAACCCTAGGTGTTGCCCCATTACTCACAAGCCAGCAGTTGTGATGGAGTCAAAGCCTTTCAGCCAAGATGTTTTAATACCTGTTCTCAAGACTGTCCCTCGTTTTCCTAACAGTTCTTCTTCTTTCCTCCTCCCTCTCCCTTTGTAGTATTGCTCTCCTACCTTATCTTCTCACTTCCTCCCCCCGGATGACATTTGCTCAGAGTCTCCTGCAGTTTGCTTCATACGGCATCCCAAAGCTCCGTTTTTGTGGCCTCAAAAGCAGCTTGCCAGGTTACCTTCCACCCGACTCCCTTGAGTTTCTGACCGACCCGCCTCACGGAACGTGCGCAGCGTCAGCTACGTCATCACGTGCCCCTCTCTTTTTAACCCTTTTCTATGATATTGCACCATTGGGGTTTCTATTTTTTTTCTTTTAAACATATAAATACTTAGAATGTGTCAGCAGATAAGAACCATTCAGTCCATCTAGTCTGCCCAATTTTCTAAAAACTTTTTAGCCTTTTGTATGATGAGCCTGTGTGAATCACTAGAGATTTCAGTGCAATACTTACCACCACTACTAGAACCATTTTAATTCTACAATGTTATACTTTTTTCGTGTATTTCCTTTTCTCTCCCATACATATGTGCGCTCCTCTGTGAAGATTTGTGTCCATTTTGAGTTCCAAAGGAGCACTGTTGTGGGTGCTGCCGTTTTATTGGGAAAGTATCAATCATTTAATATTATCACTGTGGGTGTGCTTATTTGCTCTTGTTGTATTTTGATTACACACATAGTCACTTACATACACACAGTCACATAAACAGCCTGTCACTCACTCAGACAACATACATATATACTGTGTGTACACTCACAGACACACACACACACACACAGTCAGAGAGAGGTGCGGGCAGGCTTCTGTAGCTTACACTGAGCTCCTTGTGAAGGACAGACTCCTTGCAAAGTCTCCCCTGATTGGCTGAGATCTCCTTCACTCTGAGCTCTCAATTTGGGACTTTGAATTTTCCTGTCTGGAATCTGAGCCATAAAGTCCCATTGCAGTTTTGTCCTGGGCAATCTGGGACATGTGGTTACCCTATGTAGAAGGTTGATTCAGACAACTGCTTCTGTCTGCTAAAAGATTGGGTAAAATGTGTTCCTGGCAGAAATAAAATGTAGCACATTATTACAATCTCCTATAAGCACTCCTCAGGGGCACACATACACGTGGAGACAAAATAACAACAAATACCCAATATGCACCGATCACACACATATTTAATCAAAAGATGATAATGCATAAAAATGGAACTGTGAAAATGGGAAACATAGATAAAAAAAAATGTTATGCAGCACAGACACCTATGTGTTACCTAAATGAAAGGGAAGATGTAACGGAACGACTACCCAGGCTTGGTAGCACCTCTGTGTATTGTAGGAAATCACCTCCTTAGTCCCCAATTAAAACTTAGCATCCACGCAGCAAATCTTTCTGGAACCTTGCTTTTTGTATCCAAATAGACAGGACCACTAGCAGTTAGGTACAGCAAGAATGAACAACATTTATTTGTCAAACAGCACAGACCTGTATACACATAAATATGACATCAACTAGAGGAGAGGCACAGGGAACTAATTATAACATGTAAGCCTCAAACAATAGAAAACCTAACTTAAAACAGGTAATTAAATATAGCACAAGTTTACATAAAATAAACATGCCATCTTTAGATCCAGACATCCAGACTACAAGAGACAATAGATGACTCACAGGACAGTAAACACTTATTGATTAGATAAGTACACATTACAACACTAACATATTACATTACATTAACATTTATTTACATAGCGCCAACAATTTATGCAATTTACGTAGCGCAAAAATAACATATAATAACATTTATGTTATTAAACACAATGAATAAAACAAAGGCTTGGATCTCAAGGACACATCCTGACTGACATCCTAAGTGAGCCTGTGATGAAGTCCAGCTATACTGAAGCAGGATGTCACTGATGCCCCCAAAGTATGTACCCCCAAACTTGTACATCCACAGAAAGGGTCCATAGTCCACAGGGAGTCTTCTGGCCCCCAGGGCCCTCCAAGACCCCCCAAGGACCCACAGTGGATTTCCAAATCCATTTAGTGACAGAAGGTATACCCATGTAGAATGATTCAACAGTGTGCAAATAAAAGGGTACCATGAACTGTGGAAGTGTGTGAGGTGTGGATTTACCCGAATAACAACACAGACAATTAAAAAACTTGAAATAATAATTTGTTTTCAAATTTTTAATTAAAATATATTTTTTATATACAAGCCTGGGCCGATAGGGTACAGAGAGGGGTGGGTGGGTGATTGGGGGGGGGGGGGGGGGGTAGCAGAGTTTGTCAGCGGAGGGATACAACCAGATGAAAGGAAATTTTGTGAGTTATTTATGGCAATGAAGAGTGGGAACCCTACATATTGACATCAGTCCACTTTCACTCATGCTGGGCAACAGTTTGGTAAATAAATAACTGTGGTATTTGAGAGTATTACAATATGCTAAGGACAGGATTAAGAATGTCTGTCTTTGAGAGCTGTGTGACTGAGTAAGACTAACATAGCATTTCAATTGGTAGTGTTTAATGGCATTTGACATGCCTTTTTTGTCAGGGGGATATCCTGTTGTTACTGCCTAGATACAGCTTCTTATTATGAAATTTTATTAAAGTAGTACCAGCGTCTTTGATTTCTAAAGCATAATTTAGTAAATCTGAGTTTCTAACATAACAGCGCCATAAGCACAGTGGGAAATGTTGCATAACGACAAACTTCAATGGCTCATCTCCCCCAATCTTCTTTTCTGTTATTATGAACTAGGAAATTGCTTTGGCAGAGTTACAGTGTTGTTCATTGTTCTCCTCACAAAATGTCATACGTTGTCCAAGCTTGCAAATGTCCCAAGCCATACCCGTCCAAAGCGATAACAAGCTTCTGCAGACCCTTGCCAAGAACAGTCATAATGTATTTAAACTGGTGTCTTTATTAGCTTATCCAATAAGTTGACTTAATAATTCTATATTAACTGGAGCACATCTAGGAGTTCAATTTTCTTTAAAAAGCAACTTAAGTTTCTGCTCAGTAAAATTAGGCCTTGAAAATAATACTCAATGTTTTTTGTTGTTTGTTGAAATATGTATATTATATATATAATTAAATACCAGAATATACATATTGTAAAATGCATATTCTAAAAGCACGGACACCCATCGATATACACACATAAATGTGCAAAACTTTTGTGGTTTATGTACTTTTTGTTGTATACCTTTAATGGTCTTAAATGATGGTGTGCAACCTTAACCAGCAAGCAAGCAAACATTTACTTTCAGGTCTATGGATAGATTACACATTATTTATCTCTTTTTTGCCTTGATAAACAGTCTTTGTGAAGATGTTTTGTGGGGGGGAGTTTTAACCTTTTTTCTTGTGTCTATTACATGTGCATGTACAGTATGTGGGATCTTGCATTCTGTTTAAAATTAAAAAATAAATAATTTGTCCTACCAATGTACAAAGATATTGGCAATTTTTCCAGTACACTAAAAACAATCCCTTGCAGTAAAATGTTACAATTTGCAAAGGACAGGATTAATTACTGCACTACGTGAATGACATGTTTTGACATCAGTACATTTATGTTTTCCATTTTCTTTCCATTTTGCATTGACATTTAGACTGTGTCAAATATACAAATCCTTAGAAGCCCATTGCCTATAAAAATGAAAACATAATTGTAATTCAGCGTTGTTTATATGTTTGAACATATCTATTTCATTTCATTACCCGCCACTTCATTTACTGTGCTATATTAATACCATTATTGTCACATCAAAATTTTTGCTAAATAGTAGACTGACTCCATCCATCAGCCAAAGTATTGATGTCATAACGACATTATTATATAGTCAATAATGCTGTGAGCCTTTTCTATTAATGTATACATTATTTTACAATATAACGGCGATTATTACCAGCGATGCTGGTTTCATCTTTAAGACAGACTTTGATTTCACGATTTCGCAGAGCGTTTGCAATCTAGAAATGCATCTTTATTATATAATTGACTTCTATTTAGACTATTAGCGGTAATGTTGTTAACTGGCTATTTTATGATTTCTAATGAGAGCTTACTAAGTTTGAAATTAAAACTATTACTATCATTTATGCTGATTGTCAAACTGAAGTCAGATACGGATGTATAAAACGGGGCAGCAACCTGGATCCTACTTGTTCATGGACTTCTGGAGGGGAGCGGGGAGAGAGCAGGACTTTCCCCCCATGCCTTGGATATGAAATTTAAATGGGAATGTGGCAATGGATTTGGGGTGGATGATAGGACTGTGGAGAGGGATTTGGAAGATATGGGTCTGTTGTGAGGCATTTGGGGGGTATGGAACTGTGGCAGTGTATTAAATGAGCTTTACTCTTACATCTTCAATTTGTCTGTGTACATGTATATACACACAGAGTTTCTGCTTAATGCCTGTATTATTTTTATGCTTCAGCATAAAAATAAACCCATATAGTTAAAATTTAATTAGGAACAGTAGGGGCGCACACACAGATAGTACCAGACAGTTAAGTATAAAATAGAGTCTGCGCGGCCTCCACCAGTTACTCACTTCCTGGCTGTGCGGACTCCTCCTGATTCGTTTCAGAGAACGTCTGCCAAGCATTGTATGGCGAATGTCCCCTTCCCGCACTGTCAGGATTTATAAGCATAACAAAAGGCGATTGCGCCTTTTTATACCTCTCCCGACACTTGTCCGAGTTTTTATACATTACCTCCATGGTGGATATTTGCTCCATTTTATGTCCTGTTTTTAATTAGTGTGTGGTGATTTAAGTAATTTAATATTCCATCTGCACCTCCTACCTGCAATTCTTGTATGTCTCATGCAGCATGCTGAGTAATCGCAGATATAATCTGATCTCTGTAGGATTTACCAAGTAGAAATGGCAGTAGGACCTCCAAGAGGTTAAAAGGGGAGTTACATACATGGTCACTTGGCTTATAACAAAGAATCAGTTGTGTCAAGAAAACATAATGTCAGTTTGACCTCTGGGCTTCAGGAATTGTACATAGTTCTCCTATTTATAACAACATATGCATATCAAGTATTCCATTGCTATCTAACCATAATGTTCTTTTGCAGGTTCCTGTTTTAAATTGATAGAGTTTCTGCCTCAAAACTAAGACTGCATTAGTTTAAGTATGAGCATGTGTGATTGCTGTAATGTGAACATTAACATTAATAGCCGGAGGGAAAAAAAATTCACAGTTAAATATTCTTGAGAAGATAAAAGCCTATTCTAGCTTATTTTCTCTGTCCTGATTTCACCACTGTCTGTATAAGAGGTAACTAAATAAATGTAAAAAAAATACAAACATCACAAAATATGTGAGTTATATTAAGTTTCCTAACTATTTTATGTGAATTAGCATGATATGTCAGTCTCCAATGAGACAATATGTGTCCTGTCGCATTCCAGGGAGAGATAAGAGACCTAAATGTAGCTCATTGAGAAGCAAGGAGGAATGTATGAGGCAGTCCTGTTATTTGTCTATTGTGCCAGTTTGATAAGCAGATTGTCAGACATCTGCATGTAGAATGTATTTATGCATATTACAATAATAACAATACTAATTTATTCCTATAGTGAGGAAGATGTTCTTATTACTGCCCAGAACGTTGAATGCACATTGAGACTTTCTATTCCATTGTTATTGATAACGCTATAACCAAAGTGCTTGCTATTCACTTTAATGTCTGTAGTTTAAAATGTCTACACTACTAAAAATCTAGAGGCTTATGGAAAACACTGTCAAGTTAACCACTTTCCTGCCACTACACCATGAGCAGTGACAAATACAGGGGTACTTGCACCAAGGAACTGGTAAGAAGGACATGGGGGCAATTGTCCACTGGTCTGCTCTCTAAACTGACTCAATGGATGGGGCTCATAGTTGCTAACAGTCATGAATTTGCCAGGACAATCTCATTAGAATCTGTCCCAGCATTATTTCTGCCAATGTACAGTATTGCGCGCAGACAGCATTGCATTTAAACTGTGTATGTCTTATAGAAATAAACAGTCTAAACTAGGATAATTGAACTTCAGACACCCGGTATAATATTGGTGGGCTTATTATTTATTAGCGGGGAGTATTACTGGTTTTTATTATGTGGGCCTTGGGCAAGCCCCTGAAATATTGCCTAGCAGTGTATCATATTATCATTACAACCCTGTCATCACTGTGAAGGATTTATTAGTGAGCCAGGGACCTTCAGCAAGTCTCTGGCCCATTCATTTTCAGGGGTCTGGAAGTAATTTCAAATGCTCCTAGCTCCCGGCTCCGGTAATAATAGCTGTTGGGGCAGGGCCACTTTCTCTGGCCCCCCATATTTATTACTGGTGCTGGGATCATCGATAGCTCCTGTAACCATTATAATTATGATTTCCTGGCATATTAATTGGCTATATCCAGGCATATTAAGTGGCATTATCCTGGAATATTAATTGGCTATATCCATGCATATTAAGTGGCATCATCCTGGCATATAAAATGGCAATACCCTGGCATATTAATTGGCATTATCCTGGCATATTAAATGGCAATACCCTGGCATGTAAAATGGCAATACCCTGGCATGTAAAATGGCAATACCCTGGCATATTAATTGGCAATATCCTGGCATATTAAATAGCAATATCCTGGCATATTAAGTGGCTAAATCCTGGCATATTAATTGGCTATATCCTGGCATATTAAGTGGCTATATCCTGGCATATTAATTGGCAATATAAGGGCATATTAATTGACAATATCCTGGCATATTATGTGGCAATAGAGTTGCAAAATCCTGGCATATTAAAATGGGAAAAGAATGGCATATTGAGGGGCAAAATACTGTAATATTAAATGGCAAAGGAATGGCATATTAAATGGCAAAAGAATGGCATATTGAATGGCTAAATCCTGGCATATTGAGGGCACATAACACTGGCAAATGGGCACAACACTGGCAAATGGGCACAACACTGGCAAATAGGCACATAATAGGCAAATAACTGACAAATGGGCACATAATTGGCAAATGGACAAATAGCACTGGCAAATGGGCACATAATTGGCAAATGGGCACATAACTGGAAAATGAGCAAAATAACAGTGGCAAATGGGCAAATAACTGGCAAATGAGCAAAATAACACTGGGAAATGTGAAAAATTGGCTGTGGCATATTGGCAATCTGGCTGTGGCATATTGGCAATCGTGGCATAATAAGCAAATTGGCTGTGGCCAGATTGATACTGTGGCATGTTCTGTGGGGCAAAATAACATGTACTTTGGGGTAAAAGGAACACTGTGGCATGTTCTGTGGGGCAAAATAACGTGTACTATGGTGGAAAGTGACACTGTGGCATGTTATGCAGGGGCAGTTCAGTGGGACTAAGTGACACTGTGGTATGTTCTGGCGGGAAAATTTATGGAGCAGCATGCCAAATCGTGTGGGTGCAATATGAGTACAAGCCAAGTGCTGTGGGTACTGTATAGTGCTTTTAGGTATTTAGGTGCAATGTGGGTGCAGGGAAACCTAATAAAAATAAGAAATTAACAATTTTTCAATAACATTTTCATTACATATGAAAATAGTTGAATATAATATTAAAAAAATCATAAAAGTATACATGCAGCTAGTTATATACATATATTTGGGGTCCACCTCAAGCTTTTGATAAGGCTGGAAATATTTTAACGTTTTTTTTTTTTTGTGTCCAGAAAATTAAAATTACTTTACTGAGAGGGTGGTGGATGAGAGGTTAATATATGAAGCAGTTTAAGCAAGCATGGGATAAGCATAAGGCTATCCTTGATATAGGAGAAGGCCAGGGACTAATGAAAATATTACTTTACTGAGAGGGTAGTGGATGCATGGTATAGCCTTTCAGCAGAAGTGGTAGAGGTTAATACAGTGAAGGAGTGTAAGCATAAGGCTATTCTAGATATAAGATGAGGCCAGGGATTAATGGAAGTATTACTTTCTGAGAGGGTAGTGGATGCATGGAATAGTCTTCCAGCAGAAATGGTAGAGGTTAATACAGTGGAAGTCAGAAACTTTGTATTATTTTACTGAGAGGGTAGTGGATACATGGAATAGTTTGCCAGCAGAAGTGGTAGAGGTTAATACAGTGAAGGAGTTTAAGCATGCATGGGATAAGTATAAGGCTATCCTAGATATAAGACAAGGCCAGGCACAAAGTTGGGAGGCATGTAAGTGGCATTTCTGGGGTGAAGTTCCATGGTTGGGTCGGGGGGGCCCCGAGGCAATTTTTGCACCGGGGCCTGGTGGTTTCTAGTTACGCTTCTGTGGAGAATGCATAGTGTGCATGTGCAGATTGAGTGGCAGCACCACCAAACATGGATAGTAGCGCTAACACTCGATCATCTATGCTCTGTCCCTGGCATCTCGATTTGTAGGGGGCAGAAGTTTGGAGGGTTGTATCATATGTGTTTTGTATCAAATGTTCATATGGGCATTTATATGTCAGTAAATGTTTTTGGTAAATAAGAGAGAGGTTTATAAAACATTTTATTTAAACAGGTGCAAATGTTAAAATTCATGTTAAGCATTGTAAAGAGTTTCATCACAATGCCCCTCGGAATTATGGGAAATGAACATGTTCCTATCACAAGCACTAACCTGGACCGGGATATGGAATGAATTAGATGGCAGGATCTTTGGATGTTCAGTCTGCACAGTTATTCACCTGGTGGTCATAATGATGATTTTAATCTATCCTGTTATTTTGAAACATGGTAGCTTCTTCTCTAACTAATCCTTCTATTTAATTATAGATTCTGCCTGTAGTTTGCTATGTGCTCATCTTCATCTATTGGTGATTCAGTAAAATATTTTTTTGTTCATTGCAAGTGCAAGGAGCAAAATAGTTACAGCCATGTCATGCTACACTTTCACACTTAAAGTCAGTAGTGTATCTTCCACAAGGCAAACAAGGCACTCGCCTAGGGCGGCACTTTGCCAGAGGGTGTTAAAGCACACTTCTGGTGCTTGAAACATTTTTGCTCCCTCCCCCACCATTCAGTAAGCTTTAGCTACTTCCAGTTAATCGGGGTAATTGACGTGGTGGGGGTATGTAATCAGGATGATGGTGACATGTCATGGGGTGATGGGGAATTTAGTATGTGTGCAATGTGGGTGATGAGGCATGTCGTGGGAGTGCAACGTGGGTGATGGGGAATTTTGTAGTTGTGCAATGTGGATAGGGGGGTGCCCGGATTTTGTGTGCTTAGGGCAGCACAAAACCAAGATACACCACTGCTTAAAGTCAAATCTTTTTGTTCACTGCAAGTGCGAGGAACAATATGGCTACAGCCAAGGCATTCTAACAAATCCAACCTCTGGCAACATCTGATTTCAATTATAAAACAATTTTGAGCAGAAGTGGATTTAACATCTCCAAAAGCATATATTTATGACTTATCAGGAACAAAACCACAGGATGAAGTCATACACGTCTCATTAGTAGTTATAAAAAAAAAAGAGTAACAGGTTACAATTGTTTTACAAATACATACCCCCAGAATATTCACCTTGAACGTTTCTCTGTATTAGTCCATATTCCAGAATCATGCTACATTTGCAATAAAGCTAGCTGTCTTGGAACTTTCAATACCATTCAGGCTCAGGTAGACTAATTCCTTTTAACCCCCCACATTTAGTCCATTGTGTAGCAATTTTTACCAGTTTTTGTGTGTTAAGCATTGTAGTATAGTAGACAAACTTTTGTCGAAATTTGAACCTATAAGGAGTGGATCCCATAGGAACTGCCTTGATTAATAAACTGATTTGAGCACATATGAACCGTACATTCTTCATGGCAGCATGCCGATTTTATAACTCTCCATCAAAAATTAGACTTTCATTTTTATTGATTATATATAAAACTGCATTAGCAGTTAGTGGTCATTGGCACTCAGCTTGTGTGTTGTGTGCTGTGCAGTGAGACATGGAGGCTTAGGAAGGTGCCACTTTGTGGCCAAACTGGGCAGGTACCACTCTGGGCAGGTGCTGCTCTAAGGCCAAACTAGGCAATGACACCAAGTGGCCAAACTAGGAAATGCCACAATGTGGCCAAAACTAAGGGGAGTGCTAACGTGTGGGCAAACTAGGAAATGAAAAACAAGGATACATAGATAAAAAGAACAGGCAGGAACCAACATAGGCTATAAGATAGATAGCAAAAACAAACAAACCCAAAAGGATACAGAAATGCCTGCTTACGCCTGGGTGAGCTTGTGGACTGACTTGTGACAGTATGAGCAACGAGATGGTATTCATCTTAGAAATACATGTAATTGTATCCAAATATTATAGTCACTATACTTTTTTCTTATTTTGTCTGATCACAAATGAAAGAGTGGTTCTTTTATTCATACAATATATGTGTTTACTAGTCATCTCGCAACCATGCGTTACTATATGTCAACCTGCATTATTATATGCAGAAGATTAGAACTTTTCTTCAGAAACAGAAAGAATTGAAATCTTTGTCCTTTCGATTATTGTTCTAACTTCCTTATCATGAAGCCACACCTCATCCTGATGCAGATAGAGATCTCGGAAAAAGGGCCGACATGTATTCAGCAAGTGGAAAAAATTCAGTGCCAGTAACCAAAGCATTTACAGGAGAACAACTATGTCATTAGTCAAACTAATTCGTCTTCAGACTTGCTTGACATGGTAGGGTGACCAATTGCAGGATATTTATAAGAATGTATACTACAGACTTTCAGAAAAACTAATAATATGTTACGTTTGTGAAAATGTGATTGAGAGGGGTGGATGATGTGTAAATGGTATAAAAATATGTTTTGCTTGGGGTAAGCCTTTAAGATATGATGTTATACAGAGGCTGAGTTTGACTTAGGGCTGCTTGCCCTGGTCCCTCATATTATTGATGATAGGTGCCTGGGGCATTGGTAGCTCCTGGCACCTTTTTTAATTATTGAAAATTATTCGCCTGGCCTCCCCATATATGTTATGTGTCCTAGGGGTCCTGTCGGGAGCCCCCGGACCCATTTTGAACAGGGGGTTGTAATTATTATCATTTCTTAATAATATTATATTTTTCTACTTTTTAATGCAACTTGCCTTCTGTAAAGGAAGTGAGTTGTGGGAGGGGAGTTGGATGTCAAAATCCAACTCGCCTCCAAATTTGAACCCTTCAAATTTCAGTGAATAGCAATTTTTATTTGATGGAAGTTCAAGATGGGAGTTCAAGATGGGAGTTCAAGATGGGAGTTCAAGATGGACTTTGACAAATTGGGGTAAGAGGGAGGTCGAGTTTACTTAAGTGAATGGTGCGAGGAGGTCGACTTGGCAGGTTGACCTTTAAAGCGAAAGTCGATCTCCCAAGTTGGACTCCTCGCACTATAGTCAACTTAGGGGTTATTTATTAATCAGCAAGGAAGAAGCCTTGATATCATTCAATTTTGGGGGGTTTGGAAGCCATTTAGCAGGCTTCCACCCCCAGTAACAATTGATGGGGGGGGGGGGGGTCAGGGGCAAGGGGCACTGGTCCCCCATATTTATTACTGGTGCTGTGAGCACTGGCTGTTCCTAGCACCATTTTAAACATTTGGAGAACATTTGAGTAAAATAGCAGAACACATTTGAATATTTGATTTTCTTCAAATCCTTTCAATTATTATTTTATGTAAAGCAATTATTTATTGGTTTTCCTTATTAAATATTGCGGTTGATTTGTTCCATAAGGGGACTATTCACAAAAAGGAGAGTTGCTGGTGAGTTGAGGTGAGATGAACCTATTTAGCTATACATGGTGCTATAGTGAGGAGGCATAGGGGACCCTCAGATGTACCCCTCAGGGATATACTGTGTGTACACTGCATTATTATGTAGGTAGAGAGACACTTTTGAAACTATACAGAGGGATGGCACCTGTACAAATTTGAGGAAATTACATAGCCCTCTACGTTGATTTACCACGCAATCCTAGATATGCGCAGAGACCTGAAAACCATCACAATGGCATTAAAAGCTGCGGACATTACATACTCCTAGCACATGCCCTTTGCCTTGTAGGCTTTAAAAGAGACCCAAAATCATATCCTGAGACATTCTGCGGACTTCCTTGAATTCCTGAGCGGTCTGGGCCTCCTGAATGTGGAGGTACCTGAATGGTAGACGTTTCACTTAGATACACGAACATGGATAAAGGTCTTACTACAGTAGACCAGAACTAAGACTATGCTGACCCACAGCAGGAAACCCACTTTCGCGAACCTTGGTACAATTACTTTATCCCCAAGCTCAATACACAGATGATAGATCAAAGATTACTACAATGCTGCAGCAAAGCAGCTGCCATGATTGGAGCATATCACTCAGTTACAGTATTCCAGCCCCCAAACTCACCAGGTTTAAAGTAATTTATGGGGAGAGATACCACGAATTTAGCTAAACATGTGCTTAACAGGGGAAAACTCAACAGGTTTGTTTGACAATGTATAGTCAAGTCGGTGAGATGAATTGTTTAATTCACTTTAGCTCACCTGCACCTTCTTAGTGAATAGCCCCCTATAGTTTTGATTTTTCCAATCACTTTATGTTTAGAAGAGCTACCTACTTTCCCATCCTGGAGACTATTCATTAAAAGGTGAGCTGCAGGTGAGCTGAAAAAAATGATCTCACTAATTTTGCTTTTTTTGCTGGTTTACTTAGCAGGGTAAACACCAGGTTTGTCCCTACTCAATGTATAGCTAAATTGGTAAGATGAAATGTTCTTCTCGCCTATTAGTGAATCGCCCCCTGTTTTTAAGTGGCTTAATGAATGGATTTTTATGTTTTTGTATTACGCATATTTAGCTATTCTGCACCACTTGATTATTTTCCACAAATGACGTATTTTTGCATTAAAAAATGAAGCTTGTTTAAATGAAATAACATGCAGTGCCATCTGTTGCGCCTTGTGCCGCTGCAGCAGCTGATTGCAAAGCAGCTGACATTCCATCTGCTGCAATAAGCGTCTTCTTTCACCGGGAGTCAAAAGATATATTCACCCTGGCTGCTTGTTTTTAATAGTAAATCATGAATTATAAGGATGAATTCCCTTCTAAAAATATATTGTAAACAAAGCAATTCCAAATCTCTGAGGAAGCACAGCAGTATAGTAATACTTATTTTTGTTTTTTAAATTATACTTATAATAAATTATTTTAATATTTATTAGCTGTTTTTTACCTGTTTAAAAATAGTATTTTTTTTAAAACAGACTACCGTATTTTCCGGCGTATAAGACGACTGGGCGTATAAGACGACCCCCCAACTAAGTCGTCTTATAAGCCGAAAAAAATTGCATCTATATTTTAACCTTTTAGGTTAAAATAAAGAGTTTCCCACCCTCCTCCCCCCTTCCCCAATCCTCAATCTCCAGTACTTACCTATTTTCTGCTCTGTCTCCCGCTGTTAAGCCGGTCCGTGGCTGTGAGGGAAGCGTTGTGAGCTCCCCTCAGGCCGCACGGACAATAAAGTTTTGTTTAAAAAAAAAGTTTAAACAGACTTTATTAAAGCCGCGCGGCCTGAGGGGAGCTCACAACGCTTCCCTCACAGCCACGGACCGGCTTAACATCACGAGCGGAGACAGAGCAGAAAATAGGTGAGTAAATCCCAGTACCCGGCGTATAAGACGACCCCCCAACTTTTGAGAAGATTTTCAGGGGTTAAAAAGTCATCTTATACGCCGGAAAATACGGTATTTTGTGTCACAAGTCAATCCGCATGCAAGCTCACCCAGGCTGTAAGCAGGCATTTCTGTATCCTTTTGGTTTTTCTTGCTTTGCTATCTAGCTTATAGTCTATGTTGGTTCCTGCCTGTTCTTTTTATCTATGTATCCTTGTTTTTCATTTCCTAGTTTGGTCACACAGTGGCACTCACCTTGGTTTTGGCCACATGGTGGCATATCCTAGTTTGGCCATTTGGTGTCATTTTCAAGTTTAGCCTCAGAGAGGCACCTGCCCAAAGTGGTACCTGCCCAGTTTTGCTTCTAAGTGGCACCTTCCTAAGTCTAGCTGTTGTCTGGCACCTGCCCTGTCCTGAGCCCTGTAAAATAGATTACCTAAACTCTGTAAAAGGGGTGACCTGAGTCCCTTAAATGGGATGCCCTGTCATAGAGTCCCTTAAATGATATGCCCTGTCTTAGTGTTCCAGCCCTGTCATGTGTTCCAGCGCTGCCGTAGTTCAGCCATGTCTTAGAATTGTGTTATATTTTTTTTCATGTTTCTTGCTTCTATTCCTTTGTTCTGCTGTTCTGGTCCAGTTCTGGTTTTCTTGCTGTTTCAGTGTTCCGTTCCATTCCAGATTTTCATTGTTTCTCTTTGCCTAGTTTCTTTGCTTTGTATAAATGTGCAACCCATCCCATTTGTGCTCTGTTCAGTTTCTCTAGCCTTCCAGTCATTGCTGCTACAGGTAATGCCTGTGTGTCTGTGCAAAGTAAATCTTTTGATTCTGTCATAGTTAGGGCCTTATACAAACAATATCCTGTGAACCACCAGGTGTGATAAAAAATAAAAGCACCCACAAACAACAAGTGAAAATAAATAAAAATAAAAATAACAAACAGCAAGTGAAAATCAGTGAAGATGAAAAAAAATCTACAGCTCACTGTGCCTGAAAGTTCGGCTCTTGTAAAAAATCTGAAACACAAAAAAACATACAAATCTAGTGCAATATGTCTGATAAATAACTGAATAGGATAAATGATGCACTCTGCCAATGATTAAACCACTCACAAATGTAGCTCACAAGAACATATGAGCATCAATATTCGCTTTGATCCAGAGGGACCTTCAGTCTTTTGCTGTAGCCTAATAAAAGATGCTCAGGCTCTCTGAAGACTTAACCCGTCAATTTAGGGACTGAAGAACCACGATTAAAGAACTGAAAACTCGTTATGCTTCCAACGATGTTTTTAATCTCAACAGTAAAAACAAGTAGCTATAGTCACTGAAACAGAAGCGGCCCAACCAAAAAACCTCTTGGCGTCTCTAAGTCCCAGATAGTAGTCTTGTGCACAAAACTCTCCTCCATAGTCCACTCCTACTTCTACAGATGCCAGTAAGGTCCGAAAGACAACCCAACGCGTTTTTGTCCTCAGACTTTGAACCCCTTGACAAAATATCAAAATTGTGTAAGTAGAAAAACAAGCAAATACACTAAGATGGAAAGAATGTGTCTCAAATGCATCTGTGGTGCCTCCTTTTTATGAGATCACCTTTGGTTTGATATGCATATGAAAGACTTTTTATTGGAAAATGTCATCAGATACCTTTATACTTCTTATTTTAGCGAGGTACCAAGTGATCATTTCTGAATAGTTTGTCAAGTCTAAAAAAAACATGTCTTTTACAAACTCTTCTAGTGAGGAAAGACAAACAACCCAATTAGCAGTATTGCCAGATCTCAAGAACAGCAACAAATAAAATAATTTTAATAGCAGATCTGCTGGAAAATCGGAGCCTTAAACCCTTCCCACAGATTCAGCGGGAATCACAGATCCCAGCTAGCGAAATCTTTATTTATCTTCGGATAAAAAATTATTTTATGCATCATTTGATAACAGACAGTAAAGATATTTACTTAACCAAAATAATTACAATTATAGCTCCCAGTGTGAAAGGCATATCTACTTCTCGATGTCTTGATATTCTAAATCTTAAGGATAAAGAAATAAAACCAAAAGCATTGACAAACTGGGAGAGAGACGTAGGGGTAGTCAATGCAGAAGAAATCTGGGCCACCTCAATAAAAGAAGTAAAAAAATCAATTCATTGTATAAATATAGTAGAGCTACATTATAAAATCCTACATCAATGGCATCTAGTCCCAAAAATAATGAATAAAATCAATTCCACAAATTCTAGCCAATGTTGGCGTTGTAACACCGACACAGGAACGTCCAGACATATATGGTGGGACTGTACGATACTAAAACCCCTATGGGAGGACATTTTTAAAATCTTATCAGAAATCATTGGAAATTATATAGAGCCAGATATGGCATTGGCACTGCTACATTTTAATTTATCTAATTTCACATTCAAGAAGAAATACATATTTATTCAGATCTTGATGGCTACAAAAACAATAATATCGAGATACTGGAAGCACAATTTAAGGCCCCCAAAGTCCCAAATAATAACCCAATTGAAATATCAATATAATATGGAAAGAGGTATATCGTTCCAAAATAACAACAATAAAAAATTTGAGGAAAAATGGCTTCCCTAGACCAATTGGGTTGAAAAACACAACAACATCTAGATAGCAAGGGGGAGGGAAGAACGGCAGGAGGGACATCAGTAGGAACCCCCCAAAGACTGATAGAGGTGAGAAGGAAAGGGAGAAGAAGGGGAGGGAAGGAGAGGGAAGGGAGGGGAAAAGAAGGAAAACAGAAATTCGTAGGTGGGATTTTGCAGTACGAATCTCCCCGAAATTATGATCACCCCTGAGGCTCTTTAAACACTACCTATAAGATATTACATTTTCCCACCTGGGTCCTTTAGCGACCCCCCCCCCCCCCTTCCCCTCAGTGGTCCATTGAATATAAATTAGATAAATGTGGAAAATCTAGGCTCCTCGCTATATGTTAGTAAGTCTTGTTTGGTTCATTGCATGTAACAGTCCTACCATCTATCTAAGTCTAAGAAGCTGTATCATTTATATGTAATGTTCTTGGGCTGAAATGATTATAGATGCATTGAATGTAACGTCTTTTTATGTTTAATAAAATAAAAAAAAACATAAAAAAAAACAAAAAAAAGAACAGCAACAAATATTCTATGATTCTCATTAATTGTTGTAACATTCGGAATGCTTGTGTACAAATGTCCATTCTTTTCAAAGAAATACTGAAAGTAGCAATCTTGAAGAGCAACTAGAGTGTGAGTGTGTATTTCAACCCCACATGTGACGTCACAAAGTATCGTGGGATGTCAGCAGGGACCGGCAGGGTCTATAGGGGCCCTGATCGAGTCCCTGCTGGGATGTTCCTGGCTGCTGATCACAGGGTGATTGGCACCCAGGAACAAAACGACACCGATTTGGTTCTTTGGTTGTTAAGGACCAAAGCACCATTCGACATGAAGGAGTTAAGCACCACATGTTGGGGCAAATTTCAAAGGCGGGTGGTGTGCATTTTGGTGATGTCTTTATTAAATATACAAGGATATACATAAGACTGTTAGAATTTGAAAAAGAGTATATATATATATATAAACAATTATCTAAATGAGAAAAAAATATACTGAACAAAAGCAAATGTATATAGATAAACACGGAAGTTATAACATGCTTATAGTTGTATAGTACAATGTTATGTCAGCAGTCTGACTATAATCTGTAGTTGGGGGGAGAAGGATAATTTGTTTAGAATGGTACAAAAATATGTGCAAAATGTACTTGAATATGCAGGATTATACAGAGGAATGTTTGAACCTTTAGCTCACGAATATCAATATACATATAGAATTTAGTATCCTTTAACAAAATAATAATAAGGAAAATAAATAAATAAAATGAAATGAAATAAAGGGGGAGCGGTAATAATCTGAGCTTTGGTATGATCGCCACCTCTCCAATTCAATGAGACTTTGCAGATAGTAGAAAAGGATAGAAATGTTGGATCTTTGTTATGGCATTCTAGGAAATGCTTAGAATATGTCTTGTATAGCCCCTTCTAACGTTGCCCACGTCTTCTCCAAGCCTCACTTTCAGTCCTATGGAGGTTCTGCCCACGTGTTGTAGGCCACAGGTGCATGTCAACAAATATATCACGTTGGTACTAGTACAAGTCAGGAAATTTTTGATCTTGTAAGTGCGATTAGTTTTTGTAAACTTGAAGCTTTCCCATTTTCTTATGTTCATGTGGTGCTTTTGCAGGGGACACATTTGATGCAATGGTAGAAACCGTTACCCGGGCCAAAATTGTCTCTGCCGGTGATCTTTTCTAGGTTATTGTGGTTAGAGGTAAGTTTGCTGTTCAGATTTTGGGATCCTCTAAAAATGCAATACAATTTAAGACTGTTAAAAGCTCATGGTCCCAGCAAGCACTATACTTTTATAGTGCTTTTATATCTTTTGCCAATATATAATTCATAGAATGTTATTAAGTTTGATTGACAAGACCCCTCTTTCACAAAACCATGTTAACTTCTACTAATTATATTCTGATTCAAGATGTATTCTTGTATGGATACCTTTAGAAATCCTTCAAATAATTTTCCCACTACAGATGTCAAGCTCACTGGCCTATAATTACCAGGCTGAAATTTTGATCCCTTTTTAAATATTGGCATGACATCTTCCTTGCGCCAGTCTGTTAGCTCTATAACTGAACTGAAAGAATCCCTAAAGATCAAAAATAATTGTCTGGCCAGAGTTATGCTTAGCTCCCTAAGTACCCTTTGGTGTATACCATCTGGCCCTGGACGTTATCTATCTAAACAGTATTTAATTGCTTAAGCAGTCAATGCCATGTTTGCTGTATCAGTTCTGGAAATTCAAGGCAGTGGTAAGCCACATAAGTTTCGATTTGTGTCTTTTGTAATTATTGGTATGTGTAATTTTGTAATGTGTGCTTAAAGGGACACTACCACTTACATAAGATGTTACTAGATTACCTGTGCATTTAAAACAAACACATAAATAAGACATATGAAACTTTTTGCTTTGTTTATATGTTTGAATTAATTGCACATTAAAGTAAATATAAAATTAGATGTCTATAGCCTGCATCCATTTTGTGAATTTTACACATGATGCAACATTCTCTAAAATATTCCAGCAAGTCTCACTTTGTAACAGAGCCTGGATGAAGATGTCATAAGATACACCCCTTCTCTCTTACTAGCTCCTGTGTATCCATTATCCAGACAGGCATCCATTCAAGTTGGGGTATCTACTAATTGTGCTATAAATATCTAATTAAGCAGGTTCATAAACTTGGGGCCCTTAATGGAACTACTTGTTCCACAATTCCAATCTATATCTGTGATTAAAACGTCATTCTGATTTGCAGCCTTATTAATTTGAAATAAGACCTGATGTTCCTCTTCCATGCTTATGTTTGGTGGCTTGAAGCATACACCTACAAGTAATCTGATACTCTTTTTTAACCCCTTAACCCATCTGGACGTATATATAGGTCCTGGAAAGCATGGTCCTTGAGGACCATGAGGATATATTTAATGTAGTTTTAAGCTACATGCCAGCAGTTATTCTCAGGAGCTGCCTCAGATCTGAAGCAGCTTCTGAGAGTGCCTACTGCACACCCCGCAAACCCCCTCTGCACATATGATCACTGCGTTTGTGATCATATGCATTCAAACGCACATAGGCAGCTTCCACTGCCTATGCTTTAAAGGTGTTGCAATGATGCATCATAACCGGTGATCGCGGGTGCCATATTGAATATGAGCATGCTCCTCCAATATGACATGCCATGTCCAGTAGAGAACGACCGAAGTGATAAAAAAATCTCCTTTGTTGCCCTGAAACTGTTGATTGACTGCCCCTACAGTCAGTCAGCAACATTACAGTGAAAAAAAAGGAAAAAGCTAACCCTAGATCTACTAACACTAGATCTAGGGTAAGGGTTACAATTAGGGTTAGGGTTACAGGTGGGTTAGGGTTAAAATTAGGGCTAGTACAAAGGTTAGATTAAGGGATGGGGTAGATTTAGGGTTAGTGTTAAATTTAGAGTTAGGGTTGGGGTCAAAAGATCACTGTAGGAGAAAATGGTTAGAAAACAAAAAATACACTGCTATCGGTTATTGCCCTATAACGTGAAAGAAAACACATAAAAACATGGAAACATTGTTATTTCTAAACTCAGGACAAATATTAGAAACTGTATAGATGGGGACTTTTTTACCGTTTGTAATTGTATAAAAAAAATCAGGTCAAAGTTAGAAAAAGTGTTTTTTTTTGGCATATTTTCATCATATTTTATATTTTTTAATATTCAATTATATCATATGATGAAAATAATAGTATCTAAAGAAAGTCCCATCTGTCCTTTAAAAAAATAGTGTCCCACAGTGTCTCACATCAGTACCATAGTCATCATGCACACCTTCTTTAATACTGGGCTTCAATTTAGGATTTACATATACACAAATACTTCCCCCTTTTTTTATTCACTCTGTCCCTTCTAAAAGGTGAGCATCCTTGTAAATGAACTGACCAGTCATGTGTTTCATTCCACCATGTTCCTGTGATATTGATCAAATCGTACTGTTCAGCACTCACCAGTATCTCAAGCTCACCCATTTACTAAAAGACATGTAAGATTACCAGCCCTTTTCAGCTTATTGGTTAACAAACACTTCATGATGATGTCACACAACAGGAAGGAGTCAAGGACTATTTGTCACCTCTTTTATGACACTAGAATGTCTTTGCATCAGAGTGTCTTTGATAAATGCCAACATTTAAATGTTTTGGACTGACTGTGTCTAAAAAACGATGTAGCATTTTCTGTTCCATTCCTTTTGTATGCATGTTAACAAGGAGCAACTGCTGGCCACAAGATTTTGAAACACTTGTGCTTTTTCTAATTAAGTGATTTTATCCTGATGTTTATTCGGATGATCACTATCCATCGGTAAACTGATTCCTGTCATAGACGACCATTAATAGAAAATATTGTGGCTATAATGTGTATGAGAGCAATGAAACATTTTACACAGTATCCTACTGTGTTTGATGTCATAAACATACTTTCACATAAAACAATCCCTTTTCAATAAAACTAACCCATTAAGTAAACTGACTTGTGTCGCATTTTTTAAAGCATCTGTAATTCTTTTTTTTTTTTTTCAAGCCATCATGCTCTACAGTGTGGAAATCTCTCCAAGGTGCCCAGTAGTAGTGTTGTAATATGATCAGTTTTCTGGCTGATTATGACCCCACTTTACTGGTTCTTATCACTTTTTCTACTGGAGTATACTATAGACACTGAAAAAATAAGACATCAAAAAAGCATGTAATTAGGTACAAGAGAAACCAGGACACAAGAGGGATGAAGAAGAAAGAAAAGGAAAAAAGTGGACTAAAAGAGCGTAAAATACAGAAAAGTAAAATAATAAGCCAGAAAGGTTTAAGAGGGGGTAAGGACACATGCAAAGGTGAAAAGGAATCAGAATACGAGCAGAAGGCACAAGCAAAACGAAATTAAGATAGAAAATTGAAGCAGGTAAAATAAAAGACAGAAAGGAAAAAGATAGGCAAGACAAGATGGAATGGAGACAACGAGGAAGATATAAATCACAACATGTGTCTATTTCCATTTGTCAGATTTGATGTCATAAACATAATAAACAGGATTAAATCGTGTAGGGGTTATTTTGTTACATTAGCTTGTGTTGGATATGTGTTTGTTGGTGAGCAGTAGCATGATGTTTAACCAGAGTGTGTTCCCTGTCCGTTTCTTTTCCATGAAGCATCACTGAAATCTGGAACCATGCCCAGACCAACATACTAGTTGAAAGGCTGTGTGGCAGTCATTGCAAACCTGAGGAGAAATCTAAGGGGGGCTATTAAAAAGAGCTGACTTTTCATTTAAAGCTATTCTTTAAAATAAAAGGTCAAGTTGATAAACTTGCTCTGAATTTCAAAGAACTTCCTGGGTTGGTTTGCTTGCAGGCAGTCAACTACTGGCAAAATGGTTCCAGTGAGATTTTCCTGAAAATGAACACTCTCTAATTTACTAATTAAGTCATTGAGGACATAATTTGCACAAGCTCAGGGGAAGGTTGAAGATGTGTGAAAAATTCCATATTTTTTTGTTTCCCCTAGATAACTAAATTTGGACGACACTAACTTGTGGAAAACACAACCATTACTGAGTCAAGCACAGAATGCCTATCTATTAATTATGTCTTAAAACAAATTATTACAATATTAAATTATTACAATAATTACAATATTATTTGGCAACTGATGTGGTATTTGACACCCGTATCCATTCAGGAACATCTATATAATATATTAACTGTGGCTCCTAAGTGATAACAAACCAAGGGCAAAAAAATAAAGGAGTTGGGAAATATTGTAAGAGCTTGAGTAATTTAGAAAATGTATGTGCTTTTAATGGCAAATCTTGTTATAGCCACAGGAGGCCATCTACATTATGAACAGTTTAGCTCTTTATCCAGCTTTTCCACTGTAAGTTAATCTTGTATCAATGCTTGTTAATTGAATTGATACTGGCAACATAACACCTTGTCATTGATTCATTTGCCCAGTTTTATTAATTAAACAATTTGGCTTGGGTTTTTGGAATTGCAAGGTGAGAAGCTACCAGTATACACAATTGTGTGTTCATTGTCCAAGATGGGCAATATTGGTCATTACAAGAGTACATTTTTTGGCTTCAGTTATAACCACACTCCAAATGATTGGCATGATTGTGAATACCTATTGTGTGGATAGGTATAAAGACTAGTTTGAAATCAACAACATTTGTCTTTAAACAAGTCACGCAAATATAGATGGTTCTTCAACACTTGAAGTTTATGTTTTAACCTTGTGTTACAGTATTTATTATTTAATCTAGGGTTTATATCATCTAAATATGTTGAGAGTACTTCAGATGAATGTGTATGAAATACTAGTAAACGACACAATTTAACAACAGAAATAAAGTAATGTTACACATGAAACAGTAAACAGAAAACTATAGTTCCCTGAAATGCCTGCAAGGGAAAATCTGCCGGCAATTCCTCTCCAATGTAAATGATTGTTAACATGCGTTATTTTGGCTGAGTCAGCCACCAGCAGAGGAAACAACCTAACCAGGGACAATAGCTAAAACAGATGTGCTCCAACAATGGGATTTGCTGCAGTCCAACAAATACTTGTTTTGCTAAGGTAAACTCTGACAGCAGTCGCTCTATACAAGTCTGTAAAATAACTCTGATCATATACAAATGTTATTGATTTAATAAAACAATTGCTGTTTCTGCAGAGTGATTTCACTTTAGAATATTTCACCCAGGATGTTTCAGAACTGTGTCTGATGTTTCTAAATGATCAGGGTTTGCAAGATCAAAATGATGAGTAAACAATATTATCTGAATTTCTGGTGAGTAGATTTTTTTCTCTCTAATGTACGATAAAAAAAAAAAAAATTACATTCCTGTGAAAGGTGCAGTAATTGATGCATGTGAAGTGATCTTACAACAAGATTGTTTTAATAGCATGGAGCTTGGATACGCCAGTAAACAGAATGCTTATGAATGTCATTATTTTCTGGAAATAATTAATAATGCTTGCCCCAAGTAAATGTGCTTTTCACTGAGGTTTTTTGTCCAAGTGATAGGTTGGCATGAGGGAAGAGACCATTATTAAAAAGTAAGTAAAAACATTAAACAAAAAACAATGCGAGAGACAGAAGTTAAACATTTATACAAATGAAAGAAAATAAATATGGATGTGTACTTTTTTAAAAATGTTTTTGTCTCTTTCTGTCCTACATGTACTTGTTACACTTACGATCGGGACTACCTTAGTAAAATTACAGGCCTTTAAATTAAGGCCACAGGAACTTGGCGTGGCCGCTGAATTGTAAATCCCAGTTCCTGTTTATTTTTCTATGCCGGGCGATCAAAGCCCCAAAACATTAATGCAAGATTAACAGAGTGACGGGGGAGAAGCCCATTCTGAAGCTAGATAAGTCAAAAGGTGCTTTTAATGTGCAGATAACTTTGCAGAAACAGTTCACTTCAATTCACAATATGCCTTATGCGTTTTTGTGCCTGCTGGCACTTAATCATAGACACTTAATCATAGGCCTATAACTTTGCAGATACAGTTCACATCAATTTGCAAGATACCTTAAGCATTTTGTACCTTCTGGAACTTAATCACAGGCCTATTTGGCCTTTGGGTGTCAGGGGGGCAATTAAACATCTAAGAATATCCAACTGGTGATCTTCACTGCCCACCCCCTGGCACTCAAATGGTCATCCCCTATTTGGGCAAGTTATAGGTATGGAAATTAAATTTTTCCGAGGATCCAGAGGCATTTTGCCTTACCCCAACGAGGCCAATAATTAAATTTTTTTTGTGTGGTGGTCTGGGGGCCACCGGGGGGCATTGTTTTATTGTATGGAGTCCAGGACAAGTAGGGTAAGTAGCCCTGACTGCCAATCTAATTTATGGGGACTAGGAGCCATTTGGGCAGCTCCCAGACCTACTCACGTTATGTTAGGGGGAGCCAGTATTGTATCTTCCACAAGGCAAACAACGCACTCGCCTAGGGCGGCACTTTGACAGAGGGTGTTAAAGCCCACTTCTGGTGCTTCAAACATTTTCACTCCCTCAACCCCTGTTCAGCAAGCTTTAGCTCCTTCCAATTAATCAGGGTGATGGGGGCATGTAATGGGGTGATTGGGCATTTAATGTGTGTGCAATGTGGGTGATAGGGCATGTTGTGGGTGTGCAATGTGGGTGGCGGGGGTGCGCAAATTTTGTCTGCCTAGGACAGCACAAAACTAAGATACACCACTGGGGGGAGCAGAGTTATTTGCATTTGGGCAACTCCCAGCTCTGTTTCTAATGGGGGTCAGGGCTATTTCCTATTGCCCCTATGTATATGTAATTCTTTTGAAAAAATAAATTATTCATTTCTTTTTTTATTTCAGGGGAAATTTGGCAATTTCCATAATTTTAACAACTACTCATAAACAAAAAAACCCAGTGAAGTGATCTTGTAAACATATATTAATGGCAAAAGGCCTGGATATTTTCACTATGAAATATAGCAGAATAAACCTACACTGAAGTGAAATATATCTGTTCACCAAAGGCCCTAATAACAATGTTGTTAACTTTTCTGTCATAAAACCTACATCTCTGTTTATTTGAAGCTTTTTTTTCCGCAAAAGAGTGCCAAGAATATTTTATAAACATTCTTGTATTCCCCGCTTGTACCAGCCTCCGCTAGCCACATACCCATCCCTAGCTAGGTCAGCTACTCACACATGAATACAAGTCGTATTTTGCAGGATTTCCTTTGCTTTAAACAGCTGTGTAATCCGTGTCTATCCAATCACAATACCCTTAGCTCCAAATTAGAAAAACAAAGGAAAACTCTGCTAACAGATGAGGGGAAATAAAAGCTCTTTTGTTTTGTATCATTTTTCCTGTGCTAGGGAGTAGTTTGCATTCTCCCGAGGTACAGAATGTGCGATTTCACATGGCTCCCCATGCAGTTTTGAAGATTCATTTGGTTCAAAGCCAATGTTCCGCGGTGTAGAATGTGAACTATCAACCTTGGAACCTCACCCTGCTTTATTCTGGCAAAACACAGATAGAGTGTACTAATAAGGCTCTTCGTGAAAAAGACTTCAGATCTGTGGAAATACAAACACGGTTACATACAAAAATCGGGACCTATTTCAGAAATGTTTACATCTGCATTCATGGGGAGCTATTCACTAAAAGGTGAGCAAAAGGTGAGTTGCAGGTGAGTTGAGATTTAATCTCACTGATTCAGTTATGCATAGTACTGGGTCAAAACTAATGCTCTACCCCTTACCAGGTGGCCATGGATAATGCATTGTGAAATTCTCCATTTTTTTTTGGAGGCTATTCATTCAAGGTGAATAGAGGTGAGATGAAGTAAGTGGAGGTGAGATGAACATTTCCAGTTTAGCTATACATTGTGCAGGTGTGGTTTCACCCAGCCAGTATTTTACTGACGCCAATGTTAAGGCAATGGAAGCAATACCATGGCCGTTTTTTTTAAAGAAATGGTGACAACCAGTGCTGTATTCACTGCGAGGCATCCTAGGCGGATGCCTAGGGCGGCAAATTTTGGGGGGCGGCAGCGCCCCCAGCACTGAAAAGAAAAAAAATGTGAAAAAAAAAAAAAAATGTAAAAAAAAAAAAAATAGACCGCGCTTGCAGGCAGAGACGGAGGTGAGAGGGGATCGGAAGATCCCCCCTCACCATCGCTCTGCCTGCCAGGCTGCACGGGGAGCCGAACAGGCAGCACGGAGAAACCTCCGTGCTGCCTGTTCGGCTCCCCGTGCAGAGTGCCGACACGGAAGTGCCGACAGTCACGTGACGGGCGCGCTGACGTCATACGCGCGCCCGGTCACGTGGCCTGTCGGCACAATCGCCGGGAAGCCGAACAGGCAGCATGGAGGGACCATGCTGCCTGCCTGCCAGGGAAAGGTAAGTGCTGATGGGAGAGTGTGTGTGTGTGAGAGACTGAGTGTGATGGGAGTCAGAGTGTGTGTGATGGGAGACAGTGTGTGTGGCTGAGTGTGATGGGAGTCAGAGTGTGTGTGATGGGAGACAGTGTGATGGGAGACAGAATGTGTGTGATGGGAGACAGTGTGTGTGGCTGAGTGTGATGGGAGACAGTGTGTGTGTGATGGGAGACAGTGTGTGTGACTGAGTGTGATGGGAGTCAGAGTGTGTGTGTGATGGGAGACCGTGTGTGTGACTGAGTGTGATGGGAGTCAGAGTGTGTGTGATGGGAGACAGTGTGTGTGACGGAGTGTGATGGGAGTCGGAGTGTGTGACTGAGTGTGATGGGAGTGTGTGTGTGATGGGAGTATGAGCTTGATGTGAGTCTGAATGATGGGGCATGTCTTAGGTGCGTAACGTGGGTGTACAGCTTGGGTAGGGGGGTGCCCGGATTTTGTCTGCCTAGGGCAGCACAAAATCAAGATACACCACTGGTGACAACCCCACTTAGCAAACTCACCAGGCATAACCCTGCACAATGTATACTTAACTTGGTGAGATGAAATGTTTATCTAAGCTCAACTCACCTAATCTAACCTTTTTTTTGAATAGCCTCCATTATGCAGTGCTTACTCAGTGAGACGACCCTGATTATAAGACGACCCCCCAAACTTTGGATATTCCATTAGGAAAAAATATAATATAAGACTACCCTATAGGAAAAAAGTTCAACTTGTATATATTGACATGTAAATTGCTTTTTTAATAAAAAAATTATGATATCAAAACATGTATTTCTTGTTTTTATTTCTTTTTATGTGCCAATGCTGCCTCTCTCTCTCTCCCCCTTAGTGTTGTCTCTCTCCCCCTCGCCTCTGTTTCTGCACCCCCTCCCTCCCCTTGTCTCTTCCCCCCTCCCCTTGTCTCTGTTTCTTAACCCCTTCCTCCCCTTGTTGCTGTCTCTTCCCCCCTCCCACCCCTTGTTGCTCTGTCCCCCCCCCTCCTCTTGTCTCTGTTTCTTAACCCCTTCCTCCCTCCCTCCCCTTGTTGTCAATTTGAGGTCAGATTATAAGACGACGTTGATTATAAGACGAGGGGGATTTTTCAGAATTTTTTTTCTGAAAAAAACCTTGTCTTAAAATCGAGCAAATACGGTATATAGAGAGGGGCTTTGAAATATAATATTATCTGTGATCAGCGACACCCTCAATCTGCATAATAATAACTTTACCGAGGTAAAACGTTAATTGCCTTGACATATAAACCCTTTATATAATCTCATAACACAATAAACACCACAGCATCGCCTTAAACAGACAATGCCAGTGATACACAGCTTGAAAAGAAACAGTCGGATTAAGATCATATTAGCATCAAGTCATTTCAGTCTTCCTTCTAAAACTGCACTGAATGTTTGTTATTAAAGATAGTGTCAGGGAATACAGTGCATTTTAAAAGGCGTATTTAAAAATAAAATCCTAGGTGTGTGGCTTATTTTTTTCTAGATAAAAGAATATGTCGGTTTCATTTCTTCAAACATCTCAAGAGGTAAGTATAACATTCACGACAAGACGATCCCTCAGCCTTTAAAAGCGTATAGAGCTGCACTCAGTCCTGCCAGCATTTTGCAATAGAGTATGATTGTTTGGTCTGACCTTTAAAATGTCTAAAGAAATGATCCTACAGGAAGCAAACCTGTAGGGTATTGTGTAGGAAATTCACATCATTTCAAAAGAATCTTTATGTATGGAGCAAGAATCATTGTTCACAAGTGTATGGAGGAGAATAAAAGATCTCTAGCTCATCATTCATTGCAGAAGTGCTGTGTTTAGGCTTCTATGTAGACAAATATGGGTTGCTTTCAATAATTATTACAAAATACATTTTCCATCACAGAAAAAGTACATATAGATGAAAATGTGAATAACAGATATAGTGGAGCAAACTCTGTGTGTATCAATGTATGGTATTAATTTCCAACATAAGTCAGGAGTTTGCGTTACCTATTCCAGTTCCAAATCTGTAAGTGGCGTGGTTGGAATTTTAGGGGCAAAAGAGCATTAGGATTTATAAAACAGGTAATGGCTGTTATAAATATTATAATGGCCAGTGCACCTTTTTAATTCTCTTGTCACTTGAAACCCTGTCTCTAGCACAGTAGCTATCTGACTGTCACTATACACACTAGAGAAACAGGCGTTGAGCTCTTCTTAGCTTGGAAGTGTATGCCATGCTGAAAGGCTTCATTATTGTACAAGGAGACCATGGAATCAAAGGCATCCCCCACCAGATAGTACATGCACGTCCAAGGCAATTACACAACACTTGTTGTACCTGTAGGCGGCTGTGAGGTCAGTATGGCTAGCACCCTCAGGAATACAGTATTGCCAATAGCTAAAGGAGATTGATGGGTTGGGTCAGTTTAGTTACTAACCCCCAGGTTAATACTGGTGAAGGAAACAACAAAATGAGGTAGGATTACTGGACACAGGGAAAACAAACAGAATATGTCAATCACAAATAATATTAGGGTGCATGCAACAAGGGGTAGTCCCACACCACCAAGGTAAATGAATCTATATAAAAAGGCAGCACACCAGGTTTAACAAACATAAAAAATAACCTTTAATATAATCATTAAAATATCAAGACATTATAAAAATACAAATACAAAATAGAATAATACCAGTCAAATATAAACCAAATCCAGGCTGATAATAGTAAATATATAACAAATGGAAAAGTACCATATTTTCCGGCGTATAAGACGATTTTTTACCCAAAAAAAATCTGCTCAAAAGTCGGGGGTCGTCTTATACGCCGGAAGTCGTCTTATAGGGCGGGTGCTGAAACGGACTGAAGTATCTGCGATAATCTGCAAGAAGAAAATCCACTCACCAGAAAAGAAGTGATGACGAGGTGAGGGGGCGCCTCACCTCGGAAGGTGTAAGTGAAGGGCGGAGCAAGCTGCAGGCGTCCGGGGTATGGAAAAAAGAGAGTGGCGCTGTGCCCAGAAAAATATGCCTCTTTCACCCGTCTGGCCCGCCCTTGTATCCTATTACCGTACCTCTTCTTCTCTGCCTCTCAGATCTCGCTCCTGAGGACTGCAGTAAAGTGGCGCAGGTGCGCATGTGCGAGATCTGAGAGGCGCGCATGTGCGAGATCTGAGAGGCAGAGAAGGAGGTAATAGGATACAAGGTCGGGCCAGACAGGTGAAAGAGGCGTGTTTTTCTGGGCACAGCGCCACTCTCTTTTTTCCATACCCCGGATGCCTGCAGCTTGCTCCGCCCTTCACTTTTACCTTCCAAGGTGAGGCGCCCTCTGATAGTCTTGCAGTGTTTGGCTGGTTAATTGATTGGCTGGTTGACTGTTTGGCTGGTTGGTTGATTGGCTGGTTGGTTGATTGGCTGGTTGGTTGATTGGATAGTTGGTTGATTGGCTGGTTGATTGGCTGGTTGTATACTGGGTACCACATCCAGTACAGCACCAGTATCTGTACCTGTTCATCCAGTATAGCACCAGTACAGCACCAGTATCTGTACCTGTTCATACAGTATAGCACTAGTACAGCCCCATTATCTGTACCTGTTTATACAGTATAGCACCAGTACATACAGTACAGTATACAAATGTACAACAGTCAAAACCCCATCATGGCTCCACCAGCAAGAAGAAAGAAATATGAAGCCAGTTTCAAACTTAAAGTTGTAATCTTTGCCATGGAACATAATAACTGCACTGCTGCAAGACAATATGGAGTAACAGAAAAGATGGTTCAGGACTGGAAAGCAAATGAAAAAGCATTAAAGAGTATGCCAAGGGGTAAATGTGCATTAAGAAGAGGTACCCCACATTGGCCAGAACTCGAAAAACATGTAGCAGACATGGTGAATAAGCAAAAAGGTTATGTAGTGACACAAAATAAATTACGTTTGTTTGCACTTCAGTGGGCCAAATCTAACCCAGATCACAGCAACAGATTTAAGGCCACTGGATCCTGGTGTACTAGATTCATGTGAAGGCATAATATGGTACTAAGGCAAAAGATGAAAATTGTCCAAAAATTACCTGCAGATCTTGAGAGCAAAGTAAATAGTTTCCATCGATACGTAATACAACAGCGCACTAAACATGGCTATGTGTTAAGTAGTAATGGAAATATGGATGAAACTCCAATGAATTTTGATATGGTTGGAAATAAAACTGTCCATCAAAAAGGTGAAAAAACAATTTTAATTAAAACAACAGGACATGAGAAGTCCAGTTTTACAGTGGTACTAGGATGCACAGCTGATGGCGCCAAACTGAGACCAATGATTATTTTTAAAAGAAAAACAATGCAGAAACTCAAGTTCCCTGTTGGTTGTTTTGTACATGTGAATGATAAAGGCTGGATGGATGAAGAAGGGGTAAAGCTATGGATTGATAATGTATGGATCAGGCGACCAGGTGGACTTATTCAAAAACGTAGTCTACTGGTGTGGGATATGTTCAGGGCTCATTTAACTCCCAGCACCAAGCAAAGGCTTGCAAGACTAAACACAGATGCGGCAGTTATTCCTGCAGGATTGACATTGTTGGTACAGCCACTGGATGTGTGCCTAAACAAGCCATTTAAAGATCGCATTCGAGAACAGTGGAATGAATGGATGGTTAGCGGCGAAAAGTAATTCACAAAAGGAGGAAACATGCGTGCTCCACAGTTGGGCGTTTTGTGCAAGTTTGTCATAAAAGCCTGGAATGATATTGATGCAGAAACAGTAATCAAGTCTTTCAAGAAGTGTGGCATATCAAATTCATTAGATGGTATGGAGGACGACTACTTGTGGCAAGATGAAGAGGAAACCGAAGCTGGGACCACACCATCGGATACGGAATTCGATCCATACGATGACTGCCTTACAAATGTATCACAAGATGTCATTGATGTACTTATGATATCAGATGACGAACAGGAGGATTTTGAAGGCTTTAAAAAGGGAAACTGTCATGCCAGCAAAACCTGTAAAAATACCGTAGCTTGCAGTTTTGATGGGCGTTGCTAACTTGTCAGGGACTTGCCCGGCACTTGCTCTCTTTATATTATTTGTTATGTTCCTCCTATCATCTTCATTTCCAGTTTGGTTGACAGCTTAGAAAACAAACAGCATGGCAGCTCCCATGGTTTTATTGTCTTATCCTTCATTTCAGCTATAGAGTGAATAAGGAAAAGTTTAATCCACTTGCACTGTTTTATGTTTACATGTTTGATGACAAACAGCCTTATGTTTATAAGTGACAGTTTTTCTGCTAAGTACCTGCATGTCATAAGCATGTGAATTAAAATTACCATATTGAAATCAAATCTAATGTTTTTTTAAATGTTATTTGGTGTGCGTTGGAAGAGGGGTAGTCTTATACGGCGAGTATATCCCAAACTCTATATTTTAACTGGAAAAGTTGGGGGTCGTCTTATACGCCCAGTCGTCTTATACGCCAGAAAATACGGTAAATACATATAGTACCGATAGGGGAGAGCAAAAAAAGGAAAAATAAAAAAACAGCTAAATAAACTTACAAGGATGCAGGAGGAGCTCCTCCTGTAGAAGACATTCAGCTGAAATTTTGGGGGGCTGGTACTTTTGGGTATTTTCTACCTGGTCTCTGCATCCTTGTAAGTTTATTTAGCTATATGTATTTACTTTTCCATTTGTTATATATTTACTATTATCAGCCTGGATTTGGTTTATATTTGACTGGTATTACCGTATTTGCTCGATTATAAGACGACCCTGATTATAAGACGACCCCCCAAACTTTGGATATTCCATTAAGAAAAAAACTAAAAGCCTGAATATAAGACTACCCTATAGGAAAAAAGTTCAACTTGTATTCACATGTAAATTGCGTTTTTAATAAAAAATAATGATATGAAAAAATGTATTTCTAGTTTTTATTTCCTTTTATGTGCCAATGCTGCCTCTCTTTCCCTTGCCCCCAGCGTTCTCTCTCTCTCTCTCCCCCTTAGGGTTGTCTCTCTCTCCCCCTCCCTTTGTCTCCCCCTTGCTCCCCTTGTCTCTGTCTCTTAACCCCCTCCCTCCCCTTGTCTCTGTCTCTTAACCCCCTTCCTCCCCTTGTCTCTGTCTCTTAACCCCCTCCCTCCCCTTGTCTCTGTCTCTTTCCCCCCTCCCCCCTTGTCTCTGTCTCTTTCCCCCCTCCCCTTGTCTCTCTCTCTTTCCCCCCCTCCCTCCCCTTGTCTGTCTCTCCCATCCTCGTTTCTTTGTCCCCCCCTTCCTCCCCCTAGTTTCTCTGCCCCCCCCCCCCCTTATTACGCTGTCCCTCCCTCCCTTACCTGTTTCTTGTGGGGGCTCCCTCACCTGTTTCTCCCTGGCGGCTAGTGGGGGCAGCTGGGGGATGTCTGCACTATACGTGCAGACATCCTCCATGCTCCCCGACACGGCAGTCTATTATGACGGACAGCTGGTCCGTCATAATAGACTGCCGTGTCGGGGCAGCATGGGGGATGTCTGCACGTATCGTGCAGACATCCCCCAGCTGCCCGATTCTCCCTGGTGGCTAGTGGGGCAGCAGAGGATGTCTGCGCGATGAGCGCAGACTCCCCTGCTGCCGCCCGGCACAATCGCCGGGACTTCTGTGACGAAAGCGGAAGTACCCGGCTTCTTCATAGAAGCCCGGCGGTTGTGCCGGGCGGAAGCAGGGGAGTCTGCGCTCATCACGCAGACATCCCCTGCTGTTAGAGAGGGGGATCCAGGTCCCCTGCAGCTCTGCTGGGGAGCTGGATCGCTGTCTTATAATCTGACCTCAATTTGAGGTTAGATTATAAAATGACCTCGGTTATAAAATGAGGGGTAATTTTCAGATTTTTTTTTCTGAAAAAAACCTCGTCTTATAATCGAGCAGATACGGTATTCTATTTTGTATTTGTATTTTAATATTGTCTTGATATTTTAATGATTATATTAAAGGTTATTTTTTATGTTTGTTAAACCTGGTGTGCTGCCTTTTTGTATTAATACTGGTGAAGGGGCAGTATCAGGGCCGATCCTGGGCGGGTGCACGGGGTGCACCGCGCCCAGACGCACGGGAGGAGAGGCGCTGAAGCAGGGAGCTCTCTCACTGCCGTCCTCCTCCTTGTTAAAGCAAGCACAGCGCGACGGGTGCAAGCTCCGCCCCCCTCGCGTTCTGTGATTGGCTGCTGCCGGGAGGAGGACGTTCTCTAGAGTATCTGCCAAGACACCATAGAGAACATCCTCCTCCCTGCAGCCAATCACAGAACGCGACGGGGACGGAGCTTTCCCCCGTTACTCTGTGCTTGGATTACCAAGGAGGAGGAGGTGATAACAGTTTGTGGGGGGAGGGGGAGGGTATCGTTAAAATATAAAATAAAAAAAGAAAATGTGTAAGTGTATGTGAATGTGTATGTGTGTGTCAATGTGTTTAACGATGTGTGTGTTAATGTCTGTGTAAGTGTGTGTGAATGTGAATGTGTATAAGTGTGTATGTGTGTGTCAATGTGTATAACTATGTGTGTGTTACTGTCTGTGTAAGTGTGTGTGTATGTGTATAAGTGTGTATGTGTGTGTCAATGTGTATAACTATGTGTGTGTTACTGTCTAAGTGAGTGTGTATGTGTATAAGTGTGTATGTGTGTGTCAATGTGCATAACTATGTGTGTGTTACTGTCTGTGTAAGTGTGTGTGTATGTGTATAAGTGTGTATGTGTGTGTCAATGTGTATAACTATGTGTGTGTTACTGTCTAAGTGAGTGTGTATGTGTATAAGTGTGTGTCAATGTGTATAACTATGTGTGTGTTACTGTCTGTGTACGTGTGTGTGTATGTGTATAAATGTGTATGTGTGTGTCAATGTGTATAACTATGTGTGTGTTACTGTCTGTGTAAGTGTGTGTGTATGTGTATAAGTGTGTATGTGTGTGTCAATGTGTATAATTATGTGTGTGTTACTGTCTGTGTAAGTGTGTGTGTATGTGTATAAGTGTGTATGTGTGTGTCAATGTGTATAACTATGTGTGTGTTACTGTCTAAGTGAGTGTGTATGTGTATAAGTGTGTATGTGTGTGTCAATGTGTATAACTATGTGTGTGTTACTATCTGTGTAAGTGTGTGTGTATGTGTGTAAGTGTGTATGTGTGTGTCAATGTGTATAACTATGTGTGTTACTGTTTGTGTGTGTGTATGTGTATAAGTGTGTATGTGTGTGTCAATGTGTATAACTATGTGTGTGTTACTGTCTGTGTAAGTGTGTGTGAATGTGTATGTGTGTGTCAATGTGTATAACTATGTGTGTGTTACTGTCTGTGTAAGTGTGTGTACATGAGTGTCTGTGCAAGTGTATCCTGTGTCTAAGTGTGTAAAGGTGGCTGTGTGTGTATTTATGTATGTGTGACAGTGTGTATAAGTGTGTCTGTGTAAATGTATGTCTGTGAGGGTGACTAAGTGTGTAACTGTGTTTGTGTGACTGTGTGTATTTATGTATGACTGTGTGTATTTATATGTGACTGTGTGTATTTATGTGTGACTGTGTGTATTTATGTGTGACTGTGTGTATTTATGTGTGGCTGTGTGCAAGTGTGTGCAAGACGCGAGAGCAGCAGCAAGGTGAGTACTGGGAAAGGCAGGAGAGGAGATTATGCTTTTATTGGGTAAACTAACTGTGGCATATTGGCTGTAGCCTATTAATTGGCAAACTAGCATAGGTATATAAATGGGAAAACTGTCTGTGACATATCAGTGGGCAAATTGGCTGTTGTATATTAGTGGACAAACTAGCTGTGGCATATTGATGGGTAAAATAATTGGCATATTACTTGGAAAACTGGTGTATTTTAATGGACGAACTGGCATTTTTATTGGGCAAACTGTAGCATTTTTAATAAGCAAACTGGCTGTTGCTTATGTTAATGGCAAAGTGTACCCTAAGAACACCTCTGCAAATGGGCTGCCCATGTCATCACTATGTGCGGGGAGATCAAGGCAGTGCTAATTGAGTTCTGAGATGAGGTAAGTAGGGGGCAGGAAAAAGAGACATGGGAAGAGACAAATACATGGAAGGTAGGAGGTATAGGAGAAAGATATGGGGTGTGACAGACAGACATGGGGTATGAGTGGAGAGAGACAAACATGGGGCATGAGTGGAGAGAGAGACAGACATGGGCAATGAGTGGTGAGAGACAGACATGGGGAATGAGTGCAGAGTGAGAGACAGACATGGGGAATGAGTGCAGAGTGAGAGACAGACAGACATGGAGTATGAGTGGAGAGAGAGAGACAGACATGGAGCATGAATGGAGAGAGAGAGAGACAAGGAGCATGAGTGGAGAGAGAGACAGACATGAGGGAATGGGGAGAGAGAGACAGACATGAGGGTATGGGGAGAGAGAGACAGACATGAGGGTAGGGGGGGAAGGAGACAGACATGAGGGTACGGGGAGAGACAGACAGACATGAGGGTACGGGGAGAGACAGACAGACATGAGGGTACGGGGAGAGAGAGAGACACGTGAGTGACTGACTTGGTGGAATATTATTTATCACTCATTGTGTACTTCTTTTCCAATGATGCTCAGCCAGACTAATGAGAGACTTTGGCTAGTTGGGAATCATGGGTAGTATGGTAGTAAAACGGTAGTAAAAACTCATTCTGCTAGCCAGCAAAAAGTCTCCCATGTTGCTGGCTGAGCATCATAGAAATAAATAAAACCACTACACAGTATTATGGCAAAATATATATCTTTATTTAAAATAAACGTTGGTCCTTTACATTAAAATAAACTTTTCTCCCTCCCCCTCTCCCCAATATTGAAATGGGCATGTCTGGAACAGAAATGTCTAAAGGGGAGGAGTTCATAATATAGCCACGCCCACCCTTGGGCGCCAAAGGAAAACCTGCACCCAGGCGTCCATGACACTAGGATCGGAGTCAGGCCAGCTCACTTCCCCTGGGGACGATAAACACAACTGGGGCATGTTTGCAGCAGTTGAGGTATAGACTGTGTGTGGTGACCCCCACCCATGGCGTGGTACAGCAAGGGCAAGAGGTAAGGAGTTCCTAGCTCATGCACTGAAAGCCATATGACATGCAAGGTCAAGTCACTGACTGAGACGTGTAACCTTTGGCCATATTGAAAAAAATCAGGAATTGGCTGTGGCCTAAACAACAGAGCCCAGCTGTACAATCAATATTGCACATCCACCCCAGTACTGTCGGCGACAGTACTGACCCCTTACAACAACTATGGGGTCACCACAGCAAAGTGAAAGGGACAGGTGACAATGATTGCTATGTAAACATTTCTTAACCCCTTCGCGACCGATGACGGTCCTGGACCGTCATCGGTAAAAACACACTTAGTGACCGATGACGGTCCAGGACCGTCATGCAGGTCTGATCGCGGTATGCACGCTGGAATACCGCGATCGCGCTAACAACTACATGGCTGAGTGTCTCGATACCGAGACACTTCAGCCATGCCGGTTGAGGACCCCCCGGGAACATCCGGGCACTGTGACAGCCAATCACAGCGCCAGGATGTTAATAGCTGTCAAAGCAGGTGCCTGCTTTGACAGCTATAGTCTCTCCCTGCTCCACGGTGATCGTGGGGCAGGGAGAGACTAAATATAGTGTGTCAAATCTCCCCCTGGTCCCCCCCAGTAACAACCAGCCCCCCCAAATGATTTTTTTTTTTTCCTATTGTGCTAATCCTAACTCTTGGGTTAGGGTTAGAGTTCATCAAAACCCTAATCCTAGAGTTAGAATTAGGGTTTGTACTAACCCTAACCATAGGGTTAAGGTTAGAGTTAAATAAAAATAAAAAAATGTAAAAAAAATTAAAAATTAAATAAATAAAAAAATGTAAAATAATAATAATAAATTGTATAAAAATAAAAAGTTATTCCGTAGAGGACCAATGACATGTTATGTCTGTCTGTGGTCCTCTAGGGATATTTTATTTAAAAAAAAAGACTGCTAGTGGGGCCAGTGCTTTGCATTGGCCCCCAGCAGTAGATAGGGGCCCGTAGCAGCTGGATATATGATCCATGCAGCCGCAGGATAGCAAGGATAGCAAAAATCGGTGCTTCCTACTATAGACTACATTTCCTATTCTGCTACGGTAGCTTTTGGCTGGCTGAGCATGATAGGAAATGTAGTCACAAGTATTACATAATAAATACACGTTTTAAAGCTGCAATAACCATATCCTAAATTTTGCCCTGTAACTGCCACATAAACCTAGCACACCTATACATGTGGGATACCGCTATACTCAGGGGAAGTTGCTGAACATATATTGGGGTTTGTTTGGCAATAAAATAGACGAACCCCTTTAAATTCATACCTAAGTTTCAAAGTGTGTGGAAATAAAACACACAAAAAATTACTACGTCAAAACTTGTCAAAGATTGGTGGTAAAATGACAGAGTGAAAAGTGTCAAATTACCCCAAGTTGAATGCCCTGGGATGTCTACTTTATAAAAATGTGTACATGTGGGGGGTTATTCAGCAATTTATATCAGATATCGGTGTTACAGTGTCACTAACGCTAATTTAAAAAAAAAAATGGTTTTGAAACAGCTAAATGCTACTTGTATTTATTAACCTAAACATGCAAAAAAAAGCAAAAAAACATATAAACATTGGGTATTTCTGAACTCAGGACCTATAGTCGAATCTATTTAGCACGTTTTTTCATTAGCTTTTGAAGCTTAGTAAAAGAATTTACAAAGAAAAGTCAGGAAAAGTGTTTATTTTTTTAAATTTTAACCATATTTTACTATTTTTTACACAATACAATAAATTATATGAACAAAATAATGTCATGAAAATAAAGCCCTTCTTGTCCTGAAAAAAACAATATATAATATGTGCGGGTACAGCAACTGACAAAGAAGAAAATTAAAGCTAAACACAAACACCTCAGAAGTGTTAAAACAGCCTCGGTCACTAACGCACAACATTCCAAAAACAGTCTGGTCATGAAGGGGTTAATGAAGGGCAGCATGTTTTAGGGGGTTCAGTAACATAAGTATGCATTTATATAGCTTGTGTAACCAGCATACAATTGTAGCTAAATAGCTAATTAGTAAAATATACATGCATGCATGCCAAAAAATGTAATCACCTTACTACATATTACAAAAGTAAGTACCATTAAAGTGCAATGTAAATTATAATTTTAAAAATGTCAACTGCATCAATCCAAATTATGTCTGATATATAAGATCTTTTGGCCTTCCTGCTAAAGAGAGAGAGTTATGACGGAAATAACGGCTTCTTAGATATTATGGAAAGTGGTATACAGCAGCTGTGAAGGTATTTTAAAAAAGCTTCCAAAATATATACCCAACAACCTGACAAGCTAAGGAGAGGGTAGTTGTTCCTGTCTTCTGTTTGTGATCCAACCTACAGGGTATTCTATGATTAAGGCCTATTGGTTAAACAAGTGAGTTGTATGATGTTTCCCTCATGCTGGTTTGATTTTAATATGACTTCAATAAAATATGCTATATTTTTCTAAGTGTAAATGGACTCAAGGAGAATTATTATTTCAACAAAACATGTGAACCAGATGTGCGCTACGAATATCACTCAACTATTTCTTTGATTGCTGGATTAAAGGTGGTCTGGGACACCGCTGTAGCAGCACTTGGGTTGAAGCTACAACTACCAAAAGTGACACTTCAGGTGATTAAATCCTAGGGCCTTGTTTTCACCAACTTTCAGGGTGGCCAGTGGTAACCCCTTTTGAATTGAGCCCTAATTACACTTGAGCTGGTTTCTCAATGTATATTTGTTTGTGAGTGTCTTTCTTTAAAAAAAAGTGTTGTTGAAGTATTACGTTTATCCTCATTATGGAGTTTTTTTTGTATTGAATATACACTCTGCTTGAATAGACACTCTGCCTCTATACTTCATAGAAGCTATTCAAAGATGTGGAACTCCCCTGTTTTTTTCTGATAGTATTCATTTGGGGATCAGATCCCTGTGGGAGAGTCCTTCTAACTTCAAGGAGAGTTTATTTTTTTCATATTATCTTCCACTTCCTTTCTTTTTTTATATTTAGCTAAACACTGTAATCAAGTTAAAAAAAAAACTAAATTATTTAGTTACATTTTATTTTTTGTAGTACTTGTGCTATTAGGGATAACTATTTATTTGTAATGTTGACTGTTGTCATTTGTAGTGTGTGTCTCTGTTTTTATGTTTTTGTTGTTGTTGTTGTTGTATAATAAATGTTATTCTGAATGATTTTCCTTGTCTGGTCCATTTTCTTAGTATAAAGAATGTTCCAGGTCTAGAAAACTATGAATACGGAAGATCCTGTAATAAAGTCTAGCCCTGTTTAGTTCTTCGTCTTCAACACAATTTAAGTTTTAAGAGGATGAGTGAATATACTATTATTCCACAAAACACTTCCCACCCAAATACAAGTACATCTTCACTTTTACTCTATAACATTTGAAAAGAAACTGTCTTGGCTTTATTTTTCATGTTGTATAGTGCTTTTATCCCACTAAGCACTATTGATGTATTTGACAATGCAAGCAGAACTGCGTATATAATCAACTTACCTCTGCTCACAGAGCTGGGCAATTCAGTTTTAAGAAAATAGTTTTCCCTCTACATTCTCGTTACACCATGCAGAGCTGGGGGGTTAACATTCACGTGGAAGATTATATATAACACAAATAAATCAGAGGAACACACTAGAACAGGTCCGATCCTCGGGCCACAAACACCTGGGTGCAGGATTTTTCTTTGTGTGCCCTCTCAAGGCGTGGCTATATTGCTAACCCCTCCCGTTTACAAATGTCTATTCCAGACATGGCCACTCAGACACACGTGTAAACTTGCCTATCTCACTCCCCTCCTGCCACTCAAATAGACATACACATGCAAACCCAACTCTCTCACACTCTCATCCTGGCAGCCACACATGTGTAAACCTGGAACTCTCACATGCACATCATGCTATTCACTCAGGCACATGTGTAAACCTGGCTCTCACTTACACATACCAAGTTACCTACTCCGGCACACATGTAAAGATGACTCTCACATATGTATACGTACATACACATTTATTTCCTGTTCATTTAATTATTTAACAAAATAGAATAAGTATTAATTAGGGCTTTATTCATGAAAGAGACATGGGGGTCTGCAGGATTTTTTCCAGGGTTGGAACCAACCAAATGGATGGCTGAGAATCATGAGATGTGTATTCCACAGCAGCTGGAGAACCATGGTAATACTGCATTTACACTATAAGTGTAATGCTCTTCAAAACCCCATTCTCTCTCACAGAGAATATGATACTAATGGGTATTTCCTATATCAAGATATCTGTATCATACTGTATTATCATCTTACCCCTTCCAATGTGATGCACCAACCTGCATGTTACTGAAGTGTCACCTTGCCAACTTGCATTACACTCTGCCATCTGAAGACCCCTCACTATTCTAAAACCCCTAAACCAAATGTGCTAGAGAAAACTCTCCGAGCTAATGTGCAGCGCAGAGGACATTGCTCCTGCAATATGCCTGTGCCCTCTTGGGGTCAGAGCTTCGGAAGTAAAAAAAATTCCCTTCCGATGGTCTTAATATGTTGCTTGACTGCTCCTAGAGGCAGTCAGCAACATTGAAATGAAAAAAAAAAGTCTTAATTAGCTTTAATGTAGTGTTAGGGATAGAATAGCAGCTTGGGTTACAATTAAATTAGGGTTAGCAAAAGGGATAAGGTTACAATTAAATTAAAATTAAAATATATTAATGGTTAGCATAAGGGTTAGCGTTGGGGTTAAATTTAGGGTTAAGGTTAGATTTAGGGGTCGGTCAATATAGGAAAAAAACAAAAAACACTAATTTGGGTTTTTGCTCCATGACTCGCAATAAACTGCAGAAAAACATGGAAACAAGCATATTTCTGAACTCTGGACAGCAGTTAGAAACTAGTTAGACAGGGTCTTTTTTAATGATTGTATTTGTATTTGTAAATTATATTTTAGGTCAAAGTTAGAAAAAGTGCTTTTTTTATTTTTTCATCATATTTTATAATTTTTTTGTAGTAAATTATAAGATATGATGAACATATTGGTATCTATTGAAAGATTTAATTTGTGTGAGTACAGTATGCAAGAAAGAAGAAAATTACAGCTAAACACAAACACTGCAGAAATGTAAAAACAGCCCTCGTCACCAAAGGAAAGTCAAGGTCAAAATGTCTTGTACTAAGGAGTTAAGAGCAGGCCTTTTCCTGAGCCAATGACCAGAATCAATTTTTCCATTTTGATATGTGGTTGTTTAAACTTAGTTTAAACAAGCACTTTGCTACTGGAACATTTCTGACTTAAACCTAAAGACACGTTTAAAGAGGAAGTGGCAGCTCTGGTGGTGAAAAGATAAAATCAAATCCGACTTCAAACCAAAATTTCAATATCATTAAAAAATATAACTATCACGATGATATACAGTATTAGAAAATATTCAGGAGGAAAAAATATTGTTGCATGTGTTTCCTGATTTAGTGTTTAATCAAATGTAAAGGTCAGAGTTACAGGTATGCGGTAATATGCCAGAATTTCCAAAGAGTTGACAATCACAAGTATTATGAAGGTCACAAAAAGTGATGCTCAGACACAGATGCATGGAATGAACACATAAAAGCTATAACAGATGCTCTGAATTTGTAGAATAAAACTTAGTTGTCATAAGAGGATCACATTTATCAATGGCAATGGCAGTCTTTACATAGCTCCTCACAGGCAAACAAGAGCAAATGAGATACAAAAAAAATCAGAAAAATTGAAGCATGTGACCTATAATAATAAAATCACAATGGGCAAATAAAAGATACAAATAGTTTTTAGCATAGCAGATTTAAACACAAAAGGTGAGCATTTTCCAGAACACATAAAATAATAGAAAAGACTGCATGACATTGCCTGCCAATAATTAAGGTAAACGTTTAACTAGCTTGCATTTGCAGTGCAATGTGTCATGTATCCTGTGTAGATTAGGATCCCCCTCCCCAGTTACTCCTTATATGTATTACCAACCATAAACAGCAGGCGACTTACTGGGAAATGGATACTTTGGTATCCTGGATTTTCGGATCTTGGCACTGGGGGACAATGTTAGGGGTGAGGTTTATGTGTTATTTTAAGGAACCAGAAGTCAGTAAAGTCCAGAAGCAATCCAACGGTCAGGTAATCAGGGACACAAATAGGAGCAGGAACAGTAACCAAAAAGGAACAATGACCCCGGGTAGCACAGGATATGTGAGCACTGGTGAAGAGAAAGAGGAAAGTTTATTTAGTGCTACTTGGCACAGTCCTCCAGGGCAGCCATCAGGGGGTGATGGGCGATACACCAACCACTTGCCTGGCGGGTCCCGGACGTTTAAAAATAAAAACATTTAAAAATAAAAAGCTTGGGCAAACGTGGGCAGCTGCCCAGTGTCCATTCATTCCGTGGGGTCCAAAACGGCTGCCCCATGGGCGCCTGCTGGCCCGGGACAGTTATGATCGGGCAGCAGCCAGCATTCTATCACAGCTGCCGGAAATTACGGCAAGTCATATCAAGGGGCTGTATTACTGCGTTCAAACACTGCAGAGGAGACTCCTGGGGACAAGCAGCATCCAGGTAAGTAATGGGGAAGGGGGGACGTGTGTGTGGGGGTTATTGGGCAAATTGGCTGTGGCATATTAATGGACAAATTATCAGTGGCATATTAATGAACATGTTATCAGTGGCATAGTAATGGTCAAATTGTCAGTGGCATATTAATGGTCAAATTATCAGTGGTATATTAATGGTCAAATTATCAGTGGCATATTCATGGACAAATTATCAGTGGCATAATAATGAACATATTATCAGTGGCATATTAATGAACATATTATCAGTGACATATTAATGGTCAAATTGTCAGTGGCATATTAATGGTCAAATTATCAGTGGAATGTTAATGGTCAGATTATCAGTGGCATATTCATGGACACATTATCAGTGGTATGTTAATGGAAAAATTATTATTGGCATATTAATGGACAAACTGTCAGTGGCATATTAATGGACAAATTATCATTGGCATATTAATGGTCAAATTATCAGTGGCATATTCATGAACAAATTATCAGTGGAATGTTAATGGTCAAATTATCAGTGGCATATTCATGGACAAATTATCAGTGGCATATTAATGGATAAACTAACACTGGCTGTGGAATATTAAGTCTTGGATATGCAATGCGGGTAATGGGGCAGCAGCAAATCCTGGATGTGCAATACAGGTGATGGGGCATGTCCTGGGATGTATTTAAATCATTGGCATCATATACAAAGATCTGGATAAAATGGCTTTGGGAGGGTAGGGGAGCAAGAGAGATATAGGGGGAGGTATAATTTTTTTCAGTAAGGGGCCCTCACATTTTTGATGGCAGCCCTGCAGCCCCTCAGTCAACTAAATATCTGTCCACTTTTTCAACTCTTCAGATTAGTTAAATTGCACTCACCTCCACATTTTCTCCTTCACATAAGTTAAGCTTTACACACCATGAGTTCACCAATCCACAACCCTTTCATACAACTACAGGTTTTACTCACCCTATTCCTTGATGTCTTTTTCCCATTTCAGCATTAGTTACTACACTACATTCTCTCCTTGCAGTAATTAATGGTATGGTTCTTGCAACCTATCTGCTTTCTGCTATTGAACTTAAATGGGTGCCTCAAGTCCTAGAGTTCACAGCAATTGTTTGGGTCTGTAGGATTAATGGCCAACCTGTAACTGATATATTCATTATGGTTATTATGTATTGACCTTCTTTGTAGTGTAACAATCTATTCATCAATAGTCTTTTATGAACTCAGCTTAAAAAAGAAGCAGCTTTCAATGTTAAAAAAGTTAGGCCCACCAATAGCCACCTTGAAGACATGTCTAAACATCTATACTCTCACTCAGAGACCTGGACCATAAACCACTGTGGTGATACTGATGTTATGAACTCTTTAGGATTATCATATGTAGCTTACCTACTATCATATCAGATACTAAGATGAGCTCTAATAATTAAAATAAATCACACACACAAATGTGTTGGTTTGTCAACATTTGTTAACTACAACTTATAAAACATTCAAAACCCATGTGCAAAATTTATGAAAAACTTCTAAAATAAATAATTAATTCCCGCACATTGAAAAAAACAAACAGAGATTCATCCTTTAATTCAATAACTTCTTTAACCCCTTAGTGACAAGACATTTTCACCTTGACTTTCCCTTGGTGACAATGGCTGTTTTTACATTTCTGGGGTGTGTACCCACACAAGTTATATGTTGTTTTTATCGTCATAAGAAGGGCTTTCATTAGATACCATTATGTTCATCATATCTTATAATTTACTACAAATAAAATCATAAAATATGATGAACATTTTTTTAAAAACACACTTTTTCAAACTTTGACCTAAAATATAATTTAGACAAATACAATCATTAAAAAAGACCCCATCTAAATAGTTTCTAAATGTTGTCCCGAGTTCAGAAATATGCATGTTTCCATATTTGTCGGTATTTTTTTGCGAGTTATGGGGCAAAAACCAAAATTATTGTTTTTTGTTTTTTTCCTATATCGACCTTTTGACCCCAACCCCAACCCAAAATTTAACCTTAACACTAAATTTAACCCCAACTCTAACTCTTATGATATCCCTTAATATATTTTATTTTTAATTTAATTTTAACCCTATCCCTTATGCTAAAAATTATTTAATTTTAACCCTATAGGCTAATCTAACTATATAACCAGTTTTTAGTCAATTAAATATTTATTTACATTTTTTTCCATTGCTATGCTACTTAACTACCACTAGGGGCAGTCAAGTAGCATATTCAGAGCAACGGAAGTGAAGTTACTTTCATTTCCGAAGCTCAGACCTCCAGAGGGCATAGCCATATTGACGGAGCATGCTGCTCTGTCAGTATGGCTCCCACGATCACTCCATGCGGAGATCGTGGGGGCCCCAGAAAATACATTTCAGTGCTGGCTATTGCCTCGACATAGAGGCGATAGACCAGCATCGTTATATCGCTGATCGGGAAAACCGCTTGATTCACCGCAGGACGTGCCAGGCACGTCCTTTGTCTGGAACAGAGTTCCCGGCAGGACGTGCCTGACACGTCCTTTGTCGCGAAGGTGTTAACAATTAAAAATTAGTGGCTACTTACCTACCATAGCTAGAAAAAATATAAATAAATCACAGGAATTCCTCCAAGTAAGCTCTACCATGGCTGCGGACTGCCAATTCACATTCAATTCCTATAGTATAAAATTTACAAGCTATGCTACTACCTCCATAGATGTAACATTGGCCTCAAGCAACCCTATCTATATTGGCTTCCCATAAGTAACAGATAATACAAATTTATAACCTATGCATCATGTGGAGAATGCAAAAGCTCAGCTGCCTCTGGTGGAGAAAGAACATACATTGTCCCAACCATGCAGTATTAACAGATCACAAGTAAAATTGAGGAAGCTAATGCAATTATTTAGTGTTTGAGCATATTTTCTATTAAAAAAGTTGACCAAAACCAAAAATAAAAAAGATCACAGTTGATAGTTAACAGACACACATTTAACTTGTAATTATATAAAGCATCAAAGCTGTTGTTTTTATGTTTTGACTATCAATAAACTCTTATGATACATGTAACATAATGTGTTACACTGATTTCAGTGTGACCAAAATTAGAAGGAAAAACCCAGACCTCTACAGAGAAAATCTGAGTCATAGCGTATTCTAATTAAATGTTGCCATGGGAAAAGATCTTGATGCCAGCAGTCAACAGAGTGTAGTTCAGATCTTTTCAGAGATAACAACCCAACTAAAAGTATGTTTTCAAATTTTCATTAAACTTACTGCTTGTAATCTTATTTTCTGGTAGCCATTTAAATCAGCTAATCTTAAATTTTCCAGTGTCACCAAATAATTTATTATGTTTTGATGAGATGGGCACTATTTTGTTATAATGTTGCAAAGTAAAAAAACGAATTTATGACCACATCATGTTTGTTTTTTTCCCTTATTTAACATAAGAATCCAATATAAAGCTGATAAAAAAAAACATAAACAGCTTTCAAATAAACAAAAACATACAAAAAAGTGCGCTTAAGAGCAAACTGTATAGTAGGTGCACCTTATGTGAATAAATATAAGTGAATCTTTTGTAAGAGATATTTGATCCTTTTTCAAAAGAATACAGGGATATTGTGTAGATCCCCCCTAAGGGGATGCACTTACAGACTCCCAGAGGCAAATGGCACTTCAAATGGATCCTGGTACAGTCAGACTTCAGAGGTGTTGGTCTCAGAGGAATGTGACAATAGACATCCAATTAGTAATAAAGTGGTATAAATTTATAAAAAAAATAATAGTAGCTGCTTACATGGGGGATCTCTTTATCACCCAGGGTGGGCGCCACACGGCTGTATAGACGTTGATCCTTCCAGCAGACACAGATAAAACATTAACACTTTAAATAAAAAAATCAAAGTACATGTATAATAAAAAGCAGGTAGAGTCCAGACCGCTACGCGTTTCGCTCCTCGTGAGCTTCGACCAGGCGTCACGAGGAGCGAAACACGTAGCGGTCTGGACTCTACCTGCTTTTTATTATACATGTACTTTGATTTTATATTTAAAGTGTTAATGTTTTATCTGTGTCTGCTGGAAGGAGCAACGTCTATACAGCCGTGTGGCGCCCACCCTGTGTGATAAAGAGATCCCCCATGTAAGCAGCTACTATTATTTTTATAAAATTTATACCACTTTATTACTAATTGGATGTCTATTGTCACATTCCTCTGAGACCAACACCTCTGAAGTCTGACTGTACCAGGATCAATTTGAAGTGCCATTTGCCTCTGGGAGTCTGTAAGTGCATCCCCTTAGGGGGGATCTACACAATCTCCCTGTATTCTTTGGAAAAAGGATCCACATATCTCTTACAAGAGATTCACTTATATTTATTCACATAAGGTGCACCTACTATACAGTTTGCTCTTAAGCGCACTTTTTTGTATGTTTTTGTTTATATTGTATTTTGTGTGGTTTAGGTACACAGTACCATAGTGCTGCTGAGAGCTTTGAATACAGCGCTGGATACACCCTTCTTTTTTTAGCTTTCAAATAAAGGGACCTAAATTATATTAACTATTCTGTGCTGTACCTGAACTATTAACATAGAATAAAAGCACTGAATACTCTGTACTTACCCCATTAGATGTATAATGGTATAATGGGCTACTCATCAAACTCCAATAATAAATCCATTATTGTTTGATATCCATGACAGCAGGGTATTTTTGCAGCCTTCTTTGCTCATATTTACTAAGGATGCCAATATTAGTGGAGGACACTACATTTTCCATTGTACCAGTCTCTATTTGGCCTCAAATGTCTTATGAATTTCATTGCCTTGGTCCATCATCCCAATATCAGCCCCGTGCTGTCGCTCACTGGCTGTGACCCTGTACCATTCCAGGATTTCTCCAAGGGAATGCATATCTGCTATTAGGTTCCTCCTAGATCTAACTTACTGGCCTACAAGTCATCTCTCTATCTTGCTTTTTTATTCATTTTTGCTTCCTTTTTTGTTTGATCTATTCTTTTTCCTTTGTTATTATTTTTCAATTAATATTGTACTGATTTAGGTTAAGATTTAGGTTGCGTTTTATTTTGAAAATTTAATTTTACCGCCTTTTTGTTCTTTTACTTTTTTGTTTTCTTTTAGTTTTTATATTTTTAATACACTACAATACCTTTATTATAATCTCATTTATTAACACTGCAATAGCCTGCTTTTACCACAAACTGCACAGTATTATCATTGTATTGCCTTTAGGTTTCTCATCTTAAAACATTGAAAATCTGAAAAATAAAGACTTTAAAGAAAAAAATAAGCATTACACATATAAGCATAGAATATGTCGGCAGATAAGAACCATTCAGCCATCTAGTTTGCCCAATTTTCTAAATACTTTTAATTGTCCCCAGCCCTAACTTTTATCTAGAATAGCCTTGTGCCTATCCCACTCAGGCTTAACTCCTTCGTGATGCATGGTGCTTGCGTCTCAGATGACACAAGCACCAAAACATCACATTTTGTTCATGACCACAGATCACGAGGCGATCGGTAGCCTGAAACTCTATGGCAGAGACTCGAAACCCTGTGGGTCCGTGCCAAAAGCTCGCAATACCTCCGGACCTCACCTCCGGCTACATTTTCCCTCTCAGGCTGAGGCCACTCAAAGTGGCCTCATCTGACAGGTAAGATTCCGCACCCCTGCATCGGGATCTGAGCACAGCTCATCGTGGGGAGCCGCCATGAGCTGTTTAACGCTGGACATTCTATGCTGTCCTAGAGTCTTTTAGGATATGTAAAATTAGAACTCCTTCACTGTGTTTACCTCTACCACTTTTGCTGGAAGGCTATTCATTTTGTGAGGATAATGAAAATCTGAAGTGTAACCAATACTATTTTTGGGAAAAACATCTTCAATTGTAATTGTGTTTTTTTTAAAAACAATTTATATTCCTGTATAATTCTAGAAATATCATTCGATCTATTTCTCTCTTATTTTAACGAAATGTTATTGCATTTGAAAAACAAATTCTGCTAGTATGATTCATTTGTGATTTTTCTTTTGTTTTCAGTTTTTTTTTTTTGTGCACCATTAGTATGATGCATTTAGTTAAGTACATCTTAAAAAAATACATTTGCAAATGTTCCTGAAAAATAATTCTTGATGTGGGTGTGAGAATTAGAAAAACAGATGGAAAACATATTGTCAAAACATCTACTTTATTCTACAAATCTATTGAGCAGTCATAAATGCATTGTGTAAATACCAAGATAAAAATAGTTTTATTTTTGCACCTAAACCATGTCATCGTTATCATTAATAATTATACTCATATATTAGATGAATATAGAAATGACCATGTCAAACAAACAACACTTACTTAAGTGACTATGATGTTTAATAATATGGTCTTATATTGTTCAGTTATGAGCGTCTGTAGGGTGGGCCAAAAGAGGTACTTCTCCCTCCCCCTGGAAAATGTTGATTTTTTTTTTAAACAATTTTTATTGTTTTCCAAAACAAAATGATAACATTCAACCCTATCAGGATTTTTTTTTATATAATGCTAGTATTTGTTCGGCAAGATCCAAAAGTCCTAAAAGTGGGAAGAGAAAGAGCCTGTACCTCCTGTCATTCTACCTGGGCATTAGCATGCTGGTGTCATGTGATATTGTTGCATAAGGTAGAAGAGGATGCAGTGCAGGAGGGGCACAGAGATCACTAGACCGTGGGGGCCCCCACTTCTGGGCCCAAATGATAGGCAATTCAAGGTTGGATACCAGAGGCGGATATAGACTTTGTGAGGCCTTAGGCAAAACTTGAAAATGAGGCCCTCACAGGCACTCATAATATATGAAAGTATAAATTTCATATTTAAGACAAGCCTTTAAACCCAGCAATTAGGAATTCACAGATCCTAGAATTATATTTTTCTCATAATTATTCTGCAAATATCTATAAACAAAAACACTTGTCATAGATAAAAAGTATGTGGCTGACTAACTCACTATCTTTACTGATGTCTCCTAAAAGTGAACACTAAAACATATATACACATTCATATGCTGATCGTGTACACACACAAGCACACACATACTCTGTCTGTGACTATTTGTGTGCTCCCAGAATGTGTCTCTCTGGCTCAGCCAGCACACACTAAATCACAGACACACTCAACCAGCACACACTAACACTGAACCAGCACAGACTCACAGACACAATCAGCCAGCACACATTCATAGACATACTCAGCTAGCAAACATTCACTGACAGACACACTCAGCCAGCACAAACTCACAGACACACACAGCCAGCACACACTAACACTCAGCCAGCACAGACACAATCAGCCAACACACTAACACTCACAGACACACACAGCCAGCACACACTAACACTCAGCCAGTACAGACTCAGACACACTCAGCCAGCACAAACTAAAACTCAGCCAGCACAGACACAATCAGCCAACACACTAACACTCACAGACACACACAGCCAGCACACACTAACACTCAGCCAGTACAGACTCAGACACACTCAGCCAGCACACACTAAAACTCAGCCAGCACAGACACAATCAGCCAACACACTAACACTCACAGACACAATCAGCCAGCACAGTCACCACAGACACACTCAGCCAGCACAGACACCACAGATACACTCAGCAGGCACAAACTCACTACTCAGCCAGAAGGAGAGGGCCTAAAAGTTAAAAGTGATCTCTCCGCTGCCCATTGCTTCTTCCTAAGTGCGCCGGATGCTGACAGTGGGGGCAGAGCCTCACAATCACGCACAACAAAAATGAAAAAAACAAAACAAGGAATTGCTCTAAACCTGCCGACCTTAGTATGACAGGGTGCCTAATAGCTGCGTTAAGCTCCCATGTCAGATCATAGGCAATTATGTGAGTTAGGCAGCCACAAGGCCCCCGTTAGCATGAGGCCTTAGGCAACTACCTAACTTGCCTCATTAGAGAGCCACCTCTGTTGGGGACCAATACTGACACAATAGGAAAACAATGTATATTTTGTAGATGGGCAGGGAAGGCAGCTGGTAACAGAGTTAAGGTAGGGTTGCCACCTGGCCAGTATTTTACCAGACAATGTCTATGGAGGAAGTAGTATTTTTTTGTAGAAAAGGTGGCAACCCTAAGTGCAGGGAGGATAACATTTTATCGTTCCCACCAGAGGCGTGCCTAGAGCATTTGGCACCCGGGGCGGACCCTGAGTGTGCCCCCCCCCCCCCCCATAATAAAAATGGAATAAAACACCCACAATTTTTTCAATGTTTGAAAATTGTACAATTATAGATACCAGGAATATTGTGCCACTCAGAACCCAGTAATATTGTGCCAGTCAGATACCAGTAATATTGTGCCATTCAGATACCAGGAATATTGTGTCACTCAGAGCCCAGTAATATTGTGCCAGTCAGATACCAGGAATATTGTGTCATTCAGAGCCCAGTAATAGTGTGCCAGTCAGATACCAGTAATATTGTGCCAGTCAGAGCCCAGTAATAGTGTGCCAGTCAGAACCCAGTAATAGTGTGCCACTCAGAGCCCAGTAATATTATGCCAGTCAGATACCAGTAATATTGTGCCAGTCAGAGCCCAGCAATATTGTGCCAGTCAGAGCCCAGTAATATTGTGCCATTCAGAGCCCAGTAATAGTGTGCCAGTCAGAGCCCAGTAATATTGTGCCAGTCAGAGCCCAGTAATAGTATGCCAGTCAGAACCCAGTAATATTGTGCCAGTAAGAGCCCAGTAATATTGTGCCAGTCAGAGCCCAGTAATAGTATGCCAGTCAGAACCCAGTAATATTGTGCCAGTCAGAGCCCAGTAATATTGTGCCATTCAGAGCCCATAAATAGTGTGACAGTCAGAGCCCCCCCCCCCCTGCCCACCCGTTAGTACGTCACTGCCTCTCACTACATAAACTTTTCTGCAGACATCCATGCAGATCTATTACCCCTGATGACATTTATTGTCACACAGAAATACTATCAAATAGTTAGAATTCTCACTCATTATATCTAGTTCTTCTGGTGCAATTTAGATTTTGTTTATACATGAATAGAATCTTGGAAGCATTAAAATGTATTTGTATTACAATGCTCTTTACATTATTGGTTTAATATCATCATTTAACTATGTGTTTTACATATACAATTCATTTTGCATCTGTACTACCTAGCACAGTGAGTTGTGTCGAAACAGTAAAATGAATGGTCTGAAAAAGCCATGTATCATTTTCATGTCCTAGGTACATGCAAATTGGTAGGAAATAGAATTTGTTCCAATAATGCACTATAAGAATACCAACAAGGTGAACTAATAGACTGCAATGACTTGCACAGTACAAAAAAATCCAAAGTGTGAAATGACAATGTTAGGTTTTGTGAGTAATTGTCCTGTATATAGAGTACAGTGGCAAAGCATGGGTTTTAATAATGAAAACTGCATTTACCACTTATACAAATGTATTTGTGTTGTAAAATGTGCTGAACATAATTTACTTACTGCACAGCCATTATAACGGTATTCATCCCCCTATTGTGATACCTAACTTTCCGTATTCCGTATTCCGTATTTGCTCGATCATAAGACAACCCTGATTATAAGACGACCTCCCAAACTTTGGATATTACTTTAGGAAAAAAAACAAAAGCCTGAATATAAGACTACCCTATAGGAAAAAAGTTAAACTTGTATATATTCACATGTAAATTGTTTTTTTAATAAAAAATTATATAAAAAAATGCATTTCTTGTTTTTATTTCCTTTTATGTGCCAATGCTGCCTCTCTCTTTCCCTTGCCCCCAGCTTAGTCTCTCTCCCCCCCTTACTGTTGTCTCTCTCTCCCCCTCCCTTTGACTCCCCCCTCGCCTGTCTCTTCCCCCCCTTGTTTCTCTCTGCCCCTCCCCTTGTTTCTCTCTGCCCCCCTCCCCTTGTTACTCTGTGCCCCCCCTCCCTCCCCTTGTCTCTCTCTTCCCCCATCCCCTTGTTTCTCTCTGCCCCCCTCCCTCCCCTTGTTGCTCCTTCCCCCCCCTCCCCCTGTCTCTCTGCCCCCTCCCTCCCCCTCACCTGTAACTCGCTCCCTGGTGGCTAGTGGGGCAGCTGGGGGATGTCTGCACGATACGTGCAGACATCCTCCATGCTGCCCGACACCTCCGTCTATTACAGCTGGTCCGTCATAATAGACGGCAGTGTCGGGCAGCATGGAAGATGTCTGCACTATTGTGCAGACATCCCCCAGATGCCCGATTCTCCCTGGTGGCTAGCGGGGCAGCGGAGGATGTCTGCACGATGAGCGCAGACCTCCCCTGTTGCCGCTGGCACGACCGCCGGGACTTTTATGACGAAGCCGCTGGGGCTCTGCAGTTCTGCTGGGGACCTGGATCCCTGTCTTATAGTCTGACCTCGATTTGAGGTCAGATTTTAAGACGACCTCGATTATAAGACGAGGGGTATTTTTCAGAATTTTTTTTCTGAAAAAAACCTCGTCTTATAATCGAGCAAATACGGTATTTCTGTTTTCATCATTTAATTCCTGTTTTATGTTGAAGTAAGTCATTCGGGGCTAACTTTTGCACTGCAGATGTTTGGGAATAACATATCCCAGGATGCTTGCTTGATCATGTATAATGGAGCATGGAGTCCATCACCATAATCATTTAAGTATTATTCAGGTACTATAGGATACATGTGACTGAATTGCCCTCCATTCTCTTATATATACAGTTATCATAAAAATGTCCACAACACAATTAATCATTCCATTTTTTATTGTCCATCTGTTTTGTAAGTCTTGCATAGCTGTCTGTGTTATCCATTTAGAGAACAGATACAAGATGACTTTTTAAGAGAAACGTTTACTATACAAGGCTGTAAATATTCCTTTGTGTGACTTTCTGTAGCAAGTGAGTTCATAGCAAATGTCCTTTGAAGAACCTTCACATTCCAATGAGGAATATCTTTCAATGCTTTTTGTGTACAGCCAGTGGGTATAGTCACTAGTCCGAGTTTGGAGTTTGAGATGAGAACTAATCTCAAATGCCAGACTTGGACAAACTTGGCCAGCCCCACTTGCCCCACTTCTCAACCTCACAAATGTTATTCACTATGCATTTTACGAGATTGAGATGTGATGAAGGCATGCAAAATGGTGGCCAGCAAGGTTCAACTTGCCTCCCATTCATTTCAATGGGAGAAGGAAATAAACTGATCCAGGCAATCGAGTTAAATTACTACACCTGTCAAAAAGATGTATAAAGGGGGGGCATTATTGGCAATAACAAATATTGGGGTTGAGGCTGCCCATTATTTCTTCATGCATCCTAATCCTGGGGTTTGAGCCAGCGATAATACCCACTGTCCCTTAATAATGAAATCGGACTGGCAAAGTGGCCCCAGCCCCTTAACTAATGAACGTGCAGGGGCTGGCAAAAGAGCACACAGCCCTCCGTTAAATATATGAGGCCAGAGGCTGCCCAAGTGCCCCCTTCAATAGCCATGGGACACTGAGCTGGAGGAACAAGGAGCCTTTTGGCTTTCCATGTGCCTCCCCAGCTCATGGCCCCAATATTTATTAAAACTAATTTTAATACTGGGCTATTTAATGGGTGCAGTCATTTTATTGCACCTGCTGTCATTTCAGTGCAACTCACCACCTTGTTTCAAAATACATTTTATTAAATTTTATTTAACATTTCATTTTTGAACTTTTGCATGGTTTAGATCAGGCAGTTGATCTAAAAATGTTTTTTTTTTTTTAAATTCAGAAAATATTGTCTCTATAAATGTATATTTTAAACTTAAGTATCATGTCATAATTCACCTATTTCTGCTGGCCACAGCACTGATAAAAAATAATTAGCATCCTCCCAAAAGGGAATTTTAACAGGTACACAAAGAAGCACACCCCTATTACTTAGTTCACATAGTGATTGAACAGCATGTGACCCTGAGCAAAAGGATTTTGTCATTCCTTTCTATCTACACATCAGCAAGAGACATTTGACACCTAACCACTAACATAAGTGAGAGATCTCATTATAAGAAGAGGGAACTATTTACTTTGTGAAGATGTTTATAAATAGATCACTGTGATGGTGGATTGTGTAGGGTTGTTTTCTGAGGTCTCCAGATGACTTGCAGATCTTAAATGGATGAAGAGTTTGATAAGGATTAATCTTATTGAAAGAAATACTCAGTACATCAAATTCAGCCTTTCCAAGAAGTCATTTTTTTCTGATCTTGAAAAAAAGTTATAAAGCTTTAACTTTAGAACGCTGCCTCACAATTGACCTTTGCCCCCAATTTTTCCCTTGAGCAGCTGTTGCTATTTTTACCTTTTTTAAAACTGTTCCTTAAACCAAACCAGGTTGGACAAGCCAAATCCAAACATTGTATTGTGAGATTATTTTTACAGCAGGCTCAGTACTAGATCGTGTAAACATTTACTTTAACACAAGAAGTCTGTGGTCGCATTTCACATTATTGCTCAGATTAGGAACCAATACAGAATACGCCTTCCTGTTTAAACCCCATCCGCTTGCTCTTAACCGTTGTATCACAAGACGTTATCTGGATAAAACAAACTCAGCCACAATATTAACTAGCTGGAGGACATTTTATCAAAGTATTCAGTATATCAAAAGAAGCAAAATGCTTTCAATTTTTCCAATGTCATAAAAATCTCTTTGTAAAACACTATGCTTTTTGATTGTCTACTAACTCTTCTCATCTTCAGTCCATAGACATGCGCTCCCAAAAAATGAAGAATAAAATAAAATATTACAGAAATCCCAATTTAACAATAACAGCACAAACCCCCCTCTCCCCCCAAAAAATCTTGACCACACAGAGAGAAGATAATTAGCACTATCCATAGTTTTGTAAAAAATATCTGTGATGAGAGGGGACTTTTAGAGTCTGTGACATTATACCTTTCCAAAACTGCTGCCTTGTGAACGGCCTGGTGCCCTAAGTGTCTACATTTCCCATATAGTATAGTGATAGGAATATTATCACTATAATATATATACACAAGTGTAAGAGAAATGTAGACATAACTGTGATTGCTTTATTAGCAGCATATCAGCCAATCTCCATGTAGCATTTTGTAGAGAAATGGGTTGAAGACAGCAAACTCCTTTCATTCTTTGTTTGGCATTATATTTGCAAATATTTTGTATTTTATTTTTACTTTTTGAATGTCTCACAAGATGACGAAGCATTGGTATTGGTTGACACTGCGATTTATATACACCGTATTTGCTCGATTATAAGACGAGGTTTTTTTCAGAGCAAATGCTCTGAAAAATCCCCCTCGTCTTATAATCGAGGTCTCTTATAATCTGACCTCAAATTGAGGTCAGATTATAAGACATGGATCCAGGTCCCCAGCAGAGCTGCAGGGGACCTGGATCCCCCTCTCTAGCAGCAGGGGATGTCTGCGCAACGAGCGCAGACTCCCCTGCTTCCGCCCGGCACGACCGCCGGGGCTGCAGTGAAGAAGCCGGGCACTTCCGCTTTCGTCACAGAAGTCCCGGCGAGTGTGCCGGGCGGCAGCAGGGGAGGTCTGCGCTCATCGCGCAGACTTCCTCTGCTGCCCCACTAGCCACCAGGGTAAATCGGGCAGCTGGGGGTTGTCTGCACGATACGTGCAGACATCCTCCATGCTGCCCGACACGGCAGACTATTATGACGGACAGCTGTCCGTCATAATAGACAGAGGTGTCGGGCAGCATGGAGGATGTCTGCAAGTATCGTGCAGACAACCCCCGGCTGCCCCCACTAGCCACCAGGGATTGAGGTACAGGTAAGGGGGGGGGGGACAGAGAGACAGGGGGAGGGAGGGAGGGGGCAGAGAGACAGGGGGGACAGAGCAGGAAGGGGGGGAGAGACAGAGGAAGGGGGGCAGAGAGAAACATGTGGGGGGGAAGAGACAGGTGAGGGGGGAGTGAGACAAAGCTGGGGGCAAGGGAAAGAGAGAGGCAGCATTGGCACATAAAAAGAAATAAACACAAGAAATGCATTTTTTTAATATAATATTTTATTAAAAAAGCAATTTACATGTGAATATATACAAGTTTAACTTTTTTCCGTTAGGGTAGTCTTATATTCAGGCTTTTAGTTTTTTTCCTAAAGGAATATCCAAAGTTTGGGGGGTTGTCTTATAATCAGGGTCGTCTTATAATGGAGCAAATACGGTATATATATTCAAGATTTTTATTTTATTTTCGTTTATAGTCCTTTAACTTTGTCTCTCGTAGTTGTACCTCACATGATGATGACAGCTGGCTAACTGCATCATGGGAGATGGAATGTGGACACAGTTGGAGCTCCACATATTACAGCTCTTTAAAAAGTGATCAAGTGGCAGTCCTGGGTATATCCTTTTGTTTGTTTTTCCCATGTACATAGAAAGATGGAAATAGAAGGTCATGGGATCATGCTTATGCTTCCCTTGTGTTTTATAGGGTCCAGGCAACTGAATATACAGCCTATCAGATGAAAGTGCTTCTGCTATGTGAAATGAAAAATGTGCTACCATTAGTTTAAACGCTGATGATAGAATCAGATTAAACCACTGAACAGTGGATGTATAAGAAAATAAGCAATAGTTAATATACATGATGTCCATATTCCTTAGAGCATGGTTTGACCTGGCCAGATGAGGTGAACTAATATGCATTCCAAATGTTCTCCACACGTATCGGAGAAAAGCATCAATGCTCAAGCTACATTAGCTGGTTTCATAGTGCACGACTCCTGAGGCAAAGCTTGGTGTGCAATGATTTGAGGTTGTTCAATGTGCTGGATGGAAAAGGCTGCATCCATATTGGATTTAAAGCATGTTTAGTCTTTGCTAATGGATAACCAACCATGTCCAGGAGAACATTACAATATAGCTCTAAAATATTTGAATACTGGTAATTTTATAACTATAACATCGGATGCTAAAATAGCCAAATGTGAAACCATGGGAATTTTGACGAGATTGTAAGCATCTTTGTGGATTTATTAGTGGTAATTTAGCAAAAAATTTCTGATCAAACCCTACAAAATTACTTAATGTTGATTAAATCGAGATTAGGTATAAGTGAGTGGAGTTTGATCAATATGGATGGATATATCACTAAACCATACTTCCTCCAAGCTATACACAGACTCTATATTTAATTGGCCTGGTCTGCCCGGCAGAGAGTCCAGCCCTGTCATGGGACATGTTAAAAAAATCCAGATAATTCTAAGCCAGTGTTGTGGCAGAACCCTCCGTTCACTGGGGTTCATGGAGATAATTAATGGCCCTCCTCCTCCCTATAGATAATGTGCCTTGGCATTGAAAAGGGGTTCTGTTTTTGGGGAGGTGGGCACATTTTCACTGTGCATTGACTTTACAATGTATCTGCTGTTTTTACTGCCTTACTCATGCTCCCAGATTGTGCCATTGCATAATTCTGAGATGAGGCAATGTGTCACAAGGGAGTGAAGGACAATGGTTGATGGTTAAACCCCTATAGTGCAGGCACAGACGGTGTGCTGTTTAGGTGTGATTTCCCATCTTAAGCTGATGCTGATATCTGCTCTTCTACTATGTGACTCATCCATTGTTCTGTGTTAATTCAATTTACTGTTATACTAATTGTGATGTGTTCTTGTATATCTGTATCAGGTCTGGTTAATTGCTGTTAAGTTCCTGTTTGGTTGTATGTTAATATGTGGGTTGAGTTCTGCTAACTTGATTATGTCTGTATATAAGACTCTGTTGCCGTTCAATAAATGTTCATTCCCGTTTTACTCCTATACTCGTGTTGTCTGGTACGTGGAGTAAGTGGCTGAGGGTCCTTTCTGGTGAATTGGAGTAGCTACCTACAACACTGATTCTGTCTGGTGGCTTGAGGTGGCTATCTCAGCAAGGAAGAAGAGCTTCGATGGAGGTACCCAGTCGGGGTAGCAGTGGGATTTGCGTCCTTGCCTAAGGAAACACCCAAACCACCACCGGGATCATTATTCAGGATTGGAGGAGCGAAGCCTGGGAATGGATATGAAGATACCAAGCTACACAGTGATATTGGACCCAGCATTTTGCTGGCAGGAGGTGATTACTGCCATGCTGACCGAAGTGCATCAGCTCCAGATGGTGGAACTTGAATGGCGGGCACCACAGCTGTGCGACTGTGTTCAACAGCTCGCCCCAGAGAAAGAGGATTTTCCGTAGCTATCCCATTTACCAATGTAAGAGGCTGACTCAGGAAGGGTGGATAAGGCTAAGTTCTCCATGTCCGTGGCACAGGGATGCGGTGCAATCGTTTGTCCCAAACTGTGGCTGTCTGACCTCGGGTAGCAGCCAGATACCAAGATGAAGGATTGAGGAGATCTAATGGATTTCTCCATTTTGTAGACACCTAGGTCACAGAAGTGTTGGGCTCCTTGCCCGGAGCCCATGCCAGAGCTGTTCAACCTTGTGCAGCATCCAGTCACAGAGGCGGAGATTGATGCAGATTTATTGCATGTATCCTGGGATGTTGTAGACTCAGGAGGGGTGAATGGGACTACGGTCACCACACCAAGGTCTCAGGGATGCCAGGCGGCTTGCCCGGAACCTCTACCGAAGCTTTACAACCTTGCCAAGCAGCCGGTACCTAAAGGAGCAGTCAATATGGATACTGCTCTGGGAGGAAGCGCATGGAACTTCCCTCCCCAACCCATGACAGACAATGCACCTGGATTAGCAGAGGGGACGGCACTCACCATCCAGCCTTTCTCAGCAGAAGTTCTGACATCAGGGGGGAGCGCAGCTGTCATCTGCCCGCTGCTTTCCTTGGAACTAGCCTATGGATACATTGACCAAGGAGGGGTGGATGGGACATTGGTCTCCACACCCGGGTCAAAGAAATGTGGGGCACCTTGCCCAGAGCCCATGCTGGAGCTTTTCAACTGCCAGTTGCTAAGGCAGAGAGTGATGCAGACTTATTGGATTTATTCTGGGATGTTGTAGGGAGGGGTGGATGGGAATGCAGTCTCCACACCTGGGTCTCCTGCACTTTTGGCAGTTAGCTCCACTCCACCAGCCCTGGATTGGACCTGACCAGGGCAGCTCACCCTTACCCAGTACAGCTAACTTGGTTCCTCCACCTACTCCCCAGTGGCTGAGCAAACCGCTATGTCCTTCGGGAGAGGCATAGGTCGGGTTGGTGAGTTGTACTTGTGGATTTGCAAATGCTTTGGGAATACACTCTGAGAAAGGCATATATAGTTCTTTAACTGTTGTAAAACTAAAAATCCCATGATGTTCAGTCTGCATTAATTTGAGTTTAGTTTCACAATAGCTGAAGACCTGCTAAACAAAGATGGTTATTAGGAGAACATATAAAATGTAGTTATAACCAAATATAATCTGATTTATATGTAAATGTAACTTCAAATACAATTTCAAAATATGACCTCGATACATTAATATTTTAGATGGCATGGCACTTCCTCTTTGCTACTTTGTAAATTATTCATCCACCTCTAATATGATAGCTTTATTTTTCTTTGCTAAATTTTGTACAATGTATGTAAGCAAACTGAAGGTTTAATAAATAAAGAATAAAGATATGACATGTTTGTATTCATTATGACTGCTCAAATTTCCACAGTAATAACCATCCATGAGGCAAGCTTTGTTTAGATCTGGTATATATATGAATATTATGTTACAGTTTGTTTTAATAACTTAAATTGTGTAACTTTAGATGGTTCATTCCACAAAAAGTCATTATCAAATTAGAATCTTATATCAAATTAAAATGAGCCGCTGTTGAGACCATAAAAAATATTAACTCTAACAGTACACGCCCATGTGCACACTGCATGAAATTGGTGTACACAGTGACCAATAGTCTAGCACCAATCTCTGTCTCATAATGTAACCTGAGTAAGGGGCAGATAAAGAACAGGCAAATCACTTTGACAAGAAGCAGGACTAACATTGATTCAGCAGGTACAAAAGCACTAAAGGCCTACTGAAAGGCTAACTGCATGCTACCACTGTTAGAGCATGAATATAGAAAGGGAACCCTTAAAAAAGTAGATGATCTATATTGAAGCAATAAACAACCATTTGTGCGTGTGTAATTGAAGTAGTAAATTGTAATTTCCTATTTACTACCTCAATTACAGAAGCACAATTGTTTGTTTATTGTATTATTTTATGATTAATATTATATTCATTTTGTCTTTATATTGCTTTTGTGCATATTGTCTTAGTTTTTTTTTAAATGTATATTGTGTTTCTTTATCTATTGATAGTACTTATATTTTGATATAATAAGTGCCATCTCTTTTTTTTATTGTTTTTTTCCAGGCTTTATGTTTTCTTAAGACAAGCTTCTTTTATTTTATTATAATTATTACCTTTTATTTCCCTTGAATCCCTTTTTATTTGGGGTATATATATATATATTACTACATTATTTATTTTTGGCCTATTATTATATATTGATCTATATTGGTTTGCTTTGATTCCTTTTTTTTTTTTTTTTTTTTTTACCAGCGGCTTACCCCCAATCTTTGTGCCACTTCCATTATATTTTCATTTCTTACTTAGAACTATATGCTTCTATTTTTTTTTTAATAACCATTGCTTCATGACTTGCTTCACTGCACAGGCATTTCAGTGCTAAGCAGTGTTTCACAAGGTTTGATTTCAACTGGTCTGTTGGGAAATCCATGTTTCATAAAAAAAAGTAGAAAATAACCTTAAAATCACTGCAGTATTTATAAAATACATATTAAACCACATGTGAAGATTTTATGTGACATTTATTTACATTTGTAGCTTGTTATATTTGCAGAATTATCAAACTTTGTGAATAAACATAAGAAGCTTCTTTTCAATACGTAGGGTGAGATTCTTGCTAGATGCACAATAGACAGGTACAGTTTTTCAAATGCATAACAACATCTCTTCAATAAACTTTATTAGTACAATCAAGTTAACGCAGATATACATACAGCAGTCCATTCCTCACACGCAGATAATATTATATGAAACTGTCCACTTGCCTTTCTTTTTATCCTAATGCCAGATGATAACATTTACATAAGTCAGGTCACAGCATTTGCATTTAATTCAAAAATCTTAAAATATCTGAACTTTACATGCTGAAATCTAAAATAAAGAGATAACTGTATTGTTCTTAGCTTAGGATCTAAAAAAGTAAATGTCATGCACTTCTCAAGATAAAAAAACACAATGAAAGTAGCATTCACTGTGAAGAAACCGCACTGAGATTAATTTCATATTAGCCTGCCTTGTCTATATTTTAAGGCCAAAAGGTGCAAGTATCAAGAAGTGAATTTAAATATGTAACATTATTTTTCCACTGTCCAGTGTGCACACTGTGAAAAAGCTGTTCCCCATAGTCAAACATTAAAGGGATTGTATCACCTAAACATTGTTTTTACTGTGAATGTAGAGAATAACAAATTGAAAACTATCTATATATTGTGTTAACAAAATTACAAACAAATGCCTGAACTAGAAGACAGATATATTTTAAATGTATCTGTGGAGTCTCCTGCTTATGACATCACCTTTGGTTTGATATGCAAATGAACTACTTTTATCATATCAAGCCACATGTGATGTCATAAGCAGGAGACGCCACAAACACATTGAAAACACATTTTCTCCTAATTTAGGCATTTATTTGCAATTTTGCTAACACAAGGTATCGCTCAGGTGATACAGTCCCTTTAAAATGGCCAACCCAGCCCAAAAAAGTTAAATAACTCATAATAAAGCACACATTAAAAACATGTTTTAATCATTTTATAAATCTATTGCTCCTATTCTTTTCTACAAAGCAACAAGTTTGCATCTTTCTTTCCATTGCTCAACCAACCTCCTCCATTAGACACAAATATGAATGGGTCAGTGAGCTGTTGGTTAACAGCTGAGTTACAAAACCAACACAAAAATAGCTAATTTGGGGCAGTTTTCCAACCACCAGTGTGGTTAGCACACCGCAATACACTTTTTTAGTGAATATACATTTTTCATATTCTCTCTGCATAGCTGTGACATCTGTCATACATTCTTTCTTACAAATTCTTACCCCACTTACCATGTCTTTTATAACAGTATACCTCTACTTACAAGTAGCTCACATGCAATTTATTCTCTTGTATCACAAATAGTATCGTTGCCAAATTATGACAGAACATGCAGAGTAAAAGTCACAATAAAGATAATATAGATTTATATTTAATATAGATATTTGTTCCTAAATTAGTGTTGTATTATAATTTTAGCAATTGGTCTGAAGGAAAAGCGTTGTAATAGCAATTATAACCTACATGTTAATAATGACTATGCTATAATATTAATTTTCCTGCCTAAAAATGCACCTTTAATGTAAATACTAAAGTAGTCTAAAATTGTGTACATGTTAGAATAGGGTTTTATTCTGCACCATCCATAGAACAGTCCTCAACACAACCATGTCTAGTGATGAGCATAAAAATGTTATTCAATAAGGCTTTATAAAATCATATTTTTTCTGTCCACAGTAAAATGGAATATTAGAGTTCATCGTTAAGCAGCATGCAAAAGCATCACTAAAAGTAATAGTTATCTTTATCCTATACAGATTGAAACCAAAACCAATGAGATTCGGTTTGTCTACTAGTGAGCTGTTTTGTTTAGGACTGACATAGCGTTAATGCATAGGATCGCTGGGATACAGCAATTAGCTTTGGCTCTATAGTTACTGATTCGTGTACATCATTAGATAAGTATAATTTTATGCATTTACACCAGAGACCCTGAGATATACATGTAAATACTTGGGCTCTGCTATAGTGTTCTAGTCTCATGGCATAGATACAATTGGTCCATCTGGTTTTCATTAATGAAAGCTCATGTTTATTTTTTTTCTATTCAAGTGTTAGCTTGTGTTACTACTTCCACTGGAAAGTTACTCAAAGTATCTACTTCTCTGTTTGTTACTGCCTTGCCAATCCTGACCATTCTTCACCCAGATCACACTCAATTCAGGTGCATTTCACATTACACATGATGGGTTCATTATAAAGGATGTGCTCTGGATTACTTCCTCTCCAACGTAGACAGTGGGATAATCATATTTAACACAGAACATTTTGTTAACCATGCAAAGCTGTACTTAAGGGAGTTATGTGAAGCATTTTGCTTTCTAAAATGTATCTAATTTGACTCTTGGAAGCTGCGTGGTATTTTTGTTGTTTGTTATGTAGCATAGATTCTAGACATAGGTCATCGCTATCTGGTTTCATTTACATAGAAAACATGCAGTCCTTTGTCAATGTCACTGTTAACAATGGTAAACATTATACTTAATATAGTTTTTTGACCAATGTAAACAGTATAACATCTGTAAATGAGATTTGCCTCAACCAAACTCCCTTCGCTGGGAAGATCGTGGTAATATCAATACATGCTAAAATTCAATAGATATTTATATAAAAATCAAAGCTTACATAATAACATTTGTCTTACTCTTTGTGTTGATCAATTATTCACTCACATAAAATATAAAACACTTCAGAGGTGATAATTGTTGGATATAATAAAAATCTGTCAAAATATCATGGTATCGCAAGTTAAATACAAAGTGATCTATGTGCTGCTGAGTATATGTGTAATTGAGAGAAAAGTGACCATGATACAGTTTGCACCAAGTTAAAGACAAGTACAGGACCAAGAGATTAACTGGTGTAATTCATCGTGGTCATGAGTAACAGCACAAGTAGAATCTGGTGAGCTTAGTCAGACTGGAACAGAGTGGTACATGAGCTTCTATGGTCTGTTGGCTATTTGATTCTCTAGGTTAAAATTAGGGCCATTGAACAGAGGAATACAGTGGATTTTTGAATCTGAAGAAAGTACTACATTATAATATTGTAGGACTCTCCATGTAACATAGCCTTGACGTTTTTCATCTATACAAAACAACATTGAAAACCTGTTCGTTCCATGTAAATCTCTCTAATTTTCGACCTACATTTACCCACTCAGGGTAAAACTCATTATAATGTAACATGTATGTTGTATATATATTGTAAGATTTAATATCTAGAAGATGTAACATTTCTGAAGTAAACGACACATACTGGATACAATTTTAAAACTAACCAACCTTATATGATTATTCTAGAATTTAATGAGTGTCTTCTGTCTTTTTTACATGCAGTCTAATTAACTCACTCGATAAAAATTTTTAATTATAAAATCTCTCAATAAACCAAGTTTTATTTTAACCTCCAACATACTATACCCCCCAAAAAAATCATAATTTATGACTTCCGAAAAGAAAAAAAAAATGTTAAAACTTACTACAGTAGTTGCCAGTGGATATAACTTTTGCTATGCAACATATATAAACATTTAGACATATTTATATGAAGTATATAACTTGTGGTGCTTTAAATATTCATTAATGCAAAGCAGTGAAAGTGCAAGGGAGAATTAATTTTATTTCAAGGTATTAATGGCATGCTTAACTACATTAAGGTTTATGCTTTTTTTTTCTTTTTTTCAAAAAAAGCTTTTTTTATTTTCTGACATGATTTTTTTTTTTTTTTATGTTTATGTTTGTTGACATAAAAGTAAATATAGAAATCTGTTTTCATGTTTTATACCTCTCTAGTTGAACTGCCATTAAAAAAAAATGACAAAGAAAAACAAACACACACAAACAAGTCTTTTTGTCAACTAGTTTACATTGTTAGTAAAATAAAGCTAATAGGTCATGTATTTATATGTATTGTCTGCTAATGTGCAAACCACAAGCCATATTGCTGTTGTCAGGTTTCTGGGTAATGAATTTTATAATTGGCAAAAGAAGAACAACCTTAAAATGGAAAAAAAAATCCAATTAGGAGGTGTGAGCCATTAGAGTTGCTAGGATTAGGTCAGAGTATTCTTTCTTATATTTGTGAGTGTAAAAATTGTCATGTTCCTTTTGAAAATTGGTCCCACCTTTTTGTGATGACTTAATGTCACCCAGGTCAGCATAGCTGATCACGTGCACAGTAACCCAGTGTAGCAAAGGATAGGCTATTGTAGCAATAAAAGTCAGCCTGTATCATCTTTAATGTTAGATTTTTTTCTATTTTTGCAGGGTTGTGGTTACTATGGAAGGAGAAAGTGAAATGTATAAGTACAAAATAAAATCACAAAGCCAATTTAAATGAATATATGGCAAATTGAGTAGTAGCTATGATCCATTTAGTTAAATGTTCTAAATGTTTTAGACCAGTGACTGACATATTTTAGGGTTAAATTGTAACCACATTTGTTAACTACTTAATAATTGTTATTAAATAGCTAATATGGTCCCTCTTTTAAATATATTGTTCCCATCTAAACACTGCTTAAAATTGCTGCCTTATGACTCCAAGTTAACATTAAAACCACCTCTACTTCAACAACAAGAAAAAATGATCATGTAATGTATCGGATTCGGTTAGATACATGGATACAAAAAAAAGTACACTTTTAGGCACTTTGGTCTATCTGAAGCGCAGTTGAATGAGTGGATTTTTCATAGGATTCTTCTGTGTCTTCACGTGATGGTTTATATTCAGGACTAAATGGATTCTCACTTTCAAGTTCCACTTCAATCTCATCATCATCATCATCATCATTTTCAATAATAGACAACTCAATGTTGTTATTCACTACTTGAGGTTCTTCTGCCTTGATCTCCTTCACTATGGAATCAACCATCACTTTGATTTCCTCATGTGGCGATGACACCTCAGGTGTCTTCTCCTCATTTGACAAATTCACATCTTGATCATTCACATCTTGGTCTGATACAACTTCTTCAGAATGCTTTTCATCGGTCTCAGCTGTAGTCTCCCCGTCATGTTTTTTCTTTACACTAAAGGTTATTGGAGCAACTTTGAATGATGAACCTTTTGAAGATTTGGTCTGGGAGGGGGTGAAGGATTTCTTTATTTTTTCCCTCCTTTCCGGTGACACAATCTTGGTGCCAATCTTATTCATCTTCTTCTCAATATTTTGTCGTGAAAATGCCTTTTTCAGGCTGTCCACTTTCTTGAGACTGGATCGTTTGATTTTTTCAGCCCTAGTTTTCTCCATTTTGTCATCGATGATGTCATCATGCCCATCTTCGTCAGGATTAATTTCATCGTCTGATGACAGGTCAATTGTGTGCATGATCTCCTCTTGTGATTTGTTCGGGTCAGTGGACTCTTCGTGACCTTCGGTTATGCTTGGAACAGGTGTCGGGCTTTTCAGAAACACATTTGCAGGTATTTCATTTTCTTCCTGAAATAGAAAATAAATATTTTGGCTTTAAAACACATTCAATTAAAAAAAAACAGATGTAAAAAAAGGTAAATTACAAATCAGTCATGAAAAACTGTTAGTGCAATGGAATAAACATGTAATGCACAGGTCATTGTATGGAACTGACAAACCCACCTAAATCCAATTTCTATTCAGTATTTACATTTCAAAAATAAATAAAGTAAAATATGGGGATGACACGTTGTATCAGGGAATACTTAGTTCAGCTTGCAAATTATGATAATTAATATTGCACCAGCAGACAATAATCCATGTGATATGATGACTAAATCTATAAGTAATATGCAAGTAATGGACAAAACAAATACTAAGTTTTGTGGAAAGCCTTAAACTTACTTAAGTATTAAGTAATTAAGTATTAAGCCTTAAACTTACTTAAATATGCAAATTACAGTTGGGCTTTCTTAGTAGGACTTTTTTTGTCAAGAAACTTAGAGATTGATTGAGCTTCAGACACAGGTAGATTTTCTGCCATGTTGTATACATACATATATATATATATATATATATATATATATATATATATATATATATACATTTATTTTTATTCTGGATATACTGGATATATAGCACTCATGTTGTTATCATATTAAGGGCTGTAATTATCAAGACAAAAAAGTGGTATTTCAGGAAAAAACTTGCAAAAATACTAGTAGTAACCATAGAAACCAATGGAAAGTTATGGCAGTTTGCTCCAAATTTAGCACTTTTTTTTAGACATAGCACCTGTTTTGCATTGATAAATTTGGGCCTAATACAAACTTTTCATTTTTTTGCCTATCATATAGATACATGAAATGTTTTGAATTATGATAACAATTGCAACTTACAATATAACCATCTCCTCAGAATGAGTGAAAGACTGTTTTATATTTCTATGACATGAAAGTGAATTCTACTGTTTATATCTTATCAATATAATATCCGTTCTATTTTTAACATCCTTGTAGTTAGTCTTTGTTATTAGCAAATGAAGTCTCCATTCTAAAGTTTCAATAATAGAACATCAATGTGGAGGGGTAAAATAGGAACATTGTATACAAATAACTGGCAGATAAACTGAACTCATGCAGCTACACATTTGGTGAGAGATAAATAAAAAGACACATGCAAAGTCAACCAAGGTCAACTTAAGCGTATCGATCAAGAATGAAGTGAATCCTAACACACGCGTTTTAGTCTATATATGGGCAGATTACAAAAAGAAATAGAAATGGTATTCCATGGATTCATCTCTGCTATCACTTTAGAACAATATCAGCCAACATGCACTCCATGTCTACATTTCTGTAAAGAACCCCTGAATCTGAAATCCCTTTCTTTCATTATGAATGTTATTTTATTGCTAGCTTAGTCTTCTATGTAAACAAGGGGTAAAGAGTCTTCCTCAGTGCTCAACAGAAAGGCCTTCATGTATCTTGTGACTCCAGATACTCCACATATGACAGCATCAAAATCTCATTTGGAACAACATGACGAATCCTACTTAATGTTGACCCATAGCATTAACCCACACTTTTCTGTTTGATAAGCCCAAACAGTTTTACCAACCTTATCCTGTGGGTTATACACAGAGAGAACATAAGACATGTGGGAGGAACTGTTCTTCTCATTCATTCTTTGATAAAGTTATTTGGGTCTATTCAGTAAAATTTGACTTTGGAGGTCGACTTATGAGACTAAGTGAAATTTGGAATAGAAAAAAAAACAGGTTTGAATTTTCCACATAGAAGGGAGGTGAAATGATCAAAGCCATATTTGAGACTAAGTCAAATTTGGCACCTGAGTTTGACTTAGTCTCATCAATTATTTTGGCTTCCATTACTTTCAAGGGTGACAGTCAAACCTGAGTTTGCTGAATTTGACTTAGTCTCAAATATAGCTTTGATCATTTCACCTCAAAATGAAAGTCGACCTCCGAAGTCAACATTTAAGTGAATAGACCCAAGAGACTGAATTCAGAAATATATTCCTCCAATTGCACACATCTCTTCACTGCTCAGCTCCCTTTCTGGTATAACCATAGCAAAGCAAGATGCTGTGTAGAAAAATATTCTATCATTCTGTCTTTCTAACCAACACCACCTTTTCACTTCCTTGACCACTTTTTCTTCTCCATCTGCTTTAATAAACATTAATGTCTGTATTATATTACTGCCACAATACATTACAATGAGTTGCCATCTAATGACCCTATTCACATGCTCAGTAATTCTTTCAGGTACTTAGATAAGCATTCAAGCATTGTACTGCACAGAAAAGTTTAAACAACATCTGTCACTCTGATCTCCAGGGATCAGCCCATGCTAGCAGCATTCTGTCACTTCGGTATCTTGATTGTTGTGCAGTTTGGCGCTTAACACTAACTTGCTCCATGCTGCTATAACATTTATAGCCTTTCTGTGGTACCACATGGAGAATGCTGATTGTATTACAGTTTAAACATGTAATTTTGGAGCGCCAAAATGTACTCCAAGCCACACACTGCGGACCAGTAGTGTAGCAATTTATTTCTGGGAAAAGAATGGGCTATTTCCAGAAAGCCCAGTGGAGGGATACAGGGAATTGGAAACATCTAAGTCTATTATTTTTTTAACTTTTCAACTTTTAAAGAAATACAATGGTTGAGTCTTTTATCATAACCTACCATACCTCCTAAAACTAAACGAAGAAACATTTTACAGAGCCAAGTAGATCTTAGTAGTAGTAGCAAGAGAAGTAACACCGACATTGGTAGATCACCAATCCTTTGTAGATCTGAAAGTTGCATGAGTAATGTCCCCTGATAAAGTTGAGGGCCAGCTAATGAAACGCGTCGGGCCATGAGTTTCTCATTAATGTATTGTATGTTGATATAAACTGTAATTTGTGGTAATTTGTGGTTCCTATGAGTGCCAGTTTATCCTCAGAATAGGGATAACTACTTTTTAACTTTTGCTTCTATGTTAGCACAAGTGAAAAATAAAGTGTGCTTGTCCTTTAAGTAAGGCTTAATTATCAATACTTGCTTCTATACTTTGCCCACTTTCCAGTTCATATTATTCATTTAACAGAAATAATTAAACAAGAATGGGAAAAAAAAATCATTGCAATAAAAAAATGACAATATAATGACCATATATGAAATGTGATGATTGATACAGAGAGAATCTAATTAGATTTGATACATTTATCTCAAAGGAAACCTTTTTTATATGACATTAAAAAACACTAGTCCTTCAAAACATTTTAAAGGGGTATGATTCTAATCATCTTTTTATCATCAAAAAAACATAAACACAAACTTTGGTTCATCTTAATTTCCTTGATAAAGGTCTGATATAAAGAATAAATCAACCACGACTACTAAGTAAGTTAGCTGTAGAATAGAAAGAAAAGCTTGGCTGTTAGAACTAGTCTAAATTTAGATACGATAATAAGAATTAAAATGTGCTTTGGCAGTTTACAGAGGAAAAAGTAAAAGTAATACACATCATAGAAAAGATTAAAAGAGAAGGATTGTAAATAAATCATGAGCAAAATAATGAGATTTACACCCAAATATCCAATTTAGAACAAATCTATTATAATAATAATTATTTTGTGATATTTAATATTTTTGCATTGGAATCCATACAATATTTCAAATATTTGGCTTATATCTTGTTATTTATATATTGTTCAAAGAATAATTGTTGACTTGTAGTCTAACTAGGCTGTTCCAGAGCTCTGTAGCCATGACAATACAGAGATGTTACTCTTGCAGAAGAGAGCCTTTTGGAATAGATTCAACAAATACCATGTTTAGCCTGCTTGATCCTGTAATGCTCCATCACATAAATGTTCCCTAAACATCATATATTAGGAGGTATTTTATAAACTGTGTAAATAAATACTGTGGGTTTGAAAACCAAATAATATTAAGTGTTATAAAGGACATCAGGGATAGGCAAGGTCCATGATGCTCTATGGACCTTCAAACAAAACTCACCAATGAACACTGGTATCCTCCAATGGGTAATAGCAGGATACCATTGTTCATTGGCAAGTTTTCTGATCATCTACAGAACATCATTAAATTGTCTAGTAAATGATCACCATGAACAATGGTAACCATTTACTCTTTTGGTTTCTTCGGCATCTGCCAACATTGCCTAATGGTTAATGTAGCTCTGCTGTTGACCATCCTGTATAAGATGCATCATAAGAACACATAGAGCAAATGGTAACTGCAAAGTCTGCAGAGCAGTGCACTTTCTTCTGGTCCCGAACAGAGGAGTGATCCATTAAACGTATTCTGTGCTTTTGAACGGCCATTATATATCCTGTTATGTTATTGTTCATTTCTCACCCATCTTTGTTAAATAAAGTGAATATTCACTTATTATTGTCATAGCCTCACAGTACTAACTTGTTTAGCAACATGATCAGACATGAAACAGAAAAGGTACAGACAAAATAGTAACTTGATATAAATTGCACTTTCCAAATAAAACATAAATAAGATGACTCACTACATACTACACATACCCTCTAATAGAGACAATAGTAACATTATAGTCTGAGATGCAAATCAGTTAATTTTCATTTAACTCTGAGTCACTTTATTTTGTCAAAAAAGGATCTGATGTGGTTTAGAAAAACTATTTTAGTAATATTAAGTATTAATCAAATTCTAATCAGAATTTTCACTCTTTTCAGTAACAACTAACATGTTGCAAATTATATTAAAATACATAACCTGCACAAAATAATAAAAATTAATTAAAAATGTAATAATAAAAAAAAATCTACAGATCTCAACCCTCCAAGTTGTCCGGTTTCATACCAAAATTTGACATTTATCCAATAAAGGAATGCATTAAGAGTCCAACTATTTCAGTATCTCAGAACATTTTAAAATATATATGTATAGTACACAAATTGAGCATATTTGGGATGCACTTTGAAATATGGTATGAGCTGTGGCAACTGAAGTTTAGGTTGATAAATGCAAGATAGTGCCCTGGGAACATTAACCACCTCTACCATGAAAATTTACTCATCCTTGTGAACACCATTCAGACAGATCTGGAAAAGTGGGCCTACCCTCACATATTATGGTTGGGTGTGATAAAGTTCTAAAAAATGAACATCCTGCCCTGGCACCTTTACCTATCCTAATGTTGACCCATAGCATTAACCCACACTTTCTTCTGAAACTCTGTTCTCTGTTCGTACGCTATGTATAGTCAACCTGCCAAGCTTGCTTAAAATAGAATACTCTAATACTAGCAGATATTTCAACCACAAACCACATAAGAAATGTATCCTATTTGTCAGCATAAATATCATCATATAAATATTAAATATGAAATAATCTACTCTAGTCTGTGGCCAGTAGAATCTATCCATTCACATGAGAACTTTAATAAAAATTCAGGATTTGACAATTAGAGTTTACTTGTAAGATGGCAGGGTATGCAACACAATCATATTGAAAAAGGAAAAAAATAAAGAGCCCTTACCATAAAAAAGAAAAGTATGTAACCTACGTATTCTGGTAAATGTAATTATAGTATGCATAAATAAAGTGAAATTTAACTTTGAATTAGCTTTTATTTTGCTACTGACAAATGTAAAAATGAAAAAATGATACTGACAGTAGGGAAGTCACATTATAAAGGATAGCCTAGCATGCTTACAATAAAATAATAATTTTATCCGAAAACATGCTTACAATATAATAATAATGTTATGCAAAAATGTAAGAGAAATGAAGGGACAAATAAACACAATAGACGGCCAATGATGAAAACAAATGGAAAACAGAACTAAAATTATTGTTTATTGCATGAATAATCGTTGTTATGTGATTATTAGCTGTTTCCAGAGACTGGATAGTTCACAGTTGTGTGACAGATCTTTGGAGATAGAGTTCATGCAGCATAAATACAGAATTATATCCACCTCTACATGTGAAGAGCAAGAGAATGAGACAAAAATATGAAATAAAACAGCAAGCAAAATCTTATAAGGTTTAGTGATAATCAAAAGAATATTTAGAGTTAGAAGTGAGAACCATTTCTCTCAAAATGAGTACTATTCTTTTGTAGTACTTAAAAGGAGAAGAATTGATATCAGGAACGCATTAATGCTGGAGTAATAACAATGGGTAAACAGCACATTCTTTACCAAAAAAATTATAATAATAACAACTAAGTGTAGGGCCTGAGTATGTTACGTTTGCCTAATATCCATGGGATGTTACTATTATGGAACCACAAAAAGATGCACAAGCATAGAGAGCATAACAAAAACAAAACATAGTGCAGCAAGTCAGGCACTCAAAATAATGTGAAAAGTCTGTAGCAGTCTTAATTCTTCCGAAATAAACAGTAAAATCTGTTAAAAACAGAGAAGCACAAACAATGGCACAGTACCCTCATGTAATCACATATCTGAATAAAAGAACGACACTCACAATTACATTTGGCATGCAAAGACAAAAACAAGCATTCATTTAAATTAAAAGTCCTTATCACAGTCCCCAGCTACTCTCTGGCGCATTTCTCCAGGATCCTATCTGGCTTCCTCAGGAAATGAGTGTCCTTGTAAAGTACCTTCAATAACTGCTGCCGTCCGTTACATTTTTATGCCGTCAAAGATACACTGATAACACTTCCACATCATGTGACCAGAGGAGGTGCCTTAAGGAGGAAGCCTTAACCAATCAAGACCCTAACCAAGAAGTGGTAGCGGTTAATACAGTGAAGGAGTTTAAGCATGCATGGGATAGGATCATATATAAGACAAGCCCATGGACTAATAAATTGGGCAAAAAAAATAGGGAAGACTAGATGGGCAGAATGGTTCTTATCTGCCAACATATTCTATGTTTCAAATGATCCAGCATCACTAATGGGATGGCTCCAAAAGCCCAACCAAAGAACTATGTACTAACATAATTCAACAGGAATACAAACTCTCTCATCGTTTGCACGCTCTGGCAACGGAGCGGTGCAAAGGATCCGATCTTGCCATACTGACATCAAAACCAGCACACCAATTAACTCCCCTGTGCAAGCACACACCAATACCAGCCACCCATCGTTTGAAAGCATCATATATAACAAAACGGCATTTAGGAAGGTAGCACTAAAACAACGTGTCTATTAAAAATGTATATAGTATATGCAGTTGGAATGTATGTAGATTATACTGAGTTTAATAAAGGCACCATATAATGTTTTCTTTCTTTCTCTCTCCCTCCCTCAATAAGGATACCATCATTTAGCTTTTTAATAGGCACATGGTTTTTCCTCCTTCCTAAATCAATAATTATTTTATATGAAAATGCCGGACAAAACAGGGGCTACAGTGATTAATAGAATGTCCAACGCATTTCGAGCTGACTAACAGCATAGACATGGAGACTTCAAAACTCATTTTAATGCTATTTCTTGCATAATTTTACATACAGAAAGATGGTGGTGGACCGCAATAATGTGGAACATCTTTGTTTTTATTCTATTCTTGTATATATAGTTTTATTTTATGGCTGCTTAAGGCTTATTCTCACCAAGTAGCTTGTTTGGGGAATTATTTCTATTTTGTGTAAATAAATTATGAAGAGATTAGTCTCCTGTTAGCTACACTGGCACAATGTGTAACTTGTACAGAGAAATACAAACATGCTATATATGAAATGCTGCTTAGAAGACAAAATACATTGTGTCAACATATCAGTACTATATTTGCAGATTATTTATTTATCACTCTATGAGAGAATAGAGGCAAAATGTCAGGCTGTTTTGTAATTATGCATGCATGCAAATTGTCAAGAGGCTATAAACTACAACTTTGGTATGAGGTTTTTTGGCAGAAAATAGTGGAACTGTTTGTTCTGAAATTATTCTTTAAAACAAAGCACACCACAATAATGGACTATCCTGTGTTAACTGCCAAGTATGTTCCCTCTGCCCAAATGGTATATCAAGAATAATACCCTTTGCTGTGCCAACTTAGCCTATGTTATAGTGACATTTTGTAATATTATACCATAGTTGGATAATTAATTTAAGGATTCTTGTGTTCTGGTGACCATGTGTTGGGGAGGGGAGTTAAATGGTTATGTTAGTCACTGTGTAACGCTGGAACATGATGTTTGAATGTTAATAAATTGAACAGCAATGACTAATTAAATAAAGTGCTGTGGCCGTTTTCTACCCAACATCCTTGTTTGGTTGTCAGTTATTTCTAGGCGAACCCATGTCCCTCGAAGCTACTCTGGGCAAGGGTCCTGGACAAGTTTTAGAACAGTGTAGTATTATAGTGTATAGTAGTGTCTCATAATGATTTCAATGCGTGCTGCACAGTCAGGTTAATGTTGGCATGAATCTTTGTGGTGTTTTATATTACCCAGAGTGCCTCTGCCTCTCTGATAAGTTTGTGGCAATGTTTTCCTCTGATATAAGCAGATATCCACTCAAAGTTTTCTCCTTCCCCCTCGCTCCTGATTTTCTTTACATTGCAAAGAACTGATCACATGAACAGTCCTTTTGCAATGTAAACAAAAGAAGACCAAGGGAGAGAGCAGGAAAGTTTGAAAAGGATTTCCTACAAAGCTATGTGTGCAAAAAAAAACTGTACAAAGTACAGGTTAGACATTACTAGATACATCAAGCTTAATATCAAGTCAGGAGTGTCCCTTTAAAACAATAACAGTTACAAAGTAACAAAAAGAAAAACAACAACTAGCTGTCAGATGATCAAAACACATGCTAACTGACTAAGTCTCAGCGTGTGCAGAAACAGGGAGTTCTTGAACTGTAACAATCAATGACAGCTACGAAAGAGATAAAAATGATAAATTAGGAGATTGATCTCTACCCACTGCAACAGAAAGAAATTGTGAATATTATTCCCAGCCAGATTAACAATCTTTCTAAACAGTACCACCCAGTGCCAGGGTAGTAATCTTTAGAACTGGAGTCAAGCACTGCCTACATGCAGCATCATAGCCCAAAATCATTTGTCGCACATGGATATCCAATACAGAGTGATTGGCCATGGTTAGCTCTGAATAACACGAAAGAAAAAGACAAAACATCTCACATGACAGAAGATAATGTGTTGATCTATTGCAGCCGTGGCAAACCTATGGCAAGCGTGACACGACTGGCAAGCCGAGCCCTCAGTTGTGGCACGTGGCCAGGTTCAGCTCTCACTGCCTGTCTGCTCCATCGGAGAGGAGCAGGCATCAGTGGGTAAAATATGGGTGCCATCAGTAATCTGCTTCTCCTCCAGATAATTGGGCGTAATCAGGGCCGGATAGAAAAATCCCGGTGGGCCGCCTGCCCCCGGCCGCCTTGGTCAGTTAAAGTGAATCGGCGGCGACAACAACCGACGTCAGCAGGCAAATTTCTTAAAGTGGCGACGGCCGCCGAATTGCTGGGATGGGGAGCAGAGGAAGCAAGGTTAGTGAGACATAGACACTACAGGGGGAAGGGGGTGAAAGACACTACAGGGGGGAAGGGGAGGGGGTGAAAGACACTATAGGGGGAAGGGCAGGAGGTAAAAGACTACAGGGGGAAGGGGAGGGGGTGAAAGACACTAAGGGGGAAGGGGGGAAGGAAGACACTAAGGGGGGAAGAGAGACACCACAGAAAGGACAGAAAGAGAGACGCCACAGAAAGTACAGAGAGAGAGACGCCACAGAAAGGACAGAGAGAGAGAGAGACGCCACAGGGCTGGTTTTTGTTCCCAGTCCGGCCCTGGGCAAAATTAACTGTTTGCTTTACGACTTGAACGCTTCTTCACAAAGCGTCCATGCGTCCTCTTATCGGGAGAAGAAGCAGTGGGTCTTTTACCCACTGATGCTTGCTCCTCTTGGACGGAACAGACAAGCGGTGAACCTGGCTGTGCGGGGGATGGGACACTTCATCGCGGCTGCTTCCGCGCAGCCGCTTCACCGCCGACTCTGCACCGCAAGACAGATCGTCGCTGGAGACTTCATCGCGGGACATTTCATCGCTAAAGGTAAGTATTTTAGCTATTTTAGTTTATTTTAGTAAGGGTGGTTAGAATTAGGGTTTAGGGGGTTAGAATTAGGGTTTAAGGGGTTTAATTTTAGTATTAGGGTTCGGGGTTAATTTTAGTATTATGGTTTAGGGGGTTAATTTTTGTATTAGGGTTCAGGGGTTACTATTAGGGTTTAGGGGGTTAGTATTAGGGGTCGGAGGTTAGTATTAGGGTTCGGGTGTTAGTATTAGGGTTAGTATTAGGGTTTAGGGGGTTAATTTTAGTATTAGGGTTCTGGGTTAGTATTAGGGGTCAGGGGTTAGTATTAGGGTTTAGGGGGTAAGTATTAGGGCTCGGGTGTTAGTATTAGGGTTTAGGGGGTTAGTATTAGTGTTCGGAGGTTAGTATTAGGGTTTAGGAGGTTAATTTTAGTATTAGGGTTCAGGGGTTAGTATTAGGGTTTAGAGCAGGGCTTGACAAATTTAATTTGATTTTAGGAGCCAGAATTTTTTTTTAGGAGCCAGACAATCACGCAAACATAAACGCAATTCATAAACACACACGCCTACTTCACATATATACAAACACACCTACTTTACATATACACATATATCCAAACATCTCACACACACACACAACTACTTTACATATACACATATATCCAAACGCCTCACACACACAACTACTTTACATATACACATATATCCAAACACCTCACACACACCTACTTTACATATACACAAATATACAAACACCTCACACACACCTGCTTTACATATACACATATATACAAACACCTCACACACACACCCACCTACTTTACATATACACATATACACAAACACCTCACACACACCTACTTTACATATACACATATACACAAACACCTCACACACACCTACTTTACATATACCCATATATCCAAACCCCTCACACACACCTACTTTACATATGCACAAATATCTAAACACCTCACACACACCTACTTTACAATACATACACACACCCACCTCACACAGTCTTTTCTTGGGGGTTTCTTCTTGATGTGTCCCCCCTCCCTGCTGCTTTACCTCACTGCAGGGGAGGGGGACATTCGTGCTGCAGCTGAACTTGGTTGGCGTGCTGAGTGCCAGGATGTCACGTGACGACACCCGGCACTCAGACACGCGCTGCGCGAGGGGGCGGAGCTTGCAGTCTGTGCCATCTGCCATCGGCACAGACTTTACCCCCTCGCGCTGCAGAAAAATCGGATGGCAGCGGCAAGGGGACCATGAGGCTGACAGCACCCAGGCGCCAGGTCTAATTTCCTGGTCGCCATGGCGACCTGGCGCCTGGGGTTTGTCGAGCCCTGGTTTGAGGGTTAGTATTAGGGGTCGGGGGTTAGTATTAGGGTTTAGGGGGTTAGTATTAGGGTTCAGGGGTTAATTTTAGTATCGGGGTTAATTTTAGTATTGGGGTTTGGGAATCATTTATTAGGGGGGGGGTATTTTCTTTTTACTTTTACATTTGTAAGAGCTGACAGTTTAGCGCTGAACTGTCAGCTCTTACATAGCCGCGGCCGCGATGAAACGGCCGGGTTATTCTTCATTGCTGACAGTTCAGCATTCTAACTGCTGCGCTGAACTGTCAGCGATGAAGATGCGGCGAAGAAGTGTCCTAGACCCGGCTGTGTGTGTGTGTGTTTGTGTCTATGAGTGTGTGTGTGTGTGTGTGTGTGTGTGTGTGTGTATGAGTGTGTGACTATGAGTATAAGTGTGTCAGTATGAGTAAAAGTGTGTGTCAGTATGAGTGAGTGTGTTTATGTAGTTCTGTCACTTTACCAGATACTAATTACTTTAGTGATCTTTCCTTTAAGTTCCCACAAATCTTTTTACTTCAACATTACTTTACACATATCATCTTACAGTTATAATGGAACTTATTGAAAGTTATTGGCTTTTAGCATGTGCGGCAAATTCATCTTCTCTATTTTCTGCACAGCTTTGCGGATAATTGTACAAGATGACTTATTGTATTTTACATAATGTTTTTAAGTCAATCATTATTCAACACAACACTTAGGAACACAGAACATGTTATTTTCTCCATATCCCAAGCAAAGTCAATTTACAGCCTTGTTTGGTACACCAGGCTTCAAACGCTACAGGGTTGCCAAGGAATTTTCAACTATTTGCAAGACATTATCACAGTTAGTAATTCCAATTATGCCTTAAAGGAAGCTGTTATTCAAAACAGTGATCCAGTCAGAAATAAACTCTTTTCATCTCATGTGCCACCAGGTAAAAATAGCAGGACAATTAATTAAGCACTATTCACAGAGCCACTTTACCCTGGGGTAGGAACGCTAAATGAGATTACTCCTATCTGCTGATGTTAGGCTGGCACCTAGTCAAGAGTTAATGACCATCAAAAATGGACACAGGAAAGGTTCAGTAATCAGTAAACTGTGCAGCAATTTATGAGGCCAAAATCCTTGGTGGTATTACCAGGCTGACAAAAAGACTTGTGTGTGCTATGGAAATGCAAGAATATTTAATTTCTAAAGTACTGAAGATCAGTATCAAAACTAGAACAGTTATATCCACATTTTGATTTATTGCAAAGATAAGCTGGAACATTGATTTGTTTATTTGTAGTTTAGTCCTCAATAGAAACTTTTCATAGTAAATATACAAGGCACTGTTTTACATTTTCTTTAAAATCTGTATGATATTCAAGCTATTTAAGATAGTAAGGCTGCCACTTCAAATAGAACATGTACATTTGACAACCAGTGAATAAAGACGGGAAAAATTGGATAACAAAATATGCCTAAATATGTTTTAAAGGGAAAGTCTAGTTCCCAAACTCACTTTGGTGCAAGATGAAGATTACGGCTTGTAAAGTGGACAGTGTGATTTGATGCAGGCATTCTGGATAAATCATTTTTTTATATTTGACACAAGTTCTCCCCCAGTGATTACTATCATATAAAGTTTTGTTTCATTCAGTCACTTCCTGTGCTGCTGATATAGAATACATTGTGTGGACTGTGATAATCTTGCTCTTGTACACACAGCAGGATATCTTAACTGTGCAATACTTTGGCTGATGACATCACCAGAGAGACAGAAAATGCCATTCATGTGAATGAAATTATTCTCATTGGTTCCTGCAGCAAAGAAAAAAGAAGGAAATTGACTCAGCTAGTGTGGGCAGTCCTGGTTTCTTGCAAACTGTTGTAATTTCACAATTTCAACTAGCTGTGCAATGGAAAATGTAAAACATGCATTTTAAAGTACTTTGAAAGAACACTAATGTGTATTAAGTTTGGAAAATGCTTTTTTGGCACCGAGGAGTCCCTTTAAGAGGTACTAAACCGTCCATAATAACATTTGAAGATATGAGCATTTGTCACTTATTTTACTGTACACTAGTTTACGTTATTTGTGCTGCAAAATTATATGCCCAAAATTAAATGTTCTTTTGAACCATGATTGTGAGCTCCAAGATCTTGTGTCCACTTTCACCTAGAGATGGTGAGTAGTGTGACCACATATTATTTCAGTCATTCAGGGCCACATTTTTTATTTTATAAATTATTAGGACCCTATATCAGCATCCAGGGGTATTTTCAGAGAATGAATCCTTCTATTAGCAGACAAGAGCAGTTTCAGAGCATTAACCCCTATATAAGCAGACAGGAGTAGTTTCAGAGAATTAATACCTGTTAGCGACATAGGCAGTTTCAAAGAATTGATACCTCTATTAGCAGACAAGGATAGTTTCATAGAATTAACCCATCTGTTAGCAGACAGGAGAAGTTTCACACAATTGACCTTTCTAGGAGGAGACAAAAGCAGGTTCAGAGAATTAACCTCTTTATTACAAGATGAGCTGTTTCATAGAATTAAGTCCTTTATAGGTAGACAGGAGCAGTTTCCGAGAATTACCCCTTTATTACTATGTATTACACACACACATAGCCACTTACATAGTCTCTCTCTCACACACACACACAGAGTTGGTTTCTACGTGTTGCTGCTCCAGCTTGCACTGACTTCCATGTAAAGAGGTATGCAAACAATCAGGAAAGGCTTACGACCTGTCAGCCAATCAGGAGAGTTGAGAAGTCTCTCCTGATTGTGGTGGTGTGACACCACAATGATTGGCGGAAATCTCCTTCACTCAAAGCTCTAAATATGGGACTTTGCATGGTCCCAGATTGAGAGCATGGGACCCAGGACATAAAGTCCTATTATGTAACTGCCCCATGCACTCGGGGAAATGTTGTCACCCTACCAACAAAATTCCTGGGTTAGTCCACTTAATTATGGATTTACTTTCTTGCCATTGTCCATTTTGGTATACCAAAAGGACAACTGACAGCAAACATGAAATTAGCTTTAACTAAAAGATTGCATGAAGTGTAGACATTTTATTTTAAAAAATGTAATGTAATAATACAAACAAAAGTATTTTTTAGCTCTGGAAATAATTGTCATCACTCAACTCTTCCATTTTATAAGCACTTACTACAAATAAAATAGTTGTGATAAAAGCATGCAAGTTAAATCTTCTGTAATCTGAACACAATCTAGATGTCTGCTTCCAACAATCCCAAAAATCTGATTTTGTTGATATAAATCCAATTTATTTTAATTAAATGCTTTTGGAGAAAGATTGTTTTAAATGTAATTATGTGCATTATAGGTCAAAGATTATTCATCATCAAATAGAGCTTATTTATGTAACATGAAACTGTATTTTCATGCAATATTTACATTTTTGATAAACAAATTCAATTAATCCAATATATCCAAGCTGAGATAACATGCACTTTTTCGTAGTATAAGTTCAGGAGAAGATCTAACAATGAACACATCACTTTCACACATTACCACTTTAGTGCATGATATATAATAGTGATGGTCAATGTTTTAGGCCCGGGTGCCCAGTTTTCTGAATGAAACCAAGTTGCAGACTTCAAAGTGCCACCTCTTTATACTAAATATTAATAGGAGCACTACATAAATAAATAGGAGCACTATGTAAATAAAGACGATTTGCAATCACAGGACTTACCCCAGTGGCCAGATTTGCACTCACAGGACTTACCCCGGGTGCCACATTTGCACTCACAGGACTTAACCCTGCGGCCACATTAGCACTCACAGGACTTGCCCCAGCAGCAACATTTGCACCCACAGAATTTACCCCAGCGGTAACAATTGCACTAACAGAACTTACTCCAGTGCCCAGATTTGCACCCAAGACTTGCCCCAGTGGCCAGATTTGAACCATGGACTTGCTCTGGCAGCCTGCCGGTGCTGCCTTTTTCACTGAGTGCAGGGATGTCATGTGGCATACAGTGCTTGGCTCATTCCACAGTGACAGCATGCCGTCCAATTGTGATGTATGCTTTCCGCGTTGCTCACATGTCCATGATGTTGATAACCTGGCCTCGTCCAACAACAGCAGTCCACCTGTGATATCTGCTTTCTGCTCCACTCACAAGTCCATGATGTCGACAGTTGTGGCATGCGTGCTATTGGTTCGTCATCGCTGTATATAATGTTATTGTTTCAGTTAAATAAAGCGATTTCATTTGTTCTCCAAATATGTGTGATTAACCTATTAAACTAAATTAGTTCTGAGCTAACTGTTTTACTAATCTGACAGGTTATTATAAATATGAAATCTTCATCTGGTTGCAAACATTAAATATTATAACTAGCAGCAAAAGAACGTCTTTACATTTAAAACATCATGATTTAAATGACAGACAAGGGATTTAAATCTACTTGATTTAAATCAATCCACCTTGCTTACAATGGAAGGCCTTTGTTTCTTACCATCACTCAGTAGCCTATCTGTTGACCTTACATAGTAGCATATTTAACTAACCATGTATTAGTTGTTTTTTACACATTTAGTGCAGTTATACACATGAACGTATTAATTGTTAGCACAAAATGTATCACTCTTTGCTGAGTATCAATTTCAAAGATTACAATCTTAAAAGCTAGTATGGTAGAATGAGGTTAGATTGCTAACTTGCTTGAGAACCAAATTCAGCACTTTAAAGCATATTACTCCAACCAGTTCAAACAGAATTCCTTCCATCAGCACCTATTCAGTGTCGTCAAACATAAAAAAACACATTACCATGAAAGAACAGAAAGTTTTCAATTTGTTTTGTAGCTAAATCATTTCCCTTTAAAACACTTGACTTTTGAAGCAAAAGAATGGGGAATCTCACGGATCACTTGTAAAGTCTTCATTATCTTAATGCCGTGGGAAGACCATTATATTTATTCTGTTTCTAATCAAACAAGGACAGCACTATATATTCGCCCCCCCCCCCCCCCCCCAATAAGTGACAATGGTATGATCTACTTCTTAAAGTAAACACCATTAAACTGTGGCCCCTAGTTATACAAAGTACTACAATATTATCCAGTAATTTATTTCACATTGACAACGTCTACTAGCTGGCTGTTATACAGAGATCTGGGTTAAAAAGAATAGCACTTTTTATTTTGGAGCATGCAAAAAAGTTAAAGAAAGTTATCAGTTTCCTTTTTCCACAGCATTTAATTTATATATGGCAAAATTATATGGGCAGAGAGTGAATATTAGTCAAGTTCTCAATTAAAAAGTTGTTAAAATCGGACACTGACTGCTTCAAGCTGAGTAACATTTTCCCCAGGTTACACACTACAAAGAGCCATAAATGTCAGAGCACTGACCCTATCCTGTGTAATCTATCTAGTGTCATCTCTATTATATTTAAAAAAATAAACAAATGACATACTTTGTATTTCTATCACTGCTAATTACAAACTATACATAACATAGCTCTGGCTTTTGACTTGTTGAGGGATGACCATGTTCTGAAAATGAAACAGTCTACCATAAGTGTGTCTAATATATCATGCAAAATCCAAAAAATGGAGTGCAATGAAACAGAAAAAAAAAAGATAAAAAATATTGATAACTGGAACTGTTGTAGATGCTTCACATACAGGTGCTTCCGCTGATGAGGCTAATAATTATGTCATGCACATAGTGCTACAAAATTGCAATGTGAATCTTCCAGTGACAAAGCTATAAAAAGACCTGTTTCTGTCGGCCACGCCGACTTGATTTATGAATATGGATAGTGATTTTCTGTAAGTAAGATAATCAAATTACCTTCCCTAGATTTGGAATTCTTAGACTGTTGAAATGATTGATTGTTCAATTTCGCAATACTATCACACTCTCATACTTTTTAATGTGTGTAAACCTGCACAAATATTGTTTGGCTAATGAAAATAAAGGCCAACTGTCATCCCAATATATAATTCAGGTTTTGAGATTATATTTAACTCTAGTACTATATGATGTGCTGTTAAGTCGGATGGGGAAAGGGGGTTAATAGCGATGGGGTGAATTATGTTCTGCATCAATGATTATTTCTCTTACTATGAAAAATTGTTAACAAAATATAACACAGCATTAAAATGGTTCTATTCTCACTATTATATCTCAAACAGATGCTCATGATATAATTAACATATTGACTGGGTTGCATGTACTGTTTGATCTGTTAAGCAGCCTACGCCAAGTTAGTTACCAGTAGTATGTTGGGCTCAATAAAAGTTTGGGTAACTGTTGGAACAATTGGAGTTTGAGTACAATATTTTTATTTATTTTCATATATTTTTTACATATAATTTATTCATGTCAGGAGATGCCTATCACAATAGGTCCAGTGTTGTGCAATGCATTTAGGAATTGGTCATGCTGTATATGTCCCTTTAATACTCAGAAAGAACTAACATAAAATCTGACACCATAACCTAGAATATGTATCATTACTGTAGAACCCCTTACACATATCTCTCTCCAGAACTCATAACCGATTACAGTAGACAAGAGCCTAAACAGATCATTTCACCGAGCATGTTGATATAAACACAGAAAAGGGTCTACTTAATCAGGGCCGGCCTTAAGAGTGTGCAAACTGTGCGATCGCACAGGGCGCCACACCCCAGAGGGCACCGCCACTGCTGCCTCCTACAACGCAGCGTGTGCTGGTGGGGAGATATCAGAGGCGCTGGTTGGGGAAATCTTCCTGCACCAGCCCTCTCGATGTGAAGACAAGTGGCAATCAGCCGCAACTTCCGCCTCCTCCATCGCCGGATGCCCGGTTCTCAATAAAGTATATCGGCATCCAGCTTTGTGACGTCATGCCACGCGCCTCGACGCTGGACAGGTCATGTGACACGTCCCTCTGTAAGAGGAGCGTGAGAGGAGACCTGCCCAGGCTGCCCTGAAAAGTGGGGAAAAGTGTGACATCTGGATCTGGGGGAGAAAATTCAGCAGCAACAAGTAGACGCTGCTCCATATAAAAATAAAATAAATAAAAACATTATTACATAAACAGCTACTGTATATCTATATACAGTTTCATAACTGTATTTAGATGGAGTAAAAATCATGGTCAGTATGTGTCAGTGTGTCTAAAAAAAAATACATTCAACTGTCTCTCGATTTATTTATTTTTTAAGACACACTGACCATGATTTTTATTTAGTGTAGTAATTTGACTATCTTTATAATAGTCACTTATTATTGAGCAAGGATACACAATTTACAGTAAACCTGCACTAATTTAATGTGCTTATCAGCACCATTTTTATCTGTATATGTATTAAAAAAACAAAATTGATTTGGATATCCTTTAGGTTATCATAAATGTATTGACATTTGAAAAGGTCCTAGTCTTTTTTTTATTTTTTATGTTTAGGAAAGGGGGGGGGGGGGGCGCCAAGGGCACCTAAGGCCGGCCTTGTACTGGAATTGTGGAATTGAGATGGAAATTTCAAACTTAAGGCCAGGCTGCTACATTGTCCTAAACTTTCCAATCTCAATTCCCTGCAATTCTCTCTTTATTAAGTATACCTAATACCCAATGAAAAACCCATAGCTATACTAAATTACAACTATTAACTGGTTTTACCAATACAGGACCCCTAACACATAATCTCACGTTAGAAATGTATATATTACCCATGATTGCAAACAACTGCTGGATTGCTCAGATTTTCTAGTGTTGACCATTCTAAATGTAACAGGAATGAGAGATGAAATATATGATTAGATTGTAGTCTGAAAAAATGACCAAAATGCAGTGCATTAGCTGAAGCACTCACAGTGTTCATTGATTTCTAGAAGTAGATTTCTGCAGGGCAAATTTTATATGTCTGTGAGAAAATGTGTCTTGGTGCTACAGATATATACATAAAGCTACCAAGGAATCAACATGTTAAAATCATTTCAAGTATAAAAATAAAGCATTTTAACCCCTTTGTGACCTTATGACGAGTTAACTCGTCATGTAGCTGCGTGAGCACCACCAGCCGAACTGAAACTAGACCAGAACAATGCCTCGCACCCAAGGCAAAGCTCCTGGACCCGATCAGCGGGTTTTCGGGCATGTGATCGAGTGATCACCGTGTGTTCACACATTGACTTTGCCTCTAATTCACTTCTTGTGCTTCAAGTACTTATTGTGAAGCATAGAGAGTGACCTGTAAGTAAAAAATAAATAAATAAAATAAATCCTGTAAAAAAAAAAGTTAACCCTTTCCTTGCTGGTCAGTTTGTTACTGTGATCAGTTTCCTTCCCTCATTTTGTTTTTTCTTCAATTTTTTTATTTTTGGAATTTTAAAGTTTTTTTTAATAAATAAATAGTATTGTAATATATTAATTACAGTTAACCCCTGCTTGCCTGTTCTGTGATTCTTATGGCTCTGACATCGCACTCAGAGTATTTTTTACTGTTTTTTTTGTTGGGGGGGGGGGGGGGGGGTTTGGGAACCTATATATTTATTTTTAATTAGTTAGTCAATTAGTTGGGATAAGTGGGTTAGTGTTGCACTAGTTGTGTAGATTATTATTGGACAAATAATGGGGAAAGACATTTTTTGCCCCAAATTTTCTCCTTTTATATGTATTTTTTAATACTAAATTGTAAATTATTTTTATGTATACGGTATGAAAAGAAAGCTCTAACTGTCCTTTAAAAAAAAACATATACCTTGTATGGGTGCACTAAATGACATAGAGGAAAATCCCATTTCAACAAACACATATCAAAAGTTGAAAAATCACTCTGGTCCTTGGCCCAGGAAATCCCTGGTCCTTAAGGGGTTAGTAACTATTATAAGTAAATATAAAACCAGAGCATAAATAATATGTTATACTATTCCAGTAAAGACATGAGATTTAATTCTATTAAAGGTCTTTCAAGTATATGCGTTTCAGATAACTTGACATGTTTCATTGTATTGCTTCTTGAGGGGTCTCAATAGGTAAGTAGATAACAGAGTTCCTATACAAAAGACAATACTTTAATTAATCTAACATTAATGTAATTCTAAAAAGGATAAATTAATCAATACTGGCTTAGAGAATCTGTCTATCAGTGTTTTAAGGGGTCTAGGACACTTCATCGCGGCGACTTCATCGCTGACAGTTAAGCGCGGCAGTTAGAACGCCGTACAAGAAATTCTTATGAATGGGGACTCTAGTTCGGTTTATAGAAAGCCAATAGTATTACATGTATTCTATAAGCCGAAAGTCTATAAACCGAAGGTCGTTCGGTTTATAGACTTTCGGTTTATAGAATACATGTAATTCTATGCTATTCTATAAACTGAAAGTCTATAAACCGAACGACCTTCGGTTTATAGACTTTCGGCTTATAGAATAGCATAGAATTACATGTATTCTATAAACCGAAAGTCTATAAACCGAACGACCTTCGGTTTATAGACTTTCGGCTTATAGAATACATGTAATACTATTGGCTTTCTATAAACCGAACTACAGTCCCCATTCATAAGAAATTCTTATGAATGGGGACCCTATTCATAAGAATTTCTTATGAATGCGGACTCTAGTTTGGTTTATAGAAAGCCAATAGCATTACACGTATTCCATAAGCCGAAAGTCTGTAAACTGAACGAAGTTTGGTTTATAGACTTTCGGTTTATGGAATGTGTAGATCAATTGATTGGTATGAACGAATAAAACGAAACGAAAATAATGAACGAATTTCGTCTGTAACGAATGCAGTAATAAACTAAATTCGTTTTAGACGAATTAAATAACATTTTCGTCCGAATGGATGAAAACGAAAATTTTAGTTTTGCACATGTCTATTGGGAAGGTAGGCTGGCAATCTTTTTCAATTCCTTAGTTCTGCAGTTCACTTTCCAGTTCAGTTTTGGCGAATCACCCTCTGTGAGATCTGTGTGACCTCATTTAGCAACAAAGCAAATACTTGCATAACCAGACTTTAAAAGTGTTTTCTGCCTAGAAAACAATGCCTTTCCAAGGAGAACACGTATAACATCTGACAGAACAATCATCTTGAGTCACACACAATTTCAGTCACCAAACAGCATATACTGTATAGTGACTCTAATGAAAAAAAGTATATCAAGATTATTTCAGAGCTAGTATTCCACTATTTCGTGTTCAGTTTCATTTTTGATGTGTTGATTTTTATTTATATTTAAAAATAAAAATTTCAATAATTTACCACACATAAATCCAAATCCATTTTCCTCAATGTGAAAATGTCTTCAGATAAAAGAATATTCCCCAAATATACTATATTCATCTAAGTAAGCTACAGCAATTTTTACTGTTACTGACATTTGAAGATTTGACTGTGTATTAATGTAGCCATGTTCTAATGCATCACAATTTGTAAACACTAAATTTCTCCACAGAGACAGTATATCATGCATATCATGCATCATAAAAATATATTTTTAAGACCAGCAGTAACAATCTATTTGGCATCAAAGTAAATTTTTCTAATTTATCTGGCCTTGTTTCTACTAATATATGGATTGTACAGGCATAAAATGGTATTAAAATAAATACCAAGTTATTCTTGAAATAAAAAAGTATGCAATTTGGAATAGGCTATTTGTGAAAAAGTGGCTGAAGGGTAAAAACATCAATAAAACTATCATTCTCAGGGAACAAATTACCACTGGGCATGGAGGGGTTAAAAATCGCAACAATTACCAGCAGAGGAAGCCATATTTTTTTAAGCAATTCCCATTTGTGGGTTAATAAGTGTCTCTTTCTTTCAGAGTATCTTTTCTAACTCTCTGGTGTTTCATAACAAGTTAAAAAAAAAGGATTTTTAAAAAAAAAAGGCAACCAGATTTACCTTTTCTTTTATTTGTAAAGGGGCACACCTTATCCTAATTTTATACAAACGTTTTATTTTCTCATTGGGTGCCAATACAGTTTAACATTAGGCACACACTGAATGATTTTGGCTTCATGAGAATTATGGAAAACATGACCCCAAGGCTTACATATCAAATTACATAAATTCCATCAAAACAGCCAAAATATAAATGTGAGGAAAGAAAGCATTTTATACTGGTAAAGGCTTGAAGACGTACTCAGTACGCTACTGAAAAAAGCTAAATAACAAGGCCTCAACTTATTGTTTAACCTTATTTTTGCGCCAAAAGGCACACTACACAACAACCTATCTTAGTGTCAGATCATTCGTACTGACAATATGGAGAAGATGGCTATATTCTTTAGTTTACTCTATAACTGGAAGGCAGTTAGTCTCTGTATTCATGTGAGTTCCTCTGTCAAACATATAATTAGAAGTGATGTACATACTGCTTTTCACACATCTACAGTATTATAAACAACAAGATAAGTAATTCATGGATACATAACATCCCACGAGAAGGTGGAGAGATAAAATCAACAATTCGCTGAAACAGCATAAAAACAATGCTTGGATTGACATCTCAAATGCAAAACTAAACTTTGTTAACCTTTTCCTCTTCTCTCCTCAACAAAAAAAGAGATATTAAGTAAAAGACAGCTTTTAAAAAAGTATGTATGTTAATTTATTAACCATGAGTAGGGTTGCCACCTGGCCGGTATTTTACCGGCAGGCCGGTAAAAAATTGGCTTCAGGCCAATGTTAAGTCTATGGAGACAGTACCAAGGCCGGTATTTTTCTGAAGAAAAGGTGGCAACCCTAACCATGAGGCAACCAAATATTTCATTAAAGGGACCTAAACATTGCTTATACTGTGAATGGAGAGGATAAAAAATGATATGCAGAATTGCATGCAAATGTATAATATAAGAGGACACACTTTACCCCTTCCCAACATAGGACGGACTAGGTTCTGTGAAGCAAACTGTTGTGGTTAAATGAACCGTGTTTGCGATGTAAGTTTGCAAACACCACTCAGACGGTGATGGTTTTATGGGTCGAGGCATTAAGCATCACCGAAATTCGATTCATAGGGCACCCGTGATCGCTCCATGGAGCGAATCGCGGGCACCATATTGGAGAGCTACATGCTCCTCCAATACGTCTGCTGCCCTCTTGTGGAAAGATTGTGAGAAGGGGAAAAAAAAAATAACTTCTGTTGCTCTGATGCTGATGCTAGACTGCCCCTAAAGGCAGTCAGCAAAATTGCAATAATAATAATAAAAAGCCTAAATTAGCTTGCATTTAGGGCTAGGGTTAGAATAACGGATAGGATTACAGTGGAATTAGGGTTAGCATTAGGGTTACAATTAAATTAAAATTAGAATAAATGAAGGGTTAGCATACGGGTTAGTGTTAGGGTTACATTTAGAGTTGGGGTCAAAAGGTCACTTAGGTTAGCAAACAAAATCCCCCACTATTTTTGGTTATTGCCCTATAACTCACAAAAAAACTGCATAAAAGCATGGAAATAATCATATTTCTAAACTTGGAACAACATTAAGAAACTATTTATATGGCACATTTTTTACTGACTGTATTTGTGTGAATGATTTTTTATGTCAAAGTAAGAAAAAGTTTTATTTTTTTCATTATACTTTATGATTTGTTTTGTAGTAAATCATAAGATATGATGAACATGATATCTAAAGAAAGCCCTTCTAATGGTGATAACAACAATAAATAATTTGTGTGGGTACATTATGTGAGAAAGAAGAAAATGACAGCTAAACAGACCCCAGAAATGTCAAAACAGCCCATCACCAAGGGAAAGACAAGGTCAAAAGGTCACGTCACTAAGGGGTTAAAAAAAAACTATATTTTTCTTGTTATGCATTTCATTGCAGTTTTGCTAAGACAGCGTATAAGTAATTTCCCCTCAATTTTTAGTCTCTACATTGATAGTATAAGTAATGCTTAGGTTGACAGAGTGCTTTTAAGTTGTTCCATATTACACTTTAACCAAGATGGTTTCCTGTATACTACTGTTTGCAATGTAAACTTCCCTACCTACATATCCAAAGTAATCTAGGCAATCACTATCCCGATATACAATGTACAGTAGACACAGATATAATTCAGTAACAAACAGAAAATGTAAATCAGATGACAACTACACACTGTGTTAAAATCACTGTTTCAAAAAAAGAACAAGACAACGTCTTGGAGAAATGAAGGCAAATATTTTTAAATACTGGGGGGGGGGGGGGGGGGGGGGAATTCCAAAGTATTAAATGCAACAGTGGAAGCTAACCTCAGTTCCGCTCAGGTTGTGATGCTGCACTGATTGTTGGCCCCACCCTGCAAAACAATTTAGCCACACCCACCTATACTTATCAGAACCTTTTTGTTATCTGATGTTGATTTACATGTCTGAGTAACTTTACACAACTGGCACAGTGATGGGGACAACCAGTCAATGGGACATTAACTAACCAAATGAGGACTTTTGTCAGCTATGTACTTATCTATTTTCATATACATATGTACTCAATACTGTTCTTATTCTGTCCCTATAGCATACAAGGAGAAGCCAAGTTAAGTCTGTAACAGCCTCACTCCATATACATATTAGCAATGGTTTATAGATGATGGAAGATGCACAACATTCCTGAGAGGCAAATTCCAACTATTGAATAATACATGTTTTTCTTACAAAATATCTGGCATTTCGTATAGAAAATAGATACTCAGCTCACCTTTAACAAAACTTAATTCCTTCATGTAAAAAAAGCCTTTACAAATAGAAACCCTTAAGCAAAGGAGCTGAGTCTGACATATATACAGGTATTGTAAACAGAAATATTGTTATCAAACAGGTATTTGTTCAATTGGAAAAAAGCCTAGAGGAAATTATTTCACGAGAGAACAAAAAAAATGATCTATTTTTGTATAGTTCATACTCTCCAAAATATATAAGGAAAGAAAGACAATGCCTATGAGCTACAATATAGATTGCAAACAAATCAAGTAGAACAGACACATCAAACATATAATTTACTACAAGCTCCAGAGATTGTGTGTAAATCACAACTCCCAAAATAAACTGATCCTGACAGCATTCAAATCTGGCAACCCGTGGTTCTAATACTTGAAGGTACTGTATCATCCGTACATTTTTTACTGTGAATGTAGAGCATAAAAAAATATTGTTAATTATATATACATTGTATTAGCAACACTACAAGCAAATGACTAAATTAGGAAAAATATGTGTTTTAAATGTGTCTGTGGAAATTAGATGCTTTTCAATGGGAAATGTGTAATTTGCATAGCGCGCCACAAGTGATGTCATAAACAAAAGACTCCCCAGACACATTTAAAACACATTTCTCACCTAATTTAGATATTCGCTTGCAATTTTGCAAATACAATGTATGGCTCATTTTCAATAATTTTGTATGCTCTACATTCATAATGAAAACAATGATTTTGTGATACAGTCCCTTTAAATGGATTAAAAAAGTCACCTACAAATTGAGTATACTGTAAACGTAGACAATAAAAAATGATCTATCAAATGTGTTAGCAGAATTGCAAGCAAATGCATAGCTTATGAGAAACTTGTTTTAAATGTGTAAATTGGGTCTCCTATTTATGACATCACCTGTGGCTTGATATGAAATGAACTACTTTCAATGAGAAATGTGTTGTTTCATTATCAAGCCACAAGGTGATGTCATAAATAATAGACACCAGAGACACATGTAAAACTTGTTCTCCTGATATTTGCATTTATCTGCAATTCTTCTGCTAACATAATGTACAGATATTTTTTTTTTATTCTCTGCCTTCACAGTAAAACTAATATTTGGGTGACGGAGTCCTTTTAAAGTTACAGCTAACATGACAGGAACAATTATATATGATTAGTCATCTGACTTGAATAAATAATATAAATGATAAGAAAAAACACTCAGAATCACATCCTGAAATATTCCAGGTATACTGATGAGTCTATAGAAATTGGTGAGCAAATCAATTATAATCTCTATTCTTGATAATTAAGCTCCACAAACATCATGATAAGATACTATCTAGAGAAGAAATATTTTGGTGAGTGTCCATCTGATCAAGGTCTGCAGAATGCGGGGGACTCTCTGCTATTTTAGCTCAAAATCCTCTCTGTGCCATCTTAACCCACCCAAACATCCTTTATGTGCCATCTTAGCCAACCAAACAGCCTCTATGTGCCATCTTTGACCCCCAGTCTCTATGTGCCATCTTTGACCCCATCCTCTTTGTGTCACCTTGGCCAGTCATCTCTATGCCATTTTAGTCTCCAAAGAGCTTTCCTGTGCTGTCCAAACCCCAGTACCTCAATTTGACGATGCCGGAAGCTGGGAGGAATGTTAGTGGCTTTTTTTCCCCACACTGAAACATGTAGCAAGTTTATCATTTACCTGGTGTCTCCCCTTTTAAATCAATCTGCATAAAGGCGTATAAGCACTTCAGATTTGGATTCAAGCCCATGTATGGGAGCGTACTACTGGGGATTTCTATAATACATCATAATAATGTGAAATACGTGATTAGAAATAATAATTTGCACTCACAAACAAACGTGGATAGTGAGTCTCGATGTCAGAAATGAAGACCTTTGTCAGGGTGGTCACAGTTTAATCTGCAATTAGATATATGCACACACAGAGTAGTGCAGTACAGTAAAGCCTCACTTCAAGATGGAGTAACACTTACAAACTCTTAATGGGTAAATGAGCCTCAAAGAAAAGGCAACATCTACACAGGAGGCAAGGGGATAGAAAACAGTCCTGGTAATAATGTCTTGTACAGCTGACAACGCGTTTTGCCAGGATATTGCAAATCCCAGCTTCCCCAGGAGATAATACAGGCTAAGGTGTATTGTCCATATACCTTCATTTTATACCGAAAATGTATCTCTAATGTCCGTGGGGATCAAGCACCTGAGCACCTAATCACTTATGATTAAGCGTGTTAAGCACGCGAAACGCGTCAAGTGTTTCTCCCCCCCTTTCCCACATATGTCACGTTTATTTGCTATATACTTTTTCTGCCATTAAAACAACTTCTTTATTTCATTGAAATCCGGAGTGCAATTTTCCTTTTCTCTCTGTTGCTGCACAGTGCTTTTGTGTTATAGAGTGACACATTTGCATTTTGTCTTTATTTCACCTCATTAACCTTGAGCAGGTATGGATGGGAAAACCAAACTGCAAAAATCATGCTTGTAAGCTACACTGTAACTTTCACCACAAACCAGAGGTCTGTGCAAAGCAATATAGCTGATGCTGAGATTTGATTGTATTTGATATTTTTGTAAATCGATGGTCAGTTCCCTAGAGGTCACAGTTTAGTGAACAGAACCCAGTATAATTCACTACAGGCCAAAGCAAAAAAAAAATATACAGGTACCAAGTTTCACCAGTCTCAAAAGCACTATATCTGTGGAACTGGCTTCAATGTTTTGGGTGTGGTCTGACAAGAGGCATTAATATCCCCACTCAAACAAACGGGCAAGCTAGAAAAATAAATGCACTTCCCTGAAAGGCTGTATGAGGCCTAGTTAATTGCTATCTGTGGATACATAACAGTACAGTGGGCCTGGTCTGGATTCACACAAAAGAATGTAAACTATTTTGAGTCTGGATTTCTACACTACAGCCATGAAATGTGGCACAAGACAACATTTTTCCTAGTCCCTGCCATATGGAAAAAAATCCCACACAAATATTTGTTACAAATCATGCTGTTATGATCACTGAGCAGACAATGAACATTTCAGATGTGCTAGCTTCAGCCCATTTTTTTTTTTGGAGATTTTCCTGGAGGCAAATAAATTAGTCATAATATAAGTGTTATGATTAATCACAGCAGCAACTGGTGATGCATTATAGAAAGATGTGATACTTTAGGGAAGAAACAGATATATTATAAACATACAATACTTATTGTATATGCACAACTATACTATGAAATAACATGAATAGCTTGATAGCTTAATAGTTTAACCCTTTAAACGCCAGGATACATTAAACAAAGTGTTTAATCATCATCTAACAGGTGCCATCTGATGATTATATTATCAAATTATTGTACATGTTTCTTAAATGGGAGTGTGACATATCACATTGGAGTATTAGCCCAAGACATTCTGCATATTGTGGTAAAGTATCATGTGACTATATGTGGCCCTATTGTTGTGTTTTGTTTCATCAATATTTTTATTGAATGTTTTTTTCCATTTTATAACAGAAAAGACATTTCAAAAAGATTGAGAATAGTGACGAAAGTCAAAGGAAGGTGTCAGATTAACGTGCGAATGGAGAGTTGGTGGTGGGAAAAGGTGGCTATCAATCATAATGATTTTTTCATATATATTTTAAAATGGAGACAGGCACTGTAATACTGAAAAAATAAACATATATTTTTTAACAATGGTAAGAGAAAAAAAGAGAAAAGGGGGGGGGGGGCAAGAAGTGAGGAAGTTTCCAGATAAAATTAGTCGGAGGAGAGGTATCATTTAGTATTAAGGATGGTGAGGAGGTGGACTCTTCCAGTGCCTGACGATAGCTCTGTGGGTGGCTGAGAATACTCTATATATATATGGTTAGTTGAGGAGTTGGTCTATTGGAATGCAGAAGGGCGACATTTTGATTCATAGACAAGTGATTTCTTGAACCTGTGCCACAGCAGAACTGTTTGTTTGGTGATCATCAGCAGGGAAGTGCTCTTATTTGAGTGGTTCTAGGGGAGATTATTGTTAGTGTTTTATGTTGTTGTTTTTTTACTATTTTGTATATTTGCATTCATTGTAATAAAGATCTATATATATATATATATATATATATATATGTATTATATTATATTGTGTAATTTATCCTTTGCTGTAGAACAGAAGAGGAATTGTGTGCCAGTATTGAAATGGGTGGATATTTATAAAAAAAAAAAAAAAAATTCAATTATGGTGCACAGTTCTAAAACTGGTATAACCTGCAAAAAAAATTGCATTAGTTTCCATGATGACTTGGCTTTTATAAATAATTATTTTTGGGTTATTATATATGTGTGCTCTTCTATTTTAATCTAATGATTTCACTGGACAATCCATCAATACATGCACTGGAAGGCTATGCCAGATTTTTACTACCACAAAGTAGTATTTTTACGGATTAACTCTCAGACTATTAAACGACAAAACTTTTAAGCATGCAAATCGTTACCATTGATAAGTAAGTAAATGTTACTATACTGTTTATTTAGATTGTATAGTGACACATTATTTCAAATGAGATAGGGAACAAAAATATACGTAATATGTCACAAATACATGTTAGTTTGTTTTGACCTCACTTCAAGTGCAGGCGCTGTCTTTCTACAGAATGTGTTGATGTGCTCCAGTCATATTGAAAAAGGCCACACCCACTTGTCAGTTTTACTGTACAAACTCATGTCTGTGTGTATGCACATAGCGTGCAGATTTAAAATCTTGTTATAACATATGCAGTCACTGGGATAACCCTCACATTGAATTGACAACTGGTTAAAACAGACTGTTTAAAGCATTTTTAGGGAGTTTCTGAACATTACATTGAAGGTAACCATTTTGTTGTGTTGCAGACTGTAGTGCTGCAGAGGGTAACTGAAAACAAACATCACTTAATTAAAGCCAGTACCTTTTTAATCAAACTTCAATTTTGCACTTAGAGTGCTCGTGTATTCCACAAATCACAGGGTTCCATTTTGGTTGGGAATTACATTTCATCTACACAACGTTATATATATATATATAATAAATATTATGATTTGTGCCTTAAGTTTACCTCACAGTCTTTCCCACAATGCTCAGTGTGTGATCAACAAATGACTAGACTTCAGCTTATATTAGGCATTCTAGCATAGTGTGATAAGCATAGTGTGGACAAATAATGTGCATTAGCGCCCCAGAGCAGTTGCCGATTGTATCACTATGCTCATTGCATGCAAAAACAAGCCACAATCGTTCATGAAGAAAACAAATATAATATAGAATATATAGTCACTTTAACTATATAGGTTGTCGGTACAGTACACACACTCAATCCACGGCAGTTGTAATTTGCTCTAACTGCTCCTGTGTGTGTGTGTATATATATATATATATATTTTTTTTTTTTTTTTAAATTGCTAGAGGAGAGCTAATTAACAAATGTGGTGGTCAACAGAGAGTGACTGGTGAGCGACCAGCTCATATTGAATCATGCAGGTATGTACCTGAAAACTACAGAGGGAAATGGCATGTGCGTTATTTTACACCCACTCCAGGATCAATGTACAAAAAATGTTACCTTCTATTAAAAAAAAAAAAGTTATTTTAAAGTTTAGTGGCACTTTAATCCATATATCTATATATATTCTAGCACTAGCACAACGCATGCATTTAATGTTATGTTTCCTTGACAGGTGCACTTTAAGTGGAAAGTCTACATATGCAGTTATTATTAGACCTGGCTGAGTAGCAAGCATTTTTGCAGTAGGAAAATGTGCAAATCTGAGCCCATTGTTCTACTTTCTAATGAGGAACTGCTCACGAGAAAACAAACAAAGATAATATCTAACTTATTTTAGGGTATCCTTTAACTGTCACGACAAATCAAAGTTGTGTGGAATATACTTTAGCTGACCCTGAGGTTCTTCTGCACAGGTGCATGCCTAACATAGACCTGCACATGTGTAATGCAACAAAGTGGGGGTTATCTATAAAAGTCAATTCTAGAGCAAAGTTCTAAAAGTGGTCTAAACTGCACGGACATTCTATTGGTTTCCATGGTGACTGCTTCCAGTGGTGTTTCTTCCACAAGGCAAACAAGGCACTCGCCTAGGGCGGCAGAAAACCAATATACACCACTGACTGCTCCAGGAACTTTGCCCCAGAACAGAAATTTACAAATAACCGTTCTTGTGTGCATTTGTTATTTTCTTATGCAACATCATGGGTTTTGTAAAAACCTGGTGCTTAGCTAAGTATTGGGAAGAGATATAAAAAGGTGCAATTGAGGTTTCAGTTATAAAAAGCAGTTGCACATTTTTTTTTATAAATCTCAACACTTTACCAAAAATCACCCAAATCAATTTTGTGGACAGTGGCCGCTAATTTATATGTGAATTTCTGCTTGTTTATTTGTACAATAGCTGCACTGGCACTAATACACCCACACAACAAGGTTCAAACTCTCTCTCTTATTGGCACATTCAGGCAGCATTTATTTGGCATCATAACCTTGTATGTGGCAACAAGGCCAACAGGACCATTTTCTACTTTCTGGCCTTTTGATATTGAAGAAAATTTAATTTCCCATGCCTAGTTATCACTTAATATTTATAACTTTAGAAGGGAATATGTGCTTTCAGCTCCCTAATTAACCGTACAAGCTGTGTACACGTTCAGAATATATTGTGTGTCCAGCTATAACTTGGAAAACAATCCCGAATTTTTACATCTCATTTTAAAGCCGAATCCAAAAATAAAAATATTTGTATTTTGTCTCTTTTGCCTTTACAATAAAACAAAGCAAACATTCCATTTATCATAATAAATTACCCGATTTCATTGAGTATGTATACACACTATCCAAACCAAATGGTAGAGAGATGCTAATTGCAGGAACATATGTAAAACTTCGAAATTTGGTAACATTCATTTTAGTTTAGTAAACAAATAGCTAGTGACGTTGTAGTCTCTTTGTTATAAAATGCCATTTATTTTAATAACTATCTTTCTCTTTGCAGGCATTAGCTACACACTGCACTATAAAACGTATGCGATGTCACTCCTTTTCATCATCAATACTGAGAAATATTGGGATCCACCTTGTCTATAACAACGAGGGATTACATATGAAGAACCATCTTACATACCTCCGAGAGGATATCGTGGGAAACGTCTAATATTAACCAAATAAGGCGTGTTAGTGTGGTGGGCAAGGAGTGGCTGATTATGGCATATAACGTACCTGAAAGATGAGGACCTTAAAGTTGTTCCTCCTGAGGAGTTGGGTGTGGTTGTTCTCTAGCTTCTTCACCTGGACAGTCTGCTTGTCCATACGGTCTTTGACATCCCTCATGTTAGCACTGACCTTGCGAGACTTCTCCAGAAGTTTGCTGACCGTGTTGCTGGTAGAGGTGTGACTCTTTGATAACTTCGTGATATCATTCTGGATACCTTTCACAGAGTTTTCTATGTCGATCTGCCTTTTTTCCATCTTGTTCTGATTCTCTTGCACCGAGTCCAACATATTCACCAGCTTATCCAGCAGGGTGAGGACAGTGATGGCGTTCACCTGACTGCTTTCTTTGATGGAGTCCATGCCATGCTGCTGGGGTGTAGGACTAGAGCTTGGGGACTCTGTAGGACTATGTGTAGGCACCACCAACTCCTGACTTTCATGCTCTCCACTCTTTTGAAACTCCTCAATGTTCTTCTCTACTTGAATTGTATCTTCTTCCATGTTTGGTGCTGTGATCTGAGCTCCTGCTCCTTAAACGTGTCCTGTAGGGGTTTCTTTAACACTTATGCCAGTAAACGGCTCCAGAGGCAGCAGATGTTTCGTTCTACAGCTTGTTTTTTCTTTGATCAGCGATTGCTTAGATAGGACAGTACGACACAGACCAGTCTACAGCTGAACTCTGCCAGCAACTACATTCCAGTTTGTCTTTTAAGCCTCTACTCCACCCAGTGGGAGGTTAAAGTTGAACTATCCACATTGTAAACTCTAACTTTCAGAACTAGGGGTGTGTTCACTCCTATACATATAACCCTTCTTACACTACTGCTAGATGTCCAGGATTACATATTTTTCTTACATCCCATAGTTAAAAAATGACTTAATTCAAGCATAGAAACACACCCTATGTTGGCAGAGAGCCATCCCCCTTTCTGTTGGCTGCAGGGGAAAAACTTTTGGCTGGCTGCTATGATACACTGGAACACTACGCATGTTTTTTTTCCTGGATGAAGTTATTTTCAGAGGAAAGTATTGTTAGCATTTGCCAAGGGAATAACTCATGATTTGTTTCACATCTACAGAGTTCTTTTTCCCCTTTTCACTACAGAATGTAGGTTAGAGATCTCAGTTTTCACAGAGCTGCTTTTTTTTAAATTGGGAGGGGTACAGCCAGTATCATTTTATCCCTGCCTTACTAGGTTTGTTCAGAATATCTCAGATACTTTTTCATAATAAGTACTCACTTTGGTTGCATATCCCAAGTTGTGCAGCTTTCATGTATATCTAATGACATGACCAAATTGTGCCTATTAAGCATTGATTATGATGTGGTCCCATAGTGCAGTGATTCTTAAACCTATTCTAAAGGACAACCAACAGTCCAGAATTAAGGGACCCCCCCCCCCCCCCAAAAAAAAAAATGCGCCACATGAGTTTGACTCAGGGCAAGGGTGGTTTTTGTGCCATTTCACCAGAAATGTATGTGTGTGTGTGTCACATTCAGTTTTCATTGAGAAAAAATTATTATAAAATTAACAGTAATGTGCAGTGTGTGAATGTATCACCGAAACCACAGCAGTCAAACTGACACTCACGATGCACATTGTTGTATCACAATACACAATAAGACTGACAGCATAAAAAAACCCACATTAATTACACACAGTCACACTTATACACATACATACACAGCCACACATACATGCATAAATGAAAGAATATCTGTGTAGGTGCTACAGAAAATAATAGTAAAATACAAAGAAAAGCAGCTCAAATCACAGAATATAATGTCTGGAGCGCTCTAGACATTTTAATTACACATACATACGTACACAGTGACACCTACACATAGGGTTGCCACCTGGCTGGTATTTGAAAAAGGTGGCAACCCTACCTACACACATATTTACACAGTCACACTTACACACACTTAGATACCCTTACACACACACAGACACACTTTCGCACTATCACACTTACACACTCACAGATACACTTACATAGACACACAGATTTCTTTTCCTTTTTTTAACCAAAAAAAAGTTATGCTGTTTGTCCCCTTCTCATTTACATTTATTTGCAGGGAAGAGGATGGTTCAGATGGTGTGTGCCTCCTATTTCTGAAGAGGCAGAACACAAGCATTCAGCTTCATCTGAGCGCCGGATGTCACTTGACATCCAGAGCGCTGACAGTCTCAGAGCCCGAGAGGGCAGAGCATGCACCCCTCACACTGCGCTTACTGCAGGCACTCTCATTCAGGCTACACCTAGGGTTACCACCCAGCCGGTATTTTACCAGCATGCTGGTACAAAATTTGGCTTGATGCCAATGTTAAGTCTATGGAGGCACCAGCAAGGCCGGTATTTTTTTGTAGTAAAGGTGGCAACCCTAGCCATACCTCAATGTCCTGTCGGCCACATTTTTGGGTGCCGATGTGTGTGTTTTGCACATTGCCGCAACTTACTCAGGTGGGAATTTTGCACTCCGTGTAGGGCCAGTCTGGCCAACTGCTAGGTACGGCCCTGAACACCTTTCAAGCAAGGTGCAGAAGTGTTGTCACTCGTAAATTGAAGTGGGCTGAACTTCCAAAGCTGCAGCCATTTCTTCATGGGGCATCCAGCCAGGCTATATTTTTAGGAATATTCTGGCTGCAAGGGGTTGGATCCACATTTCTAGGGCGGATGAAAATGTTCTCCTCACTAGGGGCAGAGCCAAAAATCATCTTCCCTTTTGGCTACTTCCCAATACTTCCCTTTTGACACTCAATAAGTCAGTATTTTTCCCTCAAAATGCCATTATTGTGCCATTTAATATGCCACTATTTTACCATTCAATATGCCAGTACTTTGCCCCTCAATATGCCAATATTTTGCCCCTCAATATGCCAATATTTTGCCCCTCAATATGCCAGTATTTTTCCTCTCAATATGCCATTTAATATGCCAGTCTTTTGCCCCTCAATATGCCATTATTTTGCCAATTAATATGCCAGTATTTTGCCCATCAATATGCCAGTCTTTTGCCCCTCAATATGCCAATATTTTGCCAATTAATATGCCAGCATTTTGCCCCTCAATATGCCAGGATTTTGCCAATTAATATGCCAGGATTTTACCAATTAATATGCCAGGATTTTGCCCCTCAATATGCCAGGATTATGCCATTTAATATGCCAGGATTTTGCCCCTCAATATGCCAGGATTTTACCAATTAATATGCCAGGATTTTGACCCTCAATATGCCAGTATTTTGCCATTTAATATTCCAGGATTTTGCCATTTAAAATGCCAGGATTGTGCACCTCAATATGCCAGGATTATGCCATTTAATATGCCAGGATTTTGCCCCTCAAAATGCCAGGATTTTGCCCCTCAATATGCCAGGATTTTGCCATTTAATATTCCAGGATTTTGCCCCTCAATATGCCAGTATTTTGCCATTTAATATTCCAGGATTTTGCCATTTAAAATGCCAGGATTTAGCCCCTCAATATGCCAGGATTTTACCAATTAATATGCCAGGATTTTGCCCCTGAATATGCCAGTATTTTGCCATTTAATATTCCAGGATTTTGCCATTTAAAATGCCAGGATTTTGCCCCTCAATATGCCAGGATTTTGCCATTTAATATGCCCGGATTTTGCCACTCAAAATGCCAGGATTATACCATTTAATATGCCAGGATTTAGCCATTGAATATGCCAGGATTTAGCCATTTAATATGCCAGGATTATGCCATTTAATATGCCAGGATTTAGCCACTCAATATGCCAGGATAATGCCAATTAAATGCCAGGATTATGCCATTTAATATCCCAGGAAAATGCCAATTAATATGTCAGGATTTAGCCATTTAATATGCCAGGAAAATGCCATTTAATATGCCAGGAAAATGCCATTTAATATGCCAGGATTTAGCCACTCAATATGCCAGGAAAATGCCATTTAATATGCCAGGATTTAGCCATTTAATATGCCAGGAAAATGCCATTTAATATGCCAGGAAAACACCAATTAATATGCCAGGATTTAGCCACTCAATATGCCAGGATAATGCCAATTAAATGCCAGGATTATGCCATTTAATATCCCAGGAAAATGCCAATTAATTTGTCAGGATTTAGCCATTTAATATGCCATGAAAATGCCATTTAATATGCCAGGGAAATGCCATTTAATATGCCAGGATTATGCCATTTAATATGCCAGGAAAACACCAATTAATATGCCAGGATTTAGCCATTTAATATGCCAGGATAATGCCCCTCAATATGCCAGGAGTAGATGCATCAACTTTATATATCATGCCAATGAGCAGTAAATACATCAACTTTGTATATCATGCCAATGAGCAGTAAATACATAAACTTTGTATACAGGCCAATGAGCAGTAAACACATACACTAGGTAAATCATGCCAATGAGTAGTAAATAAATAAATGTAGTAAATTATTCCAAAGAGCAGTACATACATATATCATGGCAACAAACAGTACATAAGGAACACTGAAAAGAAAATCAGCGCTAACAAAAAGCAAACATTTCTCTGGAGAAAATTAACAGTTTCACCTTAAAAATGGGGCTCACCGCCTGCCCCTCTATAACCGCAGACAAAAAAAATGTACTAAGTACACACAATGTGCACTGTGTTCACATATGCATAGTATAAGTGTGAAATCACATGTGAATCAAACAATAAAGTAGTACACTTATGTTGTTCTTCCAAATGCGATGTCACTCACATATAGAAAACATACAAAGAAAACACATAACACAAAAATATAGTGTAGTATATTAAAGGGGTAAGCACACTGGCAGCTGTTGAAAATACAATCACATATAAAAGAGCAATAACTTCCTCTAGTGACCGAGGCTCCTTCCTTGTATATCAGGCCCACAAGGAATAGAAAAGGGCTCTTCCCAAGAAATGATCTGTCGACTGCACTGCACAGAACGTACGTAGGACTGAAAGGAAAAACATTTATACTATGGATATTTCATACATATATTATGGATATGTGAACAAATCGCACCTTTTGTGTATTTAGAGTCCTTTTTTCATTTTCACTGAGCAGCAAATGCAGTAAACTTGGTATATCATGTCAATGAACAGTAAATACATAAATATAGTAGATCATACCAATTAGCAATATACAAATGCAATACAAATAATAATGTTCCAATCGCATGAGGAAGTTGTAACGTTTAAATCCCAGAAGGTGTTAACTTGCTATTGCAATTGGAATAATTTTATTTGTATTGCATTTGTATATTGTAATTTTATTGTTTACACTTAGAAGTTGCCAACTTGTTTATGTCCCAGTGGGAAAATACATATGTTTGGGGGCATAGCTGGCAGGCGAACCTGGTCCTGTATTATCGTTATATAGACGATCTTATTTTCATATGGAAGGGAGATGAAGAAAACCTTAACCTATTTCTTAATTTTTTAAATGATAATAATCAAAATATAGTTCTTAATACCACATACAGCAAGGAACGCATCATTTTTTAGATTTGGAAATTGATATTGACAATGGTCATATTAAGACTAAAAATCATTTTAAAAAGGTTGATGCCAATAGTTATATAGAAAAAACTAGCTGTCACTACCCTCCTTTGCTTAAGGGTATACCAAAAGGCCAATGCACAAGAATTATGGCCATAAATATGCAATAAATGGATTCATTACATGTTCCACCACCAATTTTATATATCTTCTTGAATGCCCATGTGGGCTGCAATACGTAGGAAGAACTACACAACTTTTTAAAAAACGAATAGAAGAACATGTCAGAAATATTAAAAATGGCTTGGTTACACACAGTTTGTCAAAACATTTTTGGGATTATCACCAAAAAAAACCCAAGGGATTAAAAATATGTGCAATAGAAAAAGTTCAGAAATACTGGCGAGGGGGTGATAATATCAAAAAAAATAGGGCAAACTGAAATGAAATGGGTTTTTATTTTAGATACACTAAAACCACAGGGACTTAATGCAGATTTTGACTTGTTTAATTTTATGTAATCTTATTTCATCATTATATGTGCACAATGAGCTAAATGGGATATGCTGCTATGTATTTTTAAAGGTGCATTTTTATATTATATTGGTACAATAGCCTTTTATCCTAAAGGGTGGACTAATATATGTTTTACTAAGTCCCCTACATTTCAGCTTTTTTTGTGTTTACCATATATATATATATATACCCATGGTTTATCTCCTATTTATTTACATTTTTAAGTAAGCATATCCCCTTTTGGCCTTTGTGTCATCTTCATGTCTCTAGTGTGAGATAAAACACTTGTCCTCTTGCTTTGTTTTATCCCCGCTATGTTCTACCAATGTGTGTGAGTAAAACAATGAAGACTGAAAACGAATGGAAAAAACGGCTAAGTCAACATCCCGCTAGTCTATGACGTATACGGAAGGAGATTTGAAGATGAAAACCTATACGGCAGCGTGGATTACAGAGACTGATATAAACGGCACCTTAAAGCAGGCAGTCCAGACGCCTGGTTGAAGCCTGACGGGCGAAACGCGTAGCGTGGACTGGACTTGCCTGCTAAACTCGAGTTCTATTGTTTTTGTCTTATGCTAGTGTTTATTTTAATAGCTCTGCACTTTATTGAGTTCCTGCATATACCGTCGTGCTGGCCCCACTGCGCTTGTTACAGGATACCTTAGATGTAAGCAGATGCTTCTTTCTTATTAAATACTTTTTGTACCACTACTAATTGGATATCTTATTTATCTTTGGAGCCTTCCATATAGAAGATCAACTCCTTCAAGACCTCCTTTTGATGTGCTTTCATTATCTCTGAGTCTTGTGAGTGTATTACCATAAGGGAGACACAGCATCTCCTGGATCACACTTTTTCTCACTGGAACTCACTTTTATTATTTAAAGGTTGACACCATTGTATTTTCACAGTTTGTGTATATAGCGCACTTTTGTTTACTTGTTTGTTTTGCACTTATTTTAATATTGTGGTGTTATAATTGCCATTGATTTGTTTCAAACGTGGTCTAACTAGGTTTCTTTTAGGCCCTACGTATACTAGTATATTCTCTCTCTTGAACAGTTCCAGAAACCCTGGTCACTGACAGTGGTTGGCTGCAGTGTAACCATTATCTTTCAATTTCTTTACTGTATTTCCCATCTTATTAACCCAACAGGCACAGACTTACTTCTGTATCTTTACAGGTCCATGCTAAGAATATGCAGTTCCAAAAAAAACATTATGGAACTAGAGAAAGTACAGAGGAGGGCTACAAAACTAATCAGGGAAATGGCAAGTTTTAGCTATGAAGAAAGACTGGAAAAGTAAAATTTTTACACACTAGAGAAACGGCGACTTAAAAGGGATATGATAATGTTATATAAATATTAAATATAAACGTTATATAAATAGGGCCCATAAAATGGGCTTTCCAAAACCTCTTCATTAACAGAACAGTGCAAAGGACCAGCGGTCACCCTCTAAAACTTGAAGAAAGGAGATTTAATTTATGACAGCAGAAGGGATACTTTGTTAATGAACCAGAACATAGAGGGCTATAGGCATTAATATTTATTTATTGCATGGTAATCCAAGAAGAAATTTGCCATTTGGAGTCAAGAAGGTTTTTTTTCCCCATTGAAAGCAGAATTTGCAATTGATGAAATAAGTTTTTTTTTTTTTTTAAATTTTTAAATCTTTATTAATTATATCAAAAAGACATACAACATAAAAACATCACTACACATACAGTTCAAGAGATCTCTTAATATCTACGTAGTCCGTTCTTCATTTTATAAAATGATCACAGTAGCTGCAGTTTATATAGAAGATTGGATGAAAACACAGTTATAGGCAAGTTAGGGGGGTAGATATATGGAATCACTCAATGTGCAGGGGTCACACCACTCGATTCTTGATACTTGATTCCCAAGTACCCCCATAACAACCTGCCTTTTCCGTATTTGTCATCAAAAAGCTCCAGTGCCTCTAAAACAGCCCGCTGTGCCATCTTTTGCCACCAGACAGTTAAAGTGCCCCTTAGACAGCCTCCCTGTACCATATTTATCCCAAACAGCCTACCTATGCCATCTTTGCCACCAAACAGCTTAAATTCCTCCAAAACAGCCTACTGTACCATCTTTGACACCAAACAGTTTCAGTGCCCCTTAAACAACCTGACTGTGACATTTTTGCAACAAACAACTGCAGTGCTCTAAAACAGCCTGTCTGTGCTATACTTGCCCCAAACACCTTAGCAGTGCACTTGTCCTCCAAACAGCGTTTGAGTGCTATAACTAAATGCAACATATTTGTGTAGAGAGGAAGAAATTTGCTCTCCGCAAATTTGTCTTTTTTTAATTTAAAGGGACAGCACTAAAAAGAGAAGTAAAAAACATGATGTCCATAGGCATGTTAAAATAGGTCTGGCCTACAGCTGTGGCCGAGATTCATGAGAAGTGTAATTCACATAAACAGACATTTCAAAAGTTAACTATTACTGCCTTCAAATCACTAGCAGTTGTGGATTATATATTCCCTGATGTTCACATAGATTTGGCATCATCTGAACCCAGGAAATATAACACCCAACAGATGGCTGTGCATCATTAGAAATGCAAACCACAACAGCAGGAGTTCCAAAGGTGACCCATCAGTGACTATAACAAAACAGCTATTGTGGTCTATATTTCCCATGATGCTTAGCACTTCTATGAGATAGAGAAAAGCAGTCCATTGGCCCCACTATATTTATTTAATGTCACCCATTTAAATGAATAAAAAACCTTTTAGTAAAAAAATGCCTGTAACAAATGTCCAGCAACGATCAAGGAAAATATCTGAATTGGGTCAGATTTCAGAGCTCTGATTTTCGATGGGCAAATTAGAGCTTCCTGAGTAGACCCTTATACTATTTGGCTTCTGTGAAAGAAAGCAATTTATTTAATCATTAACGATGAGAAAGGTTAGGAATGAGGATTGCTAGTCACTTGTGACAGAAAAAGCTATGCACATAATAATTAGTTGTGGATTGTTAATAGTATATAGTATATATATATATATACTATTTTTTATTACTAACATTTGATACATTTGCTTTTGATATGATAAAATTAATTATCAGTCTGGCTGTTTTGCGGTACTGATAATGGTGTTGGGACACAGGGCCAAAAATTATACACAGGCATCATGCACTTGAATGAATTTGTTCACAAATAATACATTATGGCATTGAAGAGTGGCAAGACAATAGTGGTATGCCTTTTAAGTGTTGTTGCTTGACTTTTATTTAAGAGAGTATAACCCCCCCAAGTTTTTTTTTTTGTTAATATATGAAAGGCCATATCTCCCTGTTTTATATCATTTTTGTATGGTACCTACTGTAAAGTACCATTTAAAGGATGTTCCCAAGGATTGTCAAAAAAAAACAAAGACTTGGAAGAAATTCTTTTGTGAGGATGTTGCGTCACTGAGATAGACTGGCAACTGCTGGACACTCCGTGTGGTGTGATAAAATACACAATGTGTATCCTGCCACGCTGAAAGAGACACACAAAGAAAATATACTGTTCTTTGACTCCCCCCCAAAAGTGCAATCTTCTTTGGATTCTATGGAGAACTAAGGTGCAAGCTTTGTTGCTGCCCATATTTTGTTTCATCAAATTCTGACTTGGCTGGATTATCTTCTACATTACAATACTCACCGCACCTGAGTCACCCTGATCACTTGTCTGTACTGCTAATCTCATCCAGTATTAATGGCTAAAAAAAATAAACATTACTAGTCATCCAAAAAGTTGCAAACTAGTTGTTCTACTGGAGACGGACTGGTCACAGAGCTGCATGACTTTACTCTATGACTCATGGATCCAACACTGTATTTTGGCAAACTATAAAACCAAATCCCATGGATTGGCCATTCTCTTTCGTAGACATTTTGTAATACATTCCATCAAAGAGCTTGAAGGTCGCTTTTTGATCATTGACGTTCTCCGTTAACAATTCTACATTAACTCTAGTCAATATCTATGCACCTAATAGCTCAAATCAGTAGTTCTATTTAATATTGTATTACAGGTGACGACTTTAACATTGTAGCAGATCCCCAACTCGACACCAAGGACTATGCCAGACACCAGGCTTTAAACCCTAATGAAGGTATCTACTTCTGCTCCTCTCTCATTCCTTGATGCCACACTACTCCCAAGGCCATAATTCAGCAGCTGATTACCATTTATTACATTCTCATCTTTTCACAGCAATCACACATACTAAAACATACCCTCTATAGCAGTCGCAGATCATGCCCCATTACCATAATTCTACACAATAAGGTGAACAGTCCTATATCAACCCCAAGGATCCCCTGTCTTACCTCTGCAAGTTTTCTGATTTTTACTGTACAATAATACAAATCTCATATATGTGAAGTAGATGAGATAATCCTTTGAGTACGGCAATGAACATAACAAAACCATTTTTCAATCACCTGGACAATGGTTGGAAACTTTCTCCTTAGAAAATATCTCTGGATAAAATGTCTAGTTGAGACAGGGCTTGCAAAGTATTGGATAAAATAGAAAAATCCCAAAAAATCCCAAACATGAAATCCATTACATTTTAACGTCCATGAGCCCTTCACTAACCACCAAGCATTCCCCTTTGCTTTTAACTCCCGACACTTACATATGACGGAATGTGGATTTGGTGGAGCTTCTTTGACACTTTTTATAGATTAATTTTTTCACAAATGGGTTGCGCCATTGAAGAACCTTATTAACCACTAGTGCCATATGCCCATACTTCACGCATAAACCCTATTCGGTGACAAAGAAAACGATAAATGGCTCCCAATATAAACATGTATTTCATTATTTTGGTTGTTGTAATGGTAACTTCCTTATAAAGAAGCAGTTCCACAATTATTTTCTGTATGTTATTTCTAATATACATAACATTTATTTTTACTTTTACAATTTACAGTTCTCCTGTATCAGTAAAAATGAGCTGAATAAAAAAAAACTGATAAAACAGACCTGATTGATTATATTTACTCTCTGTGATGCAAGGCTAACCAAAAAAAACACAAGAACTGTCAGTGTATTCAAAAATGTCCCTTTAACACCTGTACTGAAAATTGTGTATTTAGTTTATGGTGCCTCTGCTAATATATTAGAAGTGACATGGTGTTGAGGGTGTTTATTCTTAGGTTAAAAGCAAGCTCAAATTGTTTAGGATCAGTCACCCACCAAAAATATTTGTATTACTTTATTTACACAAGTGTGTCATTTTTATGCACCTATATACTGATAGAAGCAGTGGCTGATGAATCTCACAGGTCATAAATCTCACCACAAGTTACAAATGAATAATGCCATCATTCAACCATAGAATAGTACAAGACACCTTTGCATTTGTAATATGATTGATTATATTTACTCTCTGTGATGCAAGGCTAACCAAAAAAAACACAAGAACTGTCAGTGTATTCAAAAATGCCCCTTTAACACCTGTACTGAAAATTGTGTATTTAGTTTATGGTGCCTCTGCTAATATATTAGAAGTGACATGGTGTTGAGGGTGTTTATTCTTAGGTTAAAAGCAAGCTCAAATTGTTTACGATCAGTCACCCACCAAAAATATTTGTATTACTTTATTTACACAAGTGTGTCATTTTTATGCACCTATATACTGATAGAAGCAGTGGCTGATGAATCTCACAGGTCATAAATCTCACCACAAGTTACAAATGAATAATGCCATCATTCAACCATAGAATAGTACAAGACACCTTTGCATTTGTAATAAATAGAAATATGGTGTAGACTTCCAGAAGCAATAGAATCATGCTTCAACTATGCTCTTTAGGAGAACCATTCAAACATTGTCTTAATCAGACAAATGTGAGCTTCTGTTTGATCAAAACACCTATGGGAAGTTTAAATTCAATTTGTGGACTAGAAGGAAACATGACACATATATGGTTGTCTTGCAGATTGAACCAACCACTTGGGAAGTTGTATGTATTACTATAAAGACACATCTCCCACTAGTTTCAGAAGTAGGATTGCTACACATAATAACAGTGAATATGATGAATTATAATATACCTAACACTAAATACAGGTGATACTCCAAAAATTTGAATATTGTGCAAAAGTTCATTTATTTCAGTAATGCAACGTAAAAGGGGAAACTAATATATGAGACAGAGGCATTACAAGCAAGCAAGATAGTTCAAGCCGTGATTTGTCATAAGTGCGATGATTATGGCGTACAGCTCATGAAAACCCCAAATCCACAATTTCAGTAAATTAGAATATTACATGCAATCAATAAAACAAGGAGTGTAAATAAAACAATATCGGACCTCTGAAAAGTATAAGCATGCATATATACTCAGTATTTGGTTTGGGCCCCTTTTGCAGCAATTACTGCCTCAATGCGGCATGGCATGGAAGCTATCAGCCTGTGGCACTGCTGAGGTGTTATGGAAGACCAGGATGTTCCAAGAGATACTAGAGACTGATCTTAAATTATTGATGATCCTTATTGTAAACAGAATTTCTTGGACAGTATCTGTTCAGAATATGAATATGAATATCTGAATAAGCAATAGTACTTACATCTCACAAGTCATTACCATGAATTAGATAAACAAAAAAAAAAAAAAAGCAAAGCAGAATTATGGAATAACTTTCCAATCTTTCAATAAAGATAGGACTCATTCATCTAAAAAATTGTATAGTCAATTAGAGTAATTAGTGAGTGTGATCATTGTCTGCGTTGCATAGCTTGAGTCTCATTCACAGTAATTAACTGATAGTAGTAATCAAAAGAACAAACTCAATGCAACAAGTCTCCATGTATAAAATATTTCTAATTGTTTTACAGAGTGAGTCATGGACTTGTTTCTTAAACACTGTACTGTCTTGTTTCATGAAATGTCAAATGCTTTGTGACATAAACATCAACAACACTATCCTGAAAACATTTATAAAAACAAACTGTATCCAGCTTTTTCAATCTAAAAAACTGTAACAAGCTTTATCGAATACAAAATTAACATGTTTAGCCTTCAGACTTACAAAGTGTTTGGATTACCGTGATAGTTTGTTACAGATGGGATGCCTGCCCACTTGATTGATTTATTTTTGCATGAATAAACATTTTCTGAAGCTCGCTGGTTCTACAATCTAGAAATAGTGATTAATGTTTTTTCCTATAATGTAAACTGTCCACCTCAAAGCACTTAAGGAATTTTAATATTTGTATGCAAATGTATCTGCATCTAGTCATATTGATGGACACGACTGCACGTAAAAAAGGATGTACGCTAAATAAGACAATATTTGTGTGCTTTGTAAAAGTTAGCCTATAGAATTATCCATGCTTGACTCCATTACGGATCAGTGGGCCCACAAGTAAGGTTAAATATCATAAATATGTCAGTATGTGTCATTAATCATTTTCACACACTATTAAAGATTGTTACTTTTAATCAATCAGAAACCGGCTTTAAAGGACAATTGTAACTGTATTTATATTTTAACATTAGACTTTTCATATGAAAACTGTTTGCGTGTTTTTTCTTGTGTACTTCAAGGGATTTTTATTAAAGTAAAAATAGCGCTCAATAGTGTCACAGTGTCTGCACACAAGATAGGTTATACAAACTTGAGAAAAAAAGTAGGAAATGTGCTCTACCTGAATTGATCCCGAACTTCTGATCCACTCTGGCACTTTTTATGGCAGTACACATCATTTATATATAAAAAAAAAAAGGTGAGGATTGTGCCAAAAATTGTGCTGAAAACCTGTGATATCCCATAGTTGTTGGCAGGAGTGTCATTATCAAGTAGAATGAAAATGATGTCATTTTATCTCTTCAATGATCTATCAACATATTTCAATATTCTACAGAGTATGGGCAAGCTGTCCTTTGCTAGATTCCCTTAAATATATAATAAAACTTGTTACCCCTAATATATGCTAAACATCATTCTCTTAAAGCCACACTGTTACTGTTAAATGCACGTGAGTGTGAAAAGTACCTTGGAAGGAATTTGACCTGTTTTGAAAGGGTTGACTCAAACTTTCCAACAAAAGATGAATCATTTTTTCTTCACTCCAAAGCTAAGGCAGGAAAGGAAAAATGTGAACTGTTTTGAAAGCCAATCTTTTTTTTCAACTATTTTATGGTTTGTGTGCAATAAGAATGAATACAATTGTGTTGAAAACCAACGTGCTTCATAGGTTTAATGTACAATTATTGACAGAGCATAGTACCCTTAACTAACCTACATTAGTCCTGCTCTGACTTGCCTGGTAGCCTGATCCTTTGAGAGCAAGGAAACTGCAGTACTCTCGGGACTCTGTCTGGTTTTATATAGGAAACAAGAACAGTTAAACTGATACCATTTATTGGCTAACTAAAGAGTTTGATTGCAAAGATCTCAAGACCAAGTTGCTAGGTCTCTTCCTCAGGCATTAATGAGGATACAAAAACAAAATGTCTAATTACAAAACATAGTTAACAGCTTTATTCCCTTCAGGACAATGGTTGTCTTTGTTTTGGTGTCCGCTCATTTAAATAAAAGTGCACACTTTCTTCTTAAATGTGTCCTCACATGTTATACATTGTTTTTTTTAAGGACAGAAAAGGCTTTCTTATGAGAACCTTTTTTGAGACTTAACCTGTTGTGTAATGTGTAAAAAATTTTTTTTTTTCCTGGGACATAGCATACCTCTCTCCTCTTTCTCTGACACAAGATAGTCTCTCTCTCTCTCTCTCTCTCTCTCTCTCTCACACACACACACACACACACACACACACACACACACACACACAACACACACACACACACAGTGACAGTCTCACACACACCCACCCACACACACCAAACCAATTTACTAATAAATATGCCACTTTTAATCTGCCTATTAATATTCCACAGCCAATTTGCCCATTAATATTACACAGACAATTTTCCATTAATATGCCACTATTAGTCTGCTTATTAATATGCCACTATTAGTATGCCAATTAATATGCCATTATAAGTCTGTCCATTAACATGCCACTATTGGTATTCCACTATTACTATGCCACTATTAGGCTGCCCATTTATATGCCACTATTACTATGCTCATTAATAACTCCCCGCTACTCTCGATCACATGACCGACCAGGATGAGAGCAATGGGGAGGGCAAGACAGGCAGCAGGGAAGCTGTGCACCTGGGCATTGCACAGACTCCATGCTGCCTGCTTGCTGACAGGGAGCTGGCGAGGGGAGATTTTCTGAACTTCAGAAAAATTCTGAAGATTTTTCTTGCCTCAGCGGCAAGCTTTTTTTCCCCATCAGCTGGATTAAGCCATGGGCCTTGAGCTATAGTCCTTGTAGCCCCTTTTCTGTCGAGGCCCCTGGGCTGCAGCCCCTGAAGCCCATGCCTTAATCCGGTCCTGCCCATACTCCATGGATATAGAATGTGCCATATGATAAGAACCATTTGGCCCATATAGTCTGCCCAATTTCTAATATAAAGTAACTAAATAAATAAGGTAAAAAAAAATTGGAATACTTTCATTAGTTCTTGGTCTTATCGTATATCTAGGAAAGCCTTGAGCCTCATGCATTCTTAAACGCTTTCACTGTACTAACTTCTACCACTTCTGCTGGAAGGCAAATCCATGCATCCACTACACTCTTAGTGATGTAATAATTCCTGGTATTACTTTAAAACCTGTGCCGCTCTAATTTAAGACTATGTCTTTGTTGTTTTTCTTCTGTATTCTACTCCCTTACTGTTTTAATATACTTTCCCTTCCAGGCCATGAGTTCATGCATGTGGGTGGTGGTGCCAACCATGTGCCTGCACTCAACACAGCTTCTTTGAGATAATCCAGATACATGGACTGTCTTCAGGGTTGTGTGTCTTCATCCCAGGTACAGTTAGAGATGCTCATAACACCAGCTATCAATTGCTGCACACAGATGTTAGTAACTTACGATATCACCAAATATTTTATGCCTTAAAACTTTTCATTGAATCTTATCTAAGCATGTTGTTTATGTTTAATTGAAAACTTGTGGCACTGCTGGCATACTAACATGCCAGTTGGGATAATATGCCATAATACAGTCTTTAATTATGTGAGGAACACCAAGGTTATTTACAATGACTGGCCTTTACTAAATTTGGATTTGGTAGTACAATTAGGTGCATTGGCACACACTCAGTATTTGAAGCAATCTGTTTGTGTGCCGTGTTTATAAATGCCCCCTAATGTGTAATATCATTTTAACCACCCAGTAAATACAGATTACCCTCTGGGCTTCATATGTTTTAAAACAACCTGTAAATAAAAAACACTCATACCATAGTGCAATATATCTGAACAAATTTGAAAGTATATTATTACTAAGTCAAGAGAATAAGCTCACTCACCAACAGAGGTCCTTTCTAATAAGAAGCACAGATAAAGCATTGAGGAGAGGCATACTTGCCACATCAGAAGCCAGAAGATCTTCAGGGAACCAATGAACATCAACAGACTCCATGAGTAAAGAACAAGATGAACGCTTTAATTATCCACCACAAATGAAGAAACAGTGGAGAAATCTGGAAAAATAAATGCAAATGGAGTCCTCCAAAGCTTGTGCAGGACAAAAGTTTCTTCTGAATTCATCCACAATCGGTATTTACACATAGACTAGGGAGCAATTCGACCACCTTGTCTGCCTTGTGTGCTTCGGGTCTGGAATCTTGGGCAAAATAATTCTGAAGGCACCTACTCCCAATCAGTTCTTTCAAATAAATATATCTGTGGCACCTATAAGGGATTGCTAGAAGGTGGTCAGCAGAAGCAGAGGTTTTTACCATAGCACTTTTGTGCCTAATGGCTGTGTTGTTGGTACCTATGTAGCAGTGAACCAAGTATGGAGGACAGGATGAGGATCGAGAAAGAGATCAGGAATCACCTGGAAACGTTGGTGGAGGGTGAATTGAACAGTAACACAGGTTAACTGTAACTGAGTGAATCAAGAAGGTTAGCTGCATAGACAATAGCAAACGTTCAGAGATACTGAGTAACCGGAATCAATAAGGGCAAGGCAGAGGCAACATTGAATATCACAACGGAATGCTGACAAGTGTGGTCAGAAGTGTAGATGAGGTCAGGTGGAATAGGTTCATAGTCAATAACTAGCTGGGTCATATACAGAAGAACAATATCAGATTAATATCAAAGAATAATAAGATCTACTCCTGTACTCAGGATCAATCTTACTGTGGATAATTCCACATTTGTGTTTAGGCTGTACAAAGAGATTTTATTGCACCAACAACTTCTAAGTACCTGTGCAATGTTTTAGTAGCCCTTCAATAAGCGTTGTATGTATTAGGTTCTTCTATTATTTTGTTCACTTCTTGGATCTTTATGTCTAAATGGGTGTGAAATAAGAATATTTAGGCTATAAGAATATTTACCCCCTCTCTTTTAGCCAACACATTTTTTAAATGATAATCTTAGCACTTTGTAGTGCTTTTTTCCCTCTTTCTTTTTTGTTTTGGCCACCTGTATTGTATTTGATCTAATATGCACCAAAGCTATTTCATTGTTAAGAAGATTTATGTCCCATTCAAATATGTGGTGGAAAGAGGCGGAATCTTTCCTAATAGATAGACAAACACTTTTTAAATGCAAGCCAAAAAGCTATAGCAGAAAAGCAATGTCCAATCACTGCATGTTAAGCCTGTGGCCAACAAAACATAGCAGTCTAAGGTTAAAAAGTGTTCTTTGTTTTCTCATGCTGTTTTTTTAATTAAAAGATGCCTATCGCTTAACCTTGGTTTATATTACGCTACAGGAAGCCCTCTAAGCTAACACCCATGTGTTTCCTAAAAGGAAACTATGCCAATTGTAATCCAAGATCACTCACTATTAAAACCTTGAGCACATTATCCTTCGAAAACACGCTTGATTATGAAAAATGACATATCACAAAAAAATGTTGAAAATCATTAATGATGTCACTACTATTGTAAATAGTCAGAACATTAAGTAATTAAGTCTAGGGAGCAAAATTGGTTGTTCTTGTATCTGTCACAGGCATAACCTAGTAGCTAGGATGCAGATATTCAGGTATGATAAATACAGAAAAGTCAATAGTTCTAGATTTTACTGCGCAATCAAGTTTCTTCGGGTCCTGACCAGTGAAATTTTTATTGTCATATTGCCCCACTCAACCAGGTTCCAGGTTCCCGTAATCACTTGCTATACTCCTATAATGCCCTCCCAATTTACTTGATACAATGCCAGATTACCCCATATACCTTGTCACTATACCAAATTCTCCCAAATCCCTTGCCACAGAAACAGATTCTCCTAAATATCTTCCCACAGAACCAAATTGACCCAAATCAATTATTTATTTTGAGTATTTATTTTGTCCTTTGCTTCTGATGACTCATTTTTCCACTCGCCTCCATTCAACTTGTCAGAATTCAAATTACCACTACTATGACAGTGAGAATCTGAAGGGGTCAGATGGATGAGAATGCAGTCAGATGGGCGAATGTCACATGACTAACACTCTCTCTATTTTCAGATCTGTTTGAAGAGACCCCATTGTTGTATTGTTAAAAGTTGTTCACGAAGAGAAAACATTTTTTGCAAAGAAAAGTGGCCTCTTTACACACTGTTGAAATCTGAAGACTAGGTTGACACCCTGACTATAAGAACAAAGAACATGGCACTTTGTACCTGATGTGGTAGTTTCAATATGTTACAAACAACTGACCTGACATTTCCAAACACTACTCTCAACAGTATACAGGGAATGGTGTAATAAACAAAAACTTCTATGGAGTCAGTTCTGCAGGTGTAAACAACCTGTTAATGAGAGATAGTAGAGGAGAAAGGGGATACTTGTTAAAGTTAAAAAGCCCTAAATATTCCAATAACCACTACAGGGTTGTGCAGAATAGCTCTGGACTCCCAATGTGTTAAAAGACCATATTGGGTTCCACTGCTGTCAGACAAGAACTAAAAGACTAGGTTAAATAGGGTAAGTGATCACCAAACTTGATGATTGAAGGCTGGAAAACCATAACCTGCTCTGATCGCAGCTGTTGCAGCAGATACAAGTACTGCCAAAAGCTAATATACTAAAAAAGGCAACAAATAGAACTTTAGCGTGAAAGGATTTATTTAAATAAAATGTATTTGATATTAAATGACAACTGTTAATACCATTGGACCATCTCTGAAATACCATAGCATTAAAAAAGGTGTTATTATTGAAAGAGGGAATTGCTAATGTAAGCCTATTTTGGCCTTTATTATGTTATTCCTTTGTCAATTCCCTTCACTTGCCTCATTCATGAATACAACCCTAAGTATTGCTGCTGACCATATGCACTTTTTTTCTGACCACATTCTATCTGTATGTATATAATACAAATGAACCATGTCACAATGCACACATCATCTCAGGATGGCTCTATCACCATGTCAGTGATCTCAGTGTTCTCTAATGGCCAGATCTAAAATCCCGTTTAAATCCATTGGGATGAAATGGAATGGTTCACAGCATGAATCTGTGGCCTAAGAAATTGCAGGAAGTACATAATGTTATGAAGTCCACATGGACCAAAATTAATGAGGATCATCTCCTATTCCTCGTTAAATCCATGCCATTAACAAGTCAGATTATTATGTACACAAGAGAGGATCCTATATGATACAAGTCTACAGGGTCACCATCAGGGGAGTACAACCCTTATTGTTGTAAGGGGCCTAGTGGTCCTAGGGGGCCCTCTCGGAGCACCTTTAAAAATAAACAGCTTGCTGGCAGAGGCACTAGCTCAAAAGGTCATAGCATCGGGGGCCATGTAACTGGTGCCCAGTTTCAAAACATGTGCGAGGAGCACGAGACACAGCATGGGAGGATGTTTGTGCACCTTGGAAACACAGAGAAATTTACAATCTGGGTGCTGACTGGGGATGCAATCTAGCTGGTGTAATCTAGCTGCTCTGGCAAGAACTGTGGGTGCAATCTTGGTGCTCTAGCAAAACTTGTTGGTGAAATCTTGATGCTCTGACAAGACCGGTAAATGCAATCTTTGGGCTCTGGCAAAATCTGTGGGTTCTGTGGCAAGATCTGTGGGTCCAAGTTGTGTGCTGTTTAAAGTGCTGTGGGTGCTGCATGAAAGGATGTGGAGGCAATAACAAAAGGAGTGCAGGAGAAATGGACGGGGGTGGAAGGCCCTTGACCATTTGTTCTGTAAGGGAGCCCAAATTTTCTGATGGCGGCCCTGCCAATCAGGTGTAATTAATAAAGTGTCAGTCAATGTACAAAGATGGACGCTCACAAACATGTGGAGATTTGGAAACTATAATGCCAACATGAGTAGGCCATGCATAACAAACTTTGTCAGTTCTTTAAACAAAAAAGCTTTAGTGAAAATAAAAGGCAAAAAACAGACAGAGCAGTGAAATGTAAAGACTGTCCAAACTCTTTCTTAAATGGCCATATTTACTGTCCAGACAATTAAAAGCCTTCTCCTTTTCTGAAGTTGACATTTTCTATATTACTGTAATATGGGAATACCTTGTGTCATCTTTACAGTCCACTAACTGAAATGTTATCCTCACCATACTAGATACATTTTATATTGTCATCAATAATGCTTATTCCATGAGGGAATTTGTACAAGGTCTGGGAACTATGCTTTTGCTTGTGATGTTGCTGTAGCAATTCTGTGTGCAGTTGTTTTCAAATGAGAATAGCTTGATATATTATAGGGTTTGTTATTTGTGGTTTGTATGTGAGATATAGTTGATTATTTCGTGTTTGTGAAGTTTACATTCATTAGGTAGCATCCAGGTACCACTGAACTCTCATATTCAGTCAATTGAATAATTGTTTTCTGCTGATACTCAGCATGGAATTTCTGGCTTCCCAGCATGCTTAGAAAGCTATTTAACTTGCACTGGTCATAGAGTGAATTTGAAATATTTCTGCAGGACCACTGACAATTTAGTACACTAACTCCAATGTTACTTAATAAAAAAAAATGATAGTTAAAACTCTCACACATTTCCTGAACTTTCAGTTCTATAAAGAAGCAGTACTGGCATCACAGTAATGTGCTAAGTTTTGTAGTCATGGCAGCCATTAAACCTAACAAGGCAAGAAGGCAATGCCTCATGAGCAACTGTCAGTGGAATGTAAACCTCAGAAAGAGAGAGTGGAAAACAACATTTTATCTTGGTCCTTATGCAGAACTCTAAGATTTCTGAAAATTAACTAAAAAGCATGACTTTAAGGTAATAATATAAAAATTACATTTATTAAACTTAAGATGAGCAGAAACATTACAAAAACCAGTCACTAAATAGTATGTACTCTTTTAGTTGCTATGGAAAAATTATAGGAGCTATAGCTTACAAATTATGCATTTGTTTTTAAAAATTAAAAATAATATTGATTAAAAAAAGGTCTGGTATTTTACTGCACATTGTGTAATAGTCTGTACTAAGTTGCTAGAACTTTATATATGTCACATATAAATGTATTTGTGTAATGTGTGTAGATATGGTTTTAGTGGGAGCTATATTTAGCAATCCAAGATAACATCTAGGAAGTTGAACCTTCAAGACCAATGCATTGTCTCATTCAATGTAATTCAAGACTGGATATTATTTTCATGTGATACCCAGCACTATGATTTTCGGGCAGTATGAAGGAGCAGGATACATGTGTGCACAGATACAGGCACAGACTCTGCCCCTTCATGCTGTTTGGACTCTTGGGCTGGTAAAATCCCCAACCAGCCCAGAGTTATTAGAAAAAAATACCAAATCTACAGTTGACAACAGTCCTGAATTTGTTGGGACAATCTCGTTTTTTTTTTAAGTCCTGTCCCGTCAAATTCAGTTCTGTTCCAGGTTAAATACTGCCTGTGCACAGTGTATTCGCACAGGCAGCATTGCGTTCAAATTTTGTATGTCTTTAGACATACACATTGTAAACTCTGAAGGATTGAGGTCCAGACAGCGGGAAGGCCAGAGCTCAATTTTGCAGGGTCACTCAACATTGTGTGATCTTGCCCCCTTTGGCTTCATCCCTCACATTCTGAGACATACATTTCCAAAGTTGGAACCAGCACTGAGTATGGGCAGAGGTGGACTGACATGTGGGTGGGAATGGGAACTTTCTGGAAAAGTGACAGAGAACTGATATTAGTAGATATCCTTGAGCAAAAAATATGTGGTCAAATTGGTTCAGTAAAGTATGCTCAGTTACACATAGGAATTTATCGATGAAAGAGAAAATTGAGAAGGGAATTTGACCCTAAAGGCCAAAGAAGCCGAGTTGGAAAAATTGTCCAGTTTTAGCTCAATTCCTTTTTTAATGAATAAAGCCATGCTCCACACAGTAGCTCAGTTTGGTAGATTGTGGATGCACATCAGAGCTTGCATACCCAGCAGCTGTCACCTAAAATGAATACAGGAATCACTGCCCATTTCCATGCATTTTTAATGCCAAAAAAACAATTATTTTTGTTCCAAACCATTGGGGTCAATATCCACATTTGTGTTAAAGTCACGGTCAAATGTTTCTAAAATTGTCCTTGTCTTATAAAAAATGACAATCAAACTAAATCTGAATGTTGTGCTAGCCACATTGCTAGGAAACGTTTAGACAAAATGCCGTTAATAAAACTACAAACATGGCTACTGCAATGGATACCCACACATGGCAGGGTTAGCCTACATCTCATGCAATGTGCAATGTCGCCATTTTCCATCAATGAGGGCTCCAAATTAAGGTTATGTTTTCTCCAAGGAAAGAGCTAAATGAGCAGTACATGTTGGGAAAGTAAGAGGGTGAAAAAGAAAGGCTTCATGAGAGGCAAGGGGGCAAATAACTAGTTTCCTAACTGAGGCCCCAAGGTTCACGTTATGATTGTCTATTTTTGCGTGTGACAATCACACTTGGAACACAGGAGGTGGACAAAATAATTAGCAGCTGTAAGAAGATATTGGCATGGAGAGGGGACAACCTGGGAAAGGGGAATAGGTAGGGCTGGGGCTCATCAGCCTTTTTTTTTTTTTTTTTTACTTAGGGCCCCCCCAGAAACCTTGAATCACTTCTGGATCAAACAAACTTTTCCTACGGTCCATCTTTTTCTATTGCTCAGCCAGGAAGTTTTAATATATTCATGTGTATGGTAAAGAAAGGGCCAAATTATGTACCTTGGATGTTAGTCTTGACCTTAATAAAATCTCTATGAACTTGCCCCAAGCCATGGTTTTGATCATGTAAGCCTATTGTTCATGCACCCTTTAAGCATCTTGGAATCCCTGAGATTTATGGACAGGATGTCAGTATTATAAATGACTATTGTCATGAAGATGTTATATTTTTCATTTTCAGTGTGCTTTCTTGCATTAAATTGAGCTAAACCATGTTTGTTGCCGATAGATTCAATCAAAATGAATGGAGTGATTTTTTTTAATCTAACATTTTATCAGCACACAGGAAAGTTTGAAAGCTCTCAATTCATCCATCATATCGAGAAAATAAAACTCATGTTTGTCCATGAAAGGTTACAAAATGTAGAATGACAAACATTAAGTCAATTGAATTTATCTGTGTCCTGGATATAGTCAATATGTCAGTTAAACAGATCTGGCTGGCTGATCTATTAGTAGAGATCAACAATACAGATCTTTTTCTTAGCACAGAGACAGAGCATATATGACACTTGCTGTTGTCCAGGTGTGATAACAAAACATATGGTGCTTCTCTATTACTCATAATATCATATAGCTTAATCGGATTTACTGATAAAATTGACAAATTATACAGGGTTACACTGTATTCTATCAAAACGCTAGCAACAGAGCTTGAATTCTAAATAGGCTTGCATTTTCTATTATTTTTTATGTGTGAACATTACTGCATTATATTCATATTCTCCCTGGCCTGGGATACATGGCGTCAGCAGATGGGCTCCATGCCAACTCAGAGTGCACGTGTGCTTTAGCACTGAGGTGATAACACCTATGGAGATGTTCCCTTTGTCTCCCTAAGTATTAGGATGACTAGGGGGACCCTCCAACAGTTTTATAAAACAACTCCCATCATGCTGGGTCATGTAAGTCTACCAGCAGTTATATGATTGGCACCTTTTATTCAAATAAAGCCATGCTATTAACAGTCAGAAAATTGGAATTTGGACAGCACCCCATAACTGGCATATGTTATATAGCACACCACTGGAGTGAACTAAATTCCCACAATGCAATGCATCAATTCAGTGTGCAATTATACAACATATTATCTTAACATAATTTTTTACAAATGAAATATTAGACATTATTTTAAAAGCATCTAGCTTAGATGAAAACATATTGGAGATCTAGTCACAAAATATGGTGATATATATAAAGTGTCCGGTAAAATTGTATAAATTATAGTTTTTTTTATAGAGATTCATTTCATGTAAGTAAGTTATAGAGATAAGACTCACCCAGTTTGGAGTTCATCTAAGCTTTTAAAATATTGAAAAATGTAAAAGATTATGTTAAGATAATATGGTGTATAGTTGCACACTGAATTTATGTATTGCATTAGACTATTAACACTGGCTTCAAGCCAATTCTTTACAGGCCTGTCTGTAAATTACCAGCCGGTTGGGATTGGAGTCTATAGGTCACTGTAGGAAAAAATCTTAAGGAAAAAAACAAACCACTACTTTAATTAATGCCTAATAGGGTAAAACATATAAACATGGCATATTTCTAAACTCAGGACAAAATTTAGAAACTTATGAAAACGATTTTTCAAATCAAAGTTAGAAAAAGTTTATTTTTTCATTATAAAATATAATGAAAAAATAAACTTTTTCTAACTTTGATTTTTTTTTTATAGTAAATTATATGACATGATGAAAATAATGATATGTAAATAAAGCCCTTCTTATGTTGATAACAAATTTATTGTTTGTGTGGGTAGAGTAAATGAGAAAGAAGAAAATGACAGATACACACAAACACCGCAGAAATGTTAGAAAAGCTCATGTCACCATAGGTAAGACATGGCCAATAAATCATGTTACTAAGGACATCAACTTTTGACTTGATATTCAAATAAACTACATGAATTTGTAAATGATACATGTGTAAATGTTTTTGATTTGTTTTATTCTCTATCTTAACAGTTTTAGCAATGTTTAGGAGATATAGTTCCCGTAAGGAAACAGGTTGCGATCAACATAAATTCAATCAGTAAAGTTCAGTCTGTTGATGATTGGGGTAAAAAAAAAATAACTAACAAAATGTTTATATTATTATTTCACTGAATAAAGGATATTTAATTGTCTTACTTATTTAACCCCAACATTGCATTATAAGATAAATATTTTGTTATTTATTGTTATTACAAACCTTTTGAAGCTTTATTACACTAATGCATATTTTGTTTTTAGCGGATCTTTTGAAGCTTTATTCCATTAATGCATATTTTTGCATTTGAGTGCATATTCTTATGAAGAGATGAGAGGAATACAGAAAAAGACTTGTCTGTTGACAGAAGCCAAATTGTTATTATAGGAATAACAGGGAGGTATGGTGAAGCTTTGAAGTATTCTAGTGCTGATGGATCAGGGGACGTCAATATTTAATTACAGTTGAATTGAACCTGACCTGTCACAGTCAATGGGATCTTAATCTGCAGCAGTACTGAACTCCTATATCCCAAGAGGCAAACAGTGTTGTCTCATCACATGCAATTTGTCTTTGCCAATTTGTCATGAATAATTAGCATTAGCAGTCTACAACAGGGCATTTATTTTTGTTAAAGAAAAGATAATGCAATGATTTTTAACAAGCAATGTATAACTTCTGAAGCTAAGTATAGCTACAAGGAAACTATATTCTGTGTCTGTGTTTTCAAAACATTTACATTTAACTATTATAGGTTTTAGAATGATAGTGTTGATTGACGAACTGTATGTTGTCTCCCGGGTGCTCGGGTTCGGCATGTTGCGGAACGGGTAGGCAGATTATTGGGAGGGGCTGGGCATGATCCAGCGGTCATAGTACACATTGGTACTAATGACAAAGTAAATGGTAGGTGGGGGGTCCTTAAAAATGATTTTAGGGAACTAGGAAAGAAGCTAAAGGAAAGGACCTCCAAGGTAATATTCTCGGAAATATTACCAGTACCACGCGCTACGTCAGGGAGACAGCGGGAGCTTAGGGAGATTAATGCGTGGTTGCGAAGGTGGTGCAAGCAAGAGGGATTTGGGTTCTTGGAGCACTGGGCAGACTTTGCAGTCGGCTACAGACTCTTTGGACGGGATGGGCTGCACCTCAATGATGAGGGGGCTGCAGTATTAGGGGCGAGGATGGCTATAGGATTAGATGAGCTTTTAAACTAAGCTCTGGGGGGGAGGGTCAAGATCAAAAAGAAGCAATGGTAGCTAGGGTAGATTGGAAGGTGGGTCTAGCTATGGGAGAGGAGGAAAGCAGTGGTGGGGTTAACATAGACCAAAGGGAGGTCCATATAATTAAACCTGCACACATTAAGTGTTTGTCAACTAAACAGAAAATGGGTAGTAATCTCAAATGTCTTTTAGCAAATGCAAGAAGCTTGACAAACAAAATGGGTGAGCTGGAGATACTGGTAAGTGCTGAACAGTATGATTTAATCGGAATCACAGAAACGTGGTGGGATGAGACCCACGACTGGTCAGTTAATTTACAAGGTTACTCACTTTTTAGAAAGGACAGAGTAAATAGAAAAGGGGGAGGGATTTGTCTGTATGTAAATCCTAAATTAAATCCCAGTATTAAAGAAGGTGTACATGATGTAACTGGAACTGATGTGGAGACACTGTGGGTGGAGATTAGCTTAGACGCTAAAAAGAATCGCACATTACTTGTAGGTGTATGCTACAAGCCACCAAATATTAGCATTGATGAGGAAGATCAGCTTTTATTACAAATTGAAAAGGCTGCAAATATGAATGAAGTTCTAATCATGGGAGATTTTAATTACCCAGATATAGATTGGAAGTGTGGCACAACTAGTTCAGCTAGGGGCAGCAAGTTTCTGGACCTGCTTAATAACAAATTTATGGCACAAGTAGTAGACACCCCAACTAGAATGGATGCCTGTCTGGATTTGGTAATAACAAACAATGAGGAGCTTATCTCAAACATCCAAATAAGAGAACACTTGGGGAATAGTGACCATAATATGGTCTCATTTGAGATTAATGCAAAAAAGCAAATTGGTAAATACGCCACCAAAACACTTAATTTTAGAAGGGCTAACTTTGATGGACTAAGGGCATCGATTGAACATTTAGACTGGGAACGATTGTTTTCTGGACTAAACACAGAAGACAAGTGGAATGCCTTTAAGCACACATTACAAAAGTACACATCCCAATATATACCTTTGGGAAACAAATGCAAAAGACACAAATCAAAACCAATGTGGCTTACAGGTAACGTGAAACAGGAAGTACAAAACAAGAAAATGGCATTCAAACATTATAAAAACACGGGATCAGCATTATCATTTATAGAGTACAAAGAGGCCAACAAAGCCTGCAAAAAGGCAATTAAAATGGCTAAATTGGAAAATGAGAAAAGGGTTGCCAAGGAGAGTAAAACTAACTCCAAAATGTTTTATAAATATATAAATGGAAAAAAGCTAAAGAGGGAAAATGTTGGGCCCTTGTTATCCCAAATGGGAAATTTGGTAAGTGAGGACAGAGAGAAAGCAGACATTTTAAATACTTTTTTTTCTTCTGTTTATACTAAGGAAGAGCAGATGGACGAGCCCCTTCTACAGGAAGTTATGGGACATTCGCCGCAAACATGGGATTGGCTGACACAGGAAAAAGTGCTTAAGCAATTACACTCTGTTAAGATAGACAAGGCCCCAGGACCAGATGGTATACACCCAAGGGTACTTAGAGAGTTAAGCATAATTCTGGCCAGGCCACTATTCATGATCTTTAGGGATTCATTCAGTTCAGGTACAGTGCCAACAGACTGGCGAAAGGCGGATGTCATTCCAATATTTAAAAAGGGATCAAAATCTCTGCCAGGTAATTATAGGCCAGTGAGCTTGACATCTGTAGTGGGGAAACTATTTGAAGGATTGCTAAAGGTATACACTCAAGAATACATCTTGAACCAGAATATAATTAGTAAAAGTCAACATGGTTTTGTGAAAGACAGGTCTTGTCAAACAAACTTAATAACATTCTATGAAGAAGTCAGTAAAAATATAGATCTAGGCGTGGCAGTTGATGTGATCTATTTGGATTTTGCGAAAGCATTTGATACAGTTCCACACAAAAGGTTACTCTACAAATTGAGAGAAATAGGTTTGGGGGCAAATGTGTGTATGTGGATTGAAAATTGGCTAAAAGATAGAACACAAAGGGTTGTTGTAAATGGAAAATTCTCAAATTGGACAAGGGTATTAAGCGGAGTACCTCAGGGGTCTGTTTTGGGCCCTCTTCTTTTTAATTTGTTTATTAATGATCTGCCACATTGTGCTGAGAGCCATGTCTCCGTGTTTGCGGACGACACTAAATTAGGTAAGGCAATAAAGACTAATCTTGATGTTTTTTCTTTACAGGAAGATTTGGACAGAGTGGGGGACTGGGCAGTAAAGTGGCAAATGAGGTTCAATATAGACAAATGTAAAGTTATGCATTATGGGAAAAATAATAACAAAGCAACATATACGTTAAATGGTTTTTCCCTGGGAAAAACTACTAATGAAAAGGATTTAGGAATAATTATAGACAACAAACTTGGCAACAGTGCCCAATGCCAGTCAGCAGCTGCAAGGGCCAATAAGATATTGGCATGTATAAAACGAGGTATAGATTCACGGGAGGAGGATATCATCTTGCCTCTTTACAAATCAATGGTAAGACCTCACCTTGAATATGCAGTACAGTTCTGGGCACCAGTCCTTAAAAAGGATATTAAGGAACTAGAAAAAGTGCAAAGGAGAGCTACAAAATTAATAAGGGGTTTGGAGGATCTTAGTTATGAAGAGAGACTTAAAAAATTGAATTTATATACGTTAGAAAAAAGGCGTCTCAGAGGGGATATGATAACATTATATAAATATTTGCAGGGCCAATATAAAGAGCTCTCCAGTGACCTGTTCATTAACAGAAAGGTACAGAGAACAAGAGGTCACCCCCTCAGACTGGAAGAGCAAAGATTTCATAGACAGCAAAGGAAGGGATTCTTTACGGTTAGGACAATAAAGGTATGGAACTCACTGCCAAGAGAGGTAGTGCTAGCAACCACAATAGATGCATTTAAAAATGGTTTGGATGTTTTTTTAGGAAAGCAGAACATACAGGGCTATTAATAATAGAATAAGCATTAATAAAAGAGCTTATTGATCCAAGGAGAAATCTGATTGCCTCTTGGAGTCAAGAAGGAATTTTTTCCCCCAGGAGGCAAAATTCGAAATAGCTTCCTTAGGGGTTTTTTGCCTTCTTTTGGATCAAAAGCTGTAATGATAGGTAGAAGGGTTGAACTTGATGGACTTGTGTCTTTTTTCAACCTAAATTACTATGTTACTATGTTACTATGTTACTATGTTACTATGTTACGTATTTAATAAAAAATAAAATGAAACTACTAATATATACCCCTGGTGACAAAATATAATTCACAATAATAAAACTGAACTTTGATTACATTAAATACACGACATTGTAACTTTTAATACAGTTACTTGTATAAATATTTAAAATATTTCTGTAGTGTATGATTTATGTGAACATGCTTCCTTGTAGATGATATGATGTGTACATTAGTAATTAGCTTTTTCTGACAATTCCAGTTCTTCTGCCCACCTTTCATTATTGCCCTCACAGCACAATATTGCAGTACACACAGGACATGCCCCTGCACCACACTGCAAAACCTACTGGACTTGCCCCCACACCACACTGCAGCACGCATCATACTTGCTCCCACTTAACCAGCAATGGCACCCAATGGACCTGCTCCTTTAACCACTGGACTTTTCCACCACAACCACTGGGGACCTGCCATTGCACCACCAAGACTTACTTTGACACCTAAAGACTTGCCATTGCATCCCCAGGACTTGCCACTGCACCCACAAACTTGCCATTGCATCCCTAGGATTTGCCTTGCAGCCATTTATCCCTGATGTCTAGTGGGATAGCTGGAGGATATCTGTGTACTGCTCGGTGTGCACAGACATCTTCCGATGCTGCCCAACACTTCCAGCGGGTCTTTTGAGCTGTAAGGAGGTCATGTGACACCTCCTGCATTACAGAGACATCCTCAGCTGCATTCAAGGAGACTTTATTTCCCCCTCCCAGGAGAGCCAGGCCCCTTTCTGGGGTATTAGTTGTATCCCCAATGGCGGCCCTGTTTATAGCTATAATCAATACTTTCCTCTGAAGACGGCAGGAATAGAAAAGTGTCTTTTACCATGTAAGGGCAGACTGGTGAAAGAAAAAGAGTGTGCAAGGTGACATTCCTATTTGATGGAGCTCTCTAGCAGCAGATAGAGACTAGTTCTCTCCAACACTGGTGTGTGACCAGTCAATTTCCTCATTCCCTGCTGCACGTGTGTTCAGTGCGGGATGTCATGGGATCTGCAGATCCCATGACATGGCTGTTTGGGAATCTCATAAGATTTCCAAAAACATGAACTTCTGCCTGATTAAAAGTTGTAATTGAGGATTTAGTACATTTGTTCCACAACATAATATTTGCAGGACTCCTTTTACATCAAAATTTTTCCAATACACATAATCCCAAATATTGGGATCTGATTTCATGTGATTCTATTTTCTCAATGCAGGTGTGCTTCTTGACATCAAAAGAGCATGTTACAGGCATATAGGATAGGTAATGTGTAATGTAGAATCTTAGCAACAGCTTTAATAGCTAAATACAAGTTTGGCTATGCAACAATCTTTTATGCTTTTTGTGGCCTCAAAGCTCTACAAGGTTTGTGTTAACTCTTTCCAGTAAAATAGCATAACTCATGTATCTGCAATGCATATATTGAGCTTTGCAAAAAAACTTATAGCCATTGGATTCCTTCTTATAATGTTAAAAACCCTTTCCACTGTTTTTAGGTGAAATCATTTCCCCCCTGATATAGCACTTTGGACTGTAGTAAGCTTTGAAAGGTATAGAATTTTAATTGTGGTCTGTTTTATGTATTAAATTCAATAGCGTTCAAACATTCTGATTTTATAAGTGGTGCTACTACCAGTGGTGTATCTAGGTTTTGTGCTGCCCTAGGCAGACAAAATTTGGGCACCCCCCTACCCACGCTGTACACGCACGACATGCCCCATAACTCTCAACACCCCATTACATGACCCCATCACATACCTCCATCAGCCCCGTTGCATGCCCCCATCCAGGGCCACCATCAGAAATTTCAGGGCACCTTACTGAAAACAATTCTGCACCTGCCCCTCCCCCTTGGATAGTTTATCCATTAATAGCCCACTGATAATTTGCTCATTAATATGCCACTGATAATTTGCTCATTAATAGCCACTGATAATTTCTCCATTAATAGCCCACTGATAATTTGTCCATTAATAGCCACTGATAATTTGTCCATTAATGCCCACTGATAATGTGTCCATTATAATGTGTCCATTAATAGCCCACTGATAATTTTCTCATTAATGTGCCACTGATAATTTTCTCATTAATAGCCACTGATAATTTGTCCATTAATAGCCCACTGATAATATGTCCATTAATAGCCCACTGATAATATGTCCATTAATAGCCCACTGATAATTTGTCCATTATTAGGCCACTGATAATTTGTCCATTAATAGCCCACTGATAATGTGTCCATTAATAGCCACTGATAATTTGTCCATTAATAGCCCACTGATAATATGTCCATTAATAGCCCACTGATAATTTGTCCATTATTAGCCCACCAATAATTTTTCCATTAATAGCCTACTGATAATGTGTCCATTAATAGCCACTGATAATTTGTCCATTAATGGCCACTGATAATTTGTCCATTAATGGCCACTGATAATTTGTCCATTAATAGCCCACTGATAATGTGTCCATTAATAGCCCACTGATAATTTGCTCATTAATGTGCCACTGATAATTTGCCCATTAATAGCCCACGGATAATTTGTCCGTTAATAGCCCACTGATAATATGTCCACTAATAGCCCACTGATAATTTGTCCAATAATAGCAAAGTGATAATAAGTCCATTATTAGCCCACTGATATTTTGTCCATTATAAGCCCACTGATAATTTGTCCATTATAAGCCCACTGATAATTTGTCCATTAATGACCACTGATAATTTGTCCATTATAAGCCCACTGATAATTTGTCCATTAATGACCACTGATAATTTGTCCATTAATAGCCCACTGATAATGTGTCCATTAATAGCCCACTGATAATTTGTCCTTTAATAGCCCACTGATAATATGTCCATTAATAGCCCAGTGATAATAAGTCCATTATAAGCCCACTGATAATTTGTCCATTAATGACCACTGATAATTTGTCCATTAAGAGCCAACTGATAATTTGCTCATTAATGTGCCACTGATTATTTGCTCATTAATAGCCACTGATAATTTGCCCATTAATAGTCCACTGATAATTTGCCCATTAATAGCCCACTGATAATTTGTCCATTAATAGCCCACTGATAATTTGTACATTAATAGCCCACTGATAAAATGTCCATTATTAGCCCACTGATAATTTGTCCATTATAATCCCACTGATAATTTGTCCAATAATAGCCAATCCCACCTCCTCCCCCTTCCCCAGTACTTACTTGGATGCTGCTCCTCCCCTCAGCAGTGTTTCTTCCTGCACGCACACTGCACATGACGTCATTTCTGGTGACTGTTACTAGAAGCTGGGTCTTCTGCCCCGTTTGCCTACATTTTCTTTTGTAACTTTTTTTTTTTTAAAGGCTGGGGCTGTATCACCCGTCCCCCCCCCCTGCCCCCATCACCCCCATTATATGCCTCCATCACCCCCATTACATGCCCCATAACCCCCATTACATGCCCCCATCACTCCCATTGCATGCCTCCATCACCCCCATTACATGCCCCATCACCTCCATTACATGCCCCATCACCCCCATTATATACCTCCATCACCCCATTACATGCCCCATCAACCCCAACTATTTGCCTCCATCACCCCCATTATTTGCCTCCATTCACCCTATTACATGCCCCATCACCCCCATTATACGCCTCCATTACCCATATTTCATGCCCTTCAAGGAAGCAAGGGTTAAACAAAATATGTCCCGCACTTTGAAAGTAAACCCAACTTGTATCTTAATAGATACACCAGGGTATACTAACTGCTGTGTCTCACATGCGAAACACAGCAGTTCCTGATTGTCAGTGTGCGCACAGCCAATCAGAGTGGGGGCTCCTCCTTTGCATGGGATCAGCATGGGGGGGGGCTAGTTAATGGTCCCCCCTGCTTCCTATGGAAGCATGGCAGCTGTCAGTCAGAGGATAAACTGGCGTGCATCAAAAGTACAGGCCAGTTCATCCTCACAACAGGAACAACTAACATTTCACTTGTGCTTCTATATTAGAAGCAGAAGTGAAAGAAATGTTAAGTGTCCCTTTAAGGTCAAAGTAGCAGAGTTAGAAACATTCTCCCCTTTAACTCCAAAAGATAATTTTTCCAACTCGGCTACTTTGGCCTAAACTTTAAATTCCCATCTCATTTCCCTTCAGTTCTATCGTTATTGAGCAGACCCTTAGAGATTTCCTTGTCTTAAACCCATACATTCTCAGGACAGGGACAGGTGTTTGCCTGGCTGAAGTCTCTTTATTGAGTAGACCCTTATAGATTTCCATTTCTTAAACCCATACATTGTCAGGAAAGGTGTCTGCCTGGCTGAAGTCTCTTTATTGAGTAGACCCTTATAGATTTCCATTTCTTAAACCCATACATTCTTAGGACAGGTGTCTGCCTGGCTGAAGTCTCTTTATTCAGTAGACCCTTATGGATTTCCATTTCTTAAACCCATATATTGTCAGGACAGGTGTCTGCCTGGCTGAAGTGAGTTTAGTTCATCAGAACATCAGAAACAGTTGATTTGTTTAGCAGACAAGAAACAATATAAAACCTTTTTATTTGTCCCATCATGAGGCAATAGAAGATTACAATTTGCAAATCTCTGTAGTGAGAACAATCCTTTGAGTCATTTGATATCCATAGGGTTTATGACTTTATCCCCAGCATGCATTCGATAAATAAATGTATAATAGACAGGGGTTGTCTGTGTGAAATCTCAATCTGGACTCGGCTTCAAAGAACTTCATATGCACTACAATGAATATCACATTACTAAACAGATGCTAACTAATTTCATAGTAAACATCAAAAGGAAAACTGCTGTTCCCCATAATTAAAATATAACTTTTAATATATTGTATCTAATATACTGTATCTATTCTATCACCTGCTACGATAATATGTGATAAAACCAAATCATTTTTTTTATTTATAAAAAGGGTAAAGAATTTCTTGTTAGAAAAATGTTTACTTATTTTGCAGAAATATGTGGGCCACACCTCGCTGTCAAATGTACTGCATGATGGATTCCTGAGACCTAGTGATTTTAAGGTATATTTATATCTAGTGACCATACAGAACACGAATAGGATACACTACATTTGCTATTAGGACCCTCTGTATGATATTACTATCAAATTGTTACAATTAAGGCACAACAGACAGTTTCCAGCCTCTACTATGTAATGAATGTGTGCACACCATCGCTATCTGTTTTGATACAGTTTTCTTAATACTTTGTGTTGTGGCCACTGGATCCCCAAACTCACTTTGGTGCAAGATGAAGATTACTGCTTCTGTAGTGCACAGGCTTTTTTCCAGTGTGATTTGATTCAGGCCTTCTGCATAAATAATTTTTAATATTTGACTCGAGCCCTCCCCAGAGATTACTCTGCATGTTTACCCCAGGTGCGGAAGCACTGATTTTATAGACAGTGAGGATATAAAGTGTTGTTTCATTTAGTCACTTCCTTTGCTCTTCAAATTGAATACATTGTGTGGACTGTGATAGACTTGCTCATGTACACAGTAGGATCTCTTAACAGTGCAACACATTGTCTGATGACATCACTAGAGAGACAGATAATTCCATTCATTTGAATGAAAATATTTTCATTGGTTCCTGCAGCAAGAAAAAAAAGAAAATTACTTTTAATCAGCTAGTATGGGCAGTTTCTTCAAATTGCTTTCATTTTCATCTACCTGTAAGTATTTTATATTTTAAGCAATTCAAAATATAAAACATGCATTTTAAAGTACTTTGAAAGCACGTTAATATGCATTAACATTTGGAAGATGCATTTTTGGCACTAGACAGTCCCTTTAACACATATTGTCAGGTGGTGATAGTAATATGATTTTTCAACATCTTTTCTTTGTAAATTCTTTTACTAAGCTCCAAAAGCTAATGAAAAAACCTGCTAATTAGATTCAACTATAGCTCCTGAGTTCAGAAATACCCAATGTTTAAAGGTTTTTTTGCTTTTTTTTGCATGTTTTAGGTTAATAAATACAAGTAGCATATAGCTGTTTCAAAACCATTTTTTAAAAAAAATTATTGTTAGTGACACTGTAACACCGATATGGGACATGAATCGCTGAATAACCCCACACATGTACACATTTTTTATAAAGTAGACATCCCAGGGCATTCAACTTGGGGTAATTTGACACTTTTCACACTGTCATTTTACCACCAATCTTTGACAAGTCTTAGCGTAGTAATTTTGTGTGTGTTTTATTTCCACACACTTTGAAACTTAGATATGAATTTAAAGGGGCTGTTCTATTTTATTGCCAAACAAAACCCCAATAAAATTTCAGCAACTTCTCCTGATTATAGCGGTAACCCACAAGTATAGGTTTGCTAGGTTTATGTGGCAGGTACAGGGCAAAAATTAGGATACGGTTATTGCAGCTATAAAACGTGTATTTATTATGAAATGCTTGTGACTACGTTTCCCTTCATGCACAGCCAGCCAAAAGCTACGGTAGCAGAATAGGAAATGTAGTCTATAGTAGGAAGCACCGATTTTTGCTATCCTGCGGCTGCATGGATCATATATCCAGCTGCTGCGGGCCCCTATCTACTGCTGGGGGCCAATGTAAAGCACTGGCCCCACTAGCAGTCTTTTAAAAAAAAAAAAAAATATCCCTAGAGGACCACAGACAGACATAACATGTCATTGGTCCTCTACGGAATAACTTCTTATTTTTATACAATTTATTATTATTATTTTTTATTTTTTTATTTATTTATTATTTACAGCCATGTCTTTGTTTGCGCGATCTCTGTATGCCAGCGTGCATACCGCGATCGGACCTGCATGACGGTCCTGGACCGTCATCGGTCACGAAGGGAGATTTCCCTATAACGGTCCAGGACTGTCATCAGTCGCGAAGGGGTTAAAAGCTTAAATACAGTTCCTAGAAATTATTGTTCACAACTGATAGCAGCGCTGACAGTCTTATGCTGTCGAATGCAGACTTTCACGTGGCTTTATCATCAATGACTGGTATTAGATGTCTGATAACTTAGTAGATAGATATAAGTTATAACCTATGTCACCTGTAATTTCCTACATAAGAAATAAATTAATAATGTGCACTGAGAATGAAAATCAGATGAAGACAAAAATTTGAACAGGAAGAACATTTGGCAAAGAGTATGACCTTTCTTTTGAAATAGTTTTGAAAGCAAGCCTCTTAGTTGAAGATAAAAATGTGTCAGTGAGAGAGAGGGAAGGTTTTGCCAATCAGTGTTCCTTCAGCACTGTATGTCATTTACTGTATTTTTGCCATTTATTGCATGTGATCAGTGTGATTAATTTTCACAGTGATATACCTCCCAACTGTCCCGATTTAGGAAGGACAGTCCCTATTTTGTACCCAAATCCCTCTGTCCCTCTTTCCTCCTCTATTGTCCCTCTTTCTGGGGGCTCAGAATTTTTGGTCTAAATTACTGTATTGCAGAGTTCCACAGCAATAAAACTCATAATAAAGTGAGTTGAAACTGCAGAAAGTGTGTTTTTATACCAATTTGTGTAAATACAATTTGTTCTAAATGAACAAATTAAATAGATAGAGACCAATTGGCCAGAAAGTTGCTGAAAATGTTCATTTAAAGCCCCACACACAGCGACACCTTTAGCCCCTCCCACAAAAATACAAATGTGCCTTTTTGGACATTTGAAATGTTGGGAGGTTTGCAGTGATTACATTGGTAAATGCAAAAGTCTGGGTCCGTGCTCGAACTTGACATCGAACTTGACCCCGAACCCGAATCCCATTGAAGTCAATAGGGGCACATACTTTTGGCCATTAAAATGCCTCTAAAAAAGTCCTGGAAAGGGCTAGAGGGCTGCAAAAGGAATTAAAATGTGGGTAGGAGTAGGACAAGTGCCCTGCAAACAAATATGGATAGGGAAATAACTTCAAAAAACATAAAATACATACAAATTAAAAATACTGTACTATTTAGCACCCAAAACTATTAGAATTTTTCAAAGTGCGCTGTAAGCACAGTATTTGACGGTTCTATTTGACTCTCGGATATGAAGTGCACCGCAAGACGCAAATGTACTATTTACCACCCAAAACTAATAGAATTTTTCAAAGTGCGCTGTAAGCACAGTATTTGACGGTTCTATTTGACTCTCAGATGTAATACATGCAATTGACCTATTCTTATGAATGGGGACTCTATTTCGGTTTATAGAATAGCAATAGCATTACATGTATTCCATAAACCGAAAGTCTATAAACCAAAAGGCATTTTGGTTTATAGACTTTCGTTTTATAGAATACATTTAATGCTATTGCTATTCTATAAAAAGAAAGTCTATAAACAGAATGTCTTTCGGTTTATAGACTTTCGGCTTATGGAATAGTTGTAATACTATTGGCTTTCTATAACCGAAATAGAGTCCCCATTCATAAGAAATTCTTATGAATGGGGACTCTAGTTCGGTTTATAGAAAGCCAATAGTATTACATGTATTCTATAAGCCGAAAGTCTATAAACCGAACGTCACCAGTGGATTGCATTGGGAGCCCATACATGTACAAGCAATGTCGTGAACCTTTTAAACCTATATCATTTGTAACATTTTATTTAATTTCATATCCTATAATTACTTCTCCAAATAATGCTTACATATGAACATTCACCTGTACATAATTGAATTATTTTATAACTGCATTTATATAATATTTACTATAGATCATGGGTGTCCACGTTTTTCTCTGAAGTAGGCCACACTATCGGAAATACATATGTGTATTGGGTGGCATTTTTTTTTTTTTAAGTTACTGTGTTGGTGAAGAATAGATTGGTATCTATAGAAAAATGTTTGGTTATTTACCAGTTAAACAAAAGCAATTTAAAATAAATTAACTGTATTCAAACAAAACTACCTGTTTAAAGTCAGTTGGCAGGCATCTTGCGATCAAACGAGCCACATGTTGGATGCCTCTTGTACATGTTATATTATTTCCTAATACTTTTTTCTTTTTATAGCCAAAGTTAGTTTTCAAATTTTAGACTCATTTTTGTACTCAATCCCTTACTGTCACATGTTGCCTTTGTGCTTGAGGATAAAAGCACCAAAAAGGTGATTATGTGTTCCTGGCCCCCATGGGTGTAGGAACCCCCACAAATCTGGGGGGGACAGCATTTTTGCTCGCCGGGTATAGCAGCAGTAAAAATAAAGCTTGTCACAGTGTATATTATATCACCAAGTTCCCACCAACATTACCAGGATCCTTGGTATACAACAGATACATTCACAGCACAACATCTACATCAGGCAGGTGCATTTTATCACTGTTACATGAAATATAGTCAGCGAGCTGTGTGTACACCATAAAACATACATCAGTATGAACCTACCACTTCTGCTGGAATGCCATTCCATGTATCCACTACCCTCTCAGTAAAGTAATACTTTCATTAGTCCCTGACCTTATCTTATATCTAGGTTAGCCTTATACCTATCCCATGCATGCTTAAACTCCTTCACTGTATTAACCTCTACCACTTCTACTGGAAGGCTATTCCAAGCATCCACTACCCTCTCAGTATAGTAATACTTTCATTGGTCCCTGGCCTTATCTTATATCTAGGATAGCCTTATACCTATCCCATGTATGCTTAAACTCCTTCACTGCATTAACCTCTACCACTTCTACTGGAAGACTATTCCATGCATCCACTACCCTCTCAGTAATGTAATCCTTTCATTAGTCCCTGACCTTATCTTATATCTAGGATAGCCTTATACCTATCCCATGCATGCTTAAACTCCTTCACTGTATTAACCTCTACCACTTCTACTGGAAGACTATTCCATGCATCCACTACCCTCTCAGCAAACAAACATTACATTTCTGACCAGAAAATAAACTGTAAAATATTAAATATTTCCAAAAGCTTAAGGTGGACCCCAAATATATGTATATAACTAGTAAAATTTATACCAGGGCTTGACAACCTTAACTAAGTTTTAGGAGCCAGGAAAAAAATCTAGGAGCCAGACAACAGCACATACACACAATCACATGCAGTCATATAGACACATATACTCATACATACAGCCTGTCACACATATACATACTGTCACATAGAAACACACTCATACATACATACATACATACATACAGTCTGCCAGGCACACACTCACACATACATACAATCTGTCAGACACACACACACTCATACATACAGTCGTTCACAGACACACTCATACATACATACATAGAGTCTGTCGCAGACACACACTCATACATACATGCAGTCTGTCAGACACACACACACACTCATACATACAGTCTGTAACATAGACACATACACTCAGAGTCAGTCACATAGACACACACACTCATACATGGTCTTTCACATACACTCATACACAGGGGCGTACCTAGAGCATTTGGCACCCGGGGCGGACCCCGAGTGTGGCACCCCCCCCCCCCCACAATAAAAATGCAAGAAAACACCCACAATTTTTTCAATGTTTGAAAATTGTACAATTATAGTTACCAGGAATAGTGTGCCAGTCAGATACCAGTAATATTGTGCCATTCAGATACCAGTAATATTGTGCCACTCAGAGCCCAGTAATAGTGTGCCACTCAGAGCCCAGTAAGTGTGCCAGTCAGATACCAGGAATATTGTAACAGTCAGAGCCCAGTAATATAGTGCCAGTCAGTGCCCAGGAATATTGTGCCAGTCAGTGCCCAGGAATATTGTGCCAGTCAGTGCCCAGTAATAGTGTGCCACTCAGAGCCCAGGAATAGTGTGCCAGTCAAATGCCCAGTAATATCGTGCCAGTCAGTGCCCATGAATATTATGCCAGTCAGATGCCAAGTAATTTTGTGCCAGTCAGTGCCCAGGAATATTGTGCCAGTCAGTGCCCAGTAATAGTGTGCCAGTCAGCGCCCAGTAATAGTGTGCCAGTCAGAGCCCAGTAATAGTGTGCCAGTCAGATACCAGGAATATTGTAACAGTCAGAGCCCAGTAATATAGTTCCAGCCAGAGCCCAGTAATATAGTGCCAGTCAGAGCCCAGTAATATAGTGCCAGCCAGAGCCCAGTAATATAGTGCCAGCCAGAGCCCAGTAATATTGTGCCACTCAGAGCCCAGTAATATAGTTCCAGCCAGAGCCCAGTAATATAGTGCCAGTCAGAGCCCAGTAATATAGTGCCAGCCAGAGCCCAGTAATATAGTGCCAGCCAGAGCCCAGTAATATTGTGCCAGCCAGAGCCCAGTAATATTGTGCCACTCAGAGCCCAGTAATATAGTGCCAGCCAGAGCCCAGTAATATAGTGCCAGTCAGAGCCCAGTAATATAATGCCAGCCAGAACCCAGTAATATAGTGCCAGCCAGAACCCAGTAATATAGTGCCAGTCAGAGCCCAGTAATATAGTGCCAGCCAGAGCCCAGTAATATAGTGCCAGCCAGAACCCAGTAATATAGTGCCAGTCAGAACCCAGTAATATAGTGCCAGCCAGAGCCCAGTAATATAGTGCCAGCCAGAGCCCAGTAATATAGTGCCAGCCAGAACCCAGTAATATAGTGCCAGTCAGAGCCCAGTAATATAGTGCCAGCCAGAACCCAGTAATATAGTGCCAGTCAGAACCCAGTAATATAGTGCCAGCCAGAGCCCAGTAATATAGTGCCAGCCAGAGCCCAGTAATATAGTGCCAGCCAGAACCCAGTAATATAGTGCCAGTCAGAGCCCAGTAATATAGTGCCAGCCAGAACCCAGTAATATAGTGCCAGCCAGAGCCCAGTAATATAGTGCCAGCCAGAGCCCAGTAATATAGTGCCAGTCAGAGCCCAGTAATATTGTGCCAGCCAGAACCCAGTAATATAGTGCCAGTCAGAACCCAGTAATATAGTGCCAGCCAGAGCCCAGTAATATAGTGCCAGTCAGAACCCAGTAATATAGTGCCAGCCAGAGCCCAGTAATATAGTGCCAGCCAGAACCCAGTAATATAGTGCCAGCCAGAACCCAGTAATATAGTGCCAGCCAGAGCCCAGTAATATAGTGCCAGCCAGAACCCAGTAATATAGTGCCAGCCAGAACCCAGTAATATAGTGCCAGCCAGAACCCAGTAATATAGTGCCAGCCAGAGCCCAGTAATATAGTGCCAGTCAGAACCCAGTAATATAGTGCCAGCCCCCCATCACTTACCAAATCGCTGCTTCTCCCGGATGGACGACTCCTCCGTGCAGTCTTCCCTCCTGCACGGAGGAGGGAAACACAGTCGCCGGATGTGACGTATCGTCACATCCGGTCGCTGTGATTTTTTTTTTTTCTTTTTTTCCCCCGGCGGCCGCATCCAGAGGATTCGGCCGCCCGAAAAAAAAAAAAAAAAAAAGGTAAGCAGTGCGGGGGGTGCCGGCAGCACCGGTGGCACCCCCCTAGTCAGTGGCACCCGGGGCGGGCCGCCCCCCCCGCCCCCCCCTCGGGACGCCACTGCTCATACATACAGTCTGTCACAGACACACACACTCATAGTCAGTCATATATACACACAAACTCATACAGTCAGTCACAGACACACAAACTCACACAGTCAGTCACACACACTCATACAGTCTGTCACACTCCCTCATACAGTCTGTCACACACACACACACTCATACATACATACATAGTCTGTCACATACACTCATACATACATACAGTCTATCACATATACTCATACATACACACAGTCTGTCACATACACTCATACATACACACATTCAAGTGAGCAGTTTTTTTTTATCTTAAAAAATACATTTTAAAAAAATGTAGATCAATAGCAGGGATCAAAGCTATATCTCATTGCAGGGAAGGTGGGCATTTCCGTTCCAGGTTTGTCTGTGCCTCTTACAATCATTACTTATTAATTACATTATTTTGCCCATTCATTTGTCAGTTTTATTTTGCCCACATTCATTTGCCAGTGTTTTTTTTGCCCAAATTCATTTGTCAGGGTTTTTTTTGCCCACATTCATTTGTCAGGGTTTTTTTTGCCCACATTCATTTGCCAGGGTTTTTTTTTGCCCACATTCATTTGCCAGGGTTTTTTTTTTTTTGCCCACATTCATTTACCAGGGTTTTTTTTTTTTGCCCACATTCATTTACCAGGGTTTTTTTTTTTTTGCCCACATTCATTTGCCAGGTTTTTTGTTGCCCACATTCATTTGCCAGGGTTTTTTTTTGCCCTCATTTTTTGATCATCTCATCATTAGTAGAAGTCATTGGCAGATTTAAGAGACGTGTTATTATGGCAGCTTCGGAAGTCATTGATTATTGCAGCTCTAAGAGACATTTTTTAAATGCCCCTAAGAGCTGCAATAATCAATCACGTTCCGAAGCTGCCATGATAAAAAGAAAAACGGTACATTATTGGCAGTGACACAGTCACTGTTCCTACCTCGTTCCTCCCAGTGTGGGGCTGTGTGACTTGTGGAGGACACGCACAAGCCGTGCGCATGATCACATGACGTCGTACGATGAAGTCATGTGATCAGGTGACCTCCGTGATCGCTGCAGAGCTGATTCTCCCGGGACAGTCCCAGGATCGAAAACGTTGCGGGATTGTCCCGGGTTGGCAAGTATGCTCAGGGCTGTCTTTAATAGTGATTGGACCCTGGGCAAGCATTTGCTTGGGCCCCCTGGACCCTGCCCCCTCCCCTGCATGCAATCCCGCCATCCATCGCGATGTTAACCCCCCCCCACACACACACACATATGCCATAATTGTTGTGCCATTCAGATGCCAGTAATATTGTGCCATTCAGAGCGCAGTATTATTGTGCCAGTCAGAGCCCAGTAATATTGTGCCATTCAGAGCCCAGTAATATTGTGCCAGTCAGATGCCTGTAATAGTGCCATTCAGAGCCCAGTAATATTGTGCCAGTCAGAGCCCAGGAATATTGTGCCAGTCAGAGCCCAGGAATATTGTGCCAGTCAGAGCCCAGGAATATTGTGCCAGTCAGATACCAAGAATATTGTGCCAGTCAGATACCAAAAATATTGTGCCAGTCAGAGCCCAGGAATATTGTGCCAGTCAGATGCCTGTAATATTGTGGGAGTCAGTTGCCTGTAATATTGTGCCAGTCAGAGCCCAGTAATATTGTGCCAGCCAGATGCCCAGTAATATTGTGCCAGCCAGATGCCCAGTAATATTGTGCCAGTCAGATGCCTGTAATATTGTGCCAGTCAGATGCCTGTAATATTGTGCCAGTCAGAGCCCAGTAATATTGTGCCAGCCAGATGCCCAGTAATATTGTGCCAGCCAGATGCCCAGTAATATAGTGCCAGCCAGAACCCAGTAATAAAGTGCCAGCCAGAGCCCAGTAATATAGTGCCAGTCAGAACCCAGTAATATAGTGCCAGCCAGAACCCAGTAATATAGTGCCAGACAGAACCCAGTAATATAGTGCCAGTCAGAACCCAGTAATATAGTGCCAGCCAGAGCCCAGTAATATAGTGCCAGTCAGAACCCAGTAATATAGTGCCAGCCAGAACCAAGTAATATAGTGCCAGCCAGAACCCAGTAATATAGTGCCAGTCAGAACCCAGTAATATAGTGCCAGCCAGAACCCAGTAATATAGTGCCAGCCAGAGCCCAGTAATATTGTGCCAGTCAGAACCCAGTAATATAGTGCCAGCCAGAGCCCAGTAATATAGTGCCAGTCAGAACCCAGTAATATAGTGCCAGCCAGAACCCAGTAATATAGTGCCAGCCAGAACCCAGTAATATAGTGCCAGTCAGAACCCAGTAATATAGTGCCAGCCAGAACCCAGTAATATAGTGCCAGCCAGAGCCCAGTAATATAGTGCCAGCCAGAACCCAGTAATATAGTGCCAGTCAGAACCCAGTAATATAGTGCCAGCCAGAACCCAGTAATATAGTGCCAGCCAGAGCCCAGTAATATAGTGCCAGCCAGAACCCAGTAATATAGTGCCAGCCAGAACCCAGTAATATAGTGCCAGCCAGAGCCCAGTAATATAGTGCCAGCCAGAACCCAGTAATATAGTGCCAGCCAGAACCCAGTAATATAGTGCCAGTTAAACCTCCTCCCCCCCCCTTTCCCTAGTACTTACATGAATCTGCTCCGTGTCCCCCGCCGGATGTCTCCTCCGTGCAGTCTTCCCTCTTGCACGGAGGAGGGAAACAGTTACCGGATGTGACGCGACGTCACATCCGGCGTCAGTTTTTTTTTTTCTTTTTTTTTTTTTCCGGCCGTCGCATCCATCGGATGCGGCTTGCCGGAAAAAAGCGTTCACAAGCGCAATGCGCTGTGAACGCGGCAAGCAGGGGCTGGGGGCCCCGTTTGCTGGGGGGGATTTCACCCTACCTGTCCCCCCCACATTATTTCCTGGGGGGGATCCGTCCCCCCCATCCCCCCCGCTTCCTACGCCCATGCTGGCCCCAATCCCAGAGTGATTACAAGTCAAGTGCATAGAGGCAGAGACCCAATCAGGGTTTGACCCAAACTGTGAGTCCCAGGCAAAAAATTGTGATATCTTGTGCCCAAACTCGTGAGCCCAGAAGTTAGAAAGGTAACCAACGCTCACTTTGAGCATTGGTTACATGTACTTTGGCAGAGTGAGACTGCTCAAAGTGGCCTCATATGACAGTGGGATCTGCAGCACAGCTCATTGCGAGAATGCTCCGATGAGCTTTTAAACATAGGATACTACAAGCATTTCAACCCTGTATTTTAGGCTGGGAAGGGGTTAAGCTAATTTGATATATTGCAGAGCCAAGTAAGTAGAAAAATAAAATAAAGTAATTGCTGAAAACAATGTCTAAAACATAACTTCTAATCTGTAATAATTGGGTAATGCTAACTAAATATAGAGCTTTTTGTTGTACATGTTATATTATTATAAAGGGGAAGTGTCAATAACATTACATTTTTTTTATTGAACTTAATACGTAAGTCTAAAAATGTTATTAACTCTTGTTTCAGTACAGTACTGGGCCAGTTTTAATTAAAACATTGTTGTTGGATTGTCTATAGATGGCAGAAGACACCACAACATAGACTATAAACAAAGACTAACAGCAAACCATAGCCTAAAGCATGTGTACAGAGAAATGCCAAATGTCTGTCTCGGAAAGTATATTTATGGATCTGACTTAGACGATTTGTCTGTTTACCCACTAGCCTAAATTGGTAATTATTGGCATTCACAGTATCACCCATAATGCAAAAATCTAATGTTGCAATCTCCACACATGACACCAGGGGAGGAATACATCACTCATTGTGCCAGGATTAATTGGGCATGAATACTAACAACAGGCACAGTTCCTGAAGATACTTTAATAATGTAACACATTATGCTGTGTCACTTGAAAAATTGATCCGATCTTGGATGTTAAAAAGCAGACACAATGCAGCCATTTCAGCAGTTCTATGGGAGAGATAATGCGCTCTATTTATACACTGTGTACAAGTGACAAAACTATTCAGTGCCTGCTGTCGTGTGCTGCTATGGTATTTCTGAAGCAGTGACAGGGTTAAGTTTGATGGTTTAAATCATTTTCACCCAAGAATTGAGGTAGTGTATGTGTACTTAGGGAAACATGAAGAAATGGCTGTTTTATCTTTCAAAATGCAGGCGTATTTATAATCTGCATGTACTGATTCAGGTAGAGCTGCTTATAGCTAACTAGCTATTCATTGGGATAAAATATAAACACTGCAGTGATTTTCTAGCGAGCTGAAGAGATGAAAGACATTAAATGCTCTCTGTTTTGTACAATGAACATCGTTATATAAGTTGATTTTCAAACGACCGCAGTAAAACTAAAACAGTAACGACTAAGCTTGGCATGCTTGCTATGTCCCATGATGCTCAGTCAGACATAAGGGTGTTTGAGCATGATGAGATTTGCAATTCCCTAACAAATGCCAAGGTTAGCCATCAGTGAACTAAAAGAGTTGGGCATTGCATGGCAAAATATAATGATCATGCTACTATGATGGCAAAGCATGTTCATTCTTAAGGCCTTAAAGCTTTCTTTGTCCAATAACCAATGCTTACTGTAGGATCATTTCCCCAGACAGAATATGTTACCCTCAGATGCAGCATGGCTTGGACTTGCTCAAACTAGTCATTGGACTAGGCAAATGCAAGAAGGCCAGCCATGCCAATATACCAAAAAACCTGGACATGATGTCATACATATAATGTGTGATCACAGGATGGAGAACCGCACTGCCTCACTTCTTGCATAAAATGAACGGGTCTATGACAGTTCAGCGTGGCTGTTTGACCGCTGACAGTTTGCGCGACAGTTTGAGCTCTGAATTTTTAGAGTTGTAACTCAACAGTTTCACCGCGACAATGTAAGCATTGACAGTTCCACGCTGAACTGTCAGCGCTTACAATCAGAGTAACCCCCCTAATAAATTACACCCCCTCCAAAAGTTACCCCTCCCCGAACCCTAATACTATCCCTGCAAACCCTAATCCCAGCACTAACCGCATAAGCCGTAATACTAACACTACCCCCTAATACTAACACTAACTCTTAAACCCTAATACTAACCCCTAATTCCTAAACCGTGCAAGAGTTTGCAGTGAAGCGACTGCAATGAAGCAGCCGCAAAGAAGTGTCCCATCCCCAAAATTAACTGTTACTGTTGATCATTTAAAAATTTGTTTACCTTTTTCTTTGTAATTGTGCACAACATTTCTAACATAACTCTATTTCATGTGATTTTACTTTTTTCAAAGCGTATACCCTCAATTCTCTGGGACACTGGAGAATGAGTATTTCCGCCCATGCACAGTACGCTAGCATGCAGTTAGCGGCGTATTGCCGCCGGGGCATTTTAGGAGGTATGCACAGGCGGATTTTTGCATCTATTCCATTCTTTATGAAAATTGAATGCTTGGAACATTCAGGTGATCTGTGGAAATCCCAAGGTTTGATTGACTGTTAGCATAAAAAAAAAAACAGTAACTAAATCTGAGGCATATTTTAGGTAAGTCCAAAGTGGTTGGTAGTCCTATCATTAAATGCAATATCTAAATTGGTTTGGTCCGCTAGAATTGTTTTTTAAAACTGACTTGTGTAAAAATATTTTTAAGCGACAAGTCCTTCTTTAATTTATACTACCAACACAACAACAACAAATATATTTACACAGCGCTTACAGCGTGATTACACCTGTTTAATAAGCACCATATTGTATATGCATATTGTATGATCCTCTGACAAACTTTTATCACCAACATTTTTCTTTCTCTATCTTCACAACAAAGTAGTATGGGTTTCCTCCCACAATTTATCATATACTTAGCTGTAAAGTCACTCCTGTTGGCTTTGTTTGCCCTTAGGCTGCAATTTACATGAAATGTTTTAAGACTGTAGCTTCATTTAATGGTAACATCTGCTAAGTTTTCCAAGGCATTCATGTAGACTGCTGGTAGATGACAATTATTTTTCTCTGACCTATTTTAGAGAACAATTAGTTGAATGGCAGCAGCACTGCAGTTGCTGCATAACTTTACTTGGTTTGGCACAATCAAATTCCACCTAGCATAATACTATACTATTTGAATGCACTTCACGTCTTAAATCGTCATTTGGTTTTTCGCATTTATTTTCTGTGCATTTTGTTGTGTCAACAAAGTTTTCCCTATTATAACCCTCAACAAATATGAATATTATTCAAGGCAAACACAGGACAAGCCTGACAATGCTTTCCTCCAGTTTATTAGTGGTAATATCCGCTCAATGCAAACTAAGTCACAGAAGCCAGGTGTGCTGCCACATACAAAAACAGCTGAAATATACAATATTCAACAGAATAGACAGAAATGCTTAATCATTACAGAAGATAATGTTCTCCTCAACTGGCCCATTTTCAAAAGAAATCTATCATTAGTTATTTTTATTGAAAATGTAAACGAGGAACCAAATAAAGTAACACTTATGGGTCTACTCAACAACGGAAGAATTGAAGATTATTGAAACGGGAATTTCAAACTTTAGACCAGAGTAATCGAGGTCTAAAAATTCCTCAATGCAGCTGAATGGGAGTTTTCATCAAAAGTTTGGGCTCACTCAGAAAATTCTTTGTTTTCCATGAAAAAAGACATAAAATGAGTTGCAAAATGTACAGGAAATACAGTCAAGATGTTGACCAGGTAAGAAATAATAATAATAATAATAATAATTTTAATTCTAAAGAAGGACAGTTTTATTCGATCTTTGATCAGCACAACAGTTTTCAGCTGTGTAATATATATGTATATAGATATATATTATACACACACCATTACAAATCAGTCATTTCCAGGTACAATAGTCATTTATAACATAAACAAAAAGAGTACTGGAGGACCTCTTCGGTCAAAGAGCCAGATAAAGGTCTTACCTCCTGCTTTGCTTGTAATAGTTTAAAGAAGTGGAGCCTCCCTTGACGCCAGGCTATCCAGCCTGTGTAACAGGAATTCAAACAAGAGAAGCAATCGGATTGCAGAAGGAGCTCACAATCAGCATGTGTGCAAAAATTAAGCCATTTTAATAGAAGGTAAAAAAGGCTGGTACAAAAGGTAAGAACAAAATACACAGTGAAATAGACATAGGTTCGTCCTGTGTGGCAAAGTGTTAGTGACACATGGCGGATCTAGTCCATCCTGATGCAAAACGAGCACTGAAAGCGTTTTTTTTTTCCGTCTTTCAGGGCGCTTACTGTATTTCTCCATGTGGAGGCATCGTGCAATACAAAACAAACCTGTCGGCAATTTTAAACCTTTAAAACGGGTGGTGCACCCGGCAAAGTAAAAGAGCATAGGAAGCGATTAACATTGCTTCCTATTGCTCTCCGAGTGTTGCTGACATGCCTCGCAGGTCAATGCTGGCGGTGCCCTTATAAGGGCAGATGTTTCAGAAGCAGCTAGTAGCCGCTTCCTCCCCCTGGAGGCGTAACTTGATCAAAAAGATATTGGTTACTTGATCAAAAAGATATTGGTTTGTACTAAAAGGGGTAGTGACTCATGGGAAGATATTAATCTGCCTTTCTACACGTCCATGTTAAGACCCCACCTTGAATATGCAGTTCAATTCTGGGCACTTTTTATAAAAAAAAAGGCATTAGGAAACTAGAGAAAGTGCAGAGGAGGGTTACAAAATTAATAAGGGGAATGGAAAGTTTGCGTTATGAAGAAAGGCTGGAAATGTAAAATTTGTACATCCTAGAGAAATGGCATGTTAATGAGTATATGATATTGGTATGTAAATATATATAGGGCCAATATAAAGGGCTCGCTAAAGACCTGCTCATTAATGGAAGAATTTTTTCCCATTGAAGGGAGAATTCAAAATTGCTGTAATAAGAGTTTTTTGCCTTCTTCTGGATTAGCAGCGGTAAACAAGGATTCGGAAAAGGGCTGTACTTGAAGTATGCAAGTCTTTTTGCAACATAAACTACTATGTAACTACATGTAACATCACAGACTTGTGTAAGAAGCTTTATATATTTCTGCTCATCGCTTCTAGACAACCGGACAAAGGTATGCAAAATAGTGATGGGCAATGTGTTTGTACAAGGACACCAGTGTCAAGGTCAGTGAAGGACCAGAAGTTAATGCAGCTTCATCCTTAGGCCACCGACTCTTTGTGGTTTTAACTCAAGGTCCCATCGTATTCTGTATCAGTCATTGAAGTAGCTTCTGAACTACAGCAAACCATAATAGAAATGATGACAAAATGAATATATCATGAACTGATAAAATTGTCTTTGTACAAGTATGAATTGCTAATTGTTCTAATCCATGTCCATGCTATATAATTTTGCTACAGCATATTTCATTAACAATTCATGACATGTTGCTAGTTCGTTTTGCAGAGAAAATGCCCTAAGGATGCTATTTTTCACTTGTTATATCAATTAACTTATCATATAATTGTCAAAAAGAGACAGTTCTTTTGGTCTAGTGATTATTATTCCACATTTAGTGTGGTCTCCTGATACATTTTCATTTTTTCTGAATAGATCCTATGTAACAATTAACTAGCTAGAAGGGCTGATGTTGGCTGAATAACCCTTTTATTTCATCCGGGTTTAAAATAATAATAAAAAAAAAACTCTCCCACAGTTACGAGCTCATAGTGCACATTTGTATGTGCCTATGTTTTTGTAAGTGTCATTTTGTACTTTATCTGTGTTTTATTTGGATACTGCACCATTGGTTTTTAACCTTTTATAGATTCATTAAAAGAAGATTTTTTCATGAATGTGAGGACCATCAGTGTTATCTGTTTATGGGCTTTTTAAGAAGATTCGTTTGTGAGTGTATATATACTCCACTATACACCTCCTGTTACACCATACAGTGCTATACTATGATCTGTTGCTTTTTCTCTTCCATGTTTTTGCGCTCCCTTATCTTTTGTGTTGCTGTTTTGATTTTTGGCTGTGAGAGTTTCGCAGACACCTCACTTAAATCACTTGTATGTTCACCTTCAGATTTTCCATTTAGAGTTGCTCATCCCCTATTTTTTCCTTTTGCAATGAGGTAAAGCAGCAGGGGGAGGGCACATGGAATGATGTACATTTTTTTCACCTTTAAAGAAATAGATAACTAAATGGCAATGCTTGTGACTGGCTGTCTAGGAGAGTGTCTCTATCTCCGTTTGTCTATGGTAATGTCTCTATCTCTGTCTGTCTTTGGTAGTGTCTCTATCTCTGTCTGTCTATGGTAGTGTTTCTGTCTGTATATGGTAGTTTCTCTGTCTGTCTGTAAGTGGCTGTCTCTGTCTGTCAGTGGCTGCCTCTTTCTGACTATGTAAGTGCCTGTCTCTGTATATTTGAGTGTAACGGTCTATGTGTGTATGTGCGTATATGACTATCTGTGTGTATATGTATGTTTGCGTGTAGGTGCTGTTTTCTGGCTCCTAGATTTTTTTGCTGGCTCCTAAAACTAAATTACATTTTTCAAGCCCTGCTCTAGACCTCTGAAGGTGCTGTGGTATCTGGTACCAAGACGTTAACAGCAGTTGGTTAGTCTGGACTCAATATCCAGGTGTCTTCTGGCTCTGATCCTGCCTTGTCTCTTGACTTGGTCCCAGGATATAAGCAGGAATTCTTAAAAAGTCTGTATTATACTTAACTAATCAGGTGACCTTAAAGTCCTGTAAGTTGTGAGATGAGGCCTTCATGGATTGGACTTGTTTGTCCAGCACCTCCCACAGATGCTTGATTGGATTGGGATCTAGGGCATTTGGAGGCCAAGTCAATACCTTGAACACGTTGTTGTGTTCCTCAAACCATTTTTTAACTATATTTCAGGTCAGGCTGAGTAAAAACCCCACCAATTTATAACATACATAATAATTATGTGACTATAGGATACTACTGACTTCTACTTTCTTTTACAATTGAATTGTCTCTGTAAAATGATTTTAATGTTCTATCCACAACGTATCTTTTTTTGATACCTCAATAAACATGATTACAAATTTAAAAAAAAACACCAAAGGCTATTTCATTAACTGTAATCTACATGACAAAAAGGCTCTGTAATGGATGTTTTTCATAGTTAGTATTTGAGGCCACTTCAGGTTTCAAATACTACAATATTATTCTGCTGACTTTATTGAAGGCAATTATACATGCTATAACAGGCTTGATAGTGGAATGTTGAAATGGATAACATCAAAACAATAAAGGATCTAAGTTATGCCTTGGCAGAAAACCATAAATGTGCATGTTTACATAGTGTAAAATACGTGAAGAGACAAGTACTTGGTTAATTCATAGCTATAGCAATGCAAATTCCAAACTATAAAATAAGGATATTACAAAATTACCAGTAGTGGAGTAATCAATAATCCAATGTAATTTTGGCACACATAATCCAATATTGCAATTACTGAAAAGATTATTAGAACATTATATTACACATGATAGGAACTGATTACACAGTCATTCAAATGGACTATTAGGCCATAGGCCTATGTTTAATGCTATAATAAAGAAAGCAATCAACATTTTATCAATGTCCCCATTTTGTATCATTATCCGCAATCAGCAGAATGTGCATTTATCTGTATACAGACCTTTTGCATATAGAGAACAGGCAAGGAAGATAGTGTTAATACATTAACACCCTTTCTTCTATGCTCTTCGGATTGCCCGGCAGGTATATAAAAACATTTTTTTAGTTCAATGTTAAGTCTATGGATGCAGTGGCCTGGCTTGTATTTGTGTAGGTGGTAACCCTATTTGGTGTTGGGGTTGTAAATGATGACAACAGGATTAATTCAGCTAGAGCATCATTAATGTGCATTTCCATCCAAGTATGTAGTTGCACAGTTAGGTCCGTGAGGCATCAAATTTAATTTTGGTCCTCACATACATTCATACCTGGCAGACTGTAAAATATATTCGGAGCGAAGGGTTGCCACACAGTTGGATTTGTTTTGACTAGATGGTAACAATTTGGCTTGTGGCCTATGTTAAGTTTAGGGAAGCCATATTATGGCCGGCATTTTTTAAAATTAAAAACGACGACCCTAACAGGGAGTTGTAATAGATTTACATTTTTGTATTTAAATATATTTTTAGCTACTATTTGTGACAAATGTAATTATATGAATGTGAAAATTAACATTAACAGCACAAAAAAAACCATTTCTGAATAATCACTTCACATTACATATACCAGTGAAGATACCTCAAGAATAAACCATACATGCCATTCAAGAAATGACACATGATGAAGCTAACAATGAGAGGCTAACTGTAAAAATTAAACTGAAGTCTATTCATGAAATAGTGAATGATAGTAAACTGACAAGAGAAAAACACAGAAATTTATAAATCATTTTGAAAAATTGGCCTCAAACCAGCCTGCCGGTAAAATACCATCTGAGTGGCAACCCATTTTGTCACTTGTTTTTAAATTAAACAGGTAATTTTCAGTTCAGCCCTGCTTGGATGGTCATTTGTGTTCTGATACAGAGACATTATCCAGTGCTTCCTGTTGAGACCTTGCTTTGCTTTTCATTGATTCTGACTTCTGGCTTCCTTACCCGGCTTGTACCTGCGCTGACCTGTTTTCTCTTGTGCTCCGACTTCACCTTCCATTCTGACCATTCCTCTGTCTTCTCTACCTGGAGTTGGATTATGTGAGGTTCTGGACAGATCATGAGTAAAATCCACAGCTACGTGAATCCTTGACATCAACCCCTGGTTGGAGGGTGGAGGGTGAATAACTCCGTCTGGGTTCTTAGAGGTTATTTAAATATATTTTTAGCTACTATTTGTGACAAATGTAATTATATGAATGTGAAAATTAACATTAACAGCACAAAAAAAACCATTTCTGAATAATCACTTCACATTACATATACCAGTGAAGATACCTCAAGAATAAACCATACATGCCATTCAAGAAATGACACATGATGAAGCTAACAATGAGAGGCTAACTGTAAAAATTAAACTGAAGTCTATTCATGAAATAGTGAATGATAGTAAACTGACAAGAGAAAAACACAGAAATTTATAAATCATTTTGAAAAATTGGCCTCAAACCAGCCTGCCGGTAAAATACCATCTGAGTGGCAACCCATTTTGTCACTTGTTTTAAATTAAACAGGTAATTTTCAGTTCAGCCCTGCTTGGATGGTCATTTGTGTTCTGATACAGAGACATTATCCAGTGCTTCCTGTTGAGACCTTGCTTTGCTTTTCATTGATTCTGACTTCTGGCTTCCTTACCCGGCTTGTACCTGCGCTGACCTGTTTTCTCTTGTGCTCCGACTTCACCTTCCATTCTGACCATTCCTCTGTCTTCTCTACCTGGAGTTGGATTATGTGAGGTTCTGGACAGATCATGAGTAAAATCCACAGCTACGTGAATCCTTGACATCAACCCCTGGTTGGAGGGTGGAGGGTGAATAACTCCGTCTGGGTTCTTAGAGGTTTTCCTGATACCTTTGTGGTTCAATCTTTGCTCCAGGGTTCCAATGCTGAGCGCTGAGCATAACACTATGTTGTATGGGCTGTCACGGTGTACTTTCATGAACACTTAGCCCATCTAAGTGCACAAAATCCATGAAAAATATGCATCTGTGGGAACCATTTGTCACCCCATTTACATCCTTTACAATCTGCATTTTTGTTTGGCTCTGAGTAAGGCGAACAAATGAGAAATGTTATGAGCGATTCATCCAATCACAAAAACATGCGAGAGAATGAAAACGAGAAGGTACAGACATCATTATTGTAATATCAGCATTTTCTTTTATGCTGCACCTCAAATTAGCTGTATAATCTACTTATACATGTTAAGCTCGGACAGAAAATACATAATTGGATGCATTTTAATTTTCTTACTTCTCAAAAGAATATTGTTCATAGAAACATATTATTGTTATTATGTTGGTGCTAGCAGTAATATATGTAACATTTTGCAATGCTTATTGTAGGCCCTGATGACTAAGTTTTTAAAAGGAATTTAGAATAATTGCTGAAAAGCTTGCAATCAACTACAATAATATTGAACTTATTATTATTATCAAATCAGATTATGAAATGTCATTTACTGAGTAAATACTAATAAATTAAATAGAGAAGTAGAATCATAACAAGCTTCTTGATACGCAGAATCATGTTTATATTTTAATTTAGATCATTGAATCCTGTCCATAATAATGAAATTCTTGTTCAAAGGCAATATCAGTTATTCTATAAAGTTAACTTTAACAGTGATGGTCTAAGTAATTATTTATTGTTGCAGAAGTGTTTATTACCGAATGCATTCCATTTTGTTTGATATTTGAATTTTGGTAATTTTGATATTCTATGGGATTTTATTCATGAAGAAGGAAACTGCATGGAATTGACAAGGGAATTGCAAAATGGAGGCCAAGAAAGCAGAGGTTGAAGTATAGCTGAATTGGAAAAATGTTCCAACTCGGCTACTTTGACTAAGTTTACAATTTCCTTGACAATTCCCTGCAATTTCCTCTTTCATGAATAAGAACCGTATATATCAGGCCCTATTGCAATTATTTACCTCAGAGCAGAGGAGAATGCAGACCATTTTATTGGAGGGGATATAAATTGGCAACATGTTACAGCTTCACTAGCTTCCCCTCTATCCTCCAAATAGGAGAAGTCCCTCCTCTTGACGGGCTAAACTTTTGGTCTTGGGAAGGGGGGATGTTAATGTTGGTCTTGTGGGCTCAGTGAAAGAAGCCACATACACCAGAAATGCACATAAATGAAGCGTAGCCTCAACCACCCCATTATATCCTATGGAAGCTTTCGCGCACAGAGAGAATAAACGTAAAAATAAACCGAACCTTCCAGAGGAAATAGCAACCTTACTGCTTGAGGAATCTGTGTAGAAATACTGAGCCCATAAAGAGACAGAGCCAACATTTTTTTTTTTAAATGGCTAGCCAAGAGTCAGGGTAGGGAGGGGACAAGGACACTGTTAGCAGCAGTGGGGAAGGTTTTTGTGGCAGAGGAGAACATGATATTAGTGAGAAGCCTTTGCCAACTGGATAATAGGAGCAGCAGTCAAAAAGACAAGCACGATGAAGAAAAATGACATCTGGCAGGAGGTTGTGGAGGCAGTGGACAAAGTTGGTGGGAATATATGGTCTGTAGATGTGGTGAAGAAATGGTAAGTGCCTTTAAAATACTTATAAACTATAAGCCTCATGTAAAATTGCACCAACACAGCTCATACACTTGTAGTTCCTGTACACATGTAGTAGCTGTGTCAAGGATAGCTAGGACTGTACAGATCAGAGATCGGGAAAGTTGCATGTGGCACATGTTAAGATGGCTGCCACACTTGGAGAAGCTGTAAGTGCATTTGTAGAGAACTGCAGCTGTAGAGAGAAGACCCTGAAATACCTGGTCGCAAGTGTTGAACATCCATTGATATGTTATGTATGTCATTTAATATATATTATGTGTGCCAAATTGTGTAATGATGACTGTATCAGACATCATATTAGGGCATATATGTAGTCATTTCCATGTGAAAAAAACAATAACTTTCAAATGCTTTGTTCTGTTCTTCTGAGGCTTTTAACATTGAATTATCCAGTTAAATCCAAAAATGTGTATGTTTCCTGAAATTCTGAATGCTCCAGAGCAATAATACTCCCAAGAAAGTCAGTTTAAACTGCAGTAAATTTGTATATTTATAATAATTTGGGCAAATTAAACATTTAATTTGTTGTTCTAAATGACTTATCAAATGACACAAAAAGATACCAATTGGCCATAAAATCACTGAACATTTTTCCATTAAAAACCTACCCATAGCCATACCTTTAGCCACTCCCACAACTGTCCCTCTTTGGACATTTGAAATGTTCTGCAGGGTGTATAAATTACTACTATCTATAGACTGTGCTTTATCTGGGCACCAGCAGCATTGTGTTTAAATTTAAAGAAATTAGTTCCAGACACCCAATATCTGTACCCGGTAGACTGGATCCCAGATTATTCCAGCTCAGCCTGATGTTTGAAAATTCACTTATAGTTCACCTTTTCTGAATGCAGTAATATAAGGCAATGCTGCATTATGAATAAGTGTAGACTTTTTTATGTGTTGCCAGTATTTTACTGAGCAATGGTTGATAAAATGCTTATGCACGTTTTTATGCTTTAGCTACATTTTGTCTTCAGAAATCAAGTTAATCCATTCCAGGCAGCAAGGTGAAAGAGAACACAATTTCAAATGATTAAAGGGAAACAGCCAGAAATATACTAAAGGGCTTTTTCTCTCTAATGTGAGGTGATAGAACTGGAAAAGCTTCAGCTAACATTTAAAAGCAGCAAGGTCAGAGCGAAGGTCTAAAATCTAGCTCTGTGGCTATTCGATAATGCGTCTCTATATTGTCTCAAACAAAGGATAACTGAATTGTGCAAAAATTGCTAGGAAATGTCTGGAAGATTAGGAGCATTAACTGTTTGAAGAATAGGCTTGTTAAATACGTGCAAGGAGGTGAACTGAGATACAGAAGTAAAAAGAGCAGAGATACAGTATTTATAGCTTGTTTGATCTGTCTAGCAGAAACGTGATACAGGACACAGAAGGACTTTTTATTTGTTTTCTTTCTATGTTGCTTGTCCTTACATCCTTTTTCCAGCCTGATTTTATTCTCACCTTCACATTTTAGAAGTGATTAATCACAGCAATATATCCAATATATTGTATATTTCACAGCACTTACTCAGGATATTGCTGTTTGCTTTATATTGCTCTGATATAAAAAAAACAAAAAACGACTGTGTATGATTGTGTTCTGAAGTTTTAGATTGTGAAAGACAATTACTTATGTATGTACATGCAGTGGGGGATCTAGGACACGCATGGCCTTGTGCAGGAATGCATGAGTCTTTCCTACTGTATTGTTATAGAAAACATTATTCCTCAGCTAGTTTCCTCATGCCCTCCAAAAGTATTTTTTAAAAGGAGAATGCCATGACAGATATAGTTAGTGATATTAGATTAGTAGTCATTATCATATGTAGAAATAAATCATAAAAAATATACAGTGCTAGAAATAAACAACTGTACAAAGATTTAGGTCTTGAGAAACCTGATCCATATATTTGAATATATCTCCTCTACTCTTGCATAGGATAGCAATATTTAACAAGCAACCTGCTGAGTTAGCAGTAGAGTTTTATGAGCTTCAGCCATCTTGTTTTACAGTTTAGTAACTAAACCTGGCCAGACCAACATTTCAGTCCAATTCATGGAAAATCATTCATGATAAAAAAGTAGCAGATAACAAAACTGTTTTTAAAAGAATGCATTCCTTGCTTTAATTTTCTTCCTCTGCTGTCCTTTACTCCATTTCTCCTGCTCACCTTTTATTATTGCCCCACATCCCTTACCATTGCATTCACAGAACCTGACTGAACTCGCATAACTTGCCATAGCACCACCTTGTAGCACTCACATTGCACCCACATGACTTGCCACAGAATTCACCTTTTACCCACCTTGCCAGAGCACCCACCTTGCCAGAGCACCAAGATTTTACCTACTGGTTTTGCCAGAGCACCTAGATGGCACCCACAGGACTCAATTGCATATACTGGACTTGCCCCAGCACCCAGATTTCGTACATATCATGCACCAGCACTCAGATTTCGCACACGTTTTCAGCGAAAACGACTGTAAAAACATAAGTGTCATTAATGGGCTTAAATTATTTGAGCACAGTTGAAAAATAGGTAATGGTAAATTATAAAAAGAATAGGAAGAGAGAAGGGAAAATACGTTACTGTCACTTTTTCTTTCAGCCTCTTTGCCATTAATCAGTTTTTTTTTGGTTTCTCCCCAAATCATTTATCAAGCAAGAAAACTAAATCTAGTCAAATTATTTATATCAGAAAGATCAAGAGCTTATTTTTTGTTGTGCCCTGTGCAGTTGCACACCCCCCAAAGTCCTGGCCTGACTAGGACCATGCAATAGTCAGGTTAGTATAGACATCTACAAACAAGAAAGAAAAGAAAAATTAACTAATAAAACCCCTACAAATGGAAAGTATAAGACAAGAATATGTGACAGCATATAACAGCACTGTCATAAGGCTCTAGAGATGTGGGTCTCTGTTGTTTTGGATAACCAAATCACTGATTCATTCACTTATCATTAAAAGTCATTTATTATTGTTGGAACTATACTTCTCTTCCAGTTGAGTGCAAGAATGTGGAACTTTATTTATATATATATATAAAACTGGCTTGATGTAGATGTATGTTTTAAGGAACCAAACTATATCTCTTAGAATAGAGCACAATATACTTTATTGATAGTAAATATGTGATAATAATACAGACTTAGTTTTGTATAGTAGCATGGTATAAATAAAACTGAATATTTTGTTTATGATCATTTGAAGCTTTGATCAACATAGCTAGAAGTGTCAGTTGAGAGATTTCCAATAACCATCAAATACATTTCAGTCTGTTGCATTTGTTAAGCAAGCTAGAACAAAGAAAATCAATAAAAGCCATTTTGTATGGGGTGCCCTGTATGTGTATACACTGTTTGATTATATGTTATGTGTATAACAATATACCAGTTTTTGTGTTTACAACCAACTAGCAAAATATAGTGTGTAAAACGATGTTCAACCTTATGACACACTTTCTCCAGCAGTCCAATGATATAATATGATTCATCTCACAGAACAGATAAGCCATACTTTATCAGATTGCCTGCTCAATTTTAGCCAAGTCACAGTATAACACCAATGTGATAAAGTCACACAAATACAAAGTTTGTTCTAGAAAGAAAGTCTATATAACTATGTGACCTAATCAAACATTGCTGTGTAATAAGTATTGACAGTATATATATATATATATATAGAGAGAGAGAGAGAGAGACAGAGACAGAGACAGAGACAGAGAGAGACAGAGACAGAGAGAGACAGAGAGAGACAGAGACAGAGAGAGACAGAGACAGAGAGACAGAGAGAGAGACAGAGAGAGAGTAGTGTACCTGAAGCAGATAATGAACAAGCATTCAAGTTGAAGAAAGACTTTCTGGAAAAAAGGCTTAAACGAACAAGACTTAGATTAAACATTGGGAGAAGTCTCAAATATCGATAGAGCCGATATGTTGAAGCCTAAAAATAAATTAAAGGGAGAAGCCACATTTGGTCTGTGACTTTAGCGGTTACCACAGACAATGGAGGAATATCACTAATAAACACTGGCATGTGCTGCCAAGGGATAAGGAACTAAAAGATATTATTACCACCCAATTTAAAATAGTGTTTTTGGGAGCTATGAACTTAAGAAATGATGTAATTATACATGAGAGATCAGAACAAATCAAAAACATTTCCTTAATGATTTGACCTGATTCTTTTCCGCGGCAAATACCAGGGCTATCAGGTTATTTAACACTATAACACAATAGAAAAATGGTTTCCTCTAATATAACCAATAAGAGGGGGTAGCTTACTTGTTACACTCCAACTGCGATCTACCTCCTCATGTGCCCTTGCGGACTTCAGTATGTGGATTGTACCACCAGAAAAATTGGCATCTAAGGTTGGTAGATCGCATATTGGAAATATAAGAAGAAAATATTTGAAACATAGTGTTTCGGCACATTATGCCCAGGTACATGGTGGTGATCCTATGGGTTTGAAGTGCGTGGGCATTGAAAGAGTCTCTAAACACTGGCGAGTAGGAGATCACATTCCCAATATTGGCCTGAACGAGATGTGCTGGGTTTATTATTTACAAACCCTACAACCAAATGGCTTGAACGCTGACTTTGACTTGTATAATTTATTGGAACTGAACTTTTATTCCCTATGTTGCTAGGATTTACTGATTAAACAGAAGTGGACCAGACTTAAATAAACTGAAATTTGAAGTATATTTCAATTGGTTTTGGTTTATTTTCTGTGGTAGACACCCTATATTGGTGAAATGTATATATGCAATTTTTTTCTCTTTTTTCTTTTATATATGTTTTTTATAATATTATTTTAAATAAAGGAATTTGTTATTTATTTTTATACAATTTTATTTAAATGTTTGATATTTTGATATTAGATTATTTAATTAATCTAATTTTTGAATATGTATATATATATATATATATATATATATATATATATATATATATATATACAAAAGAATACTGTGTGGAGAGGTCACATCATCGTCGGGGAACCGGAGCTACCTGGAATATCCTGATACAAGTTGATGGTGTGCAGCTGCAAACAGCGTTCTCAGCTGTGAATAAGTGATATAAAGTATTTTCAGCAAGCCAAACAGCGCACCAGCCCATCAGCTTAATGAAAAGTAAGGTGTCTGTTTTATACAAGGTTAAATCTTGTATAATGACTTGTCTTTTGTTTTTAATGGGCGTAAACCCTCTGACCAACCAGAATTGATTCAGGTGTGGGGAGGTTCCTTACCGCCCTTTTAAAACAGACACCTTACTTGGGTTTGATATCTATGATTAAGCCCTTGCGGTGAAACGCGTGAGATCTCCTCTCTGACGATGCTTTTATTTGAATAAAGATTTTTCTACTTTCATACACTCCATGACCTGTGGATTTAATTAAGCTGGTGCGCTGTTTGGCTTGCTGAAAATAATTTATATCACATATATATATATATATATATATATATATATATATATATATATACAAAATCCAAACAAGGTAAATAATGCACTCACAGGACTTCAGAAGTCCTGTGAGTGCATTCTTTACCTTGTTTGGATTTTGTATGTATTGATGCGAACTGCACCCAGGCATGTTTTATACTAACGACTAATGTTTTGCAGAGTGCTAGTACTTTGGATTGATATATATATACATATATATATATATATATATATTTTACAATATCTTGCTCAATAATGTTGTTAATGTTTACTTATTTTATAAATTACATTTTATATACCTTTTATAGTGTAGTATATTAAACTAATAATGTGGAAAAATGACACAACATTCTGATTATTAATTTAATATACTACACTATATTTTGTATTATATATTCTGCTCTTCTCTTTTCATGAGTGCCATGGGAGACATCTAATATGGAAGACAAATCTAAGTATTTTCCTTGGTTGTCTGTTCACATGTGAGAACACAAAGTGTATTTTTCTATATATTTTAGCATGCATATTTTGCTAGCAACTTTTTCTATATATTTTGCTAGCAACTCAACAGCAAAGCTATAAATTAAATTGGTCTTGTACACCCAAAAAGCTGAGTGAGCTTTTGCCCTACCTCAGCCATAAATCTTTAATATGTTGCATAAATAACTCAAAATGGCTACCTCCTCTGTCTCTAACTAGCCTTGTTTCTTAGAGTCAATTTATGAGATATAGTTTTTCACAAGTAAAGTGAATTGAAAATAACTGTCAACTCAGCCACGTAATACCATTTTTATATTAGCACTGGAGTGGCAGACTATAAGTCACTGCCTAACTTATAATTAAGTGGGCTGGTTACTTAGCATTCAAACATAAGCTTATACTCTAACTTTTCTACCTTGGAATGAGTTTAAACAAACTACCATATATTATTTGTGTGCTTTGAATGAGCTAAAACAAAGTAAAAAAAATAAAACATACACACCATGATCTATTAACAAAACTGTCTGGAAATAACAATCTTGAATATTTTCCAGTCAGTAGAAATCGTAAATATTCTATGACTTAATTGATTTCAGTCAACCTGTTAGTTGAATCAAATGGGTAAAAGCTTTGTGAACATAACTGGCATTCCTTGAATTGTAGAAGACAAGGTCAAACGTTCAAGATGCCTTTAAAATATTAAGTGCTAATTTCTTTCTCAGGCCTATGTAAACTTCCATAAACCTTGAGGTACTGTTGACATTGCAAGTCCAGCATCTATCTATGGTATGTATATGCATACAGCATGTCCACTATAAGCAACAGTACATGAATGTGATTCATTCTGAATTATACAATACTTTCACATTAAATAGGTGCTATTTAACCCCTTAGTAACACGACTTTTTGGCCATGTCCTACTCTTGGTGACATGAAATGTTTTAACATTTCTGCAGTGTTTGTGTTTAGCTGTAATTTTCTTCCTTGTCATTTACTGTAGCCACACAAATTATATATTGTCTATCAGAATAAGAATGTCTTTCTTTAGTTACCATCATTTTCATAATATCATATAATTTACAATAAAAAATAATAAAATATGGGATTTAAAAAAAAAAAAAAAAAAAGTCAGCAGTGGAATGGCACAGCATACTTATTTACATTAGTTAATTATTGGTAAAAAAAAAAAAAAAAATCACCCAAATTATGAAGTGAAAAACAATATTGAACTAGGAGTAAAAAAAGCTGCAGTAAAAGTGGAGGACACACAAAGACAAAACTAGTATATTTATACTTATTGCTATGTAATTAGTGAATAAATGTTATTAGAAACAAGGCGACTATAGATGACAAAGTCCACTTAAGATAGTAAATAGTAATTAATCTATATTTTGTACTATTAGCAAGCTATTGTTCCCTGATTAAGCTAACTGACTTGCAATGGGTGTTAAATTAAATCTGTCATCCACAATATTGGATTTAAAAGTCCAATGCTCTTTGTCTGAATCTAGTTTTTGTGGCAAAAAGTCTGCTTAGGTCCAGGGTATCCATTTCCACTGCTTCCTTTACTGTAGTTTGTTCAAATATGATATACCTTAATTTATAAATACAACATTCAAATCTGAGTCAGATATGATGCATTAAAATAGCAGTGACATCACATCACTCAGAAAGCTGGATGAAAGATTATCGCACATAGATCAATGGCCAAATTTGGAGTAGCACTGTCGCCGACAGAACTAACTCCTAAGAAAAGTGATGAGATCAAGAAGGTAAGGGGGGAGGGACTTGGGTCTTTATGATTGCCAGATCAACCATTTTTAATTACATTCAGTGGGTTTTATGGGGCTCAATAAGTATATGTAATGAGTTAGTGTTGCTATAGGCACTAACAGAAAAATAAAGTTTAGTTCCACTTTAAGATGTATTAGAAAGCTGCAGTGTTGTGCAGAGAAGGCTGTTCTCTATAGATATTGTTTATGAAAATAGTCACGTACTATCCCGGTTATAAATATTATCAGTACTGGAAGCTGGGCCATGCAAGTGGCCATTGTAATAACATTGTAATAAACAGATTTTGTTCTCACTTGCCAACTCTTTTCCTTAAAGGAACTGTAAACGGACCTTTTCCATAGTAGAATAAATAATTGAATTGATTTTTCATTAGTACATAGCAATATTTTATACAGAGTTTCAGGGACATATAAGAAATAGAGACTGATGCCACCCTTTCTCCTGTCGTTTGATGAAATGTGACCACAGCTCAATGTTACTATTGTCATGTATGCGCACATGGACACATACTTACGTGCACAAGCATTTCCTTTCTAGCTGGTTTATTCACTGAACCTGTGAAGTTAGGAGAGTAAAACAGGAAAGAAGCCTGTTTCTCACAGAACGTATCAAAAGAACCTAAGGAGAATGGAAAGGAAACAATCTATGATTAACTTCACTCCATATAATAACTCCAGAGCAATGCATGCTGTGGCTCGACTTAATTAAGAGATACAGGCTGAAATCTGACATACTAATTCTCACTTCAAGGGAATCTATTGATTTGTACTTTACTCCCTCTGAGCTTCAAGCATCTCCATCCCTTTACACAGGGGCATGCTGGGAATTTCCATCTACATGATCGGTCCATCAAAGATTATTAAATTCTGAAATTCTGAAATTCATGTCCCCAATCAGCATTTAGTTTTATTAAATTGTATAATTACACTGTTGGATGTAAAGAAATGAGCCAGGACTGAGGGATACCAACTCAGTTACATTCATCATTTGAAAGAATAATGCAAGATATGAAAAAATGTTTATTGCTCTTTAGGAACTGTAACATTTTACAAACCCATCTTAGGGTAAAAAAAAATCATGCAGTTGCAGCGCATGTCAATTCAGTGCTTTATTATAACATAAGGGTTGTACGGAAAGTTGATGTATCTTGCCTGGGGAAGACATTTCAGAGGGTAAATGTGAAACCATAGTGTGTGGTAAAGTACAGTGTTAGTGTGATGGTACCAGCTGCAGTACTTAAGAGTACAGGCTTGTTTCCTGGAAGGGTTAAAACAACCTTTCATTGTTTTGAAGTTAAAAAAGTGAGTGCCATTAAGTTGGGTGATAATATCATTGATCATCAGCTGCTGACATGAGTAAGGCTGACAGTGTGTGCCAAAGATTTTTGAGGAGAAAAACACAAGAAAAAAATAGTTACTATTGTGACAGTTATTAGTTAATCTGTTCAGAGGATTTAGTGACGGGTTCTAAGGATGCTTACAGAATGCCTCTTACACAGAGTAGGTGCTACCATAAGGCAAAGTGCCACAGGCTGTGACTGGCTGAAGCCGTTCTCCTCCTATAGAGTCTGAGATAGGCAGTTTGACTACTCCCATTTCACCTTCTCTCCCAGTTTCCTATGCCCTCCCATGAGTCTCCATAGTCTAATGCCTCCATGCTGTTAAAATATGGGAGGGAGAGAAGTGTGTATTTTATGTATGCCACCTTCTTTGTTGGGCAGTATCACTGTCTATCTCAATGTTTGTCTGTATTTAACTGTGTCTGTCTTTACATCTTTGTTTTGTCATTCACACATTTCTCATCTATCTTCCCATGTCTATCTTGTCTATTTACATGTGTCTGTCTCTCATTATGTTTGTATGCCCTCCAACTGTCTCTCTGATTTTCATTTTCCATTGTTGAGGTATCTGGAGAATGAATACATGCGCAGAAGTATGTTAATGTGCAGTAGTGCTGTCAATTTGAGTCTAAGTGCTATGACCCATGTGACATTCCCGTGTTATGCCCCTGGCATTCTGCGTTGCCAGGGGCATAATATGGGAGTAATGTATCTTGTCTGTCTGCATATCTCTCTCTTTCTATCCATCTGTCCTTCTCTCATAGACACAACATAATAACCTGAGAGAGAGCAGCATGTCTGTGCTAATGCTGCTAGCTCACTGTGCATGTAGGAGTGAGGTCAGCAGGGACATGTCAAAAGGCAACAAAGCTGTGCCCACATGCTACTCTCTCTCATAATGACCATGGCTAAGGCTCCCACGGACCAGCAGGGATGAGGTAGTTCCCAAGCACAGGCTCTGCTCTTACATCAGTGGAGGGGGCTTTGTCATCCATATTTTTAGGAGGGGTTAAAATAGATTTGTACTATTTAATCAAAATATTGCCTATAATCGTATCAAGGGCTTTCCCAAACCTATTAAGCAAGCAGCAGTTCCTGGTATGCATGGCATTTCTACATTTGCACATTATTAATCTTTATTACAGAAGGTTTTAATGCTTTACTAAAGAGACCAAGGAATTTGTGTGAGTATGAAGGAGTCAGATTAACAAACCCTGACTCCCTTTTTCAACCTTTGCTGGCACCATGAGATTCTGTTTCTACTGAATTCATTTTTTGCATAGTTTGCTGATAAGTTAACACTACATATCTGAACTATGCAAAAAGAAGCACGTTTATCAAGGTCAATGTTTGTGAGATACTAAAATAATGACGCACTTCGGCCTTACCCTGTATCTTCCATTACTTCAAATATTTCAGTATGCTGAAGTGATACAAATTAACCAAGGCTGACTTTGTACACTGTTCTAGTGCCTCTATTTATATACTACGGTATTTACCTCCACTTAGCCTTAGTTCAGTGTTGTAGATTAACTTTGAAGTGAAGTCTAATAACTGTTATAATATGCAGAACTAAAATTTCCCTGGTAAGACATTTTACAGTGTAATCACCTAAACTATATTCTTGATTGTGCATAAATTGTTTTATAGATGCTGTTCTGTCAAGACATAGCATTAGGGCAGAGCATATTAATAAAAATATACATACCTGCCATATACACTATTTTCATCAACAGTTTCAAACATAAAAACACAGAAGGCTTTTAGAATCTTTTTATGCTACTATGGTAACAAAGTATCTCACCAACACAGCCACATCTTTATTAGACATGTGCAAAACTAAAATTTTCGTTTCGTTTTCGTCCATTCGGACGAAAATGTTATTTATTTCGTCTAAAACGAATTTCGTTCATTAGTGCATTCGTTTCAGACGAAATTCGTTCATTATTTTCGTTTCGTTAATTTTTTTCGTTCGTTTTATAGAATACAATGTAATACTATTGGCTTTCTATAAACCGAACGAGAGCCCCATTCATAAGAAATTCTTATGAATGGGGCTCTCGTTCGGTTCATAGAAAGGCAATAGTATTACTTGTATTCTATAAGCCGAAAGTCTATAAACCGAACGACTTTCGGTTTATAGACTTTCGGCTTATGGAATACATGTAATCCTATTGCTATTCTATAAACCGAACGACTTTCGGTTTATAGAATAGCCATAGGTTTACATGTATTACATAAGCCGAAAGTCTATAAACCGAAAGTCGTTCGGTTTATAGGCTGTCGGCATTTAACTATACAGAGACAGAGTCTCCATTCATAAAATTATGAATGGAGACTTTGTCTCCGTGTAGTAAAATGCCGACAGCCTATAAACCGAACGTTCGGTTTATAGGCTGTGGGCATTTTACTACACGGAGACAAAGTCTCCATTCATAATTTTATGAATGGAGACTCTGTCTCCGTGTAGTAAAATGCCGACAGCCTATAAACCGAACGTTCGGTTTATAGGCTGTCGGCTTATGGAATACATGTATTCCTATTGCTATTCTATAAACCGAAAGTCGTTCGGTTTATAGAATAGCAATAGGAATACATGTATTCCATAAGCCGACAGCCTATAAACCGAACGTTCGGTTTATAGGCTGTCGGCATTTTACTACACGGAGACAGAGTCTCCATTCATAAAATTATGAATGGAGACTTTGTCTCCGTGTAGTAAAATGCCGACAGCCTATAAACCGAACGTTCGGTTTATAGGCTGTGGGCATTTTACTACACGGAGACAAAGTCTCCATTCATAATTTTATGAATGGAGACTCTGTCTCCGTGTAGTAAAATGCCGACAGCCTATAAACCGAACGTTCGGTTTATAGGCTGTCGGCTTATGGAATACATGTATTCCTATTGCTATTCTATAAACCGAAAGTCGTTCGGTTTATAGAATAGCAATAGGAATACATGTATTCCATAAGCCGACAGCCTATAAACCGAACGTTCGGTTTATAGGCTGTCGGCATTTTACTACACGGAGACAGAGTCTCCATTCATAAAATTATGAATGGAGACTTTGTCTCCGTGTAGTAAAATGCCGACAGCCTATAAACCGAACGTTCGGTTTATAGGCTGTCGGCTTATGGAATACATGTATATAATAAATAATATGTTATAATGTATATAATAAATAATAAAATTATGAATGGAGACTTTGTCTCCGTGTAGTAAAATGCCGAAAGCCTATAAACCGAACGATCCGTTTATAGACTTTCGGCTTATATAATACATGTAATCCTATGGCTATTCTATAAACCGAACGTTCGGTTTATAGAATAGCAATAGGAATACATGTATTCCATAAGCCGACAGCCTATAAACCGAACGTTCGGTTTATAGGCTGTGGGCATTTTACTACACGGAGACAAAGTCTCCATTCATAATTTTATGAATGGAGACTCTGTTTCCGTATAGTTAAATGCCGGCTTTTAACTATACGGAGACAAAGTCTCCATTTATAATTTTATGAATGGAGACTCTGTCTCCGTATAGTTAAATGCCGGTGTTCTGACAAATTTCTGGAGCAAATTCTCCTGCGCAATCGCAGGAGAATTTGCTCACTGCGCATGCGCATAAAGTTACAGCTGATAACTCAGCTGTAACTTTGTGACCACCGCGCATGCGCCAGCTGCGCAACCCACCTCCCGCCCCCTCACACCCCCTGCACACCCCTTCTTACCAGATCATCGACCACAGCGATACACAGCGCATGCGCACGCCTATCCAGCCGTTTGGGAATGTGCGCGTCCGTTGTTGTGTTCTTAAGGTGGTAAGTAACATGGGGCGTCGGGACATAAGGGGGCAAGCATCCTGGTGAGGGCTGCCTCATCTTGATGGGATTTGTGATCCTCCTGCTGCATCACTAATACAGCAGGAGGATCACAAATCCCATCAAGATGAGGCAGCCCTCACCAGGATGCTTGCCCCCTTATGTCCCGATGCCCCGTGTTACTTACCACCTTAAGAACACAACAACGGACGCGCGCATTCCCAAACGGCTGGATAGGCGTGCGCATGCGCTGTGTATCGCTGTGGTCGATGATCTGGTAAGAAGGGGTGTGCGGCGGGTGTGAGGGGGCGGGAGGTGGGTTGCGCAGCTGTCTCATGCACGGTGGTCACAAAGTTACAGCTGAGTTATCAGCTGTAACTTTATGCGCATGCGCAGTGAGCAAATTCTCCTGCGATTGCGCAGGAGAATTTGCTCCAGAAATTTGTCAGAACACCGGCTTTTAACTATACGGAGACAAAGTCTCCATTTATAATTTTATGAATGGAGACTCTGTCTCCGTATAGTTAAATGCCCACAGCCTATAAACCGAACGTTCGGTTTATAGGCTGTCGGCTTTTAACTATACGTTTGTCTCCATTCATAAATTTATGAATGGAGACTCTCTCTCCGTATAGTTAAATGCTATTGTATTCTATAAACCGACTCTATTTCGGCTTATAGAATGCAATAGTACTACGAATGGACGAATGAACGAATGATTTTCCTTTATTAACTATTCGTTCATTCGATTTAGTTAGCTTAGCATTTTCGTTCTTCGTTTTTCGGGCGAATGGACGAAAATGCAATTTTCGGACGAAAATGCATTCGTCCGAAAACGAATGCACATGTCTAGTATATATTCACATGTAAATTGCTTTTTTAATAAAAAATTATGATATAAATAAAATCTTGTTTTTATTTCCTTTTATGTGACAAAGCTGCCTCTCTCTTTCCCTTGCCCCCAGATTTGTCGCTCTCCCCCCCTTAGTGTTGTCTCTCTCTCACCCTCCCTTTGGCTCCCTCCTCGCTCCCCTTGTGTCTGTCTCTTCCCCCCTTCCCTCCCCTTGTTTCTCTCTGCCCCCCCCCCTTGTTATTCTGTCCCCCCCTCACCTGTTTCTTGCTCCCTGGTGGCTAGTGGGGGCAGCCGGGGGATGTATGCACTATACATAATAGACGGAAGTGTCGGGCAGCATGGAGGTTGTCTGCACGATTCGTGCAGACATCCCCCAGCTGCCCGATTCTCCCTGGTGGCTAGCGAGGGAGCGGAGGATGTCTGCGCGATGAGCGAGACCTCTCCTGCTGCCGCCCGGCATGACCGCCGGGACTTCTATGATGAAGCTGGGTACTTCCGGCTTCCTCATAAAAGTCCTGGCTGTCGTTCCGGGCGGCAGCAGGGGAGGTCTCGCTCATCGCGCAGACATCCACCGCTGCCTCGCTAGCCACCAGGGAGAATCGGGCAGCTGGGGGATGTCTGCACGAATCGTGCAGACAACCTCCATGCTGCCCGACACTTCCGTCTATTATGTATAGTGCATACATCCCCCGGCTGCCCCCACTAGCCACCAGGGAGCAAGAAACAGGTGAGGGGGGGACAGAATAACAAGGGGGGGGGGGGCAGAGAGAAACAAGGGGAGGGAAGGGGGGAAGAGACAGACACAAGGGGAGCGAGGGGGGAGCCAAAGGGAGGGTGAGAGAGAGACAACACTAAGGGGGGGAGAGCGACAAATCTGGGGGCAAGGGAAAGAGAGAGGCAGCTTTGTCACATAAAAGGAAATAAAAACAAGATTTTTTTATATCATAATTTTTTATTTAAAAAGCAATTTACATGTGAATATATACTAGACATGTGCATTCGTTTTCGGACGAATGCATTTTCGTCCGAAAATTGCATTTTCGTCCATTCGCCCGAAAAACGAAGAACGAAAATGCTAAGCTAACTAAAGCCGGATGAACGAATGGTTAATAAAGGAAAATCATTCGTTCATTCGTCCATTCGTAGTACTATTGCATTCTATAAGCCGAAATAGAGTCGGTTTATAGAATACAATAGCATTTAACTATACGGAGACAGAGTCTCCATTCATAAAATTATAAATGGAGACTCTGTCTCTGTATAGTTAAAAGCCGGCATTTAACTATACAGAGACAGAGTCTCCATTCATAAAATTATGAATGGAGACTTTGTCTCCGTATAGTTAAATGCCCACAGCCTATAAACCGAACGTTCGGTTTATAGGCTGTGGGCATTTAACTATACGGAGACAGAGTCTCCATTCATAAAATTATAAATGGAGACTTTGTCTCCGTATAGTTAAAAGCCGGCATTTAACTATACAGAGACAGAGTCTCCATTCATAAAATTATGAATGGAGACTTTGTCTCCGTGTAGTAAAATGCCCACAGCCTATAAACCGAACGTTCGGTTTATAGGCTGTCGGCTTATGGAATACATGTATTCCTATTGCTATTCTATAAACCGAACTTTCGGTTTATAGAATAGCCATAGGATTACATGTATTACATAAGCCGAAAGTCTATAAACCGATCGTTCGGTTTATAGACTTTCGGCATTTTACTACACGGAGACAAAGTCTCCATTCATAATTTTATGAATGGAGACTCTGTCTCTGTATAGTTAAATGCCGACAGCCTATAAACCGAACGACTTTCGGTTTATAGACTTTCGGCTTATGTACTACATGTAATCCTATGGCTATTCTATAAACCGAAAGTCGTTCGGTTTATAGTTTAGCAATAGCATTACATGTATTCTATAAACCGAACGTCGTTCGTTTTAAAGACTTTCGGCTTATAGAATACTATTGGCTTTCTATAAACCGAACTAGAGTCGAGTCCCCATTCATAAGAAATTCTTATGAATGAGGAGGGACTCTAGTTAGGTTTATAGAATGCCAATAGTATTCTATAAGCCGAAAGTCTTTAAAACGAACGACGTTCGGTTTATAGAATGCATGTAATGCTATTGCTGTTCTATAAGCCGAATGTCTTTCGGCTTATAGAACAGCAATAGCATTACATGTATTCTATAAACCGAACGTCGTTTGTTTTAAAGACTTTCGGCTTATAGAATACATGCTGCTATTGGCTTTCTATAAACCGAAAGAGTCCCCATTCATACGAATAGGTCAATTGACCTATTCGTATGAATGGGAACTCAATTTCGGTTTATAGGAAGCTAATAGCATTACATGCATTCCATAAACCGAAAGTCATTCATGTCGGTTTATGGAATGTAGTACAATGCTATTGGTATTGTAAACCGACTCTATTTCGGTTTAGAATGCCAATAGCACGAATGGACGAATGGACGAATGAACGAATGTTTTTCGTTTATTAACCATTCGTTCATTCGGATTTTGTTAGTTAAAATTTTCGTTATTCGTTTTTCGGACGAATGGACGAAAATGCTATTTTCGTCCGAAAATGCATTCGTCCGAAAACGAATGCACATGTCTAATCTTTATGCCACATGACTTCTAGCTAGAAGAGCATAAATAGAGAAATAAGCCATGTTACTAAGTAATAATATCAACAAGGCTGACTGGGTTAATAAACTGATATTTTTTGTCCAAAGCATAATTAAGTTCACCTACCACAGCACACTCATAAAAGGCAATATGTCCCTGGTTTTGGGGGACAGTTCCCAGATTGAGACCACTATGCCAGGGCCAGATATGACCAAAGAAATCTATGCTTTCATAAGGTAATATGAGAAGTAATGTAATACATGTACATACTGCAGTTAGTCCATAAATTCAGACTAAATGCAAAAGTACATAATCTATGGAAAATATGCTCATAAACTGGATTTCTAAGCGTATAAAAATAATGTCTCCAGATTTAATTTACAAATCTGGTCACTGTAGTCTTTAAGACTTTTTTTTTTAATGGGTTAGGTGGTGCACATAGATGTTTATTATCTGCCTGTAAAAAATGTAATCAGTTTTCATTTTAAAAATCTGGCCACCTAAACTTTTTTTCTTTGTGGTTGTGTAGTCTGCAGGTTAACCACTGGGAGGTACTGATGCTAACAGCAGTACCTTTCCCAGGTACTGTAACAATACATTGAGATATGGAACAAAAAATGATTTTACCAGTATGGCTTAAAGAGGAAATTTGTACTAAGCCCAGCTAATTGGTTCTGCAGCATTTGTAAAGCATGTTTTTTTCTTGTTGATTAAAAAAATGCAAAGCCTTACTTTACTCATACATTGGAAGAACAAATTATAAAGACTTTGAATGTACTGCACAATACAAAAAAAATGATGTGCACAGGGGCCATAAGTGTGTTGGGACCTCCACACATGCCCAGTGCTATTTACCAGAATACTCACGCTACAGCTGTTAGTAGCTTCTTACATTTGCTTACTTAAATATTTCAGAAATCTTTGCTTGAGCATAAAAAATAGAGCTAAATATATACAGATGATTGAATAACTATGTAATTCCATGTTTTCAAAGGCTGGAATGTGTATAGCCTTCCACATAGGTTTATCAGCTGAGATTAGGCATTCCCTGGCTTATACAATTTCTTATTAACCATCCACCCAAGTCACAGGGATTGTGGGAAGAGCATTCACCAGCAGCCCAATAGTTTTACAGGATTCTTTCAGACCCCAACCAAATCATAGCTATACTAAGAAAATCTTCCTTAGATCCCACACTTCCATCTTATTATCATCCTGCATCACTTCTCCCCTTTGTATCCAAGTTGTTGGAGATACCGGTGCAACTGTCTCACAACTAACCAAATTTCTGACCACTAATGACCTAGTTGACCCTTTTTAGTCTGACATTAGACCCTTACACTCACTAGAGTGTCAAATGACTTACTCTCTGCCAAATCTGTCTCTTCTACCTACTGAGATCTCTCTGCTGCCTTTGACAGGGTTTACCAGCACGTCTTTCTTAACAGATTATCCTCGATCGATATAGGTGGTCTGGTTCTATCTTGGATCAAGTTATATCTATCTGAGAGCTTATCTACTATGTTGCTTACTAGACGTTGTTGCCTATTTCGTTCTCTGTTGATGTTCCACAAGAGTCAGTCCATGGCCATCTGCTGTTGTCCCTGAACACCTCCTCTCTAGGAAAACCCTTTTGGCTTCCACCCCATTAACTGATACTACCCTACATGACCTCTCCACTCCTCAAATGGCTCTCCTTCAATCTAATCAGCTTTTCCCACTTGCTCCTACAAGATTTTGTCCTTGCTGCCCCTCTCTTTGGAACTCCCTTCCACAAAGCATCCAGCTCTCTCCCTCTTTCTCAAACTTCAAAAAGTCCCTCAAAACTCACATCTTTAAGGAAGCTTATCACTCATCCAGCAAGTTTACCATTTAATTAACCATTAGCCAATCCCTGACCTCAAACAATGTTCAGAACAGGAAGCTTAGAACTCATCCAACTAAAACCCACATAGCTCCAACTATCCTTAATGCTGTTACTACCACCCATTTCCCTTTGAGCTCTTATATGCCTCATGTCCTCCACTCCCTCTAGATTGTAAGCTTACTAGCAGGGCTCTCTACCTCTCTATCAGTCTGTTCTTGTTCATCTTAGTATGTAGTCCTCTATGCTCTGCACCTACAACTACATAAATTGTTTATATAAGCAAATGGTAATGTAATGTAACTTGGAACACTACATTTTCCAGCTGGAGTGGTGTTCCTATTTTACTTTCTCATCAGTAAGGTGGAATTGTACTTAACTGCTGACCCCAGCAGCTGCACTTGCACTAATGGTACACAAAGCACTGTATTTCTGTCATTACTCTTTTGTCTTGATTCTTCAGTCAGCAAAATCAAAGGAAAAAAGTGGGAATTGGTTCTTCCTATCTGAATGAAACATAGGTCCTGATTAAGGTCAGGTGTTATTAACGATTCAGACTTATTCTCACATTATGTTCTAGCGTTTTAGTTTCTCACGCTTAAATAAACATACACATTTTCAGTAGCTCTCTATTATTACATGGGCTTGCACTACCAGCTTCCATCTAAACCAGTTTACAGAGAAATATTAGAAGGTTTAGACTTATAATGTGAATAATAACAATAATATCTAAATTGCATTAACAGAATTGCATGCACATTTATAAGTTTGGCGAAAAAAATATGTTTTAAAGGTGTTAGCTGTGTCTCCTACATATGACATCACCGGTGGCATGATATGTAAAATAAATATTTCAATGGAAAATGTGTAATTTGCCTTTAAAAAGAAGGCCATGTCATAAAAAGAAGAGACCACAGACATATTTTCTCTTCCTTTTTCATATGGATCTTTTGCAGTTATTTTTTGGAAGGTTGTACTTTCATGTCCAATTCTTTATATTTGTATTGCATTGTTTATAATAAAAAGTTACATACTTTTAAGTGTGCAATAGTTTTAATATATTGTAGTCCTCAGTTTTATTTATGTAATAAATTATTTCTTCAGGATTCTAATTTCAAAGTATCAAAAATGTAATGATGTGGGTTCGCACTCCTTATTCAAAGTGCAAGGCTCCAGTCTCACCCAGACTGTAATACAAACAAACACAATAACCAGCACTTTTGTATAATTGTGGGTTTATTATCCCAAGGACAACATTTCAACCCCTAAACAGGAGTTTTCTTCAAACCCCATAAAGGCACGCTACTTAATACACACAGGTGATCCAATCAAGAAGGGGTGGCACAAATCAGTGCTTACAAATCAGTGCAAAAGACACAGTGTCTAAATACAGTCTAGATACAATCCATTTCAAAATCATTATTTCAAATCACAAATGTCAATACAATAATAATAAGTGTAAAGAAATTGACACTTAATTTTGTTATCTGATACATACATTAAAAACATCTTGTTTTTGTATTTGTTGCATATATTTTTTGAACCTTATTAATATTGTCTCTCTGCTGGTTTTCTCTGTATACTTACCCTCATAGTGAGAGGACTCTGTTGGGGTGTTGCAGTGACTGATGATGAGGTGGCTGGTTAAATGTGGCATGCTAGTCAATTTCAGTTGAGATGAGTTATGCACAAAACAACTAACATGCATATATGAGGCCCACGGTTACAAGTGATCCATCGACTGACTAATGTATTACACTGGTAAAACCATGCTCCGGTTGACCAGTGTTTTACCACGTACTGGGAGTTATGCAACTGAAGCCTAACTGAGTGACAAAAGGAATAAGATGGTACTTATCCTTACACTTATGTGTTAACTACTATTTCTGGACCTATTGCCTTCATGTTTTGTATATTTCCCTTACACAATTTTGAAATAATACGGGTACCATTACCATATGTCCAGGGTCAGTGCAAGACTTTTTGCTGCCCTAGGCGAACATATATTTTGCCACCCCCTGCTGATCTTGCCCTCAGGCATTTACACCTACTGTGTGTGTAAATGACTGAGGGCAGGATCTGCAGGGGGTGGCAAAATATATGTTCTTTGTATATGACACAGTATCACATACAAATGCAGCCACATGTACACACAAATGTCAGATGCAGACACACGTACACACTGTAACACATGCAGTGTCACATGCACATGCAGCCACACATGAGTTGTGATCCTATCTTTGGCACCACCCTCTCTATGCCATCCGTCTATCTCACTCTCCCTCATGCCATTCATCTGTTTGTTTATATCTTTTGTCTTTATACTCTCCCCCGTTATCTTTGGTGTATCTCTCCTCCCCCCCCCACTCCTTTGCCCAATGCCCCGTGGCTTTTCCCCCCTCCCTCCCTTCCCCAATGCCCAATGTCTTTTTGCCTGATTTCTGATGCTCTGCATCATCATCATCATGATGTGCAGGGAGCACGAGCAGCACTGACTGGGATGATGCTGCTTGCATCCCTGCATGGGGGCGGACTGGTACCTCTTCTCACCTCAGCACCAGTCCCCCCCTCCACCGGATTAGAAGCGCTACAGGTGCAAAAAAAATAAATACATCTCATAGGTTCCTGCCTCCTGGGAAACATGTATCCTGGTGGCATACACCCCAACAAAGCTGGTGCCCTATTCAAACACCTAGTTCGCCTACAGGTGGCGCAGGCCGTGCATATGTCTATTGTGTTCACTTTATTTTGAATTGTTTGACTGAAAACATTTGGTGTGTGGTAGTTGTTAAAATCAGTGTATTTCTTTTTTGTTATAAAGTTTCTGGATAAACCTGTTAGGGCTAAAGTTTTGTGTCAGCAGTAGCTTTGACAGTGGTAATTCCATTATCTGCTATGAAATGAAGTAAGTCAATTTATCAGTGTGTACGTATTCAGTGCCATCTGAGTGTATGTTAGAAGCGGCTTACAGTAGGTCAGGGAAGAGACTATCATAAGCTGCAAGTGAAAGGCAGAAAATTTAATAAGCACTGAATCACAGCATAATCACCAGAGAGTAGCAATTTTGAATAACATACTTTTTACATTGATTTTGATGGTATGCTTGTTACATTTCTATATACTTTAAACAGGTTTCTTTTCTTCCCTGAATAGGCTACTTCTTACATACACTATATGGACAACGTTATTGGGACACAACTTTTAATTATTGAATTCAGGTGTTCCAATCAGACCCATTGCCACAGGTGTATAAAATCAAGCACATAGAAATGCAGTTTGCATTTAAAAACTTTTTTCAACAAATTGGTCCTTCTGAAGAATTCAACCCTTCGTAATAAGTCAGTTCATGATATTTCTTCCCTGCTAATATTCCATGGTTAGAAACAACAGGAACTCAACCACAAATTGAGTGCTGAGGTGCATTGTGGGTAAAAGTCGCCTATGCTCTATTTATTCCATAGCTGAAAAGTTCCAAACTTCCAGTGGCATTAATATCATCAACTGTGCTGATGGGTTTACATGCCAAGCAGCGGTACGCAAGCATCAGATCACCAAGCACAATGGCCAGTGTTGGACTGAGTGGAGTAAAGCACACCACCACTGGATTCTAGAGCAATGAAAACATGTTCTATGGAGTGACAAATCACACTTCATTGCTTGGCAGTCTGATAGAAGAATATGGGTTTGGTGGATGCCAGAAAAACATAACCTGTCTGACTGTATTGTGCCAACTGTAAAGTTTGGTGGAGAAGAGATAATGGTGGCTGTTTGTCAGGGCTTGGGCTGCAACCCTTAATCCAGTGATGGGAAATTGTAATCCTTCAGCATACCAAGAAATTTCAGACAATGCTATGCTTCCAACTTTGTGGGAACATTTTGGGAAAGGCCCTTTTCTATTCCAGTATGACACAATGCAAGGTCCATAAATACATGGTTGGGTGAGTTTGGTGTGAAATAACTTGACTGGCTTGGACAGAGCCATGAACTCAACCCCATCAAACACCTCTAGGATGAACTGGAACAGAGATTGCTATTGAGGCCTTCTCGTCTAACATCCCACAGAAACACTCCAAAATCTTGTGGAAAGCCTTCCCAGAGAAGTGGAAGCTGTTAAAGCGACAACTAAATATTAATGTTTATGTATGATGAGTTTGAGCCTATCATATAATTTACTATAACAAAAATATTAAGATAGGATGCATTTTTGTTTAAAAAATTGTACATGAGAATTCTTTTATACATCTAAAAATGCAAAAAAAACCCTACTAAATAGATTCAAATATTTGTCCTAAGTTTAGAAAGAGCAATGTTTGTATTTTTATGGTTTTGTTTTCTTCAAATTATAGGGCAATAACTGAATGTAACATGTTACTTTGTCCTAACCATTTTGCTCCAGCATTGACATTTTAACCCTTATATATATATCAGCAACACTCGCTGAGTGTAGAAAGTGATTGATAGCTTTTTTAGCTCATTTAAACACAGGGCGTGCTAGGCAAGTCCTATTAAGCCAAGTGGTTTCAAACACAGGACGTGCCTGGCATATCTGACAGAAGATTTTAAACACCACACTGATTAGTGTCGGATCCAGGGGGGGGGGGGGGGCAACGGGACAATTGCCCCCTCCCCAAGAAGAGGGGGAAAAAAAGCCTCTTTAAAAAAAAAACACGCTTGCAGGCTGAGACGGAGGTGAGAGGAGATCAGAAGATCCCCCCTCAACATCGCTCTGCTTGCCAGGCTGCACAGGGAGCCGAACAGGCAGCACAGGGAGCCGAACAGGCAACACAGAGAAACCTCTGTGCTCCCTGTTCGGCTTCCCGTGCAGTGTGACACGGAAGTGCCGACAGGTCACGTGACTGGCGCACTGAAGTCATAAGCCCGCCGGGTCACGTGACCTTTTCGGCACAACTGCCTGGGAGCCAAACAGGCAGCATGGAGGAGACCATGTTGCCTGCACTAACCACCAGGGAAAGGTAAGTGCTGGGGAGTGGGGAGATGGGGGGATGTACTGGGGAAATTGGCAGGGGCTTATTAATGGCAAATAACACTGGCTTAGTATTGGGAAAATTGGCTGGGGCATATTAAATGGCAACTAACACTGGCATATTATTGGGCAAATTGGCTGGGCCATATTAAATGGCAACTAACACTGGCATATTATTGGACAAATTGGCAGGTGCATATTAAATGGCAAATAACACTAGCATATTATTGGGCAAATTGGCAGGGGAATATTAAATGGCAAATAACTGCCATGTTATTTGGCAAATTACCAGGGGCATATTAAATGGCAAATAACACTGGCATTGTATTGGGCAAATTGTCTGTGGCATAATAAATGGCAACTAACACTGGCATATTATTGGGCAAATTGGATGGGGCATAATAAATGGCAAATAACACTGGCACATAATTGGGCAAATTGGCAGGGGCATATTAAATGGCAAATAACACTGGCATATTGTTGGACAAATTGGCTGGGGCATATTAAATGGCAATTAACACTTGTTATATTATTGAGCAAATTGGCAGGGGCATATTAAATGGCAAATAACACTGGCATATTATTGGGCAAATTGGCAGGGGCATATTAAATGGCAAATAACTGGCATATTATTGGGCAAATTAGCAGGGGCATATTAAATGGCAAATAACACTGGCATATTATTGGGCAAATTGGCTGGGGCATAATAAATGGTAACTAACACTGGCATATTATTGGGCAAATTGTATGGAGGAAAGAACACTGATGAGAGGGGAGAGAGGAGAGAAAACGTATGGGGAGAAGAGAGAACACTGAAGGGAGGAGAAGAAAGAACACTGTTGGGTGGGGGAGAGAGGAGAGAACACAGATGGGGAGAGGAGGAAAAGAGACAGCTATTGGCAAGAGGAGAGACACATCCATGTTTAGAGGGACAAAGAGACAGTCATAGGAGGTAGAGAATAGAGAGGTACATGGGAAGGGAGAGGAGACAGACAGACATGGGAAGGGAGAGGAGAGAGACATAAATGGGATGGTAGAGGAGAGACAGACAGACATGGGATGGCAGAGGAGAGACAGACAGACATGGGATGGCAGAGGAGAGAGAGAGACAGATATGGGATGGCAGAGGAGAGACAGACAGATATGGGATGGGAGAGGAGAGACAGAGAGATGGGAAATGAGAGGAGATACAGACGGACATGGGAAGGAAGAGGAGAGAAACGGACATGGAAGGAAGAGAGACATAGGGACACGGGGAGTGAGAGGAGTGCGACAGACATGGGAAGGGAGAGGAGCATGACAGAAGGACATGAGAGAGAGGAAAATACAGACGGACATGGGAGAGAGGAAAAGACAGACGGACATGGGAGAGAGGAAAAGACACACGGAGCAACAAGGATTCTGCATTCTTTTATTAAAGCATTTCTATTTAAAATGCTTGCACTTGATCTAACCTTTCAAAAAAAAACACAATGTTTTGCTGACAGTTGTCCTGTAAAGTGATTGCATCACTTAAACATTGCTTGTACTGTGAATATAGAGAATAAAAAAATATTGAAAATGATCTATGATCTTGTGATAGAAAAACTAGGAATAAAATGTTTTTTAAATGTGTCTGTGGAGTCTCCTGCTTATGACATCACCTGTGGCATGATACGCAAATTAACTGTTTTTTTATGAGAAAGGTGTAATCTGCAAATGAAGCCACAGGTGTTGACATAAGTGGAGACTCCACACTTAAAACACATATTTATTGAAAACCCCAGAAAGTTACACAGTTTGTTCAAAGCTCATCTTAATCCTAGCTGTTAACTCTGCAACCACACACCCAGACCACATATTGTGAGTTTTTTTGTGGCTTGTGCATCGTCCCTTTATTAGGTTACTGGATGCAAAAACCTAGACATGTGTAGATCCCAGCTATGAGGTGAATTCTCTGTATGCACAGTAGAGAAGTTGTAGTAATATATCACATCAAAGCACATTAAAGTATAACATTCACCGGGGATATTCAGGGGGGCGGAGCGATGACGTAAGGGACGTTTTCGCGGGGTTTGTTGAACCTCCGGAGGAAGCACCCGAGAACCAGGCAGAGAGAATGACTGGCTCCCCGGCGGCAAGAATTCATTGAAATTCACGGCGACCTGCGGTGAAGGAGAGACAGTGGAAGCCTGGGTATGTGTTTAAAGCAGCGTTTAATGCATGAAGAACGACTACAGTCAGAGGAGGAAACGAACCTGATCTACCTGACCGAGAACCAGCTGGGGGAAATGGACAGATCCTCAGAAAGCTAAGTCCCATTTAAACTGTATATATTGTTAGAACACGAGGGAGAAATAAACTACTGTTTAAAGCCTGTAATACACCAACCTTGCAAAACAGGGGAGCTAAGAAAACATAAGATGGAACAAACGAATATGAGGAATATATTAGTCGTTTAGACAAAATTTTGTGACTGTTTCAAAGGAGCACAAACCTGGGGACTGTTTAATCATTTGTCAAGTTGTTGAACTGCCCTTTTTCTGCATCCTGTTGTGGATCAAATGCTATAAACAGACCACAGCAGCGAGTTTGAATCTAATTTTCTGAACTCAAATTTCTCCTTTCACTGTGCGGTAGCTTTAAACTTCTAAATAGACCATAGCGGCTGAAGTATGGGCTATAAAAACTGATAAACTAAGAACTAATGACAAATGTTTTTTCTTTTTCTTTTTCTGAAACCTTAAATCTTGCAAACAGATCACAGCTGTCGAGGCATGGGCTGTGGGATCTGATAAATTAACAAATTTTTTCTACAGCAGCGGGTTGTAGCTTTAAATTTCGTAAACGGATCACAGCTGCTGAAGTATGGGCTGTAAGATCTGATAGACTGGGAACTGATTATACTTTTCCCCACACCTTGCTGTAGTTTTAAATTTTGTAAACATATCACAGCTGCTGTTGTATGGGCTGTAAGTTCTGATGAACTAAGAACGGGTGACTTAGACCCCGTAAATAGGGGTTTTAACACAGGTTGCTAAGCCTTGAAATATTTGTGAGTAAGGATCTGAACCTGAACCAAATTTTTTTTTTTCTCACATCCTGCTGTAGCTTAAACTCTGTAAATAGATTGTAACTGCCGAAGTATAGATTGTGAGATCTGAGAAACAAAGAACTGCAAGCTAACTTTTTTCCCGATAGCGTGTCGTACCTTTAAATTTTGCAAATAGATCACAGCAGCTGTGGGAGAACTGAGAAACAAAGAGCTGCTGACAAATTTCTTTTTTCTCCTCAAATTATGTCGTACCCTTAAATCTTACAAATAAATCACAGCAGTTGAATTAAGGATTGTAAGACCTGATAAACCAAGAATTGGCGACATATGGGGATTGATACAGGCTGCTAAATTTGAGCTGTTAAATCCGGGAAAGGAAGTTGGAAACTTTAGAGTATTAACTACCCACTCTGGGAATACTAAGATACCTAAGATACAAGGGACTCTCTAACATCTTATTGGATATACGGAACTATAAAAATTCTAAAATAAGAAATAAGCTGACAAACCTTGCAGCATTGAAGGCAGGTCCCGAAAGAAGCTGCTTATTTGGCTGACTTTCCCGACCCCCCCCCCCCCCCCCCCCAGGAATCTTCCAAAGAAAAAGTCCTCCTGAATTTGCTTAGAGATAAATATCGAATATAGAATGGCATCAAAAAAATTGGCTGAGCCTAAACAAACTACTAAAAAGAAATTGGATAAAAAGCCAGAAAAAAGGCTGTCAGGTTTCTTTTCCCCACAAACAAACAGAGGAGAAGCAAAAATATCAGCTAATGAGGAAATGTCACTTTCCGATACAGGAGATCGAATATCAGATACAGAGGGCCAGGGGGATCAGCCCGCATCTTTACCAAGCATCTCGGCTGAGTTTATTAAAAAATGCTTCGTACAACAAGCAGAGGAAATAAAGAAAGAAATACTCTCTAACTCTCAAGAGATAAAACAAGAAATTACCAACATGGGGAAAAAGTTTGAACAGCTGGAAACTCAGATAAAAAAGATGGAGAATCAGATCAAGAATCAGACAGAGAACATTGAGGAAATACAGAAGAGAATGGATAATCTAGAGTCAAAATTGGCAGACCAAGAAGACAGAAGCAGGAGGAATAACATCAGAGTCCGAGGAATATCAGAGGAAATAACAAACAAAGATCTTGAGAAATTCATGGAAGATTTCTTTCAGTTTTTAGACCTTCACATAACAAAAGATAATAATATGATGGAAAGATGTCACAGAGTTCGCAGACCGGAGAAGATACCGGAACACATACCCAGAGACATTGTTATATGCTTTCAGTCTTTCAAATTTAAACGATCACTAATGACTGCTATGATGGGCAAATCTTTAGAGGGGACAACATATGGAAATATAAAAGTCTTCCCCGACTTATCAATCTAAGCACGGAAGGCTTTTGCGCAAGAAACCCAGATACTTAGGAGCAGGGGGATAAGATACTCATGGGGTTTCCCTACTAAAGTAATGACCCTATACGAGGGTAAAAGAGAGATATTTTCCTCACCGCAGAGCTTAGCCCAATGGATAAAAAATCATAATTTGACTGGGGAGTGAATGATGAATAAATAAATAATACGGGGGGAGGAGGAGGGGGGGGGGGAGGAGGAAGGGGGGGGGGGTCAGTGGAATACTTTAAAATCCACTAAATGACATTAATAAATCTTAGGGGGGTTGGAGGGGAGGAGGTATTGTAAATTAATAACTAAGAGAGAGGGGAAACGAATTAGGATTATATCGAAAGACAAAGTATGATCTAATCCAATTATTTACCACTACTGAAAATGCACTTTATAAAGAAGTAATAGCTTTTTATAGATGATTAAGCTCACAACATTTACTTAAACACGGAGGTACACAAACATAAAGGAGAAGGAGGGAGAAAGAAAGGGAAACAGACATTTTTTTTTTAATAATGGGAGAGATGCGAGAGGGTTTAGGCTAACTAATTATACTTAAAATAAATAGAATAAAGATTACCTCTAAAGCATAGAATCACATATATAGGAAAAGGAATTAACATAAAAGAATTTAGCTCCACTTAATAATTATAGGTAAATATTAGATATTAGATAGGAGTGCTAAACAAATAAAGTGAATTGAAGTAAAATATTTATACACACAGATGGGAACATTTTCACATAATACAAGGAGCACTAGTTAGAAGTTTCTAGATTTATAGATTCACTAAAGATAAAAATAGGTTTTTGCCCCTTTGTCCCCTCGTCCTCTTTTGGCTCGTGCTTGCTCTCCTCCTCTCCTCTCCTTTCCCTTTCTCTTTCCCTTTCTTTTTCCCCTTCTCTTCTCTTTCTCTCCTTCTTTCTTCTCTCAGCCTGCTGGAAGGGTGTGTGAATCTAGAGACCAACACTCTATCCATTAATAGTTATGGATTTAAGGGTGGACCTGGACGTTCCTTTAAAAGAACGCCCAGTTTCACGGGTGGGGGGGAAGGGGTTTGTGCAGTGGGATCCCGAGAAGGACCAATGCGGGATTGTATATTTGTTGGTGTCTTGTTGTGTCATGTATGTAGTTGTCCATGGAGATCGAGGGAGGTCGGGGAATGAGTGCCAGAAAGCTGCCTTCATATGAGTGGTTTAAAAGTGCTTACAGTTAACGCGCGTGGGATTAACACGCCTCAGAAGAGAATAGTTGTACTTGACTTTCTGAAAAAAGAGAAGGTTCATATATGTGCGATACAAGAAACTCATTGGAAGCAGGGAGATGAATTGAGAATAAAATCTAGGGACTATCCAATGATATTAAGTGCTTCTCTCCCTGATAAGAAAAAGAGAGGGGTTGCATTTTTGTTCTCCAAAAGTATTGATCCGGTAATTATACATTTAGAACGTGATCCAGACGCTAGATATATCCTCATAATATGCAAAATTAGAGACAAAGTTTACACATTAGTAAATGTATATGCCCCGAATCACTCCCCGGCCTCATATATCCAAAAATTGTTTGTTAAAATAGACAGAGTAAAACAAGGAATAGTACTGGTAATGGGAGATTTTAATTGTGTTATGAACGAACATCTAGATCGTAGGTCAGGTAGGGGCGGAGGCAAAGACAAAAATCTCATAAATAACGCAAAAAAGCTTAGAGAGACTGTTAAACTCTTTCCTCTCCTGGATCTATGGAGGATCTTCCATCCAGGGGAGGTGGATTTTTCCTGTTATTCGAGAACGCACCTGACATATTCCAGGTTAGATATGTTCTTTGGAGATAGAGCTGCAACTCAAAATGTCAAGAAAATTGCTATAAAAAACATCCCCTGGTCGGATCATAGTGTTGTATGGTTGACTTTGGAAACAGGAAAAGTAAGAGTTAGACCTGAATGGAAACTTGATAGTGCTTTAATTCGAAAGAAGCAAAATATACAATATTTAAAGCAAGCAATTGCTAATTTTTTCCACGAAAACGGCCATAATGAAGTAAGCCCCCCAATGACATGGTGCGCCTTTAAGGCAGTTATGAGAGGACATCTGATCAAATTAGAAATCCAGGAAAGAAGAAGGTCCCTCCCGAAACTAGCCAACCTCTATATAACCTTAGAAGGCCTTATTAATCAAAACAAAGCTGACCCATCTCTATCTATATCGAATCAAATAAAAGTAATAGAAGATAAGATCAAGGAGCAGTTAATAGAAAAAGCAAATAAAACCCTAGAAAGATTCAAGACAACATGGTATTACAACGGAAATAAAGTGACTAAATCGATGACGAAGAGGCTTAAAAAACAGGAGGCCAAAAAACAGATCTCTTCAATAAAAACAAAAGAAGGAGTAGTAATGATACCAGAAAGGATAGCTGAGGCTTTCCAGACCTTTTATCAGGCCCTATACAATCTCCCTGACACACCAAATCAGGAACTAATTGACTCTTACTTTAGGGATTTAACGCTGCCCAAGATAAACTTAGACCAATTAAAAACTCTCAATAGTCCATTTACATCCGAGGAGGTAAATTACTGTATAGATAAATTGAAGCTTAATAAGACCCCTGGTCCCGATGGATTTAATAACCTGTTCTTTAAAGTGTTCAAAAAAGATCTATTGGTGAATCTAACTGAGATGTTCAATTCGTTATCCAATAACGATCCTATACCAGAAGAATTATTGAGAGCAAACATCATTACCATACCAAAAGAGGGAAAGGATTTGGAGCTGGTAACCAGCTACCGACCCATCTCCCTTCTGAACACAGATATTAAACTGTATTCAGCAGTATTAGCAGAAAGGATAAAAAAATTATTACCATCAATAATCCATCGGGACCAGACAGGTTTCATACCGGGAAGATCCTCGGCGGATAATGTTAGACGATTAATTGACACATTGGACTATTCTAGAGCAAAGGATATCCCCCTCCTGACCCTGTCGTTGGATGCCGAAAAGGCTTTCGACAGGGTCAGGTGGGGTTTTATGAGAACTTCACTAGAGATCTTTGGCTTCGAGGGAAGAATGTTAAACTCTATCCTGGCATTATATACGTCCCCATCCGCAAGAGTACTGGGATGCGGTTTTTCCACTGAGTGGTTTAACTTACATAACGGAACCAGACAAGGCTGTCCTTTATCCCCACTTTTATACCTTATCACGATGGAACCAATGGCAGCAGCCATAAGACAGAACCGAGAGATATCAGGGCTAAAGATAGGAAGTGAGGAGTTAAAAATTAACCTTTATGCGGATGACACTATAGTGACTATGGAGAACCCTGATAAATCCTTGGTAGGCTTAGTGAATGAAATAGATAGATACTCAATGGTATCTGGGTACAAATTAAATCATGATAAAACCATTGCCCTGCCAAATAACATATCGGTAGAATTAGAGAACAAATTAAAAACTAAATTCAGATTTGTCTGGGCGGATAATTTGAAGTACCTGGGCATAAGTATCTGGGCAGATCCAATAAAAATAATGGAGGAAAACTTCCTCCCTTTGCTAAAGTCTACTACCAAACAACTAAGCGATTGGAAGAACCTATGTTTTTCCTGGTGGGGACGAATAAATGTGGTCAAGACCTATATTCTACCAAAATGGCTCTACCTTTTCAGGATGCTCCCAATAGAAACCCCAGTCAGTTGGCTTACTATGATACAACGGGCTCTTAGGAACTTTGTGTGGCAAAACAAAAAACCAAGACTAAAATTAAACTGTTTAAAAAGAAAGATCTCCCAGGGAGGATTGGGAATGCCAGACATAATACAATACCATGACTCAAGCCTTTTAGCCCATGCAGTCACCTCCCAGTTAAAAATATCTAGTAACGAGGCTTGGTATAATATCGAAGCAGTTTTGGGCGGAGAATCAGAGCTGGTCAAACTTTTCTGGTACACTGGGGATAAAAGTAAAGAAAAAGATCAAACCAAAGGTAGAGGGATAGTTCTAGACAATATTCTACATGTGTGGAGAAGACACAGGAAAAGACTTGGGCTTGACAACTATGTAATTCACGAGCTCCCACTGACATTGCTGGAAAGTAATATAGATTATATAAATCTGAAAACCTGGCATGAATGTGGTGTGAAATCCCTGGGAGAAATATGGGGGAATACGGGAATTATTCCCTTCCAGGAATTGCAGGATAGATTTCCAGAATTGAAAGGTGAAACTTTTAATTACCTAAGGATGAAGGGTTATTTGTCAAAACATCTGCACAAGATGAAATCAGATAAAGTGAATCTTTTTAGGAAAATCCTAAAAGATAACAACCAGAAAAATCTATTAAAAAGAATAAAAGATATGTCAGATCTGGATAACGCAGATTGTGACTTCTCGGCTTTTTCTAAGTGGGAACGTGATATAGGTATTATTATACCAAAGGAAGATCTGATAAAATCCCTTTTCTTGACATATAAATCAGTGAGATGTCTAAATTTGGTGGAATCACATTATAAAATTCTAAACAGGATGTATCTGGTGCCATCCCGCCTGGCGGTGATGGGGCGGGGGGCACCGGATACATGCTGGAGATGCAATAAGGATAGAGGGGACATGCTACATACATGGTGGGCATGTCAACCCCTTAAATTGATGTGGCAGGAAATGTTGGGGAAGCTTCTATATATGACTAATATTCCGTTGTTAAATAAGCCGGAGATACTTCTCTTGCACTTAAATCTACCAGGTACTAAGGAATGGGAGAAGGCTTTTACTTTACATTTTTTAACCGCAATAAAAGTGTCAATAGGTAGACTATGGAAATCACCTCAAGTCCCGAGTTGGGTGGAGATTAAGAAACAACTAGAATATCAATTTAAGATGGAGAGAGGAATTTCACTTTACCAAACAAAAGACCTAAAAAAGGTGGAAAAATGGGATAAATGTCTAGAACTCCTAACTCGGGACTTGGGATGAAACATGGTAGACGCGTTTGAACTGTAGACCACTGATCCACATGAAATATGGTAAAATAAAAGGTGAACAGCGGTTTGATGGCTCTTGTGTCCCCCCGTTTTCTCTCCCCTCGATCTCCATGGAAGTAAATGTTTTAGTAGTATGTCTTGTTAAATGTTTTGTAGATTTGAATGTCCTTTATGTATTTTTATATGATAATCTTCATGTCAAGGAGACTAAGCATAGTAAAAAATGCACAAGGATGAGTTGAAAATACACGACTTCACGTTTATTGTTCACCTGATTATTTACGTGTTCTCGATTCTGAGTGCAGAAAAAAAAAAAAAAAAAAAAAAAAAAAAAAAAGTATAACATTCACCACCTACTCTGCCATTCACCAGTGTTTAATTGAATGCAAATGTGCTCTGAACATTAGTATGCAAATCTCATGCATAGAAACAAAAGGAAAATCAGATGAGCATCAATAAGTAGAGAAACAAAACTAATCATGACTTCTCAGAGGAAAACCATAATGTAATTAATGATTATGATGTGGGGAATAAGTTGTATACTTGAGGTTATCTTACGTTTTACAAATTAAAACAACATCTGTCAGTAGAGAAAGTCTAGGATAAGGTTTTAGAAGCTGACAAGTGAGATGACTTTCTTAAAATATATTGGTAGAAAAGAACTGACTATACATTGTAATCTTATTTTTTGAAATCTCTAAAAAGATATACAGATATGAAGGGAGATATAGTTTTGGACAGTGATTTGGCTTAAAACACAAAACTCACCCTGGACTGATAAAGGAACTCCTTTGATCGCCCTTGGTCAGACACCTTAGTACTTTACAGGTCACTCTACCCCTATAACCAAGGTAAAGCCAGACGTATTTCTACCGTTGTATTGCTAGTTCTTAGTTTCTGAACACTGTTTATGAACAATCCTCATGCTATTTCCTCTCATACCAGCAATGTTTAATATTCAATTACTTGTTTCACATATAATTGGTATTAAATGGCTTGCAAAAGAGGTAAGTCTCTTTATAGCACTGTGAATAAATTTAGCAATGTATATGTCACATAAAAAAAATATTTAATACTCTGTTACAGGCTGACATATATGTAACATTATGAAGAAATGGCTGCTGTTAAAATGAATTCCCAAAGGCATTAACAAGTTACCAAAGACACTAAGGGATTACTGGATAAGACAAGTCATGGCTTTCCATATTTTGAAGCAGGTGTCATAAAAGTACTCCATTTCAAATAAATACATCAAGTCTGTGGATAGAGAAGTCTAATCGTCTGTGATGATTTGTTGCCTGAGTTGTGTCTCAAAGAATATATGTCATTCAGATCTGCTGTTACCAGTATTATACATTGCATGCACTTCACTAGAGGATTCATTACCTGTTCCAGAGGAACACAAGCTCCCTAATTGGCTGCCCTTCTGGGATCAGAATAGCAGCGCACAGGAAATGAAGATGCAGAGGAGCACAATGGAAAGAATGAGGCAAAGTTCCAAAATGTCTTTATTACAGAAAGTAGAAAACTTTCAACAGTGAAAATACAATACAAATACAAGACAATTTTCAAGGAAAGAAAGGTGTGAAAAAAAGTACAGTAGAGGTAGACAAAAGGCAGAAGGGGAGGAAGAAAAATAGGAAAATGTATATTTTTCATGCAAAAAGAGAAACTCTTGTGGGTCCAGTATAGAACACAGCACAACAGCAGTAAATAAGTATAAAAAGGATCTTTTCATCAAACATTTGTAAATGTCCAGCAGGGTATATGTTGTGAGGGAAAGAATGATTTATCCAGAACGTAGTCAACTAATGGTTCAAGTCTGTTTAGGACCAATAACCAGGGGCGTTGCTAGGTCTTCGGATGATCTGGGGCTAGAGCCCAGATGAGCTCGGTCACACACAGGGGCGTACCTAGAGCATTTGGCACCCGGGGCGGACCCTGAGTGTTGCACCCCCCCCCCCATAATAAAAATGTAAGAAAACACCCACAAATTTTTCAGTGTTTGAAAATTGTACAATTATAGATACCAGGAATATTGTGCCACTCAGAACCCAGTAATATTGTGCCAGTCAGATACCAGTAATATTGTGCCTTTCAGATAATAGTAATATTGTGCCAGTCAGATACCAGGAATAGTGTGCCATTCAGAGCCCAGTAATATTGTGCCAGTAAGATAGCAGTAATATTGTGCCACTCAGAGCCCAGTAATATTGTGCCAGTCAGATACCAGGAATATTGTGTCATTCAGAGCCCAGTAATAGTGTGCCAGTCAGATGCCTGTAATATTTTGCCAGTCAGAGCCCAGTAATAGTGTGCCAGTCAGAACCCAGTAATATTGTGCCACTCAGAACCCAGTAATATTGTGCCACTCAGAGCCCAGGAATATTGTGCCACTCAGAGCCCAGGAATATTGTGCCACTCAGAGCCCAGTAATATTGTGCCAATCAGATGCCCAGTAATATTGTGCCAATCATAGCCCAGTAATATTGAGCCACTCAGAACCCAGTAATATTGTGCCACTCAGAGCCCAGGAATATTGTGCCACTCAGAGCCCAGGAATATTGTGCCAATCATAGCCCAGTAATATTGTGCCACTCAGAACCCAGTAATATTGTGCCACTCAGAGCCCAGGAATATTGTACCATTCAGAGCCCAGTAATATTGTGCCACTCAGAACCCAGTAATATTGTGGCAATCCTAGCCCAGTAATATTGTGCCAATCATAGCCCAAGAATATTGTGCCACTCAGAATCCAGTAATATTGTGCCAATCATAGCCCAAGAATATTGTGCCACTCAGAACCCAGTAATATTGTGCCAATCATAGCCCAAGAATATTGTGCCACTCAGAACCCAGTTTTTTTTCTACTTACCTTACACTTGGTCCGTCATCCAGGACCTTCTGCCGGATGTCCGTCCACCTGACATCCGGCAAGCAGCTGACACAGCGCGACGGGGGTGGAGCTTGCACCCGTCGCGCTGTGATCTCTATGGCCAGGAGGAGAGGCTAGGGAGCGAGCTCCCTATAGCAGCCTCTCCTCCCGATCGGCCCTCACCCCCGCGTGAGGTTAATCCTCCGATTCTGGGACTATGTCCCAGATGGAGGAAAGCTCACCGGGGGATTTTTTTATTTTTTTTTTTATATTTTTAGCCCTGGAGTCTCGGGGCTAAAGAATACTTTAGCCCCAGAGTCTCCATTCGGGGCTATGAAGGGGGGACTCGGGGCTATAGCCCCAGTAGCCCACCCCTAGCGACGCCTCTGCCAATAACAGACCCAGCATGTCCAGAAAATGGTGGGATGGACTGTAAAGTCAACTCTATGTGTTAGAAATATCTAAGGATGACAGAATATCAGTTGCAGAAAAACTACAATTAGAAAGTTCAGTAGAGCTTGTCTGACAGGACATACATAAAGAGAGAAGTATGCTAGGTAAACTATATTTTAACAGGGAGTACATCACCTGCATTTTCAAGTCAAAAAGTGTTCTTGCAGAGTTGGGACAGTCAGTATGTCTGAGTATAGCCTTCTTCGAAATACTGTTGGCTCACAAAGAAAAAAAGCCTGCAGGGGAGGAAAAAAAAGATGAAGGTGATTGGCCTAGGAAGGTAGGAATTTTCTTATGAGCTTTCAACATGTAATGTTTGCCCTGCTATGTAACATAGATTTAGATGGACAACCTTGATACTTGACAGAGTAGGCTGATAGAGCTCTTTTTACCAGTCTCGTAAGACTTCATCAATGAAGTATTTTGAAGTGTAAATCGTCGCATATCAAATGTCTTTGAATCCAATAAAGTGATGTTTTTGAGCGAAGGTCAGTTGCTAATAGTAACTTCACTATTGTATTTTGTGATCGTGTGGGGTTTAGAGTGGCGGCCTGCAATGGCTTCACGAATAAAGGGCAAACGCTTGGTAGTATAAAGGAATTTTCTTTGCTGACCTTTTTCTATATATGCCCCATATTTTGGAATGTTAATAGTCACCAACATATATCATATTCTCCCTTTTGTTTGGTAGGGCCTACATCCAGTGCTTGACCAGCACATATGCTCTCCTAAGCTGTTGGCTTTTTTTTTTACTTATTAAAATTAACTATTAACCATGTAATAAAAAGAAAGAGTGAGTGAAAGCCACAAACTACACATATGGAGACATATTACAAAAGTACATACAGTCATACTAAGCAGATTGTTAGGCATGCTACCCAGACAGTTCAGAAGAAAAAACAGGCCAGTTAATAAGAAGGAGAGGTATCAATATATTTTCTTATTTGCACACAGACCTTACTGCATAGAAAAAAAAACAATTTCAAATTTATAAGAAGAATAAAAGTATCTACAGAGATTCATCCCCGTGTTTCCACAAACCCAGCTCTTTATCTGGCACCAGTGTATGAGATCACTTAGGCTATTTCTTGATTTCATTTCTGCTTTGATTCCAGCCATTGTTACTATCAAAGAGTGTTTTGACAACCAGAGAAAATAGTAATGGGACAGACAGAAGAATTACCAGAAGATGTGGACATGGCATGCCTTCCATTACCTGACATTAAAATAATGGAACACTACTTTAAAAATAATCTGCTATTGCATGTGGTGTTATATGAAGTATTTGATCTTAGAAGCACTTGGAGATCAAAACCTGACATGTTGCAACCGTTCTTATTATGACTTGTAAAAATATCCAGTCTGGTGTTGGCAATGAAGAGAATAACACTTCTTTATATTCCTCGGTACAAGTGCCAGTTCATTTGTCCTTGATGTTATTATCTATTTCCTCATTCTTATTGTTGTTGGTTTTTTTTTGTGGTGGATGATAACAATCCAACATTTTGAGGCGTTCTCTAAAGTATTTTTTGAAATGCATAAAAATCCACTGTGTTTTATTTTATTTTATTAATCATTTTCTTCATGAAATGGATGGCTAATTCTCTGCAAAAATGTTTACACAACTAAATATGTCTAAAATATATTTCTATTCCAAACATGTTCAATTTCTTCAGAATGTAGAAAAAAAAAACTGTATAAAGCTGTATATAAAAAAAAAAAGACAGTAGAAAAAAACAGTGTACATCATAAGCAACCGGAGGTTATGTAGTTTTGTGTCTGGTCACAAAAAAAATAAACTGTGTGAACTGAGAAATAAAATGGAAAAGTAAGACATTAGTTGAGTTGGAAAATTCTCCAACTTCTTTCTATGTACTCAAATTTAGGGACCCCAGCGAAATTATTTTCAATTTAGAACTAAAGGAGAACTGCAATTAGTTTTAAGGAAAATATGAATTATATGTATATAAATATGTATTTTAAATATATTTATTGAAAATTCACCAAATATGAGTCAATTCACAAAGTTTTATTTTGAGACTAAGTCAAATTCCAGGTTTGAACGTTCCCCATTGAAAGTAATGGGAGGTGAAATGACCAAAGACAAAGTCAAATTCTGCACCTGAGTTTTGACTCAAAAATAGTCTCAATCATTCAAACCTGGGATTTTTTTCTAAGTCAAACTCGGGTGCCAAATTTGACTTAGTCTCAAAATGAGAGTCAACCTCAAAAGTTGAATTTTAGCGAATAGACCAAATAATGTATTTGTGTAGCTTGAAGGCCCCGTTTACTCCCCCAGTTATGCCAACATGAATACCATAAAACAATAAAAAGAAACTGTCGCTACATTAATCTCTCTCTCTATATATATATATATCTACAACAATTAACACAAAATAAGTAAGAGAAAACATAATCCATAATCATATATTTTGGAAAATGGTGCAGGCGCATCTGTAAATATAAAATACATTTTACACAGTATATTGTTTTAAAATATAACAGTGTTGATAACAACAGAATTGGAATAACAAATAAAGCAATTAATACACTGTCACTCATATATTAAGGAATTGTTTCTCATGACAAAAATGAAATCTAATGCGTTTCACCCCAGTGCTGGGGCTTCCTCAGAGACATTGTAGTATTTGGTGAACATATAACTTAATTTGTAAGGTTTTTTGATTGTTATGTTCCTGTAGTTGCCGGTAATCTTTTATTATTAGCGGTGGTGAGTGGTCCATTATGCAGATATGAGAAACAGTGTTTGAAATGTAAAAATAAGCGATGATCTAAAAGATCACAGGAAATATCTGAATACTTGATGGATGTGTTTGAAAATCATGATTGTCTTGTGTCTTGTACCGGCAGGTAAACAGATTAACCTTATCCGGTCATAATTTATCATTATGGAGTGATAATGTAGGATCACAATATTAAGCTCACCAAAATATGACGCAGTGCCCTTTTTAGGCAGTAGTAATCTCTTTTGAGATTGTACAATCCGTGTTTGAACTACAGATGCACATTGATCTTATTACATTAGCAGGTAAACCCCTGTAATCAGTTTAATGTTCCTCCTATGGATTTGAACTCAATTTTCTTACAAATTGGCAGCTGCCTCTTAATAATGTACACATATAGAAGAAATAATGGCTATCCCCTTTTAAGTAAGTATTACTCCCTGTACTATGATTTGTATATGTTAGGACACTTTACTGCCATTGTGTAATGATTATCAATGTATGTCTTACTATGCAATGATAGCAGATTTTTTTTTTTTAAAGCTTTGGTAGACGGGCTATTAAAAAAAATGAACAACATATTTACATGAAAATGTAAATAAGGATTTCACAGGTAGACTTACTAGCAAGGTAATCTAGCACTTATTCAGGTCGCACCTCTTGAGACAACTTAGATATAGAAAACATACCATGATTTCCAGATGTTTTGTCTAGGGACCCAAAATATCACTCCATCCCTATTGTTTTTATGTAGTAACTACAAAATAACCAAGAGTCCAAAAAGTGAACACCAGCAGCAACAAAGAACAATTTCCAAAAAACAAGTTACTGTGCAAAAAGCATATCAATATGCACTTTACAGGGAGTGCAGAATTATTAGGCAAGTTGTATTTTTGAGGATTAATGTTATTATTGAACAACAACCATGTTCTCAATGAACCCAAAAAACTCATTAATATCAAAGCTGAATATTTTAGCTACTACTTATATTAATAAGTCGTTTTTAGTTTGTTTTTAGTTTTAGCTATTTTAGGGGGATATCTGTGTGTGCAGGTGACCATTACTGTGCATAATTATTAGGCAACTTAACAAAAAACAAATATATACCCATTTCAATTATTTATTTTTACCAGTGAAACCAATATAACATCTCAACATTCACAAATATACATTTCTGACATTCAAAAACAAAACAAAAACAAATCAGTGACCAATATAGCCACCTTTCTTTGCAAGGACACTCAAAAGCCTGCCATCCATGGATTCTGTCAGTGTTTTGATCTGTTCACCATCAACATTGCGTGCAGCAGCAACCACAGCCTCCCAGACACTGTTCAGAGAGGAGTACTGTTTTCCCTCCTTGTAAATCTCACATTTGATGATGGACCACAGGTTCTCAATGGGGTTCAGATCAGGTGAACAAGGAGGCCATGTCATTAGATTTTCTTCTTTTATACCCTTTCTTGCCAGCCACGCTGTGGAGTACTTGGACGCGTGTGATGGAGCATTGTCCTGCATGAAAATCATGTTTTTCTTGAAGGATGCAGACTTCTTCCTGTACCACTGCTTGAAGAAGGTGTCTTCCAGGAACTGGCAGTAGGACTGGGAGTTGAGCTTGACTCCATCCTCAACCCGAAAAGGCCCCACAAGCTCATCTTTGATGATACCAGCCCAAACCAGTACTCCACCTCCACCTTGCTGGAGTCTGAGTCGGACTGGAGCTCTCTGCCCTTTACCAATCCAGCCACGGGCCCATCCATCTGGCCCATCAAGACTCACTCTCATTTCATCAGTCCATAAAACCTTAGAAAAATCAGTCTTGAGATATTTCTTGGCCCAGTCTTGACGTTTCAGCTTGTGTGTCTTGTTCAGTGGTGGTCGTCTTTCAGCCTTTCTTACCTTGGCCATGTCACTGAGTATTGCACACCTTGTGCTTTTGGGCACTCCAGTGATGTTGCAGCTCTGAAATATGGCCAAACTGGTGGCAAGTGGCATCGTGGCAGCTGCACGCTTGACTTTTCTCAGTTCATGGGCAGTTATTTTGCGCCTTGGTTTTTCCACACGCTTCTTGCGACCCTGTTTACTATTTTGAATGAAACGCTTGATTGTTCGATGATCACGCTTCAGAAGCTTTGCAATTTTAAGAGTGCTGCATCCCTCTGCAAGATATCTCACTATTTTTGACTTTTCTGAGCCTGTCAAGTCCTTCTTTTGACCCATTTTGCCAAAGGAAAGGAAGTTGCCTAATAATTATGCACACCTGATATAGGGTGTTGATGTCATTAGACCACACCCCTTCTCATTACAGAGATGCACATCACCTAATATGCTTAATTGGTAGTAGGCTTTCGAGCCTATACAGCTTGGAGTAAGACAACATGCATAAAGAGGATGATGTGGTCAAAATACTCATTTGCCTAATAATTCTGCACTCCCTGTAATGTTTAAATGAATACCCCCAAAAATACAATGACCTGGGTACAGGTCGTACTGATTTCAATAGAGGAATGTTTTTATAAATAGTATACATGAATGCATATATACATATAAAAAAAATACTACATGATAGGTTTTTTACTATATACAGTCCAAAAGCCAGCGCACTCACATCAAACCAGTAATGAGATTCACACATAATGTTAAAAACACCTTTCTAAGATAACATAATTGGAGTTTCAGTTACATTATATGGCCATATATTGCTAAGCCCACCACTACGTCAAAGTACTCCAATATAGGTGGGTCCTAACACTAAATACCAATGCTTATTTGGGGTTAAATCTCTTTAAATGTGACCAAAGGCCCTTCCTATAGTACAACAGAGACACTCCAGCAATTTATAGGTCTGGACACCACTTATGGAGCACCTAGGTCATTGCATTTTTTATGGTTTTCTGTTACACTTAATACCCTACAGTGCACATTGATTTACCTTTTTTTTATGGTCATTTAACAAATCACTTAAATAGTCTGTGCATTTTGTCTTTATCAGGGGTATACCATATGTTATTTGTGACTATAATGAAAAGTTATTCAAGCCCACGCTAGCTGACAAAACATTTAACATGGCATTCAAGCTAGTGTTTCTTTTCTGGAACTAAGGATATGTCCGTGCCTGCACCTAACCTGATTTCCATCTAGTGGTATTAGTGTCGTTTTAAAGAAGTGGAGACCATGCACTGGTATATGTCATAAAAAGCCTTATACATATCATCTAGTCTCTATGCCAAGGGTGTCCACGTTTTTTTTGCAGTGGGCCACTTCACCAGAAATGGATGTGTGCATGGGCTGCATTCATGCTTCATTGCAAAAAAATTCTAAACAAATGTATATATATATATATATACCGTATTTGCCCGATTATAAGACGAAAGTTTTTTTCAGAGCAAAGGCTCTGAAAAATCCCCCTCGTCTTATAATCGAGGTCTTCTTATAATCTGACCTCAAATTGAGGTCAGATTATAAGACATGGATCCAGGTCCCCAGCAGAGCTGCAGGGGACCTGGATCCCCCTCTCTGACAGCAGGGGAAGTCTGCGCGATGAGCACGACCGCCGGGCTTCTGTGAAGAAGCCGGGTACTTCCGCTTTCGTCACAGAAGTCCCGGCGAGTTTGCCGGGCGGCAGCAGGGGAGGTCTGCGCTCATCGCGCAGACTTCCTCTGCTGCCCCGCTAGCCACCAGGGTAAATCGGGCAGCTGGGGGATGTCTGCACGATACGTGCAGACATCCTCCATGCTGCCCGACACGGCAGACTATTATGACGGACCAGCTGTCCGTCATAATAGACTGCCGTGTCGGGCAGCATGGAGGATATCTGCACGTATGGTGCAGACATCCCCCGGCTGCCCCCACTAGCCACCAGGGATCGAGGTAAGGGGAAGGGAGGGTGGCAGAGAGACAGGGGGAGGGAGGGAGGGGGGCAGAGAGACAGGGTGGACAGAGCAGATAGGGGGGGAGAGACAGAGGAAGGGGGGACAGAGCAACAAAGGGAGGGAGGGGGCAGAGAGAAACATGTGGGGGGGAAGAGACAGGCGAGGGGGAAGTGGGGAGTGAGACAAAGCTGGGGGCAAGGGAGAAAGAGAGGCAGCATTGGCACATAAAAGGAAATAAACACAAGAAATGCATTTTTTTAATATAATATTTTATTACATGTGAATATATACAAGTTTAACTTTTTTCCTATAGGGTAGTCTTATATTCAGGCTTTTAGTTTTTTTCCTAATATCCAAAGTTTGGGGGGTCGTCTTATAATCAGGGTCGTCTTATAATCGAGCAAATATGGTATATATATATATATTCATGTGTGCAGTGTGAGTGTACATATAGATAAACAGCCACAAACAAATACACACACATAGTCACACAGACAGACACACTTACACCACATAGACACACACAGACACACACACAGAGTCACTTACACACACACAGAGTCACTTACATTTATATACATAGATTTATTTTTTTCTTTCTATTTTGTTTTCTCTTACCAGGGATGTGGGCTCCTGATGGGGCTGCTACTCAGGGAGGCTAGTAGTGGTTCCTTTTTAAAAAAAAAAAAAACTTCCCTCCCTCTGACCCGTGCGCATGATGTCAGCTCAGTGTACAGGAGGGATTATGTGCCCTTCACGACGTGCAGTGTTTTGTTGGGGAAACTTAGTTCCCCGACGCTGATTGCAGTAACATGTGCATTTGTAGGTGTGTCTCATGGGAGGTGAGAGGTACGTCTCAAGCACGCCGCATCTTGATGTCCTGCGGACTGCATTTGAACCGAGGGCCGCATGTTGGATGCCCCTGCTCTATGCCATTGTATTCTGACAGTGGAACTGAATAACTGACACATATTTACCTTGTTACACTATAGCACTGTTTTCTACATTTCATATCAATTCACAAATTCCAATTACTCATCTGGGCTTTTAAGGTTTGTAAGTACTGTTTACTTCTGTATTTTGGTTAGATCAGCACACAAGAAGTCCTGTAGAATCTGGCAAGGGGAGTACTACCAGTTGTGTTCCTATTTGTATGGTCAAATTCATAGGAAAACAATTCAACTAGTAGTATATGTCGTATGTAAAGAGATTTTAAACATATTTACATATTGTCATTGATATTTAGATGTATCTGTTATATAACAAAAAAGAAACTGGATAGAGTTGCACAGGTCACAGAGAAGATAGAGTCATTTTTACATGATTCCTTTCATTGAGCCAACATATTTATGGAACGTTTTATGAGCTTTTAGGACCTCTAAGATACCTTTTTTAGATGGGATATTTATATACAAAAAACAAAGGTGTGGGATCCCTCTCAGCGAGAACGGGCAAAAGCTGAAATAGCCGGCCCCATAGGTTGTAACCTACCCGGGAGAGGAATCACAGGAGAGGTTTCCTCTGTAATGGTGCAAGTGAGCAAAAAACGATGATTCCTCTCCTGAGTAGGTTACAACCTATAGGGCCAGCTATTTCAGCTTTTCCCGTTCTCGCTGAGAGGGATCCCACACATTTGTTTTTTGTCTCCATGAGTTATCAGGGTATGCCCAGACGTGGGTCCCTAGTTTGCTGCACCTAGAGGGATACCAGCCATACCACACTGACGAGGCCAATGAAGACCAAAACGTACATCTGTGGTTGCTGTATTCTTCATGCAGAGGAGAACTGCCAGGCTATTTGGATCTGCACTGCTCTTATGGGTGGGACCAGTCTAATATGCTAATGGAGAGGTTTCCTGTATAATGGTGCAAGGGAGCAAAAAAATGTGATACTTCTCCCAAGTAGGTTACAGGTATATTTCAGCTTTGGTTTTTGGATATTTATATACCAATCAGCCATGTAACCACTGACAGGTGGTAAGCCAGCGGATGCAATGTGATGCTTTGGGCAATGATCTGCTGGGAAATCTTGGGTACTGCCATTCATTGGGATGTTACTTTGAAACAGTGTTCTCTAATGACATTGGCCTCTTTAAGCTAAATAATGTGCTTTGCCACAAAGCAAAAATGGTTCAGGAATGGTTTGAGGAACACAACAAGTTCAAGGTGTTGACTTGGCCTCCAAATTCCCCTTATCTCAATCTAATTGAGCAGTTGTGGGATGTGCTGGACAAACAAGTCTATGGAGGCCTCATCTCGCAACTTACAGGATTTAAAAGATCTGCTGCTGACATCTTGGTGCTGGATACAACAGCATACCATCAGAGGCCTAGTGAAGTCCATGTCTAGATGGGTCAGGGCTGTTTTGGCTCAAAAGAGGACCTACATAATATTTGGCAAGTAGTCATAATGTTATGACTGATCAGTAGATATAAAAAAGCAGACAGTGTTTTTATGTTACCTACATCCTCTGGAGAAATACTATGCTAAACCTCCTTACCTATATTTTATAAGAAGTAATCTGTGAAGACCTAAAAGTTTACGTATTGTTTCCATGCATACACAGGCCCAACAAGGTATCACTACTAGTTTTGTATTTTGGGCATAATTCCAGACAGCAGATGCTGAAACTTAGGGCAGAATATCCATCATTTTAAAGCATTAAGAACTCCTTTTTCCTGGAGAGAACTGTCACAGGTTGACAAAGCCTAAGCGTAACACATCATTTTTGTTCATCAAAAATGATATATTTGTTTGAAAAACTTAGAAATAAGGAATACCAAGGTAACTGGAACTATTCATTTCTTATCTTGGACATTCCTGCAATGTAGACAGAATATTTATCTTATGCATTATATTTCCAAACTCTAGTTTAGCAACATGGCCTTATATATTAGCTTGAAAATTCTGCTGTTTGTAGTTTTCATTCCCATCATTGTGATGCCATCTCATGCAACAACTTGTATCAGTTGTAATTGTCGTTTAAATTGACATTATGTGTTGAATGGTTCACATGTTCAGATAATCTGGTTGAATCACAGAATACTTGCTGTGAATGTGTATGTGAGACTAAAGAATTATTTTGGACATGTGACATATAGAGCATTTCACTTTGTAATATATTGGCTGAGGTAAAAATGGCACTGTCAGCTGTATAGATGACAACACTCTCTAAGATAAATGAGTAATCTAAGGTAATATCAAGTACCAATTATACAGTGGACATTTCTTCAGCTTGAAACACTATTTAAGCATATTTCTAGAGTTGAGCGGACACCTGGATGTTCGGGTTCGGCAGGTTCGGCAATGCCTCTAAAAAGGTAATGGAAAGGGCTAGAGGGCTGCAAAAGGAAGTAAAATGTGGGTAAGAGTAGGACAAGTGCCCTGCAAGCAAATGTGGATAGTGAAATAAGTTATCTTATAAGTTATATATAAGTTATTTCTCTATCCACATTTGCTGGCCATTTTTAGGATCCCCACCCGCCGGCTATGGGTGGGGAGCGGGGGGGGGACACTAGGTCCCCCCCCTCATTCTTTTTAGGGTCCCCACCCGCCGGCAATGGGTGGGGGCCAGGGCTGGGGCTGGGGGTATTTTACTAGGGACTGGGCAGCAATAGCTGTCCAGTCACTAGTCATTTTAAATTTAAGGCGATATTAATCGCCGAACACCGAACTCCAACCCGGACATACAGTGGAATGTCCGTGTTGTGTCACTAGGGTTGGTGTCACCCGGTGCAGTAACTCATGGTGTCACCCCCTAGATTTCCTCCAATACCATGCCAAACAGATTCTTTAGTAATGCCAGTCAAATGGCCATTAAATATGCACTACAGGAGCCACATAAATTATGCCACATACAGGAGCCTCACAAATTATGCCACATACAAGAACCCCATTAATATTGCCCCACACAGGAGCCCCATTAATATTGCCCCACACAGGAGCCCCTTAATTATGCCCCACACAGGAGCCCCTTAATTATGCCCCACACGGAGCCCCTTAATTATGCCCCACACGGAGCCCAATAAATATGCCACACATGGGAGCCCTGTGAGGTGACGGCAGGTCACATTCATCTATTGTACAATTATAAAACAATACATATATATTTATACGCACATATCACAAGCATATCTATACACCCAGACATCTCTCTCTCTCTCTCTCTCTCTCTCTCTCTCTCTATATATATATATCTATGTATAACTAGTGGCCTTTATACTTATAAGTATGAACTTATAAATATTATATCCAACTATTTTCATATGCATTGCATTGCATCTCGATTCATGCTGTCCACACACGCTTTGTTGGGGGGTGGGTGGGGGATTTGTATATATATTAAATTTTTATTTAGCTCTTACAATGTACAATAAACAAGGGAAGCATGTGAGATGCCCAGTGGAGTCACTAGAATGTGTAGATATTTCCAAATAACTTGTAGAGACATCTCTTTTATTGAAAAGGAACATTGAATGGATGTTTAAAAAAGAAAAATGCATACCAAGAAAATAACTGAATGGGACACAGGAGACTTTGGTTATTGATAGTGTGCAAAAGTGTTACAAGATACTGTTACTGAAATACTTTTGTCTGATACAGTTCAACACTTTATGGTTCAAGTTTGGTTTTATTAGGCACATGTATGATCTTTAGAAGATGTTTCTGTCACTTGGGCTTGGAGGCCAACACACAAACATTACTCAGCCAGATTTCTACTTGTGTTTCAATGGAGGACACCCCCATAATTTCAAGGAACCTGAAATGAAAATAAGACGCATTTATTTTGATCAACCAAATGCTAGCCACTAATACCTTATTAGAACATGTATACAAATAGGGCTTCTAAAGAGGCATTAAACCCAAAAAACTTAATAGAGCTACAATATAAAATCACTTATAGGTGGCACCTAGTCCCCGAAATTCTTCATAACATAAACAAAGCAAACTCGGCTATGTGCTGGAGATGCAATTTAGATACTGGATCCCAGGCCCATATTTGGTGGTCTTGTACCAATATAAAAAAACTTTGGAATAAAGTTTTTCAAGAAATTTCGACCTTCTCAGAGGTAAAATATGATTTTAACATGGAAAATGTATTATTGCATATATTCATACCAGGTAGCAACTTCAATAAAAGATATCTTTTGATACATATTTTTTTGGCCACAAAAGCCGTTATAGCACGACATTGGAAGCAACAAATCTGCCCACCTTGGGAACAGGTACAGAGTCAAATTAATTATCAATTTAATATGGAGAGTGGTATTGCAAGAAATGAAGGTGGAATTCCAAAAATTTGAATTAAGATGGGCCCCATGGACAAATAGGGATCACAATTCAGGATAGAACTATTGATGACAGCAGAAAGCATACTGGGTCGTGACATAGGCCCCTCCCCCATACAGTATTGTTTGTGACTGTCCTTTGTTTTCTTTTGTTTTGTCTTTTTTCTGTTTTGTGGTTGTTGTTGTTTTTTTTTTTTTTGTTTTGATCCTTGTGCTATTTTTTTTTCCTTTTTCTTTTCTTCTTAACATTGCCTATATATAGATGTATTGTTTTTTTTTCCATAACTGAGTAATGTATTTAAAAATTCTGCCCTACTGACACAATTTTTATGACCAAAAGCTAACTGGAGAAATAAGAATATGTTATGTTTTACATATGAATGTTGGCTTTTGGAACTTTTTTGAAATTTTATTTTACGCTGCTACCTTTTTGTACTTTGTTTGTATTCGTTGCATATCTAAAAAGAGAAAATAGAGGCACTACCCTCTAAATAAAGATTATAAATTATAAACCCAAAAAACAATATTCGTTCTGTCTGGTTTACAAAACACTATTTGAATGTAGTCCTAGCATACACTGTTAAAAAGATGAAATGGCAGAATAGTAGTCTTTGTTTGACTTATGAAAAAAGCAATGTATTTTTGAATGGGCAAAAACTACTGTCTGAACTGTTATTAGCCTTGGCTGTCCTTTATCTCATTTTTGACACTACCTTTTGGCCATGTCTTACACTTAGTGCTACAGGCTGTTTTAACACTTATGCAGTGTTTGTGTTTAGCTGTACTTTATTGTGCCCACGTAAATTATATATATATTTTAATCGGCATAAGAAGGGCTTTCTTTAAATGCCATTATTTTCTGCCAGTATCTGAGGTCTAATTTGCCTCAACAGCAGTGTGCCAATATCTTGGCTCTGCTTCTGATGAGGTCAGTCACCTTTCTTGGACTTACACCCCATATCTGTATCCATCTCAGGCATTGTTTTTTGATGTTGTTTCTAGCCGGTGTAGCAATCTGAAACTATATTATTTTGTGGCACCATGTGCGGAGCTCATCCAGCGTATGTCCTATCAGTTTGGCAGCAAGCTCCACCCCCTGTGCTTTTTTTTTTTTTTTACTCTCCAACACTATTGTGTGTGGGAATGTTTATGCGTAACACCCAAAGCACCTTTTTTGACAGCAAATAATGTGTGAATCAATTAATAAGTCATTCAGAATGAAGAACACAGTCATTCATTTCAAGGCTTTTCTGTGAAAGTTATTTTACTATATTATCTTTACCTTTGCTCAGCTGTGTCTATTAATTCCTTTGCTTTCTCAGGCTCAAGTTTAAGGTAAATCTGGTACATAGTCAAGGTTTGATAAAACCCCCAAAAATCTGCCACCGTCATTGGGGTTTTGATGACTATTTTATCCAGACTGAAACAGAAACACATAAATTATTATAGTTATAAATGTCACATTATAACAAATAGAAAACTCACAAAACGTAAAACAATCACTGACGTACCGTTGTTTGTCTGTATAAGGTATGGCTTCAAATATATCCTTGTAACCGGATTTACATTGATTTACTCGCTTATTTAAATACGGGGACAACTTATCCTGCACCTGAAGAAAACAAATGACTGCTTTAGCCCACCGGCCTGTTTAGCATAACTGTAGCTATACATGGAGATCAGTTGTAATTCAGCAGATGATGAGCAAGACATTCATTTAGAGGGAGAGTAGACTGGCACCCTTACCTACATCATACATTTGTGGGATAATAGTGTAGAATGAATCAATACATAATAATTGCAGAATACACTTAGTTTACTTTAATCCCTTAATGACCAGGAATTTTCTGGACCAACGACCAGAACGATCTTTCAATTTTTAATATGTGGTTGCTGAAATGTAATTTTCCTTTGTCATTTAACGCACCCATACAAAGTTATATGTTGTTTTTTTAAAGGACAGTTAGAACTTTAGGTTATATAAAAATAATCTACAATGTAGTATAAAAAAATAAATAAAAAAAACACACATGAAAAGGGGAAACGTTTTGAAAAAAACATTTTTTTTTAGTTATTTTCCCAATAATATTCTACACAACTAGTACAAACACTAACCCAGAAAAAAAAATATAGGTTCCCAACACCCCCCAAAAACAACTGAAAAAAACTCTGACCAGTGCAATGTTACTAGTCAGAACCATCAGAACCAAAGCACGGGCATGCAGGGAAACAAAAAAAGTTTGAGAAGACAAAACAAAATGAGGGCCATGAAGTAGGAAGGAAACAGAACACAGTAACAAACCGTGATCAGCAAGGGAAGAGTTAACTTTTTTTTTTTTTTTTAAACAGAAAATGTTTATTATTTTTTTTTTTTTCTAGACTTGCCAGTCACTTTCTGTGCTTCACAATAAGTATGTGAAGCACAGGAGGGAATTAGAGGCAAAGTCAATGTATGAACACATTGACTTGCCATCTAATTTTCATGTTATCGCGGTGATCTATCACATGCCCGGAAACTTGCCAATTGGGTCCAGGGACTTTGCTTCGCATGGGAGCGAGGCAGAGTCCTGGACCAGCTATAGACCTGTTAGCGGTGTGCACGGAGTGCATGATGAGTTAACTCGTCATAAGGTTGCGAACGCTGCGGCTCTTAAGGACGCAAAGGATTTAAAATGAATTTCAGTCATTTTTTTTAGTTCTGTTTTACATTAAAAACCACCTAAAATATTTTTGGACATTCTAGGTGGAACTGCCATTTTAAAAAGGCAATGTTAACAGATTTTGTTTCAAGGTTGAGAGGATAAAACTGGGACAAAGTAACTGAGCCCTGTGCAGTCCACAGTGCTGGTGCTTTTGCTGGCAGGGCCAACTCATTTCCATCTTTCTGAGGTCAATAAATTAATTACCATGAAATTGGATAATAACACTTCCATTTAAACATTTTTAAAATTGTACCCTTTAAAAAAATCCTCCCTGGCTCAGTAATCACCATTTATATTTGAACAGTTTGATAGAAATCAAAGGTACCCCAGTTTCTTCATTCTGAGTTGCCTCCCATCACAGTTCCCTTGTTTACATCCTTAAAAACACACAGCTTTGTTAACAAAACATACATTTTTTTTTCTTCAATTTAAATGTATCACCAACAATGACAGACATGTGTAAATTGCACCAGAAAATACACTGACTTCAGAAACAGCCTTCGTCAACTGCTCTGATTGGTCCTTGTAATGTACTTCCATGTCAAGCATGTAGGTGAAAAGAGCAAGACAGCCACCAGGTTTCAGAATGCGATTGACCTAGAATGTGATTTTAATATAATTGATTAAAATAACACGACAGTTATACCAAATAACACACTTGATAACTAAAACACTTGAATACATTAATAATGATGTAAGTTGGCACTAAAATCATCTTACCCACTTCCAGTTCCAATTACATTAAGGATATAACAGGTTTAGCAAATTAAAACTTAATCCTTCTGAGCCAAACTTTAAAAGGTCAGCTATACAGCTATTGTGGCGGCCAGTCAGTTTCTACTATTAAAAAGAGACAATGGGGGCATGTATAAACACGGCACACATACAGATTGCGCCAAATACTGACGCAATAGGTGTGTGCCCCAATGTATAAAGCAGACTCACAGGAGCCTGTGTTATCTATGCTGAATGCGTAGATTTAGGTTGTGTCAGGACTCGTTACGCCTGTGCAGCCTATGTACCAAAAAATCAGGCACTGTGTCAGGGAACCTCCGCTAAACACAGTTTGAAGGAGGTATCTCTCTCCCTCACTGCAAAGTTTTTATACATGTCCCCAATTTTGCTGATTGTCCTTGATTCCTGTTTTCAGTTTATTATCTGATTGTATTGCTGTCTAGACCTTGCTACTTATCTCCACGCATTTGTTATACAGTCCTGCAACTGGGAGATCCTCAATGTCTTGGACCGGCTGAACCTCTGGGCCCAACCACCGAGGCGAGGCTGTCTCAGGGTGAACAACTCCCAACATGGTGCACAGTATTTTCTAGCTTTACACCGACATGTATGCACATAATGCATAGGAAACAAATAAGAGCTATCAGCAATAACTAATTGGCTGTCTAATGGAATATAAATCATTTGAATAGGACCATTGGTTTATTCAACAATGTGCACCAGGTTAGACTGTGACTTTTGTGCAGGTAGTGAGTTAAAAAACAGATTTTTCCCTGACATAGCATAAATCAGTACATTGCATTTGTGAAGAATGTTTTCCTCCTCTGTGTGCTGCACTCATTTATCACATATTCTGTGGGTATATACACTGAGAGTAAACCAACAAAAATGTGCATTTGTATATCTATAATTACATTTTTTTCTCTTAACCTATGCATTTGCTTGCAATTCTGCTAACACAACTTATTCGTCAATTTTTAATTTTTTTTTTTTTTTCTACATTCAGAATATAAACAATGTTTAGCTGACGGCATCATCGACTGATCTGGTAAACAGAGAACATATTTTACCTCCTTGAGAAACTTCTCAGTGTTAAACCAATGTACAGCAGCACTTGCAGTTACCAGATCCACAGAGGCATCTTCTACTGGCAGTTCCTCAGCTGGAGAAACACTGTAGAAAATACATTGCACAATATTAGCACAAATGCATACTTCCACATTACTAGGGCCATATGTAAATGTGTCCCTCTTTATTAATCCCTTAAGGGCAAGAGTTTTCTTGGGGTATTTTTTTTATGTGTGTGTTTAACTGTAATTTCTCTTCTAATTTAGAGTACTCATATCAATTATATACTTTTTGATGCCATATTTATCCTTATCGATAAAGATCAAATTGGGTTTATACCTGGCGAGTCATAACATCAGATGACTGATTGATGTGATGCGCAAGAATGGAGCCCCCTGCTGACCCTGTCACTTGATGGCGTTTGACAGGGTCAGTTGAGGCTTCATGAATAAGCCTTGGAAGCCTTCGTGATTTGTGGCTGGATATGAAATGGTCAGCAATCATATCCCTGTATGTAGCTCCCTCTGCAAGGACTATAGGGGCAAATATATGTTCTGAGTGGTTTTACCTTAAAAATGGGACAAGACAGGGTTGTCCCCTATCACACATTTTATATGTTATAACCATAAATAATGGCTTTGAAGATTAGAGAAAATAAATCTATTAAAGGGTTTAAAACAAAGAAAGAAGATTTAAAAAATATGTTTATATGCAGGCAATGTGCTCATAAACCAGATTCTAGTGAACACTCGGAGTGTTGAAAAATAGAAAAATATTTATTGACAAGTGAAAGAAAACCATCATCGGAGAGGCACAGTCTCATGTGTTTTGCCTTGAGGCTTAATCATAGACACTAACCCTAGGCGGGTGTCTGTTTTTAACACAATTTTGTGCAGCAATTATTGTATATGTACATTTCAATACTTTAAGTGCTATAGGGAACAGCTCCCAACAGCACTGAAAGGTTAAACCTGCTCCCAACTTTTCACCACCCCAAAAAAAATTCATGTACAAGGGCCCCCCACCCCCCAGGGCCAGATATCTCTGGTTGAGCAGATTAAAAAAAAATGGCCCCAAGTTTCACCATGTCCGCAATCACTCAATAACTCATTTTTGTGTCATCCCCGCTGGGGGTGTCACCCGGTGCAGTCCGCACCCCCCTCGTGACGCCACTGGGTTTTACATTTTCTGCATTACAAGTGCCTCTCTTTGAACATCCAGAGGCAGCATCCGCATCCTGCTCTCAGTATAAGCAGTGTTTAGGTTACGGTATCAGCTATGTTCAGGTGTCAGCATTTAGCAATGTTTGGCTTACATGGTCGCAGCATTTAGCAATGTTTGGCCGACATGGTCACAGCATTTAGCAATGTTTGGCCGACATGGTCACAGCATTTAGCAATGTTTGGCCGACATGGTCACAGCATTTAGCAATGTTTGGCCGACATGGTCACAGCATTTAGCAATGTTTGGCCGACATGGTCACAGCATTTAGCAATGTTTGGCCGACATGGTTGCAGCATATAGCAATGTTTTTGATAATTTTGGCTGGTTATGTGCTTATGCAGCTTTGACTCCTTATCATGTTATTTTTTTATTAATTTCCTTTCCCTGCACCATTTTTAGAGTCCCGGACCGTTTGGCTTGATCTGATCCACTCAAGTTTTATCAAGTTTATGTGGCTTCATAAGATACCTAGAATAGCAATAAAATACATTGCCCTTCCCCCTAACAAAGGAGGTCTGGCATTTACTATTATTAAAGATTATAACCAGGCCAATATGATCGGACACATATATCTATTGCAGACACCAGGGATCGGAGACGAAAAATGGTACCAGATATAGAAAAGATTTTCAAATATGGGGGAACCGGGCTTAATTATTTGGAATACCTTATGGGATATTTGTAAAAAACTAGAGATAGGGAATTATGTATTAAAAAATCTGATGTCGGCGTGGGGTCAAATTAAGAGAAACCTTGGAATACATAAACAAATCATTAAATCCCTGAGGTTGGATATTATTGAATCAAATGTCCATAATTTGTCTTAATAGCTGGAGAGATAAGGGTGTGGAGACTGTTAGCTGTCTAATCTCAGAAACAAAGGTAAAACAATTTCCCTTACTGAGCCAATAATTTCACTTGCAAAATAAGGACATTTTCACTTGTCTCCGTGTCAAACACAATTTAGAATCTACATTATATTAGGAAAATAAACAGATTGCTAAGGCTCTTACAACAATATTCAGTTATGCAGTTGTGACACAAGTTAGGGAAAAATCTAATTTTTCTGAGACTGAAACAAACTAAATATATCTTGGCTAGGAAAAAGTGGTCAAAAATGTTAGATATTGAGATACCTCAAGAGGTAGTGGTTGGCTCCATGGAAATTTCTTAATGATTCAATCCATTGTATAACCATTCTAGCAAATCAATTTAAAATCATGAACTTTTGTTATTTAGTTCCCACACGATTGGCCAAATTCTTACCAGAGATTAGTAATAGATGCTGGCGATGTGAGATTGAAGTAGGAGATTACTTGCATATTTTATGGAAATGTGACAATATTAAAGATTTATGGTTAAACTTTTTTGCAAAACTAGTTAAGTTGGGAAATATAAGGATGGAGATGAGCCATCTAATGGCACTTCTTCACTTGAATTGGCCAAGTATGATTAAGACCCAGTCATTTCTAACCTTACATCTTTTTGTGTCACTGGGGTAGGACTGGCTCGAACTTCTGGTGGCAGCTGAGGGAGCAGGTCCTATTCCAGTTGCATATGGAACAAGGATTGGGTTGGAACAATACTAAAATGTATCGAAATGCTAAATTGGATAGGGACTGCATAGAAATAATAGACAGTGATACTGATTGACTCCACTGAATGAACACTGAATTACAATAGGCTGTTGAGGGTGGTGTGTCCGCCCCCTCCATGGTAGTGCACATATAACTGTGTTTAAGTTATGTTTCGTTTGTCTTCTATTCTTTTATTGTAATTTTGTATAAAGTCTGAACTGAAATATTCATGTGTGATATTATGATGGAACTAACTGGAACAGACTAATGTTTGTCTTTCCCTTTCTGTCTTAAATATGGAAATAATAAAAAGAAATTAAAGGAAAAAATGCATCTGCTACCAATTTTAAAGTATAAATAATGTTTAGGTAACAGAGTGCCTTATATAACAGTTATATATCATACACATTACGAGACAATGAAACATGGATGGCTTCACCAATATAACATTTACCTCGTTTATGTACTACTGATCACTTATGTCTCACTCTAAACTTTGTCACTGAACCTGTTTTACCTATAAGTAACATTAGGAGAAACATCAGCTTTCTTGGCCTCTTCTATTTGAGCTTCACTGATATCTGCTCCCAAAACCTTTTGGAAATTGGGTACCAAGATTCTTGTGCTTTGTCCTGTTCCACATCCAACATCAACCGCTAATGTGTAAGGCTTCATTAACTAGAAGACAATAAAATCCAACTAGATCATTATATTATTCAAATACATTATTTTTTTTTTAATTTATAATTCTTTATTGATTATATTATATCAAAAGACAAACACAATTCACATACATATATAACAAACTGACATCTATAAATATATAATTTACGTACGAATAAATACATATATAAATATATTATTCCCTATTTTCAGTTATATATATATATATATATATATATATATATATATATATATATATATATATATATATATAACACAGAACACAAATACACACAAAGCAAGAGCTAAGTTCAGATAACCTTTTCCCGTCTCTCCCCCCCCCCCCCCAGCTCCCATCAATCATGTAACTATGATGGATATAGTCATTCCCTCCCCGCCCGCACAGCGAAGAGGAGGGGGGGGGAGACAATACACAACGAGAGAAAAAAAAATGGCAAGAAGAAAGGGAGAAGTCAAGGGGTAGGAGAAAGGGGAAACAAGTCCTTTGTGATGCAGGCGGTGGTGGCGGGGGGTGAATCTCTCCTATCCTCAACGCCCAAGGGTCATGTCTCCTCGCCCATAGTCATTGGCAAGTTAGTCCATACTTTTTGATATACTTCGCTATTTCTGCCATAGAAAACTTTTTCTGCCCCAGCTTGAAATACTAGCTGGGTCACAACCTCTGACCAGGGTGGAGGTATTGGATTTTTCCAGGCTCTGGCTATACATAATTTCACAGCAAGAAAAATGTTTATCAGAAAATATCTTTTGTGCTTTTCCACCTTGGGGAATCCAATGTGGAATAAGAAAAGTTGGGGTGTCAGAATGATGTTAGGACCTATTACTTCTTGTAAGACTTTTAATATTTTATTTTTAATTGATGATATGAGTGTACAATACCACCAGAAATGTGATTGAGAGCCCACCTCGAGAAGGCAGCGCCAACATATGTTACTCGTATCTGCCCTATATTTTACAACTTGGGCAGGTACCAGATACCACCTATATAGTAGTTTGTAGTATTGTTCCTGTAGTTTAATGCAATGTACTGCCTTCCTAGTAATCTGCCACGCTAAATACCATTCTTGATTGGGTAATTGGAAATGCAGTTCCTGTTCCCACAGCATTATTGGATTTGGTTTTTCAAAATTGGAGTGAGTGGTAACAAGTTTTCTGATTTTAGAAAATATATTTTTGGGGATTATAGCACTTATAAAATTATCCCAATGGTCGGGTTCAGAGGGGGGGATGTCCACAGAGGAAGTGTCTAATTCTTATAAATGTAAACCTCTCCCTATCTGGAAGCTTGTACATTCTCTGGATTTCCGAGAAAGACCTCATAATTCCCTCCATGTACATATCACCTACTTTTTCGATACCACTCATCCTCCATATTGATAGATCTATGTTGGTAATATAATATAAGATAACATTTATTGGGGATGCCATTGATAGAGAAATCTGAATATGGAATATTTTCCTCATCAAATGTAGGGATGAGATAAGATTATTGACCATCATACCTGGGAAATCTATATTTCGAGCTTGTATAGGAGTCACCCATATGAGGAGAAAGGGGTCTAGTTGATTGTTTTTATAATGCTCAATACTTAGCCATGGGGGGTTCTTTGTTCTATTAATATTCCAGGCCAGTATATGAGCCAGCTGTGTAGTCTCAAAAAACTGGAATAGATCGGGGTATCCCAAGCCACCTTTCTCTATCGGTCTCATCAAGATTCGCTTCGGTATTCTGGATCTTCCCTTCGCCCACACATAAGAGGCGAAGAGGAGATCCAGCTCTTTCAAATGCCAAGGGGGAACATGCATTGGTAAAGCTCTAAGCAGATACAGGAGCTTAGGAACCACATAGGATTTAAGTACAGCTATTCGGCCCATCCAAGATGGTTCCATATCTTTCCAACGCGCGAGCATAGTTTTCAGTTGTTTTTTTAACTTAGTATAGTTTGATCTAACTTTGGGCAGAAGGTAACTCCCAGGTAGTCAATCTTTTCGGGGCTGTTTTCACTGTATCCCATGGTGTCTAGTATATTTAATTGTATCGTGTTTAGATATAGGGGTATAATCTGGGTTTTAGATATATTGATTTTGTAGTTTGAGTAATGACCATATTGTTGGATTTCTTCCATCGAAGCTGGATTTGATATCAGAGGGACAGATAGAGACAACAGCACATCGTCTGCATATAGAGTTATAGTATGATCCTGCTTCCCGATCTCAATTCCTCTAATCAAATACATTATATATATGTTTTCAATATATGTTTTCCATTCAGGGAAAGTTTTAGGGTTTTTTGATTATGCCCAGTGACCCCTTAATGTAATTAACACTTTTATATGATGTCTTGGGATTAGGTATTACACACTACTGTAACTAGTTGATATCTGGTATAACCTTGATGTCAGGGTTTTCCCCTGACTTCCCATGTATATAATCTTCTAGTTCTGTGGTCATATATCTCATTTTACCTCTAGTGGCCAGCCTATCCTTGTTGTGCACTCTCAGTGGTGTCAGCTGGGCTTTGATAATTGCCCTGCTTTTTAAGTAGTTGCACCTCTGTACTAACAGGGCTTTTGTATTGAACTGGTCTGCTTTGCTATTGTGATCTAACCCATCTGGCTCCTGATCCATTGCTGGAAGATGCACCTATCTATAATAGTGTTAAGGAACTGGGACCCATATCCTGGAAAGCTCAAACACACAAGGGAAGGGTACCAACTTCTCCTGTGACCATACCACCAGGGGCGTATCGTGCCCCTTAGTGACAGGCGTGCTGCCAGCCTGGAGCACGCCTGTCATTCGGGTGCACGATGTCTCTCGGGTATTTACGGAGGTTTGTGTGCTGAGAACAGCCAGCACACAAACCCCCCGAAATACCTGAGACGTCATTACATCCGAAAGACGAAGCTGCATTGAATTCGGCAACAGAGTCACTCACTCTGTTGCCAATTCAACAAGCACAAAAAGTATCCAAATTTTTTTTTTTTCGGGTGTATTTCTGGGGTTTGTGTGCTCTCTGTTCAGAGCACACTAACCCCAGAAATACAAGCGCGGTGCTCAGTGTTAGGTGTGCGGCCACTGCATACCACAACATCATAAATTATCCAATGTATTTTCGATCTATGGATTACTAGCCAAGATCCTTACCTAGAGATTACCTGTCAGTGGATTACCTATCAAACTGCCCCACGTAGGGATTACTTGCCAAACTGCCCCATAGCATGGGGTCACCTGCCAAGTTACCAAGTGCTTTTTGGAAGACTCCCAGCCAAAAGCTGTGCGTAGGTACTTCCAACTTGCTCTGTTCTTATTTCAATCCTCAGTTACGTCTCCTATGGCATTTTCTAAAGTCCTTTGTCTATCCCACAGTCCTTGCTTATGGCCTTTGTCTATTCCACAGTACTTTGTTCCTACAACAGCCCTTGTTCCTTTCTGTGCCTGCATCTGCTCAGCCCTGCACTGTGAATCATGGTATGCAAACAGACTTCTCATGCATACATGCACTGAGACTCCTACCAGACCTAACAAGGGCCCTTGCAATTAACATTTTAATAACATTACCCATTACCCTTTTGTCCATGTAGTTGAATATCATGTCTTGGATCTCTTGTGGTGGAGAGAATCTGTATTTTTGATAGGCGGATGCATGTTCTTTACCCTCAAACAATCTGGTTGCCATTTTTGATTATGGTTAGCTCTCTGTCTGCAGGAACAAAGCAGTAAAAGAAACAGTCAATGTGTTTGGTATCTGCTGGAAACAGACCTATTTGTTTACGTATTACTCACACAAGAGGCACTTTATTGGGGTGGAGACCTGATCAGTGTTTTAGGTATAAATTATTCATGTCATCATTGCAACTATAGCATGTACGGTGTCTGCTGCATCCAGGGGCAAAATCACTACTATCAAATGTAACGGGTACCAGTTACCGACCTTGTAACTGTCCAGCAATCTCTCATATCCTTCAGTACAATTATTCCTGCGAACACTGGTGGAGAATGTATTCTTGCATTGCCACAGTGAGTGACAGCACTACTGACAGAGCTGGATTAAGACATGGTAGGTTCCTGGGCTACAGGTATTGTGAGGCCCCCAGTAAATATAAGATGACCTTACATGAAGAAAGTTTGACTAGTATTCCCACAACCATGATGCCCATTAATATGCCACTATTTGCCCATTAAAATGCCACAGCCATTATGCCCATTAATACGACACTATTTTCCAATTAATATGTCAGTGTTATTTGGTCATTAATATGCCAGTGTTATTTGCCCATTCATATTCCACTGTTAGTCTGCCCATTAATATGCCACAGCCAATTTGCTCATAAATATACCACTGCCAATTGTCCCATAAATATACCACAGCCTATTTGTACATTAATATGCCAGTGTTATTATGCCAATTAATATACCACGGATAGTCTGCCCCTTATTATGCCACTGTTAGTATTTCCATTAATATTCCATAGCCAATTTGCCCATTAATATGTCACCATTAGTATGCCCATTACTATGCCACTATTAGTCTGCCCATTAATATGCCACAGCCAATTTGCCTATTAATATGTTACTATTGGTATGCCCATTAAAATGCCACTATTAGTTTGCCTATTAACATGCCACAATTTGTACGTACATTAATATGCCACAGCCAATTTGCCCATTAATATGCCACTATTAGTATGCCCATTAATTTGCCACCTACAGTTCGCCCCCGCTTAAAACCAAAAGACAGACCACCTGAGCCATCTATAAAATACACATACAAAATGGATAAAAAGCGCACAGAGTAATGACACTTTCTGAAGAGTGCACAATAATACAAAATATATGTTAAAACATACACAATAAATAAGTGATCCAAAAATTAGTGATATTGTTATCAATAAGTGCTAAAACATATTCAGATAAAAAGCATCAAAACACACATACACAGTAAATTTGTGATCCATATTTTGGTGTTAAGTGATATTGATCAGATTAAAAGTCTAAAATACAACCCATGCAAAAAACAGCATGAGTAAAAGGTCATAGAATTACATGTATTCTATAAACCGAAAGTCTATAAACCGAACGACCTTCGGTTTATAGACTTTCGGCTTATAGAATACATGTAACACTATTGGCTTTCTATAAACCGAACTAGAGTCCCCATTCATAAGAAATTCATATGAATGGGGACTCTAGTTCGGTTTATAGAAAGCCAATAGTATTACATGCATTCCATAAACCGAAAGTCGTTCATTATGTCGGTTTATGGAATGTATATGTAATGCTATTGGTATTCTATAAATCGACTCTATTTCGGTTTATAGAATGCCAATAGCACGAATGATCTTCGTTTATTAACCATTTGTTTATTCGTCTTTCGTTAGTTTAGCATTTTCGTTATTCGTTTTTCGGACGAAAATGCTATTTTCGGACGAAAATGCATTTGTCCGAAAACGAATGCACATGTCTAATGGCCATATTGTGCTCACCTGTCCATCAAAATACTTCCATAAACGTGGGTTCTAACACTGAATACCTTTGCTTATATGGGGCAGGGATGGCCCAAGAAGTGCTGTCTGTGGTGAATGATAAAATGCTGTCCCTCCCCAGCACCTAAAACCTCCCCCCAAAACAAAAACACTCACCAAAACTTGAGGCTTCGCTTGCACTCAAATTTCACCCATACAATTTGGAATTAGACAATGTCACTTTACCCCACAGAACTGCCCCTGCAGAACATGCCACTGTCACTTTTCCCCATAGTACATGTTATTTTGCCCCCACAGAACTTGCCAATGCATCACTTTGCCAATTAAAATAAGCCACTGTCAGGTACCAATTAAAATGTCAGTCACTTTTTCATTTACATATGCAACTGCCAGTTTAGCCATTAAAATAAGCCACAGTTTGCCCTTTAATATAACACTGTTTGGTAGCCAATTAATATGCCACGGCCATTTTGCTCATTAATAGGCCACTGTTAATTTTCCCATTAATATGGCACAGCCAGTTTGCCCATTAATAGGACAGTGTTGGTTTGTCCATTAATGTGCCACAGCCAGTTTTGCCCATTAATATCCCACAGCCAATTTACCCTTTAATATGTCACTGATAGTTTATCCATTACTATGCCACAGACAGTTTGTTGATAGAAACACTCCCCCCGGCACTCTTGAATCCAGTACAAAAACGGTTGATTTCAATGAATAAAGTGCACACAAAAAAATAGCAAAAAAAAAACAAAACACTTAACGCGTTTCGCGTCAGGCGATGCTTAATCATAAGTGTAAAAATTATAAAGTGAAACAGTGTTTAAATACTAACATCAAGCCAATCAAGTTTAAGGGCAAATGACATCATATACATATCAATTAAAAAAGTGCAACATAACTACATAGTGCTATAAAGTGCAATAGTGATACATGAAACCAATAATTATAAAGTTATACAAAAACTTATATGTATATACCATACATACATGAATATGTACAATATTAATACAATTTCAATACAAAGATTTTTTTTATTATATAAAAAGCAATTATTATGAAAAAGCAATTGCACCGGATGCATACGCTTCTTTGATCATATAAAAAAGGATGTTGTGAATCTTGAAGTGTTAGAGATTTTTCTATTAGATTCACTTTCCCAGAGTTTGTAATGTAATTATATTTTTCAGATGCCTGTGGAAGTTGAAGAAAAAGAGGGAGACAACGAATCTGTGGAAACAAATAGCAATAATGTTGCAAATGATTTAAGTATAAATACATTGACATTTATAATTACTTATCTTATTTCCTTGGTATAGTTGTTGCATGAATGTATCATTGTATATAAGAATCAATTTAAGAAGCTATACTGGACACAGGAGCACCCACAGATATAACATTTTTTTATTTAGTAGATTAGTTTGAACAATAAAAATAAGATAATTCATACTCTGCGTTTAAACCCCTTGGATATCTTGTATCCAAGGTAAATATCCAGTAAGCCTCACGTTGACATATAAGACGCTGTAAATTGCCCCCTCTTATTCCTGTTTTAACCCTTTCAATTACTGCCACTTTGAAATATCTAAGGTTAGAGTTGTTACATTTTAAAAAATGCCGTGCTACTGTGGTGTTAGCTTTAGAAGAAATAATCGTTAGGTGCTCCCGCATCGTACATTTTAGTTCTCTAGATAAATATATATTTACACACACATGCGTATATGTAATGATATAGATATAGATAGTAGCAGGCTGGCTGGGTCTTGGGTTATAAATAACAGAAACGGGTTCTTTCTTCCAAGCTGAGGAAAGCTTTATTTAGCAAGCCGGCCCCAATTGAGCCACAGCAAAACAAAATAGCAAAACAAAACAAACTCGTTATCCACACTGGAGACTAACATTGAATACCCTTTCTATGCTACTGGGCAGCTAAGCTGACTCCAGTAGTTTACCAAACAAAAATTAAAGGCTTGCAAAAATACCTTTTCTTCCTCCACAGTTTCATCAGTCTCTCTGCCTCCACCCAGCTCTTCACAGGAGAGTGATTACCCTATCCAGATGGTTTATATAGATCCCTAATTGATGTACTAGAGTAACCTGATTTTTAACCCCATCTATTCAGGGAACACTGAAAGTGCCATTCTGGGGCTAATATAGCAGTGTTCCCTCACACTGCCACATATCCATCCCCCTAGCGGAACACTATAGGGTGGAGCGGCTGTGACACAGAGACTATGTACTCTAGACAATGCATCTGCATTAGCATGTAGGAGGCCGGCTCTATGCTTCACTACAAATTTATAGGGCTGAAGCGAAAGGAACCATTGGGTGACCCTTGCATTTTTTTTCCGTGTTCCTTTGCATCCACTGTAAAGGAGCATGGTCCATTAGTAGAGTAAAGGAACGACCCAACAAATAATACTTTAAGGACTCCACAGCCCAGTTGATGGCCAGGCATTCCTTCTCTACCACAGCGTAGTTCCGTTCCCTAGGCAGCAGTTTACGACTAAGGTAAAGCACAGGATGTTTCTCACCCCCTACATACTGTGACAATACTGCTCCAAGACCAACCTCTGAAGCATCAGTCTGTAGAAAGAATTGCTCGTTAAAGTTTGGAGCTATCAGGACAGGATGACAGCATAGGGCAGTCCTCAAATTTGTAAAAGCCATTTCGGCTTCCTGACTCCACTGAACGATTTCCGGCCCCTTTGTTTTTTTCAACTCAGTTAAGGGGAATGCTAAGGTGACAAAATGGGGTATAAACCAAGGGCGTATCCTGGTTATGAGAGACAGGAGTGCTGCTACCTATAACTATGCCACACACAGGAGCTCCAAAACTATGCCACACCCAGGAGCCCCATAAATTATGTCACACCAGAGCCCCACTATTTATGCCTCACCTCTGCCCAAATAATTATGCCACACACACAGGTGCCCCATAATTATGCCACACACACACACACACATGCCCCATAATTATGCCACACAAAAGAGTCCCTTAATTACGCCACATAAAAGAGTCCCTTAATTATGCCACACCAGAGCCCCACTATTTATGCCTCACCTCTGCCCAATTAATTATGCCACACACACAGGTGCCCCATAATTATGCCACACACACACACACGTGCCCCATAATTATGCCACAAAAAAGAGTCCCTTAATTACTCCACATAAAAGAGTCCCTTAATTATGCCACACATGGGGCCCAATAAATTTGCCACACACAAGCGCCCCATAATTATGCACACATTGGACCGCCATTAATTATGCAACACACAGGAGGCCCACGAGGCGACAATTGTACAATTATAGATACCAGTAATATTGTGCCAATCAGAGCCCAGTAATAGTGTGCCACTCAGAGCCCAGGAATATTGTGCCAGTCAGAGCCCAGTAATAGTGTGCCACTCAGAGCCCAGTAATAGTGTGCCACTCAGAGCCCAGTAATAGTGTGCCACTCAGAGCCCAGTAGTATTATGCCAGTCAGAGCCCAGTAATAGTGTGCCACTCAGAGCTCAGGAATATTGTGCCAGTCAGAGCCCAGTAATAGTGTGCCACTCAGAGCCCAGTAATAGTGTGCCACTCAGAGCCCAGTAATAGTGTGCCACTCAGAGCCCAGTAATAGTGTGCCAGTCAGAACCCAGTAATAGTGTGCCATTCAGAGCCCAGTAATATTGTGCCATTCAGAGCCCAGTAATAGTGTGCCAGTCAGATATCAGTAATATTGTGCCAGTCAGAGCCCAGGAATGTTATGCCATTAAAGTGCTCGTTTTAAACCACCCTCCTCCCCCCCTTCCCCATCACTTACCGAATTGCTGCTGCTCTGTGTTCCCGGACGGACGCCTCCTCCGTGCAGTCTTCCCTCCAGCACGGAGGAGGGAAACACAGTCACCGGATGTGTTGTAAACGTTTTAAACCACCCTCCTCCCCCCCTTCCCCATCACTTACCGAATTGCTGCTGCTCTGTGTTCCCGGACGGACGCCTCCTCCGTGCAGTCTTCCCTCCAGCACGGAGGAGGGAAACACAGTCACCGGATGTGTTGTTAACGTCACATACGGTCGCTGTGATTTTTTTTTTCTTTTTTCCGGCGGCCGCATCCAGCGTCTCGCGAGAATTGGGACTTTGAATTTTTTTTTTTTTTTTTATCACGGCGACTCAAATCCATAGGTGTGCAGCGCACACCTAGCACCAATGGAAGATCCGCCACTGGAATAAACCTTCTGTAGCACTAACCTGTTTTTTCCTCAAGGGCCGGGGCCATTTTTCAGTGGCAACTATTTTATTGAGTTGAGGTTTGACCATGCCTCGTCCTATAGTATACCCAAGTACTTAACTTCTGGACAGGCTAGTATACATTTGGCAGGGTTAACAGTAAGACCTGCATCCCTTAACGTATCCAGTACGGCTTCGACTTTAGCTAAGTGGGTTTCCCCAATCCTGGCTGTAGATGACTAGATCATCTAAATAAGAAGAGGTGTAATCAGAATGGGGACTTAACAACTTATTCATCAACCTCTGAAAGGTTGCAGGGGCCCCATGTAGGCCAAATGGCAACACTGTATATTGATATATAAAGACCCTCAGGGGTCGCAAAAGCAGTTTTTTCCTTAGCAGATGCTGACGGGGGAATCTGCCAATAACCTTTTGTAAGGTCAAGACAACTCAGATACCTAGCCGGGGCCAATTTCTCGACAAGTTAGTCTACGCCTAGATAAAGGATATGCGTCGAATTTAGAACACTCATTGAGTTTCTGAAGTCATTACAAAACCGTAGTGAGCCGTCTGGTTTTGGTACCAGGACAATGGGGCTCGACCACTGACTATTAGACTCTTCAATGACCCCTAATGTCAACATTTTTGCAACTTCAGCTGCTATTGCTTCCCTTTTTGCCTCTGGGACTCTATACGGTTTTGACTTTGAATTATACCCGGGTCTGTTACAATATCATGGACTATCGTATTGGTCCTACCTGGGATGGTAGAGAATATGTCTGCATTTCTTAACAGCAACTCTCTGACCTCACTATGCTGCTCAGGAGAAAGGTCATCAGGTGTTTGGTCCCCTTTAGTGGGTGTCCCAAATAATGCACAGGTCTCTCTAGCTTTCCAGGACTTTAGTAGGTTTATATGCTATAGCTTTCTCCTACCAGGTTGCCTAACCTTATAGTTCACTGGCCCAACCTGACTAATAATTTCATATGGGCCTTGCCACTGTGATAGAAGCTTGCTTTCAGCAGTGGGAACAAGGACCATCACGCGATCACCTGGCTGGAAGGTTCTTACTGAAGCTTGTCTATTATATAGAATTTGTTGCCTCTATTGGGCCTCCTCCAAATATTGCTTCACTATGGGAGCAACCCGTTTTATGCGCTCTTGAATTTGTTCCACATAGTTAATAATGTTGTTCCCGGTTACCTTTTGCTCTTCCCACTCTTCTTTAGCTATCTCTAGTAAGTAAGTAAATCACGACCCAAGACCAAGGGGTAGGGTAACTTTGGGACAACTGCGGCTTCAGTCCTTATAGGCTGACCATACAATGATGTCAATCATTGTCTTGGCATATTCCACAATAGAACCGTGAACACAACGTACTCCCACTTTTTCCCTGGTTAATAATTGATCAGGTTCTATCAGTTCCCCTGCAACTAAGGTAATATCACTCCCTGAATCCACAATAGCCTCTACAACCTTTCCATTTAGGATAACCTGGAAATGGAAACCATTGCTTTCTCCTGAGTTTCCCATTATACACCCACGTCCAGAAAAAGTCTTGTAGGTAGAAGCATTTCCACATTCCATCAGTTCCTGTAGTTGTGGACAGCGAGCCTTTATGTGTCCAGGCTGCACACACTTAAAGCAGATTATGGGAACAGGGTGATGCTGCAGGTCTTTGGGAGTCTGGGATTCCTTGAAGTTATGTCGGAGTTCATCGGGACCCAAAGCTCCATTTCCAGACTGTAATGGTTGATCTGACCTCCATGTCTTTGGGTGTTGGGGTACCTTTAATTTCTGGTTTCTGGTCTGAGGGGGAGCCTTTAGTGCGGTTACAGCTATATAACATTCCACAATGGTTACCATCTCTTCATAGGTGGTAGGATGGCCCTGACTCACCCACTGGAGTAATCCCAGTGGTAAAGCTCGCAGAAATTTGTCCAGGACCAGAGTCTCAATTATCTGTGCGGATGTAGAGCTTTCTGGGGTAAGCCAATTATTTGCCAAATGTATTAGGTCAAAAAGTTGGCTTCTTGGGGCCTTTTGATCCTGATACGTCCATGTGTGATATCTTTGGGCTCTGACTGCAGGCGTCACACCAATACGAGCTAGAATCTCAGTCATAGTCATCTGCAGCATCTTCTCCCAGATCAGTATATGCTTTTTGAGCCTCTCCCAGAAGAAAGGGTGCAAGGATACCAGCCCAGTTTCCCTTGGGCCACCGTTCCCTTTCTGCGGTCCTCTCAAAAGCAAGGAGGTAAGCTTCCACATCATCACGTGGGGTCATCTTTTGTATATATTGGTTTGCCTGGAGAGACTTAGAGAGACTTGGAGACACCGCTGGGTTCATGTTTTGAGAGACTGTGTACTATCTTTTTAAGTATACAGTGGTCAGCATGTTGTCCCTCTACCACTGCAGTAAGCTGTGCGGTCAGCAAACGATTGCTTTCTTGCAGTGCTCGATTGCTTCTTGCTGTACAGCAGTGGCTTGTAATAAGCCCTTTAATACGTCCTCCATAGCAACAATAACACTGCTATATTGTTTTTATATTTCCTCAGGGGCTGTACTGGTAAGGTTTTTCAGTACATAAACATCCCACTTCTGACACTACTTGTAGCAGGCTGGCCGGGTCTTGTGTTATAAACAACAGAAATGGTTCTTTCTTCCAAGCTGAGGAAATCTTTATTTAGCAAGCCGGCCCCAATTGAGCCACAGCAAAACAAAATAGCAAAACAAAACAAACTCCTACTCCACACTGGAGACTGGAGACACACACACACACATATATACATACACACACACATACATACATACATACATACATACATACATACATATACATCCATATATACACACACATATAAATATATACACACATACACTTATACACATACATACATACATTTACATGCATACATACACACACATACACTTATACATATACACACACACATACAATACTTTAACACAAGGCTAGGCAAATTTTTGTCATAAAGGTTATTATTCATTGAAAGATCATTCATGCAAAGTTGGAATATGGCTAAGCATGATGGAAGTTTTCTCAAAGATAAACATTTCTGTGTAAATCTGCACTATGATCTGCAGGACTGTGACTTGCTGGGCATGTGAAATATTTTGAGAAGGGGTCCATATTTAGTTACAAACTAAATGACTATGAATGATTTAGTACAGGGGTGTCCAAGTTTATTCTGCAAAGGGCCACTTCGCTAGAAATGTATGCGTGCGTGGGCCGCATTCATTTTTCATTAATTCAGAGAATAATATATATAATTATATACATGTGTGTGTATGTAAATATATATATATATATATATATATATATATATATTTGACACTAATGTGTAGTGGTCACATTAACTACAAACACACTTGCATACACAGTCACACTTACCCCCCCTTCCAACACACACAGTCACAATTACCCCACACACACATACACATTTATACACACATACTCACATACATACACTTACCCCATACACATACACATTTATACACACACACACACTCACATACATATATACATACATACATACATACATACAGTTACCCCACACACTCACATACATACACTTACCCCACACACACACACTCACATACACTAACCCCACACACTAATACACATTTATACACACACACACACACACACACACTCACATACATACATACACTTAACCCACACACACATTGATACACACACTCACATACATACACTTACCCCCACACACATACACATTATACAGACACTCACAAACATACACTTACCCCACTCACACACATACACATTTATACACACACACTCACATACATAGTTACCCCACACACACACACATACACATTTATACACACACACTCACATACATAGTTACCCCACACACACACATACACTTACCCCACACACACACTCACATACACTTACCCCACACACTAATACACATTTATACACACTCACATACATACATACATACATACATACACTTAACCCACACACACATTGATACACACACTCAGATACATACATACATACATACAAACATACATACACACACTAATACACATTTTTACACACACACACACACTCACATACATACATACACTTAACCCACACACACACACATTGATACACACACTCACATACATACATACATACACTTACCCCACACACGTGGCTGTGGACTCCCGGTGCGCTTCTTCCCTCCCTCTGACCCTTGCGCATGACCTCATGCGCAGGGTAGAGGAGGGGATTTGTGCATTGCACACCGTATGGGAAGCTGTATCGGGGAACGAAGTTCCCTGCACAGAGCGTGTAAGGAACTTCGTTCCTCGACACAGCTTCTCGTGTGGTGTGCAGTTCAAGGTGCGGCCCGCGGGCCGCACGTTGGACGCATCTGATTTAGTATGATGAACATGTGAAATATTATTAGAATATTATTTGTGATGCTTCATATTCCATTAATTTAAATTATTATATATATTAGATATTAGATTTCACCCCAGCTCACTGCCAACTATCGCAATTTTAACCTATAATGTTACATAGGGACATAGTAGTTAAAGTTGAAAAAAATACTTCCATCACATTGAACCCTTTTCCTATTCCTTTTTACCATTGTTGATCCAAAAGAAGGCAAAACACTCCAACAAACTAGCGAACAAACCCCTAGAAAGAGGCCTTTTGACTGCAATGCAAGGTGAGAAACTGTAGTGGCATTGTTTAAAATGGTGTTTGGTTCTGGTGTTCAACTAGTCCATATAAAATTTTATTAATATAAAATTATATAAAGCACTATTTTCAAATTAAGGCACCATCACTATTTGCACATACAGGGTGCAAGGCTGTTTAACCCCTTTCATAACGGTAGGACATTGTATGCCGTCCTAATTTACAGGTGCCCAAACGCAGGTAGGACAGCGAAGAATGTCCTTTAAAACAGCTTATTGCAGCCCCTCGGGGAGTTTTCAGTAGGGATCCACAGGGTCTGTTAGGAACCTGATCGGGTGTGTGCTACTGTGCTCCGGGCTACTGATCACACTGATGAACAAGAAACAGTGCTTTGGTGCTTCTGTATTTTCGATGAAAGTACCACATGTTATAAAGGGGTTATATGGCATGAGAAATATTTTCCATGCAGAATTTAGCTTTTGTAATGAGAACAGACTTGTTAAATGAGGGTAAACTTTAACAAAAGGAGCACCAATTGTATTATACGCACAGGATGTGGCGAGTCAGGTCTTTAAAGGGAAGTGCTAGGCATCAAATTAAGCTTGAAGCATATTATAGTTTATATTATAGGTTTCTTTTCTTTTCTTTTTTACATTGACAGCACATATAATGTTGAGGTGACACAGTCCCTTTAACAATACGATATAAAAAGTCAAATGAATAATCCTTACAGACTGTGATTAGGATGACCATATCACTGATTCATTCTGGAATGCTTAGAAAATTACCCAAATAGTCATATATTTTTTATATCACCTCAGACTCTACATTTCTACTGTTTACATCCCTTGAGTATGCATTTGTTACACAATATATATATTTTATAATTCATTTGACCTCTAGCCACACGCATTTTATGCAGTCGTTTTTAATAATAAACATGTTACTTAGTACTAATAATTCCTCCCCCCAATACCAAAAGCCCCCACAAACTAGAGAAATAGAACATATGGCACCTATAGAAATTTAGAAGTAAAATTTAAGTGGATAACACTAATTTAATTCATAAAATAAAAAAAAATTCAAAAAAGGAAGGGCAAAGGGAAAAAGAAGGGAGGGGGGAAGAAAAGAATAAGAAGGGGAAAGTGAAAGAAAAGAAATTGAACTCCACGCTATGATATACGACACAGTGATGTAATTTGTAGGCAAGCTGCTAACCTAATGCCAACACTGAGTGTCAAAAAAAAAAAGATTTTTTTTCTAATAAACGTTTTATATTTTTCTGTTTACTGTTCCATTTTTTTAAATGTTGGTTATTTATTCACTCATATATGGTACATCACTTTTATAGTTATTGAAGCTATGATATAGTTAAAGAAAAGGAAATCAAAATTCAAGTTCACCAAGGTAATGCCACAAAAAATCTAACTGGACAAACGTGTATATGGGGTCTGTGAGGACTGTTCACTTAAAGGTAAGTTGTGAGGTACCTGTGAGGTCCCCCTGCTAAGCAAACTCACCTGGTTTGTCCCTGCACAATAGCTTGCTAAATTTTGGAAATTTAAATAAAATGTTCATTAGCCCCCATTGACTCCAAAAAGAAATAGCTGAGATGGATAATTTTTGGAACTCAGTTGAGCAGAATTCATAGTTAGCTTATAAAAATTAAAAAAATTTACTGAAGTCAGAGAAGTTTTCCAAACACTTACAAAACTGAATTCTTTTTATGCCAAAAGGTAAGATTATCTAACTCAGCAGTGAATGGCTGTCAGGTAGGTATATTTTGGACACATAACAGAGCCCATAAACCTGAAAATTAAAAAAACAAAACAAAAATGACAATAATAGAAATCTGGAACAAGTGCTTTTCCCCCTCAAACTCACCTATATTATGGTAATTCAGACACAGCTCTGACTGCTCTTTCAATTTCAGGTCCCACACACCGACTGTCTGCTCTGCTCTATGCCAGCAAATCACTCCTGTACAGAAAGGTGAACCATACACTGTACTTGGTACGTAAGTCATTTAAGGTTTGTCCCAGATCGTTTAGTGACTATCATTTCTCTCTACATTTGCCTTTGAGCAATGCAGTGTGCACAGCACATATATGCATATTGTAACCAAACAAGGTAATGATTTACAGATAAGCTATGAAGAACAATGATGCTTTTACAATGAATAGTCTATCAATTTAGTGAAAGCAGGTTCCTGTATAGTTTTTATATGGAATTTATTTAACACTAGACCAGATTATGATGCAAACACAAGATATTATTGCTATGGTCGATCCATGGAGGGGGCAACGGGCAATTGCTCACCCCTTCTCCTCCAAGCCGAGCTTGCGCTAAAGTTCTTTGCATAATTGTAAACAACCAATACAAAAGCATTATGGTCAAACATATCTTTATTTAAAATAATATAGATAAATAAATAAATAAAAATATATTAGTAAAAAACAAGCACAAAGGGGCGTGTATAAACATGATGCACACGCAGATTGCACCAAATAGTGGCGCAATTAGAGTGTGCGCCAATGTATAAAGGAGTAATGATACACAAGAGCCAGCACTCACAGTGATAGGATTTATTCCAAATGATCGAAACGCGTCAGTCCAATAGGATCTTTATCGAGCTAGATAATGATCCTGTTGGACTAAAACGTTGTGATCATTTGGAATAAATCCTATCACTGTGAGTGCCTGCAACCGTGTATCTTTATTGCTTTTTTGGGGATCAAGGTGGAGCTCTCTCGTCTAGCACCCTCTCAATAGAGTGCACTCATGGCAGCGTACCAAAAACAGTCCAAGGATGCATTTTGAGCTTATTGGCCAAGAGCGAGAGATCCCATTCTGGGGAAAAACTAAAGACAGCTTGATCGCAGCTCTTGTGGAGTATGATGCCCGTACAGCAGAGCTGGGCGGCATGACCCAAAGCCCTAAAGATGAACCTGCAACCCAAGGACTGTTATTTTCTGGGGAGAGCAGCAACACTAACCCCTATGAGTCACTGGACTCCTACTTGCGGACTGCCTTAAGACACCTTGGGGATGTAGATCCCAATATCAAGCTGCAATTGATTCTGGGGTACCGAACTTCAGAGGTATGGCAATTAAAGGAATTGGTGGGGTATGCCCTGCCATGCCTATAGCATGGGTGTACCTTGATTGGAGTGCGGGGAAAGGTTGCGGGAGTTTGGCGTATTGGAGTATATCCCTGAGAATGTTTTTCTGGGGAATGATTTGGGCATGTTGCTTTGTCAGTATGCCCCAGAAGAAAACATCTGCAAACCGGATGGGCTAGGAGAGAGCCCTGCCCCACCTGCGATACTTTGTGAAACTTTTGGGAGGATGGGTGCCTGGGATGGAGGGCAGAGGCTGGATAAATGCTTGTCTGTACTAGAACCAGGAGTTTCCAAACAAGAGGAGATTGGGGGTATGGGGAAATGTGATTTCAATGTCTGCCAAAGTCTAGTTCTGAGGGGCTAGGAAAAGGGTTTGGTGTAGGCAATAGGGCCTACGTGGCTACCCTGAAAAGTGATCCCTCCTTGGAGAAATTGTGACACTTTGCAGAGCAGCCTGTCAAAGACAATGATGTGGAATGGGTGTATTGGGATAAAGGAATCCTGTACTGAGAGACCCTTATCCGTGACAGTCAGAGGCGCTGGAAGGGAGAACGGCAACTGGTGGTTCCCCAATCTTTTCGTAAAGCGTTGTTAAGGTTAGCCCATGAAACCCCACTTGTCGGGCATCTTGGGGTGCACAAAACCAAATCCAGACTAGCACACAACTTATATTGGTATGGGTACCGCCATAGCTAGCTACTGTTGTCCTGCCAGGTGTGCCGGAAGGTGGGGAAGTCTGGAAGTGTGAGTCGTGTGGCTGTGGGGGAGAAGTATCTGCCCCATTTATTGTTTGTCTACAGGGAGGTACCGCATGAGTCCACAGGCTTCTCACTTTTTGAGCTACTGTATGGGAGCAGGGTGAGGGGACCTCTATATCTAGTTAGAGAGGAATGGGAAGGGAGGTTGCACACATCTGACACCTCAGTAGTGGAATATGAACTGAAGTGTAGGGATAGAAACATAGAAACATAGAAACATAGAATGTGTCTGCAGATAAGAACCATTCAGTCCATCTAGTCTGCCCAATTTTTTTTTTTTTTGAGTACTTTTATTAGTCCCCCGTTCCCGGTCTTATAGCTAGCATAGCCTTGTGTCTATCCCACGCATGCTTAAAATCCTTGACTGTGTTTACCTCTACCACTTCTTCTGGAAGGCTATTCCATACATCCACTACCCTCTCAGTAAAGTAATACTTCCTGATATTACTTTTAAATCGTTGCCCCTCTAATTTAAGACTATGTCCTCTAGTTGTGGTAGTTTTTCTTCTTTTAAATATACTGTCTTCCTTTACTGTGTTGATTCCCTTTATGTATTTAAATGTTTCTATCATATCCCCCCTGTTACGTCTTTCCTCCAAGCTATACAGGTTAAGATGCTTTAACCTTTCCTGGTAAGTTTTATCCTTCAACCCAGGGCCGGCGCTAGCGTAAGGCAGCACAGGCGGCTGCCTTAGGGCGCCCCAATGAGGGGGGGGGGGCGGGAAAATCGCCCGCTCCCCCAGGCCCGTTTACTTACCTCCATGCTGCTGTTCAGGTCCGTGGCTGAGAGGGAAGCGTTGCGCGCTCCCCTCCAGCCGCGCGGATCAATAAAGTGTGTTGAAACTTTTTTTTTTCAACACACTTTATTGATACGCACTGCTGGAGGGGAACACACAACGCTTCCTCTCAGCCACGGACCTGCACCGGGAGACGGCAGCAAGGAGGTAAGTACTGGGGTCGGGGGAAGAGGGAAGGAGGGTGGGAAATTCGTGGTATACTGAGCGGCACAATCCTGGCATATTGGAGGGGCAAAATCCGGGCATATTGAGTGTCACAATCCTGGGATACTGAGTGGCACAATCCTGGCATATTGGAGGGGCAAAATCCGGGCATATTGAGTGGCACACTCCTGGCATATTGGAGGGGCAAAATCCCAGCATATTGAGTGGCACAATCCTGGCATATTGGAGGGGCAAAATCCCAGCATATTGAGTGGCACAATCCTGGGATACTGAGTGGCACAGTCCTGGCATATTGGAGGGGCAAAATCTGGGCATATTGAGTGGCACAATCCTGGAATATTGGAGGGGCAAAATTCCAGCATATTGAGTGGCACAATCCTGGCATATTGGAGGGGGCAGAATCCGGGAATATTGAGTGGCACAATCCTGGCATATTGGAGGGGCAAAATCCGGGCATATTGAGTGGCACAATCCTGGCATATTGGAGGGGCAAAATTCCAGCATATTGAGTGGCACAATCCTGGGATACTGAGTGGCACAGTCCTGGCATATTGGAGAGGCAAAATCCGGGCATATTGAGTGGCCCAATCCGGGCATATTGGAGGGGCAAAATACTGGCATATTGAGGGTTAAAATCCTGGCATATTGGAGGGGCTAAATCCTGGCATATTGAGTGGCAACATCCTGGCATATTGAGGGGCAAAATCCTGGCATATTGGAGGGGCAAAATCCTGGCATATTGGAGGGGCAAAATCCTGGGATATTAAATGGCATATTGAGGGGCAACATCCTGGCATATTGAGTGCCAAAATCCTGGCAAATTAAATGGCATATTGAGGGGCAAAATACTGGCATATTAAATGGCATATTTAGGGGCAACATCCTGGCATATTGAGGGGCAAAATACTGGCATATTGGAGGGGCAAAATCCTGGGATATTAAATGGCATATTGAGGGGCAACATCCTGGCATATTGAGTGGAAAAATCCTGGCATATTAAATGGCATATTGGAGGGGCAAGATCCTGGGATATTAAAAGGCATATTGAGGGGCAACATCCTGGCATATTGAGTGCCAAAATCCTGTCATATTAAATGGCATATTGAGGGGAAAAATACTGGCATATTAAATGGCATATTGAGGGGCAAAATACTGGCATATTGAGTGGCAAAATACTGGCATATTGAGTGGCTAAATACTGGCATATTGAGTGGCTAAATAGTGTGTCTCAGGTTATGTGTGAATTGGTGTAACTGTGTGTGTGTGTAAGTGGTAAGGGTGTGTTTAAGTGTGTCACTTTCTGTGTAAGGGTGTGTGTGTCACTGTATTTGTGTAGGGGTGTGTGTGTAAGTGTGTCACTGTGTAAGGGTTTGTGTGTGTCTGTGTGTGTGTGTGTGTGTGTGTGTGTGTAAGTGTGTCACTGTGTCTGTGTAAGGGTGTGTGTAATTGTTTCACTGTGTATGTGTAAGGGTGTGTGTAAGTTTGTCACTGTGTCTGTGTAAGGGTGTGTAAATGTTTCTGTGTAAGGGTGTGTGTGTAAGTTGTAAGTGTGTCTCTGTGTGTGACTGCAAGGGTGTCTTTGTGTTTAAGGGTTTCAATGTGTGACACATTTAGAGCATGCAAGTTGAATATTTAGATGTATTTATTTTCTACACTATACATTATATATATATATATATATATATATATATATATATATATATATATATATATATATGTATAATGTAAGGAGGCTTAATGGTGTGGGAGGCGTGGCTGATCAGAGCAGGGGGGCACCAAAATGCACCTTCGCCTGTGTAGACGAAAATCCTTGCACCGGCCCTGCTTCAACCCATGAACCAGTTTAGTAGCCCTTCTATGAACTCTCTCCAAAGTCTCAATATCCTTCTGGAGATACGGTCTCCAGTACTGCGTACAATACTCCAAGTGAGGTCTCACTAGTGCTCTGTACAATGGCATGAGCACTTCCCTCTTCCTACTGCTAATACCTCTCCCTATGCAACCAAGCATTCTGGTAGCATTTCCTGCTGCTCTATTGCATTGCCTACCTACCTTCAAGTCCTCTGAAATTATTACTCCTAAATCCCTTTCCTCAGATGTTGAGGTTAGGACTGTACCAAATAGTCTATATTCTGCTTTTGGGTTTTTATTCCCAAGGTGCATAATCTTGCACTTGTCCACATTAAATGTCAGTTTTCACTGCTCTGACTATTTTTCTAGTTTAGCTAAATCATTTGCCATTTGGCTTATACCTCCATGAATATCAACCTTGCTGCAAATCTTTGTATCATCAGCAAAAAGACATACTTTGCCAACAAGACCTTCTGCAATATCGCTAATAAAAATATTAAAGAGAATGGGATAAGATGCAGACACTGACGGGACTAGTACATGACCACCTAAAGGCAGCGGGTATGATCGCCTAAGCAGCGATCTGGTGCAAATGCAGCAATCCTGATGCAGAAGCATTTTTTATATATTTTTTTAAAACTTTTTTATTATACCCGCTACGGGTTAATTATACCCGTTCGGGGATTACTTTTAACGTAAACATTTTTTTTTAGCTGTCTGAGCGCATGTATAGCGATCAGTAACAGCTGATCAGTGGCAAAGGTGAGCATCACCATTTGCCTGGTCAGATCAATATTTTGTTGTAAATATTGTTCTGACCCATATGGATCTGCCTCCCTCTCCTCACTTGAGTTTTAGTGAGGGAGACAGACAGAGCTGTGTAATGTAAGTTTGTAATTATAATATATTTAATAAAATTGAGACCAAAGGGCTTTTATATTTCCAGTGTTTAACCCCTTCCCTGCCATTGATCGCTGTGTAAGCAGTGATCTTCCACAGCAGCACATTTTTTGCTGCCTGTGCATTTTTTAGGGGTTAATTTTTTTACTGTCATTTATTACAGTATATCAAAGGCTCTTTTAAGCGCAATTAACCCCTTGCTTGCCATATATCACTGCCTAAGCAGCGCATATGGTCACTGCCTAAGCAGCACATATGGTCACTGCCTAAGCAGCGCATATAGAGCGATCTGGCCGCAGAAGGATTTTTGTTGCTATCTGCATTTTTTTTTCACACTCGCTATGGGTTAATTACCCACTAGGGGATTACGTGTATTCCTTTTGAAGCTGTCTGAACGAGTGTATAGCAATCAGTAACAGCTGATCAGTGGCAAAGGCGGTTTGGTGATTGCTCAGATGAGCATCACCATTTGTCAGGTAAGTTCAGTATTGGTAAATATTGTTCTGACCCACATGGATCTGTGTCCCTCTCCTCACTTAAGTTTTAGTGATGGAATGAGACACATCTGTATAATAAACATTTTTAATTGTAATAAATTAAATAAAATGTTACAAAATTATGAGACCCAAGGGCTTTTATAAAAGCCATACCCTCTGTATAGTGCACTTTTGTGTGTGTGCATTTTCTTGTCTGTGCATTTTTAGGGGGTAATTTTTTTGTACAGTACTACAAATGCTCTTAAAAGTGCTATTAACCCCTTCCTTGCTCTACATGTCAAAATTCCAAGTTGGAAAATCAAAAAGCACACCTCTTAAATGTGGCCTTTTAACCCCCTTAAAAAACTGACAAACCTATGCATGGGTGGTATCCCTGTGCTCGGGAGATATTGCTGAACATGTATTGGGGTATTGTTTGGCAGTGACACATACCAAAATTGAGAATTTGTGTCTAAAGTACAATGTATGTGGGAAAAAATACACAATAAAATTAATACCACAAACTTTGACAAAAGCTGGTGGTAGAATTGGTGCATGGAAAGTGTTAAAATAGCACCATTTAAAATAGCCTGGGTTGTCTACGTTAAAAAAAATATATGGATTGATGGGTTAAAATATACTAGCTGGTTTCAAAAATATCCCAAATGAGACATGGATGCAGGTTGTCTGCATGCGAAAATTCCATGTTGGAAAACCAAAAAGCGCACCTCTCAAATGTGGCCTTTGAACCCCCAAACAAGTTGGCAAACCTATGCATTGAAGGTATTCCTGAGATATTGGTGAACACAAATCTCTGTGTCTTCTTTTACAAAATATATGCTTTTTGGGTAAAATATACTGTCTGGCTTTAAAAAAAAGTCCCAAATGAACCATGGGCGCAGGCTGACTACATGTCAAAATTCCAAGTTGGAAATGCATACCTTCAAAACGTAGCCTTTTAGTCCCCGAACAAACCAACAAACCTATGCATGGGTGGTATCCCTGTACTCAGGAGATGTTGTTGAACACATACTGGGTTGTTGTTTGGCAGTGGCACATACCAAAATCTGTAAATTCATGTCTGAATTACAATGTATGTGGAAAACCCCCCACAAAAAATCACTACTACAAAATTTGGCAAAGGCTGGTGGTAGAATTGGTGTATGGAATGTGTTAAAATACCACCATTTGAAATAGCCTAGGGTGTCTACTTTTAAAAAATATATGGCTGGATGGGGTAAAATGCACTAGCTGGCTTCAAATATGTCCCAAATGGGACGTGGGTGCAGGTTGTCTGCATGTCAAAATTTCAAGTTGGAAAACCAAAAAGTGCACCTCTCAAATGTGGCCCTTTAACCCCCAAACAAGCACACAAACCTATGCATGGGTGGTATCCTTTTTGTTTGATTTTGTCGATGAGAAGTAGATGTTTCAAATAAAAGTCAGGACTTTTGTGGGGGTTTTCTTTAACCATTTTTATATATATATATATATATATATATATATATATATATATATATATATATAAAATATTATAGGATATGATCAAATTGATGGCAAAATGATGGCATTCAAAGAAAGCCCTTCTTGTCACGATAAAAACAATATATAATTTGTGTGGGTACAGCAAATGACAAAGAAGAAAATTACAGCTAAACAAAAACAGCACAGAAATGTTAAAATAGCCATTGTCCAGAATAGACAAAAATATTTCAAAGGCTCTGTCCTTAAGAGTTTAAATTCACCCTTGCCTCACGTGTCTTATTTGGTATTATATATGCTATATACATACACAACATCTGGACTTATATGTAGTGCGGGTCAAGAGCAGCCCCGGTGAAATAAAAGGGCTGTATGGCCTGCATTGAGTTAAAATGTATAGGGTATGGTTCAAGTGGCAGGCAAAGCATTTGGAATCCTGTCACAAGTTATATTTCCCTCCCTCCACTTCACACTTTGACATTTATATCACCTAGTTTCTATGTATCCCATAATCCTAAATATAAGGGAGCTCACAGTTTTATCAGAACAAGAGATTTGGTATGCTGGTTTATTTGGTCTTGATTCCTGTTTTTTGCTGCTGGTTATTCCTGTTGTTTCTGCCATAGAAGGTTTATCCGCTGAAGAGCTGTGGGCTAAATATTAGATTGTTTACCATGGTGATGATGCAGTTATTATGTTACTAACACTTATACTTTATTAACCTGGTCTCAATGATGCAATTAAAATGATGCTGCCATTTAAATCCACCCTTACCTTATTTGTTTGATATTCCCTATACATACACAAAATTTGGAAGGATATGTAGTGTTGGGTCAGCACCTGGACATCAAAACCTGACACGTTGTTACTGTTCTTATTATGACTTGTAAAAATATCCAGTCTAGTGTTGGCAATGAAATGAATAACACTTCTTTATATTCCTTGCTACAAGTGCCAGATCAGTTGTCCATGGCGTTTTATCTATTTCCTCTTTGTTTCCTCTGTTTTTTCTTCTTCTTCTTTGTCTGGTGGACATTAACAATACATTATTTTAAAGATTTCTGTAAGCTGTTTTTTTTTAAATATATAAAACCCTACTGTGTTTTACATTATTGTATTAATCATTTTCTTGATAAAAGGAATTGTTAATTCTCTACAAAATTTGTTACACAGATAAATATGTCTAAAAATATATTTATATTTCAAACATGTTCAAATTTCTATATACTGTAGAATGTATAAAAGAAATGTGAACATCATGGGTAACCTCAATAGTGTCTGGTCACAAAAAAAGAAAACTGTGGTGAACTGAGAAATAAACTGGCAAAGTCAGACACTAGTTGAGTTGGACAAATTCTTCAACATCATTGTAGAAATACAAGAGAATTGCAATTAGCTTAATGCTAAAATATGTATATATTTAAAATACAGCACATACAGAAAATAAGAAAAAGAAAATATTCTTGAATGTTCAACTTCCCCGTTTACCCACCAATTAATTCAACATGAATATGAACACAAAAAAAGAACTGGCACTACATTAATCTCACAGAATATAAATCTACAACAATTAACACTCACAAAATAAGAAAGCGAAAATATAAATCATAATCATATATTTTTTACAAAAACAGAGTAAGATACTTAAGTTACATGTAAAAGCAAAATAATGATTCTAATGCCTCCATATTTACTGTGGGTGATGGTTTTAATATGATAAGGATATTCAAATATATGAAGACATTTAACAAAGTATTCAAAATGGGAACTGCTACAGAATTAATTGGTAGAAAATGTATCATAATACAGGTTGAGTATCCCTTATCCAAAATTCTTGGGACCAGAAGTATTTTGGATAATGGATCATGTTGGATAATGGATCATGTTGGATAATGGATCATTTTCACCAATAAGATATATTAAAGCCTCTCAGCACTCATGAAACACAGTGGTATCAATGCAAATACTGTAGAGAGCAAATAAATCCCTTTTACTGTGATGTAGCTGTGATGTGAGGCATTGTTGGGAACCTGCCATTGGCACGTCATGCCTGCACACGTGGCATTATAGTATCATTTGTGGGCATGGGGGCATCTGGGCATGCATGGAAAGGCTACATAACAGCTTAAGGGGGCTAGACACTGAGTGAACTGTTGTGTCCTTGCATTCTGCGTGTGGAATTTGGAACTTCCTAAAAAATGTTGGTATAATGGATAATTTTAGATAAGGGATTTCTAGATAAGGGATACTCAACCTGTACTACTATTGTAGTTGCAAATAATGATATGACAAATTACCGGTCAAGCCAAAGACCAAGCTAAGCTTCTATTGTTTACAGTTGAGATTAATTTTCAAGAGTTGAACATATTCAGGTATGCTTTCAATGTTTTTTTTTTGTTATAGAACTTGCCAAGATGCAAGGTTATCCTGGTAAATGTAATCTTCTAGCTGGGCTCGGCTGGCTCTGACTTAACTTTAGATCATTTTACAATCCTGCTAACTCTGACCTCATGAATAATCTTTCTATTAGGTCTTGTGCTTGAAGAACATACTTAAAAACATTATATGCTGGGTTTAGAAACAGAATATATATATATATGACACCTGTTGCTATTCTTCTAGAACTGTTGAGGCTTGGTAATTCTATTTCACAATAAATCTACATATTGCTACATTATTCAATACACATCAACTTTCATTCAGTTTAGCACAATGAAACATCATTAAAGAAAGATATATATATATATATATATATATATATATATATATATATATATATATATATATAACTCGTTACACTATACCACTATCCAGTTACTCATCTGGGTGATGTATTTTGGATATATTGGGGCAAGGGGAGTACTACCATTTTTGCTGTTCATATGTGGATAGTCAAAGCTATAGCAAAACAATTTAACTAGCTGTATATGTAGTATATAAGGAGCTTTTAAAATTTAATAACAGAGTTTACATTTTGTCATTGATACTTAGATGTATCTGCTTTGTAAGAAACAGGAACTGGATATAGCTGTATATGTCCCAGAAAAAATAAAGTCTTTAAGTAGTACATGATAACTTTTACTGACCAATATATGTACGAAAAAGTGTTTAGGACCTCCTAGATACCATCTGTGGACGTATAGTACTTAGGAGATGGGATGCTTATATATATATATATACAGGAAGATAGTGTTGTTATGTTACCTACTTCCAGAAGTAACACTTTGGGGTCTACTTAGGTAGCACCGATTTTCTAAAGGGAAATCAGAGCTCCCAGTTTTGGACCAATTTTGTTATCTCAATAGTCCAAAATTTGAGTTACTCAGGAGGCCACCAGAATAGTAGCCTCTAACCTCCCATACATTTCTATGGGGAGGTTTGAGACTCATGTCGGGAGGACTTTGGGTATTGCAAAAATAGTCAAAGTCCTCGCGGAATAAAAATAAATAAATAATAAAAATATAATTTAAAAAATTTTTTTTTAGAAAAGTAGCCCCTATGGGGCCAACAGACTGCCACTGGCCTCATAAATGATAAAAACAATAATGCTGGAAACTATTAAAATCATTCAACAGTCAGGTCTTGAAGTAGAAGTAGAGGATGGTGAGAATGGATGTGGTTCCAGGTAGAGTCTGGGAGAGAAAGAGAGAGGAAGAGGAATTAAAAGCAATAAAAACACATGGAGGAATGTGGGAGGAGATTGAAATCAACCGGGGGAGTGACCAGAGAAAGTGAGTGTGTAATTAGAGTGGAAACAGATCAATAGAAAATACAAAGATGCATCAGAGAGCATAGTATACAGATATTGTAGAGACATGAGTATTGAGTCCAAATATAGATGTTTTCTGGCTGTATACCTCAGGGATATGTATGAAACAGTCAGGTCTTGAAGTAGAAGTAGAGGATGGTGAGAATGGATGTGGTTCCAGGTAGAGTCTCAGGGATATGTATGAAACAGTCAGGTCTTGAAGTAGAAGTAGAGGATGGTGAGAATGGATGTGGTTCCAGGTAGAGTCTCAGGGATATGTATGAAACAGTCAGGTCTTGAAGTAGAAGTAGAGGATGGTGAGAATGGATGTGGTTTCAGGTAGAGTCTGGGAGAGCTAACAGTGGCATAATAATGGGCAAACTAACAGTGACATATTAATGGACAAACTAACACTGGCACATTAATAGGCAAACTGTCTGTGGAATTTTAATGGGCAAACTTATAGTGGCATATTAATGGGCAAACTAACAGTGGCAAATTAATGGGCAAACTGGCTATGGCATATTAATGGGCAAACTAACAGTGTTATATTTTAATAGTAAAACTAACAGTGTTATATTTTAATAGTAAAACTAACAGTGGTATATTTTAATAGGTGCCTGACTGGGAAATATTTTAATAGGCAAATTGCAGCATATTTATTGGACAAACTGTGGCATATTAATGGGCAAACTAACAGTGACATATTAATGGACAAACTAACACTGGCACATTAATAGGCAAACTGTCTGTGGAATTTTAATGGGCAAACTTATAGTGGCATATTAATGGGCAAACTAACAGTGGCAAATTAATGGGCAAACTGGCTATGGCATATTAATGGGCAAACTAACAGTGTTATATTTTAATAGTAAAACTAACAGTGTTATATTTTAATAGTAAAACTAACAGTGGTATATTTTAATAGGTGCCTGACTGGGAAATATTTTAATAGGCAAATTGCAGCATATTTATTGGACAAACTGTGGCATATTAATGGGCAAACTAACAGTGACATATTAATGGACAAACTAACACTGGCACATTAATAGGCAAACTGTCTGTGGAATTTTAATGGGCAAACTTATAGTGGCATATTAATGGGCAAACTAACAGTGGCAAATTAATGGGCAAACTGGCTATGGCATATTAATGGGCAAACTAACAGTGTTATATTTTAATAGTAAAACTAACAGTGTTATATTTTAATAGTAAAACTAACAGTGGTATATTTTAATAGGTGCCTGACTGGGAAATATTTTAATAGGCAAATTGCAGCATATTTATTGGACAAACTGTGGCATATTTGAATAGGCAAACTGGCTGTCACATATGTTAATGGCAGAGTGACTGGAGCATGTTAATTGTCTGTCTGATAGTGGCTTATTTTAATTGGCAAAGTGATGTTGTGGCATGTTCTATGGGGCAAAATAACATGTACTATGGGGAAAGTGACACTGTGGCATGTTCAGCAGGGGCAGTTCTGTGGGGCAAAGTGACACTGTTTTGTTCTGTGGGGCAAATTGACACTTTGGCATGACAAATTTGGTGGGTACAACATGAATGCAAGCCAAGTGCTGTGGGTGCAACACAGGTGCATAGCTAGTGCTGTGGGTACTGTATGGTGCTGTATTAAGTTCTGCATGTGGGTGCAGAGGAAAGGAATAAAATCAAGAAATACAATTATTTATAACATTTTTATTACATATGAAAATAGTTGAATATAATATTAAAAAGTACATATAAAGTATAAATGCAATGGGACTTGCTATCACGATATAATTGATTTAATTAATCTGCAGTAAACATGGGTGTAATTGACGTTTCGGTTCACATCGTGAACCTTTAGTGTTTGTGTGTGTATATAGATAGATATAGATAGATATAGATAGAAAGAGATAATAGAGATTGAGATAGATTCATTCATGGGACTCCTGTGTGTGACTTTTGGGCTTGTATTTGGGAGCATAGTGCAGGGTGAGAGTAAAGGTTCACAAGAATAGTATAGACAGGCAAGAGTGCAATGGAGGCAGCAATGATGCAAAGAGGGGGGGGGGAGTCAGAGTCGGTACAGGCAGCACAGGGACAAAATGAGAAACTAGCCAAATCGGGAAAGGAGAGCTCAGATTAATCCAGTAACAAACAGAGGTCAGGTACCAAAAAGACAAACACAAACGTTTGGGAACCCTCCCCTCTCCATAGGTCTCTATGGAACACTTTAGTAAAGCATCAGTCCCCTCCCTCGCCTTCCCCGCATCCACTAATGCAGAGATGCCATAGGGCACCAGGACAAGCCCCCCACCAATTGTAACATGTAGCATGTAACTGATCGGCCTACCATGCAATGGCGCAATCACACGGGATGCGGGACCCTGGAGAAGGTGAATGCCCCCTGTGCTGTGGGTGAGGGGGTCTAATAACCTAACAAACCCCCCCTTACACACAACCTCCGGGCAAGTTCAGGAGCTGATCGACTTGGATGATGTCTAAGAAAAACCCGGACCTTGCTAGGAGCATGTATATTGGACACAGGTTTCCAGGAACATTCTTCTGGCCCATATCCATGCCAGTTAACGAAATATTCCTAACACCCATGTGGATATGGGAGTCCAGGATCTCCTCCACTTCATATTCTTCCATACCATATACTAAAATTGGAGGAGGTAGAATGTGTTGGTTTCTCGATCCTAGGTTGGGGGTACCATTTCTTAAAGAGGGAAACATGAAATATGGAGTGAATACTCCATGAACGATATTATGTTGGTGTGACATGAGTAAGTCTACAATGAAATCCACCGTTATCTCTTTCTAGGGTTGATCGGATATTGGCAGAGGTTGTAGTATGGTGTCCTTTAGTACGAGCACAAGTGGCACACACTTGTACCTAACGATAGATGTTGTTTCATCTCTGGCCACCAAAAGCATTGTTGTGTAATTTTTTAGGTCATTTTAAGTCCACCATGTCTGCTAGTGGATGGTCATAGACAGATCATAGTACGTAATTTCTGACCTTTAGGGGTATTATCAGGGCCTTGACCAGGTCAGGTAGGAGTTTCCGTGCAGGGATAGAAGAGGTGTCTGGGTGCATGTGGTTATTCATTATGAAGGGTGAGAACAGATATAGAAGCAAAGACATAAGAATTGGAATAAGGACTGAGACAAAAGGGAACTTTAACAAGGGATGCAGAATAGGAAAAGGGTTTGAGTAGGAACTGCAGTATAAACAAAGAGCTTTAGCTGGGACTGTGGACAAAGCAGAGGTAGGTGTAGAGAGAGATATAGTTAAACAAGGGGTGAGGCATTAGGTAAGGGTGAGGCCGGAGAAGGGTGACTAAAGTAGTAACAGCCTAGAGAGGGTTCCTGAAGCAGGAACACCCTAGAAAGGGTGACTGAAGCAGGAAAACCCTAGAGAAGGTGACTGAGGGAGGAGTGGGCCCTTTAAGGGAGCAACTTAGCTGAAGAAATATTTCTGTAGCCAAAGGGTCTCAGGAGATGACAAAAAACAGGCTCAATTTCACAGTTCCTGGACAGAGTATAAATTCAAAATGAGTTTTAACAGAGGATCAGGAACAGACGAAGCAACTCTCAGTCAGGCATTCAGCTTCATTGCAAAAAGCCATTTGCAATAAACTGCAGGTATTTAACATGGATGTGCTGCAAAAGTTAACGAGCCCACCTGACACTAACAGAGGGAAAGAAATCCAAGCAAAAGTAGTGTGGCCTCTAGAGGAGGAAGGACTTGTAAATGCATGAGTCAGGAGGTGGCGGTAGGACCCTGGCAGGTAGAAAGAGTAGGTGCTCTTTATACAAAAATCCTTGTTATAAATGGAGAAGATGACCACTTCGGGTTGGTGGAAGATTTCGACTATGTTTCCTTAGATGTGACAAAAGGCATGTTTGAAGGGCTATGAAGTAACAAGGTTGGAGAATGGTGTCAACCGAAGAAGCATTTGTTTTGGTTGTCTCGTGCATTCTTCAGAGTGCATCTGCCTTTATGTTATGGGCACCGATACAATAGGTTATGTGGAGTTGAAATCTAGTAAAGTACAAAGCCCATCTGGCCTGTCTTGAGCATATCCTTTGTGCTGTTCACAAGTACCCCAAATTCTGATGGTCAGTATAGACAGTGACGGGGTGAAGAGCTCCTTCAAGTAAATGATGGCACTCTTGTAATGCCAGTAGGTTACCCAGTAACTCTGGGTCTCCAACACTGTAGTTAGGTTCTACACGGTTGAGGCATCTTGAGAAGTAAGAAATGGAGTGAAAGAGTTTCTTTTCTTCCTGTCTTTGGGACAGTATGGTGCCAACAGCAGTTTCTGAGCCGTCTACCTCCAGGAAGAAGGCTTTCTTGGGATATGGTAAAACGAGCACTGCAGCTTTGGTAAATTGGTGTTTGAGGTCATCAAAGGCCTGTTGGTCTTGGGGTGTCCAATGGGAATACCCTTTTTGTTTGAGGGTGAAAGGTTGAACTATCTGAGAAAAACCACCAATGAAGCGTCTGTAGAAGTTGGTGAATCCCACAAACCTCTGGACTGCTTTAACAGATGTTGGTATAGGCCATTGAAGTATGGATGAGACTTTTTTGGGGGTCCATCTATATTTTTACAGGTGTGATGACATTTCCCAAAAATCCCACGGATGTTGTCTCTACGATGCATTTCTTTAGTTTGGCATACAGGTGATGTATACACGTCATGTGATTTCGGTGTTCGGCCAGGGAAGAAGAATATAACAGGATGTCGTCTAGCTATACTACCACAAATACCTATCCCGAAACACATCACTGAGGAAGTGTTGGAATGTCACAGACCAAAAGGCATCACTACTCAAAGTGCTCATATTTTATCTGGAACACGTTCTTCCATTAGTGGCCCTTACATATACTTACTAAATTGTATGCACCCAACAAGTCAATCTTGGAGAATGTACAAGCATCATGAAGTCGGTCCATAAGTTCGGGTATTAGAAGTTTAGGGTACTTGTTTTTGTTTGTTATGTTGTTGAGTTCCCTGGTAGTCCACACACGGTTTGAGACCACCATCTTTTCTTTCTACAAAGAATATTCCTGCCCCAGCAGGTGATAGTGAGGGCTATATGAAACCCTTTCTTTCATATGAAACGAAACATCTCTTTATGTCTGATGCCAAGGGTTAAAGAAAGGGGGAGGGTCTCAGTTAGAACTGGTCCGGATTGGATTGGATTTCCGTCAAGCAGGTGGACTGTCAATGGATGGTTCTTGGTTCATGTGGGTACTTGCAGAGATTCTGCCATTGTGATATCTATGAAGCTGTCACTGGCACCAGAGTCTACGATAGCGTAAAGCATCATGTGGAGGGTGACATCTTCTGAGAGATGTACCCAGAAATTCTTTCCCTCGCGTTCTCTGCCTTCCACTCTGTTCGAGCCCAGCCAATATAGCTTAGTGAAGTGGAGACTGCATTGACGGAGTTGGTTACTGCTCATGTTTCTTCAGCTTTTAATGTTTTTATGAATGTAAGCCTTGATTTATTTGAGGGACAATTCAATTATTCATCTAAATACTATACCATATTACTCTCTTCTCCCACCCATTTATGCAAGTCCATAAAGTTACTGGATTAACAATTTCCTACACGCGAGTGGATGATAGGGATCAGAGTCCCAAGCACACACTGGCACTTGGAGCTGGTATCTTTGGCTCTACTCCTTGTGAGTTCATTTGCATTGGGGGTCATACAAGTCTACCATTATTTTTCATACAGTGTCACACATTTTGTCATTTGTATTTTATCTTTTGCATATTATGCCAGAATAAGCTAAAGTTCCTGTTCTTATTTTTTCTGTACTTCTTTATTATTACTTATTTTTTGCACAACACTTTTTAATTTTAATTCACTATTTGTGCTTTTGGGGGGGATTTGCACTAGTATTTGCAGCATTTATATACTTTTTTATAATTTTTAAGCGCCTATGACTTATGTTAGTTTATTTTATGATAGCAGTCAGTTGTTTCTTCTTATTTTCCCACTGTAGTAGAACAGAGAGAGAGATAAGTGAGGTGCTTTGCCCCCCAGAAGTAATTGAGAAGTAGGAGGAAGCTAACCTCGGAGTCTCCGTTCTGGGCAGTTGCGTACTATATGTCCTCAGCCATCACAGGCTTCTGTTAGCTGTCCTTTTGTCATCCCAATTAACATTGATTCTTCAGTTGAATGCACTGGAAGGGGAATAACAGAGCGTTCTGGAGCCGTAGGACGCAGATGATAAGGGGTAAGGGAAGCACATTCCATCCTTCACTCTCTAAATCTCTGATCCATTTGGGTAACAAGGTGAATAATTTCTTACAAAGAAACCAGTACTCCAATACAGGCTCTTGTGTGTTACATATTTGTGGCCTCCCGTGTGTGGCATTATTTATGGGGCTCCTGTATGTGGCATATTTTAATAGACCATCTGACTGGCATTACTAAGGAATCTATTTGCCATGGTATTGGAAGAAATCCAGGGGGGTGACACCATAAGTTACCGCACCGGGTGACACCAATCCTAGTGATGCCTCTGAGTACATCCTATTCAGGGCTAGTGCATGGACCTCTACAGTTTATAGCATTATGTGATAGTTGAGAGAAAGAAGAGAAAAACTCTGGACAATTACAATGTAAATTAGTTAATTTGCATTAATCAACAGTTTCTAATATTGAACAGAAACAGAAATTAATAATAATTTGTTATTGGTTTTAAGTCCTTGAGGTCACGTGATATATACTGTATATTAACCAAAATGATACATTACGTTTTGTCTTTCGCCAATCCCTGAAAATGTTTAACCAGACAAACTGGAATGTTTGATGTTTTTATACTGTGACAGCCCTCATGTAACCTATGATCAGCGTGTGTTCTGTGTTCTTTAGCATCCAAGCCTTTATGTAACCAAAGTCCATGTCCTTTTTTATAATTAATTGTGTAGCTTAAAAAAATACATTTCAGCAGAGTTGCAAAAAAGTGAAATGAAACTTGAAGAAGAGTTTTAAATATGCCTGTGCTGTGACAGCATAGTTTGGAGTCAGGGGTTAATCTCTCATTGGGTAGATTATGCACTCTCATTTGTTGGAATGTCACTCAGGAGAAAATGAGTGGTTCTTATAATAAAGTTTGCATACTTTGGTTCAATTTGGCTTATATTTGAACAAAAGTAACTTTTCCAACAAATGATAGTAACTTACCAATATTAGCAATCACGGAACTTACAAATTGTCTGTTGTGACCATTAGTAAAATAGGTTTTAGCAAAAGTGTAACTTACAAGTACCCTTTCTCAGGGCCGGTGCTAGACTTTTTGCCAGGGGAGAGAGGAGAGAGCACTGACAGATGGGGGGAGAGAGAAGAGAACACTCACAGGTGGGGTGGTAGAGAGGAGAGAACACTGACAGCTGGGGAGGGAGAAAGGAGAGAGCACTGACAGGTGGGGGGAGAGAGGAGAGAGCACTGACAGGTGGGGAGAGAGAGGAGAGAGCACTGACAGGTGGGGGGAGAGAGGAGAGAGCACTGACAGGTGGGGGGAGAGAGGAGAGAACACTGAGAGGTGGGGAGAGGGGAGAACACTGACAGGTTAAGGGGAGAGAGGGGAGAACACTGACAGGTAGGAGGGAGAGAGGAGAGAACCCTGACAGGTGGGAGGGAGAGAGGAGAGAACACTGACAGGTGGGGGAGAGAGAGGAGAGAACCCTGACAGGTGGGGGGAGAGAGGAGAGAGCACTGACAGGTGGGAGGGAGAGAGGAGAGAACACTGACAGGTGGGGGAGAGAGAGGAGAGAACACTGATAGGCAGGGGAGAGAGGAGAGAACACTGACAGGTGGGGGAGAGAGGAGAGAACACTGACAGGTGGGGGAGAGAGGAGAGAACACTGATAGGCAGGGGAGAGAGGAGAGAACACTGACAGGTGGGGGAGAGAGGGGAGAACACTGACAGGTGGAGGAGAGAGGAGAGAACCCTGACAGGTGGGGGGAAAGAGGAGATAAGACTGACAGGCAGGGGAGAGAGGAGAGAACACTGACAGGTGGGGAGAGAGGAGAGAACACTGACAGGTGGGGAGAGAGGAGAGAACACTGACAGGTGGAGAGAGGAGAGAACACTGACAGGTGGAGAGAGAGGAGAGAACACTAACACGTGGAGAGAGAGGAGAGAACACTGACAGGTGGGAGGGAGAGAGGAGAGAACACTGATAGGTGGAGAGAGAGGAGAGAACACTAACACGTGGAGAGAGAGGAGAGAACACTGACAGGTGGGGGGAAAGAGAGAACACTGACAGGTGGGGGGAGAGAGGAGTGAACATAGACAGGTGGGGGGGAGAGAGAGGAGAGAACACTGACATCTGGGGGAGAGAGGAGCAAGCATTGACAGGTGGGGGAGAGAGGAGAGAACACTGACAGGTGGGGGAGAGATGAGAAAGCATTGACAGGTGGGGGAGAGAGGTGAGAACCCTGACAGATGGGGGAGAGAGGAGAGAACACAGACAGGTGGGGGAGAGAGGAGAGAACACTGACAGGTGGGGAGAGAGGAGAGAACACTGACAGGTGGGAGGAGAGAACAGAGAGAACACTGACAGGTGGGGGGAGAGAGGAGAGAACACAGACAGGTGGGGGGGAGAGAGGAGAGAACACTGACATCTGGGGGAGAGAGGAGAAAGCATTGACAGGTGGCGGAGAGAGGAAAGAACACTGACAGGTGGGGGAGAGAGCAGAGAACACTGAAAGGTGGGGGGAAGACAGTAGAGAACACTGACAGGTGGGGGGGAGAGAGGAGAGAACCCTGACAGGTGGGGGAGAGAAGAGAGAACACCGACAGGTGGGGGAAAAGAGAAGAGAACACTGACAGGTGGGGGGAAAGAGAAGAGAACACTGACAGGTGGGGGGAGAGAGGCGAGAACACTGACAGGTGGGGGAGAGAGGAGCGAACATTGACAGGTGGAGGAGAGAACACTGACAGGTGGGGGGAGAGAGGAGAGAACACCGACAGGTGAGAGGGAGAGAGGAGAGAACACCGACAGGTGGGGGAGAGAGGAGAAAACACAGACAGGTGGGGGAAGAGAGGGGAGAACACTGATAGGTGGGGGTGAGAGGAGAGAATACTGACAGGTGGGGGAGAGAGGAGAGAAGACTGACAGGTGGGGGGAGAGAGGAGAGAACATTGACAGGTGGGGAGAGAGGAGAGAACACTGACAGGTGGAGCAGACAGGAGAGAACACTGACAGGTGGAGGAGAGAACACTCATGGGAGAGATGAAAGAACACGTGAGAGAGGAGGAGAGAGACCGACATGGGCAAAGAGGAGAGAAGGATGGAAGAGAGACACAGACATGGGAAGTGATAGGAAATAGAGACATGAGAAAGACGTGGCAGAAGAGGAGAAAGAGGCAGACATGGGATGGAAGATAAAAGAGTGACAGACATAAGATGGAAGAGAAAAGAGCAACAGACACGGGATAGAAGAGAAAAGAGTGACAGACATGGGAAGGGAGAGGAGAGCAACAGACATGGGAAGGGAGAGGAGAGCGACAGGTGGACATGGGAAGGGAGATGATAGCGACAGAACAGGAGGAGAGGAAAAGACAGACGGACATAGGGGGAGGAAAGACAGACAGACATGTGGAGAGGAAAGACAGACAGACATGGGGAGAGGAAAGACAGACAGACATGGGGAGAGGAAAGACAGACAGACATGGGGAGAGGAAAGACAGACAAACCTGTGAAGTGTCCCCCCAAGATCAGATTCTGGATCTGCCCCTGAGGCTAGCGCCAGCTCCGCCCTTTCTTTTACTATTGTAGATCAAGTGGCCCATGCTGTTTATAATCTTGGGTCCGATGAAGAAGGAGCTGACCCAAGATTCTGAACAGCCTGTCCTCTGATGGAGCCATATGAAACAAAGAGGGCTCGATAAGCATTTCTATTTGAAATATAAACACTTAATCAAAGAACTACTATTAGAGTCCTTACCACTTGGGCTCTCATAGATATCACAGGTTTAGTGAATGCATGTAGTCAGTGAAACTGATTGTGCATCTATAAATATAGGCAGTGTACCGGCATAATGAAAGTGAACTAAATCCATACATCCTTATGTACTGATTCTCTCCTACAAAATAAACACTTAAAAATACACGCTACTCTCCAAGAGGAGATCACCCTCCCCCAAAGTCCTGCCAGGAAGAAGTTCAGTTTTTTTTTTTTTTTAATAAAACATACATATTATGCTAGTATAGTCCATTTTTCGACTATACTTTCCCTTTAATTTATGTATGCTATTTATTATAGAACGTATTCTAATTCTATAATAAGTATCATGCATACATTCATAATATTATATAATTGCCAAATAGGAAAGGATTATATTTAAAGTTTATTCTTTACATTTACAGTAAAAAAAAACAATGATTGAAAATTATCTATATATAGTGTAATTTTCAGTTCATTTGCATAGTAGGCCACATGTAATGTCATTAACTGGAAACTCCACAGATACATTTAAAACAAACTGTTCTCCTAATTTAGACATGTGCTTCCAATGTGGCTAATACAATGTATAGATCATTTTCAATTGTTTTTATTATTATCTACATACACAGTAAAAACAATGTAAGTGATACAGTCCCTTTAAAGTGAATGGTTTATTTTGACATCATAATTATTAATGGTGATATATTTTTTTAAGTCACAGAGCCAGCCATGGGTGTGTCAGCACAACTCACAGGATCTGTTAGGATTTAAAAATGAATCCCATTTGGTCAGTATTATTATAATTATGACAAATATGACTGTATATGCTAATTATTTACATGTATTTTTAGATTTCAGCGGCAAGCACACAAATCCTTCCCTAGTAACTGAATGACCTACTTAACTTTGTATATCACAAAACCACTGGGTTTAAGCAATCAGTGGACCACTTCAGGAATGAAGACAGATTATTTAATTAGAGAGGCTTTACAGTAGTAATGGCAAACAGTAGAGGTAGATTTCCCCACGGGTGAACAATTAGCAGCCACCCCCCACCTACATCATAAACAGTGAAATAACTTACCTGCTCAGTAAACACATATCATTTTTGTATATGATTATATGATACAGTCACAGTAACTTGTTTTGCACCTTCAAAACATGTTTAACTATTTTATGGTATTTTAGAGGAGGTTAATATTTGTACTGTCTTTTAAAAAAAATATTCTTAAAGTAATACAGTACCATGGAATTTTGAAAAACAATATTAAATAAAGATAATACCTTTTTAAAAAAATCCTGCTTTAAGGTATTTAAAGCAGGATGTTCGATCACTCATCTTCATTTCCTTTATTCCGCGCATGGGCTAAGCATGATATGGCCATATGATATGACCATATGGCCATATGATATGTGCTGATATTTCTATGTATTGTGTATAAATTATGGTCACCTCCGCAGCACATTGCATTAATTATGCTGGTTTAGGGGTGTGCTCCCCATTCCCTTGTTTCTATAAGTATAGTATACGCCTAATCAAGCTTTTTGGCTTAGGACCCACCAATATTGGAGTATTTTGAGGAAGTGGTGGGTTAAGCATGATATGGTGTGACAAAATCCCCAAATGTTTCATCTAGGATAGGCGCTTTTGAAGTAGCTTTAAAACAGGTTAACAATTTTTGGTTGTGCGCTGATATTTCTATTTATTGTGAATAAATGTTGGTCTCTTCAGCAGCACACATATTAAATATGTTGGTTTAGGGTTGTGCTACCCATAATCTCATGATTTTTTCTCAGTTTGGATTGGCCGGGGGAGAGATGGAGCCTCCTTGATTAGCGCACGTGCACTTTTGCCTCTCAATGCTGTTTCAGAGCATCTCCCCCTCCACTGCATCATGCAGATCATTTCAAGATAAAGTAATGCCCAGAAATGTTGAAACCTAATAATATAATGTGTATTACTAAGTCAGCTTTCCATAATTACCAACATTGGTCATGTTTCCAGTGAAACATATGTGTTCTTCATGCTGCAGAAAGAACATGCAAAGTGCAGCCTGCAGTAGGTAGGATGCATTTAAGTACATACAGAATCCAATCAGTTAATCATGGTGGGTTCTATGAGATCTCCTCCCTGATTAATTAAATGCATTCTGTCATATACTTTTAATAAATCTTGCAAAGTATGCAAAATATGTCTTTTGAATTCCTGCTGTGTTAATATTCTGCAGATTGATTTTTTGAGTTCACAAACTCAATGACATTTATAAATTTTCAAGATACTTGGCTTTCAGGAGTAATTGACATTATGTACCATTTATCTATGTATGAGTGGGTTTAAGGTTGGCCCTTTTAGACACTTAGGTACCTGGCTTTACCATGAGACCTTATCCTTTGTTACTTTGTAATTTGATTGGCTGTACATGTATCTGCATATACTAATATGCATGTTCATCCATTACCGCCACCATATCTGTCGCTTTTGACTAAAAATTTAGGATCCAGTTGAAGGGGTAACATTACACTAACATTTATTCAAATAGAGGGAACAGTGCAGGATTTGTTAAAAAGCATGAGAGGAAAGACTATATTATGCAAACAGAGAGGGAGATCAATAAATAAAGTTTAGTGTCCCTTTAATACATTAATTATAAAACATAAATAACTACTTAGATTATAGACAATTGAATGTTTAGTTTTCTGCATTCCTGCGCTGTCAAGACTAGTGTTGAGCGAACCCGAACCGCACTGTTCGGGTTGGTACCGGACATTAAGGTGTCCGTGCCACGAACCCGAACCCGGACATTTCACTGTATGTCCGTGTTGGAGTTCGAGGTTCGACAATTTAATGGGCAGCCAATCAACAAGCGTTTGACTCGTTTGCCCTTAGAATCCATCACAGCCATGCCTACTAATGGCATGGCTGTGATTGGCCAGTGCAGCATGTGACCCAGACTCTATATATAAGCTGTAGTCACATACACGCACATCACATGAGCTCTTCTTAGTGTAGGGAGAGGATGCTGCAGCTGTGAGGAACAGATTAAAAAAAATTCTAGTGTTGAATCTGCAAACTAAATACTGCAATTTGTTGGTGTTAAATATTACATTTGCGTCCTGCACTTCATATCTGAGAGTCAAATAGAACCGTCAAATACTATGCTTACAGCGCACTTTGAAAATTTCTATTTGTTTTGGGTAGTAAATAGTACATTTGCGTCTTGCGGTGTACTCCGTATCTGAGAGTCAAAAAGAACAGTCCAATACTGTGCTTACAGCGCACTTTGAAAAATTCTAATTGTTTTGGGTGCTAAATACTATAGTACATTTGCGTCTTGCGGTGTACTCCGTATCTGAGAGTCAAATAGAACAGTCCAATACTGTGCTTACAGTGCATTTTGAAAAATTCTAATTGTTTTGGGTGCTAAATAGTACATTTGCTTCCTGCACTTCATTTCTGAGAGTCAAATAGAACAGTCCAATACTGTGCTTACAGCGCACTTTGAAAAATTCTAATTGTTTTGGGTGCTAAATAGTACATTTGCTTCCTGCACTTCATATCTGAGAGTCAAATAGAACAGTCCAATACTGTGCTTACAGCACACTTTGAAAAATAATAATTGTTTTGGGTGCTAAATAGTACATTTGTGTCTTGCGGTGCACTTCATATCTGAGAGTCAAACAGAACAGTCCAATACTGTGCTTACAGCGCAATTTTAAAAATTCGAATTGTTTTGGGTGGTAAATAGTACATTTGCGTCTTGCGGTGCACTTCATATCTGAGAGTCAAATAGAACAGTCTAATACTGTGCTTACAGCGCACTTTGAAAAATTCTAATTGTTTTGGGTGCTAAATAGTACATTTGCGTCTTGCGGTGTACTCCGTATCTGAGAGTCAAATAGAACAGTCCAATACTGTGCTTACAGCGCACTTTGAAAAATTCGAATTGTTTTGGGTGCTAAATAGTACATTTGCGTCTTGCGGTGCATTTCTTGCAGTCCAATAAACAAAAAAACAAAAAAAATACAAAAAAAGTTCTTGACTGTTGGCGGTTACATTGTCGCCTGACATAAACCATCTGTTACATTGGTGGGTGACCGCAAAGAATGAGGAGAGCGTCAAATAAGGGACATGGCCCTGGTCGTGGTGCTGCTGGTGTTGGTGGAGTTCCTGTTGCAAGTAGGGGATGTGGTCGATCTGTGCCAGCTACACGCACAAGTGAAACACCTTCCTCAGGTGCTAGTACGCGACAGAACCTTCAGCGTTATTTGGTAGGCCCGAATGCCACTCTTAGAATGATGAGGCCAGAACAAGTACAGGTCGATAGTAGATTGGGTGGCTGACAGTGTCTCCAGTTCCTACACATTGTCTCCCACCCGGTCCCCTGCTGAAATCTCAGAGTCGACACCTGCAGCCCAATGCCATCTGTCTTTCACCTCACCCCCTTGCAAATCAGCCAAGCAGTCTGAGCCACAAGTCATGCAGCAGTCTCTTTTGCTTTTTGATGACTCTGCTGGTGGGGTCATCAAACCTAGCCTTGCCCCAGAAGTGGAAGAGATTGAGTGCACTGATGCACAACCACTTATGTGTCAGGATGTGGACATGCGATGACCACTGCAGCACGTCTCTGATGATGACAAAACACAGGTGCCAACTGCTGTGGCTTTCGGCAGTGTGCAGACCGGCAAGGAGGGCAGGGTTGAGGAGTGGGTGGAAGATGATGTGGAGGATGATGAGGTCCTAGACCCCACATGGAATCAAGGTCATGCGAGTGACGTGTCCAGTTTGGAGGAAGAGGCGGTGGTCGCAAAGAGGCACGAGTACAGCATAAAAGGGAGCAGGGTGCAAAACCGTAGCGGCCGTCCCCTAGACAGTACGCCTGCTACTGCCCACCGCACCCAGGGGCCGAGCACACATAAGCCAGCTATGAGGAGTTCCCTGGCGTGGCAGTTCTTTAGACAATGTGCTGACAACAAGACACAAGTGGTTTGCAAGCTGTGCAATCAGAACCTGAAGCGAGGCATAAATGTGCTAAACCTGAGCACAACCTGCATGACCAGGCATCTGCATGCAAAGCACGAGCTGCAGTGTAGTAAGCATCTCAAAACCCAAGAAAGGTCTCAGGCTCCTCATGCTTCCTCTTCTGCTGCTGTCTTGGCCTCTTCCTCCAGCACTGGAGTCACAGTGGCACCTGCCACCGAGCAAATAGAGGAAGTGGCAGCAACGCCACAACGTCCGCCACCGTCCCCAAGCATCTCCACACTGTCCCATGGAAGCGTTCAGCTGTCCATCTCCCAAACACTGGAGAGAAAGAGGAAGTATGTCCCTACCCACCCGCGAACACTGTCCCTGAATGCCAGCATTTCCAAATTCCTGGCCTTTGAAATGCTGTCATTCCGTCTGTTGGAGACGGACAGTTTTAAAAACCTGATGGCGGTGTCTGTCCCACAGTACGTGGTTCCCAGCCACCACTACTTTTCCCGGCGAGCCATCCCTTCCCTGTACAAGCAATTGGCGGACAAAATCAGGTGTGCACTGCGCAACGCCATCTGTGGCAAGGTCCACATAACCACAGATACGTGGACAAGTAAGCACGGGCAGGGACTCTATATCTCCCTAACTGCACACTGGGCAAATATAGTGTCGGCTGGGCTTGAGGCAGATAGCAGTTTGGCGCATGACCTTCTGCCACAGAGGATTGCAGGGCATTTCTCTTTGCCTCCTGTTACCTCCTCCTCCGACTCAGCTTTTTCCTTATCCTCTACCACCTCCTCTACCACCTCCTCATCCACCAACTTCAGCACAGCCAGGGGGAAACGACAGCAGGCTCTTTTAAAACTCATATGTTTGGGGGGAAAATCCCACAGCGTGCAGGAGCTGTGGACGGGCATGGAACAACAGATCAATGAGTGGTAGTTGCCACTGAGCCTCAAGCCCGGCCTGGTGGTATGCGATAATGGGCGAAATCTCGTAGCAGCTCTGGGCCTAGCCGGTTTGACGCACATCCCTTGCTTGGCGCATGTGCTGAATTTGGTGGTGCAGAAATTCCTGAAAAACTACCCAGATATATCAGAGCTGCTACAGAAAGTGTGTGCCGTCTGTGCGTACTTTAGGCGTTCTCACCCTGCAGCTGTTCGCCTGTCTGCGCTGCAGCGTAACTTAGGCCTTCCCGCTCACCGCCTCATATGCGACGTGCCCACAAGGTGGAACTCCACCTTGCACATGCTGGAGAGATTGTGTGAGCAGCAGCAGGCGATAGTGGCGTATCAGTTGCAGCACGCACGGGTCAGTCGCTCTGCGGAACAGCACCACTTCACCACCAATGAGTGGGACTCCATGCGAGACCTGTGTGCCATTTTGCACTGTTTCGAGTACTCCACAAACATGGCCAGTGCCACTGACGCCGTTCTCAGCCTTACTATCCTGCTTGTTTGTCTCCTTGAAAAAACGCTTAGGGCGATGATGGAAGAGGATGTGGCACAGGAGGAAGAGGAGGAGGAAGCAGAGCGGTCATTTCCACGGTTATCAGGCCAGTCAATCACAAGTGGCTTGGAGGGTGGGTTCCTGCACCAACATAGGCCAGGTACACAACTGTCAAGCCAGGGCACATTTTTGGAGGAGGATGAGGATGATGATGAGGAGGAGGAACCGTGTTCACAGCAGGGTGGCACCCAATGCAGCTTGTGGGCATCACTGGAGCGTGGCTGGGGGGATACGGAGGACACCGATGATACACCTCCAACAGAGAACAGCTTGTCCACACATGAGCGACTACATGCTGCAGTGCCTGCGCAACGACTGCCGAGTTGCCCACATTCTAACTTGTGCTGATTTCTGGGTGGCCACCCTGCTGGATACCCGTTACAAGGACAACGTGCCATCCTTAATTCCATCACTGGAGCGTGATCATAAGATGCGCGACTACAAGCGCACGATGATAGACGCTCTGCTGAGGGCATTCCAAAATGACACCGGGGGCTCAATGGAAGCACAAGGCGAAGGCAGAGGAAGAGGTCGCCAACGCAGCTGGGGCACCGCCAGCACCTCAGAAGGCAGGGTTAGCATGGCCGAAATGTGGAAAAGCTTTGTCAGCATGCCACAACAAGCAGCAACACTATCTGATATGCAACATCTTAGCAGGAGGCAGCATTTCAGCAACATGGTGGAACAGTACGTATGCACATGCCTATACATACTGACTGATTGGTCTGTCCCATTCAACTTCTGGGTCTCCAAATTGGGCACATGGCGTGAGCTTGCCCTTTATGCTTTGGAGGTGCTGGCCCGCCCTGCAGCCAGTGTATTGTCTGAACGTGTGTTTAGCACGGCAGGGGGCGTTATCACAGACAAGCGCAGCCGCCTGTCCACAGCCAACATGGACAAGCTCACGTTTATTAAGATGAACCAGGCATGGATCCCACCAGACTTCTCTGTACCTTGTGCAGAATAGACATTTATACCGGCCTCACCCAGTCATTGTTATACTCAAGTGCACTTATTCTTTGTTTTCTGTTGTTATATGTCCCAATATTTTGGGGGCTACCCCAATTTAAAAAAACAAAATAAAAATAAAAAACAGTGTTGGCTACCTCCTCCTCCTCCTCCAGCGCTGCTTCCACCTACACCGCCATGGTCACCGCCTCCTCAACTTATGGGTCACTTATTATAAACTGAAAGAGAATACCCTGCACTCCAACCCTCTCTCAAATGGATAATTCTGTTGATCCTCCTGGCAGCCATGTTTTAGATTTAGATTTATGTTCTTCCAAAGCTAAAACTTAAAGATTCCATCTAGTGCTATTTTATGGCTCAGCTGGATTTTTAATTTGTATGTATTTTGTTATTTAAAGTTATTTCCCTGTCCACATTTGCTTGCAGGGCACGTGTCCTACTCTTACCCACATTTTAATTCCTTTTGCAGCCCTCTAGCCCTTTCCATTAATTTTTTAGAGGCATTTTAGTGGCCAAAAGTCTGTGTCCCCATTGACTTCAATGGGGTGCGTGTTCGGGGTCAAGATCGGGGTCAAGTTCGAGCACGGACCCGGACTTTTTTTCAAAGTTCGGTCGAACCTCTCGAACCCGAACATCCAGGTGTCCGCTCAACTCTAGTCAAGACATGTGAAGCTCCTCGAACCTCACAGCTAGGGTTGCCACCTTTTCTGCAGAATAATACTGGCCCTGCTACTGCCTCCATAGACTTAACATTGGTCTCAAGACAATTTTTACCAGCCTGTGTATATATGCAAGGTCTGTGACGGACTATAGAACATCATTTACCTGTTTATCAAAGCCCAGTAAATGTCAACCACAAACAATGTTTGTGCCTACATTGGGTTTTTCTCAAAGGCTTATAAATAGAAAAAAGGTGCAAGTTTGTTTTTGCAATCTCAAACCGTGACATATCTGAGCTTATCACTTTTATCGGAACCACAACACCTGGCTGCATATATGTTAACAAAGCAGTATCTCTATCAGTGGCGTCGCTATGGGGGGGGGGGGGGGGGGCTACTGGGGCTGAAGCCCCGGATCTCCCCTCCATACGCCCGAATGGAGACTCTCACCACGCCCCCTCGTGTTTGGTTCCACCACCTCATGCTCGGTCCCGGCCCCTGCATGCTGCACTCTGTATCCTGAACAGCATCAGACTCCGCCCCCTCGGGCTCGGCTCCACCCCTCGTGCTTAACTCCTCCCCTCAAGCGTTGAACGTGAGTGTTTGGCAGAGTGTAAGTGGTAGAGTTATGAGTGTGCATGTGTATGTTTGTAAGTAGCAGAGTGTAAGTGGGTGTGAGTGGCAGAGTTATTAGTGTGCATGTGTATGTATGTGAGTGCCAGAGTTATTAGTGTACATGTGTATGTATGTGAGTGACAGAGTGTAAGTGGGTGTGAGTGGCAGAGTTATTAGTGTGCATGTGTATGTATGTGAGTGGCAGAATGTAAGTCTGTGTAAGTGGCAGAGTGTAAGTGGGTGTGAGTGGCAGAGTGTAAGTGGGTATGAGTGGCAGAGTTATTAGTGTGCATGTGTATGTATGTGAGTGGCAGAATGTAAGTCTGTGTAAGTGGCAGAGTGTAAGTGGGTGTGAGTGGCAGAGCTATTAGTGTGCATGTGTATGTATGTGAGTGGCAGAGTGTAAGTGGGTGTGAGTGGCAGAGTTATGAGTGTGTATGTGTGTGAGTGGCAGAATGTAAGTGTGTGTAAGCGGCAGAGTGTGAGTGTGTGTGTCGCAGAGTGTAAGTGGGTGTGAGTGGTAGAGTGTGAGTGTGTGAGTCACAGAGTGTAAGCGTGAGTTATGAGTGTGCGTGTATGTGTGTGTGAGTGGCAGAGCGTGGGAGAGTGTGTGAGTGGCAGAGTGTGAATCCCAGTGAGATTACTAGGAGAAAATGTGATTAATTACTATTATTCATATTGAATGTGAAATCAAGTGTGAAACAATGCTATCATCTCCTATTATTTTTATTTTCACACTTGATTTTCACATTCAATATGAATAATAGTGATTCATCTTTATATATAGTCTTTATATTGATGGCAATGAAAGTCCATACACATGGCATTAAAAATCCCATGTAACTTGTTATTGTATTAAAACCATACATTATGAATGAATGTGCTGCTCATTATATTATGGGCTTTACACATGAAAGAGAGAAGTGCAGGGAAGTGAGATGGGAATTTTAAAATTAAGGCTAAAGTAGCAAAGTTGGAAAAATTCTCCCATTCAGTTGATTTCCCATCTTAATTCCCTGCACTTCTCTCTTTTATGAGGTTGGTAGAAGGAGCATACGTCAGCCTATTCTCCCCAGGTTTTTGACCCCTTTTTATTAAAAAATAAATAAATATTTATGATGTGCGTGTGAGAGTTGCAGGTTTACACACATGTCTGCGTGGCAGAATATCTGTGTGGAAAAGGCCATCTGTGTGTAAGGTTGTCTGGATGTGTGTGTGTATGGAAGACAGTGAGTGAATGTGAGGTTGTCTGTGTGGGGGTGTGTAAGGGTGGGTGTCTGTGTGTGGGGTGTGTGTGATATCCCCTATATTATGGCATATTATGTGACTGTTGGTCAACTTTTTTCTCAGAGTCTGGTAAATGTATGCAATGTACACAGAATTTTGTATGCTCAGTTATTTTGAAATCATGGTAATTTTCTCACATACAAGTGTGTAAGGGGGATTGTGTGTCTGTGTGTAAGGGTGTGTGTATGTATGTGTGACTGTGTAAGTGTGAATGTGTGTATGTTTGGCTGCATGTGTATGTGTGTATTTGTGTCTGTGTATTTATGTGTATAAGTGTAACTTCGAGTATTGTGAGTTTTTTTGTGCTGTGAGTGTTATTGTGTATTACACAATACACTCACACACTGCACAATACTGTGAGTTTTATTGCTGTGGAGTCTGTGATACACTCACACGCTGCACATTACTGTGAGATTTATTGCTGTGGAGGTAGTCACAGACAGACACACATACAGGCAGACATACAGTCAGTCCAGTGGTGTATCTTGGTTTTGTGCCAATTTCTTCCGATCCCTTCTCACCTCCGTCTCTGCCTGCAAGCAAAGGCTTTTTTTTTTTTTTTTTAACGGACAGATTTTGGGGGGGGATTTTTTTTTTCTTTCAGTGCTGGGGGGCGCTGCCTCCCCCCCCCCCCCAAATTTGCCACCCTAGGCATCAGCCTAGGATGCCTCACGGTAAATACAGCACTGAGTCAGTCACAGACAGACACACACAGACAGTCAGTCACAAACAGACACACACATACATTCGGTCACACACATACAGTGGGTCACAGTCAGACATGCAGTCAGTCACACACACATACAGGGCCGGCCTTAGGGGTGTGCGACCTGTGCACAGGGCACAACATCCCAGGGGGTGGCGCCTGCAAGCCCGTAAAAAAAAAAAAGCCAGTAGAGGCACTGGATTGGGGAGATCAAAAGATCGACCCTCACCAGCCCTCTGCTCGGCATGCTCTGCTAGATCCGGGGAGGGGGCGGAGCTAACAGGCTGAGTGGTGTAGCTCCGCCCCCACCCTGTGAAGCAGAGCAGCGTCTGCTTCACAGGGAGCTGCGGGCAGCAAGAGAAAGTGCTGCTCGGCTCGGCTCCCCATGCTTGCATTAAGCATGGGGAGCCTGCATTAAGCATGGGGAGCCGAGCAGACTCTGCTCTGCTTCACAGGGTGGGGCGAAGCTACACCGCTGAGCCGGTTAGCTCCGCCCCCTCCCTGGATCCACCTTTGCAGGCAAAGGTAGGGAAGGGGGGGGGGGGGGAGAGAGAGAGAGGCAGAACAGGGGTTAGGGGGGAGAGACAGAACAGGGCTAGAGAGAGAGAACAGGGGGAGGGGGGAGAGAGACAGAACAGTGGATGGGGGAGAGACAGAACAGGAGAGGGGTGAGAGAGAGAGAGAGAGAGAGAGAGACAGACAGGGGCAGGGGGGAGAGACAGAACTGGGGGAGAGAGAGATAACAGGGGGAGAGGGGAGAGAGAGACAGAACAGTGGATGGGGGAGAGACAGAACAGGGGAGGGGTGAGAGAGAGAGAGAGAGACAGACAGGGGCAGGGGGGAGAGACAGAACTGGGGGAGAGAGAGATAACAGGGGAGGGGGGAGAGAGAGAGACAGAACAGGGGGGGGAGACAGAACAGGGGGAGGGGGGCGGACAGAACAGAGGACGGGGGGAGAGAGACAGAACAGAGGGAGAGCGAGACAGACATGGCAAGGAAGAGGAAAGGGACAAACATGGGAAGGGAGAGAGACACATACATAGGTGGTGAAAGAGACAGGGGGGAGGGGCGCCACGGGGGAAGCCCGCACAGGGCGCCAGAACACTTAAGGCCGACCCTGCACACATACACATAGTTGCCAACAGGCCATGTTTCCAGGGACACATATGTGTTCTACATGCTGCAGACAGAGCATGCAAAGTGCAGCCCAGCAGTATGTAGGATGCATATACGAACAGACACATTCTAATTAACTAATCATGGTAGGTTCTATGAGATCTCCACCCTGATTAATTGGATTGTGTCTGTGTGTATATCCATCCTACATACTGCCGGGCTGCATTTTGCATGCTCTGTCTGCAGCATGTAGAACACATATGTGTCCCTGGAAACATGGCCGATGTTGGCAACTATGCATACAGTGGGTCACATAAACACACAGTCAGTCACACACACACACACACTGTCAGTCACATACACATACACACAAGTCAGCAATTTTGTTGTTGTTTACAATAAAAAAAAGTGCATCTATCAATATGTCCCCCTCCTGGCTGCTATACCTCATTCTAGCCTGGTCTGTGCCCTGCTGTTGTTTCTAGCCCTGCTGAGCACACTCAGCGCTCAGACACTTTAGTATAGTGCATGTGGGGATGGAGCAGGAAGACTGTGCAGCCAGTGCACACACTGCTCCCTAAATAAATAAATAATATGATCCCAGCGGCGAGTGCACGATGCAGGGACAACAATAATTGGGCGCCAGGTATAATTTCCTGGTGCCCGGGATTTTTTGAGCCCCGATATATCCCCGTATATACCTATTGTTCATTGGCATCAAATATATATGTCTGTATGCCGCCTAAGATGTGAGCTTATTTACTCCACTTCTATCAAATCTATCACTGGCTCCAGCCCCAGATCTTTTGGAGACCTAGCAACGCCCCTGATCTCTATTATCCACTTCCACAGTACATGGGGTAATTAGTTTCCTGCAAATAAACTATCTTCCATCACAAAGTATTCTTACAACCATTTTGCCTCTATTAAAGTATCTTATAGATTCCCACAAATCAAAAGAGCATATGGCATTATCTACCTACAAATATTTATTGTTATTTATTTACAGCAAATGATGAACATGTTGTATATGTTTATGTATAAATGACACAGCATTTCTATTTAAGTACATACAAAATTTTAAAACAATATTTTTGAATAAATAAAATAGTTCATAAAGTGTGTTATATCATCAAATAACTTTATTATTTATTATAAATTTGAAGCTCACCTAAATACATTTTTTTAAATACATGAGACAGAATTCTGGCAAATAAACAATAGGATATTTCACTAGCTAAATGGTTATAAGGCTGCAATCATTATTTTATAGATTACAAAAGCTTATATCCACACAGAACCATTCGTATTCAGACTTGCTGATAAGTTCTCACTTCATTGTTCTGCATTCTTGCTGTGTGACTTCACATTTGGAGCATACCATTTTCACAGTACAATTGAAGGGGGAAATCCACAACTATTAATAATCAGTTATTGTAATTTTGTTTTATTAATTGACCTAATGTAAACAACGGTGATGTCTATAAGTTATACTGTCATGAAGTTTCGCTCTGTACTAATACTAAATGTTAACCACTGAACTTACAAACCATTCGTGTGGCATTCAAGGGACTCCTCCTATTTCCTGCTTTGGACCTTTCCTTTAGTATGTTCCTGCTTCCTGAACTGCACTGTGTGGATGTATGTAAGTAAGTATTGTGTCCTATAGGTGCTGCTGGGTTCATCCACTGCTTATATTTGTGTGTTCAATGTGCAAAAAAATGATTGATATGCAGCTCGTTTCAGATGTTATTTTAAAGCATTAAAGAACAGGAGGCCATGACATAGTGTTTGTTAACTCTTAAAGGCTCGATGGCATGTCATACTGTCATTATATTCTGGTCTAGTATTACGGTAAATACATTCCATATTACGCATAAAAACTGAGCAGAACCCGGTTGTCGCTAAATGAATAGAATATTCAATGTAAAAGCTTTATTGTCCTTAATAGCTTATCTATAAAGTTCTATTAATTATTACCTTTGGTTACATATGAATGGTTAGATATGCTTTGCACACTGCATAACTCAAAGGCAAACTTAGAGATAAATGATAGTCGCTGAAAGATCTGGGGCAAAGCTTATATGACTTATGTGCCAAGTACAGTGTGTGGTTCACCTTTCTGTACACGAGTGATTGCTAGCATAGAGCAGAGCAGACAGTCGGTGTGTGGGACCTGAAATTGAAAGAGCAGTCAGAGTTGTGTCTGAATTACCATAGCACAGGTGAGTTTGATCAAAAACACTGATTTGCGATTTCTTATATTGTCAGGTTTATGTGCTCTGTTATGTGTCCAAAATAAACGGAGAGAGGTTCTTTAGATAGTGTTAGCACATCAAAAATAGTGAGGTAGTAGTGGCTAAGCATTTGCATCCTAGCTGTTGTAACCTACAGTCCCTATGATGCTCAGCCAGCAAAATCTTCAGCACCATGGTAACTTAAGTATACATTAGCTGAGATGGCAAAGATTAGCCAACACTACCCTAGTCTACAATTAACTACAATTCCCATGTTATTCAGCCAACATTATTGCTGACTGCTTGTCATGGGCGCTACAATTAACAGAAACAGTATGCACACCGATCAGCCATAACATTATGACCACTAACAAGTGGCAAAGTGAGGGAGAGAGTGTGATGCTTTGGGCAATGTTCTACTTTGGGTCCTACCATTCAGGTGGATGTTACTTTGACACATACCATCTACATAAACATTGTTGCAGACCATGTACACCCTTTCATGGAATCGGTATTCCCTGATGGCATTGGCCCCTTGCCACAATGCAAAAATGGTTCAGGAATGGTTTGAATACAACAGCGAATTCAAGGTGTCGAACTTGGGCTCCAAATTCCCCAAATCTCAATCCAATCGAGCATCTGTGAGATGTGCTGGACAAACAAGTGTGATCCTTGGAGGCCCCACCTTGCAAGGACTTAAAGGATCTGTTGTCCCTAAGAGGTCTAGTGGCGGCCATGCGTCAACGGGTTAGAGCTGTTTTGGTGTCAAAAGAGGACCTACCTAATATTAAGCAGGTGGTCATAATGTTATGGATCCAAGGGTGTGACACCATGGCTTACCGCACAGGGTGACTCCGACCCTGGTGACACGTCTGGTTATACTTAATAAAGTCTAAAACTCTACAATAGCATAATAACAAATAGAAAACACACCGTAACAAAATTACCAAAAAAAGGTTTAATTTTTTGCATTGCACTGTGGCTGTCTGTAGAGTATAGGGACAATTTACGCAGAAAAATGTTGTAAATAGATCCACGTCGATACCTGTATAAGATTTCCAGCCCGTTAACAGGAGCAATGCAGTAACTAAGCATTTTGCATCTCCCTCACTGTATGATACATTAATCTGTGCCACCCTGGATTATCATTCTGTTAACAACATCTCAGATACAGCAGACGCAAGCTGCACCCGGCAGGAGTGTAACTGATAAAATGTACAGGTAAAACCATTTGTCAAATAAGAAAGCGCTAGTTCCAATCTGAGCCCTAGGAAAGAGATTACAGTAATGTCATGGTAGAGAATATTTATTTGGTGGGTGGGGTTGGCTAGGGCTGAGGGAATATTATAATTTAATTATAAATATGTGAGGTTAGGAACTGTAGATGGCAGGGGGTGCTGGGTTATTGAATTATAAATTGTAAAATATTTATGGCAAGTAGGAACTCTAGGTGGAGGGAAGCAATTTCATTATTGAAGCCCTTTGGCTGGCTGAGCATCGGTGGAATTGTAGTGCACAACTGACATTGTTGATAATCTAAAGACATAAACTATTTTTTTGCCACACCTGTGGCTGGCAGACTGTTGATAACTGGATTTTGCCGCACCCGCGGCTTGTAGACTTTGTGTTATTAGTTGGTTATTGCCACGCCTGTGGCTGGCAGACTGTCTTTTATTACCTGGATTGTTTTTTGCTCCAGAATCTTCTCATTAAGAAAACAATAATGCAATATTTTGGGGCTGGTATAATGACACACCAATATGGGGCTGGTATACAATTATTTCCAGGGCTGTTTTTTAGTCCCGGACCAGTCCTGAGGGAGACTCACCAGGCTTATCCCCACACATTGGTGCAACTGTGGAATAAAATCCTGTGCCATTTGATACAGCTTCCCCTTATTTAGTAAGCCTGTACTCACAAAAGGAAGAAAAGAGTGGAATTGCCTAAACAAGTTGGCGTGGAAATTATTTCTCATGCCTAAACAACCTGAAGAAAGTAATACACCCTGTATGTGTAGATTGTGATGGTGTCTATTATAGATTAATAACATGTTATAGAGACTGGTTGAACGTGGCACTGTTTCTAACCTTGTATTCCAGGCAATAGTTCTCCACCTTCCTCTGATTTCTGACAAAAAACAGTAGAACTTTCATTCCGTTCAGCCAGTCTACTTGCTGGTAGGAAATATTGTCAGTATTTATCATATTGTAGCTGTCTATGCAAATTTAAGTAATACTATACAGCAGTCTATGCATTTCCACATTCAGTTCTAGATACAGCTTTTAGTATCCTAACCACTTTACACTTCCCAGCATGACCCACTAGATGTTGTGCGGTGTAGCTTGGAAGGGAGAGTATAAGTGCTACTGTGCATGTTCAGCTGCTGTAATGATTAGTACCCTAATCACTGCATACCTCCCAACATGCCCCACTGGATTTTGGGAGGCGTGGCTTTGAAGGAGGACTGGCAGTGCTACTGTGCATGTTCAGCCGTGCTGTCACTCACTGCGGCAATGACACTGCACATTCGCATATCTGTGTACATATCTGAATACATTCTCCACTAGTGTTCCAGTGACTCAATGAACCGAAGGATGAATTTGGAAATGAGAGATTGCTGGAAAGTTGGGAGGGGGGAGGGGGGGAGTGTGATACCTGGTGCCTGTTACATTTGAGAGTAGTGATATTTCCCCCTGGATGCGCCAGAACCTGTGCATGCTATAGTTGTGATGTGATGATATGCTTAGATTATGTCTGACCCACTGATCAGTTCGCCACCCCAATAAATTGCCTCTTGTCTTATAAATACATAAATACATAATTCTGGTACCAGCAGATACCAAACATATTGACTGTGTCTTTGCTGCTTTCTTCCTGCAGACTGAGAGCTAACCATACTCAAAATGGCGACCAGATTGTTTGAGGGGAAAGAACATGCATCCGCCTATCAAAAATACAGATTCTCTCCACCACAGGAGATCCAAGACATGATATTCAACTACATGGACAAAAGGGTAATGGGTAATGCTCCCCCTCGCAAGCAGCCATGGATGTCTGTGCAATTTACATCCTCCGCTGCTGCCTAGCACGTCCGTCGGGACTTCTATGATGGAAGCCGGGAGGTCATGTGACCTTCCAGCTTCAGTCATAGAAATGCCGGGCAGCAGCAGAGGATGTCTGCATGTATTGTGCGGCTGCCCCCACTACCCACCAGGGAGATCGGTGCTGCTGCCCAGCACTTCAGTTGGGACTTTTATGATAGACGGAAGTGTCGGGCAGCATTGTGCAGACATCCCCCGGCTGCCACCACTAGCCACCAGGGAGAGTGAGTAAGTGAAACCTTGAAATAGGTTTCTGAACGTAGAGGTCCTGTCCAAACCTGAAATAGCTTTTAGGTTTGTAAAGGACATCTACCTTCAGAAAATGGGGACTGTAATGGGCATCCAAATGGCACCACAATATGCCAACTTTTTTATGAAATAATGTAGGCCTGGACTCTGCTTTTCAATAACAATGTACGGTGTTTTTGTACTTAAAAGAGATGTGCTTCACATGTCTGAGGAAGAGAGCTAAGAGGCCTTGAAAGCACTAAATCTGCTCAGTTAGCCAATAACGGTATCAGCTTGACTCTACTTGTCTCCTATGTTTCTATGGCTAACATAGTACCAACTCTCACCTCATATAAGTGGATTCAGTTAACTTTTTATAGCAGTTTTTGTGCTTTTTTTTCTGAAAATGGATTAGGCATTAATAGCCAAGATGGAAGAATACTTATGTTGGATAATTATTACAACTCTGATAATAATGCCTGATTTTTGCAGTTCAATTGTCAGAACACCACAGTGAAGAGCAATTGGTAGGTAGAAGGATAAGTAGGAGGTAAGGGGGAGGAGGGCCCAAATAAACTCATAAAACTCCCCCAGAATGGAAAGGATATATTGAAACTTGTATTATGTATTAGAATAATGTAATGTTCTAGTGGGATTTTCTTTCTTTTCTTCTAGTTAGTGAAGCCTTACTCATCAGCAGTAGATGTTGGATGTGGAACAGGGCAAAGCACCAGAATCTTGGTGCCCTATTTCCAAAAGGTTTTGGGGACCGATATCAGTGAAGCTCAAATAGAAGAGGCAAAAAAAACTGATGTTTCTCCAAATGTTACTTACGGGTAAGAAAGGTTCAGTTCAGAGTGATTAGTAGTTCATAAAGGAGGAAAATGTTTTATTGGTGAAAACATCCATGTTTCGGTGCCTCATAATGTTTATGGTTTATAAGTATGTATTGTGGAAACACTGTTTATACTTTAAATGGGTAGCAGAGGCATTATTAACCCCTTGGTGACATGACTGTTTTAGTCATGTTGTGTTTTTCTGGCTGTTTTAACATTTGTGCGGTATTTTTCTTCAGCTATTATTTTCATCTTTCTCATTTACTGTACTCACACAAATTATATATATAGATACCATTATGTTGATCATATGTTATAAATTACAAAAAAAAAAAATAACAGAAAATTGAAAAATAAAAACCTTTTCTAACTTCTACTTTAATTTTTTTTTTTTACATGTCTACAATTATAATGAAAAAAACCTGCTAAATAGATTATAATATTTGTCCTGAATTTAGAAAAAAACCCATGTCTTTATGTTTTTTTTTTTTTTTTACAAATAGAGAATAAATGAGTATGTACCTCCTGTACTTGATGCTCACCAATGGGTGGCTGTGTGCTGCCGTTGGTAAATACCACCACTACCTAGAGGCAGTCAGCAGCATTGCAATGTTAAAAAAAAAAAAAGATTTAATTAGCTTAAAACTGGTATTATGGTTAGATTAGCTTACAGGGTTACAATTAAATAATTTTTAGCTTAAGGAATAGGGTAAAAATTTAAAAAAAATTAAGGGATAGCATAAGGGATAGAGTTGGGGTTAAATTTAGTGTTAGTGTTAAATTTAGGGTTGGGGTCAAAAGGTCAGTATAGGAAAAAAAACAAACGTGCAAAAAATACTGAAAGATATGGAAACATGCATGTTTTATGATTTTTTTGTAATAAGATATGATGAACATAATGGTATCTAATGAAAACCCTTCTTATGATGATAAAAACAACATATAATTTGTGTGGGTACAGTATGTGATAAAGAAGTAAATTGCAGATAAACACAAACACCCCAGAAATGTCAAAACAGCCATTGTCATCAAGGGAAATTCAAGGTAAAAATGTCTTGTCACTAAGGGGTTAAATTTTGTAACACAAATTTCCAAATACTACCGTAATGGTAGGAAGGAGACTCAAGTATCAACACAATAAATGGTGCACTGTCCACAATCCAAAATCACATATTAGCTATCCATACAATCTTACTTTATGTATGCTCACACACACACATATATATATATATATGTACCCACACAAATTTTATATTGATTTTATCGCCATAAGAAGTGTTTTTGTTATGTTCATAATATCGTATGATTTACTACAAAAATATAACATATGAAGAAAAAATTTAAATAATTATAACTTTGACCTAAAAAATAATTTTCACAAATACAATATATAAAAAAGACCCAGTGTAAATTGTTTCAAAATGTTGTCGCCTTTTTTGCGAGTAATGGGGCAATAACCAAAAATAGTGTTTTTTTTTCTTTTATAACCATTTTCACCTACATTGCACTTTTGACCTAACCCTAAATTAGGCGTCAGTTTGAACACTGAACGGTCAGTAATGAAATTAAATACGGCCATTTCACCACGGCAGTGTAATCGCTGACAGTTCAACTGTCAAACATATACCCCCCCCCTAATAAATTAAACCCCAAAAGTTACTCCGAACCCCCATACTAACCCCCAAACCACAATACTAAACCCCCAAACCCACACAATAATGTCCCTAATACCAACACTAACTCCCCGCTGAACCATAATACTAATGCTAACCCCCGAAACCTTATAGTAGCATTTTCTTGCAGTTTTTCTAACACAATGTTTAGATCATTTTCAATGATGTATTCCCTACATACACAATATAAGCAATGTCTAGGTCCTTCAAAGCGTTTGTATGTAAAATGTCTACACTTTTGCAATCTTTCAGTGAAACATAAATTACTTTTTTTTTGCCTACAGTTCTCCTTAAATCTGAATGTTACAAATTGTCCTACAGGAGAAACCAGTAGTAGTTTATTTGTTCTACCATGTTGGGATCACCAAAGTGTAATAGCCTCAATATGGGGTTATTTGTAGAACAAGGTGTTCTGTGATTTTAGTTTATCGTTAAGATAAATATTTAGATTGTTACAATGAAATCTGGCATGAACTGCAGTTCACTACATGCAATGCGAGTATAGGACCAATCCTGGGGACATAATGGAAATGTGGTTAACTATAGAAACCTAGAATGTGTCAGGAATTAAAAAGCGTTTGGCCCATCTAGTCTAGCCCAATTTTCTAATATGACAAAATGACATAAGTCACGGACAACCTTAAAATGTGTCCTTTGTCTTTCATCTGTGCTGCTTAATGAAATAATGGATGCACATCTGCCATGTATAGGTCAATGTACTATTGTGTAAAATATATTCGCTCTGGGCTGCAAGACCTTTTCCTTTGTAAATAGAAAAGGTAAATAAATGAATGCAAATAAAGCACTTTGATAATGTGGGTCTGTCCATTGGTGTCAGCATGTCATTCACCTTGTTCCATTTTTCTTAAAAGAATCATTTGAATATAATATTTGAGTCCTTTCTGTGGGCCGATAAGCTAAAAGGTGAGATGAGGTCAAATCAACATTTCATCTAACCAGTTCAACCATACTATATGGGAGTCTGTTCCTATTAATGGAACTCAGCTGGCCTTGGGAAATACATAGTTGAAGCTTTAATAAAGCTCGCTCTTAACCGTGCATTCACCAGTGTGAAACATGTTATTCGTGTAGAAGGAACTCACCAGGTTTATCCCTCTATAATGTATAGTTAAGTCAGTGAAATGAAATGTTTATTTTAACTTGTCTGCAAATTCCCTGTTAGTGAATAGATCCTGATTTGTCTCCTCTACTACTGGTTAGAATAGCACAACTTTACCATATTTTATGTCATGAATGTAAAAAAGGTGACTGAAAAATATTATGTTAAATTCTGCGTTATGATGATAAACTTGGCATCAAAAGAAAGCCATACTTTTCCTGAAAATCTCTTTCTAATTTAGTACACTAAATTAGAAAGAGAAATTACAGTTAATCACACACATAACAAAATACCCCAGAGAGGGATGCATTTACATATGGCACTAGTATTTTTTTAAGTACGTATCTGTGCTAATATAGTGCTTTGTATTTTCAACAGTGTTTCTCCAGCTGAGGTAGTGCCAGTAGAAGATGCCTCTGTAGATCTGGTAACTGCATGTGCTGCTGTCCACTGGTTTAACATTGAGAAGTTTCTCAAGGAGGTAAAATATGTTCTCTGTTTACCAGATCAGTCTTTAAGTTGTTTATATTATGGTTGTAGAGATTAAATAATTGTTCAAGAGTGATTTATTCATTGAATGACATGACATGAATAAACACGACGCACAGGCAGCACACAAATAATGGTTCTATCTGTGTGTGATTGGCTGTCACAGCGATCAGATGGGTTTCTGGGGGCTTCAGCAGATATGGCTGGAGTACAGTGGTCCCGAGGCACTCAGGCATGTAAATTTTACCTTGATGACGGTACCCTGGCTCATCAGTTGTCATTAAAGGGTGATTGTCCCGTGACGAGCCTGGCACTCTAGGGTTTAGCCTTCTCCCCTTAAGAAGCACTATACATTTTATTTCAACTAACAATTCCTACTTTTGCAAATACATTAAGTAGGTCCCCTTAATAGATCCCATTTAAAATGGGTCTGTCCACACTAGCATGTTTGGCTGTCATGTGCAAGCTCTTGATCAGCTCTGGGAGATATTTTGGTATTATAACCTCTTACTGACTGTGTGCAATGGCTTTAAACCTTCTCGGTTTTAAGACTATTTCTCTGGAATTGTATGGGATGTACATCCCTTTGTAGACTAATAAGCACAATAACTTATAATATGCCAGTATTATTTTGCTATTGATATCTCAGTATTACTTTTGCCATTAGTCAGGCAGCAACTGTCCCCACAAAGTTGGCACCCTAGACGCGCCTATAGGTAGCGCCGGCCCTGTTAACATGTATAGCTTGGATGAAAGACGTAACAGGGGGGATATGGCAGAAACATTTAAATACATAAAGGGAATCAACACAGTAAAGGAGGAGAGTATATTTTAAAGAAGAAAAACTACCACAACTAGAGGACATAGTCTTAAATTAGAGGGGCAACGATTTAAAAGGAATATCAGGAAGTATTACTTTACGCACAGGGTAGTGGATGTATGGAATAGCCGTCCAGCGGAAGTGATAGATATTAGTTTAAGCATGCGTGGGATAGACACAAGGCTATCCTAGGGACTAATACAAAAAGTGCACTTACTGTAGAAATGTATATATGTAAAAGTTACCAAATGGATGGATCACAAAAAATATCCTAAGGATATATTGCACAGTACGGCCAATGCATGTGGCAATAGAATATATCTGTAAAACAAAAATACGAAGTGAATAAAAACAGTCAGGAATAGGTAGCACTGACAAAACTGAGCAAAGCAAAAGCATGTAGTACTGAGACCCCAAAATGACGACCACATAGGAATAAGGTCCACAGATACACAAATACTTTCATAAATTGAGTACACAGGAACAAATACACTGAGTGGTGATCGGTAGAAGTAGAAGGCAGGAAACCGTCTGAATTTCCACATTTCTACAGTAAGTGCACTTTTTTTATTATAGCACATTGGGTGTTTTTGGTTCTGTGGGTCATTCTCTGCGCAGGGTTCATTCTTGTTTTTCTTTTACTGTTACAGTAGTTTGCGTGTTATTATTGTTTAACCTCTGCTGCAATTTATTTGTCCCACCTCCATTGGCCACTTCTTATTTCCTTTTTTTTTTCTCGGGGACTAATAAAGGTATTTAGAAAATTGGGTAGATTAGATGAGCCAAATGGTTCTTATCTGCCGACATATTCAATGTTTCTGTATAAAAACTGCTGGCACATTCAGGAATTCCTGTCCCCCATATGCATGTAAGCGACTCCCAGAAATGTGAATACAGCAGCCAGAAGACCAGGCTCAATAGATGAGCAGCTACAGAAACTGTAATAAATTAAAATGAAGAAATTCCAGCAAGAACCCCCGCGCCCTACATGTTTCATTGGATAACCAACTTCATCAAGTTTTTCATTTCCTAAGTGTGGTATACACTTGAGGGAATTATGGGTAAGATGATTTTAGTGCCAACTTACATAATTATCAAAAATAACTTATTAATGTCTTTAAGTATTTCAGATTATCAAGTGTGTTATTTGGTATAAAAACAACTTTTGTGTTATTTTAATTAATTATATTAACATCACATTCTAGGTTAATCGCGTTCTGAAACCTGGTGGCTGTCTTGCTCTTTTCACCTACGTTCCTGACATGGAAGTACATTACAAGGACCGATCAGAGCAGTTGACGAAGGTCGTTTCTGAGGTCAGCTGACAGCTGCATGTATTTTCTGGTGCAGTTTACATAAGTGTTTCATTCTTGGTGGTATTTTTTTAATGTTTATATGTATTTTTGCAAACAGCAGTGTGTTTTATTTAAAGGTTTTCATGAAGGAAAGTAAACAAGAGAAAAGTGATTGGAGGCTAGTTAGAATTAAGAAACTGGGGTACTTTTGATTTCTATCAGACTGTTTAAGATAAATGGTGATTACTGTACCTGGAAAGATATTTTAAATGGTACAATTTGAACCCCTTAGTGACAGGACTTTTATGAAATGTTTGTACCCTTCATGACAGTAGATGTTTTAACATTTCTACAATGTTCGTGTTTAGCTGTACATTTTCTCATTTAATGTACCCACACATATTATATAATGCTTTTATTGCCATAGGAAGGGCTATCTTTAAAAACCATTATTTCCATCATATAATAAAAATCCTAAAATATGATGAAAAAATGAAACTCATTTAAATAGCTTCTAAATGTTATCCTAAGTTTAGAAATATGCATGTTTACATGTTTTTCTGTTGTTTTTTGCAAGTTATAGGGCAATAACCAAAAGTGGTGTTTTTTTGTTTCCTAATCATTTTCTACTACTGTGACCTTTTGACCTCATCCCTAAATCTAACCCTTGTATTAGCCTTAATTCTAACCCTAACTCATCTGTAACCCTAAGTTGAAATCTAACCCTAAACCTAGATCTAGTGTTAGTGTTGTCCTTTTTTTCTTCTTCAATGTAATGTTTCTGACTGCCTCTAGAGGCAGCCAAGCAACAGAGCGACGGAATTTATTTCAGATTACTGACCTCAGAAAGAAGGAAATTAGTTAACCCTCCCAGCAAAAGCCCCAACCCTGAGCATTGAACAGTTATCAGTTACTTTGCTTCAGTTTTATCCTCACAACCATTTTATACACGAAACAAAATCTGTTAAAAAAAAAAAAAAAAAAAAAAAAAAAAAAAAGTTCCCCTCTTTTTTTGTTTTTTAAAAGGGCAGTTCCACCTGCCCTTTTAAAAAACTGTCCATTTTTTTTTTGTATAAGTGATGTATAAAGAAAAAGAAACAGTTCTGTTTAATCAATTGTTTCCTCAACACTACCTATCTTCTAAAAACTGCATATGTGTACAGTTATTGCTGTTTTTTTAGTAACAGTTCTGCCTATCTCCCCAAGCCCTCCTTCTTGTGATACATCACAGCACAAAGAGCTGGGTGAAACCACGCCCCCTGCATTACAAGTAATTGAAACAGCTGAGTTCAACAGATAATTGCTGATTCCACAGTAATAACTAATGACAACAATTTCTCAAATGGGAGCATAGAAACTGCTGGTACTACATTTTAGATGTAGTTATTTTTAATGTAAAACCGTAAGTAAAAAAAAAAATTTTTTTAAAGTAAAATAAGCGTATTCTGCAATTAATAAAACCATGTAAAACATACAGATGTCAGCCACATGCAATTACACTTTAAAGTATTGATGCATTCTATACTATTGTACCACAAATGTATGATGTAGGTAAGCGTGCCTTATAATGACATTCTACTCTCCCTCTAAATTAATGTCTTGCTCACCATCTGCTGTATTACGTAAATTGTTTTCTTCAGGTGCAGGATAAGTTGTCCCCTTATGTAAACGAGAAAGTGAATCATGTTAAAACAGGTTACAAGGATATATTCGAAGCCATACCTTATACAGACAAACAACGGTACGTTGGTACTTATTTTACTATTGCTATATTTTGTGATTTTACGTTCTGTTATAACGTGTTTTGACATTTTATTTACCTAATGCATGAAGTTATAATAAGAGTGCCGTGCAAGGCACGATTAACAGCACTTGTGGATATAGATACAATAATTATACTTATTTATATGTTGTTTGCTGTTTCTGAGGAACAGGACCATACACAATAAAAAGAGAAAACAATACACACAGTGTGATCTTAACTATAAAATAGAAAATGTTTATTTGTGTGTCTGAAGCCCTAACAACTCTAGAATGCTGAAATCATGAAATTTGCACGGCTTATTAATGCCTAAATATCTAGAACATTGCAACTATTTTAAGCACTCTACAATGTTCCTTTTCTGAGTTATTAGTTAATTAATTTTGAGGTGAACTGTATGGACATTGGGAATGGGCCACAGGAAATTATGACAATGAACATTGCAACTTCAGAAGAACAATGTAGAACAATGCAACTTCACAGCACTTGGAAGAAGATTTGTAAAAGAATTGGCCCGAAGTTCAGAAAGATTTGTGGTGCATCGGTTCATGCTTTTGAAACCATAGTATGCATAGTGAATCGCTATCGTGATCGCTAATCAGAAGAGGGAAAATCTCAAGCACATGCAGTGGACAAAAATAAACAAGCTGTTCAACGAAGCAATGAAACTGTTGAGAAAACAGAGGTGCGAATTGCTAAACAATGATTGTGAACTGCTACAAGACGGAGCAACAAGACAGCTGAAGAGACTAATGAACTCCAAACGTCTGATTGCCTGTGAACTTCAAACTTCAATGCAAGCATACATTTTTTTGAGTTTCAAAATAAGGGAATATGAAATTGATATATACAAAAATCAAAAGCCAAAGCAAAGCTGGATAATAAAGCTACATAAATTAAAAATATGTCACTGTCATTTTGTTTCCTAGATGCTATATGCCTACCATTAGTCCATGGATGTTCTCCCTGTGCCTATATTGGTGAGCAGCTAATCTGCTCACCCAATAAGTGACTGGGGTGTGGGCAGTGATATATTTTTAATGTATGCAGTATCGCACTATCTGTATTTTTTCTCTTTTTATTGTGTATGGTACTGATCTTCTGAGACAACATATACATTAACTATAATTATTGTATCCATATCAACTAATGGTGTGAATTATACCTTGTGCGGTACTCTTATTGTCATTTTTGGCTAATTTTGTGCACATCTTGTCTGTGGTTGGTGTGTAGACGTTGCATCACATAATTTATATTTTTAATATTAAGCGCTATAATCACTCTTCTTTCACTGTTCTGTAATTATGTTACAAATATTTCTGTTTCAGTGTGGAGAAAATAATCATCAAAATCCCAATGACGTTGGCAGATTTTTTGGGTCTTGTTCAAACCTTCTCTATGTACCAGATTTACCTTAAACTTGAGCCTGAGAAAGCAAAGGAATTAATTGTCACAACAGAGCAAAGGTAAAGATATAGTAAAACAAATTTCACAGAAAAGCATTTTAAATACTTTGGAGAGCATTCATAAAAAGGCTACTAAACTGGTTCATGGATTGTGAGATACAACTTACTAGGAGAGGTTAAAGGATGTTAACATGTATACCTTGGAGGAAAGACAAGACATGGGGATAGGATAGAAACATTTAAATACATAAAGGGAATCAACACCATAAAGGAGGAGAGTATACTTAAAAGAAGAAAAATGACATCAACAAGAGCTTACAGTCTTAAATTAGAGGGGCACAGGTTTACAAGTAATATCAGGTATAACTCAGAGGGTAGTGGATGCATGGAATAGCCTTACAGAAAAAGTGCTAAGAGGTCAATAAAGTGAAGCAGTTTAAGCATCCATGGGATAGGTATAAGGCTATCCTAGATATAAAGCTAGGGATTAATACAAGTATGCCGAAAATTGGGCAGACTAGACGGGCCGAGTGGTTCTTATCTGCCGACACATTCTGTGTTTCTATAATGTTATTGACTCAGCACTATAATCCTGAAGGAATATTCAAGTGCCTTGTTGAATTGATGCCACAAACCATTAGTATTAATCTCAATGATGGAAGTTCTTCTTCCTAACTTTGGATTACCTTCCTTATACTTGCAAGCGTAAGCACGGCAGACTAAAGTAGTAGAGAGACTACATCCGTATGAAACACTGAGCTAGTGACGTTTTTAGAAGCTAATCTTTAAAACCAATATTTACATATGGAATATTCTTCTGGTGTTAGGATATGGGAGGAGTGATGTACATTCCAAGCTGACATATGCAATTCAAAAGGATCAAAACAGTGTCAAATCAGGTTTTTGCCCAATCAAAAATATATATTTTTTTTTCCACAAGTCAAACAAAGACTTTTATGCTGCCATTTCATCTTTTGAATAGTGTATACTAGGATCACTTTCAAATGGTGTTTAGTAAACCAGACAGAAAGAAGTTTGGTTTAATGCATCTGTTGCAGCCTTAACTGAAAGCTTGACAAAAACTCCTCAGGGGATTGAAACGTCACTTGTCTCTGTGGAATAAAGCACCATTTTCACTTTAAGTGCCTGGACCGTGTCGCTGATTACTTTTGATGTGTTGATCCACACAATTTTTTGTGCTAATTGTGTCAGTGCACAAAATTGTATTGCCATTATGGACCTAAATATTTCTACAATATATAGAAATCACTATTTAACATGGATTGAAAGACTTAAGTAAATTGTGTTTGTTACTCATACAACACTGATTTGCAATCCCTTACTACTACAGGATAATGCATGCTGATCATTCATGTTCTAACAAGGTGTTACCATCTTATTTTAATTTCAGGTTACTTGAAATCATGGGGGTGTCCTCCACTGAAACAGAAGTAGAAGTCTGGATGAGTAATGTTTGTGTGTTGGCCTCCAAGCCCAAATGACAGAAACTCCTTCTAAAGATCATACATGTGCCTAATAAAACCGTGCTTGAACCATAAAGTGTTGAACTGTATCAGACAAACGTATTTCAGTAACAGTATCTTGTAAGACTTTTGCACACTGTATAAAACATTTCTTAATCAATGACCAAAGTCTCCTGTGTCCCATTTAATTCCTTGCTTAGTTTTTTTCTTATTTTAGTGTGTAATAATTTTTATTCATTTTCCTTAGGTACAAAACATTACATAACAATATAAAAAAGAGGGTCTAGGACACTTCAGCGCGGCGACTTCATCGCTGACAGTTCAGCGCGGCAGTTAGAACGCTGAACTGTCAGCAATGAAGAATAACGCGGCCGCTTCATCGCGGCTATGTAAGAGCTGACAGTTCAGCGCTGAACTGTCAACTCTTACAAACGTACAAGTTAAAATAAAATACCCCACCTAATAAATGAATCCCCCCCCCAAAGTGCCCCCCCAAACCCTAATACTAAAATTAACCCCAAAATCCCAATACTAAAATTAACCCCAAAACCCAATACTAAAATTAACCCCTGAACCCTAATACTAATCCCGAACCCTAATACTAATCCCCGAAACCTAATACTAACCCCCTAAACCATAATACTACCCCCCGAACCCTAATACTAACCCCCTAATACTACCCCCCAAACCCTTATACTAACCCACTAATACTAACCCCCAAACCCTAATACTAACCCCCTAAACCCTAATAATAACCCCCGAACCCTAATACTAAAATTAACCCCATAAACCCTAATTCTAATCACCCTAAACCCCAATACTAAAATTCTAATTCTAACACTCTATCTTCTAACTCTAACACATTAAAACTCACCTTTAGCAATGAAATATCCTGCGACGAGCTGTCGTGTGGTGAAGTGACGGCGGTGAAGCGGCTGCGCGGATGAAGTGTCCCATCCCCTAAAAAAGATACTATACAACCTATACAATGTGCTCTCTCCCCCCTTACTTACCAGGTCCGTGACTGTGAAGGAAGCGTTGTGCGTTCCCATCCAGCCACTGCGCAATCAATAAAGTTTGTTTTAAAAAAAAGTTTAAACAAACTTTATTGAATCCGCATCGGCTGGAGGGGAGCGCACAACACTTCCCTCACAGCCACGGACCTGCACCAGGAGACAGAGCAGCAGCGAGGAGGTAAGTAAGGGGGAAGGGGGAGGATTTTTTTTTTTCACGGTTCCGGCGCCCCCTGCTAAGTTGTGCCCTAGGCGGCTGCCTAGGTCGCCTTACAGGTGGTGCCGGCCCTGCCGAACCCCGAACTCCAACACGAACATACAGTGGAATGTCCGTGTTTGGGTCCGGGGTCCAAAAACCGTAATGTTCGGTACCAACCCGAACAGTGTTACAAAAATTATTTAATTCTCTACAACACCACCAGATGTAACGATACGGCCTCACAGATTTACCACATCTCCAGCAGGTGTATGGATTTACTGGGTAAATTTTTTTCATGGTACTACATACCATCGGTATACCATCAGACAATGGACCAACTTTTTTTAGTTTAGCCATGATGGAAAGCCACTCCCTATTTACTATTGTTTTGTGTTTTTTATTGTTTTATATCTGACTATTTCCAGAATACCACCTACTAGAATGTCTTAATACTGATCTGGTCTGCCATGATTCATTAGTGCCTCTCCTTTAGACTTACTTTGATCATAATAAGTTTGAAGATAGCCTCTTATTCTAAAATACAAACACATATATTTTGTTGATAGCAACCATAGAGAGGCCAACATTGGAAAGGTGATAATGGCCTCATTCAAAACCAGTTGTGAAAAATATTTTATACCTCTATCAGACCAATCTTTTACATTCATTCCATCCATGTTGAATTCCAATAACCAGATTGAGGTATTCTTTCTAACATTGGTGTGTAATACAGTATCCCTGTTTATATTTCTGGAGTAGAATTGTTGAAATAGTACTGCAGAATGTGCATGGCCAGTAAAAACCAAATTTAAAGGAACACATTCATAAATATATAATATTATGACCACTGACAGGTGAAAAGCCGGCAGAGGCAGTGTGATGCTTTGCGTAGTGTTTTGCTGGGAAACATTGAGTCCTGCCAATGTTATTTGACACATATCACCAGGGGCGTTGCTAGGTCTTCGGATGATCTGGGGCTAGAGCCCAGATGAGCTCGGTCACACACATGGGCGTACCTAGAGCATTTGGCACCCGGGGCGGACCCTGAGTGTTGCACCCACCCCCACCCCCATAATAAAAATGTAAGAAAACGACCACATTTTTTTCAGTGTTTGAAAATTGTACAATTATAGATACCAGGAATATTGTGCCACTCAGAACCCAGTAATATTGTGCCAGTCAGATACCAGTAATATTGTGCCTTTCAGATACCAGTAATATTGTGCCACTCAGAGCCCAGTAATATTGTGCCAGTCAGATACCAGGAATAGTGTGCCATTCAGAGCCCAGTAATATTGTGCCAGTAAGATACCAGTAATATTGTGCCAGTCAGATACCAGTAATATTGTGCCACTCAGAGCCCAGTAATATTGTGCCAGTCAGATACCAGGAATATTGTGTCATTCAGAGCCCAGTAATAGTGTGCCAGTCAGATACCAGTAATATTGTGCCAGTCAGATACCAGTAATATTGTGCCACTCAGAGCCCAGTAATAGTGTGCCAGTCAGATGCCTGTAATAGTGTGCCAGTCAGAGCCCAGTAACAGTGTGCCACTCAGAACCCAGTAATATTATGCCAGTCAGAGCCCAGGAATATTGTACCAGTCAGACACCAGAAATATTGTGCCAGTCAGGGCCCATTAATATTGTGCCAGTCAGATACCAGTAGTATTGTGCCAGTCAGAGCCCAGTAATATTGTGCCAGTTAGAGCCCAGGGATATTGTGCCAGTCAGAGACCAAAAATAGTGTGCCAGTCAGAGCCCAGTAATAGTGTGCCACTCAGAACCCAGTAATATTGTGCCAGTCAGAGCCCAGGAATATTGTGCCAGTCAGAGCCCAGGAATATTGTGCCAGTCAGAGCCCAGTAATAGTGTGCCAGTCAGAGCCCAGTAATGGTGTGCCACTCAGAGCCCAGTAATCGTGTGCCACTCAGAACCCAGTAATATTGTGCCACTCAGAACCCAGTAATATTGTGCCACTCAGAACCCAGTAATTTTGTGCCAGTCAGAGCCCAGGAATATTGTGCTAGTCAGAGCCCAGTAATATTGTGCCAATCAGAGCCCAGTAATATTTTGCCACTCAGAACCCAGTAATATAGTGCCAGTCAGAGCCCAAGAATATTGTGCCACTCAGAGCCCAGTAATAGTGGGCCAGTCAGAACCCAGTAATAGTGTGCCAGTCAGAACGCAGTAATACCCAGACACACACACACACACACCTAGACACCCATACACAGTCACACTTTTTATTTTTTACTTACCTTACACTTGGTCCGTCATCCAGGACCTTCTGCCGGATGTCCGTCCACCTGACATCCGGCAAGCAGCTGACACAGCGCGACGGGGGCGGAGCTTGCACCCGTCGCGCTGTGATCTCTGGCCAGGAGGAGAGGCTAGGGAGCGAGCTCCCCATAGCAGCCTCTCCTCCCGATCGGCCCTCACCCCCGCGTGAAGTTAATCCTCGGATTCTGGGACTATGTCCAAGACGGAGGAGAGCTCACCGGGGGATTTTTTTTTTTATAAATTTAAAGCCCTGGTGTCTCAAGGCTAAAGAATACTTTAGCCCCAGAGTCTCCATTCGGGGCTATGAAGGGGGGACTCGGGGCTATAGCCCCAGTAGCCCACGCCTAGCGACGCCTCTGCATATCACCTACCTAAGCATTGTTGCAGACCATTTAGACCCTTTCATGGAAACGGTACTCCCTGATGGCATTGGCCTCTTTCAGCAGGATAAAACGCCCTGCCACAAAGCAAAAATTGTTCAGGAATAGTTTGAGGAACACAATAACGAGTTCAAGGTGTTGACTTGGACTCCAAATTCCCCAGATCTCTATCCAATAGAGCATCTGTTGGACAAACAAGTCAATCCATGGAGGCCCCACCACGCAACTTACAGGACTTAAAGCATCTGCTGCTAACGTCTTAATGCCAGATACCACAGCACACCTTCAGAGGTCTAGTGTCCAACATTCTAGGTCCAGGCTGCTTTGGCGCTAAAAGGAGATCTACACAATATTAGACAGGTGGCCATAGTGTACAGCTGATCGGTGTATATGTTAAATACTTTGATGGTGGTGAAAAAAACATGCATGTAGGTAACATAAATTAATATATATATTGTGACCAAAAGCAAGCAATTGTGCATGATGGAATCTAGAGGGGCAAGTACTAAAAAAATGCAAATATATTTTATATGGTAAACTAATTTTGTGCTTTGCTCCTATTGCAATGTACTAAACATTTAACATTCAAATAGTACATACGAGCAAATTGCAAATAAAAACGGCATAATTGCGAATAAAAACAGGCAATTTTGAGAATATTTTTTATACCTTTTTTCATAGCACTTGTCAAAAGCTAGTGTAATTTTCACACATAAATAAGAATTATTTTTCACAACATATTCGCAAAACTCTTTAGCATGCGCAAATCTAATCGCAATTTATTAGCGCAACCAGAAAAATGCACGCTAAATAAAAGTAAACGGAACAGGCGCAAATCAGGGAAAACAAGCGCAAAATGTTACAAATAGTCACAGATTGCTCCGTACTCATGTTTTACCTACCTTTTTCCGCACTGCATTTGTTTAGTACAGGACCCCCTATATGTCTCCCCAAATTCTGCACAATTAATTTGTTAAATGCTTAATTTATTTTTAGTAGCAATGTATTCAAAGTACAACTGCAAGCTGGGAAATGAAAGATCCTTTCTGAACTATTGACTGGTAATATATTTGTAAAAAGTGACAGTCTAGTCGCCAGTTTGACTTTTGGCCAAATTGTAGGCACCAAACGGTGATCGATACTGTAACTGTTTTTATTTTCTTATTTTCCCCCTTCAATTCTCTTTAAATTTCAGTTAGCTCCTACCTGAACAAGTCCTCCCTAGTGTCAAAGCTCCAGATTGTAGCCGGTGCAGCCTCATATGGGGTTGGCATTTACGCAGTGGATGTCTCTCGCTTTATCATCCCGCACTCCTGTAGCCCTGTACTGCTGTGCCTGCATTTTTGCTGATATCCGATGGCAGACTAATTATGTATGTCCCCCGTGACATCCAATGAGTAGGAGGACCCAGGGGGCATGCATACATTATTACAATGCCTACATTGTAGGAGAAGTGCTGTCAGTGTAAAATAATCCCTATGGATGTAATCTCCTACTTTGTCTCTACTGGCTCTGGATGAACATTGGAATCTTACCAACTCTGTCTTTCTCTGTATTGTGCTTTAGAAACATATTTAAAAATGGTATTTGTTAGGTTTAGAAAACACATTGTTCTTCTTATACAATTCTGTTTGGTGAGAGTTGGTAATTCTATTTTACAATAAAACTACACATTTCCACAATATCATTTTGACATTTATTCAATATACATCAACTGTCATTCAGGTTAGCACAATGAAACCTCATTAAAAATACAATATGTGACATAACATATTTTATATGCAAATCTTAGTTTAATCCCCTATAGAAAATGTTGAAAACTATCAATTTAGGTTATTCACTATTATATTATATAATTTCCCATGGAGAGATGACTATGTAAAGAAACAACAGTCACTAAATCTATCATTGCAAGGCTTTGATAAGACAAGTATATTTAAAATTTAAACAGGGTTTCATGCTGAAGAAATTCACACTGTTTAATTGGTACTTGATATTAACTTAGATGACTCCTGAGAGTGCTGTCATCTATACAGCTGTTATATTGTTACTTGGCAGTGCCGCACATTATAACCTCAGCCAATTTATTACAAAGTGAAGTGCTCTATGTGTCACATGTCCAAAATAATTCTTTATTCTCACTTTCACAGCAAGTATTCTGTGATTCAACCAGATTATTTGAACATGTGAACCATTCAACAGATAATGTCAATTTAAATGACAATTTCAGCTCTTAAAGGTTGTTGCATGAGACGGCCTCACAATGATGGGAAGGAAATGATTGTACGAAAACTACCAACAACAGCACACATAAGGCCTGTTGCTAATCTAAAGAGTCTGGAAATATAATACATAAGATAAATATGCTGTCCTCATTCCAGGAATATCCAAGATAAGAAATTAATAGCTATAATTACCTTGGTATTCTATGTTTTTGACACTGTAGGGATAATTATGATGAAAATATTACAAATAGTTTAGAAAAAAGTATGAAAAAAATAATAACTATTAATATGGTGCTATTGTTTATTGTAGGCCGACACCCACAGGATAAATATAAGAGAGATAAACTATATTTTAAGTTCTTTGAGATCTACATAACTCTATAATTTAACACAATATATTATACAACAAATATTTACTTAAAAATATAATTTATTGTGCAGGAAAAAAATGTTAGGATAGCTGGATAATCAGTGTCCAGCTATGTATAGCTTGGAGGAAAGACGTAACAGAGGGGATATGAACATTTAAATACATAAAGGGGATCAACACAGTAATGAAAGAGAGTGTATTTAATAGAAGAAAAACTACCACAACTAGAGGACATAGTCTTAAATTAGAGGGGCAACAATTTAAAAGTAATATCAGGAAGTATTACTTTACTGAGAGGGTAGTGGATGTATGGAATAGCCTTCCAGCAGAAGTGGGAGAGGAAAACACAGTAAGGATTTTAAGCATGCGTGGGATAGGCACAAGGCCATCTTAGATATAAGATAGGGAACTGGGGACTAATAAAAGTACCGGTATTTAGAAAATTGGGCAGGCTAGATGGACCGAATGGTTCTTTTCTGATGACACATTCTAAACAGTCAATTATGCTTCATGTAAGCATATGCTATAACATAAGATACAGTACAATACTGAATAGTTAACAGTTCTTAGTTAATGGCTATAGCTTTTGGTACAAACAATAATGCAACATCAAAATATTACATTGCATTAACAATCCATATTTCTCACAATATCACAGTGTATCATATTATAATCTCTCCTTATATGTTCCTCACATTTTAAATAGGAATACAATTGATTTAAATAGAATCAATACCTACACCAAATTACAGCATGAATTGGTTGCTTAGTAAATGAACAAGTATCAATCATTTGTACTTTAAAACAATTCTAGTAATAACCAATATTTTCACCAATGTTACCAAACCGAATAAACCTTTTTGCAATTTGTAAAAAAAATGCCCTAATTAGTGGTAATAAAAATGAGCTCTATATCTCGCTGTGCTATTATGTTATAAAACCACTTTTTTTTCAATATTTTTTTTTTTTTACTTTCCTTTTATTAAGGTCATTGAAAAAGCAATACAAAATATGGCAATGTAATAAAATCACTTATAACAAACAATTACCAGATTTTACTAATAAATTATGATGTTTAAAAGACACGGAGGCGAGTATTATGCTATATGTCTTTCTTTATTTTCCCTCAGCAGCAAAGAGAATGCATTAGAAAATTTGATCAATAAAAACATTCTAAACATATTACTCCCTCCCCTCCCCTATAAAGTCCAGTGTTGGGTGAAAAATATAAAATCCAACCAAACACAAAACTCAACCAAACACAAAACTCCGAAACTACGAAATCCAACCATGAAGAATCCTCAACGGGAAGAATCCATCCTGCGAACATCAAATGAAGACGATCATCTCAGGCAACCAGCATAGGTAAAGGCCTCGTAGTAACTGAGAAACATGGAAACCGGATAGGGTCATGGCAACTTCAGGCTAGAAAGGAACGGAGAATATATAGTAAAGTAATTGTCTGGAGGTATAACTTCAATAGGCAACCACAATTGAAATCAATTAATGAAAAGTATATATCATGTAGTAAAACACGGAACATAACCATATCTAGAGAAAAAACACATCAAACAGTATTCAAACCCAACACAAGTGAAATCATTTCTAAAGTAAGAGGAGATTAAAAGTATGAAAAAGATATAAGATAATCTAGTGATGGAAAAATCTGTTCAGACTAGTAAAATGATTCTGATAGTAAGCATTTCTTGTTCCTGATAGTAAATCTTTAAATAAATTCTTAGCTTATTAGTTTATGATCTTATATTAAAACTATCCAATATTATATATATCAGTGTTACTTATGGTAATTATATTTGATCATGTGATTTCTTCTACACGATTGTGAACAAATTATACAAACCTTTTTTCTCCATGGCTCACCAGCAGGTGGCACTCTCATATGCTGAATAAGGTTGATTATCTTCCAATCTCAGAAGTGTTAATTCACATTTGTGAGATAATTACGTAGAAAGCTATACAATGTCAATAACCATATAGACATATTTGAGAAAAACATAACTTTCAAAAGTTTTGTCTACTCAGTCCAGACTTTTGTAAAACATAGTGCGAACTCTGGTCTGTATGGAGCATAATCCATCAAATATTGACTTTTTTAAACTATAAACCTTAAAACATTAGTCTATCTTTCTCAATTAAACACAAAATATTCTTGAGAAGTGGTATAACACACATACTAGTATATCTGAATAATATTTGTTGTATAAGGTAATTATATGTTTGGTATTAGTATGTCCTAATATAGATATATATGGAAATGGTAATAATATATGGATAATAATAAAGCATAATAATAATTCTATGTTATATGTATACAATATATATTTATGTGTGTGTGTGTGTATAGAGAGAGGGGGGGGGGATGGATGGATAAATGGATGGATAGATTAGATAGATAGATAGATAGATAGATAGATAGAGAGAGAGAGAGAGAGAGAGAGAGAGAGAGAGAGAGAGAGAGAGAGAGAGAGAGATGATAGATAGATAGATAGATAGATAGATAGATAGATAGATAGATAGATAGATAGATAGATTATAGATAGATAGATAGATAGATAGATAGAGAGAGATAGATAGATGATAGATGATAGATAGATAGATAGATAGATAGATAGATAGATAGATAGATAGATAGATAGATAGATGATAGGTAGATAGATAGAGAGAGAGAGAGAGAGAGAGAGATGATAGATATATAGATAGATAGATAGATAGATAGATAGATAGATAGATTATAGATAGATATATAGATAGATAGATAGATAGATAGATAGATAGATAGATAGATAGATGAATGATAGATAGATAGATAGATAGATAGATAGATAGATAGATAGATAGATAGATAGATAGATATAGATATTCAGTATTTGGACTTAACAGAGTTTATGATATAGCAGAATCAGTCTGAAGATAAAGTGGTTAGGCTAATCATTTCTCTGATAAGACATATGGATTATTAAAGACAACCTTTTAGATTAAAACAAAATCAAATCTGTTCAAAAAGGAAGCAAAATGGCTGTAAATTAAATTTTGTCTGATTATGATGTACAATATGCAGAACAATAAAATATACCTATTGTCTGCTATAAAATGACTGACAAAACAGATATATATTTTTAACGAACAAAAATGATTTGTTACCCTTAGGCTTTGTCAACTTGTAACAGTTCTCTCCAGTAAAAAGGCAAATTATGGATATTCTGCCCTAAATTTCAGCATCTGCTGTCTGGAATTATGCCCAAAACACAAAACTAGTAGAGTATTTTAGTAGTGATACCTTTATTATTTACTGGGCCTGTGTATGCATGGAAACAATACGTAAGCTTTTAGGACTTTAACATAAAAAGGTCTATTCAGTATAGACCGACCTGGCCCAAAATGAGACCAGATTGAGCTGCAAACCCCCAAAAAGAACACAAAATCTGTGAAAACAGACACATTTCAGCCAAATTTCATCATTTACTTTATTCAGTTAGAGACTATATGTGACCTGCCAAAAAAAAAAAGATATTGTTTAAAAAATTATTGCAAACATAAAATTGAGCATTTCTAGTTATATGCCAATGTCACTTTACTGTTTCCATCTAAGTATTCATGGGATGACATTTTCATTTTGTGTGTGACTTCAGCATGGGAGATATATGCAAATCTCCATTCTTTATTGTGTGTTCAACCTCACTGCAGCATGGACTTCTAAGATCATCCTTCCTCTGTATATTTTTAGGGTTGCTGGTGTACACTACATCCAGTGATGCTCAACTAGCCCTTGGAAATTGCATCATTTGAAGTAAGATCTAGAGCCAAATGTTAGTCACTCATGACCTGGAGTGTCAAGTGTCAAACCTTAACTTTAAATTTAAAGTGTTCTCATTACTCCAATTATTGGCAGAACCACTGCAAATGCGTTATTTATAAATCCTTAATATAAAAGTAATAGGACCACTAGGATATTAGAAATGTATCTCCATCCTCGTACACTATCTGCATTTGTTTCACAATGTGATTCACAAGATCTTACTAAACCTTTGTTTAAATGCAGGAGCAGAAGGTAGCTCTGATGCTCAAACTGAATATTTTTGGAAAAAGCAGGCAACATAATGTATTACATTTGGAATATATCCATATGTTAAGTGCAATCATTTTGCCACCACTTTCTGTTAAACCTATTTTTTTATACTTTATTTTGCCAATGCTGCCATAGTTCTTAGGATTTGTTCAGCAGGTTATGACCAGCTACAGAGAAACCCCCAAAATGTGTTCAACTTCACTCAGCAATTGTAGAACTTCCCCACACACATAAGTATCTCTGATATCCATGTAGTTCTCTGGGTTGTGGCATCAATATTTTTGGTGGCTACAGTTCTACTGTGCCAACCATTCATGCAGGGAAATCATCAGTCACCACACAGTGCCATTAGAATTCTTACAACAGTAACAGTGACTGAGGGAGAGAGGAGTGGAGGAGGATGGCTGCATGTATCTTGTCTATGTACCTTTTATAATGTTGCTAAAACCTAGGATTAATTGACAAATGTTAAACCCAAATGTAATAAGTGTGATAGCAACTCCATCTGTGGTTCTATGCATAACAGTAGTGAAGCGGATGATGATAGAACTGACACATGAAGGACCCAACTGAACTGATAATGTATAGAGCTAAATTTACCATTTATAAATAGAGAGAAGGCATATATCAACTATATTATGGTCATACACTATTGAAATGACACAAATACAATATGACTTTCTTTTTCATTTTTATATGTGCTGTAAGCAACCAGAGAAAACACAATTACAGCTGCCATGTAACACTGACATCACTGCAGCCATTGCAAGTATAACTGCCAGCCACAGAACCTTGGTGATTGCCAACCATTACTGCAGCCATTAAAAGTATTACTGCCAGACATAGCACCTTGGTGATTGCCAACCATCTGTCACGATTACGAAATTAGCTGGAAGCAGCCAGTACTGGACTAACCAGATTGTGGTCTCTTCCCAGCATCTCAGCTGTTCTGCACCCAATTGTGATTCTTGTATCCTGAATTGTGGGCATTTACTTTACTTTTTTTAAATTCTCAATGTATGAGCCTGACAGTGTCTAATTACCTGTCCTGTGCTGATATCCTGGCTTTGTCCAGTCGGACCTGATTCGTGAACTGACTTTGGCTTTACCAGACTACTATATTGGCATCATCCTTGGCTTAGTGGTTACTCACCTGCTCACCTTGGCTTTCTATAAACCGAAATACAGCCCCCATTCATATGAATAGGTCAATTCATATGAATGGGGACTCTATTTTGGTTTATAGAATACCAATAGCATTACATGCATTCCATAAACCGAAAGTCTATAAACCGAAAGAGATTCGGTTTATAGACCTTCGGTTTATGGAATATATGTAATGCTATTGGCTTTCTATAAACTGAAATAGAGTCCCCATTCATACGAATTGACCTATTTCAACTCTATTTTGGTTTATAGAATACCAATAGCATTACATACATGCCATAAACCGAAAGTCGTTCATTATGTCGGTTTATGGAATTCGGTTTATAGACTTTCGGTTTATGGAATGTATGTAATGCTATTGGCTTTTTTTTTTTTTTTTATATATATACTTTATTTTGTGTTTTGTAAACATATACATATAATTAAAACATGGACGGACAAACTAGACACTCATCAGACCTTACAATAAACACTAAACATATAAATATTGCACAACATATATTGAAATGAAAACATAATCGCATCCTAGCTTATTGATACAAAAAAACAAAGTGCATTATATTCTCCTCAGAGGGACACTAATTCCTAGAATGCAATGCTACTTAGAGACCAGGACGTGTGAGACTGGACAGGACCCCCCAGGTATGCGAAAGGTAAACCCCGTTTGGTTGATAAATTTGGTTGCTATAGGTCTTATTGAGCAGGTTTAAAAGTTGAGAGGACCGGGGCCTCCATCTGATTTCCTTAGTACATTTTTTCCTTCTCTGCCTCCACCTCCGATCACTCCCTCTTCCTTTCCTACCCCTTGGCTTTCTATAAACCGAAATACAGTCCCCATTCATACGAATAGGTCAATTCATATGAATGGGGACTCTATTTTAGTTTATAGAATACCAATAGCATTACATGCATTCCATAAACCGAAAGTCTATAAACCGAAAGAGATTCGGTTTATAGACCTTCGGTTTATGGAATGTATGTAATGCTATTGGCTTTCTATAAACTGAAATAAAGTCCCCATTCATACGAATGGTCTGGATGTTTTTAGGAAAAGCAGAACATACAGGGCTATTAATAATAGAATAAGCATTAATAATAGAGCTTAATGATCCAAGGAGAAATCTGATTGCCCCTTTTTTGCCTTCTTTTGGATCAAAAGCTGGAATTATAGGTAGAAGGGTTGAACTTGATGGACTCATCTTTTTTTCAACCTAAATTACTATGTTACTATAACACTCTACCCACTTCCAAACATGAAAATCTCAAAAGCTTGTACACAACAGGCTTTAGCTATCTGCTACAAAGCCTTTGTTACCCACAACCTTCCCAGCAAGCTCTCATACATGACTCAATACTCGTGCAAGGAATTCTTCAATACATGGAAAGTAGTTCTCTCCCAGCAAAAGACCACCAACCCAATTCTGTAATATAAGCTAAAACAAATATATAAGAAAAAATTATGCTAAAAGGAGGAAAATAGACACACAGAGAAAAAGGACAGAGAGAAATGAGGGAGAGAATGAGAGCAAGAAGATGGAGAAAAAAGAAAGGGACTCAACAAATACCAACTATGCCTGCCTCGCCAGTAGTCTGCCTCCCACCTACTCCCTTTTGATATTATCTTCATATTGCTGAAATGTATAGATTTTTAGTTACCTACCCGAATGCACAGTATTTTGTTAAGATTCCCACTTATCCCTTTCATTATTCCATTCTTTTATCCATTCCCCTTTCCACCTAATTGATGGACCTCTTCTCCCCCTTCCCTTCACTCCCTCCCTCCCCCTTCCTTTTTCTTTTCTTTTTCACTGTTAAAAAAATTGTTAGCCGTAAATAATTATATATAAGTAAGCCCCTTTTGAAAGAATAGAGTAAGCAATTCAAAATCTTGTACCATAAAGTTAAGACTTCCATTTGAGTTTTTACATTTAATGAAAACATATATCAGCAATGAACACAACATAAATGCCCCTTTGATCTTTTAGGCTATCTGTAATAACTGCGATAGCATTAGCCATTTTTTGCAAACTATGGCTGGTGCTCCCTAAAAATCTCACCAGAAAACAAATTTGAGTAGTCAAGATATCTTTGAAGATGGATAGATGAGTAAATAATCACTGTCAAATGATTCCAGCTTTGTTCTGCAAGGAGCTTCACATCAAAGGGGTTATTTTTGAGTTCTCTTAATAAAATGAGTTCATTACATTTTGGATTGCCAATCACAGATTCAAACAGTGTATTTTCTTAGTGTATGTAGGATAGGAACCTGTAAAGGATTACTTTTTACTTGATCTGGAAGACTAATTGAGTATGCAGACATATTTTTCTGTTTATTAGATAAGACGATGTGTCCAACTCAGTTTAGGTGGAATATTGTAGTTGCATATTCAGTTCTATATTAAAGCCCAGTTATGCTCCATAGAGTAGAGATATTAATGACTCAAGTGAATTGGTTGCTGTAGTTTAAAACCAGAGATCCTGAATTTTTCTATTTTTTTTTTTTTGCTGCCCTAAATGGGGTGGGTATGGTCATCAGCATTGCTCTGCCAGTTTGACTATTTGAGCTTATTTTGGTCTCAATCAACCATTTATGAATGTATACAAAAAGGGAACATAATAAAACAAGTCAAAACATATTTTAACCCCTTAACGCACATAACGTATATATACGTCCTGAAAAGCATGGTCCTTGAGGACCATGAGAATGCATATGTACATCCTGAGTTTTCATGTAGCGTTGCACTCCTCAGCACAATGCTATATGCCGGCAGTTATTCCCAGAGGCTGGTTCACAATCCGAAGCAGCCTCCAAGAGTGCATTCTGCACACCGCCCCTCCCCCGCACATACGATCATTGCTAATGTGATCATATGCGTTCAAACACACATAGGCAGTGATCAGCTTTCACCGCCTATGTGTTAAAGGTGTTGCAAGGATGCCTCATGCAACACCCTTCTCTTGCCCCCAAGGGCACCGAAATTACCCTGTGGTCGCTGGTGCCATATTGTAGGAGCATGCTCCTCCGATATGGCTTGCCCAGCACAGAGCGGCGGAAGTGAGAAAAAAAAATCTCTTCCGTTGCTCTGAAACTTTTGCTTGACTGCCCCTAGAGGCGTATAGATTTGGTCCTCGGTAATATTCTACTCACAAAGAAAATGTAAAAATCACTGAATAAAGAGATAATTTGGACAGGCTATAATGCTAATATTTGGAAGACGGAAGACAAGAAAGACAAGAAAACAAATAGAGAATGGAGAATAAATAGTCATTTATTAAATAATAAGAAGAACTGTGTTTACAAACAATAACAGATTATGAAATGACATTTCCCCTTCATTATTGTGGTGTGCATACAAAAGTGTTGTTCGGGGACACATAATTAAAATGGGTATAATGGCTAATAAGGCAAGAGGAGTATATTGAATTATGTAACTTATAATAAAGACTGAATAAACTATCACCATCAAAATTCAGGACTACAATAATACAGAACATCAAAAAAAAATAATAATAATTAAACAATTATAAAATGGACATAATTAATAGAAATATAGAAAAAATGAAACAGCATTGGTATCACCAGAATAATATAGTGGGAAATACATTAACCAATAGATTAAAAATAACAGGCAAAACATTTAATATATAAAATCAGAAGGCACCTGAAGAAATTATAACTGCCTTTAATGAATATTATTGGGTACTATACAATTGAGAAAACTTTGAAAATACAGATAAATTAAAATCATATCTTTAAAAATATCCCAAAACTTCAGGTAGAACAGTTGCAAGAACTAAATAAACCTATCTCTGAAGCAGAAGTTAGAATAGTAATCAATAAGATTAAGACACAAAAATCACCAGGGCCACATGGATTCAATGGACTCTTTTATAAATGTATGGGTAGTAATATAAAAAAAAATTTGACTGCTCTCTTTAACAAGATATCTAGTAAAGGAGACATCATAGAAGAACTGCTAAGGGAAAATATCTTACCAATCTTAAAGCCATCTAAAGATCCACTGTTAGTTCAAAATTACCATCCAGTTTCCCTAATGGATGAGGATATGAAACTATATGCGGCGGTACTGGCGGAGAGACTAAAACATGTTATCCATTCACTATTTCACCCAGATCAAATTGGATTTGTTCCAGGTAGAATGGCCTACAACAACATAAGACGCACTACTGATATTTTATATATAGCTAATAGAGAAAAAAAGAACACTCTTAGCAATAACATTAGATACGGAAAAGGCATTCGATTGGGTGGACTGGGGATTCATGTTTCAGTCTTTCCGTGGATATGCTTTTGACGGAAGATTCTTGGCTGCAGACAAGGCATTTTGCTTCTGTCCAACAACCTGAACAATAGGTCAAAATATTCAAGCTGATTGGTTTAAGTTAACAAATGGGACCTGGCAAGGTTGACCTCTATCTCCTCTTTTATATATCCTAAAAATGGAAATACTAGCAATAGATATAAGAAATAACGGAAAAATAAAGGGATTCCCAGTTGAACAAGAAGAGTTAAAAATACAATTATATGCAGACAATGTATTGATTACTCTGACGGAACCAGACTAATCAATAAAAGAATTAATGGTGGTAATACAGCGATACACAAAATTTTCTAATTACAAATTAAATATAGTAAACCCAATAATGATGCCAATAAATGTGCAATATAAAACTAAAGAAAAATGTCAAAGGAACTTTAAATTCAAATGGGAATCCCAAGCACTTAACTACATGGGTTTAAAAATAACAGTAAAAATAGAGAACATGGTGGAAAGAAATTTTATGACTAGAAACTAGTGTTGAGCGAACCCGCACTGTTCGGGTTCGTACCAAACTTTACGATTTTTGGACCCGAACACGGACATTTCACTGTATGTCCGTGTTGGAGTTCGGGGTTCGATGATTACATTCATTGACCTATTCTTATGAATGGGGACTCTATTTCGGTTTATATAAAGCCAATAGCATTACATGGCTATTGGCTTTCTATAAACCGAAATAGAGTCCCCATTCATACAAATAGGTCAATTGACCTATTCGTATGAATGGGGACACTCACCCACATTTTAATTCATTTTGCAGCCCTCAAGCCCTTTCCAGGACTTTTTTAGAGGCATTTTAGTGGCCAAAAGTTTGGGTCCCCATTGACTTCAATGGGGTTCGTGTTCGAGGTCAAGTTCGTGGTCAAGTTCGACCCCGAACCCAGACTTTTTTCCGAAGTTCGGCCGAACCCGCCAAACCCGAACATCCAGGTGTCCGCTCAACTCTACTAGAAACACGTTTTCTACTATAAAAATGGCGTAACATATCCTGGCTTTGTAGGATAAATGCCATATAGTTAGACAACTTATGAAAAATATAAGTAAAGGAGGACTAGGATTGCCATCAATTAAACATCTATATGAAGAAACAATGATGATTTATATCATATTAAAAAAAAAGGTGCACATGCACAGCGATGGTATAAATTACAGAGATATATGACAAAAAAATGATACTTCCACGTGTGGTGTTGCGGGACTAGCTGGGGGGAGCAGTGGAGCGCCGAGGGGTCAACTGTGGAGGAAGACATATTTGTGACCTGGAAAAGAATAAACAAAACATTAGGATTTAATAACAAGATAGTAGATACAGCAAGCATGGAAATAATTGAATACAATATACAAAACATAGATCTTGAGAAATGGAAGAACGTAGGTATACAAAACATAAATAATGTAATGGAAAATGGAGTGACCAAATCCTTTGACCAAATATTAACACAATTTAAATCACCAAGAGCAGACATTTTTAATTATCTAAGAATCAAGAGTTTTTGACAGAGGCCGTGCCCAATGATAACAAAATAGTTGTTTGGGGTATGACCTTGGTTTTCTTGGAAGAGATAGTTGGGAGGATTCTGTCAAGAACAGAAAAAATAAGTGAAGAGAATGAAATAGTCCCAATAATAACAAAATGGTATGATATGTTGAAAATCTCTACTATACCTAATACCTACTATATACTGGTTGAAAGCTGAGTTGGTTGTGGTAATTAAAAATACTAGTTTTATCTCTGCAACAAAACAGCAAATAAATGAGCTCAAGCTATTCAAGCAGACTTGAATATTTTGCACAACTTAATCAAATAGTCACAAGGTAGAATACTGCAGTGATCTAATATATCTGGGAATAAATGTCTCAAACTTACTGGACTCTTAGATCCAACATGGTACCTTCAAAGAGTCTAACACCACCAAGAATTTACAAGATGTTAGACCAATTGACCTCTCTATTAAACCCAGCAGGGCTATTAACATCCTGAAAGGCACCCAGTTCACATATCCAGGAGAAGTGCCTGTAGACGTAAAAGCACAGTGAAGCAGTAGATCCATGGCCAGCTTTAAGGTAATGAATGGCCATGACATTATTTTTTTTCCCTATCTGAACCCAATATTTTATCTGCTTGTCTTTCATTCTTTTAGGGGTCTAAATGTGCAACCCACATAGAATTTAGCACATGGGCAAAATGAAATGTAAATTACGTAACTGGATAAACAGTTAATGAATTGTTTGAGAAATATTTTTTACCCTGTATAGGGATGGTTGATACATTTAACATTTTTGGTATTATGACACTGGCCACAATGGCCACAGCGATGGTTACCAACCACTGAGGATGCCAACCAGGTTTGTTTATATGGGATACTTAAAGGTCACTAGACACCAATTTATTTCTGAGGATGGGCACTTTTCTATAAGCCATACTGGGGCCTGAAGATAAAACATTATGTATACTCTCTTCTTGGACAAATATATGCCAGTTTTTTTGTAGCACACTGCAAATTTTTCCTACATTAGGGAAATACAGAGTTGAAAAATTACATGTTTTGGAGGTTTTTTTTGGCCTTTTTGGTCTGTTTATAGGGTTAGATGCTAATTGTAATACATGTTCAGGGTTACCTCGTTCTCTAACGAGACATTAAATTATTTTTTTCCAAATATTTTATCTCATTTTCTGCCAGATGTTTGACATTATAGATATCCCTGTGGATATTACAGATACCCCTATGGTGGGAGATATTAGTATATAATGCCTCAATGACCATGGTACACAATAAAGAATCATGGATAACAAGATGGTATTAAAGATTTCTTGGACATGGTGGCTGTCCCTAAGGAATGCTGGAAGGTTTACCACATATGGGCACAAGAAACAGTCTAAAAAAGAACAAACAGGTTCGAGGACAGATCCTATACATGCCACAATGGGCCTACATGGGGGAGGCAATATATTTTTGTGTATTTTTTGAATTGTATAAAATACAGGGATAGTGGCATCATGAACTATAAGTTTTTATGAATAGTATCAGAGATACAACCTGATGTGACTCCTATCTGCAATAAGTCCAAAAGTTTAGATTGGACATGGGGAGTAGGATCAGATTCTACTAGATGGTAAAAACTTGTTTGAGATAACTGTCTCATACATTCCTCAATATAATCTGCTCTATGGAGTGTGACCAAAGCACTTCCTTTGTCAGCTGAGGTAAGAATGATAGAGGGATCATCCTGAAGATTAGTAAAAGTCCTTCTTTCCCCTTTAGTTAGATTGTCTCTTGAGCGAGAGTTACCAAGCTCCCGATGCTATTTCTCCAAATCCCTATATACCACATTTTCAAAGGTATATATGATAGAACTCATAAAGGTACAACACAGTAAATTATATTATGTATAGGGTAATAGTGTTTGGTGGATAAACTCACAAACGAAAATTGGTTCAAATGCTCATCAAAGGGGTATGATCATCCAATTTATTCCAATATAAAAAGTAAAGCACTAGAGTGCAACTTGCGTAAAAAATCCTGAGAATGGTATTTAACGCTTTCTGCTGCCATCAGGGTAGGGTAATTCAGGATTCTTCCTTAGAAGAAACTCATACTGGATCCACTAAACTCGTTTCGCCGGCTCTGGTGTCGGCTTCCTCAGGAGAAAGTGTTCTTTGTGCAAAGTTCTGCAGTAAAGTGCTGAATGAGTTTTGAAGCTCTTGTTGAATTTTGGTGAGGTTGCCTCTAGTGTGTTCAATTATTAGAAGCATAAGGTCCATGTGGCATTTGTTTAAGATGGATTCCCATTTAGCTATATGCAAACAATATAGCCTTAGATTGGTTAGCACCATGCCAGACTATACACAAAGGAATAAACAAAACTGCATTATAAAAAATGTTTTTATTGGTATTGTATAAATTATTATTATTTTAATTTTAAATTTGTCCAATAATATTAAATTATAATTAACAAAATCTGATCATTAATTCTATGTGGAACTTAAATACATTAGAAATAAGAGTATTTCACACTCCACCTACCATACTTACAAACATACGCCCCAAAAGCCCATTTTACAATGGAATAGCATAAAGTATTAGACAGCAGATTAAGTATAGGGAGTCTCAGGAGCAGGAGAAGCATCTATGAGGCAGATTCATTGTCATACTCCAAACCTCCGGGGTCATACACTCCGGTCTCTGTATGCTAACCACAGGGTCCAAATCTCGTTATAAAGTACCAGCTTTAAATTTAGGGAATAGAAATATGTTTCCATCCTAAATTGGTAATCATGCTGTCCCATTATTTATGACCAATTAGGAGGATCTTTTTTCCCTCAGATTCTAACGCTTGGACTCAAGGATAAAGGACATTTATTAACAAAGTTTTTAGAGATTTGCTTAATTTTGGCAAATCCAAGTCGAGCAAAAAAAAACTGTTGTAGGAACTTTAGACCCCAGTAGATATACCACTAACTCTGTTATTCTTGTTTTCATTTTTTGCCCCCTCCCCCCTGATGTTGATTTTGCCACATACCTGATGTGTGTATTTCTCTATCTGTGTAATTGTGTGTATTTCTCTGTGTGTGAGTCAATGTGTGTGTTACTGTCTGTAAGTGTGACTGTGTGTCTAATTATGCAAGGGTGTCTGTAAGTGTGTATTTTTGTGTGTGTATAAGGTTGTCTCTGTAAGTGTATGTATGTGTGTGTGTATAATGATTACTAAGTGTGTGTCTGTGTAACTGTGTGACAGTGTGTATAAGGTTGTCTCTGTAAGTGTATGTTTGTATGTGTGTGTGTGTAATGATGACTAAGTGTGTGTCTGTGTGTGTATGTGTGTGTGTGTAAGAGCAACTGTGTGTATTTATACGTGAGTGTGTAAGTGTGGCTGTGTATGTGTGTAGGCAGGGCCGCTTTAATTGATGTGCAAAGTGGGCACTTCCCAAGGCAAAAAAAATTCTGCCCCCACCTTGATAGTTTGTCAATTAATATGTTCCACCCAGCAGATGTGGACCGCGGCTTTTAGTCACCTATTAATTGATAAAATATCGGGGGGGGGGGGGGGGGCACAGAATTTTTTTCAGTAAGGGGCCCTGAAATTTCTGATGGCGGCCCTGTCCAGAATAGTAGAGTTTGAATTGTACCAGAATTGGAGAATTATTCCATATTGCCTACGTTACGTTTGTAATTCCCTTATCAACACTCTGCTATACCATGTTTCATTGATAAAGCCCTGTATTGGAACAAGACTTTTTTCTAAATGCACCGTTACATTTGTCTGCACTAGTTTATTGAAGAAAGCCATAAGATATATTAAAGCATCTCAGCACTCATGAAATGCAGTAGTATTTATCCAATCATTGGTAATGGGAGTAGCATTTAACCAATCATTGGTCACGGGAGTAGTATGTAACCAATCATTGGTAACTGGAGTAATACAAGAATATTGAAAAAAAAAAATTCAAATGTTGTGCCCATTCGCTCGAAAGGTAGTAGGGAGGAATCGGGCAACTATAGGCCAGTAAGTCTTACTTCCAGTAGTGGGGAAAGTAATGGAAAGCATGTTAAAGAATAGGATTGTTGAACATCTAAAAATACATGGATGTCAAGATTAGAGACAACACACGCTGGTTTACTTCAGGGAGATCATGCCAAACTATGCTTATCTATTATTTTTGGTCACCCAATAAAAATTAAAAAAAAATTCTTCAGGGTGGTGCAGCAGACATTGCTTACTAGATTTCAGTAAGGCTTTTGTCACTGTCACACATAGAAGGCTTATCAATAAACTGCAATTTTTGTGTTTGGATTTCAATAGCATAGTATTGCTGCTCATCTTTCCCATTGCCTGCAAAACAAATACCGATCTCAACATGACCGGTGTTTTAGTTTTACTGGCACCGGCTCCTACCTCTCAATTACCAGCCATGACAGAAAAATACCGGCCGGGTGACTACCCTATACATGGTTGATGTTCCTGGAGGGATAACTCAAATGGAAAATGATTTAGCTAAGCTAGAAAAATGGTCAGAGCTGTGGCAACTACAACATAATGTCAAAGATTTTGCATCTTGGTCGTAAAAACCCAAAAGCAGAATATAGAATAATTGATACAGTTCTAACCTCAACATCTGAGGACCTAAAGGTAGGTAGACAATGTTATAGAGCAGCAGGACATGCTAGCAGAATGCTTGGTTGCATAGAGAGTGGTATTAGCAGTAGAAAGAACTAATAATAGAGCACTGGTGAGACCTTAGTTATAGTATTGTAAGCAGTACTGAAGACCGTATCTCCAGAAGGATATTGGCACTTTAAAGAAAGTTCAGAGAAGGGCTACAAAATTGGTTCATGGGCTGAAGGATAAAACTTACCAGGAAAGGTTAAATGATCTTAACATTTATTGCTTGGATAAAAGACATAACAGAGGGGATATGATAGAAACATTTAAATACATAAAGGGAATCAACACAGTAAAGGAGGAAAGTATATTTAAAAGAAGAAAAATTGCTACAACAAGAGGACATAGTCTTAAATTAGAGGGGCAAGGATTTAAAAGTAATATCAGGAAATATTACTTTACTGAGAGGGTAGTGGATGTATGGAATAGCCTTCCAGCGGAAGTGGTAGTGGTAAACACAGTAAACCAGTTTAAGCATGCGTGGGATAGGCACAAGGCTATAGTTAGAAGATAGGGCCGGGACTAATAAAAGTATTTAGAAAATTGGGCAGACTAGATGGACCGAATGGTTCTTATCTGCTGATTTTATGTTTCAATGTAATGAGGTGAACATACATTAATAGCAGACATTTTATATAACTGCAGAGCCGGACTGACCTACCTGCAGATTTCCTGGTAGGCAACCTGCGTCTGTGGCTTGTTTTGCTGCTGGCCTTTTTTGTTGAGACTACAGGGGCTGTGCATAACTGCCTAGGGGGGGAGAGAATATGTAAGAAGAATAGAGAACTCGGCACACAGAAGGCTAAATGAGAAATAACGTTTTAATATAACATGATGGTTAGTCTGATGGTTAAACCCATGACAGCTGGGTCTTAATCAAAGGCAATAGAACACAAAATACACAAAATAAAAAATATGGTCTGTTGTGGCTTAAAAATTTACCAACCAGTGTCAGAAATAATAAAAATAAATAAATATATTCTAAAATCTTATATTATAAAATCATATGATAAATATATGCAATTAAATGATAATAAAATAAAATTTCATAAATACATATTTTTAACATACATATATAAATACAAATATAGACTACATATGACATAAAAACAATAATATTTATTTATTTAGAAAGTTTTTTTTACCAGGAAGAATTCATTGAGATTTCTCTCGTTTTCAAGTATGTCTTGGTGACCCAATCCAGAGTGGAATAATACAGAGATACACATTTAACAGTAGATTAAAAATATAAAATTATAAAGTAATACATACATATATCACTTAAAATATGTGATACATGTTTAAATTACATTTAGTAAACATTACACGGACCAACACTTAACCCTTACTCAACTAAGTAAACCAAAATAAGAGTTAGAGAATTTCCGTGTAAATATATATATGTACAAACAGTAACATATGTTATTTTAAAGACCTCCATAACAGCTCTTGTGGTATAACAATATCGGTGATGTCATGTCAGTTATAGTTTGGCATCACATTACCGGATATTGTTCACCATCAACAGCTGTTAGATTATATGTACCTTCCCTCCATCGTGCCATGTGTGTCACAGAACCATTTTATGTCGACTGTATGGATGGCTTTAATATTGATTGGCAATGCACCATTGTTTCCTGTGGATATAAAAGGATACCTTTACAAATGTGAATGAACTAGACAGGGATGTGAATAGAAACCACCGTGCCACTATGGAAAGATTGCAACGTGGAATTTTGACCATGTAGCAAATCACCACATTATACCACTAATGCAAAACTTGCTCACTGTTCACATACCAGGTCTGTCAACACATCACTTGTCAGTACAGTAGTAACAGTGGAGAGGTAGCCGATCCAGTTGCAGTGACAACCCATGCGACCAGTGCACTAACAAGTGATACATTTTTAAGCACTTTAAATTTGAATTCTCCAGCTATTAGTTGGCAATTTGAAATGTCTGAAATTCAGGCCGATTCAGGTTTTCTTGGCACTTTAAGTACTGCATAGATTCTCTTTAATAATTGGCAACAACAATTACAAAATTAACTTTCTGGACTCAGGATTGGATCTGGGAAAGGGAGGGGAGGGGAGGAGGAAGTCATTTAGTGTAGTGTTTTTTATGTATTAGTTTCCAGTTGGGCTGAAAAGTTTTCATACCCTGGCAGAAATTGTGACATTTTGGCACTGATTTTGAAAATATGACTGATCATGTATAAAAAATTATTTTATTGAATAATAGTGACCATATGAAGCCATTTATTATCACATAGTTGTTATGCTCCTTTTTAAATCATAATGATTACAGAAAACACCCAAATGGCCCTGATCAAACACACAAAGTGACACACACAGGTTAAAATGCCAATTAAAGGTTAATTTCCCACATCTGTGGGTTTTTAAATTGCAGTTAGAGTCTGTGTATAAATCGTCAATAAGTCTGTTAGCTCTCACATGGATGTACTGAGCATGCTAGATACTGAGTCATGGGGAGCAGAAAATAATTGTCAAAAGATCTGCGTAACAAGGTAATGGAACTGTATAACGATGGAAAAAGATATAAAAAGATATCCAAAGCCTTGAAAATGCCAGTCAGTACTGTTCAATCACTTATTAAGTATTGGACAATTGGTGGATCTCCTGATTATAACACCTAAGAAGTCACAGCAGAAACACCTACAATCTACCCCTATCCTTGATGGTCTTCTAGGATCTTGTGTTTGTAAAATACCATTGTTTTAATCTTTTTTTGCAAACTGAGACAGTCTCTTTTTGTACACTTTATTTGTGAGTGCCATTTTAACATTAAATTATCTTTTATACACCGTTTTGTGCATTTGTGCACATTTGTGCATTTTTTTGATATGTTCTTCACCATGTTTGTTCCTCAATTATCCCTGTCTCTATTGACACCTATACTAGATTCTACACATGTGGATCTTTGAATCTGGTTCTTATTTTGTGTCTGAAAATTGCCTATTTTTGGCCAAATTCCGACATATGTAATAACCAAATTGCAGCTATAGTCCCTAACAAAAGCAAATAGTTTCTCATTACAGAAGTTTTTTTGCAACACTAGTAATGTCACCAGGAGAGCTGTAATACTATGTTTATGTATCTTCAACATCGCATCAGAAGACATTTTGAGATATTCTTGTATTGTGTTTTTTTTTTATTGTTGTCAGGTATGATGTATGATTTCATGTCTACTAGCAAAAAACGCTGGCTTTCTCTCCTACAATTATAAAAAAAAAAATCTAAAAGAATTTGAACTACAAAAATGTCACACATAGAGGTTGAATAACAAAGTAGATGTGTTTACTTTATTACTTAATGCCATTTTCAATGTCTGCCAGAGAATAAGAAAAATAATATCCTAGAAGCAATGAAGGCTATGCACAAACCTCAGAAATTGCTACATTTGTTATATAAATCTCTCATACACAGAAATAAATGTCTTTCTAGAGCAAGCAATCCTTCCAAACGAACTGAATCACTTTATATCATACAAATGTATCCAATACTTCATTACATGATGACTGGATTTTCTGCTAATAGTTTTTATTAAAGTATTACAAAAAAACAAAATCCAATAAACTCATCTAGCATGCATTGGATTGACTTATCACTATTGGCTTACCCATGTTTATTTAAAAACAGTGTATTTCACTGCAAATGAAATGTTTATTTTTTTAATTATTTGTCAAAAGTACATTGTAGGAAATATTTATTAATATGTACCATATTGTAAGTGTCACTTGGCTACCATTCAAATAGTAGTACCAATGCACAGGCTAATCGTTGGTTCAAACACCATATGCTAGTGAAGCCAATGGTGTGCCAACTGAAAACAATACATAGATATAGACCTGAAGAAGTATTTATCTGTATATATGGGAGAGGCACACTTAGGGTTGCCACCTTTTCTTCAAAAAAATACCGGCCTTGGTACTGTCTCCATAGACTTAACATTGGCCTGATGCCAATATTTTACCGGCCTGCCGGTAAAATACCGGCCAGGTGGCAACCCTAGGCACACTCTATGGTGGATTTAATGACTGTAAGTATCCCCTTGCCCTAGGGGGTACAAAAAAGGCATAACAAAAATAGTTACTCTAAAAGCAGATAAAAAGGGTATTTTATTGAATGTATACTGGTGTATTCTAAATGATCAAAGCCACAAAGCTGCTATGATGTCAAAGGCAATATCTTTGGAATATGTAATAGATAAGCTAAAGAAAAAGTAATTTACAATAATATGTACAATATCGACTTCACATATTGTCGTATGGTCAGAACCAGAGTTATCAAAAGTGTCTCTCAGATACTTAAAGAAAATACACAGTCTCTATGGGAGGCTTTTAGGTGATGACAAATAAAATAATATATATACTGTGATAAGGTTACTGCAGACACAGGCACTTCAATGCTTTTTAAGGTGTTTATTTATAAAACCAATGGTTTTGTTTTCCTTTAGAACATAAACCAAGCAATCAAGCAAAAACTCCTTCTTACATGTGTCATGTATGTACGTAATGTTATTGTATGTGTGTGTGGGGGGGGGGGAAATGACAACATAATCTGTCTAGACTACATTTTGTTATAAAAGTGGAATGCTCTTGAAAAAACATTTTGTTATAAATAAAGACTTATTAAAAAAGAAACAAAAAAACTCCTTCTTAGGAGACCATCTATGCATAAATATTTCCTCTCTAACTATACTGGCAAGCTAAGCCAGTTCCCAGTCACAAAACAAAGGTTTAAACAGTGCAATGTTTTCCTTACCATTCAAGTTCACTTCCACACACTCTCTGTCTGTGAGCACAATGAGAAAATCACTGAACGCTAAAACCGGGCTAGGCTGGGTTAATTAACCCCTTCGCGACCGATGACGGTCCTGGACCGTCATAGGGAAATCTCCCTTCGTGACCGATGACGGTCCAGGACCGTCATGCAGGTCCGATCGCGGTATGCACGCTGGCATACTGCGATCGCGCTAACAAAGACATAGCTGAGTGTCTCGATACCAAGACACTTCAGCCATGTCAGTTGAGGCCCCCCCCGGTGCCTGCTTTGACAGCTATAGTCTCTCCCTGCTCCACGGTGATCGTGGGGCAGGGAGAGACTAAATATAGTGTGTCAAGTCTCCCCCTGCTCTCCCCAGTAACAACCAGCCCCCCCCCCTCAAAGGATTTTTTTACTAAAAAAAAACGTGTTTAAAAAAAAACAAAAAAAAAATTCTATTGTGCTAATCCTAACTCTTGGGTAAGGGTTAGAGTTCATCAAAACCCTACTCCTAGAGTTAGAATTAGGGTTTGTACTAACCCTAACCATAGGGTTAAAGTTAGAGTTAAATAAAAATAAAAAAAAATAAAAATTAAATAAATTAAAAAATTAAAAATAATAATAATAAATTGTATAAAAATAAGAAGTTATTCCGTAGAGGACCAATGACATGTTATGTCTGTCTGTGGCCCTCTAGGGATATTTAAAAAAAAAAGACTGCTAGTGGGGCCAGTGCTTTGCATTGGCCCTCAGCAGTAGATAGGGGCCAGCAGCAGCTGGATATATGATCCATGCAGCCGCAGGATAGTAAGGATAGCAAAAATCGGTGCTACCTACTATAGACTACATTTCCTATTTTGCTACTGTAGCTTTTGGCTGTCTGAGCATGATGTATGAAATGTAGTCACAAGCATTACATAATAAATACACGTTTTAAAGCTGCAATAACCGTATCCTAAATTTTTCCCTGGACCTGCCCCATAAACCTAGAAAACCTATACATGTGGGGTAACGCTATACTCAGGGGAAGTTGCTGAACATATATTGGGGTTTTGTTTGGCAATAATATAGAACAGCCCCTTTAAATTCATACCTAAGTTTCAAAGTGTGTGGAAATAAAACACACACACAATTACTACGCCAAAACTTGTCAAAGATTGGTGGTAAAATGACAGAGTGAAAAGTGTCAAATTACCCCAAGTTGAATGCCCTGGGATGTCTACTTTATAAAAAATGTGTACATGTGAAGGTTATTCAGCGATTCATGACTGATATCAGTGTTACAGTGTCACTAACGCTAATTTTTTAAAAAAAATGGTTTTGAAACAGCTATATGCTACTTGTATTTATTAATGACAAGAGTTGGCTGTAATTAATAAATGTTTTAATATAATTGATTTGTTTTTGGGTAAATTTGGTGGAGGTTTTTTAAATAAACAAATTTCAGGGGTTAGGAGTGTAATTGAATCTGTAATTGTGTTTATTATTTTATGAATTGAACTTCAATATTGTTTTATTAAAGGGCACGTCCAAAAAATATGGCCTATTTTGTGTAATTTTTAGGGGGTTAGGTACCATCTGAATAATAATTTATAATGGGATTCATAATGAGAGACACACTGTGTAGTACCTTTCAATTATAAAATAAAACCATTCCAATCATCCAGATCAAAGGTTTGGCCTAAGTCATTCTCCCAGTGTAGCATGAAGAATGATTTCTCATTGTTGTTGTTCAAAAGTCGAGTAAAAAATAGATATGGTATGTTTCCTTTTAAATCCTGATCTGTTGAAAATTGAGCGGTTTAATAATTTCTTACCACCCCTTTGGTTTTAGTCATGCTCCTCTAGGTACTTAGCTTCCCCATTTTGCCAGACTCCGGTTACTTTTGACATAGGTTTGGGATATCTCTAGGATACTGTCCCACCAATGTTGAGGATGTTCCCACATTCTCTATAATGTTAAAGGGAAAAACAATAAGCAAAAAAAAAAAAGATTGTAAAGTATTAACAGGATACTTTTTGTTACTTCTCCTGTACCTACTACACCTTTCCAAATTAAAAATGTCCTTAACTAATGAAAAAAAACAACCGAGTTAAATAATACTTTAAAACATCAAATGATAGATATGCTTTTAGCAATTTCACATCTGCAACAAAGATATGCTGCTTTCTTAGCCCAGAATGACAATTATTCCTTTTCTGATTGATTTCTCCAGTGTAATTATAGCCTGAGATTACGCAAACATTTCAAACCATGTCGATGTTAACTTTGTGAAAAAGCAGATATACTTTTATCTGTCCTTAATTCTCAAAGCAGGATAAAACTGAGCAAATGTAATACAATGGAACACTATCCATGGCTAACATTCACCCTTTGGGTCAACACATTTCAAATGCTGTCATGTATATTCTAATTAATATTTGAATAGATAGTGTCAACCTATATTCACAGGGATGGGACACTTCTTCATGGCTGCTTCATTGCAGCCCCTTCACCATGACCTCTCTTAACTGGTCATCGCACGAGAGGTCACCGCAGAGACCAGTTTGAAACAAAATTGGTTCCATGGGAAGAACAGAGTTGGTAAATATTTAAATTAAAATATAAAGAGATAAAAGTTACTGATAATGGCATTTATATGTCACCTCCCCAGATTAATAATCCCTTTAAAGAATATTATAATTTTCTTGACAATTTACCATCTACTTGTAAATCTAGAGACAAATTATAACATTTCTTCAGAAATTAAAATTTTAAAATGAGTAGGGAGGACCTAGATTAACGTAATCTTCCCATTTCTATTGAGGAAATTTAAGACACCCTTAGAAATCTGAAGAAGGGGAAAGCTGCAGGTCCAGAAGGATATTCTGCAGCCTTTTTACGACCTTTGAGATGGTCATTTTACTCTCTTATTGAGGTTAGGTTTCAATTAAATATCTACAGATTCAGAGTTTCCCTTGGAGATGCTACTGACCTCGATCTGCCCAATATTAAAGCCGAAATAAAGATCATAGTTTTCTATCGAATTACACCATCAATTTCATTAATAAATCTAGATGTTAAAATATACTCTTGGAAAATATCTTGGAAGAAAGATTATTTTTTTTTTTTTTTTTTTTTTTACCAGAGTTAATTTATAGAGACCAGGCAGGCTTTATCTTTATCTTTAACAGATTACACCAGAACAATTATTACTTTAACATTGATGACTTAGATGCCAAAAAGGCATTTGATCAGGTAATTTGGCTGTTCTTGGAAGTGAAGCCTTTGACATCTTGAGATCTTTTAAAAACAATACATTTGTTTTTTATATAAACCCAACAGCTAAAATTGTAGGCCCAAGGCTTTAATCAGAATGATTCAAAATACAAAATGGTACTAGGCAGGGCTGCCCATTGGCACTATTACTCCATGCCATGTCTTTTGAACCCGTAGCGCAGCTCATTAGGTTAACAGATGGAACAAGGGAAATTAAAATATACTTACATGAGCACAAAATATAACGTTTTGCTGATGACATCATTGTGACACTAAACACAATCCATTCAAGTTTATTTGGGCTAAAATTATGGAAATTTGCATATATAATAGTAACTCAGCCTTTCAAATTACCAAGCAATGTAGGCCATAAGATTCTTTATTAAGAAGAGATTGGAATAAAAAGTGTTACGGACTATTTGGGTATACAAATAAAATTAGATCTACAAAAAACAGGAAGCAAAAATCATCTTTCTTAACTATCCAAAATCCTATACATTTGACAGGATAAAAAACCCAGAATTGCTCAGAACTGGTTATATAGAAACATTAATAAAGGTGGAATATATTTTCCTGATGTGAAGGATCTGGCTGAGATATGCATGTGTATCCATTTTCAAGGATGGGATCAAAGTCCTGGTCAAATAATGTCATGGAATAATATTTTCCCATATAATCCCTTCTTGATCAATCCTGAAATATCCTGAGCTCCGCTATCAAACAAAGGGCTGGGAGCTTGCCAAATGGCTCCCAGCCCACTGTTATTCACATGGAACTGGGAGCTGGGCAAATGTTCCCAGCCCTCTTTAATGTATGTTTGATGACATAGTAATCTTTTTTATAAATATATAACTTTCTCTATCATTTGTTTAACCTACTTAAGACTACTGTTTTTGCTTTAATATAACACAACCCCCCCAAACGTTGGATATTATTTAGGAAACAAGGAAAAAGATTGAATATAAGACTGCCATGTAGGAAATTTCTTTTACTAGTAAATATTAATTCACATGTAAACAGTTTTTTTCATATTTATTAAAACTTTTGATTGACATTTTTTTTATTTTGACTGGCAATGAACCCACAGATTTGCTAATGTATCCACATATTTGCCAATGTATCCACATACCAATCTAAATGTAGATTTGCCAATCTGCCCCCGGGCTTTTCAGTCTGCCCCCCAGACTTGCCAATCTGCTGCCAGTTTGCCCCAGTTTTGCCAAACTGCTGTTAATCAGCCCACCACACTTGCCAATCTGCAACCACACACACACACACCAATATGCTGCCAATCTGCCCCCACACATGCCAATCTTTCCCCCCGCTTGCCCATCTGCAGCCAATCTCCCCCCCCCCCCCCCCACTTGCCAGTCTGCCCACACTCATGCTATTCTGATGCAATTAAACTTCTGGCTTGCCAATGCTCCTCCAGACTCCCTGGTGTCAAGTGGGGGCAGCCGGTGCACAATGCCATCCTCATGGTGGGAGATACCACAACTAGGGTAACTTAAATTTAATACTTGAACAAAGATAGGGGTGGTGAAGTCTCAAAATATACAGATAAAATGTAACTTTTAATAATACAAATTAAAATGTTAATTTATAAAAACAACACATAGATCCAAGACAAGTGTTGAGCGACATGTAGGCGACAGAAAAACTTGTGAAATGCACACATATAAAACAATCGAACAGACCCCTGTATATATTTATTTGTGGGTGTAAATGTTTCCAATTGAAAAATTGGAGGAATACTCTATAACTTTCAGCCTAGAGTTGGACTAGAAATTCAGTATATTTTTCCAAATGAGAAAAAACTCCAAAAGGCAGCTGCAATCATATGAAGTAGACACTGAAACTCTCAATTATAAGGTTATTATTGTAATCTGTTATATAACCCTTTCTCTGTGCGTTTACATGGTTAGATGTGTAACTCACAGTGTGAGCTGCTTGTCAATTGCAGTGCACACTTTGTAACATTTATCTGACAGTCTGTGTAACTACTGTCTATACTGTATAAACTTTAGCATCAATTGCTGGTGCCTTTACTTGCAAACATAAGATAGAATATATACAAGTTGTGGCTCTGATATTATTCAAAGGAGAAATATTCAGCCTAGAAAAAGGGAGGAGAAAGTAATTGTCTTGCACTCTTTTTTTAGCTACACTCTGTCTCCCCCTATATAGGTCCTGGGTATTAGTTATATAGAATAAATAATAAAAAATTGCATCCTCCTTATACAATAATCTTTAAACAGCTGTCATTCATACAGACCAGTCAGGATTTATTCATAATAGGAGACCATCGGACAATAATCGGAAACTTCATAATATAATCAATAAAATAAAGTTACAGAATATTCCAGCTGCCCTAGTAGCTACTGATGCAGAGAAGGCCTTTGATAGGGTCAGCTGGAATTTTCTTGATTCAGTGTTAGAAGCCTTTGGAGTTACTGGATATTTTAAGGATAGCACCATGATATTATATTCACATCCCACTGCCAGAGTAACAGGTCCTCTTTTACAGTCAGAACAATTTATCATTAACAACGGAACAAGGCAGGGGTGTCCTTTGGCCCCTCTCTTGTATATACTCTCCATAGAACCGCTGGCCATAATAATAAGAGACAATCCAGAGATACACGGAATTAATATCAATAATTCAGACTATAAAATAACTCTATACGCTGATGATGTCTTATTGTCCCTGTCAAATCCAGGCCTTTCAATACCTGCGGTCTTGAAGACAATAGCAGTCTATTCAAAATTTTCAAATAAAAGAAATCTTAACAAAACTCAAATATTATTAACTAATATCTCTAGGGAACAGGTGGAGTCTCTTAAATGACTGGTGGCGTAGCTTTTTCCCAATATTGGAAAGCTTCATGAGACTTGTATGATCTCGCACGCAATGGAGTGGTCCACCGCTAGGGCAACAAAACTTGATTGGTACAAATTGGAGAGACTTGACCTATTCCCACTACAGCCATAATGCATTTTTTGGCTTGATGAAGATAAACAAAAAAAAATTCAAAACAACTAATCTAATAATACAAGATTGCCTTTTTACAATACAATGTTTTTTAAAAATAACTAATATCTCTAGGTGCCTATCCCTCTCTGCCCCTCTTGGGGTTATTTCATCTTCGATCCCCGATATTGATATATCGGGATGGACACAAAGGGATATCTTGACACTAGATGATCTATATGAGGGAGAAGAATTAGCCTCATTCACCACCCTCCAACAAAAATTTGATTTACCTTCATGGTATTTATATCCATTTTTAAGAATTAAACATTTTCTATCAACAAAAATAATGCTGCCTCTAGATCATAATATAGTTGACTATATATTAAACTTAACAAAAAAAAAACAAATTGCAAGGATAAATAGATTACTTAAACATCAAGATCATACTATTAAACCAATGTTGTTAGTGAAATGGGAAGAAGATATTGAGACAATAATCTCAGTGGAAGATTGGAACCTGGCATTTCATTTGGTCCAGAGAACGATTCATAGTGTATCCCTGGTGGATACTCATTTTAAGATTATGTATCGCTGGGACATGGTGCCTGTCCGATTAGACAAAATAGCGTTGGTAAATTCAAATATGTGTTGGCGGTGCATGGAGAGGCCTGGTACCATGTACCACGTGTGGTGAGAGTGCGGTGGTCTGCAGACCCTAAAGAGTAAACGTAAAACATTACTGGCCCGACTTTTCCCCATGTTTTTGTGAAATTTCTCCTGTAAATTGTCTGTTTAATATACAACTGGATAATCTTGATTTAATTACAAAAAAACTTACCATACACATCATGATGGCAACTAAGATATGTCTCGCTAGAAACTGGAGAAACCCTATAACACCAAGTTGGCCAACAATTATAGCTCAATTAGAATATCAAAAATCTATGGAATTAGGTTTTTATATCCGTTCGGGACATCGAGACTTACACACAAAAATTTGGTTACCATGGACAAACTTGTAAGATAGACATAAAAATTGACTCTTTCTTTATATATTGGTACACTTAAGTCACATACCCCTTGGCTAAGCAGACAAATAAACAAATTGGGCTCCCCTTTCCTCCCCTCCCCCCCAACCCCCCTAATTTTTCATTCCCCCATTAAGTCCCACACCAAGAAGAGCAAGGTTTTTGAATGATGTTTTGTATGTGTATGATTAAATGTGTGATATTGTGAAGTTGGGGCCTACGAATTTATTAGGAATAATGATAGTTTTCATATAATAGTAGCATAATATAAGCATAAATTATATTTTGACTATCAGTTAACACATGGTTACTAACATCTTCTTTTTAATCCTGTTGACATTAAGTTTAAAATTCTAGATGGAGAGAGGCTCTTATTAGACATGTGCATTCGTTTTCGGACAAATGCATTTTCGTCCATTCGTCAGAAAAATTAATAACGAAAATGCTAAGCTAACGAATGGTTAATAAATGAAAATCATTCGTTCATTCGTCCATTCGTAGTACTATTGCATTCTATAAGCCAAAATAGAGTCGGTTTATAGATTACAATAGCATTTCACTACACGGAGACAAAGTCTCCATTCATAAATTTATGAATGGAGACTCTGTCTCCGTGTAGTGAAATGCCGACAGCCTATAAACCGAACGTTCGTTTTATAGGCTGTCGGCTTATGTAATACATGTAATCCTATTGCTATTCTATAAACCGAAAGTTCAGTTTATAGAATAGCAATAGGATTACATGTATAACATAAGCCGACAGCCTATAAACCGAACGTTCGTTTTATAGGCTGTCGGCATTTCACTACACGGAGACAAAGTCTCCATTCATAAATTTATGAATGGAGACTCTGTCTCCGTGTAGTGAAATGCCGACAGCCTAAAAACCGAACGTTCAGTTTATAGGCTGTCGGCTTATGTAATACATGTAATCCTATGGCTATTCTATAAACCGAAGTTTCGGTTTATAGAATAGCAGTAGGATTACATGTATTCCATGAGCCAAAAGTTTATAAACCGAACGTTCGGTTTATAGACTTTCGGCTTATAGAAAACATGTAGTACTATTGCCTTTCTATGAACCGAACGAGAGCCCCATTCATAAGAATTTCTTATGAATGGGGCTCGCGTTCGGTTTATAGAAAGCCAATAGTATTACACGTATTCTATAAAACTAACGAATAAAACGTAACGAAACGAAAATAATGAACGAATTTCGTCTGAAACGAATGCAGTAATGAACGAAATTCGTTTTAGACGAAATAAATAAAATTTTCGTCCGAATGGACGAAAACGAAACGAAAATTTTAGTTTTGCACATGTCTAGCTCTTATATCCTTTAACGTCTAGGAAGAAACTAATATCCGGAATGTAACCTTTATAGACCGTTTGACAGATTTTTATAACTACCGCTGTGATATATATAATACTTACTAGGGTGATACTTTCTATAGGCATCCTAACTGCACAATATCTAATGTCTATATGTTTTGTATATCTATGTATTTTTATGTTAATATGTCGGTATCTTTTATATCTAAAAATAAAGTAAACTTATAAATATAAAAAAAAATAATAAACAGCTGTCATTGGGGATCAAATGCCCTTTAAAATGACCCCTCTAGCTCTGCAAGAATAAACAATTGTTGCCAGTTTGAACACTATACATGCTAATTATAAGCCGATCAGTGTTGAAGCAAAATTAAGAAATTACCATAGCTCTCTCACAATGTTTTCCTTCTTTCCTTGTTTCATTCAACAATGGTTTTGCATGTAGGTGTTATTTTTATAAGTTTCTTTGCCACATCTGACCAGAGATATCTGGTGTCCTATCATATCAATTATGCTGGGTCATGCTATTTAAACATGTAATTTGACAGATCACAAGGTCACATTAAAATTCATACTGCCATGTTGTGGTTAAAAGTATAACTGCATAGCAAATTGTATTGCATGTATACACAATGAAGTAATACTTAATCACTTATCCATATTCTAAAATCTTTCATAAAAGTCATATGTGAATCATGATTTATCCAAGTCTGTATTGATACTGTGCTTTGTTTTTATACTATTTCACTTGCTGAACGATTTATTATTATTATTTTCAAAACATTGCACATATATATTTTTTTTATTTAAATATTGTTTCATTGTGATTTACTTTGCAAAACGTTCTCAACCTCTCAGTACATCACAAATTATTTTACCAGCAAACCATTTTTATTCTAATGTGTCAGGTTTCATGTATTTTGATGTACATTGTTTATCATTGTTATATTAATTATGATTTCATAATTCATAAATACACAACAATATGTGAATGATGCTTGTTTTTTTCATTTTCTGAAGAAGCAAGAAACAAAGTAAACATATAACAAGATTCTAAGACAGGGCTGAACTGTTGAATGTAGTCATAAATATCCAGTTTGTAGCTTCTATGGACTCTCCTATTCATCTCTCAGTATTTGGCTAGAGTCTTGAAGGAAAATAGCAACACTTTAATATGTTTTAAAAGAAGCAAAATGCAAAGTTTCAGAAAACCTAACTACACTTGCAACGTGTACACACATATATTGGCTTGCAACTTTTGGTCTAGGGGGTAAAAACTATTTGGTACAAAAGTGTGGCCAAAAGACAGGATCACAACAAATGCAGCAACAGTAAAAAACTATTTAGTGGCCTTTGGTCGTCATCAGCCCACCTATTATCTTCAGTGACAGATAAGTACAGAGATTGATTGGAGACAAGACAATTGTATAGAAAGTTTTGGTACATACATTCTGCAAGGTAGCATTTTTAAACTTTAGAAAATGAAAGAATATACATAACTGTGACTGAACTCAGTGCTTAGTGTACATATAACAAAACAGAGGATTATTTTGTGCTTGTGGTGAGCTTTTATTTAAATATATATATATATATATATATATATATATATATATATATATATATATATATATAGGTTAAAGTATTATGAAATAATGTATTTAACAATAAAAAAAATACTAAGACCTATATACCATTGGCCTATCAATTTGAGTTGTTTGGCTGGACCATTAGCATAATATATCCTCATTTTGTAAAATGCAAATCATTTTCCTCTGAGAACAGATGCAAAACACAAATCAATTTGTAAAACAAATCCTACAATTTTGGAGCATCTCTGATATAGCATTTGCAATACAGAACAAAACAAACAGCTTGAAAAGGCCATACCTACAGGTTATTCTGGTACTACAATACAGTCTAAACAATCCATTGTGTTTCAAAGTACTTGTTTTGGCTGTCACTATATGCAGGCTAGAAAATAGAATGTTTCTTCAACATTGGCACATATTATAGGTAGATACATTCAATTATTTTATGGGTAAAGAAAATAGTTGAATTCTACTGTTAGAATGTTTTGTTTCTTGTTAAATATATAACAACAATTTTGGCATTTGGGAACTTCTGTGAGGAATATAAATGTCCTTTAGGCCAAAGCTTCCAAATTAGTTAATGCAGGCAAACAGCTCAGAAATACAGCAAACAGTGCAATACATATATTGATTCAGTTGCCTGTGGGAGTTGGAGAAAAGGCAAAGTAATTTTCACTTGAACACAGTTATCTTAGTTTTACCTGATGGTTCAGTTGATAATAAAAAAAAAGGAAAAGAAAATAAATCGGTAAAGAAATGCATTAAACGACATGCATAATGCATACCTGATGCTAAAAACTCACAGTGTCATAAACTAGGGTCTCTGAAATAGCCTGCAGTTTTCACAGTATTGTGTGTTTGATCTGATTGAAAGTTATATTGTAGACTGTTATTTGTTGACTGGATGTAGATCTTGCAATCCTGGAACCATAATGAAATACCTGCAATACTTTCAAATGATTTCACAATGTGGACCAGTTTCAAGTGCCTATTGAAGATGCATATAAGATGCATACAAGATGGAAAAAAACACAGCACTTTATTTTAATACAGGTTGAGTATCCCTTATCCGAAGATCCAAAAACCGAAATGACCCAAAATCCAAATATATTTTTTTCAGATGTGGGTCAGCTCAGATAAGTGATACTCACCTTTCTGGTGTCTGATAGTGAAGCTCCTTTGCGTCACCCTCCCAGGTGCCATAAATAAGGACCCAGCGCTCATGGGAAATGTAGTTCCCAGTGCGCTGCAACAGGAGGGAGGGACTACATCAGCTCAGCAGCACCATGGAGCAGGTAAGTTCACCAGCTTCACTGCTGGAAATGATCTATATTACATAAATTCAATGTTAACAAATAGCTCACATTGAATTTAGCTAATGTAGTTCATTTTTGGGGCTGGTGCTCCCAAAATGATCTATCAGCCGTAAGTATCTGTTATCTGAAATGCTGCCGGTCCCAAGAATTTCAGATAAGGAATTTTCAACCTGTATCAATATGGTTGATGACACTTGTTGCATAAGTTAATATACCCCCCATACCTTCACCATAACACATCAGAGAGGGGGCGGACCAGGAATTACATCGGAGATATTGCTAGTGAAGCTGGCAGTGGTAGACTAAATTAACATTGTGAGTTGATACGAAGGAGAACTTATTGGCAAAAAGGAACAGTGTATCCATGAGAGCTCTGTGCTTCACGCAAGTTATTGTTTTTTCAAAGTTTTAAAATGTTTCAAAATGTTGTACTTGTTATTAAAGTAAGCCTAATGTATGGGGGCTAATAACATTATTTACTTTGCTACACTATGTCTTCCTTTTGATCTATCTCCCTGGCAGTATTATAAGGATTGCATCTTCATGTGGTGAGCAAGTTATATATCTGGACTACTGGGCAAATGAGTGCATTGAACCTGCAAAACTAGAGCTGGTTTATTAAGCTCTAGTCTATGTGAGTGCTATCCAAAGGGGGGCAATATTGTCTATTTTTTTATTATATATACATAGTCACACAGTGTTTTTATTTCTTTATTTATTCTTTACATGTGGGTTGCCTTGAGTTTCCAGCCTTTGTTTTGTGATAATTATTTTTTTATTTGGTACATATTATTAGTAATAACTTAGTATTGTACTGCGTTTATATTGCTACACTTATTATTTGTAGCGCAATACTCTTATTATTAACCTACTATTATTATTTTTAAAGAAATGGGCCTACAAAACAAAATCATAGAGGCTTGTTACCTAAGATCTCTGGAACAAAATATGTTTTTTGGAAATAATGGTTAATGGAAATATAAAACCTTTTGTGTATATTGCCCAAAGGTTTTATTTGTCTAACAGAGACATTTTTACCTATCGACATATTAAGAATGTTTTGTAAAAAGATTTATATTAAGAAAAGTCAGGGATCATTACATTTCCAGACTATATTTTCTGTTATAACAAGATAACTAAGATTATAGCTTGGGCTACTAACTTGATTAGATCTGTACATAATAATTTGTTCCCACCAATAAGATCATGGAAAAAGGAACTCGAGATTAACATCTCTACTTTAGAATGGGTTAGATAACAAGTAAATAAAATAATTCACTGCCTAAAAATATTAGAAAACTACTTCAAATTTATAAATAGGTGATATGTTGCCCCTAAAAGATTGGCCAAAATGTATTCAGAACAATTCTCTAGTTGAGAATGGCTCCTTTCTCTATATTTGGTGGAGTTACACGGCAGTCAAAATATGATGGAAATGGGCTTCCAAATTTTCAAAAAAATTGACAAATATTGATTTGAATTGGAACTCTGAAGCTGCAATACTACACATGAAATGAAACCTTATTCCAAATTATTGTCACTGATGAGTGCATGAAACCAACTTTATAAACAATTTTTTGGGGTAATTAGCAGAGACACCAATGCCGCTTCCAAAGACACTTCAAATGGGCCCATTCCAACAGACTGCATAAATGAACATTAATTTCTCCATGCTCTCATGTAGCTATCCCAAATTGAGCCAGTCACACAATTTCAAATCAGCAGTCCTAGTTTGGTGTTACAATCGTTCAAACATGCTCTGGAAAAACAAATCCCTCTGCCTTTGAAGCGAGCAAACTGACAACATGACATAGAATCAGCAATCTCATTCTTATACCCTGGTATGTGCAAAACCTGCATCCATATATTGCAGCAGAGGCAAACAAAGGCTTGTCTCCTTAAACACCTCACAACTGGCTCCGTTAATTCTTTTTCATAAATGGCAACTTTCCCATAAGCAAATGGAATTTTTTAACGGTCACCTTTTTACTCTGTTTCACCCACTGCATTTCATCCATGAGCTCTCCCACCTCTGCCATAGGCAGTCTGAATCCCATCAATGGTTATTCCCCAAACTTCTATCACTGTTGTGGTCCTCACTGTTTTCTCACTAGCCAAAGGAATACAAAGTCTACAAAAAAGTTGGGAAAAAATTAAAACAATGTGTGACATTAATCTGAACCTTCCCTATGAATAAAACATTTTTTATTCAGATAATGTACTATTGATTCTACTGCGCATCCTCTTTCAGAAGCTTCTCCAAGAATGTTGTAACTGTTTCAAAATAAAAACATGATATAGAACACCCCATGGGCAAACATTTATCAAAGAAGTAAATCCCCTCATCATGGAACCAAAAAAATACAAAAGCACTTAGACTGACTCAATATACAACTTAGTTATCAGTGAGTTTCTCCCTCTCTGACCCATCCCAGAGCATATTCAAAAGATACACAAGTAACCTGAACATTGTTCTTTTTGACATTCAATGAACTCCCTGTTGGGCATGCAAGGTGATGTGTCATCCTGAAAGCACCCAGTTTCTTCTTCTGTACCAGGTCCAATGGGGATACCCTAAAGTTTTCAAAAGTTGAGCTTAAAGGAGGACCAGCCCCTCTGTGTAGCTGAATTTCTCTAATTATTTTACTAGCAACTATTCCTGGGAACCTACTAAAGGAAAGGTTTTGTTTTTCTCACACAAAAAGCTTGATAAAATGTGAAACATCTGGATCCAATTATTAAATGATCTTGATACTAATCTCCTTCTCTCCTCCACCTTGACGGTGCACAAATGTCCTTAAGCAGTCGGAAGCAGTGATAAAATATCAGTGCAATCACCCTTCCATATTTTCTCTTTGAAAGGTGAAAAATCAAAAGATATAGTTCATGCACCCATCCTTAATAACATTACTTTCTGAGTTCTGTGTACCCGCAGCCCCACTAGCACTAACATTCCTAACCAAAGCCTGGGCAGGCCCTTATTCATTATTTTGCTATAAGAAATTGACCAGTAGCCCACATGGTTCATTCATTTTATTAAGCCCTTGGTAACCCAAAGCAGCCTGCTGCAGTGGAGGCCTGTTGCAGCCTTCTTCAACAGGTTCTTGATCTAGTGCACACTCTCTGCTTCTATCTGGTGAAGGTGAGCATGCTTGTCTTGACACATTCGGGGATGATCTTCCTCCTCCTTCTCCATTCTGTGGCAGATTTTCCAACAAAAGCTGGTTTTCAATGAGACATGTGTAATTTGCATATCAAGGTGAGGTCATAAGCAGGAGAATTCACAGACATACTTAAAACACATTTTTCTCCTAATTTAATGTAATTTGCAATTATGCTAACAGAAATTATAGATCATTTTCAACAATTTTTTGTTCTCTACATTCACATTAAAAACAATGTTTAGGTGATGCAGTCCCTTTAAATGTGTCTGTGGTGCCTTCTGTTTATGACATCATCTGTGGCTTCATATGCAAATTAATTGCTTTTCAATGCAATATGGGCAATTAGTGTACTTGACCATAGAGGAGATACCACAGACACATTTAAAAGATGCATTTGCTTGCATTTCTGCTAACATAATAGGCTTTGTTCATGGAATTGCAAGTACTTTACAAGTCCAAAGTAGCCGAGTTGTAACAATTCTCCACTTACAACTAAACTGAAAGAAATTCTCCAAGTGGACAAGATTGGACTTAGGTTTGCAATTCCTTTTTCAATTAACTGCAGTTCTATTTCTTATGAATAAAACCCAATGTAGAGACCACTTTTTTATTCATAGATGTGTATGGCCTCCTGCAGAAGCATTGAAAACTGAAGTGGCCAATTTATTGTTAGTACTTTACAAACACATTATGTTAATTCATTATTGTTTACCCTAGCATTCATAAAAGATCCATTACCACAAACTTTAAAGAGGTACCTAAGAAATAGATCTTAAGTGTTGTCACTCTACTACACGAAGAAACAGAATCAGTTTAGCTTGTCCTCAGACAACCTACCTGGAGAATCTCTTTGTGGTGCGTTTGAGTCATAAACAGCAGAATTAATATTTCCTACAGCTAATGGCCATTAGCACAATGCAAGAAGCTAATGAAATCTGAGAGCTTATGTATTCAATTATATACATCTCCTAATGCAACTGCAAGTTTGTATTGAAGTTCCTTAGGAAAATATTATAGAAAAAAAAAACCACATTTAAATGTAACATGAAAAGTGAATGCACTGATCTGTTGTTTGATATTTTCATGTGCTAAAATGCTCTTTTCTATAAAAAAAATGCTTTATACAAATGAATTCTTTGTATAAAAGGGTATACTTTTTCTGTGTTTACTGAAACTATCAGTGGAACTAGAGATTAGAATGTGAACGATTCCTGAACTATAATATAAAAATACACAACGCTAGTGTCACCTTCACCACCACAATATGTAATTAATAAAATGTGCACAAATCCTGGTATGATTATAAAATGATTAGTAACAGACATAGAAGGTGTGAAGACTTCTTCTTAAAGCAATTTTAGACTGAAACAGCTAGTCTTGTAAAGTGGAGCATCACTGTAATTACGGAATGAAAATTAGCATAATAGACAGTGCTATGATAACACAAAACAAAATTCATATAAAAAATATCATATATATATATATATATATATATATATATATATATATATATATAGTGGTAGCACCTGACAATTATATAAAATGCGCTTTTATCATATGTGTGTTTTTTTTATATTTGTATGTTATATAGTAATATAATTTATAATTTATATCAAATTTGGGTGGTGATTTAAATTTATTTATACTATTGAATATATATAGTATAACGTGATAAATATAGTATATATATATATATATATATATATATATATATATATATATATATATATATTTATATATATAGAAGATATTTTTTCTATATGAATTCTGTTTTGTGTTATTATAGCACTGTCTTATGCCAATTTTCATTCTGTAATTGACAGTGACAATTATATAAAGGGTGTTTTTACCATATGTGTGTTTTTTATGTTTGTATTTTATATAGTAATATAATGGGGGGTGATAAATAGATATATTTATACTATTAAAATATATATATATATATATTGTGCACTGCTTAGTGGGCCCCCATTAGACAGTGTGTGTTTTATCATATGTGTGTTTTTTTATGTTTGTATGTTATATAGTAATATAAATTGTTAGTATAAGGTATTGCAACTATAATGTTATATAAGATGTCTGCACCTGGATGTGGCATATTAATAGGTATATTGCTGTAGGAATATTTTGGCAAGTATGGGTGCAGAATGTCAAGTCTGGGGATGCATTAACAAGTCTGAGATGCAGATTGACAGGTCTGAAGGGCAGATTGGCAAGTTTTGGCTGATTTGTGAAGTCTGTGGTGCAGATTGGCAAATATGGGGGCAGAATGGCAAGTCTGAGATGAAGACTGGAAAATAAAAGGAAATCAAAGTAAAAAAATGTATTTTCTCAATCATACGGTTTATTAAATATGGGGAAAAAAGTTTACATGTGAAGTATTATTTACTAGTAAAACTTCTTTCCTGTAAGGTCATCTCATATTTACTGGGGGCCTCACAATACCTGCAGCCCAGGGGCGTATACTGTATTGATCCAGTCCTGTTAGTAGGGTTGACATATTTACTGGCCTGCTGATGAAATACTGGCTGGGTATCCCTAATTGTTGGAGAATTACATTTCTAATACTCCCCTGCCATTTTTTGAGCTGACAAACTATTATATGTAGGCTATCAGCTTCTTGAGAGTCACAATGTGACACCCTAAATGGTACCACCAACATTTTTCAACATCAATCACATTATCATGACCTTTGCCATTGATCTCCACTATACATCCATGCTATCTATAACATGTATGCCAGCTTTTTGCAAGTACATTACATTAAGTACCATTATCTAAAAGTATTGCTGGTTTCTGATTATCCATTTGCTTTCTTAACCTGGTGAATGTGTCTACTGTAAATGCAAGCTAAGGGGCATTTGATATCACGTTATCTTATTTTTGAGACTTTAAGTGCATGTGAAATGAAGCAGGCACAGAAATGCAATATCACTACAGCCCATAAATCCCTGGCTATAATACTATGTGCGAGAAATTCAGAAATATGTATTTTTTATTTTGCCTATTGAACGAATATACGGATGCACTCAGTTATAGTCTTGTATTAGACATTGAATTGCAAATTGAGCACGGTTTTAAGGTCTTTCTATTGCATTGAGAATTGTCTGGCAATAAATGTGTTTAAGTACTCTAAGTAGGAAAGTCCACCTCTGGAGACAAAAAAAGATAATGCCAGAAGCACAAGACGTTACACAGTGGACAGATAATGCAGCCGAGTTTCTTTAAGGGATGTTAATAGATTTAGATGTTAAAACCTTATTCTTAATTCTCCAGTGTACTAGCGGCCAAGGTAGACTAGCCTGTCTGTTATCACAAACAATACTCTAGTGGCAATAGAAATGAATCTCTCCTTGTACAAATGGCTGAATGTTAATACTTTCACAGATTTAGTAATGAGCCAAATAAAGCTTTGCTTTCACTGCAGTATATGGGTTAACAAGAAACCATGCAGGCAGACAACAGCTTTCAGAATATAGTCTATTGTTAGGAAAGTTCAGAAAGTCCATGGGGAACTTTGTTTTGACATTGAACTAACTGTGTTTGCTAACTGCATAAATGTTGGAATCACTTAAATCACATCTCCTGCAACAATGGTTTCCAAGTACCAAGTGCTCAAGGAACAAACTACCTAATTTTGTTTAGATTTACCTATAGATGAAACATTATCAGTTCTGTTTCAGCAGAATTTAACAATTAATAAGGCACATTCATGTCTCAATATCAAAGAGGTCACAGAATGGTGGAAACAGACATGTCTGTGCTTGTTTGGTACCTAACCTTGGTTTCAATGACCATGGTCATGATGTACATCATATATATATATATATATATATATATATATATGTATATAATACGTATATAAAAAACATATGTATGGGGAATTTTTAGTTTCTAAATATCTGCAGTTCAGAGATAAGCAATTGCTGTAGTATCATGTAGAGGTATAATAATATGCAAAGTAGTCTTTTAATTTATCTATAATACTGTAATATCACATACTGATAAATACAATTCCTGGATCCATTTGGATGTACAAATCGATTCCTTTCTTATACATTTGATCATAGAGTACCAATGATTAGAATCAATATATCAAGTGTTCCTATAAAACTGTGTAATTGATTTCTAAGATCTTATTATTATTGACTAGCTTTTTGCCTCTCCCATGTGAAGTCATACATTAGGTATAAACCGCTCAATACAGGCCTGGCTGAAATTGATATTCCATTTTATATCATACTAATATGATTACTAATGCTGACATTAGTGAATGTGAAGAAAAGTTCCTGGCACTACTGAAAGGTTATTATAATAATTATATAATGCAGCTAACTTTAACATAGAAATCCACCTCTATTTCCACTAAATAAATAAAGACAATCAAGAGACAAAAAGGAGCGCAAAAATATACTGTATATAATATGCAAACATAGGGACTAACATTGTTGGGATATTGGCATTTCCTCAATATAAAATGAATTTTTAATTAAGAATAAACATATATATACAATTATTGAAGAACATTTTTTAATGAACATTTATTATTCTCTTGTACCTCTTAATACCTCTTTATAGTCTTCTAAATACATTTCTAGAAAATATGTATTTATTTAGGGTCCAAAGAGAACCTGAAGAGAAACAGAGAAGACAAAAGGGCAAAATGATTAGTAACATATACTAAATTATCTAAATTAGTACATATAGAAACAATACATATGCAAATTATAATAATAATAACAGACAAAAGAATACATGTGTAACAGCATGGACACCCTCATCCATCCTACTCTTTATAGGAATTTGAAAAAGTCGAATTCAATATTCAGTCCTAATGGTGCTAGGGTTTTCAGGTTGTACACCCATTTCATTTCAACCTGGCCTATAGTTTTTATGAAGTCACCTCCCCGCCCCCGCCAGTGTTTCCTAACTTGTGCAATAGCCACAAACTGTAGTAGACTAGGGTAAGCTCCATGATGAGTAGTGAAATGGGCTGATACGCTATGGAGCATATATTTGTTTTTTATGTTATTCATGTGTTCAGTTTTGTGTTTAAAAAGAGGTCTGATATTGACTTATATTCATAAGCAGAGGCGTCGCTAGGGGTGGGCTACTGAGGCTATAGCCCCGAGTGCCCCCTTCATAGCCCCGAATGGAGACTCTGGGGCTAAAGTATTCTTTAGCCCCGAGACTCCAGGGCTATAAATATAAAAAAAAAAAAAAAAAAATCCCCCGGTGAGCTTTCCTCCGTCTGGGACATAGTCCCAGAATCGGAGGATTAACCTCACGCGGGGGTGAGGGCCGATCGGGAGGAGAGGCTGCTATAGGGAGCTCGCTCCCTAGCCTCTCCTCCTGGCCATAGAGATCACAGCACGACGGGTGCAAGCTCCGCCCCCGTCGCGCTGTGTCAGCTGCTTGCCGGATGTCAGGTGGACGGACATCTGGCAGAAGGGCCTGGATGACGGACCAAGTGTAAGGTAAGTAAAAAAAAAAAAGTGTGACTGTGTATGGGTGTCTAGGTGTGTGTGTGTGTATGGGTGTCTAGGTGTGTGTGGGTATTACTGGGTTCTGAGTGGCACAATATTACTGGGCTATGATTGGCACAATATTACTGGGTTCTGAGTGGCACAATATTCTTGGGCTATGATTGGCACAATATTACTGGGTTCTGATTGGCACAATATTACTGGGCTATGATTGGCACAATATTACTGGGTTCTGAGTGGCACAATATTCTTGGGCTATGAATGGCACAATATTACTGGGTTCTGAGTGGCACAATATTCTTGGGCTATGATTGGCACAATATTACTGGGTTCTGAGTGGCACAATATTCTTGGGCTATGATTGGCACAATATTACTGGGTTCTGAGTGGCACAATATTCTTGGGCTATGATTGGCACAATATTACTGGGTTCTGATTGGCACAATATTACTGGGCTATGATTGGCACAATATTACTGGGTTCTGAGTGGCACAATATTCTTGGGCTATGATTGGCACAATATTACTGGGTTCTGAGTGGCACAATATTCTTGGGCTATGATTGGCACAATATTACTGGGTTCTGAGTGGCACAATATTCTTGGGCTATGATTGGCACAATATTACTGGGTTCTGATTGGCACAATATTACTGGGCTATGATTGGCACAATATTACTGGGTTCTGAGTGGCACAATATTCTTGGGCTATGATTGGCACAATATTACTGGGTTCTGAGTGGCACAATATTCTAGGGCTATGATTGGCACAATATTACTGGGTTCTGAGTGGCACAATATTCTTGGGCTATGATTGGCACAATATTACTGGGTTCTGAGTGGCACAATATTCTTGGGCTATGATTGGCACAATATTACTGGGTTCTGAGTGGCACAATATTCCTGGGCTCTGAGTGGCACAATATTACTGGGTTCTGATTGGCACAATATTACTGGGCTATGATTGGCACAATATTACTGGGTTCTGAGTGGCACAATATTCTTGGGCTATGATTGGCACAATATTACTGGATTCTGAGTGGCACAATATTCTTGGGCTATGATTGGCACAATATTACTGGGTTCTGAGTGGCACAATATTCTTGGGCTATGATTGGCACAATATTACTGGGTTCTGAATGGCACAATATTCTTGGGCTATGATTGGCACAATATTACTGGGTTCTGATTGGCACAATATTACTGGGCTATGATTGGCACAATATTACTGGGTTCTGAGTGGCACAATATTCTTGGGCTATGATTGGCACAATATTACTGGGTTCTGAGTGGCACAATATTCTTGGGCTATGATTGGCACAATATTACTGGGTTCTGAGTGGCAAAATATTCTTGGGCTATGATTGGCACAATTTTACTGGGTTCTGAGTGGCACAATATTCTGGGGCTATGATTGGCACAATATTACTGGGTTCTGAGTGGCACAATATTCTTGGGCTATGATTGGCACAATATTACTGGGTTCTGAGTGGCACAATATTCTTGGGCTATGATTGGCACAATATTACTGGGTTCTGAGTGGCACAATATTCTTGGGCTATGATTGGCACAATATTACTGGGTTCTGAGTGGCACAATATTCTTGGGCTATGATTGGCACAATATTACTGGGTTCTGAGTGGCACAATATTCCTGGGCTCTGAGTGGCACAATATTACTGGGTTCTGATTGGCACAATATTACTGGGCTATGATTGGCACAATATTACTGGGTTCTGAGTGGCACAATATTCTTGGGCTATGATTGGCACAATATTACTGGATTCTGAGTGGCACAATATTCTTGGGCTATGATTGGCACAATATTACTGGGTTCTGAGTGGCACAATATTCTTGGGCTATGATTGGCACAATATTACTGGGTTCTGAGTGGCACAATATTCTTGGGCTCTGAGTGGCACAATATTACTGGGTTCTGATTGGCACAATATTACTGGATTCTGAGTGGCACAATATTCTTGGGCTATGATTGGCACAATATTACTGGGTTCTGAGTGGCACAATATTCTTGGGCTATGATTGGCACAATATTACTGGGTTCTGAATGGCACAATATTCTTGGGCTATGATTGGCACAATATTACTGGGTTCTGATTGGCACAATATTACTGGGCTATGATTGGCACAATATTACTGGGTTCTGAGTGGCACAATATTCTTGGGCTATGATTGGCACAATATTACTGGGTTCTGAGTGGCACAATATTCTTGGGCTATGATTGGCACAATATTACTGGGTTCTGAGTGGCAAAATATTCTTGGGCTATGATTGGCACAATATTACTGGGTTCTGAGTGGCACAATATTCTTGGGCTATGATTGGCACAATATTACTGGGTTCTGAGTGGCACAATATTCTTGGGCTATGATTGGCACAATATTACTGGGTTCTGAGTGGCACAATATTACTGGGCTATGATTGGCACAATATTACTGGGTTCTTAGTGGCACAATATTCTTGGGCTATGATTGGCACAATATTACTGGGTTCTGAGTGGCACAATATTCTTGGGCTATGATTGGCACAATATTACTGGGTTCTGAGTGGCACAATATTCTTGGGCCATGATTGGCACAATATTACTGGGTTCTGAGTGGCACAATATTACTGGGCTATGATTGGCACAATATTACTGGGTTCTGAGTGGCACAATATTCTTGGGCTATGATTGGCACAATATTACTGGGTTCTGAGTGGCACAATATTCTTGGGCTATGATTGGCACAATATTACTGGGCTATGATTGCCACAATATTACTGGGTTCTGAGTGGCACAATATTACTGGGCTCTGAATGGTACAATATTCTTGGGTTCTGATTGGCACAATATTACTGGGCTCTGAGTGGCACAATATTCCTGGGCTCTGAGTGGCACAATATTCCTGGGCTCTGAGTGGCACAATATTACTGGGTTCTGAGTGGCACAATATTACTTGGTTCTGACTGGCACACTATTACTGGGCTCTGACTGGCAAAATATTACAGGCATCTGACCGGCACACTATTACTGGGCTCTGAATGACACAATATTCCTGGTATCTGACTGGCACAATATTACTGGGTTCTGAGTGGCACAATATTCTTGGGCTATGATTGCCACAATATTACTGGGTTCTGAGTGGCACAATATTCTTGGGCTATGATTGGCACAATATTACTGGGTTCTGATTGGCACAATATTACTGGGCTATGATTGGCACAATATTACTGGGTTCTGAGTGGCACAATATTCTTGGGCTATGATTGGCACAATATTACTGGGTTCTGAGTGGCACAATATTCTTGGGCTATGATTGGCACAATATTACTGGGTTCTGAGTGGCAAAATATTCTTGGGCTATGATTGGCACAATTTTACTGGGTTCTGAGTGGCACAATATTCTGGGGCTATGATTGGCACAATATTACTGGGTTCTGAGTGGCACAATATTCTTGGGCTATGATTGGCACAATATTACTGGGTTCTGAGTGGCACAATATTCTTGGGCTATGATTGGCACAATATTACTGGGTTCTGAGTGGCACAATATTACTGGGCTATGATTGGCACAATATTACTGGGTTCTTAGTGGCACAATATTCTTGGGCTATGATTGGCACAATATTACTGGGTTCTTAGTGGCACAATATTCTTGGGCTATGATTGGCACAATATTACTGGGTTCTGAGTGGCACAATATTCTTGGGCCATGATTGGCACAATATTACTGGGTTCTGAGTGGCACAATATTACTGGGCTATGATTGGCACAATATTACTGGGTTCTGAGTGGCACAATATTCTTGGGCTATGATTGGCACAATATTAATGGGTTCTGAGTGGCACAATATTCTTGGGCTATGATTGGCACAATATTACTGGGTTCTGAGTGGCACAATATTCTTGGGCTATGATTGGCACAATATTACTGGGCTATGATTGCCACAATATTACTGGGTTCTGAGTGGCACAATATTACTGGGCTCTGAATGGTACAATATTCTTGGGTTCTGATTGGCACAATATTACTGGGCTCTGAGTGGCACAATATTCCTGGGCTCTGAGTGGCACAATATTCCTGGGCTCTGAGTGGCACAATATTACTGGGTTCTGAGTGGCACAATATTACTTGGTTCTGACTGGCACACTATTACTGGGCTCTGACTGGCAAAATATTACAGGCATCTGACTGGCACACTATTACTGGGCTCTGAATGACACAATATTCCTGGTATCTGACTGGCACAATATTACTGGGTTCTGAGTGGCACAATATTCTTGGGCTATGATTGGCACAATATTACTGGGTTCTGAGTGGCACAATATTCTTGGGCTATGATTGGCACAATATTACTGGGTTCTGATTGGCACAATATTACTGGGCTATGATTGGCACAATATTACTGGGTTCTGAGTGGCACAATATTCTTGGGCTATGATTGGCACAATATTACGGGGTTCTGAGTGGCACAATATTCTTGGGCTATGATTGGCACAATATTACTGGGTTCTGAGTGGCACAATATTCTTGGGCTATGATTGGCACAATATTACTGGGTTCTGAGTGGCACAATATTCTTGGGCTATGATTGGCACAATATTACTGGGTTCTGAGTGGCACAATATTACTGGGCTATGATTGGCACAATATTACTGGGTTCTGAGTGGCACAATATTCTTGGGCTATGATTGGCACAATATTACTGGGTTCTGATTGGCACAATATTACTGGGCTATGATTGGCACAATATTACTGGGTTCTGAGTGGCACAATATTCTTGGGCTATGATTGGCACAATATTACTGGGTTCTGAGTGGCACAATATTCTTGGGCTATGATTGGCACAATATTACTGGGTTCTGAGTGGCACAATATTCTTGGGCTATGATTGGCACAATATTAATGGGTTCTGAGTGGCACAATATTCTTGGGCTATGATTGGCACAATATTACTGGGTTCTGAGTGGCACAATATTCTTGGGCTATGATTGGCACAATATTACTGGGCTATGATTGCCACAATATTACTTGGTTCTGAGTGGCACAATATTACTGGGCTCTGAATGGTACAATATTCTTGGGTTCTGATTGGCACAATATTACTGGGCTCTGAGTGGCACAATATTCCTGGGCTCTGAGTGGCACAATATTCCTGGGCTCTGAGTGGCACAATATTACTGGGTTCTGAGTGGCACAATATTACTGGGTTCTGACTGGCACACTATTACTGGGCTCTGACTGGCAAAATATTACAGGCATCTGACTGGCACACTATTACTGGGCTCTGAATGACACAATATTCCTGGTATCTGACTGGCACACTATTCCTGGTATCTGAAAGGCACAATATTACTGGTATCTGACTAGCACAATATTACTGGGTTCTGAGTGGCACAATATTCCTGGTATCTATAATTGTACAATTTTCAAACACTGAAACATTTGTGGGTGTTTTCTTACATTTTTATTATGGGGGGGGGGTGCAACACTCAGGGTACGCCCCGGGTGCCAAATGCTCTAGGTACGCCCCTGTGTGTGACCGATCTCATCTGGGCTCTAGCCCCAGATCATCCGAAGACCTAGCAACGCCCCTGTTCATAAGCCAGAGACAGTTCTTTAAAAACTCACTTTCACCTGTAAATATACTAACATTTATAACTATGTATGTATGTAACTACACCTCCTAAATGTTTTGTTTTTGGCTTCTATTAATTACATATTCTTCCAACAAAAGTATTCTGTGTTGTAACTCATTTATGATATCACTTTGTGGTGTTAAATCTAAGTAAACTGTTTAAATGGAGAGTATGTAATTTCCATTTTATACCACAAGGCAGAGTCATACGCTATGGATACTATTGCGTATAGGTACACGAGATACGAGTGTGAGGTTTGAATGTTAAGCACAAGGCTCGAGATAATTCCTGTATTAAATCTTAAATACCATTTACAGAACTATTTTAAGACAATGAAATGGATTTTTATATCCTCAAGGAAATGGCACATTATCATAAGTTCAGATAAAATATGCATTCAAAAAATGTTCAGTGAATAAAATTAGGTAAATTTTACACTGGCAATTACTTGAGACAGGAACAATGTGAAGATTTTCATAGAACTGAATGGTAGGCATTGCAATATGTTTAAAGTCTTGCAGATTTGAAGGGGTGGCAAGGAATGACTTGGATGATGCTGGGTGAACTAGTTAAGTGAGGTTGCATCTCGGAACTAGAAAAGTTAGAGCTGTTCAAGGGATGCATTACAATTAAAACTTCAAATTGTTATGTGAAAAAAACTAGGAGGCCCGACCGAAACTTTGTTTCCAACATAGGAAATGCTGACACATCTTGCGAGGGAATGAGCTGTGTTAGCTTTCAGTGTTCGCTAGCACCAATCAGATGGTGTTCCTTTAATTCTTTAATGATTAGGCATTAAGCAACACCTAAATTAATTCCAAAATTCACCCCCGATCACTCCACGGAATGAATGAGGGTGCCATATTGAAAAGTTGCATGTTACTCCAAAATGTCACTGCTCTGATGTGGGCAAGAGCTTTGAAAGTTGCTCTGCACTGAAGGGCAACATTGAACTACAAAAAAATAAATAAATTAGCCTTAGATCTAAGATTTGAGTTAGCATTTGGATTAGTGTTAACATTAGGATTACAGTTAGATTTAGAGTTGGTATCAAAATGTCACTGTATGACAAAATGGTTAGGAAACAAAAAAACACTACTTTGGTTAATGCCCTACAACTTGAAAAAAACAACAAAATAAAATGTAAACATGGCATATTTCTAAAATCAGGACAACGTTTAGAATCTATTTTTAATTTGCATTTGTGATTCTGTTAAATATTATAATGAGCAAAGTTAGAAAAGGAGGGTTTTTGATCAATTGACCTATTTGTATGAATGGGGACTCTATTTCGGTTTATAGAATAGCCAATAGCATTACATGTATTCTATAAACCGAAAGTCTATAAACCGAATGTCGTTTGGTTTATAGACTTTCGGCTTATGGAATACATGTAATACTATTGGCTTTCTATAAACCGAACTAGAGTCCCCATTCATAAGAAATTCTTATGAATGGGGACTCTAGTTCGGTATAGAAAGCCAATAGTATTACATGTATTCCATAAGCCGAAAGTCTATAAACCGAATGACATTCGGTTTATAGAATACATGTAATGCTATTACTATTCTATAAACCAAAAGTCTATAAACTGAACGTCGTTCGGTTTATAGACTTTCGGCTTATGGAATACATGTAATACTATTGGCTTTCTATAAACCGAACTAGAGTCCCCATTCATAAGAAATTCTTATGAATGGGGCCTCTAGTTCGGTTTAGAAAGCCAATAGTATTACATGTATCAATTGACCTATTCTTACGAATGGGGACTCTATTTTGGTTTAAAGAAAAGCAATAGCATTACATGTATTACATCTGAGAATCAAATAGAACGTCAAATACTGTGCTTACAGCGCACTTTGAAAAATTCTGGCTACCTCCTCGTCCTCCTCCTCTTCTAGCGCCGCTTCCACCTACACCGCCACGGTCAGCGCCTCCTCAACCTATGGGTCACTTAGTATAAACTGAAAGAGAATACCCTGCACTCCAACCCTCTCTCAAATGGATAATTCTGTTGATCCTCCTGGCAGCAATGCTTTAGATTTAGATTTATGTTCTTCCAAAGCTAAAATCAAAGATTCCATCTAGTGCTATTTTATGGCTCAGCTGTATTTTTAATTTGTATGTATTTTATGTTTGAAGTTATTTCCCTATCCATATTTGTTTGCAGGGCACTTGTCCTACTCTTACCCACATTTTAATTCCTTTTGCAGCCCTCTAGCCCTTTCCAGGACTTTTTTAGAGGCATTTTAGTGGCCAAAAGTTTGTGTCCCTTCTTATGCTGATAAAAAAAAAATATATAATTTGTGTGGCAACAGTAAAAGAGAAAGAAAATTACACAAACACCACTGAAATGTTAAAACATCCCATGTCACCATGGGTAAGACATAGCCATAAAGTCATGTCACTAAGGGGTTAAAAATAATGATGACACAACATCATTTGGATATGGTTACAACAGATAGTGAATTACACTAGTTTGATACTTTCACCTTATCTGCCTGTTGCAAAAATATGTCAATAAATTGGCCGAAAAAACATGCTTGGCATTTGGCCGATTATTGTGAGTACTCTTTCACTTTTGATCCTTTATACTGCAGCCTATACCATTCACAGTTTCTTACTGGGTAGCCAAAACTTGACCCTTGGGTATTGATCTTCGATATTACCTCCCACAAATGAACTCCAATGTCTCCATTAACAAGCTTTCTGACAACGCTGGTGAAAATAACTTGTCTTCAATCTATGTTTTCTATGAGGTGGACGGTTAATAAATGATTCATAAGAAAAAAATGTGCTTTGCAGTACAGGTTCCATAGTAAATGACATGTCATGCACTTTTTAAGGTATATGCCATTGTATCCACTTACTGTTAGTCATCTTTCCCTGTGGAGCATGCAGACTGATCTGGTCACCAACTGTGAATTACTGCTATAGTTTTACATATAATAAATAGAGTGAATCCCTTTTATTAATTATAAGCAGATCAAGAGACCCTCTATATAACAGAGAGAGACAGTTGGAACCTTTAGATTTTTTTTAAAAACCCTGTCATGCTATTGGCTTCATAGACCTGGCATTAGTCTTGAGCCATTTTTCTACAGACCCGCGGGTAAAATACTGGCTGGGTGGTAACCCTATGAGCAGTTGGCTGTTCTGATTTGCTGAGTGCTCTCTAACTCTTTTAGCGTGTACAAGCACTCACGTCACGTCTGTCTTTGTCTTTTCATCAAGGGGTTAAAATAGGCTCTAGTTTGGCCACACTTGTGTTGTATGTGTATACCATATTTACAGAATGTGATTGTTCAAGTATTAGGTTTCCCTGTGCCACATGTTCCATACAATATTATTCAACATATGTAAGTATTCCAAGTCCTCCTAACCAGGTTCTGGTCATGCCACTGCTTTACATGTGGAAAATTGGCCACAATATTCAGAAATGTCCACAAACCCTACTGCTCCAGTTCAGCTCTGAATACCAATTTGCAGATATACAGTCAGGTCCATAAATATTGGGACATGGACACAATTCCACACTCTGATGGGTTTGTTTTATTTTTTCAGCCTAATGATGGCTTGCTTCACTGATAGTGACAGCTCTTTGGATCTCCTATTGAGAGTTGACAGCAACATATTCCAAATGCAAATAGCACACTTGAAATGAACTCTTTATCTGCTCCTTGTAAATGGGATAATGAGGGAATAACACACACCTGGCCATGGAACAGCTGAGCAGCCAATCGTCCCATTACTTTTGGTCCCTTGAAAAGTGGGAGGCACATATACAAACTGTTGTAATTCCTACACCGTTCACCTGATTTGGATGTAAATACCCTCAAATTAAAGCTGAAAGTCTGCAGTTAAAGCACATCGTATTTGTTTCATTTCAAACCCATTGTGTTGGTGTATAGAGACAAAAAGATTAGAATTGTGTCGATGTCCCAATATTTATGGACCTGACTGTATATAACTCCTGTGATTTTGTACTTGAGCTAATGCTTACTTTATTCTCACTGCTTGGTTGCAACCTTCCTGTTGAGCAAAATACTAAGGCATATAACAGGTCACAGGAGTAACATGTTTTATAAGTGACTCACAGATATATTACATGAAACACTTTCTCGCATACACATAAAATTATGCCCATGAGTGTCTTTAGTGGGTCAGTGGTAGAGTTCGCTTGTTGGTTGAAAAATGTTTTTCCCAAATGGCAACATCCTAATTCCACACGTGGCACAAAATCCTTATTCCACACCTGGCAAAACATAGCTTTTTTAGAAAGCCGCATTTATTAATGTATACAGTGTATGTTACTGTTAGTCCATATTTATCTGTCCAGTAATATGTGGCATTGATCCCAGGTACCCACTAATTATTTTAAGAAAATGGACATGTCTATTGTATGCCAGAATTACTTGTAATTCTCACCTGCCTAGATTATATCTGTCTTTTAACCACAGCTCAGCTTCACAGTTGGATTAAGCTGCACATCATGGATGCTGAAGATTCTTGTTAATACTATTATGTTCAGCCACAAAAGTTCTATCAACGTCTTTGTTTGTCCCCACTAGATAGATAGATATAGATGTTTAGATATTTGTGTTAAAATAAAGGGACCTCAATCCAGTGTTCAGTGCATGGTGATCTAGAATGAGGAGACAAAACGTCCTTGTTCTCTTGCTCCTTCAATTTGTTATATAGAGTAAAGAATGAATCCTTATAGCTGTCATCCATATTACTATTATATATATTTGATCTCTATGTGGCCATGGATTTTACCTAACAGTTATTTATTGTTTATTTGTATAGCTCCAACACTTTATTCTGAGAATGGTTCAGCACTCAAGCAGGCAAAACTGACCTGCACAAAAGCACCACTCAAAGGTTTACAATCTAGAAGGAGTAGGAACAAGAGCAATAAAAGGATTTTGAAAATGGAGGAAAAATAGTGAACTGTGTAAGCGATATTAGTATAATCGGTGGAATGGCTTTAGTTGAATCAGTTGTACTGGTTTAAAGGGACTGTATTTCCTAAACATTGTATTTACCGTGAATATAGAAAACATTTTTGTATTGAAAATGATCTAAATAATGGGTCAGCACAATTGCAAGTGAATGCCTAGTAAAGAGAAACATGTCTGTGGAGCCTCCTGTTTATGACATCACTTGTGGCTTGATATGCAAATTACACATTTGCCATTGAAAAGAAGTTCATTTGCATATCAAGTCACATGTGATGTCATAAACAGGAGACACCACAGCCACATTTAAAAACACATTTTTCTCCTAACTTAGGAGACTCATGAACTTTAACCGGCATGAAATCTACCTTGATGGTAAAGGACCAATTACATTTCCTATACACTCATTCAGTTCTGGACTTACCACCTTTTATTCCCCTAACCAATATATTGCCCAATTCTGCAAGCAGAACATTAACAGAAATGCTGTCATGAAACACATTTTCACAATTTCAAGCTATGCTTTTAAGCGAAAATAAAATATTTGGAGGACTTTACTTCCAGCCTAGTCACAGAAACACCAGTTATTAAAAAGTATCATGAGCACTGATCAGAAATGAGGTTTGTTAGTTTTACAATTATGCAGATGTAACCCGTGAGTCACGAGAGAAGCACTCATATGCAATAAAGAACATTTTATATTTGCAAAGTGATTTTTTGGCAACTAATACGTGGTTGGAAATATCTCTAGTAAATGTCCTATATGAAGAGAAAAAGGCATTTTATAATGTGTTGGAAAGATTTCCACTTTTATTATGAAATAGTGAAATAAAATGACTGCAGATGTTAAAAGGAAACATATTATGGCTAAAATAGAATGGATTGAAAATATTAGGTTTGCTGCCAACATTCTAAAATTAAAATAAAGACCTTTGAAGATGTATGTGCAATGCTAAATTTATAAACAATTGTAGGCTGTTAAAGGGACTGTCTAGGGCCCAGAATGCATTTTACAAATGTTAATGTGCTTTCAACATTTTAAGATGCATGCTTTACATTTTGCATTGCTTAAAATGTAAAAAAAATGTAGTCAGCTGAATTTGTAAAATTGCATCATTTTGCAAGAAATCAGGACTGCCCACACTAGCTGAGTAAAAGTCATTTCCTCTGATTCTGTGCACTATTCAAGCAGAGGTCTTCAACTAAATTGAGTTTAGGGACTAGACTGTTCCTTTAAAGGGAGTGTGATGTTTTTAATTAGAAACAATTACTAAACTCCAATTAATAGGGAAGGGGCTTTTATGCATTTTGAATACTTGAGTAAAGCATGGATAATATTGTTTGTTTAGCTGACTGGTTTGGCCATCATGTTTGCCTTTTGGAGCTAATGGAAAATACATCTGCAGCCATTGCTGGCTCCCCCCATAACTATTATTTTTTACTTTAATAAATGAAAAAACTGAGGCAAGTTGGTATTGCTATGACAATATTTAGTTAAAATTATTAATCAAAATAGCATGTGACTTTGACATTTGCTATTTTGATTGATAAATTACAATGATCATTCAAAAACTATACTTTTCATGCAAACAATTCGATGCAATAGTACTAATTTGTCATATTTTGCATTTGCTCCTTATATAAATATTGCATTTTTATCATGACCACAATACTAAAGCTGCGTGTATCATCGTGCTCAATTACTAATTCCCCTTTTATCAGTTATTTGGGACAGACCTTGCTAAATTATCTTGTTAGTAAAATAGCTGCTGTTGTGTCTTTTTCTATTTAGTTACATAATAAGCCTAACTAAAACCTAATGTAAAACTCAACAATTGCACACAGTTATGCAAAGTCTTGCTCTGATCTAGTTCCAAATCACTTTGTTCACAGCTTACATGAGCAGATTTTGGAAAGACAATGGAGAGATGTGCCAGTGGTCAACAACTAAATAGAAATGCTTGGGTTTTATATGCACTCAATGTCTCATACAGTTATGGCACTATACTTACATCTTCATATTTCTGCTTTGCCTTGCAATAGACCCATGTCATGCTAATATGCTTACAAATGTGTATCTGAAATTATTTATCAACGTTTGTTAATAGACTACATGCATGAAACATTTCTGTACAGAACAAAGTACACAGTCTATGGTGAATTTTCCACAAATACGCATTTCAATATGTATTTATTCAATTACTTGTAAAAATATATACTCTGAAAGATGTATGGGGAAAATAAATGTAAATTATGATGTCTTGTTGAAAATCTAATGCATAGAAATATCAGTGCACAACCATAAGTTTCAAATTTTTCTAGTCCTGAACCAAAATATAGTATGATTATTTGCAACATGAATGTTCAAATTTATAGTCTATCGTGATTGGTCTGAAATAGAAAAGTAGGCTGATGTTGGCCAATATTTAGAATTGCTGGTTAAGATGTAATGGAGTAAATGTCTCAAAGCTGTAGTATACACAGAGACATTTTCTTTATTCCTCAACTCCTGTCAATAAATTCAATAGTAAAGGGGAGATTAAACCAAAATTACCATGCTTAATAGAGAAAGTAATACATTGCCATATTATTCAGTAGGTTAGGTTTCTCAGTAGGCTTCACAAGGACATTTCACATCCGATAATGTAACGTCATCTGAAAAAACGTCAACTTTATAAAACAATATAAGAAACAAATATACAAGGTTCAACAAGTTCAAACAACAATTTAATGAAAACATAGTGAAATGTGTACTCACAATGAGGAAGTGGTAAACGTACTCCTCAGAAATAGCTGATGGCTTCTTCAGATAAATCTATGTTAAACAGAACAACAAACGGACAAATAGCGCTGACTTACTTTAAAAAAAAAAAAAAACCATAAAATATCTATAAATTTGAAACACTAACAAATAAAATATGCATGTTTTAAGCATTCATTGGCACACTGTAGCAGCTAATAGAGGAGTGGCCTGGTTATGACCCAGATGAAATCAGTGGTGGCAGGAAGAAAAACTAGTAAATCAAAGTGTTCTAGCATCCCTTGTATGTGTTTTGTCAGAAACATTGACTTCCTCAGGAATGTAATCAAAGTTGAAAAGTAATGGACACAATTTTACATATATACATTCACCAAGACCATGATTTTAGATGGTCCTCTGATGTTATTCATTACAGTTGTAAACAACCTTTTGAAAACACTCAGTTACTCCAGGAAATTCAGAATCTTCCCTACTTAGGAAAAATAGTGCCTTTGTCTTCATCAGTTAATGTACGACTGTCATCAACCATTGTGGATATGTACATATCTATATATATCTATATATATATTGTATGGAAGGTTACACCGTAATAGGTATACATGTAAATGATGTCATTTAAAATATGATCATGTCCTGCACAGCCTTTATGTGTTTTGAAGATAGCGTGCGTCTAAGCTCTGTCTAACAGTGACAAACAGTGGTGTATCTTGATTTTGTGCTGCCCTAGGCAGACAAAATCCGGGCACCCCCCTACCCAAGCTGCACACCCCATCACACTCCCATCACACTCAGTCACACACTCCTACTCCCATCACACACACTCTGACTCCCATCACACACACTCTGACTCCCATCTCCCATCACACTCAGTCACACACTCTGACTCCCATCACACTCAGTCACACACTCTGACTCCCATCACACTCAGTCACACACACTGTCTCCCATGTCACACACACTGTCTCCCATCACACACACACACACCCACACCCACACCATCAGCACTTACCTTTCCCTGGCTGGCAGGCAGCATGGTCGGCTTCCCGGCGATTGTGCCGACAGGCCACGTGACCGGGAGCGCGTATGACGTCAGCGCGCCCGTCACGTGACTGTCGGCACTTCCGTGTCGGCACACTGCAAGGGGAGCCGAACAGGCAGCACGGAGGTTTCTCTGTGCTGCCTGTTCGGCTCCCCGTGCAGCCTGGCAGGCAGAGCGATGGTGAGGGGGGATCTTCCGATCCCCTCTCACCTCTGTCTCTGTCTGCCAGCGCGGTCTTTTTTTTTTTTTTAAAGGGCCGCGTTTTTGTTTTTTTTTAATCATTTTTTTTTCTTCAGTGCTGGGGGGCGCTGCCGCCCCCCAAAATTTGCCGACCTAGGCATCCGCCTAGGATGCCTCGCGGTAAATACAGCACTGGTGACAAATGTGATTCCTTTTTATCCTTCTATATATGACAGATGTGCAGCCCACAGCATATTAGTGAGTTATATGATTATAAAGGCAGTTACTTGAGAATAGGTAGCTATTTAAGGGCAGTAGAACTTTCAAGTTTAAGCACAAAGTACAGAAGCATAATTATATAGATGAGGTAGAATCAGTGTAGCATTATTATTTAAATTATCCAGATTTTTGAAGCACCCCTCACATGATCACTCAACTGCACTATGCACTTGTTCAGCGTAGCACTAAATCTCCAACGCCAGGAACTTTAGGGTCAAGAACTTAACGTTAATGGTGCAGATGTCCTAAAAGTTAGCATAGCTCCTCCTGCATACGATCCTTCCCTATCCTGAGGATTAGCGTGACTTTCTCACGGACATACAGGATTATACAGGATGGGGGTGTTTTTCTTTAGAACCTGAAGGGTATCATGTAAGTCAGTGATGGTTAACCGTGTCACTGCAGATGTTTGGGGACTCCACTCCATCTAACTAACCTTACTACACATCACCTTGAAATGTTCTTGATGACTTTACTAATATGGTCTTGTTGCTGTTGGCAGGTAAGCACAATTCCAGTGACACTGAGCCCAACAGGGGAGAGAGCATTGGTGTGGACAATATAAGTTCATCTGTAGCCAGTAATGTTGGAATTTGCTCTTCCTTAGGATTGACCACTGCTCTTCCACTTATGCGATATCTGCATTTGGAAATAAACATAAAAAACATTTTCAATAAAGGCAGGGGCGTACCTAGAGCATTTGGCACCCGGGGCGGACCCTGAGTGTGGCACCCCCCTCCCCCATAAAAATGCAAGAAAACACCCACAATTTTTTCAATGTTTGAAAATTGTACAATTATAGATAGATGCCCAGTAATAGTGTGCCACTCAGAGCCCAGTACTAGTGTGCCAGTCAGAGCCCAGTAATATAGTGCCACTCAGAACCCAGTAATATAGTGCCAGTCAGAGCCCAGTCATAGTGTGCCACTCAGAACCCAGTAATATAGTGCCAGTCAGAGCCCAGTAATAGTGTGCCACTCAGAGCCTAGTAATAGTGTGCCAGTCAGAGCCCAGTTATATAGTGCCACTCAGAACCCAGTAATGTGCCAGTCAGAGCCCAGTAATAGTGTGCCACTCAGAACCCAGTAATATTGTGCCAGTCAGATACCAGGAATATTGTGCCAGTCAGAGCCAGTATTATTGTGCTAGTCAGAGCCCAGTAATATAGTGCCAGTCAGAGCCCAGTAATAGTGTGCCAGTCAGTGCCCAGTAATAGTGTGCCACTCAGAGCCCAGGAATATTGTGCCAGTCAGAGCCCAGTTATATAGTGCCACTCAGAACCCAGTAATAGTGTGCCAGTCAGAACCCAGTAATATAGTGCCAGCCAGATTCCCAGTAATATAGTGCAAGTCAGAACCCAGTAATATAGTGCCAGCCAGAGCCCAGTAATATAGTGCCAGCCAGATGCCCAGTAATATTGTGCCAGTCAGTGCCCAGTAATAGTGTGCCACTCAGAGCCCAGTAATAGTGTGCCAGTCAGAGCCCAGTAATATAGTGCCACTCAGAACCCAGTAATATTGTGCCAGTCAGTGCCCAGGAATATTATGCCAGTCAGATGCCAAGTAATTTTGTGCCAGTCAGTGCCCAGGAATATTATGCCAGTCAGATGCCCAGTAATATTGTGCAAGTCAGAGCCCAGGAATATTGTGCCAGTCAGAGCTCAGTAATAGTGTGCCAGTCAGTGCCCAGTAATAGTGTGCCAGTCAGAGCCCAGGAATATTGTAACAGTCAGAGCCCAGTAATATAGTGCCAGCCAGATTCCCAGTAATATAGTGCCAGTCAGAACCCAGTAATATAGTGCCAGCCAGATTCCCAGTAATATAGTGCCAGTCAGAACCCAGTAATATAGTGCCAGTCAGAACCCAGTAATATAGTGCCAGTCAGAGCCCAGTAATAAAGTGCCAGCCAGATGCCCAGTAATATAGTGCCAGTCAGAGCCCAGTAATATAGTGCCAGTCAGAGCCCAGTAATATAGTGCCAGCCAGATTCCCAGTAATATAGTGCCAGTCAGAACCCAGTAATATAGTGCCAGTCAGAACCCATTAATAGTGTGCCAGTCAGTGCCCAGTAATATAGTGCCAGTCAGAACCCAGTAATATAGTGCCACTCAGAACCCAGTAATAGTGTGCCAGTCAGTGTCCAGGAATATTGTGCCAGTCAGTGCCCAGTAATAGTGTGCCACTCAGTGCCCAGGAATATTGTAACAGTCAGAGCCCAGTAATATAGTGCCAGCCAGATTCCCAGTAATATAGTGCCAGTCAGAACCCAGTAATATAGTGCCAGCCAGATTCCCAGTAATATAGTGCCAGTCAGAACCCAGTAATATAGTGCCAGTCAGAGCCCAGTAATAGTGTGCCAGTCAGTGCCCAGTAATAGTGTGCCAGTCAGTGCCCAGTAATAGTGTGCCACTCAGAGCCCAGGAATATTGTGCCAGTCAGAGCCCAGTTATATAGTGCCACTCAGAACCCAGTAATAGTGTGCCAGTCAGAACCCAGTAATATAGTGCCAGCCAGATTCCCAGTAATATAGTGCAAGTCAGAACCCAGTAATATAGTGCCAGCCAGAGCCCAGTAATATAGTGCCAGCCAGATGCCCAGTAATATTGTGCCAGTCAGTGCCCAGTAATAGTGTGCCACTCAGAGCCCAGTAATAGTGTGCCAGTCAGAGCCCAGTAATATAGTGCCACTCAGAACCCAGTAATATTGTGCCAGTCAGTGCCCAGGAATATTATGCCAGTCAGATGCCAAGTAATTTTGTGCCAGTCAGTGCCCAGGAATATCATGCCAGTCAGATGCCCAGTAACATTGTGCAAGTCAGAGCCCAGGAATATTGTGCCAGTCAGAGCTCAGTAATAGTGTGCCAGTCAGTGCCCAGTAATAGTGTGCCAGTCAGTGCCCAGTAATAGTGTGCCACTCAGTGCCCAGGAATATTGTAACAGTCAGAGCCCAGTAATATAGTGCCAGCCAGATTCCCAGTAATATAGTGCCAGTCAGAACCCAGTAATATAGTGCCAGCCAGATTCCCAGTAATATAGTGCCAGCCAGATTCCCAGTAATATAGTGCCAGTCAGAACCCAGTAATATAGTGCCAGTCAGAGCCCAGTAATATAGTGCCAGCCAGATGCCCAGTAATATAGTGCCAGTCAGAGCCCAGTAATATAGTGCCAGTCAGAGACCAGTAATATAGTGCCAGCCAGATTCCCAGTAATATAGTGCCAGTCAGAACCCAGTAATATAGTGCCAGTCAGAACCCAGTAATAGTGTGCCAGTCAGTGCCCAGTAATATAGTGCCAGTCAGAACCCAGTAATATAGTGCCACTCAGAACCCAGTAATAGTGTGCCAGTCAGTGCCCAGGAATATTGTGCCAGTCAGTGCCCAGTAATAGTGTGCCACTCAGTGCCCAGGAATATTGTAACAGTCAGAGCCCAGTAATATAGTGCCAGCCAGATTCCCAGTAATATAGTGCCAGTCAGAACCCAGTAATATAGTGCCAGCCAGATTCCCAGTAATATAGTGCCAGTCAGAACCCAGTAATATAGTGCCAGTCAGAACCCAGTAATATAGTGCCAGTCAGAGCCCAGTAATATAGTGCCAGCCAGATGCCCAGTAATATAGTGCCAGCCAGATGCCCTGTAATATAGTGCCAGTCAGAGCCCAGTAATATAGTGCCAGCCAGATTCCCAGTAATATAGTGCCAGTCAGAACCCAGTAATATAGTGCCAGTCAGAACCCAGTAATATAGTGCCAGTCAGAACCCAGTAATAGTGTGCCAGTCAGTGCCCAGTAATATAGTGCCAGTCAGAACCCAGTAATATAGTGCCACTCAGAACCCAGTAATAGTGTGCCAGTCAGTGCCCAGGAATATTGTGCCAGTCAGTGCCCAGTAATAGTGTGCCACTCAGTGCCCAGGAATATTGTAACAGTTAGAGCCCAGTAATATAGTGCCAGCCAGATTCCCAGTAATATAGTGCCAGTCAGAACCCAGTAATATAGTGCCAGTCAGAACCCAGTAATATAGTGCCAGTCAGAGCCCAGTAACATAGTGCCAGCCAGATGCCCAGTAATATAGTGCCAGTCAGAGCCCAGTAATATAGTGCCAGTCAGAGCCCAGTAATATAGTGCCAGCCAGATTCCCAGTAATATAGTGCCAGCCAGAACCCAGTAATATAGTGCCAGTCAGAGCCCAGTAATATAGTGCCAGCCAGATGCCCAGTAATATAGTGCCAGTCAGAGCCCAGTAATATAGTGCCAGTCAGAACCCAGTAATATAGTGCCAGTCAGAACCCAGTAATATAGTGCCAGTCAGAACCCAGTAATAGTGTGCCAGTCAGTGCCCAGTAATATAGTGCCAGTCAGAACCCAGTAATATAGTGCCACTCAGAACCCAGTAATAGTGTGCCAGTCAGTGCCCAGGAATATTGTGCCAGTCAGTGCCCAGTAATAGTGTGCCACTCAGAGCCCCACCCCCCACTTACCAAATCGCTGCTTCTCCCGGACGGACGACTCCTCCGTGCAGTCTTCCATCCTGCACAGAGGAGGGAAACACAGTCGCCGGATGTGACGTATCGTCACATCCGGTCGCTGTGATTTTTTTATTTATTTATTTTTTCACCCGGCCGCCTGAAAAAATAAAATAAAAAAAGATAAGCAGCGCGGGGGGTGCCGGCAGCACCGGTGGCACCCCCCTAGTCAGTGGCACCCGGGGCGGGCCGCATACCCCGCGCCCCCCCCCTCGGGACGCCACTGAATAAAGGTATTCTCAGAATAATACCTTTTTTTGTCAATATTATTCTACAAGCGGAATTGGACTATTCTTCACAGCCGCTTTTTCTTGGCACTTAGCACAGCTGGTTAATTTTAGAGTGTGTTTAGGGTTAGTATAATGGTATCATGGGTTAGTTTTAGGGTTAGTAGTTAAATGTAGGGTTATTATTAGGGGTTAGTGGTTAGTATGAGTGTGACAAAACTCCCTGGTACCCTGGCTGGGGACCTCCATCAAATCTCTGCTTCCTTGCTGCGATGGCCACCTCAAGCCACCAGACAGAATCAGTGTTGTAGGTTGCTACTCCAAGTACCAGACAATACCAGTATAGGAGTAGAACAGGAATGAACATTTATTTGAACAGCAATAGAGTCTTATATACAGACATAATCAAGTTAACAAAACTCAACCCACATATTAACATGCAACCAAACAGGAACTAAACAACAATCAACCAGACCTGCTACTGATATACAATAACACATCATAATTAGTGTAACAGTAAATTAAATTGAACAACAGAAGAGTCACATAGTAGTAGTGTGGATGTCAACACCAGCTTAAGATGGGAAATCACACCTAAGCAGCACACAGGCTGTGCCTGCACTACAGGGTGTAAACCATCAACCATTGTCCCTTACTCCCCTGTGACACATTATGATCAATCAGAGTGGTATCCTCTTAGAATTATGCATTGACATAACCCAATATACAAAACAGAATCTGAATAAATACACATTAAACATACAGCTCAGCACATGAGCCGGGGTGAGTCAGGATTACAGTGGGCACAATCTGGGAGTATGAGCAAAGGGTTAACAATAGCATATATATTATAAAGTCAATGCAAATCCACCAGGTACAGGAGTGGAGAAGCTGGGCTAAATGCCAGGTGTGGAGACCAATATCCCATCCACCCCTCCTGGGTCAACATATTCAGAGAACCCAGAGGCTCGCTCCATGGAAAGCAGCGGGCCGAGGCGAGCTACACTCTGACCTGATGTCAGCGCATCTGAGGAAGTCTGGGTAGTGATCGCTGTCACCTATGCTAACCCAGGTACGTTGTCTGACATGGGATGTGTCTCCTCCCGAGCAACTTTCATAGCGACTGCTTTTTCAGGCACCGGCTGCTGGGCATGGTTGCGCAGTTCCAGTAGGGGATTCGGGCCAGCCACCTGGCATCCCCCATCCACCATTCCCGGGCCTACAGCATCCCAGGACAAATCTGTTAAATCCACAGCACTCTACATTTCAACCTGCAGCTGTGCAAGGTTGAGCTGCTCTGGCATGGGCTCTGGGCAAGGTGCCCAACATTCCTGTCACCCTGGTGTGGAGACCCTAGTCCCGTCCACCCCTCCTGAGTCTATAACATTCCAGGAGAAATCTATTAAATCCCTGAAATCCTCCAATCCTCCTCTGTAACTGGCTGCTGCCTGAGGTCAGACATCCACAGCATCAGATCTAAAACAGCCATAAAGCATCCTTGTGTCACGGGGTGTGGAGACCACAGCCTTGTCCACCCTTCCCGGGTTGACATGCACAGAAGAGTAATCTACTAGATCCGTAGGGTCAGGAGGATGGGAAGGCCTACCTTCAAATAGATCCAGGTAATCCATCTTGAGGCCCCATTCCTGGTTAACAAGGCAGGCTAAGTCTGGCTCCAGGGCACAGGTAACTCTCGGGACTGCCATAGTCACACCTTTCCTCCTGCTCATGATCCTCCTCCTCCTGGATGAATTTAATGCTGTCAAAGGTCTCACCTTCTGTGGAACAAGGCTGCTGTGTCCTTGACACCCACAGCTGGGTAAACCAGTATAATGCTCAGCATTGGTCCAAGAGCTCCACTTCCCTTCTCACAAGCCATCTCAGGTCAGCCATCCCCTCCTCTGTGGGCTGGGTCTGGAGCCAGCAGAGCCGCAACTCTTAGCTATCCCCAAAGAGATTTTCTAGGGTGGCCAGGACTTCCCCTTGCCTGTCGCACCAAACCTCCAATGAGTAGACCCTTTAGGCAAACACGATGGCTTATTATTTATGTATTTATTGACTTCTTCCATGAGAAAGAAATTAAGTTTCTAATCTTACTTCCACTGCACATTAATGTAACATCATAGGCTCAAGGTGATTGCGTACATCTATTTAAATATTTCAAGAGGACATTCATCTATATTAATCTTAGAAAATGAAATACATTTTATAAGGGGATGTTTTAAAATATTTTAATTTCAAACAGGATTGTTCACCTGATTGGAATCCATATTGAATACATATGTCAAGGGATATATTAGGGCCAGAATGTGAAGCAGAGTTGGAGATGTGGAGTGCAACATATATAGGGATAACACACATCATCATGGGTCTAGTATCAACAACTTTTTGTCAATGAAAACAACCATCTTTAAAGGTTGTGAAGAAAGAAGGATACATGATGATCCATGAGGCAGATATAAACAAAACAGTACATTAGCTTACCATTATTTGAGAATTACTGATATGCAAGATTGCGAGGTAGATAGCCGCAAGGAGGCAATATTGCCTCTTGATAGATTTCACTGAGAAGTTGCCAGCTGCTCAGGTCTTGGAGCAGACACAGCCTATTCATTTGGGGAAGAGAGGCATCTGACGGCACCACTGGATAGAGGGATATTAGAGTAAATCTGTGTGAAATACTGAGCCTGTCTGCATGCTGGCCATAAGATTAAATGAAGATTATGTGAAGAGCTGTTCATGGTACTGAAAGTGATGCTGAATGCTAGCACCATTTCACTTGTAGCGCTGTGCACCTGAGTAGCTCTTTGGTGGTCATGCATGGGACAATGATGAAACTGATGGTGTAACTATAAGAGAAGTATTACTCAGATAGTTTATATGATTATAATATATAGTGCCAGCTACTAATATGATTGCCCAATTCATTGAAAACTGGCACCAAACATATGCTCAACATTATAGCTTAAATGACAAATTTGAATACCAGTTTTATATTGATATTACTAAAGGCAATTTAGCCCACATGTCACCCAGGCAGTGCTATGGAATGTCATACAAGTCTTGTGTTTACACATTGCCTGGTACCAGTCTTGCACAATATTCTAGCATCCAGGATTTTCCCCTTTGACAACAAATACACCTAGTACTGGGCGGATTCAGACTCTTGGGTATATTCACTAAATGGTGAATTGAGGTGAGATGAACATTTCATTTCCCCATTTTAGCCCCATAGCGACAGAGTTCTGTGCTGCATGTGATGTGCCTTAGCATAACAGTGATATTCTTTCTTTGTGTTCAGGGAACCTACACAAATTACATATCATGTTTAAAGGATAGATGGGGATTTCTTTTGATACCATTATTTTCATCAGATTATATAATTTACTGTTAAAAAAAAATCATAAAATATGATGAAAAAATGCAAAACACCACTTTTTCTAACTTTAACATTAACATCTTGTATTCAATTACAAACGGTAAAAAAGACCCCATCAATACAGTTTCTAAGTTGAGTTTATAAATATCAATATTTCAATGTTTTTCTGTTGTTTCTTTCCATGTATAGGGCAGTGACTAATAGTGGTGTTTTTTTCGGATCCGAAGCAGCCTCTGAGACTGTGACTGAGCATTGGGCATCTGCAGGGGAGGGCAAGTTGTCAAGTCTATGGGGCAAGTTGTCAAGTCTGTGGTGCAAATTGTTGACTCTGTGGGGAAACTGTCAAGTCTGGGGACATTGGCTAGTCTGGAGATGCATTGGCAAATCTGGGGATAGATTGGCAAGTGTGTGAGGGCATATTGACAAGTCTGGGGCCAAACTGGCCAGTCTGGGGGTGTCACAACCATACCTCACAGCAAGTCTCCTGAATATCCCCTTGCGGTCGCTCTCCCGGCCGTGACTGACTGCACACAGCCGGGGACGGGCACTACTCCACTGTCCACTGTCATGTTGGAGCTCAGGCGCGCCCTCGGCAAAACACTTGTGTCCGGTTCGTACCTATATATTGCTATCAGTGTTTGGAACAAATCCTGCCTAGTGGGCTTCTCCTTATTCATAACATCACCGGGGGCTGTTTGGCAAGTGTGGTGATAAATTGGGTAAAAGGGTGACGCATTAGTGATATACAAATTATGCCCACCCCCCGGAATAAAATTCTGCAGATGCCCATGGACTGAGTCTGAGACTAAGGAGCACATGCTTCATTAAAACTCAGCAAGAATCTATACGTCAAAATAGGTTAGGGGGTTAACTAAACATTTTACATGTACAAACCTGGTGAGTTTGCTTAGCAGGAGGAAACTCACCAGGATTGTCCCTACACAATGTATAGTTTAATTGGTGACTAAATATTCATCTCAACTAAACTCACCTCATCTCACCTAAACTCACCTCATCTCACCTCATCTCACCTCATCTCACCTCATCTCACCTCATCTCACCTCATCTCACCTCATCTCACCTCATCTCACCTCATCTCACCTCATCTCATCTCATCTCACCTCACCTCACCTCACCTCACCTCACCTCAACTCACCTCAACTCACCTCAACTCACCTCAACTCACCTCAACTCACCTCAACTCACCTGCAACTCACCTGCAACTCACCATTTAGTGAATAGACCCCTCTGAGTATCTGAACAGCCTAACCTCAATGTATTTCACTAATAACATACTAGTATTTATATTAGCACATATATATTATCTTTTGTAAAGTATTCCTGTCCCACATTTTGCTGGAGTGATGAAATACATTACACACCAGTTTTGTGCATTAGCACACTTCTTGTGACTGTGCAATAATGTAGATATGCAGGTGGTCTGAATCCCTGTACTCCAATGTTTACACAAGGCTTGCTCTATTTATTGTCAATGGTTAGGTTATTGTTCTCCGTATGGTGCCACTTCTGTATGGTGCCGCTTCTGGCCTATGACCTCAGAGTCACAACAAGTGAATTGTTAACACAAAAAACGTAGTGATGTTCCACAGTACTAGCTGAGGTTACACGTGACCTCAATCGCATTCAGTCATACAAATATAAATTGGTGTTGTGATATTGATAATCTAACACCTTTATGTTCTGTGTTATAGCTAGACAAGAGCATGTGTATGCTTGAGTTTTATTTGGAACACTGTATGTGTTAACTGTTTTCTCTCTTTTGTTTTGGGCAAAAAAGCCAGAACATATTACAGTATATTGATCTATTTTTAAACATTCTTTCAGTATCACTTTTTTTTTATTAGAGCAGTACTTTTTCATTGTTTCATGAACAGGTAAATGGACATTTTGTATTTAATTTAATTTATTTCTGATTTTTCTTTTATTTTCTTTGCTCAGCAGTTAACTTGTAATCGTATCTTTTGTTAAAGTTTAAGTATTGTGAATGCTTCTACAAAAAGGAGGAGATATACATGGGGAGAGGAGAGAGAGAGATATACATGGGGAGAGGAGAGAGACAGACTGACATGGCGAGAAAGGAAAAAGACAAACATGGGGGAGAGAGACAAAAGAGGGGAAGATCCATGGGGAGAGGTGAAAGACAAAAGGGGGGAAACAGAGAGATGGATGGCATGGGGGAGAGAGAGACAAACATGGATGACATGGGGAGAGAGAGACAGACACGGATGACATGGGGAAAGCGGGACAGACACGGATGGCATGGAGATACTGAGACAGACACAGATGTAACCCTTTTGCCTATTATTCCAGCTTTTGATCCAAAAGAAGTCATAAAACCCCCCAATATACACTATTTCAAATGTTGCCTACTATGGGGAAATATTCCTTCTTCACTAAAAAATGCAATCAGATTTGTCCTTGGATCAAGAAGCTCAAAAATAGTACTGTTTATTCTACTATTGATAGCCCTGTGTGTCCTACTTTTGAGTTACACACCTTTACTGTAACTTAACAAATAATCCCTTCCTTTGTTGTTTATGACATATTTGCTCTTCCATTTCTGTTAATAAACAGCTCACTGGGGAGTTCTTTATATTCTTCCTGCACATAATTATACAATATTATCAAAACAATTACAAATTACCTTTTCTAGCAATTTTTTAGTCTCTCTTCATAACCAAGATTCTCTAAGTCCCTTATTTTTGTAGTTCTCCTTTGCACTTGTTCTAGTTCCATAATGCCCCTTTTAAGGTTTGGTGCCCAAAATTGCAGCATCTTGCTCATTCTATCAGCAGTGTTATTTTCCATGTTTGGTCCAGGGTGTCTCCAAGGTATCACCAGATTCTGTCTTGTCATATGCTGGATGCAGCAGCTGCTACCTCAGGGCCTTGGTATGTGGCTGTGCTAACCTGGGTGTTCAAGCCTCTAGGGCCATGCAGTTACCCTGCAGCAGACCCTGTGTCTCTGAATTGTGACTCCTGAATACCATCTCGGGTGCTCTGGGTATCCCATTGTTACAGATATCCTTTTCCCATGAATCAATAGCCCATTTTATACATGCTAATATCTAATTGCCCTTGCAGCTGCAGAGTGGCATTGTACACTGTTGTTAAATCTGTTGTCTACAATTGTTCCTAAATCGTCATTAGTATTTTTCAGAGATACCATTTAAAGCATATGCTACACTGCTAATATTTTTCCCACAATGCATAACTTTACATTTGTCTCTAATGAACTGTCAGGGTGACACAGGACTCAGAGTGCCCATAGATGGTATTTTGGTGTACATGTACAGAAATAGAGGAACAGGGCCTGGTGCAAAATCTGGTGATATTCTGCAGACACCCTGGTGCAGGCATGGAAGACAACACTGCAGAGCAATAATATACAGGGTGCTGCAAGATGGGATAGGCAAGGCCAAGCAGGGCTGAGCAAAGAAAGGGGAGCAAGCAGTAAAAGGATTAACAAAGTATAGGGCTGAAGGACAAAGGCAATGGCACATTTCAGGACTAGGCAAGACTAGGAACAGGACTCAAAGTTGGACTATGACAGAACTAGGACACTAGGACAAAGACCAGGACAGGATAAGAACTAGAATAGGGCAGAAACAAAAAAGGATAAAACAGGACAGGACAAACCTAGGACAAGGATCTTGAGAGATGGAGTGAGGAGAGTGCAGAAGACACAGGTTAGTTGTTCCTACTTAATGTTTCATTTATTTTTTGTGGGTTCCTCCTCATTTGCAAGCATTCGCATTTGAGAGTAAAAGAACAAATGTAGTAAAGTCAAGCATATCGTTAAGCATAATGTACATTTTTAATGGAATGTATTTGTGACTACAACTGTATTTGTATAATTTGAATACTTTTTGCAAGTACGGGAGTGCTCTCTTTCATAACAATTGATTTTTGGTATCAAACATCATCAGTAATAATAAACCTAGGGGATTTCTTCAATTGTGTGCAAAATGGAATCTGCCTTTAATAAAAATCTGTCTGCAAGACGCTGATTAAAACTCTATGAGATAAGCAACAGGAGCTCATTTTTCCTTGCATGTGCAAAAGCATAATATTTGCTAATGGACCAAGTTCAGGTTTGACTCTGCAGCTGCTTAACTGTATAATCACTTCTAATGCTGTATTCATTAATCCAAGGTTGGCTCTTATATTGCTTAGTCATATTGCATCTTCTACCAAAGAGCTGTGACTGTACATATTTTATAGTTTAATCCTAGCCTTCTTATGTTATCAAAAGCCTGGGTCTTGTCACAACCTGCGATAACAGGCCAGGGAGGAGTCTCGTTGCAGGGAAGGGTGTGGGGTCTGTCTGCACCCCACGATGCATAACTGGGAAGGACTGGTAGCAGAGACTGGAACTGAGACAGGACTGGTAGCAGAGACTGGAACTGAGACAGGACTGGTGTCACAACCTGGGATAACAGGCCAGGGAGGAGCATCGTTGTAGGGCAGGGTGTGGGGTCTGTCTGCACCCCACGATGCATAACTGGGAAGGACTGGTAGCTGTGACTGGGACTGAGACAGGACAGGTAACAGACTGGAACTAAGGCAGGACTGGTAGCTGAGACTGGGACTGGGACTGAGACTGAGACAAGACTGGTAGCTGAGACTGGGACTGAGGCAGGACAGGTAACAGAGACTGGAACAAAGACAGGACTGGTAGCTGTGACCAAACTGAGACAGGACTGGTAGCTGTGACCAAACTGAGACAGGACTGGTAGCTACTGCAACAGGTTTGGAAACAGAGCAGTGTTATTCACCTGAATGGTATTTTACCCTATGGTTGAGCCTCAGGTAAATGACCACCCAGGACTTGTACACTGACTGCAACCGCACACTGAAGCAGAGATACACAGGGAGTACTGGACGAGAAGGATAGTCAGCAGGCCGGGTCATACACGAAACAGGAACAAAGTACAACGTAGGAATACAGAAGGCAAGGTCACTAGACAGGCAAAATGGTCGAGTCAGGCAGAAAACAGCAGAGTCAAAATCAAGCAGGAGTCAGAACCGGGAAATCAATAATCAATATATAAATGCTAGAACTAGAAAAAAGACACTATCACAGGCTGCAACCAAAGCAATGCAAAGGCACTGATTGCCATAAGCTGCAGGTTTAAATAGGGAAGGGCTGAGGATAACGAGGAAGCTGACAACAGGAGTAGAATTGGAACACCACAATAGCGGCCACTAGAGGCTGAAGACAAAAACAGCCACAAACCCAGAATAACCGTGACAACTGGTAGCAGAGACTGGAACTGAGACAGGACTGGTAGCAGACCAAACTGAAACAGGACTGGTAGCTGGGACCAAACTGAGACTGGAACAAAGAAAGGACAGGGAGCTACTGCAACAGGTTTGGAAACAGAACAGTGTTATTCACCTGAATGGTATTATACCCTATGGTTGAGCCTCAGGTAAATGACCACCCAGGACTTGTCCACTGACTGCAATCGCACACTGAAGCAGAGATACACAGGGAGTACTGGACGAGAAGGATAGTCAGCAGGCCGGGTCATACACGAAACAGAAACAAGGTACAACGTAGGAATTCAGAAGGCAAGGTCACTAGACAGGCAAAATGGTAGAGGCAGGCAGAAAACAGAACCGGGAATTCAATAATCAATATATAAATGCTAGAACTAGAAACAAGGCACTGTCACAGGCTGCAACCAAAGCAATGCAAAGGCACTGATTGCCATAAGCTGCAGGTTTAAATAGGAAAGGGCTGAGGATAACGAGGCAGCTGACCACAGGAGTAGAATGGGTACACTACAATAGCGGCCACTAGAGGTTGAAGACGAAAACAGCCACAAACCCAGAATAACTGTGACAGGTCTAACTCTAGAGATGGCATTTTTGTTTGTGTACTAAAGGAAGGTATTTACCTTGCGTGCAGATTTATATGTGAAGTAAATAAGTCAGGAATGTTAGGAAGAATTAAAAACCAAAACATGCTCCTATACTACTATCTCTTGCATGGAATGACATGCTTGGAATAGTATTTATACATTACATTTTTATTTGAGTTTCTTTATGGGGTTTCTCATTTTGTGTATTTCCAGCAGTCATCAGAGAATTAACCTCTTCCCAACAATTGACGTGCCACATAAGTCATGCAAAACATGGATTTCGTGAGAATTGGCGTCCAGCCCGAACAGGCAGTGATCAAAGGCAGGTTGCTGCCTATGCTTTGACGATGTATCTATGATGCCTTAATGTTGAGGCATCATGTGTCACTACAATTTGTCCCCCCAGGGCACTCTGGCAATATGATGCTGCCCCCTATCCAGCAAGAGTGACAAAAGTGATCATAAATCACTTCCCTCGCTCTATTGCTGTTGCTTGACTGCCCCTAGAGGCAGTGAGCAGCATTACATTGAAATGAGGGTTAGGCTTACACATGGGTTAGAATTAGGGTTAGTGCAAGGAGAAGATTTAGGGGTAGGGGTAGATTTAGGGTTAGGGTTGAGGTCAAAAGTTCACTGAAGTACAAAATGTATAGGAAACAAAAACACACTTATGGTTATTGCCCTATAACTTGCAAAAACAACACAAAAATATGTAAACATGCATATTTCTAAACTCAGGACAAATATTAGAAACTATATAGAATTGGCCCTTTTTTATCGTTTGTAACTGTATAACATATTTTTCGGATTGTTTTGCATTTGTCATCATTTTGTGATTTTTGTATAGTACATTATAATTATATGTATATTATATGAAGTAATAATATCTAAAGAAAGCCTTTTTATTTTATGGTGATTAACCCTCTATTTCTTGCTGAATAACCTTTGAACTTTAATGGATCTTAAATACAAAATTCGTTTTTTAGTTTTATTTTTCCTCCAAAAGCATTTCCTTTTATATCAAAATCCAATTTTAATCCACCCTGATAATTAGTGTATATAGCACACATATAATAAACAAGCTGTGCCAGTATTGATTTTACATTTTATACATGAATGTTAATAGTGGTACTTGGTCACAGCTGAAAGTAGCTGCTCAGAGAAAAGTGTTCAATTGTTATATACTTTTAACTCTGACAGATCAAATGATATAGAGTAGCTGGGATTATACAAAATATATTGAAACCAAATAGCTGAAGATTTTAATAAAAGTTGTACATTTGATAGGTAATACAGATAAAAGGGTCACCACTAGCTCCAGGTAACTACTTCAACATATAATATGATAGTACACAAGTGGTACTAGAAGAGCTGTCATGAAAAGTATTGTGATTATAGGTGACACATCCTTATAGGTGTTAAGTATACTCATTTTCTCTTCATTTTTTACTTTTTTTGATGGTACACACCAATTATCACAATCATTTTGGTGAAAGCTCTTCTACTTCCACTTGTGTATCTGATTATATACTGAAATAGTTTCCTGGATATCAGGGGCGTCACTAGGGTTGGTGTCACCTGGTGCGGAAACTCATGGTGTCACCCCCCTGGATTTCCTCCAATACAATGCCAAACAGATTCCTTAGTAATGCCAGTTAGATGGCCTATTAACTATGCCACACACAGGAGCCCCATAAATGATGCCACACACAGGAGCCCCATAAATGATGCCACACACAGGAGCCCCATAAATTATGCCACACCAGAGCCCCATAAATTATGCCACAGCAGAGCCCCATAAATTATGCCACACCAGAGCCCCATAAATTATGCCACACCAGAGCCCCACTATTTATGCCTCACCTCTGCCCAATTAATTATGCCAGACACACACAGGTGCCCTATAATTATGCCACACACACAGGTGCACCATAATTATGCCACTCAAAAGAGTCCCTTAATTATGCCACACAAAAGAGTCCCTTAATTATGCCACACATGGGGCTCGATAAATATGCCACACACAAGCGCCCCATAATTATGCACACATGTGACCGCCATTAATTATGCAACACACAGAAGCCCCACGAGGTGACAATTGTACAATTATAGATACCAGGAATATTGTGCCAGTCAGAGCACAGTAATATTGTGCCAGTCAGATACCAGTAATATTGTGCCATTCAGATACCAGTAATATTGTGCCACTCAGAGCCCAGTAATATTGTGCCAGTCAGATACCAGGAATAGTGTTCCATTCAGAGCCCAGTAATATTGTGCCAGTCAGATACCAGTAATATTGTGCCACTCAGAGCCCAGGAATATTGTGCCAGTCAGAGCCCAGTAATAGTGTGCCACTCAGAGCCCAGGAATATTGTGCCAGTCAGAACCCAGTAATAGTGTGCCAGTCAGAGCCCAGGAATATTGTGCCAGTCAGAACCGAGGAATATTGTGCCATTAAAGTGCTTGTTTTAAACCACCCTGCTCCCCCCCCCCCTTCTCCATCACTTACCGAATTGCTGCTGCTCTGTGTTCCCGGACGGACGCCTCCTCCGTGCAATCTTCCCTCCTGCACGGATCGTCACATCCGGTCGCTGTGATTTATTTTTTTCTGGTGGCTGCATCCAGGGGATGCGCCTGCTAGAAAAAAAAAAAAGGTAAGCAGCGCGGTGCGGGGGGTGCCGGCAGCACCGGTGTCACCCCTGATGTAGGTGTCACCCGGTGCGGTCCGCAACCCCCGCCCCCCTCCCCTCGGGACGCCACTGCTGGATATAAAAAAAAAATAAAAAGCGACTAGAGATGGGCAAAACAAACATTTTCATTTTGTTTTAGTCCATTCGGAGCAATTTTTTTTGTTTCATCTGAAATGAATTTCGTCCATTTGTGAATTCGTTTTGGACGAAAATTCATTCGTTATTTTCATCTCGTTAGATTCATTCATACGAATGGAATAACGAAATGAATGCAGCAATGGAAGAAATGGATGAAAATGGCCTAACTTCAATAGTATAAGGTTGAGCTGTCGAAATTCGGCTCTTTCATTAGAATTCCCCAACAACATACTATGTATTTCATGAACATGGGTGAACTTTTCATTGATATGAATGGAATAACAAAATGATCGCAGCAATGGCTGGAATTGCCTAAGTTAAATAGTAAGTGGTTGGGGAAGTCGGATATAGAAACTTATGGACATTATTTTGTTGAAACCAAACACATAGAAATAAAGAAAGCCGAATTTTAGTTGTGTAGATATAAACCCAAAAGTGTTATTAAAATAATATTTAAAAAGTGTATAAAAAATGTAGTATATTAGTTACATATACAACTGAATTTGAAATGTAGATGAAAATGTGTTGAAATTAAGCCGAATTGCAGAATAAAAAATAATCTGAAATTAATACTGAATGTCTGATTACTCTATTATGTGGAATTCGACAGGTCAGTTCGGCTTATTTTCTACTTATTTTCATCTGAAGATCGGGTTAAGTTGTATATGTAACTGATAGATTCAATTTCGAATCCATTTCAACCATATTTCAGCTCTGATTACTCTGTTCTGTGGAATTTGACAGTTAGGTCAGTTCATCTTAATCTTGTAAATGTAACTAATAGATTCAAATTTGACTCCATTTTAACTATATTTCAGCTTATGTAATGCTATAAGCATTACATGTAACAACTTAAGCTTAAATTTAGACGAATTTCTAATTCGACATATCAGAGTGGCTGTTGGCATCCCAATGGATGAATGAATTTAGTTCATTTAGCATTCGTTCATTCGGCGTTCGTTAGTTTTTCGTTTTCATTATCCGCTATTGAGACAAATGAATGCACATGTCTAGTTGTGAACCTTTTTATCTGCACATTCCCATCCAAGCAAAATCCCCAGGTCTATCCCTGCACAATTTATAGCTAAACTGTTCATGTCACCTCATGTCACATAAACTCATCTGCAACTCACCTTTTGATGAATAGACCCCAGTTAGTCTCTGGGCGCTATTCACTAAAAGACGATTTGAGATGAGATGAACATTTCATCTCCCTACTTTATCTATGCATTATGACGGGACAATCCAAATCAAGAGCTTACTATGTGGGGGAAACTAACCATGTTTGTCACTGCACAATATATAGCTAAATTGGTTAAATTAAATATGCATCTCACCTCAACTCACCTGCTACTCACCTTTTAGTGAATAGAAGCCACTGTGCCACGGTAAGCATCTAGGACTCCACCACCAATTTGGAAGCCAGGAAATATCACACATAGCATTGTAATAGCCTCTGCAAGGTATAATGAGCAGGGGTGTATGCTGGTAATGCCACAGGTGTGCTGCTACCCAGGGCCACTTTAAGGCCCTAGTGAGCCCTGGGCAAAGTCTTTAGCAGTGGGCCCCCCTCAACCCAATTTTTCTAAAGTCACAATGTAAAACTGTATATAAATGTAAACTTTTGAATACACATGCAACTATTTTTATATTATATTAAAATATTTTTATTTGAAAAATGTTATTGGAAAATTGCATTTCTTGTTTCTATTCCCTTCTTCTCACCCACATTGCAGCTAAGACACGGCCCCATACAGTACCCACAGCACTTGCCATGCACTTATATTACACCCACAGCACTTGGCTTGCACTCATAGTGCACCCACATGATTTGGCATGCCACAGCGTCAATTTTCCTCACATAACATACCACAGTGTCACTTTTGTCCCACAGAACTAGCCCTGCAGAACAAGCCCCAGTGTTACTTTGCCCCATAGTGCATGCTATATTGCCCCATAGAACATGCCAGATCATCACTTTGCCAATTAAAATGATCCACAGTCAGGTATTAATTAACATGCCACAGTCACTTTTCCATTAACATATGCCATAGCCAGGTTGCCCATTAATATGCCACTGTTAGTTTGCTCATTAATATGCCATAGCCAATTTGCTGATTAATATACCACTATTAGTATGTCCATCAATATGCCACAGCCAATTTGCCCATTAATACACCACAACCAATTTGCCCATTATAATGCCACTGTTAGTCTGCCCATTAATATGCCACTGTTAGTTTGCCAATTAATATGCCACTATTGGTCTGTCCATTAATTTGCCACTGTTAGTATGCCCATTAATTTGCCACTGTTAGTATGCCCATTAATTTGCCACTGTTAGTATGCCCATTAATATGCCACAGTAAATTTCCCCATCAATATGCCACTATTCATCTGCCCATTAATAGACATGTGCATTCGTTTTCGGACGAATGCATTTTCGGACGAAAATAGCATTTTCGTCCATTCGTCCGAAAAACGAATAACGAAAATTTTAACTAACAAAATCCGAATGAACGAATGGTTAATAAACGAAAATCATTCGTTCATTCGTCCATTCGTCCATTCGTGCTATTGGCATTCTAAACCGAAATAGAGTCGGTTTACAATACCAATAGCATTGTACTACATTCCATAAACCGACATGAATGACTTTCGGTTTATGGAATGCATGTAATGCTATTAGCTTCCTATAAACCGAAATTGAGTTCCCATTCATACGAATAGGTCAATTGACCTATTCGTATGAATGGGGACTCTTTCGGTTTATAGAAAGCCAATAGCAGCATGTATTCTATAAGCCGAAAGTCTTTAAAACAAACGACGTTCGGTTTATAGAATACATGTAATGCTATTGCTGTTCTATAAGCCGAAAGACATTCGGCTTATAGAACAGCAATAGCATTACATGCATTCTATAAACCGAACGTCGTTCGTTTTAAAGACTTTCGGCTTATAGAATACTATTGGCATTCTATAAACCTAACTAGAGTCCCTCCTCATTCATAAGAATTTCTTATGAATGGGGACTCGACTCTAGTTCGGTTTATAGAAAGCCAATAGTATTCTATAAGCCGAAAGTCTTTAAAACGAACGACGTTCGGTTTATAGAATACATGTAATGCTATTGCTAAACTATAAACCGAACGACTTTCGGTTTATAGAATAGCCATAGGATTACATGTAGTGCATAAGCCGAAAGTCTATAAACCGAAAGTCGTTCGGTTTATAGGCTGTCGGCATTTTACTACACGGAGACAAAGTCTCCATTCATAATTTTATGAATGGAGACTTTGTCTCCGTGTAGTAAAATGCCGAAAGTCTATAAACCGAACGATCGGTTTATAGACTTTCGGCTTATGTAATACATGTAATCCTATGGCTATTCTATAAACCGAAAGTTCGGTTTATAGAATAGCAATAGGAATACATGTATTCCATAAGCCGACAGCCTATAAACCGAACGTTCGGTTTATAGGCTGTGGGCATTTTACTACACGGAGACAAAGTCTCCATTCATAATTTTATGAATGGAGACTCTGTCTCTGTATAGTTAAATGCCGGCTTTTAACTATACGGAGACAAAGTCTCCATTTATAATTTTATGAATGGAGACTCTGTCTCCGTATAGTTAAATGCCCACAGCCTATAAACCGAACGTTCGGTTTATAGGCTGTGGGCATTTAACTATACGGAGACAAAGTCTCCATTCATAATTTTATGAATGGAGACTCTGTCTCCGTATAGTTAAATGCTATTGTATTCTATAAACCGACTCTATTTCGGCTTATAGAATGCAATAGTACTACGAATGGACGAATGAACGAATGATTTTCCTTTATTAACCATTCGTTCATCCGGCTTTAGTTAGCTTAGCATTTTCGTTCTTCGTTTTTCGGGCGAATGGACGAAAATGCAATTTTCGGACGAAAATGCATTCGGACGAAAACGAATGTACATGTCTAGTATATATTCACATGTAAATTGCTTTTTAAATAAAAAATTATGATATAAAAAAATCTTGTTTTTATTTCCTTTTATGTGACAATGCTGCCTCTCTCTTTCCCTTGCCCCCAGATTTGTCGCTCTCCCCCCCTTAGTGTTGTCTCTCTCTCACCCTCCCTTTGGCTCCCCCCTCGCTCCCCTTGTGTCTGTCTCTTCCCCCCTTCCCTCCCCTTGTTTCTCTCTGCCCCCCCCCCCTTGTTATTCTGTCCCCCCCTCACCTGTTTCTTGCTCCCTGGTGGCTAGTGGGGGCAGCCGGGGGATGTATGCACTATACATAATAGACGGAAGTGTCGGGCAGCATGGAGGTTGTCTGCACGATTCGTGCAGACATCCCCCAGCTGCCCAATTCTCCCTGGTGGCTAGCGAGGGAGCGGAGGATGTCTGCGCGATGAGCGAGACCTCTCCTGCTGCCGCCCGGCATGACCGCCGGGACTTCTATGATGAAGCTGGGTACTTCCGGCTTCCTCATAAAAGTCCTGGCTGTCGTTCCGGGCGGCAGCAGGGGAGGTCTCGCTCATCGCGCAGACATCCACCGCTGCCTCGCTAGCCACCAGGGAGAATCGGGCAGCTGGGGGATGTCTGCACGAATCGTGCAGACAACCTCCATGCTGCCCGACACTTCCGTCTATTATGTATAGTGCATACATCCCCCGGCTGCCCCCACTAGCCACCAGGGAGCAAGAAACAGGTGAGGGGGGGACAGAATAACAAGGGGGGGGGGGCAGAGAGAAACAAGGGGAGGGAAGGGTTGAAGAGACAGACACAAGGGGAGCGAGGGGGGAGCCAAAGGGAGGGTGAGAGAGAGACAACACTAAGGGGGGGAGAGCGACAAATCTGGGGGCAAGGGAAAGAGAGAGGCAGCTTTGTCACATAAAAGGAAATAAAAACAAGATTTTATTTATATCATAATTTTTTATTAAAAAAGCAATTTACATGTGAATATATACTAGACATGTGCATTCGTTTTCGGACGAATGCATTTTCGTCCGAAAATTGCATTTTCGTCCATTCGCCCGAAAAACGAAGAACGAAAATGCTAAGCTAACTAAATCGAATGAACGAATAGTTAATAAAGGAAAATCATTCGTTCATTCGTCCATTCGTAGTACTATTGCATTCTATAAGCCGAAATAGAGTCGGTTTATAGAATACAATAGCATTTAACTATACGGAGACAGAGTCTCCATTCATAAAATTATAAATGGAGACTTTGTCTCCGTATAGTTAAAAGCCGGTGTTCTGACAAATTTCTGGAGCAAATTCTCCTGCGCAATCGCAGGAGAATTTGCTCACTGCGCATGCGCATAAAGTTACAGCTGATAACTCAGCTGTAACTTTGTGACCACCGTGCATGAGACAGCTGCGCAACCCACCTCCCGCCCCCTCACACCCGCCGCACACCCCTTCTTACCAGATCATCGACCACAGCGATACACAGCGCATGCGCACGCCTATCCAGCCGTTTGGGAATGCGCGCGTCCGTTGTTGTGTTCTTAAGGTGGTAAGTAACACGGGGCGTCGGGACATAAGGGGGCAAGCATCCTGGTGAGGGCTGCCTCATCTTGATGGGATTTGTGATCCTCCTGCTGTATTATTGATGCAGCAGGAGGATCACAAATCCCATCTAGATGAGGCAGCCCTCACCAGGATGCTTGCCCCCTTATGTCCCGACGCCCCATGTTACTTACCACCTTAAGAACACAACAACGGACGCGCACATTCCCAAACGGCTGGATAGGCGTGCGCATGCGCTGTGTATCGCTGTGGTCGATGATCTGGTAAGAAGGGGTGTGCAGGGGGTGTGAGGGGGCGGGAGGTGGGTTGCGCAGCTGGCGCATGCGTGGTGGTCACAAAGTTACAGCTGAGTTATCAGCTGTAACTTTATGCGCATGCGCAGTGAGCAAATTCTCCTGCGATTGAAAGCCGGCATTTAACTATACGGAGACAGAGTCTCCATTCATAAAATTATGAATGGAGACTTTGTCTCCGTGTAGTAAAATGCCCACAGCCTATAAACCGAACGTTCGGTTTATAGGCTGTCGGCTTATGGAATACATGTATTCCTATTGCTATTCTATAAACCGAACGTTCGGTTTATAGAATAGCCATAGGATTACATGTATTATATAAGCCGAAAGTCTATAAACGGATCGTTCGGTTTATAGGCTTTCGGCATTTTACCACACGGAGACAAAGTCTCCATTCATAATTTTATGAATGGAGACTCTGTCTCTGTATAGTTAAATGCCGACAGCCTATAAACCGAACGACTTTCGGTTTATAGACTTTCGGCTTATATAATACATGTAATCCTATGGCTATTCTATAAACCGAAAGTCGTTCGGTTTATAGAATAGCAATAGGAATACATGTATTCCATAAGCCGACAGCCTATAAACCGAACGTTCGGTTTATAGGCTGTCGGCATTTTACTACACGGAGACAAAGTCTCCATTCATAATTTTATGAATGGAGACTCTGTCTCCGTGTAGTAAAATGCCGACAGCCTATAAACCGAACGTTCGGTTTATAGGCTGTCGGCTTATGGAATACATGTATTCCTATTGCTATTCTATAAACCGAACGACTTTCGGTTTATAGAATAGCAATAGGAATACATGTATTCCATAAGCCGACAGCCTATAAACCGAACGTTCGGTTTATAGGCTGTCGGCATTTTACTACACGGAGACAGAGTCTCCATTCATAAAATTATGAATGGAGACTTTGTCTCCGTGTAGTAAAATGCCCACAGCCTATAAACCGAACGTTCGGTTTATAGGCTGTCGGCATTTTACTACACGGAGACAAAGTCTCCATTCATAATTTTATGAATGGAGACTCTGTCTCTGTATAGTTAAATGCCGACAGCCTATAAACCGAACGACTTTCGGTTTATAGACTTTCGGCTTATGTAATACATGTAAACCTATGGCTATTCTATAAACCGAAAGTCGTTCGGTTTATAGAATAGCAATAGGATTACATGTATTCCATAAGCCGAAAGTCTATAAACCGAAAGTCGTTCGGTTTATAGACTTTCGGCTTATAGAATACAAGTAATACTATTGCCTTTCTATGAACCGAACGAGAGCCCCATTCATAAGAATTTCTTATGAATGGGGCTCTCGTTCGGTTTATAGAAAGCCAATAGTATTACATTGTATTCTATAAAACGAACGAAAAAAATTAACGAAACGAAAATAATGAACGAATTTCGTCTGAAACGAATGCACTAATGAACGAAATTCGTTTTAGACGAAATAAATAACATTTTCGTCCGAATGGACGAAAACGAAACGAAAATTTTAGTTTTGCACATGTCTACCCATTAATATGCCAGTGTTAGTCTGCCAATTAATATGCCACAGCCAATTTTGGCATATTATGAGGTAGCTTCTTTGGGCACCCTTTAACCAATGGGCTTTGGGCAAGTGCCCACTTTGCCCATTGGTTAAAGTGGCCATGTTTTGTAGCTAGGTGTGCAGTGCATGAAGAAGTTTGTTTTTCCCATCTCTAGTCACATGGAAGATTTGCCACTGATAACGAGGTAAATTCCTGAGCTCAATCCACATTATTAACAATGTGGATTCATCACAGAGATATTTGATGACCAGAGAATCTGCAATTCATGATGTTCTGACTTATTACATACATGTCTCAATTACCAAAGAGCAGCTAATTATATGCAACTCCTCCCTAGTGCTTTATACACTCAAATGTTACAAATTCTCATTTGAATCTTGAGAAGAATAAGTGTTTTGTGTCTTGTACTAAAAGCAGAAAATTAAGGAAACGGTACAAAGACATCCTTCTGAGATTCCAGGATTCCCTTGGTATCTATGAAAATAAAATATCTAGTAGTAACACAAAATAGGCTAATTATAAGCTTAAATATTAACTCTAAGATAAGATAAACTTAGTTGAAAGTGAATATTAAAAGTAATTAAATAGTAAAGCCTTAATTTCACATTCTATAATTCTGTCTCTTTTTTATTATTAGCTGTTGCTTACAGAAATTCAGCTCTTGAGCTACAATCATACTTCAGAGAACTGTTGCATATGGTGGATCCCAACGGTCCAGGTTAAACATCTGCTGTTCATAGCTTTCAAGGAAGCAACATGCATTATATATGGAGGGAAACAGTGTATTCAGCTAAGTTTTCCCAGTTAACCTCTTGAAAAACAAGTGTGCAGAAAGAAAGTAGGCCTTGACAGCAAAACAAAGATAAAGTACTTGTAGGTAATGTCGGAGCTGAAGCTAATGATGATGCAGATGGTGCAACCAGTTGACCTTCCGTTTACAAGTGCAGGTGTCAGCTTTGTCTTATGGCTTTCTATGTGCTCTGCCAAGCAAATAGCGCCTGAGAGAATATTTCACTGAGTGGACTGGTCAGAGCAAGGTTACAAAGCAATAAGAAATAACGAAAAAGATTTGTGAAATGTTTAACTAGGAGAGACATGTCAGGAGGATCAGAAGGGAGTAGTTATAAAATGTACTAATAGTTACTGTGCACCGATTGCATCTGTACTCGTACATGTTTCTGGTTTTGTATCATTGTTTACAAAAATCAGGTGTAGGAGGTCTGGTGTAACTTATTGAAGTTGATATGAAGCTGGTGGACATAATGCAAGAACATAAGGATTATTGCACTCTTTTGAACTCTGTATTTAAAAAATTTTCAATAAAAATAGATTAAACAACAAAAAAAGAACTTAAGCATTTAAGATGACATTAACACTTCTGTTCAAAAGTTTGAGTTCACTTGGAAATCTCCTTTTTTTTCCATGAAAACATACATCAAATGAATTGCAAAATGAATAGGAAATACAGCCAAGACGTTGACAAGGTCACAAAAGATTATTTAAATTCTAAAGAAGGCCAGTTTTATTGGTTATTTAATCAGCACAACCGTTTTCAGCACTAATAAATATATATATATTATACTATTAAACATCAGCTGCAGTAGTCATACAGTACAGTAGTCATACAGTAGTCATAAACAACATTAAAAATCTCTCTCTCTCTCTCTCTCTCTCTCTCTCTCTCTCTCTCTCTCTCTATATATATATATATATATATATGTATATATAGAAATAAATAGAGAGTTATAATATAGAGCTAAACATTGTTTGGCTGATTAAAGAACCAATAAAACTGGTACTTAACAGACCCTATTATGTAGCTATGCTGTATAGTAGCAAATATGACAGCTAAAACAAAAATGTTCACATATATATTTTTTTTAAAAATCTTATAATTTTCTGACTTGGTTTGCAAAATAGTCTAGCAATAAAGAAGATAGGATTTGTGCCTGGGGTATAATTATATCCTGACCTAAAACAATAATTCTGCAACCGGATTACACTTTAAGCGCATAGTATTTAAATACAGAGAATTTGCATCTTCATCAATCAGCTACAATTCCCGAACATTCAGTTTGCCACAGCTAATTGATTACCACCTGTTGGAATATACAGTTGATGTCGGCTAATTTTTACAATTGTTAATACATTTACTTAATTTAGTGCAGGGTATCAAGTGAGACCTTGAATTCATTTGGCTGAGTATAGATGTGAACTTCCTATACCTGAATATTTCTCACACACTTGTTTTTGGCACCATACGTTTCACTTTCTGAAGCAATTTCAAGTGCTATATTGTCAGCATAATAGGCAGCATGCCTATTTAGCATATTTTTTTTATTAATATTTGTAAATGTGTAAGATTTTGTAAGTGTTTTTGTTTCAATGTTTCATAATAAATATTTTTTAATGTAAATATATGGTATGATCAAAATAATGTCTTCGAAAGAAAGTCCTTCTTATGCCGATAAAAACAATATATTGCTTGTCTGGGTACTGTAAATGAGTACTAAACTTAAAAAGTAACTTTGGTACTAAAAATGATAAAGTAAAAAATTACAGCTTAACACAAACACTGCAGAAGTGTAAAAAGAGCCATTGTCCAGACTGAGCAAAAAAATTTTCTTGAAGTACTGTCACATTCAGATGCTCTAGTAACTCTAGTTTTATACAACTCACAACAAATATTTCAAACTTCTGTCCTAAAAGTGCTTGGAGTCCGGGGTGCACCAGCAAAGACCTAAATTAAGTTTAGCCTTTGAGAGGCTGTTATCAGCTATTTTAATTTCAACTTTTTGGTAAAGAATGGTCCTTTATCATACACTACTTAATACCCATACATGCACCCACAAAAAAACAGGTTCTCACAAATACACAGTAGCCTATAGGAACCTGTAGTGCCATCTGCTTGAATTCACTTTAACTGGCCACCTGATTCTCAAAGGGCACCTGAACCTAAAAATTGATGGCATTTATCGTTATGTACTCTTAAGAACTTTTTAAAGCACTTTCCCTGACTTTTTTTTTATATATGATAAAACTAAAATCCAGGTTATATTAAAAAAAAAAAAAACAGACAAAAGTCATTTTTTATATAGTTTGGAAAGTATGCATCTCTGGAGTAATTAAATTCAGAGCCTGATCTTTGCAATCTCTGCACTAGCTATTGTATTAAACACCCTCTATTGGTTTCTATCACATTTTTAATATATGGATTTATCATCTCATCATTTTTGAATTTTCCAATTCCCTACAAAATAAAAAGCATATTCGTACAGATGAGATCCCTATCTAATGCAAATAATTTTTATGGATCACAGTTAAGATGAATATGATACATTCAGTAGATGTTTAATAAGATATGTCAAGGCCTGTTTCCACAGACAAGGCTATTGCAATATTTTTGAGGCATGATAAGCTAATTGAAAATGTTTGACTTTCCCATAAATCCTGATGGTTTAAATCCATGATTCTCTGAGAAGCAAAAACATGTTCAATTTTAGCATTATATAGCACATGTAAAAAAAATAAATATATTTTCTATCTATCTATCTATCTATCTATCTATCTATCTATCTATCTATCTATATGTGTATCTATCTATCTATCTATCTATCTATCTATCTATCTATCTTGTAAATTAATTTGTAAATAGGCATTCCATGATGATTTAAACAGTATTTCACAATGTACAAAGAACTGTTTAAATCAATGTTCTTAAAGGTCAAGTATATTTTTTTTAGCCCTTGCTTCCTTAAAGGAAGTAAGGTTTAGTAAAATGTTGCCCCCTTCTCTGAAGTAAACAACGTGTATCATTAAAGAGGCAATATCGATCAGGAGGCTAGCGAGCACTGACAGTGTTAGCATGCACACAGCCAATCAATTCGGAGCATGTTTCCAGTTGTCTGATCAGGGTCTGCATGGAGCAGGGGGACCTAATTAAGGTACCCTCTGCTGACCCATGGAAAAAAGAGGGTCTCTGTTTACATTATGTTAACAGAACTGCAAGCAAATTCTCAGAAAAAAAAAGAAAAACAAGACCTACATGTGTCTGTAGTGTGCCATTTAAAGTAGTTTGACTTTTTACAACAAAAAAAAACCAAAAATTGTTTATTTGCATATAAAGGTGATATCATAAACAGCAGAATTCATAGACACATAAAATACATTTTTGTTTCTACTTATGAATTTGCTTCCAATTCTACGAACATATGTAGATAATTTTTGATTGTTTTGCATTCTCTGATTAGTTTATGTGATGTAGGGGCCTATCCTATATTTATGGCAACACAAGGAATTCAAGATGATTTTCATGAGAATCTCATGGTAAAATCATCTCACAGTATTCTTTATAAATCATGGCTAGATAAAGGTTAACTTCAAGTTAACTTTTCTCGCAGCTAGATATATCACGAGTATCTTACTGGGAGATTTTGTTTGTGATATCCTGTGTAGCGTGAATCTGTAAATTATTATATAAAAACAGATATAATGCTGAAACGCTCCACCAGAGTAACCAAAGAAAATAGGATTGGAGACACCTGCAAACAGAAGACTCCCACAAGACTTCCAAACCATAAAATACAAAGAACTAAAGAGTAAGCAGACCTGTATCTCAAAATTAATACACATGTACATACAATGATATCACACATCTAGTATTAAAATAATATGTATAATGGGATCATGCTACAGAACATTATATCTGGAAATCTAATCATCTAAAATAAAAACAGACATACACATGATGCAGTACATCAAAACAGAGTGCTAAATAATAGTGCCAATATGTGTAATGTCCCACTCATGCTCTGGTATAAATCGTCTTTTCTCCAAGCCATAAACCGTGTGCTTTAAAAATCCATTCCCTCTTCTGAACAAAAAAAATAATCATGGTGTGGCGCTATGGGTCTGACATAATGATGATTTAACATGCAGTGAGGATTTTTCCTTAAAATAGGCACTTGTTGATGGGAATTTAGAGAGCTGTAGTAGGCTAATTATGTGGGTTGTGCAGAGTGGGCAGAGCTTTGGGGCAGTGGGTGTGGTGAATGTTTAAGTAAGTATTTGATAATGTGTTACAAAGTGTCTATTGATTTTTTTTTCAAATGTTGGCAACTGTGGAGTACATGTGTGGCAGGAACAATCCAGCATGTGACATACGGTGGAGCTAACACTTTGCGCTTGGAGTGGAAATCCTCCTATAATGTTAATGACAGCGAAAAATGTCCACAGGGGTATTAAATGTCCAAGTTCACATCAAAAATCCAGTAATGGGCTGTAAAAGCCTACATAATGCGTTTCATTACACATGTGATAACTTTTTTTTTTATTTTTTTTTATCTGCTTTATTTTCTTTTTTAATATATATATATATATATATATATATATATATACACACACAAAAACACACTTATACAACAAAAGAGTCCAGAGCATCCCCTATCATCCAATACATCTACTACATAAGCAATATATGGTCTCAGATGCCCTGGACAACATAAAACATCATACTGTCTAATCCAATACATTACAATACAATACCATAAATTAAAATACAATACAATACTGTGCTAGACATGAGGCTCGATCTGGAGCCCTCCTTAAGCCATATATCAACAAGCAGCCAAATATTGGTTTAGCCATTACTACCCCGAATGTATCAATTCAATCCAATACTTCCATTCCCCTGTTTGACGTCCCCTCATAGACAATTGAAACCCTATGCCCATTTCCATTTTCATTTGGCCCATAAGCTTATTTCTTAGTTGTGGCCATGTTGTAACCTGGCTTGTTTTCCAGTTTTGTGCAATCAGTAGCTTAGCGGCTATCAATATATGTATAATGGAGAACCATCTTTTCAACTTTTATATTGCAAGGGGGATCATATTAAATAGATACGTCAGTTTGGGTATCACATAGGTCTTGATAATATTTACTCTTCCCATCCATGAGATACTCATGGACTTCCACTCTTTAAGTTTAGCATTAGTGTTGGTAAGAAGTTTATCTCCACTATATTGGAGAGGAATGTGTCTAAACCCTCCCTTCCTGGCCAACCTTTGTCTCTCTTGCGAGGTGATGTTACTTGCTAGTGCAATGGATTTATCCCAGTTTATCTTGTATCCTGATATCCTAGAGTTTCTATTGATCTCCTTGGTTGATACAGGGTAAGTACTGCGTCATCCGCATACATCATAATCTTAAGATCACCATGGTTACTCTTAAACCCTCTAATCTTCTCATTAACTCTAATAAATATTGCCAGGGTCTCAATTGACAGAATATATAATAACGGGGATAATGGGAATCCCTGTCTTATCCGGTGTGAGATGTCAAACCAGTTAGATAGGAATCCACTTCTGCAAACCCAAGCATAGGAGTTTACATACAGTGCCATATTTTCCAGAATACTACCACGGAAACCAAATCTCAGCAGTGCCTCCCTAAGAAAAATCCAGTTGGCCCTGTCAAAGGCCTTCTCTGCATCCAATGACAGGGTCAACATGGCTACCAGATTTTGTTGCACTGAATCTAGTGAGTCAACCAGTCTCCTGATATTAATTGAGGATATACGTCCTGGTACAAAGCCTTGATCCATATTAATCAGTGTTGGGATTATCTGTTTCAATCTCTCAAACCAGTATTGAGGAATATATTTTTATATCTCCATTTGAGAGAGTAATCAGTCTATAATTGGAGATTACTTACATGTCTTTCCAACTCTTGGGAATTGGTATAATGTGGGCCTGGGTTAATTCCCTGGGGATTCCCCTGTCAGAGCCAAACTCCTCAAACGTCTATAATAGATTTGTGCTTGTCTTTTTTTTTTTTTATTGCAAAAATATCAAAAGTTACACATATTCAGTAAATCTAGATTAAAGTGCAAAAAACATTATGAGATGCAGAAAACATTTCACCACAAGTTATAATTACATCCAATTACAATCCTTCTTAAATAATTTGGTGTCCCATTTCACGGTTTAAAGAACGCATACAATGGGTTTTTAAGTATGAAAAAGAGAGAAAAGCAGAGTAAGGTGCAAGTAGTGAAATGTTTCTCCCAGTCATACATACATCCAACCTTAAATTCATGACTTAGATTCCCAACGTACATACACACGTACAACCACTATCAGTATACTCATTGGTTAAGATATTTGTTGTAGGCCAGCCAAGAATCAGTCCACGGACAGGGCATTGGAGGAAGGGGGGGGTGGATTTCCCATAGGGGCAATTTAGTTTGATAATTTGTTTATGGAAGACCATATCTCTTGGTATTTTTCCTCTGATTTAAAGAGGGGCTTTTCCATTTGACTTTGATATCTGATTTGGTTAGTTATCTCCTGCCATCCGGGGGGATCGGGTCTTCTCCAATGTCGGGCTATACAGATCTTAGCTGCAGAGAGTATATGGATAGTGAGATTTTGGGGGGATTTAGTCATGCTTGGGCAGTCCAGCGTGAAGAGAAAGAGAGGGGCAGTAAAAAGTCCTTGGAAACCACATGTTTCCTCCAGGAGAAGGTGTAAGCTATTTTTTTTTATCTCCCTCAGTTTCCCACATTCCCACCATATGTGGTACATGGTTCCCAAAGATCCCCCACACCTCCAGCACAAATTTGAAGTGTTGGGCTGGAATCTGTGGAGACGTTCGGGAACCATGTACCACCTGTATAGAATTTTGTAGTAGACCTCCTGCAGTGTGACACAGTGGACTACACTCCTGTTGAGTTCCACTGCTTCATAACACTGTTCTTCCGAATAGGATTTTTGGAGATCTCTTTCCCATTTGGTAATGGAAATAGGAAGTGGAAGATTCTGACCCTGATCCATATGTGCTGATAATTTTGATATTAGATTTAATTTATGTTGAGCTACAATAAATTCGTCTAGAGTGTCTTGCGGAGCCAGTATATTATTTTTAAGGTAGTTCCGCACTCTAATGAATGTAAAAATCTCATACTCGGGGAGGGCAAATTTTTCCTTGGCCGTTAGGAATGTTATAGGTCTGTCATTGTTCATTAGATCCGATACATGGGCTATGCCCTTATTTTTCCGAACCGCGATGTTTAGATCTGGTATGTAAAATGTAAGAGTATCAATTGGGGCTGCTATTTTGAGAGGGATGGTTGTCCCAATGCTGTTTCTAATTTTATCTATGTTGTTATATACGTCTCTTATTATTGGTGAGTTTATTCCTAATTTGTTAAATTGCAGTGCGGCAACCCAATATAGATGGAAAAGGTTCATATTTAAGGTTTGGGTTTCCTCAAGCTGCATCCATCTCGGGTTAATGTCCTTTTTGCTTTCCCATTCCAATGCGTGTACTAACATAGATATCTTGTGTAGTCTATATAGATCTGGGAGCCCTAGGCCTGCATAGTTGGTACTTCTCGTAAGATCAGCTCTGGTTATTCTGGGTTTTTTGCCCTGCCATACATAAGCTAAGAAGATCTGAGTAATTGATTCCAGTATTCGTCTAGGGACCCGAAGTGGGATTACTCTAAACAAGTACTGGACTTTTGGGACCATATATGCCCTAAGAGCATTGATTCTGCCGATCCAAGATAGTTCTATTCCCCTCCATTTTTCTAGTTTAGTTTCTAATTCCCTTATTAAGTGTTGATGTTCACCAGGGATTCCAGATCAAAGGTGACTTTTGTGCCTAGGTAATCTATAGCAGAATTTGAACAGTCAAGTTGGTATGAGATATCTAGTTGTACAGTTTGTTCTGGGATGAGAAAAGTGGTAATCACCTGAGTCTTGGCAAAATTAATTTTATAATTTGAGTAATCTCAATATTCTTTAATGATATCTAGTTCACCCGGAATAAAGGTTAGTGGTGATGTGAGTGTCAATAATATGTCATCCGCATACAGTGCTATTTTATGTTCTTGTGATCTTATTTTAATACCCTGTACTAATTGTGAATGCCTTATAGCCGCTGCCAGGGGTTCAATTGATAAAGCATACAGCCTTGGGGCCAATGGGCAGCCTTGTCAGGTGCCATTGTGGATCGTAAAGGGTTCTGATTTTAAAAAAGGGCCCGTGACATAGGCTTGGGGAAAATGGTAGAGAGATATAACTAAATGTTTAAAAGATCCTTGAAGGCCAAATGCTTCCAAGATTTCTGTTAGGAAGGACCAGCTCACCCGATCAAAAGCCTTCTCAGCATCTATTGCTAATAAAGCTGATTATATTTTGGATTTCTTTATCTCCGAGGTTAGGTTAATTAGTCTAATAAGTGTGCTTATATTTTTACCAACAATCGGGGCCCTATTTTTAGCTTTTTTATGGTGATATCTATTTCTTCTTCTAATATTGGGGCGTTTAACTGTTATAATTGTTCTATTGACAGTGTAGGCACGGCATCATCCCCAAAGTACTCTGCTAATTCGCTACATAACCGAGTTGTTGTTAACCTATACAATGACACGTAATACTGTCTAAAGGCTTCTCCAATTTTTTCCAGGTTCATAATTATATTATTATCTTGTTTAATTTTGGTGATGAACTGTTTTGCTTTTCCTTTTTCCTCTATTACCTTGATAGTAGTACCACTTGCACCTCATGTACTCCAGAGATTTATTGGCCTTCAGGATCAATTTCTCATTAATTTCTTTCTGTATTTTCGTAATTGTTTACGTTGTTTATATAGATGGGCAATCTTTATTTATATTACTCAACTCATCCAACTTCACATATAATTCTGGTAAGTTTTCCTCATTGTTCCTTTTTTACCTTGCACTATGTCATATAAAGATTGTATTAAAAATGTTGATAAAAAAAAATGACAGTAACATTTTATATACATTACCATTGCCCCCTGATAATCTGTTTCTGTTTCACACATATGCAATTGTGGCTACTCACCTTGACTCATTATGTAACTCATATGCTATTTTTCTTTGATTTACTTTCAGAAAGTGGAGATTTATGGTACTTGTCACTTGAACTATTTCTTCTCATTTATCTTATGTGCTTATTACAAAGTATGGCTTTTGCAACCTTGTTGGCGTCTCTGTGGCTTCTCCTGCCTAGTGTGACCACATTTCTTTTATGCCTTCAAGGGACACAGTTTCACAAGAGTATTACAGCCTAGATATTTTGCATATATAGTTAGCCTGTGCTGAATTGTGAACTAACAGTTTGAATGAAAATAACATGTCAGGCACAAAAGAGTTTGGTGAGTCTTACTGTGTCTTATCTGATTTCTGAGTTTTAACCCACAAGTAAACAAAAAGCTGCACATCTTCCCTTCACATATAATAAAAAATGCCCACCACCCCACATTTACATATACTGGGATCAGGGGCTGTCTAGCTGTCCGTGACCCCGCTAATAAACAGTAAATAGTGTCAGGTGCTGGAAAAATTAAGTTTCAAATTCAGCCAATAATATGCCTTTTTAGGCATTTGAAATATCAGCCCTGCTGGGATTACTGAGGGACATTCATTTAAGGTATATTGTTTCCCATAGGGCTGGTGGTCTTTGGGACAGCCCCTTGCCACATATTGTATTTATTTTCTGGAAGACAGTGGCATTTGTCCAGCCCTGGCCTTGTTTGTCCAGGGAGGGATGGGACATTTATCCAGTCAAGGATAGCTAAGGTTATCTGTCCAATCCCAGGGTATGTTTGTTATTTAGAAAAATAGCAAGTGCCAGCCTGCATCACTTATGAACAAATACTCTCTAAACAGAAAAAACAAACAAGAGTAGGCTAGATACTGCAAAAATAGTACAAGATTCCTCAATAGGAAACGTGCAATCACCAACACATATATACACTAAAAACATCATCAAACAATCATGATACTTATGAATAATAAACACACTGTGCAAAATACACTAAACAGATCCTGCAGGGTGAGCTATACAAACTTATATAATACAGATAGGTGAGAACAAAAATTGTCCCACACATAATGCTGTGAATTCCCTGAGATGACTCTGCTAGACTGTGTGTCCACAGTCAGGTATGATATAACTGGAACCCTATAATAACAAAAAAAGAAGAAATAGAAAAGGCAAAAAAGCCAGGAATAGCCAGAAAAAAGAAAGAATAAAAGTCAGAAAAGAGAGAATAAGAAAAATTGAGAGAAAAATATGAAAAAAAGCGATTGTAAAAGAAAAATAAAGCAAATAAATAAAACAAACACAAAATAAATAAATAAACCAAAATTAAAGCAAATAGGACAGCAACCTTCTGGAGTGCCCTGTTGCAGGCAAAGGAAGTAGATGTTTAGAGCAAAATTCAATATAACACTGTCTCCAGATAAATCTTAGAACACTCATATATTGGCCTTCCAAGTTTTCAAAGATGGCCTCATTGGGAACCACAAAGTCTCAAAGTCCACTGTAAAATATAAACAGCTCAAAATGGCTGGGTAGGATAATCAGCCCAAACAATAAAATGTCAATAGCATGCTATGCCAGGTGTTGTATATGCTGTAACACCCGTTTGTGAAATGCACCCGCTGGCACACTTAGCTTCAATACTCTGCCGTCCGTCATCCACTGTCGTCCGACCATGTGATAACGGATCCGGTAGGTGAAACAGGTGAATATCCATGACCTTAAATTGACGCTGGATGTGTTTCATACAATCCCTCCTGAAGGCAGCTCTTTGTGTCCTCTTAGGGGAGGCTAGAAATACGTTGAAAGTCCTCCATATGGACTCACTCTGGGCAAAAAAGTTTGATGTCGTTTCAATACACGTGTACACCAGCCAGCTCTGTTTTGAAAGCGCTCCGCCCACAGGATACGTAACTGATGGCCGTTTTGCCACTGAGGCTTCTTCCGGTTCACATCACGTGCTGCATTAGCTACTGTTATTTATACCCAGATACCGGAAGGCGAAATATATGCAAAACCAACACCAATATTATATTAACATGACTAAAAAGATTTAGCATACCATTCTAACACCTATTAACATTAAAATTAAAAACGTTTATATACACCACTTTATTTGTTGATTTAATGGACTGAACTGGACTTCCCCAAATTTGTAACTCATAATTAAACCAGAAAAGGGGGGGGGGAGGGGGGTTGGGAGGAGGAAAAAAGGGGGGGGGGGGTGGCAGGAGAGGGAACCATCACGAAAAGAAGATAAACCCCTGATTATATTTTTAATTTCAAAACTGAAAATACATCTACATTTTCATCACAACATCATGATGGTAGAAAACAACCATATTTGATTTCATCATTCATTCCTTCAGGAGTGATGGCATGAAGGTTGATTATACATTTACATTCAGTTTGTAATAACTTTTTATCTAAATTGCCCCCTCTAAAACCTACACTGACCTTTTCCAAACCCCATGCTCTAAGATGGGCTCTCTTACTCTCATTCTTTTCCAAAAAATGAAGAGCCACAGGAATATCAGCATTCTTGTTTTTTATGTCTGATACCAGGGGCGTCACTAGGGTTGGTGTCACCCGGTGCGGAAACTCATGGTGTCACCCCCCTGGATTTCCTCCAATACAATGCCAAACAGATTCCTTAGTAATGCCAGTTAGATGGCCTATTAACTATGCCACTCACCGGAGCCCCATAAATTATGCCACACCAGAGCCCCATAAATTATGCCACACCAGAGCCCCACTATTTATGCTTCACCGCTGCTCAATTAAGTATGCCACACACACAGGTGCCCCATAATAATGCCACACAAAAGAGTCCCTTAATTATGCCACACAAAAGAGCCCCTTAATTATGCCACATGTGGGGCACAATAAATATTACACACAAGCGCCCCATAATTATGCACACATGGGACAGCCATTAATTATACAACACACATGAGCCCCACGAGGTGACAAATGTACAAGTCTAAAACAATACATATCTATAAATAAAGACATCTCTCTCTCTCTCTCTCTCTCTCTCTCTCTCTATGACAGCCAATTTTCCCATTAATATGCCAGTATTATTGTGCCAGATGCCAATACCATTGTGACATGTAGATGCCAGTATTATTGTGACATTCAAATGCCAGGAATATTGTGCCAGTCAGAGCCCAGTAATATTGTGTCAGTCAGAGCCCAGTAATATTGTGCCATTACCCTGCTTGTTATTCCTCCGCCCTTCCCCATCACTTACCTCCTGGCTGCTGCTCCGTGTCCCCCGCCGGACGTCTCCGTGTAGTGTTCCCTCCTGCACGGAGGAAGGAAACACAGTCACCGGATGTGATGTAAAGTCACATCCGGTCGCAGTGATTTTTTTTTTCCCAGCGGTCCAATCTAGCGGATGCAGCTGCCAGGAAAAAAAAAAGTTAGGCAGCGCGGTGCGGGGGGTCCGCACCCCCCGCGCCCTCTCGGGACGCCACTGTCTGATACATGTTCAAGAATTCTATCTTTTAATTTGCGGATCGTTTTCCCCACATAGTATTTTTGGCCTGGACACTGGAGAGCATATATGACTCCCATCGTATTACAGGTGATGTGTCCCTTTACCAAAAAATTCTCCCTTTTCAAATTTACACAACTGTTCATTTTGTATATATTTTGACATGCCTTACACATTCTACATGGAAAACAGCCATCCTTGTTTTTTATGAGTCAGCCAATTATCCTGTGGCTTTGATCTTTCAAAATGGCTTTTGACAAGAAGGTCCCTCAAATTGGGGGCCCTTCTTGCCGTCAACTGAAGATGGTCACCAATAAATTGAGCTATTCCTGCATCTAATTGTAATATCTTCCAATGTTTGTCTAGGATGTTTGTTATTTATTAAGGGGCATTGACATTTGGCCAGCCCCTGGCTCCGTTTATTAATAGCGGAGAGCCTGGGGCATTTAGCCAACCCCTGACTTATTTTATTTTTTATTAGGTATTTATTAAAAGCTGTATATTACAGTGAGAATTTGCTCCAATGGATCCATGTAAAAATTGGATATAGGTGCAAAAAGGTAATTATTGTTAACCTTATATGCATATGCCTACTCATAATACCTTGCAGTAGTGGTATCACTGCAAATGTAGGATTTCTGTGGAAAAAGCAAGTCTTCTGTTTTGTCTGGTATATGTAGATTTTTGGTTAATAATGCCTGTGCTGCCCCCTGATTTTTAAGTGGAGGTGTTTTCCCATCACTGTTACCCCCACCATCACTTTGTTGTATGCTTCAATGTTCTTGTAACTGCTAGCTACCACAAGACCATGAATTCTGATTCAGTTGTTTCAGAGAATAATTTCAATAAATCATTTTTAATTGGAGGATTGAGACTTTTTAATTAACCCAACAGGTATCTTATTTGGTGTAATTTTATAAGGAACAAAAATGCTGTTTTAACAAAACCATATTTTATTTGCATTACAATAAAAATGCTTAAAGCACTAAACCTAAATGTAAAATTATGATGATTTGGATTTTTGAGAGTATTTTAATTATTTTTTTGCAACTGGTGGTATACTAGATGAAATGTTTGGCACACATAATTATAAAATATTTGCTATTTTGTTTCCGTTTGAAAGTATGTCTATACTGTATGTATAGCTAGAGTAGTATAAGTAGAGGGGGCTGGTGGCTAAAAATATACAGTGGCCAATTCAAGTCAAGCTTTTTTTTCAAGTTGAGCTGATTAACTCCCATGATTTGCCATTTCAAGTGTGGAAAGAATGAGTTAGAAAGAACAACAAATGTAATGTTTTCATTGTTACCAGGTAAACATCCTTTAATGAGTTCTAAAGGAGTATTTTTGATGAGCTTGTTAAAGATTAACTAAACTTTACTTTTCACTTGTGCTTCTAATATAGAAGCACAAGTGAACAGGTAGTTGTCTCTAGTATGAAGATTAACTGGCATGTACGGTACTTTTGATAGTAACTGTCAGTTTATCTTTTGACTGGCAGTTGCCATGTTTCCATGAGAAGCAGGCAGCCGTCTGGTTGGCGACTGGTTCTCTCTGCTAGAACAGAGAGAGACCCTTGGGTTTACATGGGATCAGCAGGGGGGACCTTAACTAGGGCGAGCCCCCACTCTGATTGGCTGTGCGTGTGCTTACACTGCAAGTTCGCAACATCCTTTAACCCTGGCAAAAAAAATTGTAGAGCACTACATCCTTTTGTAGTTGTATCAGTTGAGTTATTATGCCAGGCTACACATTGCCAGTCTGCTTCGACCATTAAACAGTGAGCTGCTTGCCTTGAATTGTGGCTGAATTATAGCTTACACAAGTTCAGTGGTCTATTAAACAGAAATCAAAAACACAAATAGATGTTATGAAGAAAAAGTTTATTTAATGCTATTAATATATGTTTATTTATTTTATTGTGTAGACAATGCTATAAAAAAATCCAAGCATAGAAAATGTGGCACTCACAGGTCTAGCAAAAATAGAAAAATGCTTTATTAGTAGACAAAAGGTCAACAGTGTCTTCATCAGGACATGCTACAAGGGTAACAGAAAATACCACATTTATACAAAAAAAACACCCTCCCACTTATTAAGAGATACACCCATAATTATGAAAACACACCTACAAACGCAGGTCAATTAAAATCATAGACTGGATAATCACAAAAAAAGTAGAATAATCAAAGTTACAAATGGAAATTATGTTCATCATACAGCTTACAATATTTAAATCAACAAAGCAATCTATAAACCCAGAAAGTATCAACCAGATAACTGGAAATGAAGCAATGAACTAAATATATATATTCATTTACTTTAGGGTGCGGCCAAAAAAAGATTTAAAGGAAACATATTCATTAAGGCCTACTGAACATTTTGTGTTTAAATATTTGATGCAAAAAGTTTCACACTGGAGAATTAAGTGGGTCCTATCCCCACCTCACAATACAGGGGGAACGTGGTGAGTAACCATCAACCAAAGGGTGGATAGCTGATGACCACATTCCACAAAATGTCTGGCCTTCGGCTTATCAGTCTTAATATCTCTAAAAACAGTTTGAATAGCTGATGTGTGGCCCCGATTGGCCCCAATTATACTCTCTAATATGCTCCATAATTATAATTGTAAACTCAGGACAGGTATTAGAAAATGTTTAGACAGGGTTTTTTTTTTACCATGTATAGTGGTGTAAAAGATTTTTCATGTCAAAGTTAGAAAATATATTTTTTCAAATTTCATTATTTTTTTATAGTAAATAATATGATGAAAATGGTAGAATTAAAGGCATAGGTGTGTAAAAGATGGATAATAGGCACTATCCAATTGTACAAAGGATTTTTCCATACTGGTTATCTCTGGCTATTTGTGGAGAACCCACAGAAAATTATACACACACTAAAATTTCTGTAGGACAAGTTTCTGGATACATTAATGCCCGTTTACAATTTGAAAACAGTGGCAGCCAGTAAATTGCAATATGTTTTTCATAAGAGCTGCAGTTGATGGGTTGGATGTAGATACCAAATGACCATTTTGAAGACAAAACAAGATCTTGTAGGTCTCTCATAGATCAAATAAATGAAATCTTTGATCCACTCATTCAGTCAATATGCTTTCTTTACTACAACTGGAATGGGATCTAACATTAGCATCTTTCCTTTTGTGAAAGAAAATTTCTCTTCTTTAGACAGGGTGTCAAACCAAGTCCACTGAAACATTAGGTGAAATTAAATGATAGATTATTCTAACGATTAGTTATAAATAATCACCAATACGTAATTACAGTATAACAAAACAGGTCCAGTGAATGAGATTTGCATTTTGCTCTCTTTTTCAGTTTGAACAAGTTAGCAAAAGGAGTTACTAACGGTCCTGAACTTCATCAGATAGTCCTGTTTTTTTGTATCTTGTCCCATGAAATGGGGGTCTGTCATGACATTACTGCTATTTATGCACAGTGCTCTGCATTTAAACTATAGGGTCTACTCAATAGAGAGACAATTGCATGGAGTTAAGATGGAATTTCAAACTTTAATTGGAACTTTTAACTTAGAGTTGGAAAAATGTAAACTCAACGCATCTGATCAATAAAGTTCTGACGTATGTATTGAGTGCTTGGCGTCCATTGAGTTTGTATGCTGTTAAGATTTGGGTGGTGTCTTTGTCCGGGAGCACCGAGTAAGAACTCATGCAATAATGAACCATTATTCGCAATAACCTAAAAAAAAAACTGATATTTATTTGTATCCTACTCCAGAGTCCAGGAATCACTCAATAATATGACATTTCCAGAGCTATTTCACTTCAAAATGACTAGCAAACAATTGAAAAGGAACTTTATTTTTCAGATAAATGCCTTATTTTAACTAATCTCAGTTAATACATTGCTATTACTTTCACAAAGCTAAATATCACAAATAGTTAAACATCTTTATACTTTATAACCCTACGGTTACAAATGATTGCCAACTGCTTTAGTAAAAGACCCTGGAAAAACACCAGGAAACCTATTTTGCCATAATGCAATTTTTAAAAATAGATATGTGAAATGAAGAGCGATGAAGTGAAATCCATTTGAACGAAAAAAAAAATTGAAATGGTGGTTTGGAGAAAACAAAACTCAGCAACAAGAGAATATCCAAATTACAAGGAACAAACTACAAATCTTAATTGAGGTAATTCTGGATCATTAAGAAAATCTATTACAAAGTTTGGCAGAGAAAACATTGATAGAGGAGAGAATAACTGCTTGGCATATTATCTTGACAGAGGTCAATGCAGCTAAAGGGACATTGGACAATTGTGAAAATTGGTGGCTCAATTTCAAGAAGAGATAATGATGATAAAAATACCAGCGAAGCTAATGGAATAAAACCATCAGTTTGGAAGAATAGAATAACTCTAACTAGTCAAATGAAATAGCATTTTACATGTTTTTTGTTTGTTTGTTTTTTAATTCTCCTGTATACTAGCTGAAATTAATGATACAAATGTAAGAATTTTTTCTGTTAGGAGCCCCAAAATTCCCGATGGCGTCCCTGACCAGGAAAACAGAGACAAATAAAGGTGTGCAGAGGCTAATACTAATATGTAAATCCCTCAAACAGAATAAGCCATTAGGGAAAGAGGAAATGCATCCCCATGTATATCAATGGTTAACCTCACATTTGAGATATAATCCCCATGCAAACGGTAAGGTGTTTGAAGTATTGAAAAAAAAAAAAATGGAATAAATATATGCATATACTATGTTTGCTCAAATTGTGCTCCCCGCGCGTAGTGATGGTGCTCTGCGTCATTACGGTACTACACGCAGGGAGTGCGAGCAGCATGGATTGAGCACTCCGTGTATTTAACACACACTGAGCCCATGCTGCCTGCGTCTCCCCGCCGAGTGAGCTGGCCGTACGCATAGATAGGAGAGAACATGGGGGGAAGGAGAGCACACGGGAGTGGGGAGTGGGGGAAGGAGAGAAAACTGAGGAGGGGAGGGGGCACAGTGAAGAGAAAACTGGTTAGGGGGGAAGGAGAGAACACTGGAGAGGGGGGGAGGAGAGAACACGGGGAGACAATGGGGGACATAGGAGAGAACACAGGGAGAGAAGGGGGGACAGGAGAGAACACAGGGGAGAGAAGGGGGACAGGGGAGAGAAGGGGGGACAGAAGAGAGAACACAGGGGAGAGAAGGGGGGACATGGGAAGAGAGAGGAGAGAGACAGGCAGACATGGGAAGGGAGAGGAGAGACGGGCCCCCAAGTTTAGACTCTGGATCCGCCCCTGGGTAGGGCCTGCAACTTTTGGCATGGGGAGGAGGGGAATTTAGTGGAGGAGAAAGAAAAAGAAAAACACAAATAGAAAAGGAGATGCATAGGAATGACCACTATTATTATAGTCATTAATGAAAACATATATGTATTGCTTTAATTTACTTTTTCAGCACCAACAGGAATTGTCACTGCCCTCATATTGCACCCAAAGCACTTTCCCCTGCACCCATAACACTTGCTTTTGCACCCATAGTGCACCCATAAGACTTGCCACTGCATCCATATTACACACACACACACACACCAGTGCATCCATATTGCAACACACCACTTGCCACTGCACCCATATTGCACACATTTGCCATTGCACCCATATTGCACCCATAAGTGTAATTTCACTCTTTGTTCCCACATGTATATTCATAAAACCTATAGATCCACAATGTTGTGTAAAATAAGTTAGCTTTGAACAAGAAGAAAGAGTAAGATAAATATATTGCTCTGTCAGATACATACACCAAATTATAATTATGATAACCTGGATCCTGGATCTCAGTCTTGTAATCAGACCTCTTCTTTGATGTCCAGTTACAAGGCAACCTTGAATTTAAGCCAATATCACCTTTTCGGATCATTTGCAAATTAAATCTGAGGGCATTTTTTTATGGGCACATTTTACACAGATCATAAACACACTGTATCTTATTTAGGTTTATGGAAATATATGTAATATTACTCCTCACATTCCTTCTGAAATCACAAAATACTGCACACATTATGGATAAATTGGACTGGGAGACAGTGGTCTCTTACTGAAAGCAGCAATTATGTTTTTTTTGTTGCCATTTTGGAATCAATATATGAAATTTTGCATTCTTGGTGTTATTTACATGTGGAACACTTCAATGAATATAATTAAAAGTGATGGTTTTAAAAGGCTTTGAAACATTAGGTAATTTATAAGGTTCATATTCTGTTTTCAAGTCAACATTTTAGAATATATATTTTTTTCAATTTCTTTTTCATGCACTTCTATTTAAAACTGACCCTGTTGACCATATAAACATTGTGTTAATGTGCTAGTATGCAATGGTTAGTATGTAATTTGCTCAATCTCTGCACAACAGTTGCAAGTCCAAGGATACTTACATAGATTTCATTTGAAATGTTGCTGTTGTTTGGCTTGCAAATCCTCGACAATGAGTGTCCCAGAAGAACATTACAAAGCAATGTCCTGTAGCCTAATGGTTCACTTTATTTCTAAACTGTTTTCAATGCCAAGCCAACTAACAATGCCAACAATCAAATAAATGTTTTTGGCATGATGGACCACCTAGCATGTTCTACAGAAAAAATGGCCAAAGCTCTAACGTTCCTTGATTTGCAAGTGCGGTGTCTTTTGTCAATTTGCAGTGCTTTCATAATGGTAATGCAGCACAGTGTACTTACTAGCTGTGATGAATCTCATCAACATTTATGTGCTCAAAGTTTAAATATAACCCACTTTGTCTATGGTGGTCAAAAACCTGCCAGCTGGCTACAATATTACATACTTCCATAAGATTTTCCACAATTTAGTACTTGAAGCACAGATAGACTGCTAAGCAGCTACATGAACAGAAATGTAATGTATGAAAAATTAAACAGTCAAATGTTTTTTAAAAAAAAACATACACACTAGGCATAAAAAATAAAGGAACCTTTCAGGTCTCCTCAGGCTGTGCTACAACAAGAAAAGTTTACATAAAATGTTTTAATTACTTTAAGTTGCTTGACGATAAAGTAAATGTTCTAGATCCTCATCTCTGAAAAAAATAAAATCCACAATTTGTAAGCTATGTGACTCAGAAGGTATAATAAGCTCCGAATTAGTTTTGAGATTGCAGTTTTAAATACTAATTATTAATTTAACTAACAATTGCTTTTTATTTAAGAGCTTGTTTGTAGGAATGTAAGTACAAATTCACAGGTGTTCATCACAGTTATTGTAATATAAGGTCCAATATATGTTGCTAGGCAACACATATTAATGTTCAGTGGTGCAGTAGGTGTTATAGTATGAAAATTAGACTAAAGATAGGAATCCTATTGTTGGGAAAGATCAGTTTGCATGGACTGATAAAAACATAAAAACATGTAAAATAATGTGATCATTTCATATATATTCATTATATCAGTAACCAATCAGATAGATTTGTTAAACATGAGCTAATCAGTATAAAGCACAAAATATCATAGCAAAAAAAAAATTACTTCTAATTAAAATGTTAAGTATTATCTGGGTACCACAACTACGGCTAATCATAATTCAGAAGGTAAAAAATGTTTCAATACCTAATTAAAATTCAGATGTGAGATAAGTGTACCCAATTAAAATTCACAAATGTTTAACTCTATAATACAGCTTGTATTGCTGGGCATTTCCCTTTCTTTTCCTGTAGCTAGTTTTACAGGCATAAAAAAAAATATTAAATCAGGCATCTGTATCTTCTCTGTACATTTACTCTCTATTCCCATTTCCCCCATGTATATTGGTCAATACGTCTATAATTTGGGTTGCCACCATTTCTACCATGCTATTGCCTCCATAGACTTAGCACTGGCCTCAAGCTGATTTTTTACCGGCTGGTAAAATAATGGCTGGGTAATAGCCCTATCCACAATGTTGTATAAGTCAACACTGAGCAATAAAAAGAGTAGGAAAAATCTAGTGCTCTGCAGGTACATACACAAAAATATTATTCTGATGCTCTTAAATGGACTGTTCCACCTATTGGTTGTTTGCTCAGATCTGTTAATTACTTAGCTATTACGTTCTTTTCTAGTGATCCGATTCATGTGCTGACATTTGTTTTGGGGAGTAATCAGTTGTATAAATCGGAGATAGCTGCTTTAGTCACAACAATGACAGTCCATAATGGTTGAATGTATTTCACTGCATGATACTTTATTCAAATATCACATCCAATAATAGTGAAATGCAGTTTTTTTTTAAGTGCCAGTTCCACCTAGCTTATTTTCTGTGTTATACATGTATCTAATATATGTGAAATACACTTATTTTTACTTCAAAACTGTTTACTATTTCTCCTGCATTTTTAATTTGAATCTCCATCTTTAGCCTTATTGAATAAATTTAGCATTATTGAATAAGGAAGGTTTGATATATATATATATATATATATATAGAGAGAGAGAGAGAGAGAGAGAGAGAGAGAGAGAGAGAGAGAGAGATTACTCACAGTAACAATGTATCAGCATGAGCATATGATCAACATCGACTATTTTGCATACAAGCCCCGTGAGTGCGTGCTTTCTCTTCGATCTCTATTGATATAGCTGCACAGCACCCGGGCCATTCATCTGACATCTCCTTTTGGCTGAGTGCATCACACTTTGGATTTATATATATATATATATATATATCAAGCCTTCTTATATTATGTAACGTAAAGAGAACATAACAGGTTTCACATCTTCTAAAAAATGTGATAGTAATAGGTGTTGCTATAGCATCAACCCTGCCTGTCTCATCAAGCCTTCATTATTTGATAAGGCTCAATTAAGAGGCCCCTTTGAATTTGTTTTCAATGTAAAAATGCAGGAAAATATTTTTGGCGGGGCTTTACTGGCATATTTTAAGCAACTTATGTAAAATTTATTAAAAGTGCCAGATGATAGTAATTTATAGTATTTAATATGCAATTTAGAATAAAAATAAAGTATTTTACTTACAAAATATAATATATAAACACACTGACTGCAGTTGTAACACACTGACGGTTGTTCACTAAAAGGTGAGTTGCAGATGAGTTGAGGCGAATATTGCTAAGCAGGTGAGGCTTACCAGGTTTATTTCTGCCCAATGTATAGTTAAACTGGTGATATCAAACTTATCTCACCTCAACTCAACTAAAACTCACCTTTTAGTGAATAGCACCAATTATATTATGAGTTTTATTACTCTGGAGCTCTGTGATATACTCATACACAGCAAAAACTCTAACCTCTTAGAAAATAGGGAAAACAGAAGAGAAAAGATATCACTGACAGGTATCACTGTTCTTTTTAAAATAATCACATATTTTCAGTATGCACAATGTCTGCCATAAGAAGAACCCAATGAACTAGATATACTTGATAAAACATAACATGCCCTAACCTTGTACAACTTAAAATGATTTTCATTAGCTGCGTTTGCAAGAGTGGAACCTGCTTTATTAAACCTGCAGCCAGAGCATTCATTTTCTATGCAGTGAGAAGATTGCACTATATTAATATAAAGAGAAAGCCTGGATTATCTCTGATCATCGAGATAATGTCCTCTCTGGCATGCTGGAACGATACTGAAACATATTTTCTACAGCACAATTAGGAAAATGTGAGTATACTTCATGGCTGTCATTGGCACATTGATTTTATTTTCTCTTTTAATAAATTGAGAGTAGTGCTGTAAATCCAAAAATCCTGCCACAGCCACACATGAGGCATGGTAAAATAATTTGATGTGTATGGTTGATTTGCAACATCCAATTGGGGAAGGATATTAATTTCTGTGTTTAAAAGAAAAAAAAAAAATCTATACTGATGTTGCAAGGTGATTGGTGAACACAAACCAAGCTACCATAGTGCCCCACTTTTATGGTGCATGATGCCACAGCCAATCACAAGAGAAGCAGCAACTTGGAGTTACAAGGGCATGAATACACTCATGTACATATTTTAACTCTCGTTTATATTAAATACTTATTGAATCACTGAAGTAGTAATTCTGTATGTGTATTTGGGATTTTTAGGCGCTTTGTCAGTTTGAGAATAGTTTTTATGGGATAGTTGCCACTAAATTTTCATTTTCTGGGTCAAATATGTAGCGATAAAACCAATTCCGTGCCTCATTAAACTCACCAACAAAAACTGTTAAAAATAGATACATTTATTTTTAGTTTTCACACACTGTAATCGTGTTGTAGAATTTACAATTATAATTATATATGTGCACAAATCGATAATTATTCAACATGGTATCTGTTGCTTGCCTCTGTTAGGAGACGGAAGTGACCATTTTCATACCTTGAATTTTTTCCGTTTTAAAACAAATACTTCCCACCCTTTCCCCGCAAGGAGTAGGAGGCAGTTTTACTGCACATGCTCAGCCTTTATTCTCTGGTGTCCTGGTGCTCTACCACGAAGTCCAAGTGTGTTCCAATCGGGTGAACTCTGCATGCGCGCAATCACTCAGATCTTACCATTGATTGAACCATCCATGTGCACGTCCACTCAGTGTGATTGTGTGACTATTCAGTGGTCCCCTGATGTATATATAAAAAAACATTTTTGTATAAAACAATTTTTTTTCTTATGTTTTCCTGACTTCATATTCTACTATTTCAACTTTGCAACAGCTAGTAGTACAATAATTACACCAGTAGAGTTAAACAGCCTTTCAGGGTTTCTCAAATAATTATTTAATTATTGCATGTTATAACTGATATTGAAGCAACACTTCCTCCGCCTTTATTTTCTGTATGTTGACATGTTTTTAATTTATGCAAATACACTTTACTTTTATACATTGAAAATGAAGTTCAGTGGCATCAGTGAGCATTTCACATGTTAGCAGTAGAAAAACAAAGACGCGATTGGTGATGCAAAGAGATTTGCAATGTGAGGTATTATAGATGATGCTACATACAGTCCTCATTGGAAGAGTGCTGCAGTTACAAAAACACACTCCACAAGTGTGGCAAAATCAGTGTTTGTGCCCAGATAGGTAAAAGTGACTCCTTGCATGTGGGGAAGTGGGGGGTGGGGACCAGTCCTGTTTCATTCATGCCCATCATCAACTTTAATATCTTATGCACTTATGCACAAAATGTGGGAGAGATGACTGTTAGTGTAATAAAACAGATTTTATTAATGAAATGCATAATATATGTTACATTAAAATTAAGTTACCAGGCGGGTAGCTAGCTGTGTTGTCTTTTCAGAGCCGACTTGCTTCCACAGTGGAAAGTATTCAAATTTTCTTGTTAAATATAGTCTTGTTATGTACTGTGCGCGAAGTACCAGCATTGAGGGTTCTAATCACCATAATCCAAAACAATATGATCATTTGCATTTATATAGTCTGCATCTTACACACATTACAATAGCATATACAGTACAAAGTTGTTTAATAGATAAAAAGATAGCATAGTCAAGGTTTAGAAATACATGTCATCCATAATATGTGGCACTTCAGGTGTACACCCCAGTATCAATTTAATCTTGTGGATGTTGATTCATCTTCAATTTATTTTTCAGTCTATTTCACAGTCAATGTGTTTCTGGAGATGGTTTTTATGTAGCAGTGGCCATTTATCTTACCTTTGCTGCTGGGAATGTAGCTTTTATACAGAAAGTGAAAGATTTTCAAGAGTTATATAAGTATTTTAGCATTGAGCCCTTTACTAAATGAACAATGATTACCATTGTTATAGTTAGCATGAATTGCTTACTTAAGTGATACTTTCTTACTATAGTAATTAAGATTAGGTAAAGAAAATGTACTGTTTGGTGTTAGTATAATTATATTAACTTAAACTATATAGTTGCTCTATAACATTGTGAGTGTAGATACCCCTAAAACACTCTAACCCAGTCAAACAAAAGCAACAACAATGAAATGTCCTTCACCCTTGTGAATAAGAAAAATATATTAATTTTGATAGAGAATCTTGCATATATCTTCAGTACTTTTAAGTACTCCATAAATCTTAATTACAATTACTATTATTTAACTTCATTAAAGGGACACATTAAACATTTTTTTTTTTCACTTGTCCTTCTAATATAGAAGCACAAGTGAAACCAAAGTTGCTCCTGTTGTGAGGATGAACTGGTGTGTACTTTTTATAGTACACAAAAGTACACGAGTAGTACGAGGGTCTCTCTGTGCTAGTAGTGAGAGACCCTCGCATTCAGCAGTCAGAGCTGGACAACCTGACGCTCTGATTGGCTGTGCGCTTGCTGACGTTTCTCAGCACGAGTCAACCGGGAACTGCTGTGTCTCGCATGTGAGACACAGCAGATAGTAAACCTGCATATATCTATTAAGATACACGGGTTTACTTTCAAAGTGTGGGACATGTTTTGTTTAACCATTGATTGTTTAACTTGTTAAACAAATTGGAATGTTCCTTTAAGGTAGGTTCTGAAGCTGCCATTATTGAAAAATGGTTGTTAGCGGTAAAGTAATGGGCATTCATGATTAAGTGCCAGCTGCTAACGCCATTAACTGGTAAGGTAAAATCACTGCAACTGTTAAATAATTCCTATACCCTTATATACAAAGGAGGTTGGCTGCACCCATTAAAAAAACAGCATTGACGCAAAATCTATCCACTTCTGTTCTACCTCTGCTGCTGTGCATGGACTGTGAATATTCTACTGAGGAAACAGATGACCACGTGAACATCCATCATCCAGCATATTAAGGTTGTACCTACTTTTTTTTGTCTTTGTTTAGCATAGTGATTCAATAATAGCTGGTAAATATTAAAAGGCAAAAACCCATTAAGCATTACCCATTAATTTACCACTAAAAAATGACCTACATGTGCTGCTGTTTAACATATCCAATATATGCACATGAACCTTTTCAGCACTCTAGTAGTGTCCCCTACAGCACTAAATGAGTTAACCCTTTAAAAAAAATTCTGGGGCAAGCCATGCCCCTGATCACATAAAATAATTAAAGAAATGCTATTGTGGGGGCCATGCAGAATGTCAGCTGTTCAATGGCCCCTGGGGCCATAGGTCAGTGCTATGCCTGCAGCCCCATTATAAAAGTAAGATAATAACCCCCTTGGGCTAGGGACATCCCACAAGTCCCTAGTCCCACAATTAAAATAACTACCTCAGCAAATATAAACATTAGTATAGGGAGACCTTAACTGGGGATAACCCACATTTGTAAACAAGAAACAGACCTGAATGGGAGGTCTCAAAAACATAATAATAATAAAAAAATAAAAAAAAACATAATAAACTTCGGGTCTGTTTCTTGTGTAAAAATACATAAACCTGTAAAAATAGTTTTGAAAACCAGTCACTAGCAGAGCTGGCATCTGATTGCCTGCACAGCCACCACCCGAGGGACAGTCATTTATTGTAATTACTGCCAGTGTTTCCAATGAAGTTTGGTTGTTGAGAAAATAACCAGAAGCCTGAGCCTCTTGGCCATAGGTCTGCATGGAGACATCACTTCTTTCTGCTGCCTAATAACAGCACAGGGGTAAATTATCTGTTGGTTAGTCTGTGGTTACTTTATAAATTCAATGCCAGCCAAAAAGTTATTTAACAAATTCAGCCCCAAAATAAATTTTTTTTAATTTTTTTTTATCAGTATATTAACTAAATAACTACATTTCTATATGTAGTGTATAGAGTTGAGCGGACACCTGGATGTTCGAGGGCAGGTTCAGCCGAACTTCAAAAAAATTTCCTGGTCCGTGCTCGAACTTGACCCCTAACTTGACCCCGAACCCGAACCCCATTGAAGTCAATGGGGACACGAACCTTTGGCCACTAAAATGCCTCTAAAAAAGTCCTGGAATAGGCTAGAGGGCTGCAAAATGAAGTAAAATGTGGGTAAGAGAAGGACAAGTGCCCTGCAAGCAAATGTGGATAAGGAAATAACTTAAAATAACATAAAATACATACAAATTACAAATACAGCTGAGCCATAAAATAGCACTAGATGGAATCTTTGATTTTAGCTTTGGAAGAACATAAATCTAAATCTAAAGCATGGCTGCCAGGAGGATCAACAGAATTATCCATTTGAGAGAGGGTTGGAGTGCAGGGTATTCTCTTTCAGTTTATACTAAGTGACCCATAGGTTGAGGAGGCGGTGACCGTTGTGATGTAGGTGGAAGCGGCACTAGAGGAGGAGGAGGAGGAGGTAGCCAGAATTTTTCAAAGTGCGCTGTAAGCACAGTATTGGACTGTTCTATTTGACTCTCAGATATGAAGTGCACCGCAAGACGCAAATGTACTATTTACCACCCAAAACTATAAGAATTTTTCAAAGTGCGCTGTAAGCACCAGAATTCAACACCAGAATTTTTTTTAATCTGTCCCTCACAGCTGCAGCATCCTCTCCCTAAACTAACAATAGCTCATGTGATGTGCGGTGACTCCAGCTTATTTATAGTAGACATGTGCATTCGTTTTCGGACAAATGCATTTTCGTCCGAAAATAGCATTTTCGTCCATTCGTCCGAAAAACGAATAATGAAAATGCTAAACTAACGAAAGACGAATGAACGAATGGTTAATAAACGAAAATCATTCGTCCATTCGTCCATTCGTGCTATTGGCATTCTATAAACCGAAATAGAGTCGGTTTATAGAATACCAATAGCATTACATTCATTCCATAAACCGACATAATGAACGACTTTCGGTTTATGAAATGCATGTAATGTATTCTATGTATTCTATTTCGGTTTATAGAAAGCCAATAGCACGAATGGACGAATGATTTTCGTTTATTAACCATTCGTTCATTCGTTCATAGCATTACATGCATTCCATAAACCGAAGGTCTATAAACCTAGAGTCGGTTTATAGACTTTCGGTTTATGCAATACATGTAATGCTATTGCTATTCTATAAACCAAAATAGAGTCCCCATTCATACGAATAGGTCAATTGACCTATTCGTATTAATGGGGTATCTATTTCGGTTTATAGAAAGCCAATAGAATTACACGTATTCCATAAACCGAAAGTCTATAAACCAAATGACATTCGGTTTATAGACTTTCGGTTTATGGAATACATGTATTGCTATTGGCTTTCTATAAACCGAATCTCTTTCGGTTTATAGACTTTCGGTTTATATAATACCAATAGCATTACATGTATTCCATAAACCGAAAGTCTATAAACCGAAATAGATTCGGTTTATAGATTTTTGGTTTATAGAAAGCCCATAGCATTACATGCATTCTATTAAACGAAAGTCTATAAACAGAAAGAGATTCGTTTTATAGACTTTAAGTTTATAGAAAGCCCATAGCATTACATACAATGTATATGTAACTTTGAAAGATACATTTAAACCTTCAGGTTGCACAAATGTAACCATTCGTATTACAACAGTGCCATCTACTGGCGAAACGTAACATTAACTGCCATTGAACATACTTTCGTTTTATAGAATGCATGTAATGCTATGGGCTTTCTATATTCCGAAAGTCTATAAACCGAAAGAGACTCGGTTTATAGACTTTCGGTTTATAGAAAGCCCATAGCATTACATGCATTCTATAAAACGAAAGTCTATAAACCGAAAGAGATTCGGTTTATAGACTTTCAGTTTATAGAAAGCCCATAGCATTACATACAATGTATATGTGTGTAATGCTATGGGCTTTCTGATTGGCTGCCCTGCAGCCTTTCAAAACACGCCATTAAATTGCTGAACCCTGAACTCCAACCCGAACATACAGTGAAATGTCCGTGTTCGGGTACGGGGTCCAAAAAACGCTCAACACTAGTAGTGTATAGAAAACCTGTACGTCCACAATTTTCATTGAAAACACATCTGTTTTATTCAGAAATGTAAGACTAAACCCTTCAGCATCTTTTCCTTTTGAGTTCACGCAAGTAAGTAATCTTATTTACATATATAATTCACGTGTCCTCTAAATGACATTATGCTGCCTGAATTAATGGGCTCTATTCAGTGACCTGAATATATTTATCTAATTTCACTGACTTCCATAGCCTGCAATGGGAAAAATTAAATTAAAATATAGAGATAAGTGATAGCTTACATAAATAAAGCAGTTCTGGCTAGCCTTGGCACTGCAGATGTTTGGGAACTGCAATTGCTTAGTTAGCCATAAGGCATATTATCGTAGTGCACCAAGAAGTGTGCATCTCAGACAATATACAGTGTATATCCTGCAAGTGGGAAATGAGCGTACTCATATTTACAAAACACCAGACCAGGGAAGTAACCCCTAATGCATAAACAAATACAGTGAGAATAGTAAGAGGAATATCTGATATTGAGGAAAGAAAGTTACAACTTAACCTTTATTCATAGTCTTAATAAAATGATATATATATGTTAAGAATGAACAAAATAGTGTCAAAAAGTGAGCAAGTGATCAAATAAAGTGATTTTAAAAAACATCTGCTACTGCTTTGAATAATCAGGTAGCAAATATAATGCCTTACCATTCTGAACTCATTACATTTAATGTGATAGCAACCAACGCCTAGCGGTATAATAAGTCAGTATGATGATCTAACAGGAAGATATGTATGTAATGAGCCCTGCTATCTGTGTAGTAATGCGACAATGCAGAGGGTAAGTATGAGTGTGTGTGGAGGGCAAAGCTTTGGGACAGATAAAAGACCTGAGGGGAGGGGAGAGAAGAGAGAACACAAGGGGAGAGAGGAGATAACACAGAGGGGGGAGATAATGCTGATGGGGAGAACACTGACGGGGGACACTGATGGGTTGGAAGAGAGAACACTGACGGGGTAGAAGCGAGAACAAAGCGTGAGAGAGGAGGAAGGAGACAGACTTGGGCAAAAATGAGAGAGACAGACTTGGGCAAAGAGGAGAGAGACAGACGGGTGAATAGAAGAAAAACAGACTTGGGAAGGGATAGGAGAGATAGATATGGAAAGGGGTAGAGAGAGAAGGAAGTGGAGAGAGAACAATGGACATGGGATAGAGAAGGAGAGGAGAGAGAAAGATCGACATGGGGAGGGAGAGCAGAGAGAAAGATGGAAATGGGTAGGGAGAGGAGAGAGAAACAGACAGACATGGGAAGGGAGAGGAGAGAGAAAGACGGACATGGGAAGGGAGAGGAGAGAGAAAGGTGGACATGGGAAGGGAGAGGAGAGAGACAGACATGGGAAGGGAGAGGAGAGAGACAGACGGATATGGGAGGAGATGAGAGAGACAGGCAGACAGAGGGGGGAGAAGAAAAGACAGACAGACAGTTAAGTCAGGCCTAGGGCAGCACAAAACCTAAATTCACCACTGCACTACCATTATCCTAGATGCATTTCTCTTGGTGTTCAAGGATAATATGCCTGTGTTAGAATCCCACATAGTATAACCCTAATTATATACTAATAATGACTGTCATATGATTTTCTATTTATTATTTTTCTGAGATCCAGTGATCAGTTTTCCTGCAGTCCCATTAGGTAAAATGACTCATAAATTGACACAAAAACAATCCGAGAAAATAAGCGTGGGCTAAATCAGCAGTACAATGTATAGTTTGAACAATGTACTGAAATGGTAACAAAACAATAGAAAATGACCATTAATTACAACTTTATAGAGTAATATATGGTTGGTGACTCTGCTTGTTATTTTTCCATTACCCTTCGTTGTTTGTTTTGTTTGTGTTTTTTGATTTTCCCAGTAAAGTTTCTGCTATTAAATACCAGCTGTGCGGAATCAGCTTTTGATCTGCTTTTTTAAGACTGTTGCTCGTTTTATCATTCATCTATTTGATTTCAGTAATATATTCCCGATGTGAAACAGTGACTTTGTAGAGCAGTGAATGCTACTCACATTAGCTGATAGTAGGCAAATTATTAATAACAGATGTGCTTTTCTGGTACATGCAGAGTGAAACACAGAGCATGCTAAATCACAACTCTGTAGACATGCATATATACATCTACATTGATTTCCCAGCTTCTCTAATGAGCAAGCAAACTAGCTATACTTATATTCCTCAAGGATTGTTATTGCTAAAAGTGACAAATAGCAATGTGTTCCACCAGTAAGATCTCAGTATACATATCTGTTTACTGAATATTTGCCTGAGCTGAGGTTTATGATAAATGTATCATTTAAATATACATACATTCAATTTATACATATCGTGTGTTGAGTTAACAGTAGTTCAGACATTCAGTAAAGCACATTTGAGAAATTCAAGTCAATCTTAGGCAATCTTTTAGCTTCATGTGGGTCTGCTTTTGAATATATGAGAACAAGCATACTCTAAATCAGTGCTTCTTAACCTGTCCTACTGTTGTGGTTCCCTTACCATTAAGGAACCATACCAGTTGTTATCCATATTCTTATTTTAACACAACTGGACAATCCCTAAATCATGGACTGTTGGGGAGTCTTGAGGACAGATTTAAGAAGCACTGTTCTAAATGAATGAAGGACATAAGGAGCTCTATTCACTAACAAGTGAATTGTGATGAACTGACAAGTACAATCTAAGGAAAGTGCAAATATGAGCACAAATAGTGCACTCCGCAAAAAGTAATAAAAGCATGCTTCCTTTATTTTTAATCCAATGGAAAAAGATATTGGTGCCTTACCTGACTCTCAAAGCCTTACTCAGCCTTTAATCCTAGGTAACAGTCAATACAGACAACATCCCCCATAAAATATTAGCCCAAACCCATCACCTTTGCAGGTGTTAAAAATGGTACTTACAGTCACTGACTATTTTATGGTATCACAGTCATTGATTGATATGGTGGAAGTTAGTCACTTCAGCTATAGAATTGGATGCTTGCAGTAAATTATTACTTTTCACTTATTTGAACAATTTGCTTTCCACACTAGACAAATTACTTAAGTGTTAACTATGCTCATTCTCGTGTATTTGTAGTGTAGTCTCCTGAATTTGATATATGCAGGAAAGGGGATTTGAACTTTCACTTCTGCGTTACTTAATTCGTCGACTTTTTGCCAATTATATTATATTACCTTGGAAAAGGGTGTTATTTCTGAAAAACAACAGAGGATTATTAATATGGGGCAACATTAAATTGGAATTTAACTAAAATGACAGATCATGAGTGTCTATTTTGAATACATACAGGATCTTTTATCTCATTAGTGCATTGTTTTGGATTATAGGCTTCTGTGAGTCTGTGCTTTCACTATTGCACTAATTTGCTTCTGCCGACTGCTTCATTTATTTGTGAATGCTAATTTTCTCTATGTGCTGCCCACACACTGTGTGAATAGGAATAACTTTCTATTTGCTTGTTGTTTCTACTAATAATGCTAAAGTACTTTGCAAGTGTTTTTCTATTTTTTCTGTTTTGTATTCTTTTTAAATTAATTTATTATATGTAATGTAGGTAGGTGAGGATTGGAACACCTTGATTGATGTTTGTTTTGTATATGTGCATCTAAGTTCACCTCCAAAGGTTTTTTGCTTAATGGGGTTGGGTTATTATGTATATGGGGGTGGTTGTCTTTATTGACTACTATACAAACAACCACAAAAATGGTAATTTGATTAGTGCGCAAAGGAAACCACCACCTACTATATATTATAAATATGCAAATAAAAATTTGAGAATGTCATTTAATTGTTAATGTTAAGAGTATCTCAAAAACGCAAGTATGTGAAAAAACATAAACAAAATACATAGTATAATACATACTTGTCCGAGTAGTCCAAATTCAAGGGCTGTTCAGATCACTGAACTGATCTGAATTTGCATTTTTCTGAGGAAAAAATGGGGGGCATGCAAGGTGGGTCTGTTTGAGTTTGGCAGTCGAGGTGAGCGCTCATCTAGACCACCAGTGCACCACATTGAGTGTATTCTTCCATCCTGTTGATAGCACCTCTTGTTGACCCACATTTTATTTTTCACAAGTTTAACAAATGTATACATTTTTGAAGTCAAGGATAAGGGGGGCATACAAATAAAAGAAGGTTTGTATTCTCACACGTGTCTTTCACATTCTTATCAAGTTTATCATCAAGGCCAATATTTTCTTGCAACAAACTTGCAAGACATCAAAACAGGTCTCATCTTTAATATTAGAGGCATAATCTTCCCTCACCCTTCTCGTTACATCTTCCATACATTTTCCAAATTAAGGCAGGTCTACCTTGTCCCTGAATGAAGGTCAGTCAATTGGATTTTAGATAGATTTAGTAATATAATAACCAGTTATTTTTCTGTCCTTGTTCTGTTGTCGCTCCCTGTTGAATTTTCTCCTCTTTGAGATAACTGCTTTTCACTTCCCAGTTTCTTTTCTCACCACCTACTAGTGAAAATCAGCCACAATACATTATATGAACCATGCCTGGTGAACTATTTTAATTTACTCTAACACAACTTTTGTGATTTTTGCCACTACCAAGTGATGAAAACATGAGACATATGTTTGTGATAGACACTTGTTTAATCCATGTGTGTGAAATTGGTGGTCTACGTAGTTAGAGGAATAAAGGTCAATAAAAAGATGTGTCAGTACACCTACACAAATTATATATCATTTTTTAAAGGACGGATAGGGCTTTAATTTGATACTATTATTTTCATCATATGATATCATTTATTATTAAAAAAATATAAAATATGATGAAAATATGCCATAAAAAACACTTTTTCTAACTTTGACCTGATTATTTTTTTTACACAATTACAAATGGTAAAAAAATCTATTTATTTCTACTATTTGTCCTGAGTTTAGTAATATCAATGTTTCCTTGTTTGTCTATGTTTTATTTCACGTAATAGGGCAATAAACAATATTAGTGTTTTTTTGGTTTTCTAACCATTTTCTAAATTTACTCTAACCCTAAATCACCCCCCACCCCTTAATCTAACCCTTGTAATCATCCGAACCCCCTTTTAACCCTAAGTAGGACCCTATTTATGACCCTAACCCTAGATCTAGGTTCAGTAGATCAAGGGTTAGCTTTTTCCATTTATTTATTTATTTAATTAATTTATTTAATTCATTTTCTATTTTTAACTGTAATATAATAATGCAGTCAAGTAGCGGTTGCAGAGCGACGGAAGAGATTGTTTTTTTCTCTCTTCCTTCGCTCTCCTCTGGGCATGCTGTATTGGAGGAGCATGTTCCTCCGATACAGCACACACCCGCGATCACTGTGGGATTGCGGTGCCCAGGGGGGCACAGAATGTGTTGCATGATGCCTCGATAGAGGCATCATTGCAACACTTTAACACACGTAGGCAGTGATGAGCTTTCACTGCCTATGTGTGTAACGCGCATACGATCACATTCGCAGTGATCGTATGCACGCGGGGGGGGGGGGCGAGGGGGGGGGGCTGAAGGCACTCTCAGAGGCTGCTTTGAATCCGAAGCAGCCTCTGGGAATAGTTAGAGACATGTAGTGTTGCGTTAAGGAGCGCAACACTACACGTAAACGGAGAACGTATATATACGTCCTCATGGTCCTCAAGGACCATGCTTTTCAGGACGTATATATACGTCCACATGGTTAAGGGGTTAAAGTATTACAGATTAATACATTTATATACTTGAATGTAGATTATGTTTATGTTACCAGTTAGGCTTTCCTCTTAAACTATAACTTTAAAGTTTTAGTTTCTTAGCACAGTTGGATATAAACCTAGTTTGTAAGACATGGACAGGGAACACTGTTGGAGGCCATAGCTAAAGCATTGTTGTGAGGAGGATTCGGCAGGAGAAAATAAATTTTTAGCTGCATGCGATAGACTAGCATGATAATTAAACATAGTATTCTGAGTGTTGTTTTGCTCTGAATTCTAGACTAAAATCTAATAAGCATACTTCACATTTTTCCTATACTGTTTGCTCTGAGAATATAAATTATGTCTTTTACGCTTGGCATCTTACTCCCTGTGTTATAAAATGGTGTAGTTTATTTCAAGTTACATTATTCTTATTAAAACATGTTCTGCATTCACATTTGTGTAGCATTATTGCATTGTCCTTACTTGTCTTTGTTAAGCTGTTTAGGAAAGATAAATTGTATGGAACTGACTATCATTACAAATTGGACGTGAATATTAACATTTCTATAAGTGTTTTTTTGCAGCACTCCAAGAAATGTATAATCTCAAATAAACTTCCATGTAGCAGATAAGTAAAGTAACTTAGAAGAATGTATGTGCCAATTAGGTTTAAACATAACCTATGCTTTATTCAGTGTTTCTTAATCTCTTTATGCCATCCTAATTTAAAGCACCCAAATTATGGTAGGACGGAATAGAATGTCCTTAACTTAATGGCTTTGGATTCCACTTAGGATCCTACCTATCAGATGAGGCCATTTTGAGTGGCCTGAGTCTGACAGAGAAAATGTAGTCAATGCTTAAAGTGAGTACTGGCAACATTTTTCTAAAATGTGCTGTGCCCATATCCAAGGTTTGGACACAACTCTGCAATGTCACAAGTGACGTTGTGTGGTCTCACGAGTTTTCAGCAGGGACCCACATAGTCTATTAAGATCTCTGTCATTGTGCGATTGGCTACTGATCACTGGATGATCTGTTTTAGCAACAGAAAAAATGCCATTTTGATGCCTCCATATTTTAGGTTGAAAGTACCATACATCATAAAGGGATTCATATCAAACCTTTTAATACTGATTCCTTTAAGTATCCAATGTAAATTTATTTTAAATCAATTGTTAAAGCAACATCCACTGGATGATGGGAAAAAGTAACATCCCCAGAACAAACTTGAAATCCAGAAAATAATACACTTTCTTATTATCCTTATTAAAGTATTTCTCTTTCCATCCAACATATACTAATTCACAACCTTGACTATGTGTTTCCTCACTGAAGTAATGCCATTATGAAAGCTCACTTATGAGTATATTATAGTGGTCTACCTGGGCTTTGTGCTGGGTGACTAAACACATGCGCACACCATCATTGGTCGTCACCCCTTCCTCTAAAGTAGGCACCCCTTCGTCCCTTACCTTTCCACGGCACCATATTACTCCCTGGTGATATTTTAGAAACAGCCTTGATGTCTGCACAGGCAAAGCAAGGTGATCGACCTCAAGGGATTCCCTCTCCTCAAGGCTGTAAGGACAGATGTAGTTGTCCCTTACCAGAACCACGACCCTTCGGTAGAGTGGTGTGAGAGTACTCTTGGAACCACTCAGGACTAACCAGAGAGCACTCCAATTTAACAGGACCAAAATGAACACACTTTATTCTGGTTCATAGACAAAATATATGGCAGTTCTCCAAATAACACATAAACAACAGGGACATGAGAGACACAGGGGAAAATTAAGTCAATCATATCAAATCTCAAAAACAATAGACAGCCTAATTTAAAACAGGTAATTCAATTACAGGTACACCAGAAACAGGTAATGCTATAAAAAAACAAAAAACATACAACTTATTAACAGAAGATATCAGTTACAGGTAATTCCAAACATAGAGGGGAAATAATCAATCCAGTTAATTCACCACACTCTGTCTCCCTAATTGTTTACAGAGACTGTATCTGCATTGCAGGGGGTAAACAGTCTCTGACTCATTTACTGGATGTTTAGATCAAATTGAAGTTGAAGACAACTTTACATGTACTTATTTGCAATGTATTGTAATGATGAATTGAATATTGTAGTACATAAAAAGCCTGACGTCTATGCATCTATAATTTCTAATAGATTCAAAATATGTACTCAAATGTACAAAAAAAAAAATAAAAGGAACAAAGATATTTTATTATCAAATGCACAGGATAGTTCCAGAATAAAATGTTGGTCAAAAATGGAACAACCATTTAACGTGAGCAAACATTTTTGTAGTAACTGTGTTGGCAAAACCATTTTAATATTTGTTTATATGAAAGTTACTTGTTCAGTTACAAAGTGTTTTACAGCAGATTTCCCTTTTAATTGTATTATATAACGTTGATTTTTCAGTAAAGAGATGTTATGAAATATTCGTTAGATCAATTAATATGCTTAAAAATGTGTTTTTGTATAGGTCCTCAGTTCCTTGTGTTTTTGCATGGGTTTAGATTTAGTGGGCATTACTGCTTGCTGGTTGCACATTGTGTCCTTCCAGTTATGAAAGAGCTATTCCAATTTCAACCAGAAGGTGGCAGAACAACTGTTACTTGTACAGGCTGTGAAACAGATGGGAGCTTCTTTTGTTTCTTGCTCTTTAAATATGATACTTTGTCTACAACATTATTTTCAATCTGTCATTCATAGTTTCACCAAAAGAGCTGTCCTCTTCTGCTCTATGTTTTTATTTCCAACCATTTCTTTTTTCAAATCACTTGTCTACTATGTAGAGTTTAAAGTCTGTTTTAAAACCAATCAACATGCCAAATTTTCCTGAACAGAATTTGCTAGTATACAGAGCATACATAAAATAATCCTTCCAAAATCAAAAAAGGTTTATAGAGGGCTGTATTATATTTATGAGTCTGTGTTTTGAAATGCAGGATGGAGAGTGCACATTAAGCACAGAATAGCTTATATCTGAGTCCTATCATTAACAATGTGGAAGCTAAAAGCAAATGGAGATAAGTGGGATTATTGATTATGCTATGGCATTGCTTGCTGGACTCTATTCAATATGTATGCCTACCAAATTTGATAAAGTATATGACTAACCATTCTAAGCACTATAATAACTACCCACCTGCTTTAAAACTGGCCTCTGTTTGCTTTTTTACATTGTTTACCTTCTCAGAATCATAACCCCCATATGTTATTTGTCATCTATCCCAAATTTCTTCCCTAAAGGGATGAAGAGAAGGACCATCTGGTCGAATCTAGATCAGAGTGACTCTATTCCCATTCCAAAATGAAAACATTGAGCATATGGAGAATGTCTTCAAAGGAAAGTAATCCATTATTGAGGAGCTAAATGTTCCTTGTGCATTACTGTGAGGACTTTTCAAACCCTAAATAATTTTGTGAGGGTATGAATGCATATCCATCAGCTGTAATTGTCCCCATGAGATTGCTTTTACAGCAGCCTTTTTAATGTCTTTTATTTTCCCCTGTGCAATAAAAAAAAGTACATTGCCAACATTTTATCTTAGTTTGCAGTTTATTCAATCTGGGAAGGATGCTGCTTTATAATTCTTTTATACCTTGATAGTCAATTTGCTAAATCGAATTTTCTATGCCTATTGCATCATGTCACCTTTTACCAACAATTGCCATGAACCATCATTGGAAACTGGTATGTGTTACACATTGAGGCAAACATTGCCTGAAAACATTTTGAATGTCCTGGAAAATACTTCTAGTCGGTAAATAAGCTGTCCTGTGTCTGAAACCTTTGTTGGTGCTATTATCCTGAAATTAAACGGACAAGCAACTGTGAAAACTAAAAACATATATATAGAGAGAGAGAGAGAGAGAGAGAGAGAGAGAGAGAGAGAGAGAGAGAGAGAGAGAGAGAGAGAGAGAGAGAGCATTCTTGTAGGCTGATTTATCTGACAATTTTATTTACCAGGCTGCTTCTTACTAAGCAGGACAGTGCCTTGTGTTTCTGTGTACTAGTACCAACACAAAGTATAGAGATCATGGTAGACATACAAGACACTAGAATGTGCTTTGATCACAAAACATAAAAAAGGATTCTCACTGCACTGTTTCTATGCATAACTAATCCCCCTCAGTGTCACCCCAGGCAAAACACCTTGCATACTTTCATCAACCAAAAATGTAATTACAATGTGGGCCATAGTTCCTTCCATCACTGATACTGAGACTCAGTGCACTGATTACTGCCTGTCCCATTGCCTACTTAATCAATGCATCACTGTCCTTTGGTTATGTCCCCAAAGCATAGTGTCAAACTACAAGCCCATTTTGCAACCTATCCTCTCTAAAGTCTTGGAGAAAGATGTCATCTTCAATCTGATTTTGTTCGAATCACTCCACAATTACTGCCATCTTAAAAACAAGCATTGATATCCATGTATGGCAATAGGTGAGCTTACTGGAGCAGTTTTCCTAGAATTCATATGGTTGATCATGATCTTTACTGACATTTTTCTTTTCCCTGCTTGTACATACTTGAGGGGTTTGCTGTCCAGGGATTAATTGGGAAAGAGTCTTAATTGTACATCCTCCAATACATTAAAAAGGTTTTGGTAGCAGTAGAGACTATTTTCTTTGCCTACTAGGTTAGATTAGGTTCTCGCCCCTTTGAGAGTGTGTCTTGACGTGGCGGGTTAACCTAATTATGCTTTGGACAATGCAATTGTTTATACAATTGTTGCCAAATTTATTAGGATGAGAAGTGCGGAAAGTTGTTTGTATGATGTGTGAGTGCCTGAAAGATCCATTCTTGGGCCCTTGCTGTCCTTGTTTATAAATGGTCTATCCTCTGCGAGCAATATGGTAATATGGCTAATGTGCAAATGTGCATACAGGGATCTGTACTTGGACCCATTCTCTTTAATATTTTTATTAGTAATATTACACAAGGTCTTGTTGGTAAGGTATGTCTTTTTGCTGATGACAAAGATTTGACAAAGATGACAAAGTTTTGCAGCAGGGTTGATGTTCCTGGAGGGATAAGCCAAATGGCAAATGATTTAGCTAAACTAGAAAGATGGGTAGAGCTGTGGCAACTGACATTTAATGTGAGTAAGTGCAAGATTATGCACCTTGGGGGTAAAAACCCCCAAAGAAGAATATATAATATTTGAGAATATTTGAGTCCTAACCTCAACATGTGAGGAAAGAGATTTAGGAGTAATAATTTCAGAGGACTTAAAGGTAGGTAAACAATGTATAATACAATAGAGCAGCAGGAAATGCTAGCAGAATGCTTGGTTGCATATGAAGAGATATTAGCAGTAGAAATAGGGAAGTGCTCATGCCATTATTCAGAGCACTGATGAGACCTCACTTGGAGTATTGTACACAGTATTGGAGACCATATCTCCTGAAGGATATTGACAGAGGCGTCACTAGGGTTGGTGTGCGTGCGGTAACTCATGGTGTCACCCCCCTTGATTTCCTCCAATACCAAACAGATTCCTTAGTAATACCAGTCAGATGGCCCATTAAATATGCCACATATAGGAGCCCCACAAATTATGTCACACACAATAATAATATGCCAGTATTATTTTGCCGTTAATAAGCAAGACAATTTGCTTACCCTACCCCAGTACGGTAAGCCTGGCTGCTGCTCCGTGTCCCCGGATGGACGTCTCCTCCGTGCAGTCTTCCCTCCTGCACGGAGGAGGGAAACACAGCCACCGGATGTGATGTAAGGTCACATCCGGTTGCAGAGATTTTTTTTTTTACTTTTTTTTCCGGCGGCCGAATCCAGCGGATGCGGCTGCCAGAAAAAAAAAAGTTCAGCAGCGCAATGCACTGCGGGGGGATGCCGGCAGCACGTGGTGTCACCCGGTGCGGTCCACACCCCCTGCACCCCTCTCGGGACACCACTGGATATTGATACTTTGGAGAAAGTTCATAAAAGGGCTACTAAACTGGTTCATGGGTTGAAGGATAAAAGTTACCAGGAAAGGTTATTGCTTGCAGGAAAGACCTAATGGGGGGATTTGATAGAAACATTTAAATACATACAGGGAATGAATATAGTAAAGGAAGAGAGTATATTTCAAAGAATAAAAACTACCACAACTAGAGGACATCATCTTAAATTAGAGGGGCAAAGATTTATAAGTAATATCAGGAAGTATTACTTTACTGAGAGGGTAGTGGATGTATGGAATAGCCTTCCAATGGAAATGGTAGAGGCAAATAAAGTAAAGGAGTTTAAGCATGCACAGAATAGGCACAAGGCTATCCTAGATATAAGACATGGAACTGGGCACTAATAAAAGTATTTAGAAAATTGGGAAGACTAAATGGACCAAATGGTTCTTATCTTAAAACAGTGGATAGCTATCAACGTACTACTCCTCAACACTGAAAAAACTGTGTTAATGGTGTTTGTGGCAAAAGCTAAACTACTTAAATTAAAGAAATACAATCAAGCTAACATCAAATCAACATAAAGACCAGGTAAATTCTTATAAGTATCTGGGTATGTGGCTAGATCCCAGTTTGTCTTTTGGTCTTCATATTGACAAACGATCATCAAAGCTGAATGCTGGGATTGGTTCTCTATGCAGGAACAAATTTAGCCTAGATCCACCTGTAAAGAAACAAATGCAAATGTTAATGGAAATGTTCATCTTCTGCATTGTGGACCCATCTCAGTAAGCTTGACACTCAATACAATTAAAATAAATAGTCACCAAGCGCACATTGTGAAAAGGACAAAAAACAGCTAAACAAATAATGCAAAAAATATCACATAAAAGAGAAAGGACCCCCAAAAAAAGTATTGGTGCAAAAATACTATACAATGCACTGTGCTGATTTGCCCTCCAATGCAAATCTAACATGCATCACTACAGCCTCCCTGGTTTAAATAACCATTACTGTACACAGTTAACTTCCTCATTTGTGCAAATCCCATGAGATGATGAAGTCATCCATCCTCACAAGGGCTGTTTGTACATACATTGCTATGGAAACCCGTAACTGCCATGCCTACTTATCCATTCTACAAATGCGGAAGTGAGCGGTGTAAATGATTGGATATTGAAACCAGGAAGCTACAGACCACATCACAAAAAAGTAGAGGCATAGCGTTTGGCAGCGGCAGCTGTTGGAAGAGGTCATACTGTGGATGTTGTTATTGGCCTTTTCCTGCTCTTTTATTGGATGGTGTTTTCTGTCTTTGGCAGTCATCTGTGAACTCAATGATTGGTGTGAGTCTACACCAATGATAAAAAGAGCAAAGGGTACAGAGGTAAAAAGCAAAAAAAAAAAAAATATTTATATATACCTACGCTTTGTGTCTCTTTACTCCTGAGTGTTTTGGATCTTTTGGAGAACATCAAGATTTAAAGATCCCTTGCCGTGCTTAATAGCATCATCTGTTTGTGAGAGCATACAGATGGGACGTTTGGAATTTTAGTGTTTTAAAGGTTTAAACTATGTTCGCTTTCTGTTTTCTATTATATGTAAACTTCTACTACTATATCCATAGGCTAAATAAAGTTGCATGTTATACACCTATTTACAGTTATATTATTCACAGAGCGCACTTGGGTTTATGTGCCTTTATTTGTTTTTTTGTGACTCACATTGTGTAAAAGGAAAACATAAGTACCCTACAGAGCTGCTGGAGTGTGGTGAGGCGAAAACTATTTTTGAAAAATAATTTCACTTAAGAAATAAAAATAAATGTTGATACTTAAATCACTCATCCTGAAAATAATAAGCCAACCAGGATGATAAATTCTAGAAATGTGAGGTAAATGCTCGATATAAACAAAGGCAATGAGTCAGTTTTGAGTAAATATATATTAGATGAAGAACTCTGAATTTTAATGCACATGAAAAGAGTTTTCCGTTACAAAATTGCTAGCATTTTATGATAACATAGCACTGTTATACCAACAATTATCTTAATGATATATTTTCACTTGTAAGTGAATAATTTCAGTACACTGGGATCTGACCCATAAGCAGCAGGATGGGTGTTGCAAAATATAAACAAAGCAATCATTCTCATATACTGTAAATCTGGTTTCAGAAAACTATACTCTCACCATCTTGATCGTCAACCTTAACAACTAAACTTTTTTTCTCACTTGTGATTCTAATATAGTTCTACTTAGTAAAAAGATAAACAGTCATGAACTGTTGATACTGCATATCAGTTTGTCCCCTGATATCCCTCTCTGATTGGCTGTGCATGCACTGACACTGTCAGCATGTGCCAGCCTCCCCACCAGCTCTGCCTCACAGATAGATAGTAAACCGTGCATGTATCTATAAAGGTACACATCATGGGCAACAGTACATGAGCACAGCTCAGAAGGGCATTGGGAACAAATCCCTAGTTGGTCATAGATAGAGCAGTCGCCCAAGACTCCAGGTCTAGATAGACCAATCTGAGCACAACCTGGATTGACTACAGGAGAGCCTATGACTCAGCGTCACACACATGGATCTGCGAATACCTGTCAACAGGACACTAAGGACTTTCCTCAAGAACCCAGCCCAAAACAAGTGATGATCAAGCATATACCAAGGTGATGCACTGTCCCTGCTGTTGTTTATTTATTGGAAGATCATATACAAAAAGAAGCAACACATGGAACAGTGAGAAAAAGTTTTGAAAAACGCTTAGTCATAAGTACAAACTGATCTTGGACAACTTCGCTAAATACATGGTGTTAGCCAAGAATTTTAAAGGTCAAACTGATAGAGGACCTGAGGATGAGAAGGACATTTACCACACATAAGGGGTGAGGAAACAATATATATATATTACAGCTCTCCAACAGACACATATTTGCAACTGCTATCATTCATTTTTGACACAAAAGCAAGTTTGCAACACTCTGTCTTTACAAACGAGAACTGCTAATGCTACTGACACTTTGTTTATCTGTTATTGTTTTTCAGCACTGCGATATTATGACATATCATTTTGCACTATGTACTGAAAACTGCTCATTTGCATAAGTACTTAATAACTTCAGATCTCTGGCAGAGAAGGTCAGATCCAAGCCATTGGAGAAAAAAAAAATAACAAGCACAGGTCAACAGAACAGCATATCATAGTTTAGATGACACAGGTAGAGATAGGGTTCTCTAGACTAGTACTTGGGCTCTGCAGTTTTGTTTTTCTTCTTACTATTTACACGCTATTGTTAATTGCCTGTATTTTCTATGATAATGCATTCCCCTGTGTCTCTGTTTTTGCAGCATTACGGAAATTAGATTGTGAGTTGAGATACGCAGTGGTGGTTTATATAGTAGTTTCATCCCATCAGGAATAGATGTTTTATTGAAAATGGGCTTCCATATGCTGATACAGGGCATTCTTGCTTACATTGCTTAAAATGGTTCCCACTTGAATGGAAAAAAGTTTGGCAAAGCACAATTGGGAATGTTCATTTGGCTACAGTGTTATCCCTTTCAAATTCTTTGTTACATTTTTAATAACGATGAATAAAATGGGAATATCTCTCATACCAGTTTGTGAATCAGCTGCAGTGAATTTCATTGGTAGACCCAAACATTTAATTTCTCATTAGTGTTTCCAGATGTTAAACGTTGTTGGTCATTTGATGATGAAATCGGTTTATTTTATATATGTATTTATGCATGTCTATTTTGAGTTGTCTCATCAGTTAATTATGGGGAAGGAACAGTAGGTGGAAACACACACATAATTTATGTTGTGGCTTTATATGCAAGTTTTAAACACATGTAAACAATGTATATGATGTCAATGAGCAGTAAATGCAAACACGAAATGCATAAATAACCTTTGTATATATCAATGAGCAGTAAATACACAAACTTTGTATATGATGTCAATGAGCAGTAAATACATAAACCTTGAATATGATACCAATTAGCAGGCAATGCATCAATGTGTGTATGTTGTCAATGAGCAACATTTGCATCAGTTTTATATATCTTGCCAATGTGGAGTAAATTCCTTCACTATATATATCATGCCAATGAGCAATACATGCATCAACTTTTTATATCATGCCAATGAGCAGTAAATACATCAACTTTCTATATCATGCCAATGAGCAGTACATACAAAAACTTTGCATAGCATGCAATGAGCAATACAAGCATTAACTTTATATAGCATAGCAATGACAGTAAATACAAACATTTTGTATATGATGCCATGATCAGTAAATGCATTAACGTTATATATGATGCCAATGAGCAGTAAATACATAAGCATTTATAGAATGCCAATAAGCCATATTTGCCCCCACACGGACTGCCTGTGCCATCTTATTCTCCAAACAGCCTCCATGTGCCATGTTTACTCCCCAAAGAGCCTCACTTTGCCATCTAAGGCCCAAAACAACCTCACTGTGTTACTTTAGCCACAAAACAGCCTCTCTGTGGCTCTTCAGTCCCTAAAACAATCAAATCATTCACAGCACCAAATGGCCTACCAGGAAATATCCCACTATCCCATTAGGCTAGTGCAGCATTACATACAGGGCCAAATTTGGCATATGGCCATTGCAGCTTTGAAATATATAATTTTTCTCGAGAAATACTTGTGAGGTGCCAGAGTCAGGTAAACCTAAACAGCATAATAGACACTCACAGAGGTTCCCTATAGATCAAAATGGTCTCTCCCACAAAGCTCTAACATAACTGAGAGCAGAGTAGGTTTTTATCCAGTTTGTATCTGTTTCAGGGAAGATGCTTTTTTAGCATCAGACTGCTTCAAAAAAAAAGCCATGGCTTAATACTAGCCTGACTGCAGTCTGTGGGGTTGTCAATTACTATACAGCTGCTTCATTAGCATGGTATATGAATCAATGGCTTCATGTTGCCTTCCAAACTGGACACAAGTGTGGAACTGTCGGACCAAGATACTGAGGTAGTGCTAATAACTACTTTTGTCATTAGTATTGCTAAAACAAGATGTATTGTTGTTCTTCTTCATCTTTGTCTTCTTCTTTGTCTTCTCTGCCTCCTGTCTTCTTCTCTGCTGCAACCCTTTACTGTATCCACTAGATTTTGGCTGCAGGTCAAAGTGTGGAACATATTCAAGTGTATTTTGAAAGTAGCACATATATTTTGGATTGACTAATTCAGCTGATTGCATTTTACATCAATACGTGTTGTCATTTCCAACAAATAGAATTTTGATTTACTACACTATGTGTGGCTCTCTTTCTTGGTACATGTAATTATTCTTTATGTTTGCATATTGAGTAGACATTTCTATCATGAAATCAACAGGCAGCAAGTAGTACCATAGAAGTAATTTTGCATATAATAAATGTGTTGGCTGTTCTACTTTCTAATTTAGGTTATGTGACAATGACAACATTTTTTTTATTTGTACCAAATACACATAAACATCTGTCAGGACTGTTGGTGGAAACAATATTTTAGTATACAATTGTTACAGATTTATTTAACTTGCTCAAATAAGTAAGTGAACTAACTGTTATCCTTAAAGATGTGATAGAATAAATGTTAGATATTTGGATACATCATCTACATTTTACACCCTCGAACTGAAAGAGTGGAAAAAAAAAACAGATTTAAAATAAAAACATGTTATTGTCAGTATGTAGAGAAATCTATTCATTAAAAATATAAAAATAAATAACTGTGAACAAAGGTAATCACTTAATCACGCTTGAGGCTTGTGCAGTAAACAATGATGTATGGTAAATTGACAATAACTTTTGAAAACATAGACCAAAATATCAGGAACAAAAAAAAAAGAGCCAAGTAGGAAACTTTTTTCCATCTAGTATACTTTGGCCTATATGTGTAATAGAGTTGTCTGTTCACTGTAATTAATTCTTCAGTGAATAAATACTTTTGACTAAGAAGTTGCAGGCCATAAATAAAAACACAGGAAGGAAGGTATTAACTGCAGGGTGTGTGTTGGACAATAGTATATGTAGGTTTTGTGGCATGATTGCTTACAGGTTTATTATCAGAATAACTTATTGTGCTTGGCATTTCAAGGTACATAGGGGAAAATAATTATAAGTAAACAGATGTTGAATTTTACTTTGTTATATCATAGAGATGTTTAACCCACAAAGCACTCAGACTGATCAACTTGCACTTATCAGTTACCAGCTTTGCTTCAAAACAAATTAAAACAAATCCTTCTTGACTCCAACATGGTAAATGATTATCAGCAAGCCAATAATCCCAAATAGTCTTAATTATTATAGCTTTGTAAATCAGGCTTTGCCAAAATAATATTTTCTTTTTTTTCTACAGGTATCAATCGTTTCTGCCAACACAACCTCACTCAAATGGAATTCCAAATTTTGATTGCATTTCATGCCACCAATTTCCACAAACTGATCTAACCCCCCCAATAATGACATGAAACATACTAACAGTGAATGGGGTTAAACATTGGCCACAGATTTATTAAAGCACGTATATAACAATGTCACAAAACCTTAAATGACACCCAGCTACAAAGGTGAACCACTGTAGGCAAATATAAACCCTGATAATCCAAGAATTTGGTCACCATCAGTATGTTAAGCCTCTGAAAGGAACCCCCTCTCCCAAGCAAGGAATTTAACCTGCAACTGTGACTATAACAAACAAAAACAAAAAGTAACAGATAGAGGGAGACAGATGCTGATCCTCTGCTGGTCATGAAAAAGGTTGAACACACATGAGGTGAAGCAGTGGCAGATAAGGGGGACAACGGAGCAGTTGCCCCTCATGAGCAGAGCCATGCCTTTATGGCAATTGAAGCAGCAGAGGTGGATCCGGTACTAAAAAGAACATATTCATTGATTTAGCATTTAAAACCTATCAAAACCTATCCAAGCAATTTAACATAAACAACACTTTAAAAGGTGATACACCATGATCTACTTATCCAATCCCAAGTTTTACAGTGGTTATGCTAGAAAATATGACCAACAGGAGGAAAATGCTCATCATGGTTCTTGTGGCTCTAAAAGTGGTGGTATCTCCATCAATCCATCTATCTATCTATCTATCTATCTATCTATCTATCTATCTATCTATCTATCACCAATGGCCCACCCAGTAATTGCCACCTATGTCCAGCTATACTTCTCCTATTTTTCATCCTTTCCCTGCCTATTCTCCATCCACTCTCTGCCCATACCCAAATCCTCCACACAAGATTGCTAGTTGATTATTATGGCAATAGTAGCTAACTGTTGGTGGGGTTAGTGGGAGAGGGGCTACAGTACACAATGGGTTTTATTCATGAAAGAGAAAATTGTAATGAATTTCAAACCTATGGCCAAAATAGTCACGTTAGAAACATTATTCAACTTAGCTATTTTGGCCTTAAGTTTGAAATTGCCTTGACAATTCTCTATTCTATGAATAAAGACCAGTTTTACTGCATCTACAATAATATTTAGCCAGACATATTGCTAGGTGAACTTCATGGGAATTATAGTTCTAGACTGGGTTTATGGTGGCCTAGACTACACACTAAGTTTGTTGTTGACTACAGTTTGCATGGTATACAGAAAGCTATTACTACCTGAACACCATATGAGTTGTAGACAGTGGTAGTTATGGCTAATCTTTATCAACCCAGCTCTTGTAAACTAAAGTTCTCTTGTTGTACAGTTGCATGCTGGTCTGTTGGTTAATATTACCATGGCCATATAATGCTTCCTAATAATGGGTAAGTAACATTTGGCTTCCTCTTGGAAACCCTGCTCAAGAGGCAAGAAAGATAGGCAATAGGGAAGAGATAAGGAAGCATTGAGATGGGAGAGTAGAAAAGTGGGGAGGATATTTTGCCCCACATGGATAAAATTCTGCAGATGCTCATGCTTCCATGTAGATGCTTGAATACCTCACTCCCTTAATACCTAAATAAATAAATGCTTAAAAATAAACACAATATGGGATACTTGTTTAATGAATTTCCAGAATGCATAAGCGGTGGGGGAGTTGAAAGATATGAGAAAGGCTTTAAATACCTTATTTATTTTTAACTTATTTCTAAATATTGCAAATAATCATTTGTATATCATGTCCCTTAATTTTGAGAGCCATTTTATCCAGTATCCTTCAAAAACTTAATAAAAATATTTAAAAAAAATACAATTAGGGTAATATATCCCATATTACTGACTTTTTTTTTGCCCCAGCAATATCAAAAAGGTTTCAGTACGAGAACTAGTCCTTCCAGAAAGAACAATAAGTAGCAGCTATCTACATAATATTACATATCCATAAATAGTATTCTAGCTATGACATTTATCACACCTCAGACTTTCATTTTACAGATGGCTTATTTAATCCCAAGGTTTATTGATAATTCACAATTCAGTCTTTTTATCTGAGCTAAATGTTTTGCTATATACACAGGTATTAATCTGAATAATCAAATAAATGCCAAGTTAATTATAATTAAGAGTTATCATATGTGTAGAGAAATGTTGTGGAAAGGTCATAACTACTTTTCAGCAGAGCTTTCTTGAACATAAGCACTGGAGAATGAAAAAGAACATCCCGGCAACGGCAATTCTATCTTCTCTTGTTATTTATTTATTTATTTTTATTAAAGTTACACTTGTTAGACTGATAATATTGCTTATTAAATCTATGGAGAAATAGTAAGATCCTGTCTATGCAGGCTGTCTTTACAGTCATGGAAAAAAGAAAACACACTCTCTTTGAATTCGTTTCAATCGGGTTGAGATCTGGACTTTGACTGGGCCATTGCAACACCTTGATTCTTTTCTTTTTCATCCATTCTCTTGTAGATTTGCTGGTGTGCTTGGGCTTGATGTCCTGTTAAATGACTCAATTTCGGCCAAGCTTTAGCTGTCAGACAGATGGCCTCACATTTGATTGCACAATACTTTGGTATACAGAGGTGTTCATGGTCAACTAATGACAGAACAATGGCAAAACAAGCAAATATCATCACCACTCTACCACCTTGCTTGACAGATGGTATAAGGTGTTTGTGCTTATTATACTGTGTTTCACCAAACATGGGTCTGTGCATTATGGCCAAACATCTCCACGTTGGTCTCATTTGTCTAAAGGTCATTGTTTCAGAAGTCTTGTTTGTTCAGATGCAACTTTTCAAAACTAAGCCATGCTGCCATGTTCTTTTTAGAGAGAAGAGGCCTTTTTCCTGGCAACCCAAACAAAGCATACTTGTTCAGTCATTTTCTAATTATATTGTAATTAACATTAACATTTAACATGCTAACTGAGGCTTGTAAAGTCTGAGATGGAACTCTTTTTTTGCAATTTCTCTAAGAATTGCACGTTCTGACCTTGAGGGGAATTTGATGAGACGTCCTCTACTGGGAAGATTGACAACTGTCTTGAATGTTTTCCACTTTTGAATAATCTTACTCACTGTAGAATGGTGGATTTTACATTGTTTGGAAATGGCCTTATAACTCTTCCAAGTTTGATGGGCAGCAACAATTGCTTCTCTAAGATCATTGCTGATGTCTTTCCTTCTTGGCACACACCTGAATGTTCCAGATCAGCTAAAACCTTTATATAGGTGGTCACACTTTGATGTGACCACCTTTCACACATGGCTTCTCGTTTTTTGGATTTATTTTAGTTAAATAAATCATGACATGGACTAATATGGCATGTGCTGTTTTTCATCTAAGGTTGTATTTACCTAATTTCAAGACCTGCTAAGGAACAGATTGTTATTATATTTAAACCATGAAATTCATAGAGGGTGTACTTTCTTTTCCCCACAAGTGTATATTAAATACTAGCAGCACAACTTGCTTTTTTAACATTTTATTTACATCCTCCGGCTTCATCATAAAAGTCCCGGCTGAAGTGCCGGGCAGCAGCAGAGGATGTCTGCACGTATCGTGCAGACATCCTCCTGCTGCCCCGCTAGCCACCAGGGACTTTTGGCCAGCAGGGAGATGTCTGCACGATACATGCAGACATCCTTCATGCTGCCCAACACTTCCGTCTATTATGACGGACCTGCTGTCCGTCATAATGGACGGAAGTGTCGGGCAGCATGGAGGATGTCTGCACGTATCGTGCAGACATCCCCGCCTGCCCCTACTAGCCACCAGGGAGCAAGAAACAGGTGAGGGGGAGGGAGGGGAGGGGGGACAGAGAAACAAGGGGAAAGGGTGACAGAGAGTAACAAGGGGAGGGGGGCAGAGAGAAACAAGAGGAGGGAGGGGGGGAAGAGACAGAGACAAGGGGAGCGAGGGGGAGACAAAGGGAGGGGGAGAGAGAGACAACACTAAGGGGGGAGAGAGACAAAGCTGGGGGCAGGGGAAAGAGAAGCAGCATTGGCACATAAAAGGAAATAAAAACAAGAAATGCATATTTTGATATCATACTTTTTTATTAAAAAAGCAATTTACATGTGAATAGATACAAGTTGAACTTTTTTCCTATAGGGTAGTCTTATATTCAGGCTTTTAATTTTTTCCTAAAGGAAAGTCCAAAGTTTGGGGGGTCATCCTATAATCAGGGTCGTCCTATAATCGCGCAAATACGGTTATTGTATTGTATAGTATATTAGTACATGGGTGCGTTATTTTAAACCACCCAGAGCACATATGTTTATTAACTGGAGAAATGGGTTGTTTAAACCTTGCCATTTTTTTAAATTTAAAATACGATACTTCCTAAATTTCAGAAAATAGAGCCATGCTTTGTTTAAACCTGCCAAGCATTGTCTTTATCACTGCTCATCTGGTAAAACAAGGGATTACTCAGCAAAGATGTAACAGACCTTCTTTTAAACTCATGATCTAAAATGCAAAACTTTCCAGATGTAGCCAATATACATAGATAATCAGGATTGAAAGTAAAGTGTAAGAATGTTTCTGATGTGGGATAAGAGAAAATACATCCTTTAATCATTTTGGTTTTTAAAAGACAATTTGCATTGGTCTTTGAAGATGGCATTTTCAAGCTGTTTTCGGAGAAATATGTCACTGTATTCGACACTGGCTCAATCCTTTAATCTTGGGTTAGGCTACTGTATTCATTAAATCTCCTTACTCTGTTTCTTGAAAATGAATATTCATTTGTATTGATTGAGGCAGAATGTGTTTTCTTTGTTGCAAAGTTATATCACATTTTCTCCCAATATGGTTTCACACACTTGGAGTTATTTATTACCGACTTAATGGCCTTAGCTGGAAAATGGATGATTACATAGCTAATGTGGATGTGAGCCTGGAATCATAAATACTGCATATTCAACATGATGTATATGGAGCAGATTCTACATGTCCAATTAGACCAGCCCTTCATTCATTTCTTAAAATATAGTATATTCAATAAATAAATTGTGTGATCAGGATGCACAATGTAAAAGATCTGAATATTACATGAATATATAATCCACTTATTCTTTTAAAAATGTGGCTTTAGGCAAGCAAAATATAGTTTTAAATGATGTACTTGCAATAATTATCTACCCATCATTATCTCCTTATTTCTGATGTAGTTCCTTTCACATAATGAGAGCAGTTTAAAATCGTAGTACACGTAAAGAAGACAATAATGGGTTTAATATAGGCCTTTTTAAATATAGATTAGTAATGATAGCTCCATATTAATATGGGCAGTATCCTCAGTGAAGCATACAGGCTGTTGATGAGAACCAAGGTAGACAGGTAATTCAGCAATGGTTGACCAAATGACATCTGCCTTTAGTAACAGAATTTGCTATTAATCCATAAATCCTTCAATCCATGATCTTACATAGACTACTAAATCTCAGGCTATCATTGATTTGATACCAAAACTGACATCGCAGACAACACAGAGAAGACACTTTTTTTTCTAACACAGAAACATAGAATGTGTCAGCTGAAAAAAAATCTGAATACTTTCACGACCTTATATCTAGGAAAACCGTATAAGAATTCAATGCATGCTTAAACTCCTTCACTGTATTAACCTATACAATTTCTGCTGGAAGGCTATTCCATGCATCCACTACCCTCTCAATAAAGTAATATTTCCTTATATTACTTTTAAACATTTGCCCCTCTAATTTAAGACAATGCCACTATGTTATGGTAAGTTTTTTTCTTTTAAATATAATCTCCTCCTTTCCCGTGTTGATTCACATAATATATTTCTATCATACCCCTCTGTCTCATTTCTCTATATATGTTAAAATTCTTTAACCTTTCCTGGTAAGTTTTATTCTACAATCTGAACCAGTTCAGAAGTCAAGGGCATACCTAGAGTACTTGGCACCCAGGACGGAGCCTATGTTTGGCACCCCATTTTGAAAATGACAAGCTTTTTATTATTATCTTCCCTTTGTCCAATTCCCCTGCTTTATCTCAGCTTCTAGCCCATCTTTTTGTTGGCCATTTTGTTAACCTTCCATTTGTCTTTGTTTCATAACAACACCCACCCTCCTTTTATTACGATGCCATCCCAGCAAGCTTACTTGTACCCTGGTGATCTAAGGAGGTGGTTTCAGGAGAGGACACACACTCAAACGCTGCTTCCAACCACTGCGATCAGAGGGGCCTTTTCACTAAAAAATGTAGGTGAGTTCAGGTGAGATGCACACTTCTACTCACCAGTTTAGCTATACATTGTGCAGGGACAATCCTGGTGAGCATGCTAATTGGGGGAAAACCATCTGGTGTGTCTCTGCACAATGTATAGCTAAACTGGTGAGATGAAATGTGCATCTCACCTCAACTCACCTTTTAGTGAATAGCCCCTAGCGTGTTACCCAGGGCGCTCAGCTCTCAAGGTAAATTCACTGCCCAGTAGCCACAGCTAGGAACCACTATTCTGGAGGTTCCTGGGACCTTGCCAAAGGTAGTTAGGATAAAGGCAGTGGCCCCTTCTGAAGTGTAGCACCCAGGGCGGACAGCCTAACCCCCTCCTATTCAAGTACGTTCCTGATGTGGCCTTTCTAGACTCTGTCCAAATTATCTACAGCCTTCTGAATGTATGTTCTCCAGTACTACAGTACTCATCAGTCAGTGCTTTGTACAATGGCATAAGTACTTCCTTTTTTCTACAATGAATACCTCTCCTTATACAACAAAGCATTCTGCTAACATTTCATGCTGCTGTACGGTATTGCCTGCCTACCTGTAAGGCCTCTGAAATAATTAGCCCTAAATCCCTCTCCTCAGATGTTAGGAATGTATCAAATATTCTATATTCTGTGTTTTTCAGTCCAAGATGCATTATATTACATTCATCCACATTAGACTTCAATTATCACAGCTTTGGTCATTTTTCTAGTTTAGCTAAATAATTTGCCATTTGGCATACCCCTCCAGGGACATCAATCCTGTTGCAAATCGTTGTCATCTCTGGTATTGTTATGCTAAAGGACTTTCATGGAGAAAGAATACGCTACTTTGTAAAAGATTTAATTTGCAATCAAACTTAAATTGTTGCATTAATACATGTAAATAAGCAAAACATATCACTTGGATAGAACATGCATTGAATTTTATTCAAGAGTTTGTATGTAAACAAATGGATTCAGCAGCATAACATGTATTTCAGAATAAATTCCATTTAGAAGAAATTATCCCTCTAACATTATATGTTCTACAGTGAATGTTTCTACAGTTTGTTCGAATAGGTTGAAAACAAATTTGAGTCAGTATTTAATTAAACAGTGTCTAGGTGCTGGCTGTAATTTTTCAATGCTGAGTTGTGTGAGAGGTAACACAATAACAATATTCACTGTATAACTCACCAACAACTCATGTAGAAAGAGACCAGGGTGTATTAACCACTAACCCATGTTGCTCAACAACAAAGAATTCACCACAACCCAACTTTCATACAGTTAAAGAATGATCCATACTTTGGTCATGAAGGTTTAATTTTGAGGATTTATATTAGTACTATATACTTTGTAACATCAGAATAGCATCAGCCTTAGGAATTGGAGTTTAATTTATTTGACCTATATGTACATTCAAGCAGTTTGGGTAGCACAATGTACAGATCAAAAACTGACATATTTTCATGGCAGGTATGAATAAGCAAGCGCTGCCAAAATGCATAATAAATGCTGAATATTGCATAGTCAATTAAATCACTTTTGTGGTTGTAATTCCATTTAATATATGGAAAATTATAGCTTCATTTTATTTTATTCACTCCGGAGAATTCTTGTACTTTTCTCATTTAGTTCAAAGACTTTCAATTGACAGTTCAGAACCTAGAACAGTATTACTTAATTAATTGAGATTATTTCAAATCTGATATTTCATGGTAATTATTTCACTATGAAACAGTGATATAAAACCATGTGAGTGATCAAACATAAGGCACTGTATTTGCTTGAATATAAGCCTACCCTGATGATAAGACTACTCCCAAACTGTGAATCTTAATTTAGGAGAGAAAGAAGAAAGCAAAATATAAGATGACCCTATAGGAAAACTGTATACTGTATACTGTTTTTTCATACTTAATAGAAAATTAATTTTGTCAATCATATTTTATTATTTCCTAAACTTGCCAATGCCTCTCCAGATTTGCCAATATTCCCCAAGACTTGCCAATGTCCCTTTACTTGCCGATGTATCCCCAGACTTGCCAGTGCATCTCTAGAATTCCCCATATGTCCATAAACTTGCCAAAATGCCCCCAGACTTGCCAATGCATTCCCAGAGTTACCAGTGAATCAGCAGAATGTCCAATATACCCACAAACTTGCAAATCCAACCCCAGACTTCCCAATCCATCCCCAGACTTTCCAACCACCCCAGACTTGCCAATGCATCTCTAGATATATCAATATATCTCCATACACCCCCTGGTGTGTAGTGGGGCAGATGGGGAATGTCCATATGGTGCTCAGTGCATGCACACATCCTCAAATGCTGCATGACACTTTTGCTGGGACTTCTGAGATAGATCTCCTTGTTGAAAGTGTAGTGCAGCTTTACATGATGTCTGTGCGCAGAGCCTGACAGGAGGATCCAGGTCTAATGCAAGTCTGTGGGGACCCAGGTCCTAGTCTTCAAGTCAGACCTCTATTTGAGGTCTGATTATAAGGCAACCTTGAATATAAGAAGAATTATGTTTTTCATAGCATTTGCTCTGAATTTTTTTTAATGATATATACAAGTAAATATGACAAGTCTACTCTAAATGTCTGTCATAGCCTCAAAAATAGCTTTTATCATTTTGCTTCTCATTACTTTCAATGGGGAAGAATCGAACCAGAGTTTTTGTTTTATGGTAAGGTGGAAGGATATTAAAGAGTGTGTAATACATCTGTAGCACAGGAAATTATGCTGGCTACATGATCTGTTGCACAGCATGATGTCTTCTGTGTCATCAAACCTACCCTCTGCTACTACTGGTAAAGTCCTAACTGTTATAGCCAGCTGTAAAATAGTTGTAGCTAAACTTTTCATCTCAACTAGTTGTGGCCTAAATTCCTCATAAAGCTTAGCAAGCTTTTGGCTGAGCATGATTGAAATTATTAAACAGCAGCTGGAGTGCAAAGGGTTAAATGTCATACAGATTCACCCAAATATACATACAGATGAATGTATATATATATATATATATATATAAAACATACATCCATGAATATACACTCACACACATCCTGTGCAGATAGGAAACTTGTCCTACTGAGTGCAGCATATTCAATCACGTAGGAGGAAGAGTACTCTGTTCTCTAACTGACTGCAGGCACCCCACAGGCAGGTTAGACCTCCTGTAACCCATATATAACTTGTTGCTGAAAGAACCTAAGACCTAAGCAACCTGGCAAAATCCAAGAGATACCTAGCGATACTAAACCTTGAAGCAGTGGAACTCCTTTTCCTGGAGTAGAACCATGGCTAGTCAAGTGTGGGCAAAAAATCCCTACACAACTATATATGTAGTAATTTGTAAAGCTCAATATACCTTAATGAATTAGCATTAGGAAATATTACAACTTCCCTACACTAATATTTGCATTTATATTTGATAATAGTAAAGCCATTACATTTTATAGTTTTTCTTGTGTACTTTGATTTCTTATGCTATTTGTTTTACAATGCTACTGTAACAATCATGTTGAAATTGTGTACAATTTTGTATTATTCTGATGCTCTATTTGTGTTTTTTTTTTTTGCTAAAATCCTGAAAATAATAAATTATTAGTAATATATATATATATGAGAAAAAAGAGAGAAATACACTGTGCCTAGATGTGATGGCAATAGCAGAAACAAAATCCACCAGTGTCTCACTCCTGGTACAAAGTATTAAACAGAACAAACAAGTGAAAATGTGCGCTGTAACCCAACACTTGCATACAGAAAATATAAATAAGGATTACCCTTAAATGCGAGGTAATCCGCTTGGTGTTTGCCAGAAGGGATAAAAAAAATAACAAATAATAATATAGTGTAGTAATCTTAACACAAAAGAGGAGTTCTGCTCAGTGTATAGTGCATCATGGGAGCCCACATATGTTAATGATCCAGCAGATTCCCAGGAGATGACATGAGAGAGCAAAGGGGAGAATTACAGATAACAGGATTCAGCAGGAAAGTGCAAAATTATGTAAATCCGAATGTCCAAACAAGTCCCATAAAGTCTCCTCCCTTCCACAACGCGTTTCGCCCCGGTAAGCAGGGCTTTTTCAAGTGTCTATAGATAGATAGATAGATAGATAGATAGATAGATAGATATATGTGTGTGTGTGTTAGGAAATGCAGTAGGAATGAGCAAAGTAAAAGATCATGTGCGTCCAAAAACAAGGAAATCATCTAGCTCAGTGTTTCCCAACCCAGTCCTCAAGGCACACCTACCAGTCCAGGATTTAGGGATTACCCAGTTGTGTCTAAGGTGTTTTTTTTTCTTCTTTGTAAAAACACCTTAGACACACCCAGGTAATCCCTAAATCCTGGACTGGTAGGTGTGCCTTGAGGACTGGGTTGGGAAACACTGATCTAGCTTGCCATAAAAATATAAATACATTTTAACATTTGGATGTAGCAGACTTTAACTCCCAACTTTAGTTAATTCAACGTTGTCTTAGAAGCAATCTACATTAACTTAGGATCTTTGTATACTAGATTCTGTATTCCATCTATGTTCTACATCATCATCCTATCTACAGTAACTGTTGAAGTAGGCTCTAGTTCGAGAAAAACGTCTGTAATATCCTCATTCCATGAGTGAACCAAATAATTTTTATGATCTATGTGCTTTAAAATAAACTTCAATACACTAAAACATACTTAATGGGGCAGTTCATGTAATGTAAAGTAAAAGAAGTTGATCTTTCATCTGTTTTTTCCCCTCAATATTTGTACTAAAAACTACATGTAAAGTACAAAGAAGTTACGCCTGTTGCAACAGTCCTGCCTATCTTTCCAAGCCCTCTTTCTGTTCCATCATGCACAAAGAACTAGCTGAAAATATACACCCCTTCATTTCATATACCTGAAACAACTTATTTCAAAAGAAAGAGAGCCTGATTCCACAAAATTAGCTGTGGATAATAGCTTTCTGGGACGTAGCATGAAAACTGGTGTAGAGGGAGGAATAGGACTGTTCTTTGATGTGCTTTCAGAGAGGCAATTCATTGCGGACCTTTCATCAGCTGGCAATTCGTCACGGCGTGCTGCAGATGAGGTTAATTTTAGGGTTTGTTTTAGGGTCAGTGTTAGGGTTTATTTTAGGGTTAGATGTTACTTTTAGAGTTAGTAGCAGTGTTTTAATATTGTTACTATTTGGGTTAGCGGTTTAAGTTGATCATTAGTGCTGACGGTTCAGCTCCAAAACTGATGGCATGTAATGTCCGCAGTGAAACTGCCACTCTGAATGAGCAGCAAAGAACAGTCATAGACGCACAGAGGGAGCCAGCCCTCCTCCTGTAGTCCCTTTGACGGATGTCACTGGATTTAAAGGCTTTTGTCAAATTATTTTCAATGTAAAACTGAAGCACTAGTGCAGGCTGTTTAACAGTAATAATAACTTTATGCCACATATACATGAACTATATACAACATAGAAAAGATTAAACAAAAATGTGTAGATGGAAAGTCTCTTTTAAATAATTTGTGTCTCACTTTATCAAAAATCATGAAATGCAATATTTTTTTTATTTCTGAACATTTTCCCAATATGTTTTATTTTTAATGCTGCAAAATTTTATGTTTCAAAATATCTATAGATGTTTCAGTATTACAGCACGTACAGATTTTGTACAGTAGCTTCCAATATCGTTCAGGCCACCATCAGAATCAAAGTGTTGCTATCCGATGATAGCTTTGGACTCAAGGTTTTGGAATTACACAGATTCATCTTTTAGATGTTTAGCAACAGTTGGAAATATGCAATTTCTAAAGGTTACCGATACATGTTTCAGAGGCAGCACAGGGATATGATAGTGGGAGATTTTAGAAGGAAGTGAGATTAAACACTTTCACAAGAGCTCAGAAAAATATAAAGAATTTCTGGAAATAGTTTTAGCCAAAAAACAGGAATGAAATGATTACGTTGAGCTACACTAGTGGCAGGAATTATCAATATAAAACCTTGTGGGGTTGTATGTCATATCTTTTTCACTGGGATCTGTTCTGTATGATGCTTAATACCAACTAAAGGTTAGTATGGCGGACTGCTCAGTAAAGTTTGTTAGTTGTCGCTAAAGCCAAGAGCAGCTAATGTAGGAGCTATGCAGTAGAGTGAATACAACTTTATTGACTTGGAATCTATTTATTTTGACAGCTATAGAATCATGTATGTTCGCGAGCCTTAAAGGCATGGTAATTGGACAGGGTCATTAAATTGGCTACTGTAGTTAATACTTTTGTATAGTTTTGTTGCTATTAAATATGCTGTATAAAAAAATAAAATTACCTCCCAAAAATACTTACTGTATTTTCTGCTAAGATTATTACAGTATATTTATATATGTACATTTTATTGTTTGTATTGTAGGTTTAATAAACATACTTAATTACAACTCTGTTATCTAAACAGGGTTTAAATTGTGAATGTTGGGGTTAGCTAAGTGTGTATATAGGAGATTTGAAAAATGATGCATATGATTCCTGGCTGTCTCTCATGTATGACATCACATTTTAACCCCATTTCAGCAGGAAATGATATCCTTGCAAGAGACATAAAACCAAAGCTGGAGAGATGCACAAAAAGTTCTGCTTCAAAACTTGAACATGCTCTAGGTAAAATAAACAGCATTTACAAGCAAAAAAAATGCTTTTATACTGTTGATTGATGTACTATGCATTGACTTAGGCACCAATCCGCTCATACAGGTTGTTATCAACTTTAATATGTTTGCATCCATATAGCCAGAAAATGGCACGCGCTATTGGTATCAAATATCGATCAATGCAAGCAAAGCTGTCGACTGACATTCCTAACTTTTAATGATGTGGTGTACATCACACCTTGGGTGATGGATCCCAGTGCCTGCTCATCAGGAGCCTGGAGTTGGTGGGAATCATCTACTCTGGCAGGTGGTGAAGAAAACCCTGTTTCCATTCTTAGTGGTGAGTAATGTGGTGAGTGGTGAATCAAATCAAACCTCGGCTTGTGTAACGCACGGGATCCAGGATGGTATAGGGACCCTGAGCGCCCGAGATCAGGAGCTGCATTGCAGGGTGGAGACACAGGACCTGGTGCTGAGTAACTGCAATCGCTTGAAGGTTTGGGAGCCCAAGTCTTTGCAGCCACAACCAGGCCCTGTGAAGTAGCTGCTGTATCCAGGTCCAAGGGCTAGAGAGGAAATTAACTGAATGACAGCCAAGCAGATCTAAAACAGAAAAGGAACTGAGGTATATCAGAACTGAAATACAGAATGCAGGGCTAAAGGACAGAGGGTAAACATAAGCAAGAAAGCAGAAACCAAACTAAGGATAAATAATACAAGGCATGGGGTTAAGAGACACAAAAGGCACATACACAGGAACAAACATAAATACAGGAACTAGCCTAATACTAAAGATGGCAAAGGTGGGGGTTTGGTTCATACAAATTGGCCAATTTAGATGTTAGCTTGCCAACCTCGTCAAGGTACCCCACATTAGGCAAGTCCCTAACTAAAACATAATATAGCAAAACATAAACTCTAAGACTCATAAATGACATTAAACTTAAACACAGAGAAAATACCTGTAGACTGCTGCAAAGGACAGAAAAGCAATGGGTGTGGTTTAAATAGAAAACTGACAGAGCAGAGGGATAGAGAGAAAACCTGAAATGAAACATAAGGACAGGCCGAGAGCAATACAGAGCAGGACAGGTATACAGAGCATTTAAAGGGACAGCATCCCACTGAAGGAACTCAGGACAGGTATACAGGGCATTTAAAGGGACAGGACATCCCACTGAAGGAACTCAGGACAGGTATACAGGGCATGACAGGAATACTGGACAAGGCAGGAATACAAGGCAAGGCAGAAATAAGCATAACTAATAAGAAAGCAAAGCAAGAAGGATACAGAAAAGCCTGGATACAGCCTGGATGAGTCTGCACAAGGGTGCATTGTTCCAGCTTGCCATTGGTTATTTCTTGCAGGTTGTGTGTCTTATGCCTGATGGCATAAAATCCTCCTCTAAAATGGTGGTCTTGTCATGTGGTCAATATTTATGCATGGATTCCTCGACCATGATTGAGTGTAATTTTGTATCAGTTTCTTGAATCTGGGCCTATTTGGTACGGATTTCAGATTCTTCTCGGCTTTTTTAGTTTGTCCGAAATCTCCTACTGGAAATAATAAAGATTTTGAGGCTACCACTTTGGTGTGTTTAGGGCATATTTTGGCTGCATTCAGATTCATAAGTTCTCGGTGATGATGTTTACTTTGTGAACATATTCGGAGTAACATATTGGGTATTTCATTATTTGGTTCCCGATGAGTCTCCGATATGCCCCTACTTAGTCCAGACTTCTAAGGCACCATTTTGTGCCCAAATGTTGGTGCATATTGAGTAGACCCTTAAGTGTATTCTATCCTTCCCAACATTTAAAACAGTCATGGAAAAAAACTTTACTCAAAGATGAAGTGGCTTTGGTTCTCGTGACTGGGACTTTTAAGACAACCTCAATGACACTTAGGTGGGTTATATATACAAAGTCCTCCACACAATGTGGCTGGAAGGCAGCAAAAAGGTGCATTTCTTAAGTATTATAGTGATTATAGGTTTTTTTATATATTCCAAAACTTTTGTGTGGTGGGAAATAGAGATACCACCAAAAAGATGTAGGTGGAGATTTTCCACCACGTTTTCTATTTTTGAGGGACTGGTGCTCAAAGGGAATAAGGAGAAACATTACGTGCTGTTAGATATACACATCTGATACATCTACATGATTAGATACATCTGTATTCTGACATACAAAACATCCTCTACATTGTATTGTTGTTAAAAGAATTCACATACTATAAATTGTATAATAATATTAATTTAGAATTTATTTGACAACAACAGATCTCTGTACATAAATATAGATGTAATCTAGTAAGAAGTAATATGTGCTTTAACAAGCATTTCATCTTACTGAGTTGTAGATTCTAGTCTGGCATTTTGATTATTTCTCTGTGTAGGAAGACAGTTAACTACTGTATAGTACAGATGGCAGGGCTAGCCTTGGTCAAGGTTCCGGAGTGAGAACTAGGACAGCAATTTAAAAAAAAGTTCAAACAAGTCTACACTGGCATTGTGACAGATATCATAATCCACAAAGGAGCTGCCACTGTCAAATGGAAACCAGAGCAGAATACAACTGACAGCAATATTCACACAGGATGCACAGAACAGCAAGATTCAGGCGCACAGGAGAAAAGTGGATGCCATTAAATAATATATTGTAGTTTCTAGATTTTCTATGTTTCTTTTTTTACCATATTATTTTTGTCAGAATATCATTGAATGGAAACTTGGTTACATTAATATAAATAATTAATTAGAGAACCTTATTGTAGAAAGAAAAATTCCAACATCTGTGTTGAAAATGAAATCAAGAGTTTGTGTTTTCAGAAAATAAAAAAATACCTGAAATTAGTAGATTTTTTTAAACTAGAGTTTGGATAAATAATTGCATTTAGAACATACCTCCCAACTTTTAAACCTCCACCCTGCAAATCAATATGCCAGGGGTGAGGATTGGGAGGTCGGTGAAGATTAAAAACTGGGACTGTAGGACAGTTGGGAGGCTTGATTTAGAGTAATAGTATACAGGAAAGCAAATAGAAAAGTAAGAGTTTGGAAAGCTTTCAGTCAGCTCTTCTTTCTTCTGTCACTCTGTGAAGCAGTAAAGAAGTGAGAAGCAAACTTCCTTAAAGGACAACTAAACTGTTTTTCAACACTGAATCAGAAATTAAACTAATTGAACTTATTTTTTTTTTGTGGGGGGGGGGGTCTTACTTTATTTGCTTGATAGAGTCAACAGCCCCTCCTACTTTTATTCCTGACCCCTTGGCTCAGTTGTGTCACTGACACAAATAAACCAAAAGGCCAAATGTGGCATCCAAATTGAATTTCAGACACAGCCTTTGTCAGGAATGCAATTCTGTAAGATGCTAGGCCAGTAGTGTATCTTCCACAAGGCAAACAAGGCACTCGCCTAGGGCGGCACTTTCCCAGAGAGTGTTAATGCACACTTCTGGTGCTTCAAACATTTTCGCTCCCTCCCCCACCGTTCAGCAAGCTTTAGCTCCTTCCACTTAATCGGGGTGATGGTGGCATGTAATGGGGGTGATGGGGCATTTAGTGTGTATGCAATGTGGGTGATGGGTGCATGTAATGTGGTGATGGGGCATTTAATGTGTGTGCAATGTGGGTGATGGGGCATGTCGTGGGTGTGCAACGTAGGTGATGGGCATGTTTTAGGTGAGCAACGTGGGTGGGGGGGGTGCCAGAATTCTGTCTGCCTAGGGCAGCACAAAACCAAGACACACCACTGTGCTAGACTGTGAATGGCGCACAGTTGCAGCTTTTGAACTAAAGCAGAATCAATAGGAACTACATTTCCCATGATTCTGCAGTGGAAAAAGTCACAATCGCACATGCACGCATACATTGCCTAGCAGTGGCTGGGGACCCTATTAATGAGTATAAATGAAGTCCTAACTCCTAAATAAATAAGTTCATTTAAGTAAAAAAAAAATTTACTTGTCCTTCAAATCATTGAGTGTATAAGTGATTTTGCTCTGTTGGGTTCACTTGCAGATAGTATGATATGCCTAATGCTTGCACCTCCTCTGTGTAACACTCTGGAAATTGTTTATTGACATGTTGCAGCTCAGTGGCCCATGGCCTAGGGCAGTGATGGCCCAGTGCCATAGGTTCACCTTCACTGGCCTAGGGCCTACTCTGCTTCCCCCTCTGTATACTTTATGGGAACTGCACTATTTAAAAAAAAACTCTGCTGCACATTGTGTTTTCCATTGCTCTTTTTAGGTTTAAAAATAGTGGAGCCTGGCTACAGTGGATTTTGTAGCAGGGATGACCTACCTTTCTGGAATGTTTGCAGCTATGACTGATAGGGCAAAATTTTATATATAGTTATTCCTGTCTCTATTCCCTCTTTATCACCGAATCTTAGGTAATGTTACATATCTTGAAAATCCCTGCATGAAACATTCAAACCTGTAATGCAATTTAGAAAATAAAATATGTGTAAAAGTATATACATTCATTGTGCTGTCCCTTTTGACTCCTGGGTATATATTTTAGAGTGAATTTTCATTTTTTTTACATGAGTCTGTCAGTGTAGTGTTGCAGAAACCCATGTATAAGTGAAATTTCAGGTGACTGTAGAAGAAATGATTTGGCTGCTCCTAGCGCCATTCAGCTGTGAGCTCTCGTTCTCTGTGGATGATTGAAACACTTCTACCTGACTTACTGCCTCAAGTGAAAAGCAACTGAGGATAACTGAAAGCAAATGTAAGAGTAACATTATGGATTTCCTTTGTGGGAAGAGATCTCTGTTAGCATTACCAATGCAATCTTATAACCTTAGAGGCTGAGATCCGCAACAGTGGTAATAAAATCCTTAGCCCTGATTTAGAAGAATAGAGAGTGTTAGATGCTAAAAAGAAAGTTTACAAATATATGTACAATATTAAATGGCTGTAGAGAAGTATAATTGTTAATTATGTGTATACAACGGTACAATTGTAAGACAGAATGTGCAAGTTAATATAGGAAGCTTATTAAGGGACATTCAAAAACATTCTCTGCAGTGTGTATGTGCAGCTGCAATTGTGCATGGCAATGACTTAATAAGCTACGTAATGGTGGATAGCTAACCGTCTGATACGGTCACAACTATACACATTTTTTGAACTTTGTGAACTTTATAAATGTATGAATAATTACAAATTTATGTTATGTGTATTAATCTACCTTTTCAAATAACAAATGTCAAATTCAAAATCAGTAGTGTCAATAAAGTGTATTTATTGTAATTAGTCAATCTACTGTCATAGTTGTGGATTAGCTGCTTTTTTCCAAAGCATTATTTCAATGACATCACATGCATGAGCAGTGCTGGTCTTTAAATGTTCAAACAGCCTATGCAGGCCACCACTGTGGTACCCTTTCTCCCACATCATTAGCCCCACAGGACCAAGAGGGTTTTAGGTAGGGTGTAAGGGCATTATTTGGTGAGAGAGGGGCAAGCACAGTGCTAACTTTGAACCAGACAGCTCATCAGTGCTAGTTTTTCCCCAAACAACTTGTCAATTACATATTTGTCCCCAAACAGCTTGTCTGAGTCATTGTTGTCCCCACACAGTTTGTATGTTCTATCATTGTCCCCATATGGCTTGTATGTGCCATCTATGTCCCCATACATTTAGTCTATGCCATATCTTTACAAAAAGAGCTTATATGTTGCATTTATATCGCGAAATAGCTTGTCATGATATCTCTGTCCTCAAACAGCTTTCACCTTTTTTTGTTAGTCAGAGCACCAGGTGTCAGGTGACACCCCAGTGCTCTGACTTTCATAAAATTGCCCCGAGAACGAGGGGATAGATACTTCCCCCCTAGTGCGGTGATCCCCAATGCTTCTGCCCTGGTGCCCTCTGGGTGTTGTACCCTGTGCCATTGCCCAGGTCGCACACCACAGATGTCAGACTATATAAAGAAAGCAGACCATTACTCACAGTCCAGGGAGCCTTTTCCAGTCATACACAAGGAGACTGTTTGCCTTCTTATGTTCACCAAAACCAGTAAGAATAATATAAATGGGATGAAAAATACAACTCCATTGGCAGTGCCTCTCTTATCTATATTATTATGCATATAAAATTGGAGGGCAGATAATATACTTATGACTTGATATGATGAGATACTGTCAGAGTGCCTTGATACTGAGCTGGGTGTGCCACAGTAAGGCCGGCTGGGGAGCTCTTTGTGTGTGTAGGAATGGCAGGTCATCCTTTGACTGTCTTTCATGCTCCTTCATAGGTCAGAACCTCGGGGATCACGCAACCTTCCTTCCAATGCTCAGACATCACAGAGGCACAGGCGGTGCAGACATCACAAAGGCATGTATTGCGGTGACGAGTCGTCACCTGATTTCGGTGGTGACCAATGGACAAGCAAGGATTTCAGCTGCTGCTGAGATGCTTGTCCTTTTTAGTGGTGTGGAAGAGCAAGCTTCACTGAATCCGTAGTATACCGAGACCAGCTGGTTAAGCTGATCAAGCGTTTGTTCTGAGTTGCCCCTGTGAGCTCACGCATATTTAAAGTAAGCCTCTGTGTTTGTGTTTTTTATTATACTACATTATTGTGCCAAAATTGTTTGCCCTGTTTTACATTATACATGACAAAGAAGAAAAAGAGCCTTTGAAATGATACTATTAGAAGGTAGCTGTTTTGTCACTGAGTGCAGTTGATTGATTCAGATGCATAAAGAGAGCAGTATACTGCTCTATTTATGTGAGTTGAACCATTTAGGTGTGAGTCATTTCCCTATTCTAGTTCCAACAGAGAGCACTGTTTTGTGTATTTCTGCTTCTTTTTTGGGTATCTGTAGTGGAGAGACATTCTTCTATCAAGCAGTCCCATACGCATGATTTTGTTTTAAGCATTTTTTATAGTCTTTAAGTTTCACATCACGATATATTTAACACAAGCTTTTTTAAATGTGCACTCCTACTTTATTATGTATGTTTTTGTTTAAGGAGAATGCAAGTATTTTCTTATAGTGTAGTGAGCAGCAATTTAATATACCGTAATTTGTTGTAGCGCCCATCACCTTATTTCCATGAACGAGAAAAGATTGAAGGGCACTGCTATAAGGTATGTACAAAAATGTATATAATAAAGGGCAAAACTGAATCAAAACATAACTCCATGCAGAGGCTCATCTAACCTATAACTTAATGCAGAGGCTCATCTAACCTATAACTCCATGCAGAGGCTCATCTAACCTATAATTCCATGCAGAGGCTCATCTAACCTATACGCCATAAATTAGGAATCAGTGAATGGAACATATATACATGGTTATGGAATTCAAAGAAGGCTATGTGACAATATTCAGACACCCATCTGAGACAAGTTGGGTAAACCTGGATAAGCATGACTAGGGCTACTTTAATGGTACATGGGGGGAAATATTTTAATATATCAAGTATATATTGCATCTGGAATTTTATTGTTTTATTACACTTTATTTTGTTCAACAATCTGGACATAGCTAAGTCCCCTTTAACTTGTTAGCTTGGTGCCCCTAAAGTCGATTCCTTTGACCTTACACCCCAATTTATTGTAACTATAAATATGATTTAAAATAACTTTTCATATAAATGCGAAAAACAAACCACAAAGAAAAGATAACACAAGATTTATAACAATGTGTTTATAATACCTATAATATTTCAAGTCAGATTGACTTAATCAATAAATGCTTCTACTCTTGTCCTCCTGCTCTATAGTGTACTGTAGGCAATGTGCTTGTCTGAGAATGCTGAATAGATAATTATTTGATGTATTAAGCTACTGGACTGTATAAACATCGGGAGTTCTACTGTATAAACGACGGAAAATCTTTGCAGGATTTTTCATCTTGGCAAGTTAACGCCAGATTGAGCTCCCTAATTGGAGTGTAGCGAATCATTATATTGGATATTCAGCGACTAGGTGTAGACATGCAAATAAATATGTTTACTAACCCTTGAAATTAGTAGTCAGCGGTAAATAACAAACCACATTAATGTCCCTGTGACAGGGCAATTTAAAATAGTTTAGTGGTAAATGGTATAATTTGTTTAGTGTTACAGTAGTTGTTAGAATTTTTTTATTTTTAGAAGAAGAAAAACCTAAGACTTTAGAAGCACAAATCTCTAGCTAGATAACGGAACACGTTAAGGTCTATGAAATATTTTTTTTATTTATTTTGCACATACATCCGAATCATAACAGGTATATATATTTACATATACTGAGTCATTAAGCTAGCATCCTTGTTTTTTGTTTTTTTTTAAAATTGAATTTCCTGTAATGAGCAAACCATTAAAAATGTCAGAGAATGATAAAGGGATAGATGGATAGAGAGAGTGGTAGAGAGAGAAAGAGGATAGATGGAAAGTATTAATCCTAAAATACAGTTTGCAGTCCTAATTCCACAAACATATCAATGATATAGTGCATTATATGTTTATATCGTCCACTCTGCATTATAGGTTTAATGGTTATATGCACGACATGAGGTTTTATAATACCTGCGATACCTAAAGAAGACTTAAAAATTAAACCTGGGCTAACTAGGAAACTCATTGTTGTGAATTAATATATAACATAGTTTCATTAAAGCTTGTAAACTGAATTCTGCAGATTGTGCCTGGTGTCAGGGTGGAGCTAGTGCATTAAATTAACCAGCATCCAAAAAGATCCACACATATTTTTCTTTTAATCCTGGGTGATGGTTCTGGGCACCTATTGTCCACTAAATATTGCTTGTGTGCTGGTTCTAATTTATTTTGGTGATTAACATGTAGCTTGTCTACAATCTCTTTCCTCCTCTGCCTGCCTTGACCTTGAGTCTTATCTACATAGATCTCCTGTAATGTCTGCCTCAGCCCCCAACAGATTTCACTTATGGCTGACTTGTGCTTTATATTCAGTTATTGAAAATTTCAGATATGAATTTACACAAGCAATAATATATTGTGAAATAATTTCGTTTTTATTGTTTTGACATATAGGTCAATCTATTTTCTGAAAGATAAATTGAATATTTAAATAGATGAAGCTCGTTTTCTGCATATTTATTGAGGAAATCAAGATTTGTCCTGTATTTGTATATGTTTAGTGTTGTTTGTGTCTATTCACTTGTTGGAAATTTCAGATTTTCAGAATTTACAGATATTGTGAAATATTTCTTTATTGTTTTGACATTTAGCTCAGATTATTCACATATATTCATTTCTACATAATGACATTTTACTATGATATTGCATATTATTGCAAATAGGATGATATGTTTTGTTCACCATAGATGAAAGAATATGTAATTGAATGTGTCATATATGTTTTTTGATGAAATGCATAAATTAATTATATTTCATGCACTGTCCGTTTAATTGATTGGCTTGCCCCTGGGGGAGTCTTTCCATTTATTGTATCACATTTTTGTATAAATACCCCATAATGTAGAGGTTATGAGAGTTTCCATCCCTAATGTAATCTTCCACTTCCCTCAACCTTACAGCATGTTTCTTATTACATGTGTTTACTTTCCTAGCTTGTTCAGAATAATAATTGGGATATACACTCCAATTTCAGGTGCTCTAAGTGAGATGTCACCCATATCTCCAATATCATAAACAAAACACATGGACCCTTGGCAATCAGTGTATGGTGGACTATTCAGATACCTGAAGTAAAGATTCACCAAACACTGAATGCCGGGCATCATTGTGTTTTTTTATGCTTTCCAGTCTGATGCCATAATCATGTAATTATCCAGTTTTGGTTTAATTTGTTAATAATTATGTAGTGCAAGGACTGTGACGTTAATAATTTATTGCTGGAGTCAACCTCACCCCAATAAGTATTGAAACACCAATATTTTGTTTTTTACTCCATCAATTTATTTTATAATATGATTTATTTGGAAATAAACAGATCATTCTTTGGAAACTCTTATCATTACTATGGAATTGTCCATCACTGTTTAGTTTGAAAATTCCATATGATTGCAATTTCCTCTTTCATCTTCCTGTATTGAGAAGCTCAGTGTACTAATTTTTTTAAATACATTTTTCTGGTTTATGAATTCATCAAACACTAGAAAACAAAGCATTTGGGGTTTTCTTTAATTCTAGTTTATTATTTGATCAGAACAGATTCTCAAACCACAAATGATAGAAACATAATATGAATAAAAAGAGATAAACATTCAGAGATTAGTGTTTATCCAAGACAAACATTAACAGAATATGACTGTCCAAAAACATACTTGGACAAAATAGAAATATCAAAGATGGCGCATATAATGGATCGAGTCTGAAAGGCAACATTTTATCTGAGTGCCACATGAAATCGATATCTGGAACTGCATATAACAACAACCAAGAAAAGCAAATGTGCTGGATGGAATTCATTGACACCAGAACACTATGCCAAACAGGATTTGTGCTCGTATTTTCTATTACCTATAGAGATTACATAAGTTTGATGTATTATCACTAGAGACAGTGTACAAGGATTGTAACAACCACTTAATCAAGTAATCAAAAAATGCGCAGACCAAATCCATTTTTGGAACTTTTACTGCATTGTGGACATTTTATGTGGACACTGTGTTCATTCCATTGCTGGCAGCTCTAGATATGGAGGAGTTGAGCGGTGAACATTTTTATTTTGTGCATGTTAAGATTAATTATTGTGTGTTATAATAAATACCTGCATATTTTAAATCAAATTGTTCCCTTGTCCCTCATGGTGCATATGGAGGAGAGGCTATCTACAGACTCTTGAAAGGAAAGATGAAAGAGCGAGAAAATAGAGTAGTAAACTGATATATACAGAAGGAGTTGTTTGCAAATTGATTACCTCACAAAATCTTATTCTTTGGTTCTGATATTTTCCAATACTGTCCTTTACCCGTCTAAGTATTGAGGATAATCTTTATTCTTTCACTTTGATTAAGTATTTATGTATAGTGTACATTCTTAGCATACATTGTCTATTCTTTTTTACACAAATTAAAGTGTTTCCTTGTTTTAAATAAACCAATCAGCCATACCATTATGACCACTTGCCTAATATTGTCTAGGTCCCATTTACCCGCCAAAACAGCCCTGACCCATTGAGGCATGGACGCCACTAGATCTCTGAATGTGTGTTGTGGTATCTGGCACAAAGACGTTACCAGCAGATACTTTAAATCGTGTTAGTTGTGAGGTGGGGCCTCCTTAGATCGGACTGGTTTGTGCAGCACATCCCATAGACTGAATTGATATCTTGGCAATTTGGAGGCCAAGTCAACACCTTGAACTCATTGTTGTGTTCCTCAAACCATTGATGAACCAGTTTTGCTTTGAGGAAGGGCCAATGCCAACAGGTAATACCTTTTCCATGAAAGGGTGCACATGGTCTACAACAATGTTTGGGTAGGTGGTACATGTCAAAGTAACATCCACATGAATGGCGGCACCCAAGGTTTCCTAGTAGAGCATTGCTCAAAGCATCACACTGCCTCCACCAGCTTGCCACCTGTCAGGGTCATAATGTTATGGCTGATTGGTGTATATATCCCTTATGATTGCCATTTCTATCTGGCACAATGTGTTAGTTTATGGTTAAACATCTAAAACATCTAACTAACTGCTTGTGACATGACACATGAGTTCCCTCTGCCATTCACCATAACTGCGGAATTACCCAGAGGCACAATGCCATAGAAGAGAGATGAGAAGAGGTAAGTTAGAGCACAAAGCAGCATACAGGGTAATACATGAGTAAACCTAGTTTTAAAAGGCAACAATAAATATATCTAAAAACATATCAAAACCTGCCTGCCTTTCTCATCATAAGAAAGTTATCAACAATTGTATAAGCATAATAGAAATGAAATGTTTTTTTTTATATAGCTGCTTACTTACCTATACCTGTCACCACTACAATGGTATGGGCTTCAACTTACAGATATCCAAAGTCTACTCTTCTGGGTCCTTCTCTCTAGCTGGTTAAAGGTGTAGTACATTTTTTGGTTGTCAGCCTCAAGGTCAAGTTTTGGGGCCATTATGTGAGGATGGCAGTTATTACAGAAATAGCCAAAGTCAATGAGAGATCCAAAGTCCTTCCAAAATGGGCCGATGTTTAATAAAATAAAATAATGGAAGTTGTTATGGGTGAAAGGGGTGACCAACTTCATATTAATGTCTATGTATTTAGAATGCAATATCATAAAAGTGCCTGTTGGTGTAATGTTCAGGTGTCCCAATTCTTTTGTCCGTGTAAGCATGTTACATTTTTGTAAGCCTTTCTATTGAATTGTGTAGACGTGACAGTAAAGTGACAAGCGCTAAAGAATATATATATATATATATATAAAGTGCAGCAAAACACTAGTGCTTTCCCTCCAGAGGGCACAGGTAGACAAAGTGAAAAAGTGATAAAGTGTTGCGCATAAAAGGGATATATAAAAGATACTTATCAGCGATTGATGTAATGATCCGTATATGTAAAAGAAAAAATATAACAAGTATGTGCAGTATTATCAGTAAGTGGTACCAGTGAATATTTCCCCCTTTGGAGATATACTCACAATGTCTAGAGCCTAAAAAAACGGCTCTAGGTGTATAAGACTATGGACTCTAAGTCCTATGATCCCCAAGGGTAAGGTGCTCGTTCATCAAGGGAGTCACGGTGATATATATGGGAGTACAAGTAAAGGGATACAGTTGTAGTATAAAAATATAAATAACTTTTGCAGAGTTACTTGCAGTGGTCTGCTCTGAAAAAGCCCTGATAGGGCGAAACGCGTCGCGAGATTGGTGACGTCCCACGTGAGCTGTCTATCCCGGAAGTCTTTTTGTTGCTCCACTACACGAGATTACTGCTTACAAATCGTGGAACACTGACTTTGGATCATCTTGCCGCTGCAACTCTGCTGAAACGGACCAGCTTGGTGAATCTGCTTCCGATTTAGTCTTCTATTATTTTTTATATCTGATGCTGTTTTCTGCAAGATTCTATATCGGGTGGAGATTAAAAGTTATATATTTTTATACTACAACTGTATCCCTTTTATACTACAACTGTATTCCCTTAAAGTCCATCATCTTATACATCTAGAGCCGGTTTTTTAGGCTCTAGACATTGTGAGTATATCTCCAAAGGGGGAAATATTCACTGGTACCACTTATTGATAATACTAGACATGTGCAAAACTAAAATTTTCGTTTAGTTTTCGTCCATTAATGCATTTGTTTCAGACGAAATTCGTTCATTATTATTCGTTCGTTTTATAGAATACAATGTAATACTATTGGCTTTCTATAAACCGAACGAGAGCCCCATTCATAAGAAATTCTTATGAATGGGGCTCTCGTTCGGTTCATAGAAAGGCAATAGTATTACTTGTATTCTATAAGCCGAAAGTCTATAAACCGAACGACTTTCGGTTTATAGACTTTCGGCTTATGGAATACATGTAATCCTATTGCTATTCTATAAACCGAACGACTTTCGGTTTATAGAATAGCCATAGGATTACATGTATTACATAAGCCGAAAGTCTATAAACCGAAAGTCGTTCGGTTTATAGGCTGTCGGCATTTAACTATACAGAGACAGAGTCTCCATTCATAGTAAAATGCCGAAAGCCTATAAACCGAACGATCGGTTTATAGACTTTCGGCTTATGTAATACATGTAATCCTATGGCTATTCTATAAACCGAACGTTCGGTTTATAGAATAGCAATAGGAATACATGTATTCCATAAGCCGACAGCCTATAAACCGAACGTTCGGTTTATAGGCTGTGGGCATTTTACTACACGGAGACAAAGTCTCCATTCATAATTTTATGAATGGAGACTCTGTCTCCGTATAGTTAAATGCCGGCTTTTAACTATACAGAGACAAAGTCTCCATGGAGACTTTGTCTCCGTATAGTTAAAAGCCGACAGCCTATAAACCGAACGTTCGGTTTATAGGCTGTGGGCATTTAACTATACGGAGACAAAGTCTCCATTCATAATTTTATGAATGGAGACTCTGTCTCCGTATAGTTAAATGCTATTGTATTCTATAAACCGACTCTATTTCGGCTTATAGAATGCAATAGTACTACGAATGGACGAATGAACGAATGATTTTCGTTTATTAACCATTCGTTCATTCGGCTTTCGTTAGCTTAGCATTTTCGTTCTTCGTTTTTCGGGCTAATGGACAAAAATGCTATTTTCGGACGAAAATGCATTCGTCTGAAAACAAATGCACATGTCTAGTATATATTCACATGTAAATTGCTTTTTTAATAAAAAAGTATGATATAAAAAAATTCTTGTTTTTATTTCCTTTTATGTGACAATGCTGCCTCTCTCTTTCCCTTGCCCCCAGATTTGTCGCTCTCCCCCCCTTAGTGTTGTCTCTCTCTCACCCTCCCTTTGGCTCCCCCCTCGCTCCCCTTGTGTCTGTCTCTTCCCCCCTTCCCTCCCCTTGTTTCTCTCTGCCCCCCTCCCCTTGTTTCTGTCTCTTCCCCCCTCCGTCCCCTTGTTTCTATCCCCCCCCCTCGTTACTCTGCCCCCCCCCTTGTTATTCTGCCCCCCCTCACCTGTTTCTTGCTCCCTGGTGGCTAGTGGGGGCAGCCGAGGGATGTATGCACTATACATAATAGACGGAAGTGTCGGGCAGCATGGAGGTTGTCTGCACGATTCGTGCAGACATCCCCCAGCTGCCCGATTCTCACTGGTGGCTAGCGAGGCCACGGAACGACCGCCAGGACTTTTATGAGGAAGCCGGAAGCACCCAGCTTCATCATAGAAGTCCCGGCGGTCATGCCGGGCGGCAGCAGGGGAGATCTGCGCTCATCGCGCAGACATCCCCTGCTGTTAGAGAGGGGGATCCAGGTCCCCTGCAGCTCTGCTGGGGACCTGGATCCCAGTCTTATATTTTTCTTTTACATGTCGACTGCCGGGGCTTCTGTGAAGAAGCCGGGTACTTCCGCTTTCGTCACAGAAGTCCCGGCGAGCGTGCCGGGCGGCAGCAGGGGAGGTCTGCGCTCATTCCTCTGCTGCCCCACTAGCCACCAGGGACAATCGGGCAGCTGGGGGATGTCTGCACTATACTTGCAGATATCCTCCATGCTGCCCGACACGGCAGACTATTATGACGGACAGCTTTCCATCATAATAGACTGCCGTGTCGGGCAGCATGGAGGATGTATGCACGTATCGTGCAGACATTCCCCGGCTGCCCCCACTAGCCACCAGGGATCACGGTAAGGGGAAGGGAGGGAGGGGGAGCAGAGAGACAGGGGGAGGGAGGGAGGGGGGCAGAGAGACAGGGGGAGGGAGGGAGGGGGACAGAGAGACAGGGGGGACAGAGAGACAGGGGGAGGGAGGGAGGCAGAGACAGAGTCAAGGGGAGGGAGGGGTTAAGAGACAGAGACAAGGGGAGTGAGGGGGTTAAGAGACAGAGACAAGGGGAGGGAAGGGGTTAAGAGACAGAGACAAGGGGAGGGAAGGGGTTAAGAGACAGAGACAAGGGGAGTGAGGGGGTTAAGAGACAGACAAGGGGAGGAGGGAGAGAGAGAAAAATGGGGGCAAGGGAAAGGCAGCATTGGCACATAAAAAGAAATAAAAACTAGAATTTTTTGATGTCATAATTTTTTATTAAAAAAGCAATTTACATATGAATATATACAAGTTGAACTTTTTTCCTATAGGGTAGTCTTATATTCAGGCTTTTAGTTTTTTTCCTAATGGAATATCCAAAGTTTGGGGGGTCGTCTTATAATCAGGGTCGTCTTATAATCGAGCAAATACGGTATCTTTTATATATACCTTTTATGCGCAACACTTTATCATTTTTTCACTTTCTATTGAATTCTCCATCTAGTATGTGGAAAACTGAAATGTCCGAAATTCATCAGTTATAAAATATGGCCGAAGATCGGCCCAAAAACTGTGTAAATTGCTGATTCCAGCCTGAAATCGGCCATATTGAGTAGCCAAATTGCGAACAATTCTTCAGTTCAGCTACAAGTTTCGAAATGGTCCCATTTCACGCCATATCAGTGTATATATTGAGTAGATCCTCTAGAGTTATAGATTTGTCTAGAAATGTCTGATCCATGTTCATAAGTGATTGCTTTAGACAATATCATAGGAGTTTAACATTAATGGTAATTCAACATAGCATGTTTCTGAAATATAAATGGAAGTACTTGGTGATTCAACACTTATATAGCATACTTACAAACATTAACCTGCATGGCCCAAAAGCCTGTATTTGTACCTTTATGTGTTATGCATTTGGACGTAACGTATACAGAGCATTTCTTCTGAAGCACCACTTCTCAGTATATATAGAACAGGTTGCGAGGAGAACATCTAGGTTGCTTGGAAACAGAACATAAGTATGGCTTAGTCATAGTTCTTCAGGTGGAAGTATTGCATCATTCTTATCCATAATGCAACTTGAGAATGAATATGAAACAGTGATATATATTTTCATCTGATACAGGTGCATTATACATAATGTTATTTATACTGCATTTCAGTAGGTTTTCTACTGGGAAGATAACGGGTATATATCATTCTGTGTTTGATGAAGAGGCACAGTAAAAAGTGACATTATTTTAATGTGCACTTTGTATAGAATAGGTATTTATAGAAAACAACTGTAAAATAGAAAAACAAATTATGTGCATCAATGACACCCTATCAACCAAAAGCAAAATATAGTAAGTGCTTTCAGAGATCAAGTTGATAGAGCATGCTTACCAAAGTTGATCCAAGGAATGATTTTTATTATAGATCAATTCTTTATTTAACTTTTTTTTAACAATGTGCAAAAAACCATAACATGACTAATTAAGCATTGCATGATATAAAAAACATGCAACATTTTATTCTATGGCATTTTTATTGCCATTCATGGCAATTCAAATTAAAAGATGAGTGGCTGAGAATAGCAACCGCCTTATCAAGTCACAGGGGAGGACGGGCAACATTTGAACCAGTGGCCCATGTGGCAATTCACTAGCCTACACTTTATCATCAGAGAGAGACATTGACAGAAGGAATAGAGTCCAACAAACACACAATCCAGACAAATAGACTGACAGACAAGATACTGAAAGGACTGTGAGATACACCAGTGCCATATTTGCTAGCATCTGCATACAGGGTCCAGGGGCATGGCGCCCAAAGTATATAACGTTACATGATGTTGGGGGATCCAGCGGACTGAGCTGCAGCCTGCCCAGTACAAGTGCTGGGTGTCTGGATACCACATAATGTGTGTAGCTCATAGACATACATACCATCTTGGAGAAACAGGACGTACACGGTCTTTCCTCTGCCTGCCTGCATTTGGTGACATAGAAAGTACATAGTATGGGTTGTGTTAAAACTTGGGTGGATAACTCTGCACAGTGCCACATGCACTGTATCACCTTCTGCAATGCTATATATGTTCCGAAATCACTGTCCACGGAGCCATATTTCTTTCCACATGGCCACATTCCCAATCACTTTCTACAGTGTTATATTTCCTCTTTCTCTCCATAACTCACATTTTGTTTTAGGTCCAATAGGAAAAGGATCTTGTGAACACCTCTGTCAAGGAAGTCCTTTAGAGGACTAGGAAACTGAACTGGGATCATAACCTTCTCCTGTATATTTTACCAGTGGTCAATTATCTGAACCTGCTGCTGTCTGCTAACTGAAGGGTTAAATCTATGAAACTCCTCCTGTCTGCTATTAGGGGGGGTCATGATCTGGTGTACCAAAGGTTGTCTATCTTGATGTTTATATGGCTCATAAACAGGGCTAAGCAAAATGTATTGAAAGCCAGGCAGGAACTAGGCAGAATGAAACATCACTCCACATATCTGGAGAAGGCACCTCAGTGGCTCAGCAATTAGCTCTCATACTCAAGTTTACAGATGTGTCCTTGGATGGATGGATGGATGGATGGATTCACTTGCATATTCTGCTTATTCAGTATCTGATGATTTATTTGATACATTTTTTAGTTTCTTGCTTTCAATTACTTTTCTTTTTACCTTTTGATATTCACCAAAAGGTAAGTTACAGGTGAGTTGAGGTTAGATGAACATTCCATCTCACTGATTTATTTATTTTAGTGATTCTACATTTTACCAGACATTTGGCCCTTCAGATGTCAAGGATGACCATTGGATCGATTTCCTTTTACCTCATCGGAGCTGTGTATAGCATGGTTTGGCTGATATTATAGGACAGAGGCGTCCAACGTGCGGCCCGCGGGCCAAATGCGGCCCGCCGGGCATCGAGGTGCGGCCCGCCTGAGCTCTGCTCCGGTAGCCGCACCTCGAACTGCACACCACACGAGAAGCTGTTCGTTCCCCGATACAGCTTCCCGTGCATTGTGCAGTGCACAAATCCCCTCCTCTACCCTGCGCATGAGGTCATGCGCAAGGGTCAGAGGGAGGGAAGAAGCGCACCGGGAGTCCACCGCCAACTGTGTGGGGTAAGTTTATGTATGTATGTGAGTGTGTGTATCAATGTGTGTGTGGGTTAAGTGTATGTATGTATGTGAGAGAGTGTGTATAAATGTGTATTAGTGTGTGGGGTAAGTGTATGTATGTATGTATGTATGTGAGTGTGTGTATCAATGTGTGTGTGAGTTAAGTGTATGTATGTGAGTGTGTGTATAAATGTGTATTAGTGTGTGGGGTAAGTGTATGTATGTATGTATGTATGTGAGTGTGTGTATCAATGTGTGTGTGGGTTAAGTGTATGTATGTATGTATGTGAGTGTGTGTGTATAAATGTGTATTAGTGTGTGGGGTAAGTGTATGTATGTATGTGAGTGTGTGTATCAATGTGTGTGTGAGTTAAGTGTATGTATGTGAGTGTGGGTGTATAAATGTGTATTAGTGTGTGGGGTAAGTGTATGTATGTATGTATGTATGTATGTGAGTGTGTGTATCAATGTGTGTGTGGGTTAAGTGTATGTATGTATGTGAGTGTGTGTGTATAAATGTGTATTAGTGTGTGGGGTAAGTGTATGTATGTATGTGAGTGTGTGTATCAATGTGTGTGAGAGTTAAGTGTATGCATGTAAGTGTGTGTGTATAAATGTGTATGTGTGTGTGAGTTAAGTGTATGTATGTGAGTGTGTGTGTATACATGTGTATTAGTGTGTGGGGTAAGTGTATGTATGTATGTATGTGAGTGTGTGTATCAATGTGTGTGTGGGTTAAGTGTATGTATGTATGTATGTATGTATGTGAGTGTGTGTGTATAAATGTGTATTAGTGTGTGGGGTAAGTGTATGTATGTATGTATGTATGTATGTGAGTGTGTGTGTATAAATGTGTATTAGTGTGTGGGGTAAGTGTATGTATGTGAGTGTGTGTATCAATGTGTGTGTGAGTTAAGTGTATGTATGTGAGTGTGTGAGTATAAATGTTTATTAGTGTGTGGGGTAAGTGTATGTATGTATGTATGTATGTGAGTGTGTCTATCAATGTGTGTGTGGGTTAAGTGTATGTATGTATGTGAGTGTGTGTGTATAAATGTGTATTAGTGTGTGGGGTAAGTGTATGTATGTATGTGAGTGTGTGTATCAATGTGTGTGTGAGTTAAGTGTATGTATGTGAGTGTGTGTGTATAAATGTGTATTAGTGTGTGTGGTAAGTGTATGTATGTATGTATGTGAGTGTGTGTATCAATGTGTGTGTGGGTTAAGTGTATGTATGTATGTATGTGAGTGTGTGTGTATAAATGTGTATTAGTGTGTGGGGTAAGTGTATGTATGTGAGTGTGTGTATCAATGTGTGTGTGAGTTAAGTGTATGTATGTGAGTGTGTGAGTATAAATGTGTATTAGTGTGTGGGGTAAGTGTATGTATGTATGTATGTATGTGAGTGTATCAATGTGTGTGTGGGTTAAGTGTATGTATGTATTTATGTGAGTGTGTGTGTATAAATGTGTATTAGTGTGTGGGGTAAGTGTATGTTTGTATGTATGTAAGTATGTGAGTGTGTGTATCAATGTGTGTGTGGGTTAAGTCTATGTATGTATGTGAGTGTGTGTGTATAAATGTGTATTAGTGTGTGGGGTAAGTGTATGTATGTATGTGAGTGTGTGTATCAATGTGTGTGTGAGTTAAGTGTATGTATGTGAGTGTGTGTGTATAAATGTGTATTAGTGTGTGGGGTAAGTGTATGTATGTATGTGAGTGTGTGTTTCAATGTGTGTGTGGGTTAAGTGTATGTATGTATGTGAGTGTGTATAAATGTGTATTAGTGTGTGGGGTAAGTGTATGTGAGTGTGTATGTGGGGGGTAAGTGTATGTGTGTGTGGGGGGTAACTGTATGTATGTGAGTGTGTGTGTATAAATGTGTATGTGTGTGAGTGGGGTAAGTGTATGTATGTGAGTGTGTGTATAAATGTGGATGTGTGTGGGGGTTAAGTGTATGTATGTTTGTGAGTGTCTGTATCAATGTGTATGTGTGTGAGTGGGGTAAGTGTATGTATGTGAGTGTGTGTATAACTGTGGATGTGTGTGGGGGTTAAGTGTATGTATGTTTGTGAGTGTCTGTATAATGTGTATGTGTGTGGGGGTAAGTGTATGTATGTTTGTGAGTGTCTGTATAAATGTGTATGTGTGTGGGGGTAAGTGTATGTATGTATTGAGTGTGTGTATCAATGTGTGTGTGGGTTAAGTGTATGTATGTATGTGAGTGTGTGTATGTGTATTAGTGTGTGGGGTAAGTGTATGTGAGTGTGTGTGTGGGGTAAGTGTATGTATGTATGTATGTATGTATGTATGTGAGTGTGTGTGTGTGTATAAATGTGTATGTGTGTGAGTGGGGTAAGTGTATGTATGCGAGTATGTGTATAAATGTGTATCTATGTGAGTGCATGTTAAGTGGGTGTGAGGTAAGTGTATGTATGTATGTATGTGAGTGTGTGTGTATAAATGTGTATGCGTGTGGGGTAAGTGTATGTATGTGAGTATGTGTGTATAAATGTGTATGTGTGTGTGGGGTAATTGTGACTGTATCATGGTTGGGAAGGGGGGGGGGGGGGGTAAGTGTGACTGTGTATGCATGTGTGTGTTTGTAGTTAATGTGACCACTACACATTAGTGTAAAATATATATATATATATTTACATACACACACATGTATATAATTATATATATTATTCTCTGAATGAATGAAAAATGAATGCGACCCACGCACGCATACATTTCTAGCGAAGTGGCCCTTTGCAGAATAAACGTGGACACCCCTGTTATAGGACTATTCCCATTCTCTGGGGTGTGTGTGTCCTGGGGCCTAATTCTTCACAGACTTACCACTCCATCTTCCTAATTACTGTCCTATCATATGCTATTATTACTCATGCTGCCAATATTACTCTGGTGTTTTATATTTTATAGTATTTATTAGCTGTCTTATTGTTTATTCCTGCACAGTGTATAACTAAATTGGTGAAATTAAAAGTTCATCTCACATCAACCAACCTTCACCTCACCTTTTTAGTGATAACCCCCACAGTATTCATATTTATTTGATACTTATATTTAATGTGTTTCCATGTTTTCCTTCTTCTTTATAATGTTTTATAACATGAGCAGTTTATGGTTCAGGTAAGAACTTAACCTTTAATAAGCACAAGAGTATCTTAATATTTTACACTAACGCTTATTGCCATTTAGAAATGTATGTCTGCTCTATAGTAAAAACATTTAATCATTTTATTATAACTCGTTGGCATGTGGTTCTATACCTACTTGGAGTCCTGACTTGCTCCAGTCCCAGCAAGATTATATTTGCTTTTTTCCAGGAATCAGTCACATATAACATTTCCGTTAAAGGAATTAAGCAAAATGAATAATAAACTGTTAAAAATCTTGCCAGAGATTCATTAGCAGCCATTTTAGGTAAACAGGTATTTCAGAAGGATGGAACATTTAAATGTTATATTTTCAAACAATGTCGTACTTTCTAGACTTGCATAATTTAGAAATAATTAATGCAAGCAATATCCAGCTACACTTTTAAAACGGATCTTCCTTGATGCTTAGTGCATCTAATTGGTTACAGATATATTTTGTGGATTTGCATGACTATCCCTCCTAACTGACCCATACCACAGTTTGATGAAATATTATAAGACATCTCTGCTTGCAAAAGATGAAAAAGAAAAAGGGAAGCGAATACAGAACAGACAAAAAAAAATATGCAATATTTGCAAAAGAAAACAAGACAATATAACAAGGACTTTTTTTGCTTAGGGATTGTAAAACAATCCCTAACGTGAGGTAACCAGATATTTAAAAAGTGAGTACACCCCTCACATTTTTGTAAATATTTTATTATATCTTTTCATGTGACAACACTGAAGAAATGACACTCGGCTACAATGTAAAGTAGTAAGTGTACAGTCTGTATAACAGTGTAAATGTGCTGTCCCCTCAAAATAACTCCACACACAGCCATTAATGTCTAAAACATTGGCAACAAAAGTGAGTAAAAGTGGAAATGTCCTAATTGGGCCCAAAGTGTCAATATTTTGTGTAGCCACCCTTTCATTATGTTCCAGCACTGCCTTAACCCTCATGGGCATGGAGTTCACCACAGCTTCACAGGTTTCCACTGGAGTCCTCTTCCACTCCTCCATGACAACATCATGGAGCTGGTGGATGTTAGAGACCTTGCTCTCCCCCACCGTCTGTTTGAGGATGCCCCACAGATGCTTAATAGGATTTAGGTCTGAAGACATGCTGTCAAAGAAAGAATGTGGATGCCTGGCTCGTTTTGCACAACTGAAAGTCCATTAGATGGATCTATACATGTTTGATTAATGGGTACTGAATGGGTTTATCATGGTTACATAGTTTATAATAGTGTATCACCATCATGTGTGCTTACACACATGATACATTGAATATTTTGTACATATGCATGTGTTAATCCTAAGTTTTTTCTATCAAATTGCTCGAATTTCTTATTTGTACTTTAGTTACAGCTGAATTCTAGAGCTGTAGCTTACATTTTTCGTTTTACAACAAGCATATTGGCTTGTGCTTCTAGCCATATTCTACTATTAGTTAAATTTGTTTACGCAAGTAGTTCTAATTATTTGGGTGTGTATGTGCTTTGCACTATGATACTGTTTGTGTCTACTCTGATTTTTTTTTATATTTTTGGACACAATGAAGAGATTTGTATTTACTAACTATGGTGGAGACTAGCAAGTTTTTGATATACAGCTAAGTAGAAGATTAGAGCTGTTACCCGTTTCCCTTCTCTGAGCACCCACTTGTATGATAGTAAACACTGGACAAGACATATAATAATGGAGTAATTGTTTGAAATATTTATAGACAATAGGGTCTTTTCACTAAAATTTAAGTTGCGGGTGAGATGAGTTGAGATCCACATTTCATCTCAACAATTTAGTTATACATTGTGCAGGGACAAACCTGATAAGTTTTCTCAGCGAGGGAAAATCACCCAATTTGTGCCCTGCGCAATATATAGTCAAACTGGTGAGATGAAATTTTCATCTCAACTCACCTGCAACATTTTATTGAATGAACATGAGGCATAATGTTGCTTATTAGTTCCTTTGAATTATTAATTATGTTTTTATATTATATTTTGAAGCTGTGCCGTTCATTTTTGGACTATTGCTGGAAAAACATTCAGAGGTCAAGATCATACAAAACAACAAGACATAAGGAATGAGTGCTCAAGCAAAATGGCAGTTAACAAAAATTGTTGACAGCATGAATAAATCAACCGGATTTTTAGTGCAGGCCGGGTTTAGGCAATGGAATATTCCTTTCATTCAGCACTGTTTTGTGTATCATTTTCTCTCTTGTTTTATGTCTATTGTGTTAAAAAAACAAGACTTTGATCTCCCTCCTGTTACTTACTCTCCCATTCTTCCAACTCCTATGTAATTTTTTATATAGTTTTATCACGTTGCAGTTGCAATTTTGATCTTTACGGATTACGAACAATTTACCATGACATCTAAAATAAAGAACAAAAAATAATAATAAAAATAAGCATGACAATTCTTTCTGTATCCAGTGTCATTAATCAGTAATGTACTACGTGAACTGATACTAACCCGAATCCTGTACTACATGATTATGCTAGTAGTTCGTATATATACTATAATCCACCCATCATAAGCATTGTGCCAACAAGCTTGTTAATTTAAGACATTGGTGTTGCCAACCAGCTGTTATTTTACCCACAGTTCCCTAAAAAAATAACTTGAGATCAACATTAAGTTTATGGAGGCAATAGCATGGTTGATGTGTTTTCAGTGAAATGTGGCAACCTTAGACACAATTAGATTTGTGGATTATTGATTAGGGGAATTATTTTAACTGCCACTGCTTATTGAATCCAACAGTACATGTTTGGGGGAGATGCATGATGGAAAAGAAATTTGGAAAAGAAGCTGAAAGTAATTTCTATGATCTATAATTAATGCATTTAAAAATAAATCAAGTATATCGACACCAATGTATATTTCTCATCACTGAGTATTTATTATATATAACAAATACATTGAAAAGAAAAAAAAACTATATCGTGTGATATAAATAGTTTATTTACATTACAGAAAAAAAACATCAAGACAATGTATACTATCTCAAATATATCCATACATATTGAAATATAGCTGTAGTACATGTTTTCATTGGTGTAGATTACCACAAATGCAAGGCAACATGTGTAGATCTCTTGTCCTTATCTTGACTAATATTAATCTAGTCCAAGGTGTTTTCTGATAAATTTGCCATTGTGGAAACATGCGTGCTTTAAATCAACCGTGTCGATGCTCTTGTTGTGTTGTCTGAACTGTAGTGCCCGGTGTTTTGCTTTTGCCTGTGGATCCTGTTGCTTCTAGGACATTTTCTGTAAATAATCATGAATATTTAAATCAGAAAAAAATATATATTTGCATGGTACACATTTTGAATTTTCTGACCCCAAATGCATTTTGGTAAAAACATATTAATAACACTGACCATGAGACATGATGCATTAGACATAAAATTCAATATAATTTAGCATGAATTATGCAAAATGAGTTTAATAAAAACATTTTTGGGTAGACCATATGCACTACTATAATGAGCAAATGCATTTTTTTTAAACACTAAAAATTAAGTTATGTTTAACTGAAAGACGGCATCAAGTGTACACATTTTAAATGGAAATGCCTTAATGAAGTAATTTAAATAAAAGACCTAACTGAGCCCTCTTTGCTTGTATATATCTATCAGGGGCTGACATATTGTTTAAAATCTTGGGTCACATGAAAGCTGTTCTGACCAATCGGACTCAAGATTATAAATATGTCTGCCCCCTGATAGAGCTGTATAGGGCAAACAAGGCTCAACAAGCTACTTGTATTGTTTCATTAAAGCACTTGTATTTAAAATGTCTACACTTGATGTAATATTTAAATTACACATAACTTAATTTTTTGACATTTAAAAAAAAACAGGGAACTTGTATCACATTAACTGTATCATAAATAGTCCAGCATCTGTATTATTAAGATTTTTTTATTAAAAAAAATACAAATGTTAACAACTGCTTTCAGTGTACTACTCATCGGTGTGCATTTTAAAAACCAAGCGAGAAGACATCTCATCCTCTGAAATTAATGGTTTCTTTCACTTTACATACATTAATCCATATACTTTATTTTACTTGCAATCCATTATGCAGTGTTCAACCAAGCAAACCTCATCAATGTTCACTGCTGAGTAGCTACAAACCTATGATGACAGGGAACATTTTCTGAGTAATATACCTTTCTATTGTTTCTACTTGGCTGAATTTTATACTTCACTTCCCCACTGCTCAGGAATGCTTTGTAATGTCTGTTTCATTTGCTTTGGGCATATCCCATCTTGCTACCTATCCCCAGTGGCACTTTTAGTGACATACAATTCTCTTCTGCCTTAGATTTGCCAACAGCACACTCCACATCAGTAGGAAGTCATGTGGACACAAAATAGTCTTGAGCAAAAACGTTAGCACATTGTATTATTTTAAGCTATTAGAATTTTTTGAAGGATCAGTGCACCATTTGTCATTTTGCTTTATATCAGTTTAGCGCATGGATGCATTGCACTATTACACTAATTACATTAAAGTTCCTTGAAATGTACTCAAGAGTATTATACAGTTATAAAAATATATATGCAACTGATTGTTCTACTGTGTGGGCAAATTATTTTTGTTAGCAATGACCAACAGTTGTTTAATTAACTAAGTAAAAGAGACTTTACTCTCATAAAAAAGGTGGGACACATATTGTGCTACATAACTTACAATACAGTAAGTAAAATGCATGGGCAACCCTTATGTAAAAATCTGCATTGACCATGACTGCTATGGGAGTAGAAATTCTCAAGTCTTTCATTAATTGCAAGTGGGTGTGATTTCATCCTTTCAGTTTAATTTAAAAATACATTTTTTGATACTGTGCCCTTTAAAAGAAAGATGGGTATAATTAGGGTGAGGTGTAATTTACACATGAGTGACTCCCCTACACCCTATGGACTATACCAAATACAGACTATGGAAGTACAAGGGAAACATGGAAAGGAGATTCTATTATGCTAGAATTTAATGTTTGCAATGTATGAAAGGGCAGGAACATATTGAAAATCAGGGCTTGGAAAATGACTGTCGACTCTAGGAGAAACACAGACTAATTTTGGAGCCAACCTGGTTGTTTTGAGGAGTATTCAATAAATGTAGACACTTTAACATATCAAATGTTTAAAAAATGAGTATAAAATTATTAGTACAATATAAGTTCAACCAGAATGCTGGCACAATAACCACTTCCACAGTGCCCCCAAATCCCTTTCCACAGTGCTATATATGCCCTTAAATCACTTTCCACGGTGCAACATCCACTGTATCACGTTTTACAGTCTACATATGCTCCAGAATCACTGCCCAAAGTGTCATATTCCTCCAAATTGCTTTCAACATGGCCACATTTCCCAATCCCTTTCTACTCTGGTACATTCCCCCCTCCTCTCCATCGCTCACATTTGTTATAGATCCAATAGGAGAAGAATTTGTGTTGTGCATGGTTCCTCTGCGATGGAAATGCTTGGGAGGACGAGGACATGGCATTGGGCCTTCTCCTGTACATGTTACCAGCTCACAACTTATGTATCTGGGATGGGACTCAGGATCAGTGAGTTAATCGCCTAAGAGTATATTATACATTTTGAAACAGAAAACACTCTTTGCTCTTATATCTTTTTATAAATAGGGATCAATACATTGAAAGTTGATTACACAGACACTTTTTCTTGCATTGCTTTACTAAATTGAATGAAATAAAATTATGCTGAATAGCATTGTTTAAATGAGTGAATCTCATTTTATTTTCTGGGATCACCAATATGCCCATAGTCAAATTCTGGTGACTACAGACAAGTTCATTTTGCCAAACTATTGTTCCTATCAAGGTAAATGAGACTGGCAGCGTCATGGCTGACTTTTCAACAAAAAACCCACAGAAACCGCAAATTTACAGTGACTGCCAACAGTGCAAAGAATTCTGGGTAGGCATTTGCACATAAGGTCAACAATGATCATCGGTGGGAAAATCAATTGTCTGGTGCCTGTAGATTTGTGATTAATAAGGCCTCTCTACCCACTAAATTTTAGGTGGGGAGGTGTTCCCATAACCATTACGCCACTGTAATTTATATTGTACGTTAAAAGCTGACATTTTAAAACAATAATTGCCAGTGACAAGAACATATATAAAATAAATATATTTTTTTTATTTCAAAATGTAAAAAGAGAAAGCATACAGCAACTACAAAATGACAAATTCCAAGAACAAAACAAACTAGAGAAAATAAAATAAAGATAAGGAACATAATTTTAAAAGTATTGACAATATAAATTATTTCTGCACTAGTTTTATGTTTTATGCCCTTTCATCACAAAACGCATACAGATGCTGCAAAATAATTTGCTTAAAAGCCCATAAAAAACAACTGCTGTGGTATCCTGTAGAGATGTAATAGTCAAGCATAAAACATACTTCAATTAACCAGGGTACCTTAGATTTTCTAGATTCTAAATGCAATCTACCAAAGATTTTTACTGATGTAACTTTCATCTGTAATCAAATCTCTCTTGCTTTTTGCAAGTTTAAACAAGCCAGGATGCAGTAAGAAATCAAAAAGCGTTGTCTTAATTCTTATTCCTGTGTCATTACCCTCCTCAAATTACATTCACGTTAAAGCTATAATATTTGGGAAGGTATGTGCACTAGGCTGAGACCGGGACAGTCCCGGGTCCCAGGCAGCCTCAATCCGGAAAAATGCTAAATCCTGGATTGAGAGCTCTGAGTGGAGGAAGACTTCTCAACTGTCCTGGAGTTCAGAAGCCTCTCTTGATTGCCCTTCACAGAGTTCAGCACAAGCTAGACTTTACACTGGCCTCACGCCAACTTGTTAACAGCCTGCTGGTAAAATACCCACCAGGTGGCAACCTTACATATAGTACATAAAATAGTCATGAGTCATGGTCAACCTGAATGCTGGTACATCGTTCCAGAGTCCAGGACCCATGGAACCTTCTTTGGCGTGGCTACACTCCGACGTTGTAGCGCCGTGTTGCAATTACACCGGATGCTAGCAAGTCTGTTCTGTGACGTCAGTGCTACAGAGTCCCGAGATGAACAAAAAGCAAACCAACGTGTTTCGACGGGGATCGTCTTCCTCAAGGTTTGATGCAATCATGTGCAGAGGGTATATATATATATATACCCTCTGCACACTATTGTTCTTAATTGATCTTCAATCATCTGCAATATATATATATATATATATATATATATATATATATATATATATATATATATATATAGATCAATTAAGAACAATTAAAGAGGTATTACATAATAAATGATTAAAATGTTTTTACTCAGTTAAAAGAAAAACATTAACAGATGTATATATATATATATATTATTTATACACGGATTAAATGCTCCATTATATACTGGAGGTATGTTTGTGAGTACCCATTCACTACCATATCTTTATCTCCAATTTATTTACAATATGGCACTATTTGTATAATTTTTTTGTTAGATACAGCCCACTACTGCGGGTCTAGGACACTTCTTCGCCGCATCTTCATCGCTGATAGTTCAGCGCGGCAGTTAGAACGCTGAACTGTCAGCTCTTACAAATGTAAAAGTAAAAAGAAAATACCCCCCCAATAAATGATTCGGCGGTGAAGCAGCTGCGCGGAAGCAGCTGCGATGAAGTGTCCCATCCCCCACTACTGCAGCATCAGACAGACTGTAGTTTTTTATTTTGTAAGTTTTCACATTTTGCACTTTTCTATTTTGGGTGTCATTATTTGTGCAGGGTTATCCTTTTTTACTGTTCACTATTATTTAGTTTTTGTGTACTTTTCTTATCCTTGCTGCATTTTTTGGTTCCCTTTTTATATTGCTCACTCCTTACTGCTTCTTCCCTTGAATGCAGGTAGTAGCATGATTACGTGATTAGTCTCAATAGAAAAGAGTCAAAGCCAGAAGCAAATAGAACCACCATCACACATGGAGTAATTTTAGCTATCTAACCAACTCACCTAATCCCACAACAACTCCCTGTAAAAATGCAACTCAATCGACCAATCGCATCTCTCCCAACCTAAGCTATATAGCAAGAGAACCTAGGAACATAACCCCCATCCAGGGGATACCCACTTTTGTTGATCCTAGGAAGGAATCAAACCCTGAAGTTACATAGTTACATACTAGTTTAGGTTGAAAAAACACTTTTGCCAATCAAGTTCAACCCTTTTTCCTAATCCTGGTTTACTGCTGCAGACAATGGGAGGTTATATGGGGGAGTTGAGCGGTGGACATCTTTATTACTGTCCATGTAAAGATTGTATTTTTGTTTGTTATAATATAATAATTACCTGCATATTTTAAATCAAATTGTTCCCCCTGTCCCTCACTTGTTCTGTGAGGGGCCCCAACATTTCTTATGCCAGCCCTTGTTCTCTTGGGTACACGGACAATAAACTTACTTTAATCTGTTATGTATTTAGTTTAAAATAATAAGCACACAGCAATGTATATATCTTCTTTTTATCCATCAACATGCATAACTATAAGTATAATATTAACAAAATAAATTAAAGTATATGATTAAGACTGTATATAGCCCAGGTAAAATATTTTAAGATAAGTGGACAGTATAAAAAAAATCAGGCGAAAGATACTAGTATGCTAGATCATACCTGAACAGACATTACCATAAGCAACAGGCAGCAATTCTGTACAATGCCTGTGTCTGGTTAACTATTTACTGATGGAAGCTATAGTAAACCACACACCCGTGACTGGATAGCTGTATACCGAGTGGTCCTATACAGTACCACATATGTGTCAGGCTATATATGGACTGATGGGAACTATACACTACTATCATGATGACAATGCTACATGGAGAGTCAGCCATCCATCTACAGTTCTGGAAGCAATACTTACATGTGGCTTGTGTTCAATTCTGGAGACTATGGCATGGAAAAGACACAAACAACCGAGACTTTACTCAGAGAATATTCACAACAATAATACCAATAGATGTACTAGGAGTGGATGTCTGGAATAGCCTTCCCATGGTAATAATAATGGGAAAATGCCTGAGGCGTGCATAAAACAGCCTTGTAGAACAAATAAACCTGATCCTTTGTTATAGGCAGATTAGATGGAACAATGTGTTCTTATTTTCTGGTTCTGTGTGTTTCATGGAAGTCATGCAGAAATTAGGCAGTATATATTAACATGTATAGGACGTGTGAAGGTTGTACATACATGCGTTGAGCACGTGCATCATGCATAGAAATAATATTGTAAATAAATAATTTGACCATTTGTCTATCTCTAATCTCAATACAGGCAGTTTTTAATTATCCAGGGTTTATTTAGAGACTTAGCATGACATGTCCCTAGATTATCTTTGATAATACGTGTAAATGTGTTTATTGCACAAGCAATTAAAAGCTATTAGATGTGTCTGTGTTTGCTAGTCACTGTTTGTCACTTAGATACAGAATGTTTATTTAAAAAATGCTGTAACCTTTCATTACAGGACACAAAGCACATTGCACCGGCTTGCTTTTATAAAAAAAAAAAAAAAAAGAAGCAAAAAAGTTGCGGTATAAATGGGTCAAATAACCAAACATGGTTTCTTTTTTTGATGCTGCATTGAAAGAAGAAATGTCAGCATGAATGCATAAAATAACTAATTGGTACCTGATTGGTAGGGACATAACTTGCACCAATACAGAGGAGACTGCTCTATTAGCATATCAAAATGATCCCACCCATGGGCTCAGCATGATTGTCTCTGCACAATGTATGGTTAAATTTGTGGGATGAAATGTTCATCTCACTTCAACTCTCTTCATCTCACCTGAAGCTCACCTTTAAGTGAATAGCCCCAAATGTGTTAATAGTTTATTTTTAATTGTAATAATGGAAAGGTAAGTTATTTGAATCAGACTCCTGTTGCACTGGCATGAAATTCTCCCATCAAAAATCTTCTTACAAAGAATAGAGGCATGCTGGTGGTAGTTAGAAGTCTGCAAACTGGGAAGCGATAGACACATTGGGAGTCATGTATACATTTGGTGCAATGCAACAATGGTATTATCTCCATGTAGGGTTGCCACCTTATCCTAGAAAAACCCAATGGCCATAGCTGTGGGCGGAGCCACAAGAGGGTGGGGTCACACAGGGTGGAGCCACAATGGGGCGGATCCACTCAATTTTCCTAGCAAATTGAGCTGAAGGCTCATTGGTAAAAGGGCGTCTCATTGGCATGATATATAGATATATAATATTTGTATATCATGCCAGTAAGAAGTATATATATATATGTATATATATATATATATATATATATATATATATATATATATATGACACACAAGCTTTTGCACACAGACACATACACAAGCTGTCACACACAGACACACACTCAAGCTGTCACACACACATGCTGTCACATACACACCCAAGCTTTCACTCACACACATAAGATGTCACACAGAGACAAACACAGTCTGTTACACACACACACAAGATGTCACAAAGAGACACACAATGTGTTACACAAACTTTATATCTTTATTTGGATTTATTAGGTTATAAATTATCTTCTAAATATTATAATGTGTCAATGAGTCATTTATTAAATTGTTTAACGGATGATAGAATGTATCAGAACTATTTACAAGGTATATGATATTGGATATACAACTTAATATTAATAAAAGGAACAAAAATAAAATAAAAACTCAAATAAATAAAATAGAGGTTTGTAATTACTTAGCTTAATCGACAATTAGATGATATTAGTATTGACAGATCTACCATAAGGGCTAGAAAGCCACGGTGACCATATTTTCAGAAATATCTTGTATTTGTCATTCACAATAATAAAAAGCTTTTCATTCACACCGATTTTATTTATTTTTGTAATCACATCATACAAGAACAGGTCTAATTTATTCCATCGACTAGCTGTATACATTCTTACACCCATACATAATGATCTAATTAATATATTTTGTTAGGTTATTAATTTTTAAACTGAATAGCACCTTCCAAGGTGTCACTGGGATGCAGGGCTGGCCTTAGGGGTGTAAAAAAAAATAAAGAAAAAAGAAAAATGTAGAAAAAATATATAAAACCCAGCTTTTGCATTGCTGGTATGTAGCTAACACCGGCACCGGCTCTGAAGGGTTGATTACCGTCTGTGCTGGTAAAATCCCGGCTGGGTGTCAACCCTATCTCCATGTTCATCAATGCACATACAACCTGACAAGTTAGAGACATATGCTCTTGGTCCATAGGGGACCTTTTTAACCTTAAACCATCACTAAATATAGGTGTGCAAAGATGTATAAAAGAAGGACAATCACCTTTATAACTTAGGCATTGATGAATACTTTTTTTTCAAATTTCCTGACATTTTTATTCATGACAACCATAATTATTATTTTTTAGAAATATACCTTTTTCATGGTTATCTAATAATTCAAGGGAAATTATTACTGTATTATCATGACAATATAATCATAAATAAAGCATTTCTAAAGAAAAAGCATCCCCAAATTATTGTTCACAGTTTATGGAGTATATAAAACAATATGGTATTAGAGCATCCATAATCTAGTTAAAATGAAGCTATGTGTGTGGCAAGCATGAGACTTTAAAATGATGAAATATAATGCTAACAAAATATATTGATCCAATGATTGCATTATTTAAATTAAAGAAATGATAAGCCATGTATAACTAGAATATAAGATGCAAATATGTTTTATACTTTCATTTAGAAACCAAAGCCACCAAAACAGCTCTACCTACTTAAACACTTTTATAGCAATTTTGCTTTTACCGATAGGAAAAAAAAACTAATAAAAGACATTTATAGGATAATATAATGAAGGTTAAACCCATAAAGTATGGGTAAACGCATGGCATTTAAAACCTCTCACATTAAAAATATTTATGCCGCTTTGATTTCTACTATCACATAACATCACTAGCAAAGGCATTTCTGGCAACACTGCACTGCCACCTACCTGCTAAATTACAAACATATGAAAAATTAATAGCCCTACTAGTCTGAATACGAGCACAAATGCTCAGGAATCGGTTGACAATCTTTTGTTTCTTGTCAGTTATTAGAAAGAAATAACAGGATATGAAGGGAATATGTATTCAGAGTATTATTATTTGTATTTATTATTTTATTCCACATGTATAGATTTGTACTTTTTTTTTCATTTTTATAGTTTAAAATCAGAATTGTCTACATTGAAATATTATATACTATGAACTGATGGCACAGCTCTGGTGTGCTATTTCTTATAGTCAGATAAGACAGGTTGTTAAGGCGATGACACAATCTGTGCAGCAAAATGAGGAGAGAAAACTAGTAGGAGCCACATGTCAGACTGAAAACTGACAGCGCTGATATAGCCTGTGGTACCTACTTGGAAGGGACATAACCATTTTTACTCACTTGCACCATTACAGAGGATACTTCTCTATCAGCATATCAGAATGATCTCACCCATGAAGGCAGTCCAGACTCAAAATGTATGGCATGCCTCCTCTGCATGAGGAACACCACAACCACCGGTGTACGTTTCTGCCTATCAGAGTCCTCATCAGTCTACTTTGGCTGGTGCCCATCTAGGTGCAGTGAGCTAGGGACCTACATCTGGATCTGTCGTAAACAATCTAAGTTGAGAAAACAAATGGGAGCCACATCTGTGTAACACTCATTAGTGATATTTTAATGAGGCATGTGTCTGTAGCCATACTGTTGACTTTAAAGAGGTACAAAAAGCCTTTTAACCCCTTAGTGACAGGAGCTTTTGCGATGGATGGAAGCAGAAACGACACTAACAATGGTCAGTAGTAGGTAGAAAATAGTATTTTAATTGATGCAATGACATGCAAAATCAATCGAGTGAACACAGCAAAAAATGGAAAATGGTGGTAATCAAATCAGATGTGCAGCTTGAAGCATCAAGCTGCACATCTGATTTGATTACCACATCTGGTTTGATTACCACATCTGATTTGATTCTGCTTCCATTCATCATTGTTGCTTACTGGTGTTGGTCACACACCTGCAGAGGCACCGGAGGCAGTTAGTGGGGATATACATATTGGAGCAGCTACCATCACCTGTGAGCCCGAATATCACTACTTACTGACAAGAGCTTTTGACCTTGACTTTCCCTTGGTGACAAGGGCTGTTTTGAGATTTCTGGGGTGTTTGTGTTTAGCTGTCATTTTCTTATTTCTCACATATTGTACCCACACAAATTATATGTGAGTTTTATCGTTAAAAGAAGGGCTTTCATTAGATACTATTATGTTCATCATATCTTATAATTAACTACAAAAATAATCATAAAATGTGATGAAAAAACTAACTTTTTCTAACTTTGAACACAAAATAATTTACACAAATACAATCATTAAAAAAGACCCCATCTAAATAGTTTCTATCAGAAATATACTTGTTTCCATGTTTTTATGCGAGTTATGGGGGGGGGGGGGTCTACAGTGACCTTTTGACCCCAACCTGAACCCTAAATTTAAACCTAATCCTAAATGCTAACCCTTAATATATTTTAATTTAATTGTAATCCTATCCCTTAGGCTAACCCTAATTTAATTGTAACCCTAACAACTATTCTAACCCTAACCCTAGATTTTAGCGAATTAAGTCTTCTTCTTTTTTTTTAGTGCAATGTTGCTGACTGCCTCTAGGGGCAGTCAAGCAACAGCATCAGAGCGTCGGAAGTGGGCAGCAGCCAAATTGCAGGAGCATGCTGCAATTGTGGGTGCCCAATACTGAGATTTCTGTGCTTGCCTTGACATATAATTATTCTTCGTCCTATTCTCCTAAGTTAGAATACTTAACATCTACCAAAATACTTTTGACACCTCAACTATTTATGACAAGTTAATGAATACACAGCTCTAGAACTCCTTGGCAGGATCTACATAGGAAGTACTTAGCAGTATGACATAATTGATAGTACATCTAAGACCCCGGTGGCCATATTTAGTACTGCAGGTCACCCAGCTAAATACAAGCTGGGTGGCAACCCTAATCTCATGTTACTGGATAAGAAGGTGTCTAATTCTTAAATAGTCATAACTAATATGTTTTTAGGAAAACTGCAACATACTGCAAAGTCCTTTATAATGTTATTTTTAGTAGAGAAAAGGTAGAACTCATTAAATATATTTACTTCCTTAGAATTTTTTGGTTTGTTTACACCGGTCTAGCTGAATATACAAGCCGTACCTACCTGGTTATGCAGAGGACGACAATACAGATGATCGCAATCTGAATGGTTCCAATTACTGCTGCTATTAAGACGTACTGAAAACGAACAGGTCCAGGAACCACATACAAAACATTGAAGTCTTTCTTTTCACATTGTGGCCCACTGTAACCTGCATCACATCTGCAATGGCAAAAACAATATTTTGTTAAATGAAGAGAATAGGAGACGTGTACATAATTCAATATTCTTCCATTTTCTATGTTATTAGCTCCTAAAGTGAGCTGAAGACCAACTCCACTCAACTTCCTGGATTTAATTCCATCATTTATCTCCACCCCCACTTCTTGCACACACCTCTATCAGTGCTCCCTTATACACTAAGAAACACAATGGAACACTAGGAGTGCAGTAATCCAAATATGTTTTAATTATGCTCCTGTTTCTAATATCAGCTTGTGCCAAATATGCTAATTAACTGTCAATGGAAATTGTGTCATTTGCATATTGGACCACATAGTGATGTTATAAGTACACACATTATTCTCTAAATCTCATTAATATTCTGCTACAACAATGAACATATCATTTTGTATTGTCTACTATATGCATAGTACAATAAATGTGTAGGTGTCGGAATCCTTTTAGCATGTCATTCTCCAACTGGCAATTTACAAGAATATTCACCTAAACATGAGCAATCATTTGAAAGAGATTACATTTATAGACATGTCTTATCTAACGGGCACCATTATTTTTCACAGCTATGTGAGAAGATCGCCTGAGCGTACAAACCACTATCCTTTTCTATTATGATGGATGCCCTGGCTTCTTCATTCTGGGTAAAAGTATAACAAACCAAAAGTTTCTGCTGATCACTTCACATGTAGAACTTTGTGCAATAATTCCTCCTATTTTGTCTTGATAAATATGTTTCTCTGGTGATTGCATGTAATGCTCCAATAAAGGAAAGCACTTAAGGTCAGTTGTTGACTGGAAACTACTTTTAGGATTTGCTGATGTTAAAAGAAAGCTAGAGGGGAACTATTTGACTGGCATAATCTTTCAGATTGGCATTTTGCAAAAGGGCAAGAAAATATATTTTGTCTGGTTTGACACATTTGAAAATAAAACCCTGCAAAATATTATTTTACAATTCAATTTCAAAGTCCAATTGAAGTAATGCAACACAAAGGAATAAGTCTTCCTTTTAACTTTCACTCCAAAATAAATAGACTTTAAAATACATATTTATAAGTAAGCATAGCATTAGTCAGTGAAGCTAGCTTATGAAAGAGCTCATGGCCTTCGAGATTTTTTCCATAAACTTTTAATTTGAGTTGTTTATGATATAAATGGTGTAAGTGTTGATTTCATTTTTTTTTTATTCCTTAATCTCTTGCATCATTGCATGTAAAAAGAAAAATGGAAAATAACCTGTGGCTGAACAAAATGGTGGAGGACCTATCAGCTCATACCATGCATTTTTCCCTTAAGTTGGGACTGATTTTTGTTTAATTTAAGGGTCTACTCATTGCAGTGAATTGAGCTGGGAATTTCAAACATTAGGACAATGTAGCTAGTTGGAAAAATTCTACAGTGCAGCTGCATAGGACAATTATTCCAACTCAGCTACTTTGGTCTTAAGTTTGAAATTCCTTCTCAGTTCCCTGCAATCCTCTCTTTATTGAGTAAACTTTTTAATAAGGTATTTTAGAGATGTAATAAACTGTTCATAAGATTATTAAAGCAGATAATTTGCTTTAAATTCCAATTTGTACTGACTGACCTTCAGAATAAGCTATGTTAAAGATACAGACACAATTAATCTATTCACCATCCAAAAAAGGAATTTAATAATATTCTTCTTGAATATGATTTCCACCTCTGATATCAACTTCCACATGCTCTGTATAAAAATCAATGCAGGAAATATGTATTGTTTTAACAAAAAAAATCAATGCATGCATAGCCAGATAGAGTATGTCTTTCCCATCTTGAAAATCAATAGTCTGAAATGCAATAGGTATATTGTGTATAGTTATAATAACTAATGTGATAAATTAGATCATCAAGGTACTTGCATAATCAATCACCATATTCCATAATTGGCTATTTTAGATTCACAGGCTGAAAATAATGTGACTTCTGTTAAATGACATTTTTATAACAATAGAGAGGTAGAAAAAACACATAAAAACCCATGTTATTTACACAGCATCTACCATACATTTACTTGATGCAGTTTCCCAAATGCAAGTACAAAAAAATCATAAAATCCATACCTCCCAACTATCCCGCTTCTGGCAGGACAGCTGGCCAGACTCACAAAATCTGAACTGTCCCTCCGGGAGCGGAATAGTTGTCCTGCTTAGAATTGCCACCTAGATGGTATTTTACTGGCAGGCCAGTAAAATATTGGCTTGACACCAATGTTAAGTCAATGGAGGTAATAACAAGGACAGTATTTTTGGGAAGAAAAAGGTGGCAACCCTAGTCCTGCTTTCCAGGACAGAGGTAGAGTTCAGCGGGGTAGTGGGATTAAAACCCGCAAAACCGTGCTCTAAGCACATCCACACACACCCTGTTTTATAGTTAAGATGATAATTCCTGAATAGAGGGTACTTCCGGGGTGTGGGAGGAGGAAAGCACTTCCTGTTACCTTGGTGCTGTTCTCCTCCATCCCGACGTCAAACATTGGGGTGACATTTTGCATCATGACAGGCAGACAACCAATCTGGACACTTCCATGTGACAGGCAGAAGCACTTCTCTATCAATAGGCTTAACCCATGTTACATGACGTGATGCCATGTTGGTTGCAGCACATTGATTGCTAGTGAGCACTATATTTAATTAACTCATAACCTGGGAAAGCAACAAGTTAGAGAGCAGAAAAAAGTTGCGTTGACCTAGAAATTCCAGCATGAATAAGCTGTTCGCATTTCCTGATTCCAGACTTCAGTGATTGAAAGTTTTTCTTGCGTCAGTCAAACAAACAGACACCAGAATTTTCTGTTTTATAGTTAAGATTTAATAAATAATATATCTAAATGATCATGTCTAAATATATATAATGATAGATATCTGTTTTAAAATATAATTTTTTTTCAATAACATCATAGAAATTAGAATATATCCCTCCCAAGTGTCCCTGTTTCATGCCTTTCTACTGTAATTCACAGTTTATGTGTAGCACACAATAACATCCACACATATGAGCATTTTAACTGGAATATCTTTATTAGTTAGAAAAAAAATATTAATGAAATGCTCCGTGAAATAAGAAATGCAATATTTGCATAAAAATAAATATACAAAAAGATCCATTCCAAACAAAAAATTCCAAAAGAAAAAAATAAATAAACCAAAACAGGAAAACTGTCATAAAAAAACAATGCCTGTAATGATATTCCCGTTCCTTATCACAAGAGCAATAAGCGGAAAAAAACAGTGATGAACAGGTGTATGAGGTGTCTGCCTGTATTCCGATGGTATATAATAATAATACCTAGCTACAAATGTTCGTTGATGCTAGTATGAATCAGTCTTTTTAAATGTGCGGAAAAAAGCTTAGTATAGGATGCACTGTCCATCAAAGGAAGGCAATGTGAACGTATAAATCTTCATCACACGTGACAAAAAAAGAAAGAAAGTGGAAATGCCTCACCCATTATACAATGATGAAGATGTAGGGACGTGCAAACCTGCCACTGTTTTCAATTATTTACCAGTGGAACTCTTGTGATAAGTAACAGGTTAATCATTACACACATTGTTTTCCTTTGTTTGGTTTAACTTTTTTCTTTTGGAAATCTTTGTTTAGGACAGAGCTTTTTGTATATTTGTTATTTGTTATGCAAAGATGGCATTTTATTTTTGACCAGTTATTTCAGTACTAATATTTTATTTTTTATAACTAATAAAGATACTCAAGTTAAAATGCTTATATGTGTTTATGTTATTCTTGAGTGCTACACACAAGCTACAAATTATTGTTATGTTTATTGGTCCCCTCTGGTATACAGGAGAGTGTGCACCAACTCCATTGTAATTTGTTATGCCTCTCTACTGTCCCACTTTGCATGGGAACGTCCAGGTTTTCCGACTCTGTCCAGTTGTCTGGCCGAACTCTACCTCCGCCCCTCTTTTTGAGAAAAACTTAGAGGTCAGTGGGACAGCGGGATTTAGGACCACAATCCTGTGGTCCTTATATCATTCTTCGGTATCGTGGACATCGGAGAATGCATATTTCTAGATAAAGTGCATTATTCTTATTCCTTACAGCTTACAACATCACATTAGGAGCTCTCAATTGGCCATAACATCACCTAAAATAGCCACACCTTCAATGTTCCTCATTGGCCATTTGAACTTTTGGGAGGTATGATATACTAAATATCTCAACCACAGAAGGAACCTAGAGGAGAGTGTATTATATTTTTAAATAAACAATGGAATTATTTTTTTAATTTAAGTTCTTTTAACATTATCACATGAATATAATTCTAGTATGATATACTTTTTTTAAAACAGGCATCAAGTAAATACACCTTTCAGATCAGTATAAAAGAAAAATCAATCCCTACATCCAATTGCACATCTCCAGCTATTTCTGGACTACAATTACCATAATTCTCTGGAAAATTAGAGGGGGAATGATGGGATTTGTAGTTCAGCAGCAGCTGGAGGGCCATAGTTGACACCTAGGCCCTATAGTATAACATAATAGTTCTTACCTGCATGAAGGCTTCAGCATGTTAACAGGATGTTCACATTTCCCATGCACACAGTAATTATCATAGTGTTCAGGACAGGGAATATACAGCCCTCTGGCAGTCTCTTCTAATTTATTAGCATTCTCTAGAGAGAGAGAAAAGATAAAGGGTATTTAGGATATTTTAAGCTCATTATTGCATATAAAAATTCATAACATATGGGTATATATCTTTAATCATTAAAAATAATAATCTATCACCCCCCTGTGTACGATTATTTTTCAATGATAAAAATTATTATAATAAAGTTATTTGTATTTTCATTGAAGTAATATTGACAAAACTGGTTATTTAAAGTTTTAATATTCATAATTTTCAGTTAACCTGACAGTATACCAATAATACCATGTGTACATTAGGCCATTGGTTTTGAATGCAAATTGTTCTATTGCAGTTACGGTGCACCTTGCTGGTGACCTCAGTGAGAGTATCAAGATAGCATCAAGAATAACTCTTGCACCTTTTATGTAGTTTTTAGGACATGGGTATTATTGAGGAAAAACACTCATCAGACAGATCTCTTTCCTTCTCTTTACTTACACGATACAGTATTTATCTAAAATTAAATGTGTGGCACTCTACGTGGAACTACCTCTCTATTTGCTGATTTGCTGCTGATTTCGGTAGTTCACTTGTCAATTCAGCTTTAATGAAGAGCCCCATTCATGCATGCCTTATGTAACCATATATAACATTCATGAATATTTAATTATAATCCATTTGTTCATTTAACTTAGGGGTGCACATTTATACTTTAGTTTTGTTAGTCCAGTATAAGTAAATGTATATCATACACAGCAGAGTTATATAACAATAATAAATCACTTGCAGGGCTATTTAAGTGTAAATTGTCTATTCTAATTAGGTCTCATCAATCTTTTTCAAACATCTAGTTAGTGTATGCCTCTGTTACTAATGCAGGTTTTGCTTCATTTCCAGTAGTTCATTTTGGCTGTTTCCTTAAAAAATATTCAAGGATGTTGGAATTAAATATTGAAGGTATTATGGAATATTTATTTTGTAGGACACGCTATACATGGTCTCCCTTTTAGCACAAGCGGTGTCATGTCCTACATTATTTCACATCCCAGAAGTACAATTCCCAGACACTAAAAATGCCTTTTTTTTGGCAAAAGTCAAGAAGCCATCATAATAATAGAACCTGCTAGCTGATCTCTATCACTTGATCATACGCTTAGTTTGCTCTAAGGCTTAAAAAGAACAATTTCCAAAAATACAACCCAGAAGATGAATATATATAGATAAAGAGAACAGATGGCCAGAGGAAGAGAATTAGTGAGAGATAGAGTAATAGATTAGATAGCTATATAAAATCCATTCGTAATAATTATTTTTTACCTAATAATACTTTGACATGTAAGCTTTCACAAGCTTAAGCTTTTACAACACAGAGTTATAATTTACACAGTCTATAAAATATAGAAAAAAGTTTTATGTGTTTTGTTAATTGATAAAAATAAACTATTAACATGTCTATTTTTTAAAGCATTCTTACTATACAGTATTTTTCACACCTGCCTAAAACTTTTGCACATTACTGTATTTCTATATGGTTTAGTAAAGTCTTATGCCACAAGTTTCAACAAAAGAAAGGATAAACATTGTATTGACATTTTAGCTTCAACACATTTCTAATAGCAAGAAAAAAACATGCTTGGCAACATTTTGGGACATGTCCTATCACATGCTGGGTGCAGAGCTTCTTGTGGGTGGGGTTCCATGATTCACACGATGTTGAACAACCTTGAAAGATTGACTTCCAGCCCACCCTGTAGAGGTACCGCCTCTGGCGCTCAATTATTGGCGTTTAGGTAATATATGTCTAACATATGTGAAGCATGGTGCATAGTAGGTCATAATACTGGGGCGACCAAAATTTGACAGGTCAGGACCCCATGTAAAAGTGACTACCCCTACAAATCCGGCACTGTTGGCAACTTTATATGAAATGAAAGCCACATGAGATCACTTTGAGGAGCTTTGTTATATTGAATCATCAGTAGTTGTTACAATTTACAAACTCTTTCTTATTAGCTGGGAAAGACCACATAACTCAGAAAGAATCACAGCATGCTTGGTCAATAGTGCCAGAAACTATTCGGAAAAGACAAACAAATTTGTGAGTCACCCAAAATGTGAATCATTGAAGTTGTCATGGTAATAGAATAGAAACTTAACAGGGGGTTAATAAACAAACATAGTTTTTTTTGATTATTAACTATTTGCATGCATGTCTATAGATGCTTTTCAGATATGTCTGTAAAGCATTACAACGGATTCAATAATTAACTGGGTCAATGCATGCAAAAGTAGTGGAACTTGTTTTGCAATTAATGAGTGAGGATCTACTAATAAGCATAATTCTGGAAATAAATGTGCATGGTGAATATATTATCATGTTGCTGTATAACAGGGAAGATTTACTATTAAAAAATAATTCATATGCAGTGGAACAAAGACAATCAATTTCATACTGGGCAAATATTTATGGACTATGCTCTACTTCCTCTCACCAGCATTGTCCAGGTGTTTGGCTTTCTATAGAGAAACATGTACGGTTATTCAACTATATGGGCGATCCTCTTTTTAACCGTTTCCCACTTTACACAGGAAGTACGACAAACACACACAGAAAGCTATTCACTAAAAATTGGTCGCAGGTGGGTTGAGAAGAGATGGATATTTTATTTGACTGATTGAGCTATACATACATTTTGCACATGCGCAATGACTGCCGCCAGTATTGAGGATGGCCGCCGGCGGCTGTTGCGAGTCACCAAAATGACACTGCACATGCATGTAGCACCATTTGAACATGCGTGAAGCCTACAAGTGAAAATGTGGATCTGATCCATTCAGCAAACACTATGGGCCAGTGGGAGCTATAAAAAATGGTATTTCCTCTATTTTATCATTTAGCTGTGCCAAAGCTATTTAAAGAAACATTTTTTTTTCACTACAGTTGTCCTTTAAGTAAATGATGTCGATTTACTAAAAATTGAGTGTGCTGCGAGTAGGTCGACCTTCCAAGTTGACCTCCTCGCACCATTCACTCGACCTCCTTCTCGCTCCAACTGAAAATCCCTCCCCATCCAACCCCCTCCCACAACTCACCTGCTTTATAGGAGGCGAGTTTAATTAAAAAGTTAAAATAAATAAGTAATAATAAGTCAAATCCGGCACTACTATTATGCAAGGAGATGGAAAGGCAGCACATAGGCAGACATGGGCAAACCTTGATCAGTGCTGCCTACTCTCCCAGAGCGATATACATGAGGGGTGCAGCATTGGCTAGCTAAGTCTGGTGTGGGGAGCAGTATTGTCTAAATATGGGGTGGGGGGCAGTATTGGCTAAGTCTGGGGTGGGTGGCAGCATTGGCTAAGTCTGGGGTGGTGGGGGGAGCACTGTCTAATTTTGGGGTGTGGACCAGCATTGCTTAAGTCTGGGGGGCAGATGGCTGTGGGGGATGTGTTGGCTAAGTCTGGGGGCAGATTTGCAAATAAAAGAAATGCATTTTTGTTTCTATTATACCTTTAATTAAATATGAAAAAACTGTTTACATGTGAATATAAGTAAAACTTTTTTTCAAATAGGGTAGTATTATATCAGGCTTTTTATTTGTTTCCTAAATGAATATCCAAAGCTTGGGGTTTCGTCTTATAATCAGGGTCATCTTATATTCAATCAAATACTGTAATAAACTTTGTGTTGGCCCTTCACATTAAAATACAAGTTTGCCCTGTCCCCAATTAAAATGAAATCAGCATGTGTGGAAAACACATTTGTAAAGGGAGGACTTAGTAATATAGCCACAAACACCTGGGGACACACAAAAAAGCCCTGCACCCAGGTGTCTAGGATTTGTCCTGCATGTCACAACTCACAGTCTTGCTTTGCAAATGCCCCTGGAACAGATATTCATATATTCATATTCCAGTGTCTTATTTATACCAGAGGGCTATAGTCTAGAAGGACAATCCTTACTGACTGAATGTTGCAGTTTCTCAACGAGTTTGTAAAAAAAGGTAATCTTACTTCAAGATTACCTGACACACATAGGAGTTATTCTGCACTAAGCAGATAAAACACCTTGAACAAATGACAACTAAAAGACCAAGTAGCAGTAGGAAGATAATGTATATAAGGTAAATGTGTTAGCTATAAAAATTACAACAGGGAAGGAGTTGTATATTTGTTACACAGGAAAAACTATAGAGGAAACATGAGTACACACATCAAGGATGTGATTATAAGACCTTTTGTAGTAGAAAACAAGGTTCAGTGCTGTTAATTCCACAAAATGAAGTTAAAGTATACATTCCTGAGTGGAACATTAGGGGCAAAAGAAAATATTGCCCTACTTATTTGTGATGCATTTGTTTAATAATACAGTGGTGCAATGCCAAATGAATATAGAAATATTCTGTTTATTTTCAGTTCACAGGAGATATCTTAATCATAGCAGTCATGGGTCACCATGGAAACGGTACAGGGCAGAGAGCAGCAGAAATCAGAAGCTGGTGTCACTTAGACTATAGAGTCTAGTTACAGAAGAAAGAACAAGTGACAGTATTAGCCAGGCTTCATCTGAGCAGGTGATCCAACTAGATAACTAGAGAGCTGCTGAAAAGTTGAGTAACTTAAAGTGGCAGCTATGACATTTTATATTTTGAACTCCTAAGCTTTAAAAGTAGGTGGTAAAAAAGAGATAGCCAGGACGGTTCAGTAAAAAGGTTGCCAAATGGTATGAAAGAACAGTGTAAGAGAGGATGTACCGTATTTGCTCGAATATAAGACAAGGTTTTTTTCAGAGAAAATGCTCTGAAAAAGACCCCTCGTCTTACATTCGAGGTAGTTTTATAATCTGAACACAAATTGAGGTCAGATTATAAGACTGGGATCCAGGTCCCCCGCAGAGCAGCAGGGGACCTGGATCCCCCTCTCAAGCAGCCAGGGGATGTCTGTGCGATGGTAAGGGGAGGGGGGAAAGAGACAGAGACAAGGGGAGGGAGGGGGGAAAGAGACAGAGACAAGGGTAGGGAGGGGGAAGAGACAGGGACAAGGGGAGGGAGACAAAGAGAGACACAAAGGGAGGGGGAGAGAGAGACACACAAAGGGAGGGAGAGAGAGAGAAAGGGAGGGTGGGGGAGAGAGATAACGCTGGGGCGAGAGACAGACAACATTAAGGGGGGGAGAGAGACAACGCTGGGGGGAGGGGAAAGAGAGAGGCAGCATTGGCACATAAAAGGAAATAAAAACAAGAAATGCATTTTTTTGATATCATAATTTTAATTAAAAAGCACTTTACACGTGAATATATACAAGTTGAACTTTTTTCCTATAGGGTAGTCTTATATTCAGGCTTTTAGTTTTTTTCCTAAAGGAATATCCAAAGTTTGGGGGGTCGTCTTATAATCAGGGTCATCTTATAATCGAGCAAATACAGTATGTTGCATCATACGAACAAAGCTGATGCCTGGACTAAGGTATGAGTACACACACTTGTGAGAAGTTGTGGGCTTTTGCCACTTTTGGAAAACCAACGTTGGGAGATATGGAAGTGGGCCATATTACATTTTTTATTTACAATAAAGGGGAAGAGCAGTTTGTTAGCTGCAGGAAAGTATATTTGTTTATTTAACAGTAACAAAAAAGCCGTATAAAAAATATGCCTGATTCGGGACAGTAATCCCATGGTTTCTAGTATTCATTCTCTGGCACACCAGAGAATGAATACTACTTGCATGTGCAGTAGCGCCATCATTATGAGTGACAGTGCTATTGTGCATGTGCAGTAGCCCTGACACTCTACCTTTTAAGCTTCATCCCCCGGTGCCCTGCAATGCGAGGAGCAAAAGTTGGGTTGTATGTAAAAACATCAACTTTATTAAAAAAAAAACTGACATTTATAGAGGCTATGAAATGTGTAGTCATACCTTGCTGCCAGGTGGGCTGCATTTAGAGGGGTAGGCACCTACATTGCTAATGCTGGATATTTACTGAGGTCTGTGGTGGTCAACTGTATGCATGCGCAGTAGTGTTGAGCGGTAGCACTGACACCTCCCTCCCCAGATTCCCCCTCCTGGTGTCCTGCCCCCACTTCAGATTCAGCCCCCCAGTGTCCTGATTCGTCGGTGGGCAAAGTTGGGAGTTATGCATCATGTGACATGGCAGAATCAATTATTACTTCAGAAAATATAGGACAAACCAAAGTTATACTAAATAAAAACCTTTCTTGGTTTATTTTATAAACAATTAATACATAACATCATATAAAACATACATTTAGAATTTTGAAAATGAGTGAGTAAATGCATTACTTGGATCAGCTTAGTAAAAATAGCGCTCTTTACATAACAGCTATTTTCAAATTCAGTGGAGTCACCATTGTAAATTTCTGTTACTCAGATGTAAATCAATGTTTCAAGATCAATATGCAGCAGTCAAAATAATATTCTGTTTATTAGCCAATCGAATACATATTCTTAAATTAGATGGCATTTGCTAATGTATCTTAAATTTATATTGCCACTATATATAATGTTAATGCAGATATAGTTAAATCATTTTTTAAAGGAATACATTTTACAATTTATGCTTAGAGTTCAAGTATAAAAGGTTCTTAAGAAGAATCTAAATTGCTTCATCCTAATACTCTCTCCCTTCAAGAGTGTATTACCCTTTAATTATGACACGTGTTATACTTACACATGATAATACAATTCTTTAAAACCAAATCCTCTAGTTGTACATGTCATTTTTATTCACTATAAAATACACTTTAAGGGTGAGTATATGGAGTAGGATTCCACTATTCCACTAAATATGAAGAATGTAAATAATAACCTTTAAATGTTGGTATCCGTCCTCACTTAAATTATACACTCCAGCACCTTGTATAGTTTACTGCATTATAACAGAAGGTTACACCCAATGATTTTATAGGAAAATATGTTCAATAATAGCCATAAATAAAACACTTGTTGTGGATGTTCTGAGCCTCTGGTTCACCAATATAACTTTATTACCAGTTCCATCCAACAATGTTTTGTGCCATACTTCTTTCATGTATCCTTTTAAGATGTATCTGTAGAAACTGAGATCCTGAGACACTGGTTTAAAAACCCTACACTTCTGCTTCTCATTTAGGAACACAAGTGAAAAAATGAGTGGCACTAGTATGAGGATAAACTGGCGTGTACTTTTTAATGTACATGCCAGTTTATGCCCTGACCAGCAGCCATGATGCTTCCACATGAAGCATTAGGGCTGCAGCTATTGCCAGCAATAGATGGGACCTTTTGGCTGTGCTACCAAATAGAAACTGATGGTGACAGTTATATTTATTTAAAGGACAACTGAACTTTTGTTTCACCCTTGCTTCGTTAGAGAAAGCAATGGTTAAAAACAATGTCCTCATTCCTTAAGTATACACAAGTGGCAACTCTGAGGGGACACATCTGAGGGGAAATAAAAACAAGTACTGCATTTTAAATCATTTTTATTAACTGTGAAAATGCAGTTTACATGTGAAATAATATTTATTAGTAACACTTTTTTCTTATAAGATCATCTTATATCTTATATCTTTTTTCCTAAATTAATATCCAAAGCTTTGAGGTGTTATCTTATGAGCAGGGACAGCTTATATTTGAGCAAATACAGTAAACAGATACAGTGCTGAGGTACTCCAGTTTGAAACTTTTAATTACCAATAACACTCTGCACTCTATTCATGACCCAGTTTTCTATAGTTGCACACAAAAAAATGCTTAAATAATATCTCTTACAAGCACTTAAACGATTTCCCTACCACATATGTCAAGTTTTCTTTTCTGTAATTTCCATTCTAAGACCATCATCCAGTTTTGAATATGGGCACAACATCTGCTTTGTGATAATCTTTTGGTACCATGCCAGAAAATAGAGAATGTCAGCATAATTGAAAAATCCTGAAGGAAACGTTAAGGCCATCAGAACCATGAGCTGATGCTGAACTGTAAGTGGGTCATGTAAGAAGATTAAGATCTTAAAAAAACTGACAATGAATGAAGAAATATAGCATATCAGACAATAAGCTAAACAATTATATAAACAGGATCCATGCATGAAGATAACTGTCACAATTAACATTCTGTCCCATTATATTAACCTTCCAAAACTACCTATAATTTCTGATCACTGTATGAGATATTACAGTTTTTTCTTTTGTGTGTAGTTTATGGATTATGATATGCTCTCACCAAAAGGAAATCACTATGCTTTCTTGCATGTATTGCATACTTATTCAGCCCGCCATGTATAAGGAGCAGTTATGGAACACAGTTCTAAAAGTGGACCAGCATTCCATTAGTTGCCATGGTGACTGTTCCACAACTTTGTTTACAACTTTGCCCCAGAATCAGGGGCGTTGCTAGGCTCAAAAATGATCTGGGGCTATAGCCCACAGCTTTAATAATACTTAAAATACAATGATGTCTCATGATCGATAGGTAGACAGACAGGTACAGAATGCATAGGTATAGATATAGGATAGATGTAGATAGATATAGGTACATGATGATGCATGAGTACATATATGATACAGATGCATATATAGATAAAGATACAGGATGCATAGGTACAGATTAAGGCTATATGGACAGGTACAGGATCCATAGGCACGGATATAAGCTATTAGGACAGACACAGGTGCAGGATGCACAGGTACAGATATAAGATACAGGTATAGTAATGCATAGGTAAAGGTATAGATATAAGATAAAGGTATAGGATGCATAGGTACAGGTGTGGTCAGTCTTAAATATCCTAATATCTAGGATAACCTTATACCTGTCCCACGCATGCTTAAAATCCTTCGCTGTATTAACCTCTACCACTTCTACTGGAAGGCTATTCCATGCACCCACCACCCTCGCAGCAAAAAAATATTACGTTTATAATCACAAAACAAAACCTGTAAAATATTAAATATTTCCAGCCTTTTCAAAAGCTTGAGGTAGACCCCAAATAGATGTATATAACTAGTTGCATTTATGCCAGGGCTTGACGAACTTAACTGAGTTTTAGGAGCCAGTAAAAAATCTAGGAGCCAGACAACAGCACATACACACAATCACATGCAGTCATATACAGACACACATACACACTCATACATGCAGTCAGTCACATAGACACACACACTCATACATACAAACAGTCTGTCACATTCACTCGTACATGCATACATAGTCTGTCACATACACTCATACATACAGTCTGTCACATAGACACACACTCATACAGTGTCAGATACACACTCATACATACAGTCTGTCACAGAGACACACTCATACATACATACAGTCTGTCACAGAGACACACTCATACATACAGTCTGTCACAGACACACACTCATACATACAGTCTGTCACAGACACACACACATACATACAGTCTGTCACAGACACACACACATACATCCAGTCTGTCACATAGACACACACTCATACATACAGTCAGTAACATAGACACATACATTCATAGAGTCAGTCACATAGATACACACACCCATACAGTCTGTCACACAGATACATACATACATACAATCTGTCACATAGACACACACACTCATACATAGTATCACACATACATAGTCTATCACATACATACGTACAGTCTGTCACATACTCTCATACATACACACACACATACAGTCTGCCACATACACTCATACATACATACATACAGTCTGTCACATACTCATACAAATGGTGTATTTAAAAAAATAAAATAAAAAAAATGTTGTTCAATATGTCCCCCCTCCCTGCTGCTATATCTCATTGCAGGGAAGGGGGCATTTCCGTTCCGCACAGACCATCATTTGTCAGGGTTAATTTCTCCATAATTTGCCAGGGTTAATTTCTCCATAATATGCCAGGGTTATTTATCCATCATTTGCCAGGGTTAATTTCCCCACCATTTGCCAGGGTTAATTTCCCCACCATTTGCCATGGTTAATTTCTCCATCATTTTCCAGGGTTAATTTCTCCATCATTTGCCAGGGTTAATTCAGACATCATTTGCCAGGGTTAATTCATACATCATTTGCCAGGGTTCATTTATCCATCATTTGCCAGGGTTAATTTATCCACCATTTGCAAGGGTTAATTCATATATCATTTGCCAGGGTTAATTTAGACATCATTTGCCAGGGTTAATTTAAACATCATTTGCCAGGGTTAATTTAAACATCATTTGCCAGGGTTATTCTGCCCATTAATGTCACCCTCCCTCCACCCCCTTCCCCAGTACTCACCTGTTGGTGATATTTATATAAACATACATGGAGATCCTACCTTGTGCAGCCTGTTCCTGGATGGGAGGTAAGTGGCAGGTCATAGAGGAGGCTTTTCTGCAGCCCCTGGAGCAGAGAGCAGCCTCTCCACAGCAGCACAGCATCCCTCGTGGTCTGTGCTGTGAGGGAGGACACGTGGGTTCCTGCCGGTCACATGGGTTGGGGGCGGGGTTATCATAGTGACAGAGCAGGAAGCAGGGGAAGCTTCACAGACTCGGGGCTATGGTCAGGAGACTCGGGGCTCCAGCCCCAGTAACCCCCCCCCTAACGACGCCTCTGCCCAGAATTCACCTTTGCAAATAGGCCACAAAGTCTAACACAGCCTTGATTTTGGTGGTAAGATTGTGTATACAGCAGCTGGTAAGCACATTTTCTACATAATATAAGCAAAGGGGTATCTGGTTGGAGGACACTTTGTTTATCCAGAAGGTGAGAGTTTACCTTGCAAAGATTGGGTCTTTATTATTGGACAAACAATTAAGTGTAACAAATAAATATTCATCTTTCTTGGAACTTTGTGATATGTGTTTTTAGTGCTAGAATCATCATCTCCCTTCTTTTCACTCCATCTTCTAAAGTTCCCAAAATATAAAAAAAATGGAGAGGCAAACCATGTGACCATGGCAAGTGCCATTTATGAACATAAATTAACCCAGCTCAATGTTGGCTGCTAATTGAAAAACAGCATTAAGCGGTACACTAACTGTTATTTTTTATTTCATGGCCACCGCTAACATAGTTAAGGGGTGCGGTAAAATCATTTGGCCCATTATTGGGCACAAGATATTTTTAAAAGGTACTTTTTTCAGTAATGTTCGCTGTCCATCCTCCTGTCAATCAAAGGTTTTTATACAGTTAGCTAATCCCCCCCCCCCCCCCCCCCACACACACACACACAAACACCTGAACATCTAGGTGTAGATATAGATATAGTAGATATAGTAACTGGTCACATGTATTAGACAGGGAAGCCAGGGCAGCCGCTGCTCCCTTGTATCAATAGGGGGCCAGGGGCCACATGCCTAGCCCCTTGTCCCAGGTATGATTAAGGGCTGTGGCAACATGTCCAGCCACTAGCCCAGGCCACATTTAAGGGTATAATACTGAAACAATTTTCTCCAGCCACATCCAGGCACATTATCTGTATTGAATTAAGCTTATTGTAAGACTGGTGGGATTTTCCATTTATCTATCTATCTGAACACATGGGAGGTTATTTATTAATATCACCTCTGGGCCAAAGTTCTAAAAGTGGTCTAAGCAGCAGGAACATTCCACTGGTTTCTATGTTGACTGCTCCAGATTTAGAATTTTTCCCTACAATTGGCTTTTATAAATAACCCCGATAGCATCGGTCCACGTCATGGAAATTTTACATTTTTAAAAAATTTCACATTTTACCAGTAATCCATAAAAAAATATATAACATCATTATGGTAGATTTTTGTTAATTATTTATATTCAAATTCTAAATAGTCCTTCTTTTATGGACACTGGTAGTCATCTTATTTATATGGAAATTAAGTGATATGACATTTATAAATGCCATACATTTGCATTTAAAGGCCTTCTAATTTTGTTTCCTCCAGTAAATGTAACAATTTAGATTTAAACAGCAAGAAAGTGTGTCTTAGCAAAATACTTTAAATTAAATAAATTTAAATAAGATGATATGGTGTGGTAATGAGAAATCTTTTCAATTGATATTATTCTTTCCAAGATTAGTATAAAGTGGCTAAGATACAGAACAATGCAGAAATACATTATACTATATCCAATACATGCTTAATTAACATTTGCAGAAAATAATCAAACCTGAACATTTTCATTAATCTGTACTATATTATTTGTTATTATGTTTTTTTTTTTTTTTTTTACAAAAGGATGAAATTAAATATGCAGTCACAAACTAATTTTGAATCAGAAACATTTAAGATTAGCTTGCATTTAATCAAATTAAATAAATATACAAGAAGTCCCAATACTGCATTTATAGAGATAAAATGAGAACCTACGTATACATATAATTTTGTTTACATACTGTCTCATTTTACATTGATTCTATAGGTTTTTGGAAACAAAGTTTTGTAGGAAAAGTAGCCACCCAGAATTTAGTTTTAAAAATAAATAAATACAATGTGTGTAAATAAACAATTGATGTGTACTTAATTAGTATTCTATATAAAAATCTACAGAACCTACCTATTTATCTGAAATTCCAGTGCGCGATCTACCACACCCTTCCTGTTCTTTATATCTTTTGTCCCCCACTCCTTCTAAACTGCTTGCAACGGGTTTATGCTCTTTTGCATACTATACAGACAGATCTTAATATAACATTACTATAATGTGTTTTCTGGAGCAATTTAATATATATTTTCCAAAAATAGTTTATGCATGCAACAGCACCATGAAAATGGCTTTTAACCCCTTTGCGACCTTATGACGAGTGAACTCGTCATAAGAGCCGCAGCGTTAGCGACCTTATGATGAGTTACCTCGTCATATAGTTAAGCTGGTGGTGTGCTCGGTGCACAAGTGTAGAAGAAAAAAAAAGTTTCCTGTAAAAAAAAAAAAAAAAGTTAACTCTTTCCTGGTTTCCTTGCTGATCACAGTTTGTTACTGTGATCAGTTTCCTTCCTACTTTATGGCTCTCATTTTAGTTTTTTTTACAAATTTTTTTATTTTTTCAATTTTAAAGTTTTTTAAATTATTTTATTGTAATATATTAATTTAATTACAGTTAACCCCTGCATGCCCGTTCTGTGATTCTCATGGCTCTGAAATCACACTGCTCAGCATTTTTTGTTTTGGGTTTCTTTTGTTGGGAGATGTTTGGAAACCTATATTTTTTTAAGTGGGTTAGTGTTGTACTAGTTGTGTAGATTATTATTGTAAAAATAATAGGGAAAAACAATCCCCCCCCCCCAATGTTCCCTTTTTATATGTATTTTTTAATACTAAATTGTAAATTATTTGTATGTATAGGGTGTCAAAAGAAAGCTCTAACTGTCCTTTAAAAAACAGCATATAAAACTTGTATGGGTGCGTTAAATGACAGAGAGGAAAATTACGTTTCAACAACCACATATTAAAAATTTAAAAATCGATCTGGTCCTTGGTCCAGAAAATCCCTGATCCTTAAGGGGTTAAGAAGGGAATGAATGTTTAAACAAAGAATAAATTGCTCCTGTTTTGCTGAATGTTTAAGTTATTAGAAAATAACACTAAAATATGTAACAGGCATTTACCTTTTGCTGTGTCTGCTGCACTCTACCTCTGTCCCGCTTTTCGGGACAGAGGTAGAACTCAGTGGGACAGCAGGACTCAGAAGCACAATCCCGTGGTCCTGGTCACATTATGTGGTGTCCCAGATACCAGAGAATGCTTACTGCTCATGCGCAGCACTTTGCACATGTGTAGTAGATGCCAGGATCTAAAGTGGCTGGCAGTGTTACCGCACTGACACCCCCCTCCCCAGACTCTGCCCCCAGGTGTCCTGCACCCACCCCAGACTCCTCCTCCCTGGTGTCCCGATTTGCCATGGGGGCAAAGTTGGGAGGTATGCATACTTCCATATATACATATATACCTATATATCCATATACACACATACATGTATACATGTATATTCTTGGGAATATTAGACTGATACAATGATGTAGAAAAAAATGGATGCCAGCCATCATTTGTTAATTAGCTCACATATTCTGACTGCCTCAGTGTTATAAGACAAAATGTATTCTGTCTAAATGAGACATGGGGGAGATTCTACACCAGTCTTTAGATGGATAGGAGAAGGGAGAAGTCAGAAATTCCTTTCCCAGACAGTACCTAAGTGATAATGCTACAAGCAGAATGCTTCTCTAAAGCTGCATATATCTAAATAACAAGGGGGTGGGTGTCTGAGCCCACACAAAGAGACTGAGAAAGTAATAAATATAAAATCAAACATTTGTTCACGGACACAATAGTAATATATAAAACAATTTATATATTAATCACCTTATATTAATATTGGTAATTTTTATTATTTTAATTAGGTGTTGTATGTTTAAAATTTAACATTGTATTATGTATGTATTATGTGAAGTTTCATAGGACAGTCAGCTCACTTAAATCTTGTATGATTATACTAAAGATTCTCTTTGTATCTATATATCTATAAATATATCCCTTTACTTATGAGATAAAAAAAATTAAGAGTATATTTTAGTCAAAAGCTCCACCTGGTGATATAAAATAGGAAAGTCATATAAACATACCAGATCAAATGGTATAACTTAATATACACAGCTCATTCCTAATTATAGACAAGTAAGTAAAGAGGGGAGTGTAATCCAGATAACAAAATGTTTATAATATGCAAGGGAATTATTAGGAGGACAAAGGAGAGAGAAGGAAGGGCAGAGCAAAGTTGAGCTGAGTTTTTTTGGTCTCATGATGGGGGAGACAAAGTCTCAAGTCTTATCACTTAACAACAAAAAATCTTACTTGCACACATGACATTCTTCTCCAAGACTCTATTTTAACTTTTTTTCCAACACATGTGTTTCAAGCTAACTTGCACATACACATTTCAATTCTTAAAGGAAATCCTGAAATTGCATCTAAACTTCTCAAGATCCATCCGATAATGTATAATTTTCTATTTTAATAAATGTAAATCACACTTATTGAGAACAGTAATTAGACTATTTTTATGGGCGAATATAGTAAATCCTACAATTCAGGAATATAGCATTTGATTAGTATTGTCTACTTTCTTACTTCAGATGGAAACTAGATAAAAGTCCATTATACTATCAAGAAATATATTTTCATGTACAATAGCTAATCTGCTAATATATTTAATAACTAATCTCTGCAAAATGTAACCCCTTTGCGACAAAAGACGTGCCAAGTATATGTCACATAAAACATGCCACTTAGTGTCACTAGTGTATCTAGCACTTCCTGTGATGAAACCTGCATAGGTATCGATCAACAAATATTTACTAATATCATTTTATTTATTTATTCAATGCTTTAATTGTGCAGTTTGAGCAATTATCCTATTTCTTTGGGTTATTTTGGATGTGCAAAATGGAGGTCTTTTTGAGAAATGCTAATATAGATAGTACCTTTTTCTTCAATTAGTAGCAATTTGTGAGCACTATAATAATGTTGATTTTGCTCACAAGCGTTAAGAGACAAAAAGTTTCTGAATTTTACAAGATATGAAGATTTGTTGTGCATATGTCAGAAGACATACATTCCTTTCCAAGTGCACATCTATTTGTCATTACAAGGTGCCTTATGGTAATGGGCAATCACACACCATAAGACAAGATTGAGCACTTGCGCAAGCTCAGTTCAAGAGTCAGATCAATACATTTTCAACCTTTTTCAAAAGTTTAATTTATTCCTGGTATTAATCAGAATTAAATTCTAAATTAGTCATTTTTAATTAGCTTCTCATACAAAGAAGGTAGGGAAGAACTGAGAATATTAATTGTACCTTCAAGATCTCTGACACCACATTATGATGTCTTTCCTGACATATTTATTTATTTTTTAAGTGTAACTGTAGTTATTATTATTATAATTAGTGTTATTTGTCTATGTTTATACAAGCTGCACTATTTGTACAATAGCTTAAACCTGCTCCCCATATTCAGTCTTGTCTGCTGTAAGTAGAACTGTAGATGGAAATCTATTATACTAACAGCCGATACTACTAAATGTAATCCCCCCCATGAAGTCTAGAGTATAGAGGGTATAGCAAAAATAGTTCATGGACATGTTCATTTGCCATAATTGTCTCCATATTCTTGCTTTGCTTGGTATCGCATAAACTTGCCTTTTTTCTTTTTACCCACTCTACAGCCCTAGCATTTTACCTTGTTTTTTTATATTTTCCCTTAGCATGCCTGTGTCATAGTGTCAGACATATTGGAAAGTAATCTCGAGGCTGGTACAAATGAATAAAGCAGAAGCCAAGGATAACAATATGGATGCCAGCAGCCTCCATTTTGTGTCAGTTTTTGGACATCCTTCTGTCTGTTCACATCGTATTCTGTGTCTCTGAGGACAAAAGAAAGTCTTCCGCATTCCTAACTGTGTTATCTGAAACAAAATCTGTTACTGATAAGAGTGCTGAAGATGTTCAGTACAGGCCGGAACGGATAAGGACACACAATGTGAGATTATTTGGTTCTTAGATTTGAAGAATCTAATAAGGGTTATTATAAACACACCTAGTTGGCTCAAATCACTCATTAAAATCTATAATTATATATCACACCTTAACTCATAAATATGTAAAGTATAACTAATCCTACGTAATAATTAGAATATTGTTTTTATTGTTTTATATGTGTGGTATACATTTTATTATGAGTCTTAATCTAATGTTGCATAATAAGAATAAGAATATTTATAAGAATATGTATTCTAATTTAAAAATTGTACTAACACTTCTATACATTTCAACATATATATTTTCTCATATTTTTATCCCGGTATAGCTATAAATCATGACATCATCTCAATTAAATTAAACACACCCATCACTTTCAATTGGCTAAAAATTACAGAGAACAGGATGTGAGCCTGAGATTAAGTTTGGTTGATAAGTTGATACTTGAGGTGTAGAAGAGAGACCTAAGGTGACTGATTTTGGAGGAGGGGGAGAGCTGTCACACACTAGAGGGATGGGAATGTTTTAGAAAAGAGTCTCCTTCTGGGGAGAACTCAGGAATATGAGACTTTTAATAGCACATCATCACTATAACAATAGACATCTCCATAAACATAGTATTGAGCTTAGTCTCATGGGTAACTCCCATCACACAATTCTTCAATGGGAGGAGTCTCAACTGCAAATCAATCTCTGCCAGTAATGTATAAATGTGGTAATTTGTTTCTAGCATAAGCTCAATTTTTATGGATGTAATTAGTATATTTGGTGTAGTGTATAGATGGTTGGTATGAAGGTAAATTAAATAGAGACCAATACTATAGATCTTGGGTGTAAAAACCCAAAAGCAGAATATAGACTATTTGGTACAGTCCTAACCTCAACATCTGAGGAAAGGGATTTAGGAGTATTGTACGCAGTACTGGAGACCGTATCTTCAATAAGGATATTGATACTTTGGAGAGAGTTCAGAGAAGGGCTACTAAACTGGTTCATGGGTTGAAGGATAAAACTTACCAGGAAAGGTTAAAGCATCTTAACATGTATAGCTTGGAGGAAAGACGTAACAGGGGGGATATGATAGAAACATTTAAATACATAAAGGGAATCAACACAGTAAAGGAAGAGAGTATAATTAAAAGAAGAAAAACTACCACAACTAGAGGACATAGTCTTAAATTAGAGGGGCAACGATTTAAAAGTAATATCAGGAAGTATTACTTTACTGAGAGGGTAGTGGATGTATGGAATAGCCTTCCAGCAGAAGTGGTAGAGGTAAACACAGTCAAGGATTTTAAGCATGCGTGGGATAGACACAAGGCTATCCTCACTATAAGACCGGGAACGGGGGACTAATAAAAGTACTCAAAAAAAAATTGGCCAGACTAGATGGACCGAATGGTTCTTATCTGCCGACACATTCTATGTTTCTATGTTTCTATCAATGCAAGAGGGATGACAGTTTCAGATAGCTCAGTGCAGTAATGCATTGTCTGTAGAATCTGTTCAACCCCTTGGGTCACAGGTTCCATTCTTGTTAGGCTTCATCCTTCAGAAGAAGATAAAAAGAGTACCATTAAATTGAGTAATAGTAACATCACCTGGATGGCTGACAAAAGTAGCATCCCCAGGATGTACTTGAATACCATCTGAAAGTATGGATAAACTCTTTGTTATTATTATTATTTGTTAAAAAGTCCTAGATTCAGGAAACACCCAAATCATACACAAAATAAGGAAGCACTGGGAGTAAGCTAAGATCACATTTACCAGACACCGCAATTGGACTTTTTGTACAGGATCCGGTCAGCAGCAATCTGAGACACTGCAGAGCATCAGATTGACAGCTAATTTATTATGATACTTTTTTAAACCACTATGATGGGTCTATTTACTAAAATTTTAATTTTTTCTCGAGGAGGTCAACTTTCATCTTGAGACAAAGTCTCATTACTTTCAATGGGGAAAATTCAAACTTTGGTACCAAACTGGACTTTCGTCTAAATGAAAGTTGACCTACAAAGTTGACATCCTCGAGCTAAAACTCCAATTTTATTGATTAGTCCCATAAGTGATTGTTAGAGTCATTCTTTCACATGAGAGCAGTGTAAAATGCAGCAGCCTCCCTGCAGTCAAAACTAGGTAAGAGACTCTGCATGTGACTGTGTATAAGACTGTTTGTCCGGTTGTGTGGCTGTGTGTGTATGCGTAATGGATGGCAATAGAGGTTTTAAATCTCTGAAATTGCGCGTGTCTGGTAATAGAGAAGTTAATTCTCTGGAACTGCACACTTCCGGTATGTATATATTATATATATCATGCCTGTATGTGTAATCTCATCCACTCCACTCCAGTAAGCCCTTTTGCAACCTGCCTATATCCTTACTTTTCCTTTAGTTTTAACTTTCTTCCATTTTCCCTCATCTCTCTATTTCCAAAACCTGCTATGAATCACTTTATTTAAGGATATACGTTAATTTAAAACATGTGACCTTGTTTGTTTAAAGGTGTGCATTTATGCTCTTCAGTTTGCTATCTGTATTTCAATGCACCATGTGTGTTTTAGTGTGAAGTTAGTACTGTGACTGCACTGCATGATCTGCACGTGCATTGATTTACACTTTACAGGGAATGAAGCACTTGATGCATGTACACTGAGACTTTTAATATGGCAGCTAAACCAAAAACTGAGAGGTGGAAAGGAATGTTAAGTATGACATGCCAAACATAACTATGGTTAGGCACCAACAATTATAATGGTGGACATTCACTGAGCTTTGTGATGTACTGATGGTCTATGGATCCTAATAAACATTGCCATGGATACAAGTGTCCTTGTATGGATACTTTGTCAATCCCTGAACATAATTCATTATTTATATGTACGATAGCTGATTGGCTAACAGAATGTCTAGATGTAAATGTGTGGGGATCTGCTTATTACTTCTGCTACTTACGTCTCGGACAATGAAAAAGAAAACAGCACTAACCAAAACACCAGAAAGGTAATCAGTTCTTGTAGATGGTTCAAGTGAATTCAATGTATTACAGTCAAATTATTCTTAGCAGTTATGGCAATACTTATTGAATTGAATCATGAAAATGTTACAATAGATTTCACCCACATGAGATATCTTGGGTGTTAGCATGGATCACTTTAAAGTAAATCTTACATTTATACATATATAAATTATAATTATGAGAATTAGATTAAGAAAATAAAGTACTGATAATGTAACAATTTCCTAACCTCTTTATTATTAGAAATGTGCTGTCACATATAAATGGATAACTTGAGGAGTCTAAAAGAAAAAAGAACCCTGAATGACACAGACTTAATAGTAAAGATGCGCGATCAGATCGGATAGGATAACAAAATGAGGCATACAACGCGCAGAGAAATAAAAAGCCTCTTCCTCTCTGTCCGCTCGCCCCCGCAGACCCTCCTGGGAACCTCTTCTCCTGGCATACTTGTGGTGTGCTTGGGGTGGAAGGGGGATGACTGTGAATGGAGGTAATAGATGCTTATTATGGCTATATGGAAGTAAAAAAATAGTTTATATGGAGTAGCAGTAATATACAGAATAGTGTGAACAAAGGACATGTTTTCATCATGGCTTTTATGTATTTTTGCTGCACTAATGAATGGTATCTGTTATTTCTGTTATCTAATTTCATTTACATATGTCTAAACCTCCTTTATGTAGTTTTGTAAAATGTATAGTAATGTAAGTCTTTGTTACGTAATGTATTGAATGTGGTATATTTAAAGTAAAAGCTGAAAATAAAGAATTAAAAAAAAATAAAAAAAGAAATGTGCTGTCACATATGCTGTACAGGTACATTCATTTATGACTGAATAACAATAGACTAAAACTCAGTGCTAGGTAGAAGCTTTTATAAAAATAAGTACACATGATCTGGAGATGTTTTCCGAGGACACAATGTACAGGAACGCAGGTGTTCTCCATATTACTTATTTTTTATTTTTTTTTACAATTTTATGTTGAACAGTTTGGGTATGAAAAAGTTTCATGATTAAAACAATTGCTAACTGGGGCATAATTCATGATAGATAAGACAGGTTAAAAAATCAATTTTGAACATCTGTACAACAACGCAAATACATTTTGGGAATGCATTAAAAGGGCAATGAGAAAAGGTAGAAAATGTTTCCAGCTTATTTTTTGCAGCTGCTATTTTATGCTGTAAAAGAAAAAAATATATATATAAAAAAAAAAAAAAATAAATAAATATATATATATATATATATGAGAGAGAGAGAGAGAGAGAAACACACACACATACATAGCTATACTATATGTACACACATCTATACATCTCTCTCTCTTTAGCATTTTAACTAAAGTTTTATATTTTGGCACATAAAGGCAATCCAAAAATCATATGACACACTCATTTTACACACACATTCAGATTTATTTATATACAAACTATTTATAGAGGCATGCTACAGAATTTAAATTGGTGTTACAAATAGGGGTTTGACGCACCCCCATAACCAACATTGCTCATGGTGGCATGACCTAAAGCAGGGAATTGTGCATCATAGAATCTATATATCTATCCAAATTCTGCACGAGAAATGGCCGGTATTTATTTGAAGTAAAGGTGGCAACCCTAAGAGTAGGGTGGGCCAGTGATCCACTCCACATTCTGGAGATTGCTGGGAGACTGCAGGTGAGGAATCCGGTTCTAGTGTTCCAGCACTCACCTCACCTGAAAAAGCTAATTAATGGTGGCAGGTGCTGTTAAATACTCTGCTGCCAAGAAGGAGAGTAGATTGTGTTTTGCATCCTGTGAGGTGTTACAGGACGTAAAAGAAACTAAGACAGAAAGGTTAATATTTCTGTTGGGAAGAGCAATGACTTTTGTTTTGTTTATTTCAAATATACTCTGCTGTAAACTTTTGAATCTCGGAGCCACAATAAAAAGTAACTTTACCTTGACCAGCGTGTGGATTGTCTCTGAAGCTCGGGAACACTATGCGTGGAGCCCTAATCGGACAGGGTACTCGGGAAAGAAGTACATTTTGTCACAATGGCTATTTACTGGGTTCTGTGACAAGCAATTTAATTATGTTCTAAGAAACTTCACAGACACTATGACTATCCCTGGTTAAAACTTCAATTATATAAGCCAAAACAGACCAATATGTAAGGTAGAGAAAGTCATTATCATGGGGATGCTACATTTTCCTACTAGCCATGCTATTATCATTATAGACTTAACATTGGCCTAGTAATTTGTTTACTGGTCTGCTAGTAAAATACCATCTGTTTGTCAGCTCTACTTGCACATAAGTTTAGATGGAAGAAACCTATGGTGTAAGAAAAGGCAGGAATGAAGGTAGGGGCATCAGGTGCACCGAAGGGTATATACCCAAAGCACAAGTAAGATCAGGTGAGAATTGGTCTTATTATAAACAATGTTAACTTACCACCACTTATGGAATTAAATGCAAATAATATTCCAACATGCTTAGAGTCATGCCGCTAGAGGTAAACGCTGCATAACTGCATGCAATTAGAAGCAAATACGGAATAACTATATGTAACTGTGTGTCATCAAAAGACACACATGATGATTTTGAAAGGGGTCTGTTTGTCGGAGCATGTTAGGCTTTCAGACTCTTCAATTGTGAGATTATCCATGCATTTTGAAGACATTTATGGGAATAAAAAGATGAATATCCTTATTTTACAGCAATGGGGAAATACGCCTGATAAGTACTTGTCAAAAGATTAGTTATACGACAGGTTAGTCTGGCAGGATATTTAATGCATGCTATACTTCTCCACCTTTGGCTTTCTTGACATTAATCAGGAGCTTCTTTAAGGGTTTGATTTAGCAGCTATGTTTTTTTTTATTTTTTTTGTGATGACCACTAAATGCCATTTACTTTTTTTTTTTACGCTTAAATTGAATAGCACCTAAGGGCATCCAGACAAACCAGATGCAAAGCATACCAAAGCCAGCACAGTCTAATTCTCCTACTTTAATAATGATACAAACCTCCATGTACATTACCTTTTTATGGGCTGTATTTATCAAGACAAAACTGGTGCTATTTCAGGAAAAAGTACTTAAATACTAATTAGACATGTACAAAACTAAAATTTTCGTTTTGCTTTCGTCCTTTCAGACGAAAATGTTATTTCGTTCATTACTGCATTCGTTTCAGATGAAATTCATTCATTGTTTTCGTTTCGTTTTATTTGGTCGTACAAATCAATTGACCTACACATTCCATAAACCGAAAGTCTATAAACCGAACGTCGTTCGGTTTATAGACTTTCGGCTTATGGAATACATGTAATGCTATTGGCTTTCTATAAACCGAACTAGAGTCTCCATTCATAAGAAATTCTTATGAATGGGGACCCCATTCATAAGAATTTCTTATGAATGGAGACTCTAGTTCGGTTTATAGAAAGCCAATAGTATTACATGTATTCCATAAGCCGAAAGTCTATAAACCGAAAGACATTCTGTTTATAGACTTTCGGTTTATGGAATACATGTAATGCTATTGCTATTCTAAACGAAAGTGAGTCCCCATTCATATGAATAGGTCAATTGACCTATTCGTATGAATGGGGACTCTATTTCGGTTTATAGAATAGCAATAGCATTACATGCATTCCATAAACCGAAAGTCGTTCATTATGTCGGTTTATGGAATGTATGTAATGCTACTGGTATTCTATAAACCGACTCTTTTTCGGTTTATAGAATGCCAATAGCACGAATGGACGAATGATTTTTGTTTATTAACCATTCGTTCATTCGGCTTTCGTTAGTTTAGCTTTTTTGTTATTCGTTTTTCCGGACGAATGGACAAAAATGCTATTTTCGGACGAAAATGCATTCGTCCGAAAATGAATGCACATGTCTAATACTATTAATTTTCATGAAACCAATGGAATGTATTGCCAGTTTGCCCAATATTTAGCATTTTTTTTTTAAAAAGCATATTTTTTACCTTGATAAATCTGGCCCACTAAAGGGATTATCTGGCTAATCTAAGACAACTGGTTAGTTCCATGTGTACAATTGACTTTACTTGGATGCTCCTCCCTAGTGTTGCGATCAGTTGCCTCAGTACAGTACACAGATATATAATATAACATTTATAAATAATATAAAGTGTAGAGTCAGTGCCTGTAATCAAATATAGCCAAAGCTTAATAAAATAACTCAGAGACTACAATATCCATTGGCTGAGCTTGGATGTATACATACCAACATTATAACAACCTAATTAATGGCATTCCATTTAAGCATGTACTCCATTCACTAAACATTTATTTCACTACATTTGTTTAAAGGTTAAAATAAATGGGCAGACTAGATGGGCCAAGTGGTTCTTATCTGCCGACACATGCTATGAATTAAGTTTAAACAAAAAAAACCACAATTATACCATAGTTGGACCAAAAATGTATATACAGTGTAGTAACTTCATGTGGCCTTCTATAAGAAAGGAAAATGTAACAAACTCAGATTTACTATTATCATTCAGAATCTGTGTTGGAAAAGCTGCTTTTAATCAGCTGAAGCAGAATGCTGTTTTCAAGAGATTTGTAACACGTAAGCCAAAAAGAACAGGCTCCAGTAATTTCTTGAAAGAGCTTAGCAGTGCATGCCATTTTCTAGAACTTGTACAAGGTATCTGATAAACATGCTGAAGTTATTACTGAAATTACAGATCAGGGAAGAAGTCAGTGATATTATAGTGCAGGACGTAATAATACAGCAAATGGGCAAACAACCAGCTGAAGAGCGTTCTGACATGAGACTAAAAATAGAATAAGGATGCTTCCAAGATGACACTTTTTTAATAGCAGATGGATATGTATGACCTGAGTTTTTAGACAGATGTCAAGAATATTGACATGCTGAGCAAGGAACATCATTTTGCTAGCTAACTTGAAGGAGGCATTTTGTATGATTAATGATGCTATTTTCCCATCTTTTTTTCATATCCAGGACAAGAAAAGGGCAAAATACACATTAATAATGTATACCCCCCAAGCTAATTGCCCCAACTAATAATACATTGCTTCTCTAGATAAAATATCCAGAAGTTGATTTTAATTATGAACTTAGGTCTATTAAGAAATAAGTTGGTGTTTCCAACAATCATGTATAATTAAATATAACATACTTTTTGAATCAGTACAATTCACCATTATTACTGATGCTATTACGGAATGGAAATAATGACTCTGTAAATTAATACACAACAAAGAAATTACAAAATGGGATAAGAACAACTACTAGTTTTAAGCATAGCTACTAATGAATAAATAACTATGGAAGCAGGCACACATGACTTTTGAAATGGTGAACCAGTCACTCATTTATTCTTTTTAGAGAGCAGATCTGTAAAACACATTGTTTGACATAGGAAGGTAGGAGCAGGTGTAGGGTGTCACACCCTTGCAATACAGCAAATGATTGCACAAGGGCCAATAAGCATCACTAAAGAGAAAGGCAGGTTAGGAGCAGTATTGTTGGAGACCACTTAGTCATTTTAGTCTGTCCCATGCTTGAGAGTGGAAGGAACTGACAGATAAAAAGAGGTGATTTTCACCTTGAAATGTTATATATGTTGAAATTATGTTGAATTATATATGCAAAGTATATATTATACTTTAAGTAGTCTTCCAATCTGTTTTTCATAAACATACGCACACGTACATATACGTAGAAGGGAAGCAGAGAAAAAAAAGTACAAAAAAGGGTGTAGCATTTAACATATATATGTGAAATTCCACTCACTTTAACCAGAGTGGGACACCTATTATTTTTTTCTATATATCATATATATATGTTAAATACTACATCATATTTTGTAAATTTTTCTGTGTGTTCTATATATATTTACTTGAAGACACGGATAAGAAAATTACTATAAGTATTATTTATATAGTACAGTATTATGCCACAGGTGATATCACATTGTTTTAGAGTGTTGTTGTAGTGTGGACACAGAACACTTTTTATTTTTGTCTTTTATTTAACTTATAACATGTCAAAACATGCTTTGTTTGAAGTATTATACAGAGACATGATCACATGTTTTTTGCGTGTTTTTGTGTGTTGTTTGTGAAACATTTATTTGGCACAAACATCTACAATAAATATCTTTAAGGATCTGTGCTGTTAAACAATTGATTTTTTCTTAATTCTCTTCCAATCCAATCTAGTTAATTAAACTAAACACATTATGTATACTACTTTATTTTCACCAGATGTTTCTTTCAGGCTACACTAAATATTTCTAAACATTTCCATTAGTGAAAAAGGAAAATGCAATATATAAATCAATATCTAACCCATATAGCACAACTTCACAGTTTAATAATATACAGACATCCTGATTTATTCACTTTCATTTAATTGCTCTGGCAAATTATTACACTAGGTTTTTTAATGTTTGATATGGAGATTATAGTAAAATAAACATTAGCAGTTTAATACTATATCACCTATTCAACAGTGACACGATTAACCTCTATATGGAAGAGTTGTGACTAATATTCTCTTGATGCCTGTAACAGAAAGACTAAGCAAGGCCAATAGCCCTTTTGCCCATTGTAGGAAATCACCTCCTTATCCCCCGATTAAAGCTCAGCATCAACCTCGCAAGTCTTTCCTGTCTCTTTGCACCCAAATAGCAGACAGGACCACTAGCAGTTAGGTACAGCAAGAATGAATAACATTTATTTGTCAAACAGCACAGACTTATAAACACACAAACATGACACAGGTACAGGATAAACTAATTATAACATGTAAGCCTCAAACAATAGAAAACCTAACTTAAAACAGGTAATTAACTACAGTAAAACTTTACATAAAATAAACATGCCATCTGTATATCCAGACATCCAGACTAAAAGGGAGAATAGATTACTCACAGGACAGTAAACACTTATTGATTGGATAAGTACACAAGTCAACACTACCATATAATAACATTTCTTAACCCGTGGGAAACACAAAGAATAGAGCAAAGGCTTGGATCTCAAGGTACACGTGCTGGCTGACATTAGGAGTGGACCTGTGTTGAAGTCCAGCTGTATTGAAACAGGGTGTCACTGATGCCCCCAAAGTATGTACCCCCAGATATAGCATATCCAAAGACAGGGTCCATAGTCCACAGGGAGGTTTTTGGCCCTGAGGGCCCTCCAAGCATGACAGTCACACATGACAGGTACCGGGACAATGCCTTACTAGAAGTTAAATACTATACATATCTATAATGACAGATCGTTTTTCATTAAACAAATCAGAACTAAGCAGGGACTGTCTATATTGTTGGTTTTTCAATGGTTGACTTGTTAGCCATACTTACAGAAATTAACATCTTCACATTGTCCTGGTTTTAAGCATGGTAGGCCTGTTATATTAGAAGTGTATATTTAGTACACAGTTTGTTCACATGGCATTGGTTTTATAGCTGTCCGTCTGCCTGAAAACACCATAGAGTTTAATCTACCATTCATGTTTTCATACATCAAGTAAGCAGTGTTACCGATTTTATGGATGCATAGTTGTTTGTGTCCTGTTCAATCAAATTCAAGTGTGTTCTGGCATTACTTCTGCTATACACAGTGCTTTGCATTGCGTTCAGTTCAAACTGTGTAGCTGTACCAGGTAGGTTGGAGATTAATCTCATGGGGTCAAGTAACTCTGCCCAGATAGTCTCCACCCCAACCACATCCACACAAAGTTGGCAGATATGTGAATGTGTATCTAAATGTGTTTTCTAAATAGGCGAATAATAACAACACAAACATTGAAACACAGTGATTACTTTGCTACAGTACATTAATGCTTATTTTGACCCAACAATTTATTCAACAGTTGGTACAGAGATTAAAGGTGAGTTACAAAGATAAATATCTACTGAGACAGAAAGACAAGCGGTTAGCGCCTTGCATGCAAACATACTACCTAGAGGATTATTTGTTGTTCCTAAATTAGCTTGGTTACATTTGTTATTTATTTATCAACATTAAAAAGAATAATTTAATTAAATAAGCAATTGTACATGAAACTAGTTTTAAATATTTGAAGCTCTCTGGAGCTCAATGTTCATGCTTGCTGTAAAATAGAAACTTAAATTATGGTCATCAAACAACAGAAGCTAATTCTCTGTGACCTATTATTATGCAGGGATATTTGACTCTCAAAGCTAATCATAACTGCGATGAATCTTTTTCATAGCCTAGTTTTTATCACTTTGGTTTTAGAAGTATATGTCCTCTCAAAAATAAATCAGGAAACCCTATTGAGGCTTAACACTTGAAAAAGAACTGAATGTTGAAAACCTAATGTGAGAGACATGCTTATGATGACTAATGGCCCATCCAATTCCGAGCCTCATTAGCAAAGACTTTGAAAACCCAAATGTAGTGGAAGCATACCTACTAAACCAAAAAATCCCCATGCAACTATATGGCCAATCATAGTGTTACATACAGCCAAGAGACGTATGTGCTTCTCTAAAGCATCCAACCCTTGCAAAGAATGTGTAATGGAGTTCATGCAAAAATGTCAAGATCTAGTTAAAATATGGAGAGCAGAGCTTTATAATGGCTCTGACCTAAAATCATCACAAGTACAACTAAGCCTTGGATTTTCAGATCAACAAATTAATGAAAATAAATGGGTTTTAATAGAAAGAAGCCTTCACATCAACTTCATTATTGTTAAATCCTTCAAAATGTTCAAGAACTGTGAACGTAAAGGGTCCTTTACCCAACTGTTCTGCAGCCTTGGTATTGAGATAATAACAATAATGCTGTGCAGTCAAACTGCATTATGGTTCATGAAAGTAATGCACTAGTCTGACACTTTTAGGTTTGAAAACTAGAATTGTTTTCCCTGTACGTTTCCATTAACCGTCTTACAGTAAAAAGGCCAGACGTTGCTGGTGTGATGATAGCTGGGTATATTGATCAAACCGTCAACTAAATTTATAATCCCATAAACTAAAGTAAATTGTATACACTGAAGAAAAAAATATTTATTGATACAACTATGTCCTATGCTTATACAATTCAAGGTCAAAACATGTTTACCTAATTTAAAAGCAGTCCTGATCTGGCTCTCATGAGGTTTTGAAATATATACTTAAATAAGTAATTTGAAACTTTTATAAGTGTGGGATGGCGCTTATGTATGAGGACGTCTGTACTAAGTTAAATATCTCAGAGTGCCATTTTCCTTGAGATTATGCTTCTGTGTCCCATTTCCATTTTAGCTGCCCCTTCTCTCTGTTTTTGTGCTCTTTCCCTTTGTTGCCTTATCTCTGTATTCCACATGTGCTTAACTTACCTCCATGTATGATGATGATGATAACAATGCAGTCAATGTGACAGAACCTTCTATCACTGGGGTTCTTGGAGAAAAATAATGGCTCGCCTCCTCCCTATAGATTATGGGCCCTGGAATTGAAAGGGGGTCCAGTTTGGGGGAGGTGGGCACAGTGTGTAAGTTTGCACTTTGCATTGATTACAGTGTGTCACAGGGGAGTCAGGGACAATGATTGATAGTTTACTCCCTCATCCATTGTCCTTTGTTAACGGAATTTACTGTTAAACTGATTATGTTGTGCTCATTATGTGTCTGTATGTGTCTAGCATGTGTGCTGTGTAATTATGTTTACTCATTGTATATTAATTCCTATTTGGTTTTCAGCTTGGAAGTGCATCCGGGGGAAGAACCAAATATGGTCATTACAGTGTAAGGTTCCAATGTATTCCTAGACCCAGTTAATTGGAGGATGTAGTTGGACCCCCAATTGTATACTAATGTCTGTGATGTCATTATGTCTGTATATAAGTATATTTTGTTTTCAATAAAGTGTTATTATTCTTCATCCTGCACTAACTTTTGGCTAGTGATTTGGATGTCTGGAGAGATCAGGATATCCCGGGGCTAAAACCACTGTTCTCAGCCCTTGTGAGAGTTCCTAAGAAGCAAAGACATATCGAGATACCCAGCCGGGGTACCAAGGAGTTCCATCACAGATTCTAACTGCCACCACAGAGGCTCCAGAGTGTCACAGGTGCACCTGTGCCATAGGTTCGCCATCACTGAGCTATACTAATAATTACAGAACATTGGAGCTTGAAAAAGAAACATTTGACTTTTTACACAAGTAGTTGATAAAATCAGTGTTCTACTGAGCAGCTGCACTACATGCTCACTCTAGAGTCCTGACTTGACTACCCACAACCAGGGGGAAGAATAACTTGTATCTAGCAAAAAAAAACTGGCTGACCGTGCAACCATAGCTTTGTTTGACGCCAATCTTTTACTTGTTGGCTGGTAAAATACTAGAGTGGCAACCCTGATTTAGATTTGAAAAAATAATGAAACATTTAAATTACATGAAAACTTAAATTAATTGATTAAATAAATGTACAGGACTAGGTTGCCAACAAGCCAGTATTTTACCTGTAGGTTAACAAAAAAATTGGCTTGAGGCCACTATTAATGGAGGCAGTAGAATGGCTGTTTTAAAAAAAAAATGGTGGAAAGCTTAATTGGGGGCTATGCATGAGTAACAGGGATACACCTTTTTTATACATCCAGAAATTTTAGTGTGCAGGAAGTTTCAGACAGCAATCAGGTGCTGAAAAGTGTTATTCTTTATAAATGGGATGCGACAGAGTAACCCATAGGTTTGAGTGCCACATCTGGTGCAGACTCTTGACACTTTCAGGAGTCTGCTTTATACAGATGGACATTGCCTATGTATTAGAGGCTCTCTGCAGGTGGGCTTTGTTTAATCATAACTCCCACTGTGTTCTAAACGCTATTTACAACGTTTCAGAGACATGTTTAGAACTCAAAGGATTCTTTATGGAAATAATAGAGGCCTGCAAATCTGACAATATCGGGTGATACAGATGTTCAGAATTAATTAGGACTTACATTTAGGTAAACAAGTGTCTGTATCTTGCAATTGCTTGAGGGGAGTGCTATGTCAGCTGGATTACTTATAAGAAACATATCTAGATATGCTAGGTAACATAAAAACAAAAGCATATGCCTCAGGGTTTAACTGACTGTGCAAGTATGCTTATGCTAACCATATCTATGCCATGTGAAGGCAAAACAAAACTGCAAGATTACTCTAACAGATGCTTAATTCATCAAAATATAGCCTAAGCACATTAAAAGTGTCCCAATTATACTTACCTACAGACAGCAACCTCTATGCCTTGTATATACTGGTAAAGTAAATTGTGCTCTACATATCTATTATTGATTTTGGCTAGCACAAAGTATACATTAGTTGATCAAACAGTCCCGAATTTAACAAGTCAGTCTTGATTTTTGGGGCCTGTCAAATTCTGTCCGTTCCGGTATTACTACCAAGTGCACTGTCATTACATGCATTTCACAGAACTCATGATTTGAATCAATGGTCCCTTGGTAAAGACGTGGTTTACTGACTCTTTCAGCCATATCTACTCTGGTCTGCCTGGAAAGAAAGAGAGTCATTCCCAGTGATTGTATTTAGACTTTTCCATTAATACAAGTTAAATACTTGCAAATCCACATACCTAAAGAGCTGGCACAACATCTTCTGAACATAATTATGCTTAACATATCTTTGCTACAAATTCCATGTATTATTAAAGTCACTCTGTGAGCTCACTAGCTATTCATAAACATCTGTAAGTGATCATTGGTAATCTTGATCCATCTCCACATATTCTCACTGGGACTCCAGTTAATCCTGGTTATCTGATAATTATTCCTTTTGAAACATTCTATAGCAATTGTAATAGAATTTGTTCCTGAACTGGTACAGGTTTACAAATTTTCTGCTTTTGACAGCATGTACCAAGAAAAAAGATGTACTAGGAATATAGATAAGGGAATGCACCTTTCCTTTTTTTTATTCAGATAAGCAGGTTAACCATGAATTGAACATGAAGTCACAATTAGTAGGGATTTGAAATACTAAAAAGAATACTGAAAGGCCAGGCAGTGAGAACAATTATGATTGCTCTGTCTGGTCCAAGAAAAACAAATACAGCAAATTTGGGGTTTACTCTACCTTTAACAAAAACACCATAACAGAAGTACCTTACATGTAAAGTATGGTCTGTATAAAGTCAGTTGGAACATACACTGAAAAAAATAGCTTGGCCTAACTGTTTGTCCATCATTGCAACTGATTCATATGTAGCTCTAATCCCTCTTCAATGATTATCTACAACAGAGACTTGCAGATGAACATTTCATCTCACCAATTTATCTATACATTATGCAGGGACAAACCTGGTGAGCTTCACAAGCTAAGCAAAGTCTCTAAGTTTGTTCCTGTAATATGTATAGCTAAATTGGTGAGATAAAATGTTCATCTCACCTCAACTCACCTGCAACGTACCATTTAGTAAAAGCCTCCATAGTGTAGGTGCTGCTGACTTAGTAGTAATTTTTACAATGACCATTAAGTAAGCAGAACGAAGATGTGCATCACTGGTTTCAATTCAGAAGTCTTCCTCTTGATGCAAGTGCATGCTACTCTCTTGGTGCATGTCACTAAACATCTTGCTGACTTAGTAATGCATTGTGCATGACCTGGTGAGCTTCTCCTAGTAGAATAGCTCACGTTCTTAATAATGCATTATGCTGGGCCAACTTATGAGGTTTTCCCCTTTATAATGCATAATTAAGTCACAAAGATTAAATATTTATCTCACCTCAGTTCACTTGCACCTAATATTTTTTTATCAAAAGCTCTCTTTGCATGCACACCAATCAACCTCCTTCCTTTTTGCCGGACCTCACAGAAGGAGTCTGCAGGGAAGGCAGAAGCTGGCAGGAAAGTAACCCCCTATCCAGTGATAAAGGTCTGTCCAATGACGTTAAGCTGTTATGTTAGCCATCTTCCTATTGGTTCTGTATGTTTCTAAATGAATGTTTTTAAATAAACTTTATAAAGTTTACACTTATTTACATGGCTTGTCATACTGAATGTACAGATCCTTGGTCAGATTGTTTTACCCTTCCTCTGTCCATCCCTGTTTCCTTGTGTTTTTGTGGTCACATTGGAAAAGTCCCTGCTCTTTTATGTGAAGATCTGCCCTCCTGGGTATGGGGAGGAGCATCAGATGACGGTAGTTAAAATTGTGTATCATCGTTGGTAAAACTGCATGCTGAAGCTTATGGCTGGTGGGTGATAAAATGATCAAAGTCATTGCACGCTATGGACTCCGGTGAAATTCATTAATGAGGTACCATAAAGAGATACACTGATTCTGCTCAAAAAAATCATTTGAAGTTGGGTTAAAATAAAGCTTTGGCCAGTTCTCCTACCCTGTTTTTGTAGTAATTTGAGTAGGTTTTGGTCTGTGTGGGCAACTATGAGTTTAAGCAATCAAGTGTTGTGTGCAGCATTTGTTGGTGCAACACTCCACATTTTAATAAAAGGCTGGGAGGTGAAACACATCAAGTTTTGTCCTCATACATTTTAGCACTAAATATTTCAGGGTTTACTAAAAAAAGGACACACCCTTATAATTAATAAGAAAAAGAAAAACATTTTTATAGTTGAATATGATCCTTTCTTTATTTTGCTAATTGTTACTAATGAGGTTGAGATAATTATATATTTTTTTAAATGATGGAATATTGAAAAAACACAACACGTTTTCTTGCTTTCACTTGAAACATCTTTTAAACATCTACCAAGGTAGTGAAAAAAGCTGCTCAGTAGATAGGAATACACAATGTTTTTGTGTTTTTCTGTTGTTTTCTTGAAAGTTATAGGGCAATAAGTGCAAGTAGTGCTAACTAAGGCAAAAAACAAACAAACAGTCTAGCAACACTTCAAGGGCAATGGGCTGCTCCAGATAGTGAATGTGATCACTCAGGACAGGGATCAAATGGTGTCGCGGTATCTTATTTTGGTGTTGCTGAATGCCTCAACATTGAGGCATTTAAACCCATACTGTGTCTAAACCTCATTAAGACACAGTAAATACATAAACATGTCCTGTGTCATCAAGGTGTTAAAATGCACTTCATAATTAAATATTTGTACAGGTTTTTTTTTAAAAAAAAGGGTATTTTGTGAGTAGGCAAGTACTTATGACCATTAGCACATTCATATCTAATATAGACTACCCTTATCCTGCTTTCAATCACAGCAAAATGTTCCATGAGTATGGGCAGGAGCAGCACAACAGGGGATGCAGCTGGTGTAATGCACTCTGACTTGTTCTTTTGAAAGGGTCATAACAGTACTATGCTATAAAAAGCTTCCAGCAAGGAATTACAGTACTTACCAGAGAAAATGGCCCACATAGGAACTAAAATGTAATGACTGGTGTACTTTAATTTATATTTATAGTACATAGTTACTTGTGGATTTGCTCTGCATCTAAGTACGCAGCAGATCGATTGTGTAAAGTGGACCTACAAATGTAGCTCTGTTGTTATTGACTGGAAGCAGCTGACTTAAACACTCACAAAGTACTGGTCAATTGTGTAGAAAGAAACATTTTTCTCCCATTGCGATTTTCTTTAAATATTACTGATAAATACAGAGAACAGGGAGATATTCTGTAGCTTGTAAAAGCAACCACTTCTGATATATTATTATATTACTATATTAAGCACCAGCTGTACATAAAAAAGAGCTTTGAAAAGTTGCCATACAATGAAAAATATATATATGGTCTTCATTGATTGTGTGGTGAGATCTGCCGAATGATACTTTAACATTAACTTCTGTTTGTAGTTATTATCCTCCATTTGGTTGGTTTTCAAGAGCGTATGAATCTAAAAGTTTTCAGGCAAAAGAGGTGGTGAATGAAAAAAGCCTCTATTAACAATTACCTTCTCATCCCACTGCTCAGGTAGTTTTCAAGCCTTTTTTGTGAAGGCCTTATAAGTACTACTTTTTATAAATAGTTGGATCCTGCTTTAGCAACTTTTTCTTCAACAGCATTATAAAATAAACACCATATCCACAACTAGAGCGGCTTTAAAACAGCAGTGGGCACTGGGAATGTCACGAGTCAACCTGTATTCAGGCTCATCCAAGCTGTATCCAGGCTTTTTCAGTTTTCTTTCTGCATTTGCTATTCTGTTCTGCTTCCTTGTTATTCTTGTTCCTGGGTTTTTTTCTGTTCTATTTTCCTTGTGTTCTGATTGTCTTACTCCGGCCACATGGCGGCATATTTCAGTCCTGGCCACATGGTGGCATTTCCTAGTTTCAGTCCACAGTAGTGGAATTTCCCATGTCCCTGTCCTTAGTGGCTCCTGCCTAGCCTGGCCCCATGGCAGCACCTGCCTTAGCCTAGCCATAAGACCGGCACCTGCCAAAGTCTGGCAATAGAGCAGCACCTACCTAATCCTAGAAATAGTCCAGTACCTTCTAAGTCTATCCCCGACTGGCACCTGCCTAAGTCTAGCTATTCTGGTACATGCTGAAGCCTAGCCATGGACAGGTACCTGCCTGAGTCTGGCTATTGTCTGGCACCTGCCCAACTGGCCCCAGAGTGGCTTCTGCCCATGCCCTGTCATGAGTTCCTTCAGTGGAATGCCCTGTCATGAGTTCCTTCAGTGGGATAACCTGCTCTGAGTCCCTTCAGTGATGACCTGTCCTACAGTTCCTTCAGTGGAATGTCCTGAGCCCCTTCAGTGGGATGACCTGTCCTGTCCCTTTAAATGTAATCCTTTGTCAGCTACCAGCCTTGCTCTTGTACCCAGTTTCTATGTTTTCTCTGTTCTCTGCTCTGTTCCATTCCTGGTTTTCCTTTGTCTATGATTATGTTCCATTCCAGGTATTTTCTGATTCCCTCTTGTCAATTTACTATTTAAACCAAAACCCGTTGCTGTTCAGTCCTTTGCAGCAGTCTACGGTTTTCTATTCCATTTATGTGTCTTAGATTCTATTGATGCTTTTCTAATTGTATGTCTTAGTTAGGGACTTGCCTAATGTGTGGTACCTTGAAGTGGTTGGCAAGTTAACATCTAACTTGGCCAATTTGTTTGAACCAAACCCCCACCTTTACCAACTTTAGTGTTAGGTTAGTTCCTGTATTATATTTATTCCTTTGTATGTGTCTCTTGTGTTCCTTAGTCCTGTTACCTGTAGTATTCTTATGTTATTATTCTGCAACCCTGAGCCTTGCCTTGTTTATTCTTAGTTGGCTTCTGTTTTATCTTGCTCATGTCTTGCCTCAGTCCTGTAGCCCTGCACTCTGTATTTCAGTTCTGCTATACCTCAGTTCCTTTTCTGTTTTTAGCTCTGCTTGACTATCATCTAGTTCATTTACTCTTAAGCCCTGGTACCTGGATACAGCAGCTGATTCACAGGGCCTGGTTGTGGCGGCAAAGACTTGGGGTCCCAAACCTCCAGGCGATTGCAGTTACCCAGCACCAGGTCCTGAGTCTCCACCCTGCACTGTAGCTCCTGAACTCGGGCGCTCAGGGTCTATTACCATCTGGGACCCCGTGCGTTACAGGGAAGAGCTGTCCTCTTCCCCAATTTTCCATTAATGAAACTTTGGATAGTTACTCTCTTTACCATCTTACCACTGGTTTAACATGTTGACCACTGGTCCAAAATATTTGTAGCCCCTGCCTACTGAGAGAAAAACTAAATCTGTCCATTGGCCCCTTTTAGGTAGTGTGTCCTGGGACAATACCCACATTGTTCATTAGATATAATGGTCCTGCCCACAATGCTGGCACATGTTATATTACTGTATCTTTTTTTTAAACAATTATAGGATTTGCAGAGGTGTTTGTACAAGTCTATTTTTCTTTTGTTGTACGTATTATAAAATTAGGAGATCTCTGCTATTGACCCTTCATTTGGAAACATCAAGTCCATTGATAATAAATATTAAACTAGGAGTGAATTATACAGTAAAATGTAGTGACATGCACTGTCCTTTATATAATCCCCAGATATAGATATTTACTAGGCTTTATTAAACTTCCTTAACATCAGTCTCTCACAAGATCAATGACAAGGCTGAAATCTAAAATCAAAAAATCATAAAGTAATCTGTAAGCATTGTGTCTGCTTATTTGTCATCACTGTCAGCTGAAACTGTACAGATGTTTATTTATTCTCATGGACATGAAAAAACAATGGAGTAGGCCAGGGCTTGACAAATGATTATAGAGCTGAGGAGTCAAACATTCAGGAAGCAGACTACTAAAATGTAGGAGCATCAAGAAAAAAAAAACCCGACCATGTAAACATTTTTCCCAATTCAGCTACTTTGGCGTGGTTTGAAATTCCTGTATCAATTCCCCGTAATTTGCTCTTTATTGAGTCGACACTTTAGAGAAAAATGTATTATGATATACACTGTCATAATGAACTACTTTTCTAAGAAACATGTGTAATATGTATATCAAGTCATATGTTGATGACCATAGACACATTTAGAACACGTTACTCTTAATCTGTGAAATTGCTTGTATTTTTGCTACCACAATGGATAAACACAGTCACAGTCATAATTCTTTTTTAATCTCTACATAGCTATGGTTCTCTACATAGCTATGGTTGCCACCCAGAAGGCGGTATAATACCTGGCTTGACAACTTTCTCCAAACGAAACCGAGAGCCACAAACTGCCGAAATGCGCAGAGTCGCCGGCACCTTTGTTTTCCATTGTGTACTACCTGCCAAGCTGGTTCATATCAGTGGTGTCAAACTGCAGCTCTGTAGCTGCTGATGGATTGCATCTAACATTGTGGTCAGGGTCAGGGTTAGGCAGCAACGTTGTTCAAGGTAAACACTTATTGGACTTTGTGATGGACGATTGAATAATGTTTTATGTACCTTCACAGACCCTTACGATAGACACTGGTTTCCTTGTATGGACACTCTATCGATCCCTCGGTGGAAGAATATGGGCGATATAGTACATCAACAGTTGGAGGATCACAGATTGACACCTCTGTTTTATATGGATATTGTAACAAAGTAGCAGTATACTCCACAGTATCTCCACTGGTAGTCAGGATAGAGCAGGTAAAACACAGGCAGCGTAATAGTAATCCCTCTTCCCCAAGGACTAGACGACACATAGTCTGGGAGTCAACTGTCAATAGTCATTTTATTCCACGGTCACAGTATTTATGCAAGACCCCATGCAAGGGGTTTCCTGAATGACATTGCAGGGGTTTTACTATAGAGAACTGTGTGGGGAACTTAGCCTGCAAGGTTGTTTCCCAGCATGCCTTGCTGTACAGGAGAGATAATTGTGCAAGAATGTACTGTTAATCACATTAACTCTCTGTACAGCAAAATATACAGTTTTACATAAAAATACATAACTGATATAATATTCAGACGAATGCTACACACTGCATATAAAGCGAGCATAGCAAAAGTTAACAAAATATTCACCCTAAGTGTCCAGAAGTGGCTAGGTTTGCCATATATATATAGTAAAATATTTGCAACAACAAAAAAGAGTTACAATGCATGTTGCTTTAACCCCTTGACGACAAAGGACGTGCCAGGCACGTCCTGGGAGAAACTCCCTTAACGACAAAGGACGTGCCTGGCACATCCTGCATTGAATGAAGCGGTTTTCGCGATCAACGATCGCGAAAACCGCTTTAACAGTGCTGGTCCATTGCCTCGACATCGAGGCAATAGCCAGCACCGAAATTTCTATTTCGGGACCCCCACGATCACCCCACGGAGCATGCTGCTCCGTCAATATGGCTAAGTCCTCTGCCGGTCTGAGCTTCGGAAGTGAAAGTAACTTCACTTCCGTCGCTCTGAATATGCTACTTGACTACCCCTAGTGGTAGTTTAGTAGCATTGCAATGGGAAATAATTAAAATAAATATTTAATTAATTAAAAACAGGTTATTTAGCTATATTAGCCTATAGGGTTTTTGATAAGGGATAGGGTTAAAATTAAATTAAAGTTAAAAAATATTAAGGGATATAATAAGGATTAGAGTTGGGGTTAAATTTAGTGTTAGGGTTAAATTTTGGGTTCGGGTTGGGGTCAAAAGATCAATATAGGAAAAAACCAAAAAACACTATTTTTGGTTTTTGCCCCATAACTCGCAAAAAAATACCGAAAAATATGGAAACATGCATATTTTTGAACTCGGGAGAACATTTAGAAACTATTTAGACGGGGTCTTTTTTAATGATTTTATTTGTGTAAATTATATTTTAGGTCAAAGTTAGAAAAAGTGTGTTTTTTAAAAATTTTCATCATATTTTATGATTTTTTTTGTAGTTAATTATAAGATATGATGAACATAATGGTATCTAATGAAAGCCCTTCTTATTACGATAAAAACAACATATAATTTGTGTGGGTACTGTATGTGAGAAAGAAAAAAATTACAGCTAAACACAAACACCCTAGAAATGTCAAAACAGCCATTGTCACCAAGGGAAAGTCAAGGTGAAAATCTCTTGTCACTAAGGGGTTAAGGATGAGACACATGAGTGATGTCTGAAAACCATCACAGATGCTTTTTTTTTTAAAGTTAACATATCTATAAATAATACAATGTTCATTTATGAATTGGAGCATAACATGCACAATGTATGCTCATGCACGACTACATAACAGAGAAGGTCTTTTTCTCTGCATGGATCCTTCTGCTATTTCTCAGATGTTATTTCAAACTACAGAGGATGATCCACGCTACTGTTAATGCTCTTTTAGATGGGAATACAGAATATCTGCAGCAATCTCTAGCTTGAAGAGATAGAAAACAAATCCATGGTCCTAAAAGACGTAAGAAGCTACTTGTACGTGAATTTTTAATTTATTGTTCAGACTTAAGTGTTTCAAATACATTTTCAAACCCATTATGGTGTACTTCTGAGTCTAATTTATTCTTCCGCTAATGTCAGCATAGGTGATACAAGCTGGCGTTCACAATTGTTTATTTCTCCAAACTACATTATTAGGACAGACGTACAACAAATTCAATTGAAATGCTCATTGGCAAACAAGACAGTTGCTGTTCTACATGTTATCCACCAGTGAACTAAAGCCATCCATTATGTAAATGAACAATACATTTGTTAACTGCCTTTTAAAGTTCCTATTCATTAATGGATGCTAAAAGAAAATAAAGAAGTATGATACATTTGATGTAGTAATATGGTGTTGAATGTGAAAACTTTTTTGGCAGTGAATTTAATCTAAGATTATAAACCCATCTCACTCCTGAACAGGTGACTGAACTTTAATTTTAGATGAGGAATACGTAAGGAAAAAGCAATTAAAAAAGACATCTCATGTATATCCTGTTGGCAGAAGTATTACAATGATTTTCCTGTCAACTATTTATTAAATGTAAAAATGGATTGTGCTCTTTTAGTTAAATTCTTGTACAATAAATGGCAGTTTAACAGAACCTAAATAATAAGGTACAATGGCAGCAATATTATGTCAAAGCTGATAAATTTGGGGCAAGTTAATAACATGGACAATCATGGAAACGCGGTACTTACGCTATGGGTATTTTAATTCAATATGTCTGCTATAATGCCAGTGAAAAGCAGTGTCTTAATATGGGTGGGGCATTGATATCAGTCAATCCTAAAGGCTACACCAAGGTTTGTGTGTTGCCCTTATCCTGGCCAAAAAGACAACTGATTCTATTACCTAATAAAATCAATAATGGTTGACACCCCCCCGACCAGCTTCTGAATGGTATGTATCCTTCAACATTCAAAAGTTGGACAACACTTTGTGGGGGTAGCAGTGTATAGAACCAGCTCCCTGGTTACATTACCCCTTTTTAGTGTATCCTGCCCAAAGTCCAGTCTAACAGGCAGCCACAACAGAATATGTTTGTGGACCCATCAAAAAAGCTACAGTTTTCATGATAAGACATTTTTGCAACCCAGATTTTAGTTCATTTTACACACACATCTCATGTCACCGCTTTTTGTGATTCCATATGGTCTCTGCTGCTGATATTCTCTACAACACAGTTCCATCTATTACCAACATAAACCACTGTCATGAGTGGTCACTGTGACTTTAGCAATACAATATGGACAGCTAATTTTCACAGACCAATAGCTATACAAAAATACTTCTAAGAAACTAAGATGAGGTTTTTTTTGCAATTATTATTATATATTTTGGTTCTAATTTCCTGTCAAGTAAAGTGAATGTTTTTTTTAGTTTACTACTGGAAGTAATTTTCCATTTTACAGTAAGCTTACAGTAAGGTGTGTCTTGACACACCATATGACAGAAATTCCACAGAGAATGATCAGAACAGGCAAATTCACATAACTTTGGTTCTATCAAGGTGTACAAATGTATGCTAATCTATTCACTAATCTAGGAATGTAACACATTCTGCTTTCTTTTAGTATTTAACTGTATCGTAGCTGTTGGCTTACGCAAAAAGAATTTTAAAATACTGATGTTAGGACATAAATACTGACTATGAATAGGAGCATTCGGGGCTGTGGCCCCTAAGCAGGGAGAGTGGCTCCAACAGATTCCAGAAACAACATAAGAGTAACCTGTCCAGAAGAGCACGGTGAGAGAACAGATAATCTACTGTGCAGAACCCTCAAACTCCCAGGACGCTAGTGGGGGCCACAACATTGAGGAAGACACATACCACCCATGGGGGGGGGGGGGGGTGAGGAAAATAATATATATATATATATATATATTATACATACAAACTACATATATGCATGTATACACATACACACAGCATACACATAGTGCATTGAAAAAGTTGTTTCGTCTTTATTTCATATTTAATTTAAACAAACAGTTTTGTGGGTTGCCGTATAAAGACGGAGTCTGAGAATAAAAAAAGAACAAGGTTTTAAACATATTTCATTACTTTGGTGTAAGTGAAAGGTATCCTTCAACCTCATATTTAACAAAAGCAATACATGTTTAGTATTTGGGTCAAGTGTATGAATACGTAGGCGAAGAATCAAAACTGAGTAAGGTCTGCACATCAGATTAATTTTTCAGTACACATGCACAGAGCCACATCATGCTACCATTCAAAGAAAGTCCTAAACACATCCATAAAACATGTCTTTATGTGCATCAGTTTTGATAGGAATAACATATACATTTCAGAGTATCTTGAGTTTTACCTAACCACAATCAGAAGACAAAAGTATGAAATAGCTGGCACTTGTGGTGCAAAGTTTCAGCCATCCCTTTTCCCCATAAATGAGGAACACCAACAAATTAAGATTAATAAAATGCAAGGGACTGCACTCCTAAAATAAATTCCATGTCGTTTCTAAATACCATGTTGTTTAATATAAAAATCACTGTCTTCTCTCAACAAAAGACCAGTCAAAAATGTAATTTAAGTCATGTGAAGAAAGTAAAAAAATGCCCAACTAGTGTAAAAAAAAGTTACAACAATGGTCTTTTAATTATGTCTGATGGGATAGTAAAAGTAACATCCTGCCTCATTTTGAGACCTGGAATCTAAGTTAAAAAAAAAAAAAAAGCAATGTGCATTTATCAAACACTTGTCCATTTTAATTTAAATCGATAGCATAAGGTCAATTCTAAGGCCCCTATTACACAAAAAAGGTATTGTTTAAATGTACTTGTTAGGACTAACTCAGCATTTATTGCGTTAATAGCAACACAAGAGTTAATTCAGCATGGGTAGAGTTAACTTCTGGAAAGAGTTAAACCCTCCCCTCTTGGAGGGAGCATTTTCTACTTATCTGGTCTATCTTTCTCTGACTGGTACAAGAACGTTCTTATCTATGTCATGCCTAAGCGGAGGATGTAACTGAAGGCTCCTTCCTGCTCAAAATTTGGAGTTGCAACATTTTTCCAGTTAGTTAACAAGCACCAAAGATATATTGCTTTTAGTTAAATATATAAATAATTATTTTTGTAACATGTATGTATTCTATGTCTTTTTACTCCATTTTATGCACTAACTATTAACCAATGATGTTACACTAGCCAATGCCTTGTTACTTCCATATAAGTGCTTGTCCAAACAATAAATGGCAGAGTTACTAAAGAACTAACTATGTGTGTCTGAATTGAGTGACTCTCCAAGCATTCACAGAAGTTCAACACCCACCACAAGAATCCAAATCAGAGCTGATACATTTCTGTATACCAGAAATGTGCTGAGTAAGACCCCCTCAGTAGAGACTCAGTCCTTTTAAGTACTATTAGCACTCACTAGATTGCTACATCTAAAATATAAACAAATGTTTCATTTTGGTCCCTCCTTAAATGCCAGCATTAGTAGACACATTTTGTTGAAAATTTACAAGATACAGATAATATCCTAGGTATTAACACTTTGTGTAGTAAAATAGAGTTCCTTTAGGGGTGTGCATGTAGCTATATTGCAGACACTATGGGGATAATGTATAAAAACTACCTCACTGCAAAGTGTCAGCAGTTTTATAAAACAATCTCCGTTTGTTAAGTATAATGGTGATTGAGTTGTTTTTTTTTTATAACTCCCAACACTTTTCAGTGCTGTCAAACAGTGTCTGGTGGAAGTTCCCCAACACAAATCAGGCGCTTCTCGTCGTATGATTTTTATTATACACAGGCTGTGCCGGCGCAACAAGTGCTGACACAACCAGTATCTATGCATTTGGAGTGCAGATTCACGAAATGTGTACATTGGCACACGCCAACTGCACCAGTATTTAGCGGAATATGCGTGTGCGCCATTTTTATACATTACCCCTGTATCTGATAATATATGTTACTAGCAAAAAAGTTATCTAGTGTATTAAACACTCTTTGGATTAATGGTTATGAACTGTGAAGAATAAAGTATCCACGAAGTAATACAATATTTGTATCCACTATGAATCATTTTAAACTATAAATTAAACAAAACATGACTCATTCAAGATAAGAATAATAAACACAGGTTATTAAACAATTGACACAATCCTTTTACCATAATACGTTCAATCTCCCTCTTTCAAGAACAGATTTTGTGACTTTAAACAGTCCTTGGCTTTACTTTTAGTCATTAAGTAGAACAAAGTGTGCACTCCACTCGCCAAGTAGTGAATGAATAAAGTGCTTTAATGCTTTAAAAAAACAAAAAACACCTATGACTAAGCGTGGTGACACGCGAAACCCGTTAGGTGGCCTTCCCTTTTCACTCTATCATCCGTGGATTGTACCTTACCCTGCTTGAATGGATTTTTTTTTTTTTTATTAAAGCACTTTGTTCATTCACTACTTGGCGAGTGGAGTGCACACTTTGTTCTACTTAATGCTTAATTGTTGTGCCTAATCAGCACTGTGGAGCACCCACCCACCTCCTGCATTTTTGTTCCTGTGACAAGAGCCGGTGTTGATTTTGTTTCTCATTTACTTTTAGTCAACTATCTAACTGGCATTAGAATCTTTACTTCCCATCTGATGCGTAAAAACTTGACCTAAACTCTGTTTTTTTGCCAGGATTTTTTTATATACCTTTCTCTGCAAATGCATTAATTGATATCATGCTGTATATTCACATGGTTGGCACTGAATCAGCAACCTACTATTTTACCTTCTTGTGTTGAATACTTAGTAACCAACTCTTCTGCAGTCTGCACAACCCTGTAGGCCATGGTTATTACTGACTGCGCTTGCTGTCTATTAAGCATGTTAATTAAACATGTTTCACTCTAGGCTCAGCTGTGTTAATCTGTTCTTTGCCACAAGCCATCATTCCGATTGCTCTGAATTACACTTTGATTTCCTGATATGAGTTTGGCTTTTCTGATACTCTAACCATGCCTCACCCTCACTGCATAGTTTTCTATAGAGACAAATACTGGTTAATGCCCTGGCTCTATGCTGCTCCCACAACCTGGACTGTGGCTATTCTTCTGCTTCTGGGCATATTTTATTACAGATGTGAACACATTTGCTATGGGACTCTATTCATGGAAGAGTATGACCAGGTCAATCTATCTAGTGCAGTGAGTGACCTGAAAAAAGTGCCAGGTCAAACTCAAACCGACATTTTCCTCTGTATTAAGCTGCTAATCCATTTTAATTGCACCCTGACTTTTATTTTTGTTTACCCTTCTTGCTGTCTTTTCCCCTTTCCTTTAGTTGGTCCATCTTAATGTTCTCATATGCTCCACTTCCATCCTTATATAGCAGTGATAAGAGAACGTTTTAGGGCCTGAGTGCCCAAATTTTGTCCAAAACCGATTTGCAGACCTCAAAGGGTCCACATACACACACACATATACTCACACACATACCTATATTCACACACATCCGTATGCATACTCACACACACACTTATTCTCATATACACACTCACAATTAAACTCATACACACACACACACAATTATACTCATACACACACACATATACACATATACTCACACACTCACAGTTATACACATACACACACACACACACACATACTCACACACTTATACGCATACACACATATACTCACACTCACACACACTTATACTCATGTCTTCATAATCATACTCCCACACACACTTAAAATCACACACACACACACACACTTATACTCATCCCCACACACACTTATACTCATACACACAATTATACTCATACACACACACAATTATACTCATACACACACACATCCACATATGCTGAAACACACACACAAACTTATACTCATACACACACAGAGTTACACTCATACTCATACACACATACACACATACTCACACACTTATACACATACACACACACATATACTCACACTCACAAACACTTATACTCATATTCATACACACACAGCCAGGTTTGGCTCTCACCGCTTGTCTGCTCCGTCTGTGAGGAGCAGTCATCAGTGGGTCAAAGACGGGCGCTGCCGGTCATCTGCTCCTTCTCCCAAAAATCGGGTGCATGGGGGCAAGCGTTCAAGTCGGAAAGCAAACAATTGCTTATTGACTTGAACACTTGTCCACATAGCGCACATGTGCACGATTATCGGGAGAAGAAGCAGATGACCGGTGGCGCCTGTCTTTTACCCACTGATGACAAGTGGTGAGAGCTGCACCTGGTCTCGTGCCACAACTGAGGGCTCGGTGTGCCAGTTGTGGCACGCGGGCCATAGCTTTGCCACCGCTGCTCTATAGTAATGGTGGAAATGCAATCAATATTTTAATTTAACTTTAGCAATATATCTTTCCTAAGATATTAAAATCCATAATTAAATCCATATTATGTTTGTGTATATTATATTTTAATTTGACTTTAGCAATATATCTGTTACCACTGCTGAACACATGGAACTGGGTGTTTACAATTTACAAAGAGTCAACATTTTTGTGAGCAATATTCTGAAAAAGAAAACAAATATTTATGCATTTTGAAACTTCAACATATAATCCAAAGTTTGATTTTAAAGTTGGGAAAAAAGAAGCAAAAGTGATTTAAAATTACAGGAAATTATAGATTTCTGCTATCATTTCTGATTGCTATCTTTGCCTCACACAACCTTTTAAGATTTGGTTGTAACTGTAACCCTGAAACACCTCTGTTATAATAGCAAACTTCAAAAAGGGAAATTGTCAATATCACCCGTCCCCCCCCCCCCCAACACCTGCACTGTATATTTATAATGAAATCAGGCATGATCACATAAAACCATTCAGAAATATGTGCATTTGGTTGTTTTATATATTCTTTCAAAGTACCAAAGCATTATCTAATACATCATTCAATAGTATCCCTTATTTAAAGTGTGTGGGACCAGACTTATTTTAGATAATGGGTTTTAACAGATCATTTTCACCAATAACATATATTAAAACCTCTCAGCACTTATAAAATATAGTAGTATCAATACAAATACTGTATTGAGAAAATAAATAACGTTTACTGTGATCTAGCTGTGATGTGAGGCATCACTAGGAATCCCTGCCCACATGCCATTGACTTACCCGTTGTGGGCGTGAGGGAATCTGAGCATGCATGGAAAGGCGATATCGCAGCTTAAGGGGGCTGGACACTGAATAAACTGTTGTGCCTTTGCATTCTGATAGGTGTGTGTGGAATTTGCTACTCGTGGCAAAAAATACTTTTTTGGATAACGGATTTTTGGACAAGTAATACATAACCTGTATTAAACACCAGATATTCTTACTCTAAAAGAAGATATTTATATCTGTAGTTTCCTTACCGGTGTAGTCTGTTCTTGCATAATGACCATCGGCTGATTTTGTAGTCGCTGTTGTATTTTCTGTTAAACAAACAGGATTATTATTAGTAGCTACACTGCTGTGATTTCAAAATGGTAGAACAAGATATAGGTATGCATTTATCAATAGACAATTATGATTCTGTATATTTAAGAATGTATTGACTACAGAAACATCACAGACTATTTGGGTCATGCCTGTTGCGTGTTTGTAAATTATATTTTACAAAGAAATTTCCATGATTTACAGATATTAACAGTTGTTGTGACAAATAGCTTTATTTATTCATCTTTATGTAAGATTATGTCAAAAATGTAAAAGATCATTTGAAGCAAATATTATTTTTTTTTTATAGATACATGCGGGTTTACTATCTGCTGTGTCTCACATCTGAGACACAGCAGTTCCTGGTTGTCATGAGGTAACACAAGATAATCAGAGCATGGGCTGGCCCCACTCAGACAAGGGTCTAGCACAGAGAGAGAACCTCGTTTTTGCATGGGATCAGCAGTGGGGACCTAGTTAAGGAAGCATGGCAGCTGTCGGTCAGAGGATAAACTGGCGTGTACTATCAAAAGTACACGCCAGTTTATCCTCACAATAGGAACAACTAACATTTCTTTTGTGCTTCTATATTAGAAGCCAGGGCCGATCTTAGGGTCATGGGCGCCTGGGTGCAGGTTTTTTTTTGGGTGCCCCCAGGTGCGCGTGGCTATATCATTAGCCCCCTTTGTAAATGTCTATCCCATTTCAATTGGGGGGGAGGGGGGGCGACGACAACAGAACAAACTTTATTTTGAAGGGCCAACACAAACTTTTCTTTTAAATAAAGATAAATATTTGGCCATAATACTGTGTATTGCTTTTAACAGAACAAACTGTGGTATACTACCATTTCTATGATGCTCAGCCAGCAACATGGGAGACTTATGGCTGGCTAGCTAGTGTGTTTTAACTACTGTTCCCATGATGCCCAACCAGCCAAAGTCTGCCATTTGCCTGGCTGAGCATCACTGGAAAAGAAGTACACAAGGAGTAATATATAAAATTCCCCCATGCTCACCATGTCAGTCACTCACATGTCTCTCTCTCTCCCCATACTTCCATGATTGTCTATCTCACTCCCCATACCCTCATGTCTATCTCTCTCCTCATACCCTCATCTGTCTGTCTCCCTACACCCTCATGCCTGTCTCTCCCCCCAAACCCTCATGCCTGTCTCTCCCCCCACACCCTCGTGTTGGTCTACCCCATACCCTCATGTCTGTCTCTCTCCCCCATACCCTCATGCCTGTCTCTCTCCTCCACACCCTCATGTCTGTCTCTTCCCATGTCCCTTTTCCATGTCCCCTCCTGACCTCATCTCAGAACTCAATCAGCGCTGCCCTGATCTCCCCGCGCATAGTGATGACACAGAGCATCATGTCGCAACTCTCTGAGTCATCGCTCTGAGCAATCACTGAGCACAGAAAAAGCAGGAATCGCTGAATGAGGTCTGAGGGGCTGCAGAGCCGGCTCTGGTGGCAGCTAAGCAGCACCTGGGCAGCTGTTTTCAGAGGTGTACCTAGGGTCTCTAGTGCCCACAGTTACACACACATACACAGGCACACTTACACACAGGGTCACACATAAATACACTAACAGTCACACTTACACATATACATACACTTACACCGACACCTTTAGACACACAGTCACACTAACATGCACACAGTTATCCACACCTTTACACACAGTCACACTTGCACAGAAATACACACACGCTCTTAGATGCACACAGTCACCCTTACACATATACATACACAGACACCCTTACACACAGTCACACTTACAGACACACAGATACACTTACACACACACACTCTTAGACAGCCTTACACACAGTCACACTTACAGAGAAATACACACACTCTGAGACACTCTTAAACACACAGTCACCCTTACACATATACATACACTCCCACACTTAGACACACAGATACACTTACACACAAACACTCACACTTTTTTGTTTACCAAAAAAAAATGCTTGTGTGACACAAACAGTCATACTTACACATATACGTACACAGACACTCTTACACACATAGTTACACTTACATACACACAGAAATGCACACCAACACATTGTTATACACACCCTTATACAGAAATTCCCACACACTCTTACACATATACATACACCCTTACACACAGTCACACTTACACACTTACATTTACCTTTACTTGCAGGGTGGAGAACGTTTCAGTGTTCCGCCTCTCATCCCTGCAGAGGCAGAACATTGTCAGATAGCCACTTCAGAGTTCCGGATGTCAGCTGACATCCGGCTCTCTGAGTATCCAGAAGTAAAACAGCGTGATTGGGCGGAACGTGCCCCCGTGGCGCTGTGCTCACCTCTTGGTGTGGTTACCGCTCGCCTGCGGTCCACACCTCGAGGTGAAGCGCTGTTAGGGAGTGAACTCCTTCAACCAGCGGCTCCTGATACCTGCGCCTGGGAGCAGTGCACCCCGTGCACCCACCCAGAATCAGCCCTGTTAGAATCACAAGTGAAATATAAAGTTTAGCGTTCCTTTAAACCTATTTATAATACAGATATACAAATTGTAATACATGTATATATTTTTTAATTTCAATATGCATGAAAAAGGTAGGTTAATACAAACTAGTACTCATTAGCATGGAAATTCTTTCTAAATAATCTGGTTGTAAATGCAATATTACGATGGTTTAAATATAATATTCAAAATAAGTATATTTAATTATAAAAATAATAATGTGTAAATATGTTTACCCCTATACAGAAAAAAAAGAAAATGATAAAATGCAATACATTAAAATGCATCAAATCAATAAAATATAATTATATAAATCCCCATGTTTTTTATATTCCAATGTAGTATGAAAATAATATATTCTCAGTTAAATAGACAACATACATCACCAATTATGTCACAGTACTGCAAATACACATGAGCCACCTACTACCATAAATATTATTAGTGGAACACAGGTCAGAAGAGGATAAAAACCACAAAATTACAAATAATTCTCCACAATTATCCACTTAATGGAAGCTAACACCCCACAAAACGGGTTTTCATACTCTTCATCAACTGTGGGTTATGATGCATGTATACACTTGAGGTTGATTCAATAAGGTATAATAAGGTAGGATTGATCAACCTACCCTACTAGTATGATATTTAGGAAGTGAATATCCCATCTTTATTTTGGGGAAAAGACTTCTCACCCCCACGATAAACTGCACTGGAAGCTACAATGTTCAGACATAAATTTGGATGGTTGGGCATTATTGGAAATATTTACAAACTACATTGCCATCGAAGTTTACAATACTATTGTCACTTAGCACGATCAAAACTATAGTTTCCATCTCATTCACTCTCTGGGCTGTGATTGGCTGTGATTGGTTAATGATGCTCCTCATAATAACCATGTTTGTAATTGATTATTACATCTGTAGAAACCTTCTTTAATCCAGTTGAATTTGGTTGATGCCTTTTATTCATGTCACTTTCTATTGAAATTTGGGGTTTTTATCTGTTCTCTATTTTTCTATAATATTCAGGATTATGCTACTTAGAACATGAAGAGCCAAACATATATATAAATGAGATGAAGACCAACATGTGCCTGTTTGCTTACTGGTTAATAAATGAACACAGTAAATGTATATCTCTATATAGGGCCAATTCTGATTTTTGCATTCCAGGTTGTTTAGTGACCATTCGCTGCCATTCACATATAGTTTTGTAATGTTCAAGTATTTTAGACATGGTGAATATTTTGAGTCAACAATCAGCAAAAGATTTATATATATATGTGTGTGTGTATTGTGACAGTGCATATAGGAAGAATGTGGAGGGCAGGTATTTAGGACCCAGGATCTTTGATAGCCTCTACATATTCACCTGCTATCAATTAGCAAACTCTAAATCATAGACTGCTGAGGTTGTGAGCTGAATGGAGCGTGACTCGCTGGGAGCAGGATAGAGCAGTGCGGTTTTCATTTTGTTTGTTACCCTGAAGTAGACAGGGAATTGTCTTATGTGCAGCTAGTGCTTAGACTGAACCAGGTTTTGTGATTGTTATTTCATTTTATTTCTTGCCTGGAAAACAAACTGCCTGTGGATTGTCATTTGTTGCATTATACAAATAAACCTGCACAAACATCTAAGAACTGTGGACTGTGTGTGATACCCTGGGGTACCATGCTTCTGCAAAATTAGGGGCAGCCTGCTGTTAGAATAAATCATATATATATATATATATATATATATATATATATATATATATATATACATACCTTATTTATTGGAACCCTTTAAATTCTGTACCAATCACTACTAACGGTCACATACTGGGACCACTGAGTGCTTAAGCATTTCATCTGTCTTCATTGCAGTTCTCATTATTTAGTTCTAGATTAACTATGGGAGCAACATCAGCAAGTGACATTGGTCTGGGGCTGCTTTACTTGACCAGACCAGAACCCTTAGCACCACTAACAGGAAATCTTAACACTACATCTTACAATAATATTCTGAGCATCCAGCTTTGTGGCAACATTTTGGGGGACACCCTTTCCTGTTTGAGCTTGACAATGCACTGTGTCCAAAGCAAGCCTCATAAAGAAATGGATTGTCACAATCAATGTGGAAGAACTGGACTGGCCTGCACAGAACCCTGACTCAGCCCCATCCAATATTTTTGGGAAGAACTGAAACTGTTACTGTAGCCCAAGGCTAACCATCCAACAATAGTGCTCTGCTAGCTAAATGTGAGCAAATCTCTGCTTCACCCTATTAACATAGTAACATAGTAACATAGTAATTTAGGTTGAAAAAAGACACAAGTCCATCAAGTTCAACCCTTCTACCTATCATTACAGCTTTTGATCCAAAAGAAGGCAAAAAACCCCTAAGGAAGCTATTTCGAATTTTGCCTCCTGGGGGAAAAAAATTCCTTCTTGACTCCAAGAGGCAATCAGATTTCTCCTTGGATCAATAAGCTCTTTTATTAATGCTTATTCTATTATTAATAGCCCTGTATGTTCTGCTTTCCTAAAAAAACATCCAAACCATTTTTAAATGCATCTATTGTGGTTGCTAGCACTACCTCTCTTGGCAGTGAGTTCCATAACTTTATTGTCCTAACAGTAAAGAATCCCTTCCTTTGCTGTCTATGAAATCTTTGCTCTTCCAGTCTGAGGGGGTGACCTCTTGTTCTTTGTACCTTTCTGTTAATGAACAGGTCACTGGAGAGCTCTTTATATTGGCCCTGCAAATATTTATATAATGTTATCATATCCCCTCTGAGACGCCTTTTTTCTAACGTATATAAATTAAATTTTTTAAGTCTCTCTTCATAACTAAGATCCTCCAAACCCCTTATTAATTTTGTAGCTCTCCTTTGCACTTTTTCTAGTTCCTTAATATCCTTTTTAAGGACTGGTGCCCAGAACTGTACTGCATATTCAAGGTGAGGTCTTACCATTGATTTGTAAAGAGGCAAGATGATATCCTCCTCCCGTGAATCTATACCTCGTTTTATACATGCCAATATCTTATTGGCCCTTGCAGCTGCTGACTGACATTGGGCACTGTTGCCAAGTTTGTTGTCTATTATTCCTAAATCCTTTTCATTAGTAGTTTTTCGCAGGGAAAAACCATTTAACGTATATGTTGCTTTGTTATTATTTTTCCCATAATGCATAACTTTACATTTGTCTATATTGAACCTCATTTGCCACTTTACTGCCCAGTCCCCCACTCTGTCCATCAAGAAAAAACATCAAGATTAGTCTTTATTGCCTTACCTAATTTAGTGTCGTCCGCAAACACGGAGACATGGCTCTCAGCACAATGTGGCAGATCATTAATAAACAAATTAAAAAGAAGAGGGCCCAAAACAGACCCCTGAGGTACTCCGCTTAATACCCTTGTCCAATTTGAGAATTTTCCATTTACAACAACCCTTTGTGTTCTATCTTTTAGCCAATTTTCAATCCACATACACACATTTTCCCCCAAACCTATTTCTCTCAATTTGTAGAGTAACCTTTTGTGTGGAACTGTATCAAATGCTTTCGCAAAATCCAAATAGATCACATCAACTGCCACACCTAGATCTATATTTTTACTGACTTCTTCATAGAATGTTATTAAGTTTGTTTGACAAGACCTGTCTTTCACAAAACCATGTTGACTTTTACTAATTATATTCTGGTTCAAGATGTATTCTTGAGTGTATACCTTTAGCAATCCTTCAAATAGTTTCCCCACTACAGATGTCAAGCTCACTGGCCTATAATTACCTGGCAGAGATTTTGATCCCTTTTTAAATATTGGAATGACATCTGCCTTTCGCCAGTCTGTTGGCACTGTACCTGAACTGAATGAATCCCTAAAGATCATGAATAGTGGCCTGGCCAGAATTATGCTTAATTCTCTAAGTACCCTTGGGTGTATACCATCTGGTCCTGGGGCCTTGTCTATCTTAACAGAGTGTAATTGCTTAAGCACTTTTTCCTGTGTCAGCCAATCCCATGTTTGCGGCGAATGTCCCATAACTTCCTGTAGCAGGGGCTCGTCCATCTGCTCTTCCTTAGTGTAAACAGAAGAAAAAAAATTATTTAAAATGTCTGCTTTCTCTCTGTCCTCACTTACCAAATTTCCCATTTGGGATAACAAGGGCCCAACATTTTCCCTCTTTTGGTAAACACAGTCAAGGATTTTAAGCATGCGTGGGATAGACACAAGGCTATCCTAGCTATAAGACCGGGAACGGGGGACTAATAAAAGTACTCAAAAAAAAAATAAAAAAATTGGGCAGACTAGATGGACCGAATGGTTCTTATCTGCCGACACATTCTATGTTTCTATGTTTCTATGTTTCTCTTTAGCTTTTTTCCATTTATATATTTATAAAACATTTTGGGGTTAGTTTTACTCTCCTTGGCAACCCTTTTCTCATTTTCCAATTTAGCCATTTTAATTGCCTTTTTGCAGGCTTTGTTGGCCTCTTTGTACTCTATAAATGATAATGCTGATCCCGTGTTTTTATAATATTTGAATGCCATTTTCTTGTTTTGTACTTCCTGTTTCACGTTACCTGTAAGCCACATTGGTTTTGATTTGTGTCTTTTGCATTTGTTTCCCAAAGGTATATATTGGGATGTGTACTTTTGTAATGTGTGCTTAAAGGCATTCCACTTATCTTCTGTGTTTAGTCCAGAAAACAATCGTTCCCAGTCTAAATGTTCAATCGATGCCCTTAGTCCATCAAAGTTAGCCCTTCTAAAATTAAGTGTTTTGGTGGCGTATTTACCAATTTGCTTTTTTGCATTAATCTCAAATGAGACCATATTATGGTCACTATTCCCCAAGTGTTCTCTTATTTGGATGTTTGAAATAAGCTCCTCATTGTTTGTTATTACCAAATCCAGACAGGCATCCATTCTAGTTGGGGTGTCTACTAATTGTGCCATAAATTTGTTATTAAGCAGGTCCAGAAACTTGCTGCCCCTAGCTGAACTAGTTGTGCCACACTTCCAATCTATATCTGGGTAATTAAAATCTCCCATGATTAGAACTTCATTCATATTTGCAGCCTTTTCAATTTGTAATAAAAGCTGATCTTCTCCATCAATGCTAATATTTGGTGGCTTGTAGCATACACCTACAAGTAATGTGCGATTCTTTTTAGCGTCTAAGCCAATCTCCACCCACAGTGTCTCCACATCAGTTCCAGTTACATCATGTACACCTTCTTTAATACTGGGATTTAATTTAGGATTTACATACAGACAAATCCCTCCCCCTTTTCTATTTACTCTGTCCTTTCTAAAAAGTGAGTAACCTTGTAAATTAACTGACCATAGATTCTCAATGCTTCGTTATCCCATGTCCCAGAGCATGCCCCCTGTATCGTGTAACACCCCATGCTCAGATGTAGACATGCAAGCACACTAATGTTAACAGAGCAATGTTTTACCTCAAAAGGAAACGTTTTTGGGGCATAGTTATGTAGATCTTTAAGTTGGAGCAAATCACATAAGTGTATCAATCAATATATTTTTATATTTCAGCAAGTGAAAGTTAACCTTAACACTGCCTCAAAAATTAATGCTTGGCAACGGCCAGGGAAATAGTACAGCTCTGAAAGGACTAATGGAACTAATAATAATTCCACCTTTGCAAGATGTACTGATAGTATAGAAGGATTTATGACACTCTTGCTGTATTTACAGCTCAAGTAAATTTCTAGTAAAATGTGACAGCTGCAGCTCTAGTTAAAAGATACACCATTAAAAATGTCTCCTCTTGCCCTCTCGACGTTAAAAAGTTCATTGCTTTCAACACACTCAGATGTTCATGGTACAAATTAGCTTTTTTATTTACTGTCATAGTGGGAATAAGACTGCAGTGGCCTTTACATTCACCTTGCTATCAATGTATGTGAACCATTCTATTGCATTTACAGAAAAGTTACAAATAAATAAAGTTGAAATATTTTTTTTGTCACACTAAATGCAATTTTTGGCTTGGTATATAGATAGCTAATCGGGTCCTTGCAAACAATATTGCCCTATTGGATAAAATCTACCAGAGCATGCCAGGGAGTACTTGAGCACCATGCTTAAAGGGCCCCTAACACTTTTTCACTTGTGGTTCAAAGATGAAAGCACTTGTGTGTCAGAGGTATTGAACAGTAATCTCAAGACTGGTACTTATGAATAAAGCAGAAGCAAAGGATAACAAGATGGATGCCAGCAGCCTCCATTTTGTGTCAGTTTTTGGACATCCTTCTATGTGTTCAAATCTTATTCTGTGTCTCTGAGGATAAAAGAAACTCTTTCCCTAACTCTGTTATCTGAAACCAAATACTTTACTGATAAGTTCATAGTATCACTGGAATAGATAAGGTGGCCATTGTTAGTGGAAGGTTTATGACACTAAAGCCACATCTCATTGTATTCATGCAGACCCAGCTGTGTCTATATACATACAAGAGGTGAAGGGGGGCTTCTCTGCAACTTGCTAGCCCACCCAAACTGGCAGAAACTGAAAGACACAGACACACTGAGATTATTTGGATTTTAGATGTGAAGAATCTAATAAGGGTTATTATAAACACACTGAGTTGATTCTAATTGCTCATTAAAATATATAATTATATCACACCTTCACTCATAAATATGTAAAGTATAATTAATCCTACATATTAATTATAATATTGTTTTTATTGTTTTATTAGTGTGATATACATTTTATTATACGTTTTTATCTAATGTGAAATGATAAGAATATTGATAAGAATATTTACTCCAATTTGAAATTGTATTAACATTTCTATATTTCAACATATATACTTTCTCACATTATACTCACAATGCAGGTATAGCTATAAATCATGACATTATCTCATTTACAATAAACACACCCATCCATTCAATTGGCTAGAAGTTACAGAAGCAGGGTGTGAATCTGAGATAATTTTTGGTTGATAAGTTGATACTGGAGGTGTAGAAGGGAGAGGTGAGATCCCTGAGAGACCTGGGGGGACTGATTTTGGAGGAGCTACCACTAGTGGGGTGAGAGATGGGAATGTTTTAGAAAAGGGCTGAGTCTCTCTCCTTCTGGGGAGAACTCAGGAATATGAGGCTATTAATAGCACATGTTCACTATCACAATAGACATCTCCATACACATATTATTGAGCTAAGTCCCAGGAGTAACTCCCATCACTCAACTCTTCAATGGAAGGAGTCTCAACTACAAACCAACCTCTGCCGGTAATGTATAAACGTGGTAACTTGTTTCTAGCATAATTTGAATTTTTATGGTTGTAATTAGCATATATATATTTGGGTAGATTAAACTTAATTCACACAATTTCTGGGATCTATTTGTTTTAGCCTAGTGTTTATCTGTCATTCTTTTTTTTAGCAGGAAGCCAGAGGAATATCCTACAGATATTACCAAGAACCATAAATTCTTATAGTCTAGCTATTTACCCAAATATATAATATCTAATCTCCAGAGATTATCTAAGATTCTCATTCTTAAAGTCTAAGCTAGAATACATACATTATCATTTACCAGACAGATTAAGAAATAGTCACCTTGAGTAGTTGAGTATGATTTAGTAATATTACCTTACCTAAGCAGAGTATATGCTGGTAATTTGTAGGTAATTATAATCATTATCAATGTAGGTGTGGTTGTACCTAAATAAAATGCATCGCCATCTTATGGTCAGAAACATAACTGCATAGTAACTTATACTACATGCATGTTGAGACAGGTACAGAGCTGCATACGTCATGTTTCATCCTATTTACATATGTTATAAGTCATACATGTGAATTATGATTAACATCTCTTGATATTGTCTTTTGTTGTTATGCTATTTTGCTTATCGTTTGATCTTTATTTTATTTTCAATAAATTAATTATTATTTAATTAATAATTGTTGCATTGTATTTAATTTTGTAAAAACATCATCTAAACTCTCTACATACATAACAAATTCTTTATATGGGTATTTTTGGTCAGCGCCATAGATATGAATCATCAATTTTCATATTTTTGAATGATTCATAATTAATAACTTGTATTCATATTTTTATGGTTATTAATATCCGACATGTGAAACGTCCAAAGGCACCAATATGAAGATAAGCTGGCAGACCACAGGTAGATGCGAGTGTCAGTATCCATGAGATCGGCAGTTGGAGCAATTAAATGCCAGTGCTTACATTCAGAGTAACCCCCCATATAAATTAATCCCCCATAATAAATAAAAACCCCTAAAAATTACCCCTCCCAGAACCCTAATACTAATACCCCTAATGCTAACACTAACCCCTAATACTAGCACCAGAGGCGTCGCTAGGGGGGGGCTACTGGGGCTGAAGCCTCGAATATCATCCCCATAGCCCCGAATGGATACTCTGGGGCTAAAGCATGATTTTCCTTTTCACAAGTAGAGGGTAACTGTAGGGGTCGTGATTGCCACGGGACCTGCCGCTTTTGGTTGCCCGAGCGATCCCTGGGTCCACCTGTGTGTCACCCAGCATCTCCCCCTGCTTGTACTGTAGTGCGCCGGATATGATATGAGTTCATATCCGGCACGCTGTTTAAGCCCTCACGCAGCCCTGTTTGTTTCTGGCTGCGTGTAGGGCAGAGGTACCTTCGTGGCGTGCCTCCATCGGGCACACAGAGATGAGAATAGTGCAAAGGGGTGCATGCTCCGCCCCCTCGCGCTCTTATACACCGGGACCAGCTGCAGGGATTGGAGGCAGGCGGTGTGCCTGAATCATCCCCCTCCCTGCAAAGAAAAGGTAAAGGAGCAGAGAGGTTGGATGGTTCAGGCACCATAACTTGTGAAAGAAAATAAATCTGTTGGTGTGTGTGCGTGTGTGTGTGTGTAAGGGTGTCTGGGTGTGTGTGTGTCTGTGCATTAAAGGGTCTGTGTAAGGGTATCTCTGTGCGTGTGTGTGTGTGTAAGGGTGTCTGGGTGTGTGTGTAAGGGTGTCTGGGTGTGTGTGTGTCTGTGCATTAAAGGGTCTGTGTGTAAGGGTATATCTGTGCGTGTGTAAGGGTGTGTGGGTGTGTGTGTAAGGGTGTGTGGGTGTGTGTCTGCATTAATGGGTCTGTGTGTAAGGGTATCTCTGTGCGTGTGTGTGTAAGGATGTCTGGGTGTGTGTGTAAGGGTGTCTGGGTGTGTGTGTGTGTGTGTGCATTAAAGGGTCTGTGTGTAAGGGTATCTCTGTGAGTGTGTGTGTGTGTGTGTAAGGGTGTCTGGGTGTGTGTGTAAGGGTGTCTGGGTGTGTGTGTCTGTGCATTAAAGGGTCTGTGTGTAACGGTATTTCTGTGCGTGTGTGTGTGTGCAAGGGTTTCTCTCTCTGTGTGTGTAAGGGTGTCTGGGTGTGTGTGTGTGTGTGTGTGTGTGTGTGCATAAAAGGGTCTGTGTGCAAGGGTTTCTCTCTCTGTGTGTGTGTAAGGGTGTCTGGGTGTGTGTATAAGGTTATCTGTGTGTAAGGGTTTCTGTCTGTGTAATGGTATATGTGTGTGTAAGGGGGCCTGTGTCTGTAAGGGTATTGTGTGTGTGTATAAGAGTGTCTGTATGTGTATAAGAGTGTTTGTCTGTGTGTAAGGGCTTCTGTTTGTGAGTAAGGGTTTCGTTGAATAAAGGCGCATTTAACTGCCACTCTGCCCCCGTGCAACCTGCCCTGTTACACCCAGCACAAAAAAGCAGGGGGAATGTCTTTCCCAGAAGCGCTCTGCAGCCAGCGGGCACACGCACGCACCTAACCCCCTATAGGCTATACCTGTCATATTTGTTCTTTGTGACCTGAGCTTGGCTCATCCTTGTGGGACCACGTTCAACATTTCCCTGGAGTTTGTGGTGACTGCTAGTGCTGGGGCCGTGGCCAGACTGCACCAGACCCAGCGAGCCCATGGGGTTACTTTAAGGTATTTTCCCTATTTGGATTTTTTACAGCTATTTTAGTGGTCTTTATCTCTGATGTTTTATGTATCTATATATTTTGATGCTCTGTTAGTAATGCATTTTATATTTATGCCAGAGAACATATGTCACTATGTTTTTCGTATTTTTGTGTATATTTTTTTTTTATGTTTTATTTATTTAAAATGTATTAAATTATTTTATGCACATTGAAATCATTAGAAATTGTCTATATTCAATTTCAAGACAGCATCCTTGTGTGTGTCTGTTGGAGACGTGTGTGAGACATTGTGTGCGTGAGAGAGACGGCATGTGTATTTGTGTGACATGGTGTGTTTGTGTGTGTGTCTGTGTGAGACAGCGTGCTTGTTATGTGTCTGTGTGAGACAACGTGCTTGTTATGTGTGTTCGTGTGAGACAGCGTGCTTGTTATGTGTGAGACAGCGTGCTTGTTATGTGTGTTCGTGTGAGACAGCGTGCTTGTTATGTGTGAGACAGCGTGCTTGTTATGTGTGTCCGTGTGAGACAGCGTGCTTGTTATGTGTGTCCGTGTGAGACAGCGTGCTTGTTATGTGTGTCCGTGTGAGACAGCGTGCTTGTTATCTGTGTCCATGTGAGACAGCGTGCTTGTTATGTGTGTCCGTGTGAGACAGCGTGCTTGTTATGTGTGTCTGTGTGAGACAGCGTGCTTGTTATGTGTGTCTGTGTGAGACAGCGTGCTCGTTAGGCGTGTCTGTGTGAGACAGCGTGCTTGTTAGGCGTGTCTGTGCAAGACAGTGTGCTTGTTAGGCATGTCTGTGTGAGACAGCATGCTTGTTAGGCGTGTCTGTGAAACATGGTGAGTGTGTGTTTGAGAGAGACAGTGTTTGAGACAGAATGGGTTTGTGTGCAGCATGCATTTCTGTGTGAGATGATATGTGTGTGTAAGCTAAGTAATTACAAACCTATGTTTTATTTACTTGAATTTTTCCCCTTTTATTAATATTAAGTTGTATATCTGATATTATATACTTTGTAAATAATGCTGATACATTCTATAATCTGTTAAACAACTTGATAAATTACACATACACAGAATGTAATGTTTAGGACGTGTTTATAACATAATAAATCCAAATAAAGATATATAACACACACTATTGTATAACAAAGTGTCTCTGTCTGTGTGAGACACTGTGGAGTCTATTCACTAAAAGGTGAGTTGGGCTGAGATGAACATTCGATCTCACCATTTTAACTATACATTGTGCAGAGACAAACTCCCCCGCTAAGCAAACTCCCCAGAATTGTCCATGCATATTGTTTAGCTAAATTGGTGAGATCAAATATTAATCTATTCATCAACTCATCAGCAACTCGCCTTTTAGTGAATAGACCCCTGTGTGTAAGTCTTCTCATTGACATAATATACAAAAAATTATGCATTCAGTGCGCATTGGCATGATATACAAAATGTATGCATTTACTGATCATTTGCATGATATACAATGTTTATGTATTTTGGCAAATAAAAAGTTAAAACCCACTTATCTCAGAGTAGAATTAGAAGAGCATCCAGAGCTGGCAGTGGCATTAATAGAAACTTCTGAACCCTTATTACAAACCCCAATCATTTAGATATGTATATTGGTATAAAGCCTTGCATATAACGCTACTGGTCATTGCATCATAGCTGTTGAGGCTTTGGTAATCAGGAATATTGAAGAAAATAATGAGCACTTCTCTTGTCAGTGAAAAATCAAATAATTTAAGAAAGGTAAATAGGAACACAGCAACATGTGAAGGAAAAAGCAAATTCACCTTATGCGTTTCGCATGATAGCACACTTAATCATAGGCATATTATTTATATACCAGGTCTTGACAAATTTAACTGAATTTTAGGAGCCAGCAAAAAAATCCAGGAGCCAGAAAATGGCACATACACACAATCACACAAACATTTACATGGAGTCACACACACAGTCAGTCACCAACATACACAAACAATCACAGATGGTCAAATACACAGTCAGTCACATACACACACATACATACATTCATACAGTTAGTCACAGAGAGACACACTCATACAGTCAGTCACAGACAGACGCATACAGTCAAGAGCAGACACACACACATGCAGTCAGTAACTTTTTTTTATACTATAAATCTTTTATATGGATTTATTAGGTTAAACTCTTCTAAATATTACTTTGTACAGACAGACACCCATACAGTCAGTAACATACAGACACACACATACATACAGTCATTAACATACAGAAACACTAATACAGTCAGTAACATACAGACACACACATACATACAGTCATTAACATACAGAAACACTAATACAGTCAGTAACATACAGACACACGCAGTCAGTAACATAATGACAGACACACACATACAGTCAGTAACATACAGAAACACACGCATACATTCGGTAACATACAGACACACACATATAGTCAGTAACATACAGACAAACACACACATACATTCAGTCAAATACAGACACACACATACAGTCAGTAACATACAGACACACATACACATAAAGTCAGTGACAGAGAGACACACACACAGCTAGTCACACATACAAAGTCAGTCACAAACAGACAGTCACATACACACACAGTCAAGAACACACCTACAGTCAGTCACGCATACACACACACTTACACCCAAGTTTTTTTTTGCTGTTTAAGATAAAAATAAAAAAGTACATCTATCAATATGTCACCCCACTTGCTGCCATACCTCATTACAGTCTGGTCTGTGCCTCTCACACAGACCATCTAGTCCTGTAGAGCACACCCAGCATTCAGAAACTATAGTGTGGTGCGTGTGAGGACATACCAGGACGTAGGTGCACACACCTCTGTATCGTGCTGCACTGCAGGGGCGTTGCTAGGTCTCCAAAACATCCGGGGCTGGAGCCCATGATAGATTTTATAGAAGTAGAGTAAATAAGCTCACATGGTTAGGCAGCATACAGACTGATATAATTGACGCCAATGAACAATAGGTATATATGGGTATATATCGGGGCTCAACAAATCCCAGGCACCAGGAAATTATACCTGGCGCCCAGTTATTGTTGTCCCTGCCTAGTGCCCTCGCCGCTGGGATCATTTTATTTATCCAGCGGAGCGCGGGGGAGCAGTGTGTGCACCGGCTGCACAGTCTTCCTACTCCATCCCCACATTCACCGTAGTACATTGTCCGAGCGCTGAGTGTGCTCAGCAGAGCTAGAAACAACAGCAGGGCACAGACCAGGCTAGAATGAGGTATAGCAGCCAGGAGGGGGGCGTGCTGAGAGAGGCACTTTTTATTTCGTAAACAACAACAAAATTGCTGACTTGTGTGTAAGTGTATGTGACTGACAGTGTGTGTGTGTGTGTGACTGACTGCATGTGTGTGTGAGACTGTGTGTATATGTGACCCACTGTATGTGTGTGTGACTGTATGTCTGACTGTGACAGAATGTATATGTGTGTGTCTGTGACTGACTGTGTGTGTGTCTGTCTGTCTGTGACTGGCTGACTGTATGAGTGTGTTTGTGTCTGTCTGTTACTGACTATATGCGTGTGTGTGTGTGTGACTGACTGTATGTCTGCCTGTGACCGACTATATGTGTGTATCTGTTTGTATGTGTGTGTATGTGTCTACCTCCACAGCAATAAAAGTCACAGTAATGTGCAAGTGTGAATATAACACAGACTCCACAGCAATAAAACGTGCAGTGTGTGAGTGTATCACCCACTCATGCTGCAGATAACTGTACCACAGTACACAATAAGACTCGCAGCACACAAAAAACTCACATTACTCAAAGTTACACTTATACACAAAAATACACAGCCACAAATACACACACATGCAGCCACACATACACACACATTCACACTTGCACAGTCACACATGCACAGTCACACATACATACACACACCCTTACAAACAGAGACACACAATCCCACTTACACACACCAACTTACATCACACACACACACTTGTATGTGAGCAAATTCCCATGATTTAAAAATAACTGAGCATATAAAAATGACTCAACCCTGACCCCCCCCACATAGATACCCTTACATAGACAACCTTACACTCACACACACATCCAGACAACCTTACACACAGACACCCTTATACACACAGATGGCCTTTCCCACACAGACATTCTGCCACGCAGACACGTGTGTAAACCTGCAACTCTCACACTCACATCACAAATATTTTTAATTTTTTAATAAAAAGGGGTAAAAAACTTGGGGAGAATAGGCTGAGGTATGAAGGTATGCTCCTTCTACCAACCTAATAAAAGAGAGAAGTGCAGGGAATTGAGATGGGAATTCAACTGAATGCGAGAATTTTTCCAGCTCTGCTACTCTAGCCTTAATTTTGAAATTCCCATCTCACTTCCCTGCAATTCTCTCTTTCATGAGTAAAGCCTATAATATAATGAGCAGCTCATACACTCATAATGTATGGGTTTAATAGTATAACGAGGTCCATGTGATGTTTAATGCCATGTGTATGGACTCATTGCCATCAACATAAAGACTATATATAAAGATGAATCACTATTATTCATATTGAATGTGATAATCAGGTGTGAAAATAAAAATGGTATGAGCACTGTTTCACACTTGATTATCACATTCAATATGATTAATAGTAATTAATCACATTTTCTCCTAGTAATCTCACTGCCACTGACACACACTCCAAACTCTGCCACTTACGCTTTCACTCTCGAACACTTACACTCTGCCACTCACACACACTCATAACTCTGCTGCTCACGCTTACACTCACACACACACACTCATATCTCTGCTGCTCACACTTATACACACCAAAACTCTGCCACTCACCCACACTTACACTCTGCCACACACATACACGCAAACTCATAACTCACACTCTTCCAAACACTCACACTCTGCACACTCACTCATACAATCACACTCTGCCACTTACACACACTTACATTCTGCCACTCACACACATACACACTCATAACTCTTCCACTCATGCTTACACACACTCACACGCACACTCATATCTCTGCTGCTCACACTTATACACTCCAAAACTCTGCCACTCACCCACACTTACACTCTGCCACACACATACACGCACACTCATAACTCACACTCTTCCAAACACTCACACTCTGCACACTCACTCATACAATCACACTCTGCCACTTACACACACTTATATTCTGCCACTCACACACATACACACTCATAACTCTTCCACTCATGCTTACACTCACTCACACGCACACTCATATCTCTGCTGCTCACACTTATACACTCCAAAACTCTGCCACTCACCCACACTTACACTCTGCCACACACATACACGCACACTCATAACTCACACTCTTCCATACAATCACACTCTGCCACTTACACACACTTACATTCTGCCACTCACACACATACACACTCATAACTCTTCCACTCATGCTTACACTCACACACACTCTCTTCCAATCACACTCTGCCACACTCACACACATACACTTACTTACACTCTGCCACTCACACTCTGCCACTCATATACATACACATGCACACTCATAACTCTGCCACTCACACCCACTTACCCTCTGCAAATTACATTCTGCCACTCACATACATACACATGCACACTAATAACTCTGCCACTCACACCCACTTACACTCTGCCACTCATATACATACACATGCACACTCATAACTCTGCCACTCACACCCACTTATACTCTGCAAATTACATTCTGCCACTCACATACATACACATGCACACTAATAACTCTGCCACTCACACCCACTTACACTCTGCCACTCATATACATACACATGCACACTCATAACTCTGCCACTCACACCCACTTATACTCTGCAAATTACATTCTGCCACTCACATACATACACATGCACACTAATAACTCTGCCACTCACACCCACTTACACTCTGCCACTCACATACATACACATGCACACTAATAACTCTGCCACTCACAGTCTGCTACTTAAATACACATGCACACTCATAACTCTGCCACTCACACCCACTTATACTCTGCAAATTACATTCTGCCACTCACATACATACACATGCACACTAATAACTCTGCCACTCACACCCACTTACACTCTGCCACTCATATACATACACATGCACACTCATAACTCTGCCACTCACACCCACTTATACTCTGCAAATTACATTCTGCCACTCACATACATACACATGCACACTAATAACTCTGCCACTCACACCCACTTACACTCTGCCACTCACATACATACACATGCACACTAATAACTCTGCCACTCACAGTCTGCTACTTACATACACATGCAGACTCATAACTCTGCCACTCACACCCACTTACACTGCCACTTACCTCACATACATACACCTGCACACTAATAACTCTGCCACTCACACTCTGCCAAACACTCACCTGCAAAACTTGAGGGGGCGGAGTTAAACACGAGGGGCGGAGCCTATCGTGAGGGGATGGAGTCTGCTGCTGTTCAGCATACAGCATGCAGGAGGCGGGATCGAACGTGAGGGGGCGGGGCCGAGCGCGAGGGGGCGTGGTCAGGGTCTCCATTCGGGGCTATGGAGGGGAGATCCGGGGCTTCAGCCCCAGTAGCCCACCCCTAGCGACGCCTCTGCTGCACTGTATAATACAAAAACAAAAAATGATCTCGGCAGCGAGGGCACCACGTGGGGAAAATAATACCCAGGTGCCAGGTCTAATTTTTTGGTGCCTGGGATTTGTTGCGCGCTGATATATACCCAAATATACTTATTGTTAATTGGCATCACATATATTCATCTGTATACTCGCCTAAGCATTTACTCCACTTCTATTAAATTTGCCCTGGGCTCCAGCCCCAGGTCTTTTGGAGACCTAGCAACGCCCCTGACTAGCACTAACCCTCTAAGCCATAATACTAACCACTAAACTAATACCCTAATGCTAATAATACTCACTTTGTATGTGATCCCGTGATGAACTGTCCCACGATGAACTCATCCCGTGAAGAACAGTCCCATCCCCTCTGCAAAGACTTTAAGTTTACTCTGGGCAGGAATCTGCAGGTTTTTAACTTTTGCTTCCATTAGCGAAGTAATACTTCAAATATATATGTATATTTTTAGACTAGTGTAGGATGGTATCTAGACTTTTCCATATTTGAGAAGCTCTGTAAGGGACATCACTCTAACCTCCTCTACCTTTTTGTTAATGTTTAACAACTTGGTTAGAAACATAGAAACACAGACAAGTGTCAACCAGTACAAAGAAAAACGTGACCAATGTGCTTCAACCAACACTACACACACTTATATTTACCCTTAGAATAAGTATGTATCTTGCAGTGTTGTACAAAGGGAATATGAAAAATAATAGAATAAAACACACAATAGTGTAATATATCAAAGAAAAAGTGAAATAAAGCGAATGAATGGTGCCAAGTGGCCACTCACATTCGTCTGAGCAACTACTTGCTCAGGGATATCAGCATAAGGGAGCCCAGGGAAAGGGTTAATGATGTTCCATTACTTCATCCATGAAGACTCCACAAAACACATGAGAAAGAAGGAAGGCAAGGATATTAATGAACACTGTTTAATATGTAATACAAATAAAACATAGAATTCTTACAGTTAAAATCTGAAGAGTCCTCAATTTCATTAAAAGCAGTAAAAATGGTAAAAATCCTTGAAAAAGAGTCCAGTGTTGCACATCCCTTGTTTCCTATAGCACACAACGCGTTTCTCCTCTTTGGTGAGGCTTTTTCAAGTGTGTGTAGTGTTGGTTGAAGCGCACTGGTCACGTTTTTCTTTGTATTGTATATGTTTAGCTAGAAGTGAGACACTAGCGGTGCCTGAGTGCTGCATACCCGTTTACATACAGGCGCAGCAGTCTACACTTTGTGTTTTGTAAGTGTCAACCAGTGTTGAGTTTACTGAGACAAGTCTGCGATGCAGATACGTACATTATGTCCCAGTAGTCTATGACTGCTAATAGCATTTGCTGCATGATCCATGTTTTGTGCAGTGAGATCAATGCAAGATTTGGAAAGCAAATGTGCGGATGAATCAAATTTTTAGCACTAGTCGTCCTGTAAATATACAAGGCAATTTGTTGGACAGTGAATTGCTGAGAACTGGCAACTAAACTGCAACATTTTTGTAACTCCTCTATGATCACCTGACATTTCAATTTGGTTCTCAGTTCACCATTGTATACGGTTTGGTGAATAGACTCCTTATGCAGTCTTCTATGGTAGTGCAATGGAAAATCTACTCTAATAGATATCATATCATCCAATAATGCCTCTCTTGCAGCTGTTCTGAAGATACATACTTAGACGATAAATGGAAAGACAATTCTGTGACTTGGACATGGAAGTGTATAAATAATATATATAATCAGTTGTTTTTATTATTAAAAACATACCACTGCTTATATGCTTTGGACATGTAAACTGAATTTTGATAAAAACACTGGGGTGCGAATTAAGATAACAGTAAATCAGTGTGTTATAACATTTTATTTTAAAAGTATTAGACACTGATTATTAACAGAGGGAAATATGCTCAGATAATATGTAAAAAGGGAAAATGATTTAGTATTTCAGTCTTCTAAATGACTCATTAACATAATTCGTATGGTAACACAATGGGGGTCCTGATATAAATCTTAAATCTATGCTAAACCTCCTCACTATGCAAGACAATTATGGCTTTACTGCACCACTGAGAATTCCATTTCTGTCACATCATTTCTAATGTATACTACTAAATTGTTAGCATTTAAGGTACAATATTACATATTCTTTTTATCGTTAATTTCAAATGGCCTTGTCACCAAAGATAACTTTACATGAAAGTGCTGAATAGGAGCTTTCACCAACTTTCAGATAATACTTAGATTTTTATATTTCTGTTTTTCTCATAGGTTATTAAAGTTCATGCACCTGTGCTAGTCACCTAGTGTTAGAACCATGAATGTATTCTATTTGTCTTGCCATCCTGACATCCTAATCTCTTCTTTCATCCATGTAATGCCTCTATGATGGTCATGCAGAAGGGTGCAGAAATACATGAGCTTTTACTCTGCTCCATTGTGCAGGTTCAAGGCCAAAGTTCTTGTCACGATTGTAGTAACTGCATATCACCAAATTGTGGGCTTGGTAGCATTTCTAGATGATAGCACCTAAACTGGTTATTGAATTAAACCAGCTGTCAAATGTCAACAACAGGCTGTGCATGATAGAAGTGTATCCCAAAACCGTTACTGGTTCATCAGTAGTGCACGTTAGATGCATTGGAGCATAACCTCACTTATCAAGCTTTAAAGTGACAGTCAGAAGAGGATGTATGGAATACGGTAAATTAGGATTTAAGAATAATACCAAATTGTCCAAATATGCGCTAATTTTCAAGTATGTCCTGGGAATGTTATTTTTACCCAACATCCAGATAATATTACTACTAATGCCCAATTGCATCTTTCAAAGAAGGATTAAGAGCTGAAGAAACCCTGCTGGGAATTGCACCTGCAACCTTGAAGGTTGAAAAGTTCCCACAGATGGCACATTAGCCCATTGAGCTATCATTATGATAAAAGGTCAGACATACCATTTTACTGAAGGTATGCTAATTAAAGGATCATTTTTTTAACCCTTGCTTTCTTGAAGGAACCAAATATTAAAAAACATGTCCTCCATCTCCTAAGTAAACCCGACGTGTATCTTAATAGATACACGCAGGTTTACTTGCTGTTGAGACACAGCAGGCTGATGATGTTAGCATGTGCACAGCTACTCAGAGTGTGGGCTTGTCATGGTCGTCTGATTGGTGTCTGCTAGGGCAGAGTGAGACCCCCCATTTGTGCACTGGATCAGCAGAGAGCCAGTCACCGAATATAGCAGGCTGCCTGCTTCCCATGGCAGTACATTCCAGATTATCCTCACACTAGTGACAATTAACTTTTCACTTGTGCTTCTAGAAGCACTAGTGAAAAATAAAGTTTAGTGTCCCTTTAATAATTTGACATTAATGATTGCAATATTAGAGTATTTCATATTTTGGAATCTTATTTATTTGAGTGTGAGTGCTTATTATTGCATTGTGGAGCTGTAAAGGTTCTAGTTCTGCAAGTTACCCATAAATTAAAGTTAAAAGGTGAGTGATATGCTGCTATTTCTGAAAATGTGTGCATTCTGAATGTTAGTGGAGAAAAACATTAACTACAGTTAAATGGATATACATTGGCTCATGAACAATAGGTCAGCAACAGCATTCTAAATAGAACATTTAGTTTGTTTCAAAATATGTGTGCTTGTTTCTGCTATGTTTCTGCAACAGAAATAATAATACATTTTATTTACAAAAAGTATTATCCCAACCAGATTTACAATTGTTGCACCGAAAATTGTCACATTAAAGCAATACAATTGTTTTTCAGCTGAATAAAAAAGTATTCTTGCTTCAAATTTTATTGAACAAATAAATTGAGTCTCATCATTGGTTTCAGCAGTGAAGTATGAACAGTGCAGTAAATGGTGCAGTATTCAAAAACACAATATCCAGAATTATACCTGTCACTGTATAGTGTTATAGAAAATCTAAAATCATTCCTGCTAGTGATAAACAAGTATAAACAACAAAATACTTTAGGAACTTAGTTTTCAAATGTTGTTTAGAGAGATTAAAGTGTAGACCAGGGTGGACTATGTACTGGTTGTTACTTGTTATCTAAATAATATTACATTTTGGTTACATTTTAAAAAAGGAGAAACCACGGGCACACAGTGACTACGTCAATAGTATGCTGGTGGAAAACCTTTATTTTAAAAGTGAATGCTCAGACTAATATGGCAACACATCTTAAGTTCCTTCAAAAGTAAGTATGTTTATCAGTAAGCACTTTGATGTCTCTAATTAGATTATGTATGACACTTGTTACTTTTATTCAGATTTTTTACATCTGAATATATACATATGGATTATTGAAATTTAGAACATTACATATTTACTTTTAATTGTAGAACCATACATGCAAGTTTCCATATCTCAGTCACTTTTTTAAACTAGAGAATATGATAAACACTAGAGATTTGCATACCTCTTAACATTTCCTCTGGTGAATCAGGATGTCAGGAGTCAGAGCTTAGTAGGTCAAGTGTTCGTGAGCTCTGTCACTCCTCCTGAGTTTAGGAGGTTCACAGTGTCTTGGTTAGCATTGTCGATGAAAGCTACAACTTGAGACAATAACTGCCAATACTCCACGGAATAGCGGCTCCATACTCAAATGCATGCAAAAGTTATTTAATAGAAAAAATTAGGGGGGCACAATAGAGGGGAAAAGCATGAACAATGTTTGTGAAGAAGCAACCACCAGGAGTATGGACAGTTATTGTCTCAAGTTGAAGTTTTGGTTTGTGTGGAGGGCCCAGATATGCCTGACTCCAGAGGAAGTAGGTTGCTTTATGGTGGTGTATATAACAAATTGAGCTAGGACCAGCTGGTTGTGTTTTACTACTTATCCAGGTGGAATACTGTCTACAGGTCGAATGGTGGTGAGTCTGAATTAATATAATATACAGTGGTGTATCTTGATTTTGTGCTGCCCTAGGCAGACAAAATCCGGGCACCCCCCTACCCAAGCTGCACACCCACGTTACACACCTAAGACATGCCCCATCATTCAGACTCACATCAAGCTCACACTCCCATCACACTCAGTCACACACTCCTACTCCCATCACACTCAGTCACACACTCCGACTCCCATCACGCACACTCCGACTCCCATCACACTCAGTCACACACACTGTCTCCCATCACACACACTCTGACTCCCATCACACTCAGTCACACACACTGTCTCCCATCACACACACTCTGACTCCCATCACACTCAGTCACACACACACACTTTGACTCCCATCACACTCAGTCACACACACTGTCTCCCATCACACACACTCTGACTCCCATCACACTCAGTCACACACAGTTTCCCATCACACACACTCTGACTCCCAGGGCCGATCCTGGGCGGATGCACGGGGTGCACCGCGCCCAGGCGCACGGGAAGAGAGGTGCTGAAGCAGGGAGCTCTCTCCCTGCCGTCCTCCTTCTTGTTAAAGCAAGCACAGCGCGACGGGTGCAAGCTCCGCCCCCGTCGCGTTCTGTGATTGGCTGCTGCCGGGAGGAGGACGTTCTCTAGAGTATCTGCCAAGACACCATAGAGAACATCCTCCTCCCTGCAGCCAATCACAGAACGCGATGGGGGCGGAGCTTTCCCCCGTTGCTCTGTGCTTGGATTACCAAGGAGGAGGAGGTGATAACAGTTTTTTTTGGGGGGGAGGGTATTGTTAAAATATAAAATAAAACAAGAAAGTGTGGAAGTGTATGTGTATGTGTGTATGTGTGTGTCAATGTGTTTAACTATGTGTGTGTTAATGTCTGTGTAAGTGTGTGAATGTGAATGTGTATAAGTGTGTATGTGTGTGTCAATGTGTATAACTATGTGTGTGTTACTGTCTGTGTAAGTGTATGTGTATAAGTGTGTATGTGTGTGTCAATGTGTATAACTATGTGTGTGCTACTGTCTGTGTAAGTGTGTGTGTATGTGTATAAGTGTGTATGTGTGTGTCAATGTGTATAACTATGTGTGTGTTACTGTCTAAGTGAGTGTGTATGTGTATAAGTGTGTATGTGTGTGTCAATGTGTATAACTATGTGTGTTACTGTCTGTGTAAGTGTGTGTGTATGTGTATAAGTGTGTATGTGTGTGTCAATGTGTATAACTATGTGTGTGTTACTGTCTGTGTAAGTGTGTGTGAATGTGTATGTGTGTGTCAATGTGTATAACTATGTGTGTGTTACTGTTTGTGTAAGTGTGTGTGTATGTGTATAAGTGTGTATGTGTGTGTCAATGTGTATAACTATGTGTGTGTTACTGTCTGTGTAAGTGTGTGTGTATGTGTATAAGTGTGTATGTGTGTGTCAATGTGTATAACTATGTGTGTGTTACTGTCTGTGTAAGTGGGTGTCAATGTGTATGTGTGTGTCAATGTGTATAACTATGTGTGTGTTACTGTCTGTGTAAGTGTGTATACATGAGTGTCTGTGCAAGTGTATCTAAGTGTGTAAAGGTGGCTGTGTGTGTATTTATGTATGTGTGACAGTGTGTATAAGGGTGTCTGTGTAAATGTATGTCTGTGAGGGTGACTAAGTGTGTAACTGTGTTTGTGTGACTGTGTGTATTTATGTATGACTGTGTGTATTTATATGTGACTGTGTATTTATGTGTGATTGTGTGTATTTATGTTTGACTGTGTGTATTTATGTGTGACTGTGTGTATTTATGTTTGACTGTGTGTATTTATGTGTGACTGTGTGTATTTATGTATGACTGTGTGTATTTATGTGTGGCTGTGTGCAAGTGTGTTCTTGCCCGGGGCCCTCACTGCGCTCATCAATTTATCACATGGAGGGCACCAGCCCCCAACCAGCTCGCGTCTATTTGCCGCCTCCTGCACTCAGCGTGCGTAGAGGGAAGACTGTGCGGAGGAGACGGTCGGGGACGCGAGAGCAGCAGCAAGGTGAGTACTGGGGAAGGCAGGAGAGGAGATTATGCTTTTATTGGGTAAACTAACTGTGGCATATTGGCTGTAGCCTATTAATTGGCAAACTAGCATAGGTATATAAATGGGAAAACTGTCTGTGACATATCAGTGGGCAAATTGGCTGTTGTATATTAATGGACAAACTGGCTGTGGCATATTAATGGGCAAAATAATTGGCATATTACTTGGGAAACTGGTGTATTTTAATGGACGAACTGGCATTTTTATTGGGCAAACTGTAGCATTTTTAATAGGCAAACTGGCTGTTGCTTATGTTAATGGCAAAGTGTACCCTAAGAACACCTCTGCAAATGGGCTGCCCATGTGCTGCTTTGCTGCCTCTCAGAGCCAGCTCTGCAGATCGGCGCCATGTTTCCCCTTAGACCTCAGTCAGCGCTTTCTGCTCTTTCCGTGCACAGTGATGACTTAGAGCGTCGGAACATAACGGTCAGAGTCATCACTATGTGCGGGGAGATCAAGGCAGTGCTAATTGAGTTCTGAGATGAGGTCAGTAGGGGGCATGAAAAAGGGACATGGGAAGAGACAAATACATGGTAGGTAGGAGGTATAGGAGAAAGATATGGGGTGTGACAGACAGACATGGGGTATGAGTGGAGAGAGACAAACATGGGCAATGAGTGGAGAGTGAGAGACAGACATGGGGAATGAGTGCAGAGTGAGAGACAGACATGGGGAATGAGTGCAGAGTGAGAGACAGACAGACATTGAGTATGAGTGGAGAGAGAGAGACAGACATGGAGCATGAATGGAGAGAGAGAGAGACATGGAGCATGAGTGGAGAGAGAGACAGACATGAGGGAATGGGGAGAGAGAGACAGACATGAGGGTACGGGGAGAGAGAGACAGACATGAGGGTACAGGGAGAGACAGACAGACATGAGGGTACGGGGAGAGACAGACAGACATGAGGGTACGGGGAGAGACAGACAGACATGAGGGTACGGGGAGAGAGAGAGACACGTGAGTGACTGACTTGGTGGAATATTATTTATCACTCATTGTGTACTTCTTTTCCAATGATGCTCAGCCAGACTAATCAGAGACTTTGGCTGGTTGGGAATCATGGGTAGTATGGTAGTAAAACCGTAGTAAAAACTCATTCTGCTAGCCAGCAAAAAGTCTCCCATGTTGCTGGCTGAGCATCATAGAAATAAATAAAACCACTACACAGTATTATGGCAAAATATATATCTTTATTTAAAATAAACGTTGGTCCTTTACATTAAAATAAAGTTTTCTCCCTCCCCCTCTCCCCAATATTGAAATGGGCATGTCTGGAACAGAAATGTCTAAAGGGGAGGAGTTCATAATATAGCCACGCCCACCCTTGGGCGCCAAAGGAAAACCTGCACCCAGGCGCCCGTGACCCTAGGATCGGCCCTGCTGACTCCCATCACACTCAGTCACACACACTGTCTCCCATCACACACACTCTGACTCCCATCACACTCAGTCACACACACAGACACACACACACAGTCTCCCATCAGCACTTACCTTTCATGCTGCCTGTTCGGCTTCCCGGCGATTGTGCCGACAGGTCACGTGACCGGGCGCGCGTATGACGTCAGCGCGCCCGTCACTTGACTGTCGGGACTTCCGTGTCGGCACACTGCACGGGGAGCCGAACAGGCAGCACCGAGGTTTCTCTGTGCTGCCTGTTCGGCTCCCCGTGCAGCCTGGCAGGCAGAGCGTTGGTGAGGGGGGATCTTCCGATCCCCTCTCACCTCCGTCTCTGCCTGCAAGCGCGGTCTATTTTTTTTTTTTTTAAAGGGCCGGATTTTTTTTTACATCTCCTGAGTACAGTGATACAACCTATGCATAGGTGTGTTGGGTTGTTTAGGGACTAAAAGGCCACATTTGAAAGGGGCACTTTTTCAGTTTTCCAACTTGGAATTTTGACATGTAGTTGGGACATTTTTTAAGCTAGCCAATGTATTTTACCCCCATCAAACCATATATATTTTTAAAAGTAACCACTGCAGGGTATTTCAAATAGTGGTATTTTAACACTTTCCATGCACTAATTCTACCAACAGCCAAACTTTTTGTGTGGTTTTTTTCACACACAGTGTACTTCAGACATGAATTCACAGAGTCTGTTATGGGTTACTCATGTCAGCACTTACAAGACTTGCTGGCACACTGATTGGGTGTGCTGGAATCCAGCAATGCCCCCTAGAGCAACAGAAGAAAAAAAACATCACTTATGTTGCTCTTGCCATTAGAAGGGCAGCGCCATTTATAACTGGCAGCGCTTCCTTCTAAACTGGCAAATGTGGTCACTCAGGAGATTGATCAGCAATAGGAAGTGAAGATTTCTGGTGTTGCGAAATTCTTCAATAAGCATTTCAGCAGCACCATTGGAGCTTAGGAAGCAAATGTGTATTGTAGGACTTTTTTTTTTTAGATGTTTCTCAATGCCTCTACATAAAGGCATTGCAGCAACACCGTAGGAGAAAAGAAAGTGACCGTTGATCACTCTTTTAATGCATGAACTGCCAGGCATGTCAGTTGTCACAGACAATATGTCTGTGCATGATGTGCTTGGCACGTCAATTGTCGCGAAGGGGTTAATATATAATGTTTAATATTTTCAGTATTGCACATTGAAAGGTTTCATGAGAATAATATAATGAAATACCTCTTTTTCTTTTTCTTATACGTTTCAGATAGGTGGTGACTAATATATTTTTTTCCAGTTGTTTATCAAGACATGTTTGTAAAAAAAAACACTATTCCTCTGGTAGCTTACAAAAGAATGTTCACATTTGGTTTGATTGGTATTAAGACTTTAAGTAGTACAGTAAAGGCCTGTTGGAAAATAGCCTTTGTGAATAGTTTTGTTCAAGAGGTATGGGCTAGAAAACAAGAGAATATTCTCTTGAGGCTGCTTTTATATAAAGTGGTTTGTCTGAATTATGCGCTGTAAATACACAGATGCATACTTTGAATCAGCATGACTGTGCTGACTTACAATTATAATATTTCGAATTTGAATCCCCATGAAATCAGTTGAGTGCAAAGATCATAAAGTACATTAATGTTGTGCAATAGATTTTCAAATAAAAGAAAACAAAGCTTTTTTCTATGAAGAAACACAAAGCCACAATAGTTAAGACTTAATAGTAATCTCTCTGGCACGAGATTTGAAGTGAATAGAAAAGGCTCCATAAAATTACTCCAATCCACGAGTCTCTTTTGCATATTGGAACAAATGCCAATAATCATAAAATACATTAGACAAAGAATTCTCTCTTATGGTTACAAACTAGTAAACAAGACTGGGGAGAACATGGAGGGTTTTTGTACAATGATTTGTCTTCTAATATAAAGTTATGGGATTATACTGTTTCACAAACAAAAAGCTGATGTTGCTGCGGTTCAGGTCTCAACCCTCCCCTGACCGGTAAGGTTTTAGCTGACCAAATGTACATGGACAAGGAGCTTAAAGCCAGCTAGAGTTAAGCATTGTAAGGCATACAGGCGTTATGATGACCAGGTTGGTGGATGAGGAGGGAGGTAAGGGGCAGTTATAAGTTGTTCATTTATATTGGCAGGTATGTTCATTTAAGTTAAATACTATATTGTACTATGTGTTAATTTATATGTTGCTTGGTATATTTGGTATATTTTATATTAGAAAGATATTTGTTAAGCTTTATGAATTGTTTATCCAGTATTTATGGTATGTTCTAATACATGTAGTGGGCTGTTTCATCCACATCTTGTGTCTGTCTTCTCTATTGGTTGGTCTGCAGAGGTGCCATTTTTCACTGCAACATAGGTACCTCAACTCATTTTCCATAACCTTCATACAAGATTTAGGTAGGTTATACTCTTAATCTAGGAAAAAATGGGATGCTATAAGCACAGTTGGAAAATGAATAATTAGATTTCATACAGTGTACAGGTATGTTATATTTAATATATAATAGATAGGGATTTAAAAAATTGTATCATTTTAAAATAAAATGAAAATATATAAAACAAAAAATAGAAAAGGTGAGTTGAGTGAATCAGTTTGGTTAAGCGGTATTAGACCCTAAAAATATAAATTTCCCATACACAAATTTTCCTTTAAATTTTTTTTTACCTATTATCCTGAGCTAATGTGCTGGAACAAACAACAACTTTTCTACTATATTGTCATACATCCTAGTTGTTCATATAAGCATTTCATTATGTGTTCACATTCACATTAGTATTTGCATTCACTCCTGACTCCATCATCGGGGCTGGGGCGGTTTATCGCGGCTGCATGAACGCATCCACTTCACTGTCCCTTCTTGTGCGATGGGCAGTTCATCGTGTGAGAGGTCTTCACCAGATCTTTCTTCATGAGACAGTGTATCGCGGGATCGCTGAAGGTGAGTATTATTAGGGGTTAATGTTAGTATTAGGGTTCGGGGGGTTAGGTATTGGTAGCGTAACATTAGTATAAGGGTTTGGGGGGTTAATGTTAGTATTAGGGTTTGACCTAACATAGATCAATACATCCATGTTACCAGGAGCTTTTAGTTCTATACATGAAATCCATATATAAAAACAATATCTTATTTGTTTATCCATTACACCCATGAAATAGATTCCTTGTCCCCCTGATGCGAATAGCTTCTCCCCTTATATTCACAGAATCTTATTACTGATTTATGTGCCTCCCACAGTATGTTGCGTTTATAGAGAAAATTTCATCAAGGTTACCATTTACCTCTTCAGCTCATATACTCTTTTTCAATAATGACTTGTTAAATCTCCATGTATTTCTCTTAGACTTTTCCAAGTCTATTTGTAACACAAGGCTCACTGCCGCATAGTCTGATATTTTATATGCCCAATAGATGAGCGCTTTACTTGGTGTAAGTGTCCATGCAACAAAAAAATATGGTCTATCTTAAAATATCTCTCATGTGGGTTTGAATTTAATGTGAAATCCACAACCTTAGGGTGTTCTTTACACCAAACATATATTAATTGCTCCTTGTATAATCTATATTTTATTTCTTTAATGCAGAATACCTGATTACTGATGCAATTAAACCCAGATTTTTTTTGTAGGGTGAATTTAAACCTTTTACATTCATTGTGATAATATTAAACAAAGATGACTTATTAATTTACTCTTATTTCTCTTACAGCATATACACTTTCAAAAAAGTGAAAAGGAAGCATAAAAAAACCCCCCACAACATAAAGCAAACCCCCCCATAAAACACGAAACTCCCCACAAATGTCTAGATTTTACATATATCCCATTTCTAACCAACATAAGTTGGTACCTACTAATGTAGTTTGTGTCTTGGGGCATGAAACCGCCTGAGAACTCTTCCCATATCCATCTATGTCCCTATCTATAATGACACAACTCTGCTTTTGGTTTGTGTCAGAAGCGGAAGAGTAACTTCCTTATGCAAGTCTAATAGACCAGAACTCCCTCCTCTGGTCCCCATTTTAGAATGTCCTCCTTATATATGAGTGTAAAGAGCACACTATATCCCGTGGTTTAGTCGCCTCCAGGTTTTTGGGTCTCAGGGCTCGGTGTAATCACTGTACTGAGGTCTCTATTCAGCAGTTTATTGAATAGACTTCACAATATTGTTGTTAAATTTTCAGTATCCTTTGCCTCAGGAATACCTCTAATTCTGAGGTTATTACACCTCCCTCTGTTTTCTAATCATACCATTTGCATTGCAATCTATGAGATTGTTGATCTCTGATTTAAATATTTGTGTTCCAGGGCAAGGAATGACTTTCTTAGCACTCCCTGGTCTGATTCAACCGACAGTTATCGAAACCCCTGCTGCCTGATATCCTCTTTGAGCTCCATGAGCTCCTCTCACAGGGCTTCTTTGATCTGTCTCCGTAATTTCAGTTTGAAGCAGGGCAACCATTATATCCAAATCTGACTTTGTCAGTTCTTCCCTTGGTACATAGCCTGTGGGCTCCCCAGACGTACAGGCCTCCATATGTTACAACGAATGTACCTGAATCTGGGCTATCTCTCTCTGAAGATTGTGCCAATAATGAGTCTGATTCATCCAGCTCAACTGCACGCATATGGACCACATACTAAGTAAGAGTGGATTTCATCTCCGCCCTCAGTGGTCTTGACGCCAATGGAGTATGAGGTTGCCTGCTGGTTTGTTTACCCATTGTTGCCGCTAGTTTTCACAAATCATTCAGTATTTTTTTTTCCGTGTGGTTCAGTTCACTCTGTTTTAGATGCTATAGACGGACCCATCCCGCAGCTCAGGCAGCCTCCTCCATCCGCTTCCAGCCATGCCCCCCCTCAGATTTGGTTTCTGTATGGCCCGAACAGCCAATTCAGACCCATATGTTCACATTTTAATTCCTATTCACACATATATTCCTCCCTCCCATCTTAAATAATTGACACAGAGACCCACCACTAGGAGTAACCAACAGTCACTGGACCATCTGTCAGCACCTTCAAAAAATGATTTCTCCTAATCTATGTTTTTTGACAAAGATTATGAAATTTCTTTTGAATAATACAAGTATTATTCAAAATAATATAACACAGGGAGATTTGGTTTTTCATATATAGAAAATCTTTGGTGGTTAAAAAAAGGCTGTCGAAAGCCTTTAGATAAAAACAAATAGCCAATTTAATCAGCCAATAATGAAATTTCAATACATACAGCACTCTGCACTCATTGCATAGTGAATGTACATTTGTAGAAAAGTCCTTTGTTTTAGTAATGGTCTAAAGTCTTGAGTGGGGTGTGACATTAACTAGTAGTGCTTGGTCTTTATTGTTTCTCTAGCATAATGAAAATCACAGACTTAAGTGTTTATGAATTTGTCATATACTTGCACAACTATACATTCTTGAATTCATAAGGTTTGATACTCTTTACTGACATAATAATTTGGAGGGGCCTCCAAAGCTCTTGACTACAACATGCAGCTAGTTGGACATTAATTGATAATGGAAATTAGTTAGAGGCTCACTCCCCTGTGTCAGTTTAAACCAAGCCCGCATCTAGCCACATTCTGCATTTAAAATACAAATATATTCTGAAATCCACAGTACAGCAAACTCAGTCAGTTTTAATAGGTGTTGTGAGACTCTTAGTAAAGATATATGAATCAGTAGACTTACTACCAGATGTGCCTAAAGGTGTCCAATGATAAGCAATACTGCCAGCATCAATGGAAGGAAATCTTGACAATTTTATGAAGTTAGAAGGGAACAATAGACAAAGTACAGTGTATTTCGAACTGATTTTCCTTCACAAAACCATATTAAAGCCGAACACATAGCAAAAATAGGGGCATGTTTATATTACAATACAATTGCAGTGGAACAAGAAAGATAAATGATAAATCGAAAGTGACAGCCAACAGTATATTCATTCAACCATGACATCCTCCTTTCACATTGAGTGTACTCACCCAATGTATGTACTTTTTTGTTAAGTTATGGTGCACATGTTTCAGTAAATACCTAGTGCAAATACTGACCACTGGTTACATGGTTCCATTTAATGTATCAGCATGGGACCAGTAAATGAGGCCCTGGTGGTATATTATATGAATGATAAGTGATCCTATTATAAGTTTCCTAAAGATCATCCTGTCATTATAAGATAACTCATTAGAGCATTAAGGGTTAAACAATGTATCTTTCCACACTGAACCACAAGTGAGGAAAACATTAAGTGGCTCTTTAAACTCAATTTGACTGCTAAGGCATCATATGGTCTCTGTCAAGATACCATTCTCTATCTGTGCGTAGGGTTGCCACCCGGCCGGTATTTTACCGGCAGGCCGGTAAAAAATTGGCATCAGGCCAATGTTAAGTCTAAGGAGACAGTAGCAAGGCCGGAAAAGGTGGCAACCCTATCTGTGCGGCAAAAAGAGATTGTTAGATTACACATATTTGAAATGCTGAACTCATTTTTGTGACTCATATTTGGTAATCTCATTACAATGTTTCTATGTCATTTATTACATATAGTGATACATAGAATCTAGAATCATCTGCTTTTTTCTAGGACATGGTTCCATTAGCTAAAGAACACAAAAGTGCAATGTCCTAATTTTTAAAGATTACACACAAAAGTGAAATCAAACATATAATAAAATACCTGGTTAGCACAATAATCAGAGCACAATTGTATTTCTCTGCACAGTAGTCAGATAAATAAGTAGAACTAGCTTGGAGAAACATGTTGTCAGGTTTGGGGTTGGGAGCCTATGGCAGGAGGGTCGTGAGTGGCCACAGGGGAGCAGCAGAGAGCAGGATCTTGGTTGGAGTAACCAGAGAATAAACAATACAATCCAGGATCAAAGGGCAGGAGAAATCAGAATGTCCAGGAGGAAAGCCAAGGTCAAAATCCGGGGAATCAATGAGAACAGGAGGTAAGACAAGGGACAAGAACTCTGGGAAGGAACCAAGGGTATACACCACTTAGCAGCTCAATACACAAGCACTGATTGAAGTCAGTGCTTGGTATTTATGGGCTGTCAAGTGTACCTCCCCGCCTCCTCCAATCAGGGGAGTCCACCCACTCACATAGGAAAGCCTGACACTCACTGGGGTGAGTGGCAGCCTCTGGCCACACCCCCGCTGTCTCCACCAATGGATCGGCACCATCGCGCAATAGGCCACGCCCCTCTGCCATCCGAAATAACAGTAGCAGTTATCTCGCGGGACGCGAGTTACTGGAGTCCGGGGATGCGGCCTACCACGCGGCGGCCTTCCCCTTCATCGGGCAGCAACGGGAGTGGATGCAGGTAAGGGACCCCTAGCCTGTTGGAGAAGGGGTCTGGAACCCCCACACATGTAGAGCAAGTGAAAAGTTGTATGATTTTGATTGTCATTGAGGATTCAAATTGAGAAAGAATATAACTTTCATATAAGTGGTCAAATTGTTTATATTTACTTTTTCTTCATATAACTTATATTCCATCTCCTTTGGAAAGGCACAGAGACTCACTATACATGTGTCCTCGGTGCATAGAAAGAATAAAAAGACTTGAATCTCCCTTTAAAAAGTAGATGTTTGGAAACAAAATATCTCACGCTCCTCAGTACGCCTCATGACTGACTGAGCAGCATGGCATATATGGTTGCCAATCATTTGCAATGCCAAGGGTTACACACATGATTGGGAAAGTAATTTAAAGGAAAAAGGTGAATGGACAAGCGGTTATCCTAACTGTGCCAACATTTCATTTAAATTACCCCATGCAGTTTACCAAACCCTTCCATACGTTAGTTCCATTCACAGTAACCTTGCAGATATTTAATTTACTTTATGAATTATAGATGCATGCAGTTTCTTTAAATAGGTCTTATAATCTAGAAATTACGACAAGCATAAAAACAATGCTGTGTATTATCATAAACTAGCATTAATGTTGTTAATGAGCACTTTCCATTCATATGTGATAAGAGACACATTAATGTAATGTATTAAATCGTTTAGAGACTAGGTCTCCTAAAATCAAATGGGAGTTTCAAGCGACCAAGCATTCAGCTGTAATCTTTCAGCAATTCTTATGTCTGCTGAAAAATTGAAAAACTGTCTTCAAAATGAATTTTGCTACAGGCATTACCTTGACATCGACCCAAATACTTGACTTCAATTTTCTCCTGTTTCTGGCATGATGCCTCTTTGATTTGACATGGATTATCGTAAGATTTCCCATCGGAAGCACAAACTGGATTGAAACTGATGTGGGAGCAGTCAATGTTGCACACGCACCTAAGCAAAGAAAAAAAAAGAAAAGAAAATTATAACAATCTAAACTTTACAAAATCTAAAAAAACTCAAAAGTTTTGTGCAAACTTTAACATGCTGTCAAAATGTGCTATTAATTGAAGCCTTGTTATTTTTAAGTTAAGAGATATTTCTGACACTTTGATGAATATGGTCTATAGAATAAACGACTTCTTTAAAATTCTTTATATCATTAGATGGTTGCATCTCTGTTTGTTAACTCTCAATTGATAGTATAGCTAAACAAATTTTATTGGGTGATTACTCTACATTAAATTACAAAATGGGAATAATAAAAGGTTGACGCATATATAAGCTTTAGTAAATTATTATTTTATATAATAAAATTAAAACATGTATGAAATAACAATGCTCTTGTTAAAGCAGGTCTTCTGGCCTGTCTGCTATGTGTTGATATGTCCAATTTTCTGTTGACTCTATTTTATTAAAGAACATACCCACCAGGTGAAGTAAGTTTCTTTATTTTAAAAAGATTTAGCCTTAATGCTTGATTTCTAAGGGATTTAATAATCAGTATTTATTTTTTTTTACAAAAAGTGGTTCTTCTAGTGTAATTTTTCTCAGTTCACCTTTTTATAAGCCTCAGGTTATTGAAGTAAATATCCCATCTGAATTTATGTACAATGAATAATTTCATTACTAAACTCCTTCTGTCACCTAAGGGCTCATGGGTAATCTAGCTTCACATGTTAATATCCCATAGTGTTTGTCACTTGAAGGACAATTTTCCGCAGGTGACCACTTCTGTGTTGGCGAATTAAGGATGCATACTTTGGGCAGATTGTTTTTAAAGAGAATGCTCATTTCCTCTGAATGCATTGTGACTCTGGAACAGCATTTCTGTCCAGTACTGTGATACATGATTCACAATTCCACATTTAAATGTGAACATGACATCGTATAACAGACAGTCTTAATCTACGGATATCATCTTCCAAATCATTCTATTATTTAGTGGGCAACAATACATGTTCTAGTCTACAAAATATGAATATTAACAATTTTATTTCTAGTCAATTTAGTGAATGAAGCTAACTGTATTTCAGTAATCAATATGATTGATTATCTTTTTTTAAATTTACATTTTTCCACTGTAGATTGAAAACGAAAGTAACAGCCGGAACTTGTGAGACTGTAGCACTCGGTCACACTGAATGGCTCCTGGTTTATATCTCCTGTACACTGTGGACGTGCTGATTGACTTGCTGCCGCCATTGCTAGATTTTAATATTTTATCTGCATGTGTACTACTTTATTAATCTTTAATTGAGATCCTCATATCTCTGCATTTATTTATTTGGAGTCGCTTGTTTTGTGAGGAAATGATAAAAACCTCTATTGGTGGCATGTAAAAATTAGTGTCTCTCTCTGAGCTAGCAGAGAGAGAGAGATACCACTGGACTACTCAGACCTCTAGATGTAGGAAGTGAGAGCCACTGCTATATTTGCTGTCAGTGTATGCCAGCGTCCACGTTAGCTTTCTCTCAACTGAGGCAGAGAATAAAACTGCATGTATCTCGAAAAATAAAGGACTATCTAACGCAAGACTCTGAAAAGCATATTTGCCTCCTGAACTAAACAGAGCAAGGAACGCTCAATAGGGAACTTAATTTGTATTTTCCAATGGCCATTAGCAGGTCCACTGACTACAATGACTGTTGGGGAGCACAGCGGCGAGAGAGGTAGGCAGAACCTGTTGAACTCTGCACCTGGATACTGGGGAAAGTCAAATGTATTTGATTTGAGTGGCAGAGTATCTGCCAGTATCTGCACCTGGATACTGGGGCAAGTCAAATGTATTTGATTTGAGTGGCAGTGTGTGTGTGTGGCAACGTGTGTTTGTGAGTGATTGGCTGTGTGTGTATGTTAGTTACAGAGTGTGTGGGGGGGGGTTGGCTGTGTGTGTGTGTGTGATTGGCAGAGAGTGAGTGTGTGTGTGATTGTCTTAGTGGCAGTGTTTAAAGTGTGTGTGTGTGTGTGTGTGTGATTAGCAGAATGTAAGTGTACGTGATTGGCAGAGTGTAAGTGTGCGTGATTGGCAGAGTGAAGTGTGTGTGTGTGTACCAGAGTGTAAGTGTGTGGTAGAGTGTAATAAATGGGTGTATCACAGTGCTCTATTGATATTGTACCCCTGTTACTACAACTGGGTATGTGCAAATATGTGTCAGTGTGTATATTTGTTGCTGTGCATGTGAGACATTATAATGTGTGGCTGCAGATGCATGTGTGACTCTGTGTGTGTACATGTTACAACATAAAAAAATATCCAATGTTTACACATTTTTCCATTGTTTTTAGTTAGTTATAGATACATAACTGAAAGTAGTACTTTGGTTTTTAGTAACAATTTTCTCCTACTGTGACCAGTGACCCCAACACTAACACTAACCGTAACCAAAAATCGAAGGCTAACTTGGGCTATTTTGTTTGTTTAATGTATGTTGCTGGCTGCCTCTAGGGGTAACAGAGTGGGCGAAGCAATCATTGTTGGTTTACAAAGTTCTCGTCCACAACAGGGTAGAACCATATTGAAATGGCATGCTGCCTTTCAATATGGTGTTTGCAATCGCTTGTGGGGAGAACATTTTCTGTGACCTACCTAGTATGTCCATTGTCGTGAAGGGTATAAAATATCCACTGTCAGAATGACCAACATTTTTCAAAAGGTCAAGTCACAAAGGGGTTAAAATATCTACACTTAATACCATTTTTCAATTAAACAGAAATGTATTATTGAACTTGTCCCTTAACCCCTGATACTGGCATTTACATCATGTTACGTAATAGCTGTTTTGTTGTAATAAAATCCTGAATTGCAGGATAGTTTCTGCTGTCAGCTGTGATTAAGCCTATTGTTTCATTCAGTCATATTTTCTGAAGTATGCTGTATGCTCCACTTTGACCATATTTGTACATATCTATCACAAATACATCCAATAGAAATAGCATGTTTTTATAGACGGCTGTTTGTTTCTTTAAGAAGATATAATGGTCAGGTTACTGCAGTTCATTTACACCTGTAGAATTTTGAAATAAAATCTCCAACTCTATGCAAGCTAACATTTATATGAGAAAGTATTTACTGCTCTATTTACCTACATGACCTCCACAGAAATACCGAGATAATATCAACAGATATCTCTGAATGGAATGCTGAACTGCAACAATATGAAAGGAATTGTGTGGTAGTAACAGGCATATCTAAGGTGCCCTACATTGAATCTGTCACTTTTTATAAATTACCTTCAGGGGACAGCAGTTCTCCAGTATAATAAAAAACACTGTGTAGCAGAGAGAAGTCATGTAGGAAATGCACCAATCAGAGTGCACTGTTGACACCTAGTCACAGTTGATAACTGTGACCCAAGAGAGATAAAATGGGTCACAACATGCTTTATAGGCCAAGCTATAATTCAGAGAATGTAGCAAACATTGGAGGGTGTTTTTACACCTAGCTTTTATCTTAAGCCATTTCGTTCATATTTCTTTCATCATTGTTTCTAAGTATTCTGAGAAGTAAATGCAAATTAACACCCACAGTATGCAATCATTTTGTCTGCATCCACTTGGCATACATTCAGTAAGCCAAAATGTTTTTTTTTTTACAACTTTTTGGAAACTTTGAAGAGATTGCAATTAAAATTAGACAGATTTACAATGGGAAATCTAATGTACCTAAGTGAAGGGTAAGTATATCTTTAAAGTATTGTTTTCCTTATCTTTTTACTTTATTCCAAATTAAATACAGATTACAACAATTCATACATCATACAAAAGGAATCGGACTATACATGTTACAAAATATTCCAACCAACATCTTAAAAAATTATTATCTGTGTCTTCTGGAACATATACCTATCCTGTTTATGGAATATTCCATCCCGAAACTTTTTAAATTTCTGTTATACATTGTTAAGGAACATCCTGAAATTAAAACTTCTGTTCACTGTAAAGTTACTTCTGCGTTCAGTCCTAGAAATCTTCAACATCCACACAACAACCGACGTACATATTCGGGAGGGGAACAGGGTATATCTTTAAAGTATATAGATGAACACAATCAGGAGTGCATCTTCTAATCTAGAAAATACTTGACAGCAAAGCAATGGTGTAAATTAATGGGCATTGAGGATTTAACACCATTTACGGGTGCAGTAGTATCATTAAACAAAAAAACGCCATTAAAAAACGGTTCTGAGGGGCCCCATTAATTAAAAAATGCCCCCCAAGAGTCGTATTATGGCAAATGTATGTGGTCCCTACATTAATAAAAAAATGGCCCCCATGGAGCTTTGTGCGTGCTATGCTTTCAAACTATGAAGGGCTGGTATTTCAAAAGACTCTTGGATGGTGTGATTGGCTGGCTAAGTCAGCTGATCAGAAGTCTCCCTGTCCCAGACAGGAAGGGTTTTCAAACCAGCCTATAGTAGGGCTGGGACAGAGAGGCTAGCATTTCATTAGCATCCTGGCTCCAGTGAGGAAGACTGAAAAGAAGTAGGTGAGCGCTTTTTGTTTTTTGACCACCGGGTTTTTTTAGAACTGTTGTGCTCCTCAAACCATTTCTGAACCATTTTTGCTTTGTTGCATGGCTCATTATCCTGCTGAAAGAGGTCAATGCAACAGGTAGTACCATTTCCATGACAGGTTGCCACAATGCTAAAAGTAGGTGGTATTTGTCAAAGTAACGTCCACATGAATAGCAGGACCCAAGGTTTCACGGCAGAACATTTCCCAAAGCATTACACTGACTCCCCAGCTTGCTACCTGTCAGTGGTCATAATGTGCTGAATGGCAATAAAATGCAAACACAAGCTTGGTTCCATTAACAAACCCAAGCTTCTAATGGCCACCGATCTGTCTCCAAAGTAAGACGAGGGTGCACGGAACACTGTTTATTACAAATAACTTGAAATAACCTACCATGAAATAGAACATAAATGTATACCATAGAGTGGCAGGAGAAGAGTAACATAAAGACATTCTTCTTTTGTGTATACAAATTGCATCTAAAAAGTGGTAGACTCTTTCTGCCAAAAAGTATACAGAAAATTACAAAATGGAACAATTGTCAGTATCATATATTTACGTTCACTTCTATATGTTGAATTGTGCTTCTTCCAAATATGTTGTCTGCCATTTTTCATTATACATTTTCAGTGCAAAGCAGAAGTGGGTACCGGGGAAGTCTATATTTATATATTGCTGCAAATTTTGATAGCACCGATATTTGTTGATATTTCAATTTGCACTAAACATCTTAACTATAAAACAGAAAATGTCTATATGTTTGCTTGTCTCAAGCAGGAAAACTCTTGAATGCTGCCCTTTAGCATCATTAAATTTGTGCAGCTTATTCAACCTGGAATTTCTAGGTAAGTACAACTTTTTTTCAGCGCTCTACATTGTTCCTTTCCCAAGTTATTAATTAATTAAGGTGCTTAGACACCACATAAGCTGTTATATTGTGATGTCTTAATCTACTTTTCAACAACAAATGAGATTTCTATCCTGAAGATTTTATGTTGTAGATTTCAAAGGTTACAAGGGTGGCATTCTAGGTAAATGCCATTATTTTCATCTGTCTACATTGTTTCTTTCCCGAGTTATTTAAGTTTTGAGTAGGAATGCAACTTGCAGAACAATGATTGCAAACTGCTAGAAGATGGAGTAATGAGACTGCTGAAGAGATGAACAAGCGCCAAATGTCTGATCACCTACGTAAGAGTTACTAAAAGTGAGGAGTAGCGACAAGACTATAAATCCCTGGCGAAGTTGAGTAGTTTAGCTAGTTATACATAACTTTCATTGTATAATAGAATCATTCACTCCTTTTAACAGTTTACTCAGGCCACAGTCCTCTCCTCCACTCATCTTACTATTTAAAAGACATTTCTACCATCTTAATAATTACCATAGCATCTTTAATTTCAATAAATGTAATGCACTGAAGGAAATTAGTGAACTATTCTTGGAATAGATACTTGATAACAATAATTTTATATGAGTTTATTTATCAATTGCACAGCTTAACAGTCTGATTGTAACAATGGTTTTATACAGTATTCTGGGCATATAAGAGTAATATAATATGAATACAATGTTACCCTGATGGGAATCATCTTGTAAGTTTGTCAAGAAGCAAATTAAGATGAGAGCAATTTGTAAAAATAGTAATATACAGGAAGAGTTACAATGATCCATGTTTTGGGTAAGTGAGAATTTGAGTGAAAACTTTCAAGATGGTTGACATTCCTTCCTGAGGTATGTATGGGAGAATGCTTTTAATACTTAAATATATACACTATTTCTTAAAAAAAAAAATTTTTTTATAAAAGAAGAATTGGAAAATGCACCCCACCTACAAACAATGTTCTAAAGTTATTAAGTTCACAAAATTAGGAGTGAAATTCTCTATCACAATTAAAGACCCATTAATCTTTTTCTCTCTTTCTGGGCTAGTTTCATATCTTTGATGCCCTACTTGACAGACATGTTTTACCACAGGTATATCTATTATTTTCTCATTGATACAATGTATCTAGGAATCAAAATGTGTAGAGTTTGAACTGATTCTCCCACATATATTGCAGTCGAACATTTCAAGAGGTGCACCATGTTGGATCATTTGAATTGACGGACTCATTGATCTGATAGTGCAAGTGAGAATGTTGTACTGGAACTATACCCAAGCTGTAAATGTGTACACATCTATTTTAACAATTCAATTAAGCCCAGATTTATGTTTGGAACTCTATCATACATTCCTTTTCTTTTTTGTTAGTGGGGTATTCTCATACCCTCCTCTAACCTCACATGTTCTTCCCCAGAACCTAAACATAAGTTTAATTTAACCACACCCCAGTTTTTTTGTGTGGTATGTTTTCCAAAACAGTGAGTCTGCCTGAGGCTCGCGGGAGCCATTTAATCCAGATCAGTGTCTTTGCACATCCTTCAAAATAACACATTTTTAAATACTATTTTAAGTCTCTGAATTGCTTTCTTCTTATATTATTAAAGTGCATAGTCTAAATTTCTACCATCTTTATCATACAGTGTTAAAAAAGGGGGGGGGGGAAGCACATATTACATCTTTAACCATTACTCTCATATATGTATAGTGCTTAATCTAAGCTTTTCAACTTGTATCAAATATTGTACTATGGGGGGGAAAAATCTATCATGCATTCTTAACACACTTCTAAAAAAAAAAGAAAATTTTCGAAAAGGATATTCCTAAATCTCCAAGAAAAATATAATATAAACTAGTAACATTTCCAATACAGGATGCCCCACAACTGTCCCACATTGAGGGGAAAGTACCCAATTTTCATTCTTCGGTGAGACACTAAAGAATAAACACTGCACATGTGCAGAAGTGTGCACATGCACAGTTGAGCTGTCCCATTTGGTGCCAGAGGGAAATGTTGGGAGATATGTTTGTAGGCTAGCTATGCCATATTAATGGTTTATTTACTAGTGGGATTATTTTATCTTTTCCAAGAATGAAAGAATTTTAAGAATTAATATTCCAATTACACGCAAGCTACAACGCTTAACAAGATTTTGGGGTTTGTTCAGAACATGCCATCAAAGCATAATGTTTCTTCAATTCCACAACAGTGAGTCACCTGCAGGTCTTCGTAAAGAACTTAAAGAGAAAGGTTAAATATGTAATTAGTTGAAAAATTAAATATTCTGCTCCTTCAGGTCAAACAGATGACTCCTGCAGTTTAATGAAAAAGGATGAAAACATAATTCTTTTACAGTACATTAAATATTGAATTGCTGTTCCACTAATTTTCACACCTCATTATACTTACTGATATTGTATTTCCAGTTAAAACATTGTTTGAAAGAAAAAAACTGCAATGTCGATGGAAGCTGTACGCTTGGTAACAAGGGTGTATCTACTATTTGTCAACAGGGGCGGATCATATTTTTGGCACCACCCATTATTAACTATAAAAACAATGCAATCTTTGTCCCTAGATTGCCACTTCAATATGTGTCCCCAAACAGCTAACCAGTGCAATATGTGTCCCAAAAAGTTTATCAGTGTCATATATGTCCCCAAATGGCTTGCCAGTGCCATATTTTCCCCAAACTGCTTGACACTGCCATATTTGTCTCCAAACAGCTTATTGGTCTTATATTATATCCTCAAACAGCCTGCCATTTCCCTATTGTTCCTAAATAGCTTACCAGTGGCATCTATGTCCCTAAACATCTTATCATTACTGTATATGTCCTCATACAGCTTGTAAGTGCCATCTCTGTACCCAGTCTCTGTTGTGAGGTGGAGGCAGTGGAAGTTGTCTGTGCACTACTTGGTTCACACAGAAATCACAGAAAGAGTTAAAACACCGGGAGGTCAGTGTGGCCCCAGGGTTGACTGCTCCTACTCAAGTACACCCCTGCTGGGTGATATATTTCATACATTTTTATGTAAAAATGGTGTTACCGGGATATGTAAAAACAATGCTTTCAATGGATTTGAAACTTTCTTTTTGAAAACATAATTTAGAAAAGCACATAGATATTTTAAGAGTTGGACATTTATCAATCTTACAGTACACAGAAATTCAGTAAATCTGAAGACTCCACATGACTTATGGAGTGATCACTACATAATTACGGGTGCAAAAAATATTGTAAATCTATGTTGTGTTGTCTGCTGTAAGGGAATCTGCCTAATAAATATTTTCTTTATCTGTACCTGTTGACCAACATCTTAAAAGGGGTACATGTCTATATACTGAAAACAAAACATATATTTTATGTATATATGCTTGTCCTTGTATTTAGTAATCTCAGACCTCTTAGTGCTGGCTATTGCTAACTGGTTGTGTTAAATGAGTGAAGGCCTTTCTTAATGGAGGTGACTCTTCAAGTTAGTTAGCTATGCCCTTCAGATCCTCTAAGTGCTCCAAGGTTGAGTACTCATTGACTTCAGCAGGGACTTGGCTCAGTTAGTCTTGGGGAAATGCATGACAATAATGAATTTCTTAAGATTCTCAAATCCAATATCTCAGTGTCGCTGTCCATCCAGTTGCATGGGCTTCATCAAAGAGCATATGAATTTCTAAAGAATCACAATCTTCTGATCAGATCTGGACAACTATTTAATAGAATGACAATATAAAGGTAATTTTGCTGTATTGTAGTATTCTCTTCCAAATAAATAGTTGGTGATTCATACATTTTTTTCCCACTCCCACTGTTTCTTAAATTATGAAAACTAATTTTAACAAACTTATCATCATTAATGCATGCAAACCATGGATGACCTTTATAAAATATAATGTTATATTATTCAAAATTATTTTAGGAAAAACATAGCATGTGACTATATTATAGAATAATAAACAAGGTCAGATTAACAACCTATGATTAAGTGAATCAAGTATAAAATGCGCTAATCATAGTTCTGTCTCCCACTTTCTTTTCAATTTTTTTTACTAAAGTAAAAAAGTTACTTGCAATATTTAATGTTTTAGTGAGTTTGTAAGCATTTTTTTAATGTGCTTACCTCTTTGCAACATTGTAGAAAAATAACTCATTGGAAAGCTGTATATCAAGTAAACTGAATTGAAGCAATTAGATAATGCAGTCGAAGTTCGAATTCTTCGGTGTCCGAGACACCGAAGAATGAGATTGGGTGTGCAGGATCGCAGTCCTGAATCCCTCTGCCCTGCTAAACTCTACCTCTGTCCCGTTTACCATCTCGGCAGGTCAGCAGGACATGGTCTTAAATCCTGGACTGTCCTACATCAAGTGGGACAATTGGGAGGAATGGTACACGATAATATCATATGACTAAAATAGTTATATTTTATAGAAGCAAAAAAAGGGTCATTTAAAATAAGATACATAGTGCAATATAGACATTTGACAAGGAAAAAATAGGCCGTTTTTTTAGACAGTATATGCAGGATTTTTGTTTTTTCAGGCTTAACACAATCACTAGTGTGTATTGATATATAGATGTGATAGATTCAGTTTAATGTACTTTTTTATTTTCTTAACATCATTTACTATATTACAGTAAAAATGTTAAAACATGGCCTATTTACAGAGCCTTCAACTTAAAATCCACTGTATTCAAATGGTAGATTCTATATAATTAAGCCTGAATTCCCAATCATTGACTTTAATAATCAAACCTGTAAAGTATAATTTACTCTTGTGCACTAATTAGAGCAAGGTTAATAGATAATCACAAGCAATACTAGTGACTTGGGCAATGAGTCATTGCTAGAATTGGGGAAACATGACTTTCATAGAAAGCATGATTATATTAAGATTTAACTGCTAGCATATTGCTTTCAAAAGGCCTAAACACTACACTATGTGACAGGTACAGAGATTAAAACACCAATAATTATATTTATCAATGTCTATTAAAGGCTTAATTTATTTGTCTAAAGTGCACTTTATCCAAAAAGACATTCAGATTACAATGAGAAAGTATCAAATTATTGCTGTATTTTCCACAATTGGGTATAAGCTAATTTGGAATGCCTTCATCATTTAATAGGTCAAACAATGACCTCTCACCTTGATGTCCTTCAAATAAATTACCATTTCTATTTTGATACATTCTCTATTTCCTAGCTATGATTGATGTTTTATTTATTCTGAAAGGTCAAAAGTCTGTATTAAATTGTTTACATGGTGACCCCAACTGATCCATCCCTCCAGGCAGAACACACTCAGTGAAAGTTTTAAATAAAGACAAATAGGTTTGTGCAGTATATGTTTTATTTTGTGCCCAGCTGAGATGATGTGTGTGAGAAAGAGAGACGATGAGTGTGAGAAAGAGAGAGAGAGACGATGTGTGTGTGAGAGAGATGAGGTGTGTGTGAGAGAGATGATGTGTGTGAGAATGAGAGAGATGATGTGTGTGAGAAAGAGAGAGATGATGTGTGTGAGAAAGAGAGAGAGATGATATGTGTGAGAAAGAAAATATATATATACACACAGGGCTGGTGCAAGGATTTTTGTCATTCTAGGCTAAGATGGACTTTGCCACACCCTCCATGTAGTGTTACCATTTCAGGGGTGGTGTAGTCAACCTCATTCTATAGTTAGCACAGATGTGGTACAGTATAACTCCCACTAGTATTCAGTGGGTTTTACAGAACAGCTCTAATCAATGTATAGTAAGCCAGAAAGATAATTATACTTTAAGTGGTACAGCATAGCTATAGCTGGGCAGATCCTGACTGAATAAAATGTTATTGTCCCAATTAAATATAAAAAAAAAATGCCACATTCAGGATTACATTAATAATGCTACATAGAAAAGCCTTTTAAAAACATACAACCAATCTTCCCCCAGACTTGCCAATCTGCCCCTAAGACATGTCAATCTGCACCTCGAGCATGCTAATCTTTTCCCAAGACATGATAATCTACTCCTCAGACAGGATCATCTACCACCAGACATGCCAAACGCACTTACCCCAAAAATGCTTATTGTACTAACAGGACTTGTCCCAGCAAACTGATTCAGTGTCTTTCTCTGTCAATGCTCATCATATCTTTCTCTGCCCCATGCCTTTCTCTGTACCCCTCAAATTCCCCATGTCTTTCCCTGTCCCCCGCCTTTCTCTGTCCCCCTGGTGCTTCCCATGTCTTTCTCTGAAAATGTTATTTTCTGACCCCATTGTTTCCTTAGTTGCCCCCCCCATGTTTTTTATGTCCCTCCATGTTACTTTTCTGTCCCCCCATGCTTCTGTCCTTCATGTTCCTTTTCTGTCGCCCCATGCTTCTGTCTCTCATTTTCCTTTTCTGTCCCCATGTTTTTTTCTGTCCCCCATGTTTTATTGTGTGTCCCCCATGTTCCTTTTATGTATCCCCATGCTTCTGTCCCCGCTCATTAAGAGTGGCATCTTTCCTTCCTTCACAACAGCCTGTATATAATGCAATAATCCCCCCCAAAAAATCAAATTTGTATCTTGTATATTGTTGGATAATTATGAAAAGACATCCTGTATATTTGTAAAACTTGGGAAAATGGGACCTAGATAGCTAATTTTTTTTATATGTCATTCAATAAATACACGCTAACATTACAATTTTTAGTAAAAGTAGGATTTATTAATCAAACTTCCCCCCAAAACGGAGAACAATATTGCCCTTTAACTTTATGGTACAAGCTGTAAAATGTGCTTAGGATACAATTCTAAAGGGAGAAATTAAATGTGCGGTACATAATTTCTTGGCAACAATGCCCTTATCAAACGTCTTAGGGATGTATAATAGCTACGCTTGTTAAGAGAACATTTTTAAGAAAGATGTCACTACTGAACAAAATAGTCAATCCAACTTAAATAATTCTTGCAAGTTCATGCCTTATTACTGGCAAATTCTATCCGTCACAGTTAAACTACACCGTGAGCATAGAAAATAAGACTATACACCTAAAGTAAATGTCAAATGCCCCCAGTAGCAAAAATATACTTTATATCTCCTAAACAACTTTTAGTTACTTTTTGAATTCATTAGAAGAACATGTTAGGAGCAATTAACTGTATTTATTCATCTCTACCTCGGGTAATAAAACATAGCCAGGTAATATGCTTCTTCATTAGAGATAATTAATATGAGATACACATTTTCCACACAAAAACCCACCATATTTTTCTGAAATTGTTGCATTATTTGTATGTAATTCACATTTATGCATTTATGCATTTCATCAAACCAACCTTATGAGTTGAGAAATACTTTGCTCAAAAACGGCATAAAAAGATAGTTGATAAGCATATGCATTGAAATATAATGGGCAATGGCCTGGGCTTTCAGCCAAAGATGACAACTAAATGGCATTCATCATGCAAGAAACTAGTCATGGCAGATTCTACATTGAAATTCTGTGTGAGGATGCAGTGACACGGTACAAGTAAGGAATATAAATGCATTGTTATGTGACGTTCCCCACTATAAGGAAAGTAGAAAACGATCCTGATAATCAAGGGTGTCAGCAGCTTTGCTGAGGTTGGTTAGCTACTCTGGTTGTAAAAAAAAATATGCTGGTGCAATACCAGAATGAATACTATAAGGGACATAATATCAGGATGGTTTTATAACAGTTAAAGGGAATCTGTCAACCTCAACATTGCTTACACTTTGACTGTAGAAATTAAAAAAATAATGACAAATTATCTGTATTTTGTATTAGCAAAATTGCAGTAAATACATAAATTAGGAGGAAATATGTTTTACATTTGTCTGTGATGTCTCATGTCTATGACATCACCTGTGGCTTGATATCCAAATGAACTGTTATTTGCATATCAAGCCACAAGGTGATGTCATACACAGGAGACACCACAGACACATTTAAAACACAATTTTTCCTCGTAATTTAGATCTTTGCCTGTAAATTTGCTAACATGATGCATAGACTCTTTTATATGGTTTTTTAAATTCGCTACAATCAAAGTAAACGTGTCATGAGGTTCGCGATAGCTACAATGGCCCTGCTCTCAAACAGATACGCTTCTGCTCAGAAGCACATCAGGCAAAGGTTGGATACTTCATCTTTCTCTGTGAAAGCCGTAAATAACTGACTCTGTGCTTTTTATTGTAGACTGTAACACAACTTCTGCGGTGGTCTTTGTACATTGGATACTGGAATCAGATACCTGAAGCTGAACTGCTCCTTAAAAGACAAATATACTGAGTCAATAATTAACTTAAGTTTACTTATTTTTCAGGGGGGACTCACTTTATTTCATTCAAGGGTGCAACTGGACAAAACAGGTGATTATGTACAATTAAAGCACCAACATCAAATACATGTTGGGAGTTTGCATTTTGTCTGACAGGCCTACATTTATAGGGTTGTGTATGAATCTTTGTTTTAAAGCTTTTTCACAATGTGGTGCGAGCAACATTTTATATATAAACGTCCACAGTGTCCTTAGCTACACATAGCCTGTTTTAAAAATACCAAAACAGTCTGTAAATTTCAGACATTAATTCAAAATGCATTTCCTTTTAATATACAGGTTGCTCTAAATTTACAACAAAGCAAGAATTGTTTTCCCTAGATTTCTTTTTTTTTACAAACAAGATGTAGAAATGACTTATAATTTTCTTTTCTTTTGCTTCAGACGTTTCCATGGCAATTGTAATCTATGTTTCAAGACCTTGAATTTTGACAGCTTAATGCATTCCTGAAAAATGTCCCAATGAAAGAAATTCTGTCTTAAGAAAAAACTTGATAATATTCCAGAATACGGTGTCTATTCATTAAACAGTGAAGTGTGGTTCCCGTGGTCAGTCAGAACAACCAGGCCAAAATAACTGAGCTATAAACATTTTTCAGTTCATCTACCGTATTTTCCGGTGTATAAGACGACTGGGCATATAAGACGACCCCCAACTTTTCCAGTTAAAATTTTGAGTTTGGCATATACTCGCCGTATAAGACTACCCCTCTTCCAACGAACATTTTCTCCTACAGTGACATTTACACACACACCCTTACACTAACACAGTGACACACTTACACACACACCCTTACGCAGAAAGTGAGACACTTACACACACGCAGTGACACCAATAGACACATAACCTGAGACACACTATTTTGCCACTCAATATACCTTTATTGTGCCATTTAATATGCCAATATTTTGCCCCTCCAATATGCCAGGATTTTCCCCTCAATATGCCAGGATTTTGCCCCTCTCCTACCCCCTTCCCAGTACTTACCTCGTTGCTGCTCTGCAGGTGCGCGCGGCTGTGAGGGAAGCGTTGTGCGCTCCCCTCCAGCCGTGCGGCTTCAATAAAGTTTGTTTTAAAAAAAAGTTTAAACAAACTTTATTGAAGTTGCGCGGCTGGAGGGGAGCACACAACGCTTCCCTCACAGCCGCACGCACCTGCAGAACAGCAACGAGGTAAGTAAAAAGATTACACCCGGCGTATAAGACGACTCCCGACTTTTGGGAAGATTTTCCTGGGTTAAAAAGTAGTCTTATACGCCAGAAAATACAGTACTTTGCCCGTTCGGCTCACTTGTCAATGTCATTGATATCTGGGGGCACACGCCAGTCATCTAACTAAGTAACCAAATCCAGTACTGGCATCAAGAGTGCACATCAAGCACTAAAGTACACATTACTGCTATCAGGAGCTTTAAATTAACAAAGGTAGGTATAGTGATTTTCTGGTAGAAAGAGGAACAATGAGGAGGTAAGGAAAAATGGGAGGGGGTGGGATGGTTCTTTGCGACCACTTCACTTTGATCTCTCATACGATGGCCAGTACATCACACCAGAAGTCATTGCCGTACCTTTCTTTGCAGGACAATTCATCGCGGGATCACGTACAAGGTAAGTATTATTAGGAGTTAGGTGTTAGTATTAGGGTTCAGGGGGTTGTTAGTATTAGGGTTTGGGGGGTTGGTGTTAGTATTAGGGATCGGGGGTAGTGTTAGTATTATGGGTATTAGTGTTTGGTTCAGGGTGGTTAGTATAAGGGTTTGGGGGTTTAGGGTAACATTTATGGGAGTTTAATTTATTTGAGGAATTTATGTTTGTAGGCCCTGAACTTTAAGCAATGAACTGTCAGCACTTACACTGCCTCATTGAAGCGGCCGTGTTGCTTTCCACCGCTGAATGTCAGCGGTGAAATGGCGGAGAAGAACTGTATTAGACAAAAATGGGAGCAGAGTTATGGATAAAAATATACAAAAGATAAAAATAAGATGGAGGAGTGTATAGATGTTGCCTTAAACCCACACTAACAAAAAATGTAGGTCTCAATAAAATAATTAGTAAACAAATCTTCTTTGCATGGTATAAGAGAGGTATATATTAACATGGCTATAATATATATGTATCAGTGCAGTGCTAAATATAAAATAACCTGTCAGATACAGTTTGATTTCAAAGGGAACTCTCATTTTTAGATAATAAACCTTTTGATGTCGTCATACAGTCCATGGTGCTCTGGTTCTCTACTTAGAACAAGCAAAGTATAGCCAACGAATGTTGAATCCATTTTTAGTACATTTGTATCTGGAAATGACTGATACAATTCTTCATCTCTTTCTGACTACATCAGACCTTCCAAGTGGGTCTTGCTGACAAAAATGAGGATTATAAAACACATATAGCAGGTGTTGATATACTTTACATTATCTTTCAACAACCTTGAAATAAAAATAGAAATTAGAATGAAGAAAAGCACTGTAGCAGATAAAAATGTTAAAAAAAAAACCTGCTACAGATAAGGAAATTGTCTCAGACATTTAATGTAAATGACTGCCTGGGTACCAGTATAAAAAGTATTAATAGCTGAGACTTAAACTGTTTGGTAAACCGGAATAATAACTTCCCAGATATTTTTCATTTCATATACTGCATATAATCAAATCTTGTTTCTAAGCAAAATAACTAGTTATTCCATTCAACTCATGACAACAGCAGACATTTTGATCAGTAAAGATCACTTCAAAGTTAAATAATAACTAGAAAAAAATATAGGTTGGCTTCATTTTAAAAATATGTTCTGTTTCCATTAAATAAAGTTGATGTATATATAATACATTGTAATGTATGTAACCATATAACCAAAACACCACATAGCAAGAAATAGCATGGTTTATCCAAGTTTGATACTCCATAACCATCATTATAGTACCTCTCAGCAGGTGTTTATTTTAAATATGTATGCTTTCTAGATCATAGCTAAAAATGTACCTATATAACCCTATGTACAAAAAGATTGTTGACCTGTAAATTTAAATGGTACATATTTACAAATTATTTCCCTCTCTTATCTTTAGCTATCTGTGTCAAATAAACCAAGATCATCAGGTTAGGTCAATTAAGGTCGCTAAATGGACAAAGTTAAAGGGACTGCCTATTGCTCAAAATATATCTTACAAATATTAATGCATATTAATGTGCTGTAAAAGTACTTTAAAATGCATGTTTTACATTTTGCATTGCTTAAAATATAAAATACTTACAGCTAGATAAAATTGTGAAACCAGGACTTGCCCACACTAGCTGAGTAAATGTGATTACATTTTTTTCCCTGCAGGAACTAATGAGATTAATGTCATTCAAATTAATGGCATTTCCTGTCTCTCTAGTGATGTCATAAGAGAATGTACTTCACTGGCAAGTGACCATACTGTGTAAAAGAACAAAGTCACTTAGAGTCTACACAATGTATTCAATTAAAGGAGCACAGGAAGTGACTACATGAAAAAAAAAACATTTATATCCTCATTGTCTATTTAATCAGTCCTGCTGCACCTGCAGTAACATGCAGAGTAATCACTGGGGAATGCTTGAGTCAAATATTAAAAAATGTGATTTATGCAGAATGCCTGCATCAAATCACACTGGAAAAAAATGCCTGTGCACTATACAAGCAGTTATCTTCATCTCGCACAAAAGTAAGTTTGGGGACTAGACTTTAAGTGCCACAGTTGTATGTTATACACATATATATAGAGAGAAAGAGGGGGTAGATAGAGATATATAGATACAAACAGAGACATATTTAAGTATTTTGAGTGACAAAAACAATGTTTTATTATCATAATTATGCATTTTCCTTATTAACACACAATTTTTAATAAAACTAAAAAATATAATTTATTTAATTAGTGGTAAGAAAGTTTATATTTTTTTTAAATAAATAACTGTTTAAAAGATGCCTGCAGCTATCTTTTCTCCACACTGCATATTATCATACAGTACGATACTCAGTTTAATAGTGTAGCATTAACATATTTGTAACATTTACACAGAATTCCCTAAGGCAATAGATTTGCATTGCTATGACATTCTAGCAGTAATCTGTAATCAAAAGTGAAAGGGTTTGCTGTAGAATTGTGCTGTGAAAAGATTTAATTCACTGTAGCAAAGCAATAAATTCCATGAAATTCAGAACCAAAGTAATCACTAACCCTATACAGTGAAGTAAAAAAAAAAAAAAACATCAATATATAAATCGTAATCAAATTAGCATTAATTATCTTAAACAAATGTATCGTAATTCCCAACACTATTATTTTTCTATGGCATTTCTGATACATACATTTTGCAAATGTATTACTGTAAAGCAATAAGTGAGACATATACTTGTTTGTGACAAGAATGCTAGTAATCTGGATATTATATGTAAGCATTATTGAAATCTCAGGACCTCGAGATAACGTACCCTGACAAGATACGAATGCGCCATCATATATTAAGTATTACAATTACACCTAGATGTAATATTTCGTATTCAACAATATTAAAAAAGTTTCAATGTAGGAATTTATGGATATTGACACAATGAAATACAATCACACATAATCATGTCTGGATATTCCCATACAAAATGTTGTTGATAGACTTCCTTCACAGTAAAATTGTGTAGGGATTCTATCCTCTTAATGTTGACATTGACCCCTTCATAAGCAGACTGTTTGCCAATATCCTATAGTGCTTGACGTGTTTAGGTAACATTTTCCTCTTTCATTTACTGCACTTGGACAAATTATATATGTTTTAAGCATTAGAAAGGCTTTGTTTAGATACTGTTATTTGGATTATATAATATAATGTTTTATACAAAATAATTAATTTGTGATTACCTTATGTGTCTAGGTTTTTACTTAATTTTGGAAATTCTAAGACAATAAGTACAAATAGTACATTGCTATTTCCAAACTTAAAAAACAAACAAAAACAAATTACTGATAGTGGCTTTCTAACATTGAATCATCTTGACATGTGTCAAGACTCACAGAATCAACCCCTGCATGTACATATTTTTCAAAAGTAGACAACCCATGGTGTATGTAACCTAGGTTATTTCAACATTTTTATTCACTAATGCAAGAGTCGTTGCCAAAGTTTGTAGTAGTTCTTTTTTTAATGAACATTGTACTTTTGATATGAATTTACAAGGGTTGGCATGTGTTACAACACATCAATATATGTTTGCAGCTTCCCTTGAATACTGTGATAACCCCCATGCATAGGTTACCAGGTTTAGGCAGTGGTGTATCTCGGCTGTGTCCTCCCCTAGGCAGACAAAATTTGGGCACTTCCCACGTTGCACACCCAGGACATGACCCATAACCCACGTTCCACACCCAGGACATGCTCCATCACCCCAATTACATGTCCCATCACCCACATGCACACACATTAAATGTCTGATCATCTCCATTACATGCCCGCATCACCCCATTTTATACACATTACATGCCCCCATAACATGTCCCCATCACATGCTCCATTACCCATCACCCCATTACATTCCTCCATCACCCCATTACATGCTCCCATCACCCCCATTACATGCCTTGATTACCCCCATTACATGCCGCCATCACCCCTATCACCCCCATTAAATGCCCCCATCACCCCATTAAATGTCCCCATCACCCCCATTGCATGCCTCCATCACCCCCATTACATGTCCCCATCAACCCCATTACATGCCCCCATTACATGCCCCCATCTCCCCCAATACATGCCCCATCACCCTTAAAACATGCTCCCATCACCCTTAATACATTGTGTCTGACATCAGCTCGATAGTCACGTGACCTGTCACGCACTTCCCCGTCACACTGCATTGGGAGCCGAACAGGCAGCATGAAGGTTTCTCTGTGATGAACTATACACTGCTGCATGCATGAGTGACCCAAATGCTGTGGCTCCTTCTCTACTGCACTGTCCTTAACAGATCAAAGACTGTTCTAACATGTCACTGATCCTCTGTAGCATAACCTATTATTTATGAATGTTTGCCGACACTGACAGTACTTCCCCATCTTGTGACTTCATCTTAAACAGAAAGCGCTCAGTGATCTCTGTCTCCAAACAGATGCTTGCCAGTGTCATTTTTGTGCAAAAACTGCTTGCAACTGACATAAGTGCCCAAACAGCTTGCTAGTGATCAATATGTCCCTAAAAGATTGCCAGTACCAAGTATGTCCCCAAACAGATTTCCAGTATGATTGCTGTCTCCAGATTGCTAGTGTTATGCTTGTCCACAAACAGCTTGCCAGTTCCATACCGGTCCACAAACAGCTTGCCAATGACACATCTGCCCCAAACAGATTGCGAATGACATTTTTGTCCCCAGATTGCCAGTTACTATAAACAAACTTTAATTACAGGAATATTAACAAGCTGACTAGATCCATACTTTCTCAAGATTTTCAGGATTGTTGGATGTTCATCACTTGAATCTATTAGATAATCAATAATTCTGACTGATTTAGCCTTTCTCTTTGTGGCAAAATCTAAAATATATTCCCTGCTTATGCTTCTTCAGGTCTTTAGTCTTTAATGTTATGAATTTTTATTTGGTGAGCAATGTCAAAAAGGTCTTGAATATTAATATCTATGTATTTGCACATGGTATGGATCATGAAGAGTAGTAGTGCATAAAATGCATAGATATATCAGTAATACTATTTTCATGTTGTTTATAGTATACATTTATGTTATAGTTATCTACACGGCTGCCATCAGGGGGTCACAGGCGATACACATGTTAATGGTTTGGAAACGCGTGCCAGCAGAAACGCTGGCTGGAGAGATCAAAAGATCTCTCCAGCCAGCATGTTAATGGGCTAAGAGTGACATATTAATGGGAAAAATGGCAAATTAATGGGCTAACTGGCAGTGGCAAATTAATGGGAAAACACTGGCACATTAATGAACAAACTTGACTGTGGTATATTAATGGGAAAACAGTGGCAAATTAATGAACAAACTGGATGTGGTATATTAATGGGAAAACAGTGGAATAATAATGGGGTAAGTTTTGGATGTTCAATGCGGGTAATGGGGCATGTTCCTGGGGGCAGCGCCAAGTCTTGGATGTGCGGTGCAGGTGATGGGGCATGTTCTGGGGTGCATGATAAACAAAGAGCTGCATAAAATTACTTTGGGAGGGTAGGTGGGCGAGAGGGAGATATAGGGAGATTTAGGGACAAATGGGGAGGGTTGACTTTATTTTCTGTAAGGTGCCATGAAATTTCTGATTGTGGCCCTGGTTACCTACCGGTGACACCTTCCTGTTGTCAAACCCCAATTCAAAAAAGTTTATCTCTTCATAAAGGTTGAAGTTCTGAACCAAGTCATTGTATTTCTTTACATACAAAAACATATGAATCACAAAATGTGAAATAATATTGCACAGTACAGGCAGTCTTCAATAAAATTTTCTTCCTTTTCCTTTTCACGAGTCCTATATAAAACTGAAGGACAAAACAATTATTTCCAAAAAAACTAAAGAAGATAGACTGTAAATTAGTCCAAGGTGTCATGCCTTGAATGAAAGTAATTATCCATCATTGTCCCATTCTGAGCACATGTGCAGATTTCATTCAGTACTGAAGTTGAAATAATGTTTCCATTATATTATACGATGAAAAGATTTCACCTATAATGGAGGATTACAGTGCCATTTCATCTTACATAAGCATCCCATGTTAAGTGACCTCACCTATACACTGTTTTCAGTGAGGATGGAGATGAGAGTAGTGTAAATGCATAGATCACAAAACAAATGTGTTTAAATGTATCTGTGTATGGTTTATGACTAGGATTGCCACCTTTTGTTCCACAAATATTGACCTTGCTATAATATTGCCTCCATAGACTTTTTTCCAGGCTGACAGTTAAATACCGGCTAGGTGGCTTTGTAGGCAAATAAACTTCAGTGGAGAATATGCAATTTGCATATCATTCCACAAGGTAGCGCTGGCAAGCTGTTTGAGGAGAGAGGTAGCACTAGCAAGCTGTTTGGGAACAGAGATGGCACTCACAAACTGTTTGGGCACATATCTTATTTGCTTGAATATAAGACGACCCTGATTATAAGACAACCCCCCACATTTTGAATATTCATTTAGGAAACTTTTTATTTTTTCCTTATTTATTTTTTAAATACTTGTGTAATTTATTTAAAAAATAATTAAGGAAAACAATAAAAAGACTGAACAAAAGACTACCCTATAGGAAAAAAGTTTTACTTGTAAATATTCACATGAAAACTGCTTTTTCACAAGTAATAAAAATGACAGAAAAAAATGCATACCTTGTTTTTATTTCCTTTTATTTGCCAATCTGCCCCCCAACTTAGCCAATGCATCCCCCACACAGCCATCTGCCCCTCCATTGTGCCAATGCTGCTCCCCCGTTGTGCCAGTTCTGCTCCCCCATTGTGCCAGTGCTGCTCCCCATCGTGCCAGTGCTGCTCCCCATTGTGCCAATGCTGCTCCCCATTGTGCCAATGCTGCTCCCATTGTGCCAATGCTGCTCCCCCATTTTGCCAATGCTGCTGTTTTTCCAGTGGGGGCAGCCAGAGGATCTCTGCGCAGACATCCTCTGACGCCATAGTCAGACCTCGATTTGAGGTCTGATTATAAGACAAACATCAAATATAAGACAAGGGGTATCTTTCAGAGCATTTGTTCTGAAAAAAACCTTGTCTTATATTCAAACAAATGCGGTATATTGCACTGGTATGCTGTTTGGTAAATACATTACAAGCTTTACTGCCTTTTATATGTCACATTTTATCACAATATTTACAAACACTTGTATATTGTTAAGTGTTCATACTCCTTGCACTTGGATATTTTTCCTTTTTTTTTTTTTTAAATGCATTGAACTGCAAGCTGTTTGGGACAGAGGAACCACTAGCAAACTGTTTGGGGACACATCTGCCACTGGAAAGCTGGTTTGGGAACACCGATGGAAATAACAAGTTGTTTGCGGAATACATTTGGGACTGGCTGGATATTTGGGAACACGTATGGGACTGGCGAGCTGTGTGGGGAGGCTACTCAATATGTGGCCATCTGAATCTACCTTCTGAATGTCCCCATGTGAATATACCTTCTACCACCACACTTTGCAGCACCAGTCTCTCTGACACGGTGGGGGTCACATGATAACACACAATTACATTAGTGACCCAGTAATCTACCTGATTTTTTTTTTTTACAGGTAGTGCTGTAACAAACTGTAAATTTCCCAGGACAAGTTAGTTTTAAATCAGGGCTTCACATTTGAAAAAATATATAGGAGCCACTATAAACAAGCTAATTTATATTTAAAATATATGTTATTTATATAATTTAATGGGGGCATTTTTCCATCTCGGCTACTTTGGCCATAAGTTGTAAAATTTCCTTTTCCCTTCCCTGCAATTTTTTCTTTCATGAATAAAAGCCTATTTGTTTTGAAGATCAAAGATGTTTGTATGGCTGTGGAGTATGATTAGTCTATACATCTACTTTTTTCTATTTCCTACAATGGTCCTGTAATCATTAACCTTGTGACCTCCCAAGGCCAGTCCTAAGTTTTTATTATTTAAGGGAGCAGGTTTGATTATAGATATTACACCTGATGGAGTGTAGAATAGTGAAACACATTTTATTAAGTGATTGTGACTGTTTTCTGAGGGTCTTTCATTTTATATACTTTTGTCTTCTTTTGTAATAAGTATCTGGATATTTTACTTATTTCAGCATATTCCTTCTCTTTTCCTACTTAGTCTAAGGTGGGGTCCACAATGATAATATTTTGTCTATACTTTGTGGAGCATATACACGTCTAGCTGAATACAGAACTGATTTAACTGATGGTTTCTCATATGACAGAAGTAGCAGTTACCATGATACAGTTGTAAACAAGCCAGAAAAAGTGCCTCCTAATTATTCCATTTATGTTCCAATTGTTTAATTGTATATAATCTAAGATTTAAGTCAATGCAGATACTGGTGTTTCATAAGTTATTTTTACAATGGAGTTTTTTTTTTAATCAGTTATCTATTTAATACTGTATTCAAGTATTTTTTATTTCAGATCAAAAAAATAAAAAATATTATCATACACAGGAGAAAATGGACGTACATTGCTATTTTTCCGGTACACTGAATTCATCCCGATTCCTATATATATATATATATATATATATATATATATATCCACCTGGTAGCAAAGGTTTTAATGCCTGGGTGCCGTGTTGCTCCACAAACAATGATCCACATACCATCAATATGTATGAAAAGATGTATTTATACCACAGGGAAGGGCAACGTTTCAACTCCCAATAGAGTTTTTATCAAGAAGACTTGCTACCTGTGGAATAAATACACCTTTTCACTTTAAGTGCTGGTCATCATACTTATTGATTTTGTGGAATTGGGATGAGACCTCGGCCTTGCCATTTACTCCTTGCTGTGCAGATCCACATATTGATTTTTTATATTTTTTCGGTTTGGCTGCATTTCGGGGGAATTCATTGGTATTTCAGTTGGGTGTATTTCAGGGATGTTTTGGACCAATTCTGAGGAATTTCAGTGATACAAGAAACTAAACGAAAGAGTAATCAGACTTTAACTACTGCACGATTTGGCCAGTGAAGTAAACAACCTTGCAAGCATCCCATTTGTAGAGTTGTGTTCATTAGAGTGGTATTGAAACCTCATGGTGAAATGAATAAGAATTGGTTGGACTATGATTTTTACACAAGGGATGAGGTCTACTTTGTGTACAATATATCAATTATATAAACGATTCAGCTTTTAAACTGCATACCCCAATAAGAGTTTCAGGTAAAGTGAACTGGAATAGGTGGGGTGGAATCCTTTACCCAGGGGATGAGGCCTTCTTTGTGTACAACTTATCAATCATGTACACTTCAACATAACCACTTTCAAACTCCATACATCAATAAGTGCTTCAGAAACTGCGTGCATAGTACTTTATTTTATCTATAAAGAAACATAACACTCTTATGTGATATATAGTGGAAACAGTACTTAAAATTCAGTAGTGCATACAATCTACTCATTTCAATAACACAAGAAAGAAATAGAAAATTATGTATATATAATTCATTGCTTATGATCTTCTCAGCAACGGGAGAGCAAAACAGCATTTCTTGCTTAGTAGTAGAGTCTCAAAAGTGAAACAATAAATACTATTTGGATTATTTGATTACACTATAGATAAATCTCGGTTTTATGGCTGCAACACAGCGCATCATCTACGAACCAGTCATTTTAGTGAAACTGAATGATCTGGCTAAATGAAAGATGTCTGGGTGATGGATGGAAGTTCATTTTTGTGTTTTGCAGTAATTTCAAGGCAAAAACATATTAAAGAACAAGTCTGTTTCGCTTAGTATAATGCCCTAAAGTGCCGAGAAGATTATGTGTCAATACACATTAAAATTTTATGTGCATTACAGCATTATCCTTAATGTGTGCTTTTTCACAAGTTTGAAAGAGAATGTTCCTATGCATAAAACTATATTCATTAAAAAGCCCACATCAAGGGAATGAGTCAACCTCAAAATGTTATAAAAGCTCAATAACAAGGTTCTCCAACTTGTTTCAAAAAAACGTTTTGATTTAAAAAAAAAATAATAATAATTAAATAACATCACTAAAGCATGGCTGTGGATGCCTGGTGTTTAATACAATGTTGCAAATCACTTATCTTATCATTTGTGATTAACTAAATAATAAATAAATGAAAACTAAATGAGAAAATAGTTTTTCACTTTTTTTTTATTTAAAACTATGTTTTGTGGTAGTAAAAAAGAAAATATATTTGAAATGTGACTCCTGTTTATGACATCACTTTGTGACTTTTTAAAATGCTTTCAATGAAAGCTAAATAATTGCATTATTTGTTTTATGTGCTTAATTTGCATTTCAAATCACAAAGTTATGTCATCAACATGAGGCATCCTATGCACATTTAATTGCATTTGATTGCAGTTATGATAACAAAATGTATGGCTTATTTCATATTCATACAATTATCCACACAATTCTAAAATATGGGGCTCTGTTAATACAGTAGACATTCAGTCAGGTTACGATTTACCTCTACATCTCCACAGTAAAAGTAAACACACCAAATAGATTCATTATATTTTGCTTCTATACAATGCAACATGTCAACTTAGTCTAAATATGTGGAATAGGAGCAAATCACAGAAATAAAAAAAATAAAGCAAATCTACTGCTGTTGTCAAACTTAGGCTATACATAGATTTGAGGCTTCCTTGGTCGTAAAATATTAAATTAATTAAAGTAATAAAGTAAGCTCATGAAAACAAGCACATATTTTACATGTATATACTTTTGTTTTCATACACACATCATCTGCAGTAAGGTTTGCCACCCAGCCGGTATTTTAAGGCCTTGATTCCAATGTCAAGTCTATGGCGGCAATAACATGGCCGGTAAGTGGCAAACCTCCTTGTGCCATTAATACTTTCAGCACCAGACAACTGAGCAACAATATAATTTACCTTTACTTCATGATATAAGACGGCTGAGCCTGTCTGGTGCACCAGTTGAAGCTCAAATTGCTCTGTATTTGGCATTTTTTAAATTTTAGAATGGAAAAATTGCTCGTAGGCCCGCAACAATGTAAAAACAAGGGTAGAGTATATATGTTTTAAAAAATGAAACATTATTTAGTGCAGTGTTATACAACTTTTGTAATGGGGAGACCAATAGCTTAAGGTTTCGTGTCCTCCACTATTAATTTCATGAGGTAATAGAAACTATCAGCGGCCATATCCTGCATGTGGATCATCAGTTGGACATCAAACAAACAAATTCCATGCAACAAAATGAATCTGTACGAGCTAAAATTACTTTATCAAGAGTGCTAGGCCTGCAGTTGATCACAGTATAAAGAAGCAATAAGTTCTACACTTCTGATTGCACCTAAGTCCTTTCCTTTGTTGATTGGTGGGTTGGACACTTTATCCGCATCTATAATAAATCATTCAGAACCTCGACCAACTCCAATCAAAAGCTATTGTTACAAACCTTGCAAATACTTCAAATATGCATTGCTCACGCATGTGCTATTACAATAGTTGACACACGTGTATACTGGATATTGTACAAATCTAGCATTTCATGGGAAATTCTGATACAAAGAAAATGTGCCAAAATGTATTCGTTGACACAGTGATAAAAATCCTAAAAAAATGAAGAACTTGCAGTTAATCCTGGCATAGTGAAATAATCGGAATAAATCATTTTTTTGATACATTGATTTTTCATGCTTTTTGACACTAATTCTAATTAAACCGGACATCTAAATCAAAATACAAAATTTAGTTAAACATGACATTTTATATTCAACCTTCATGTCAATGGGAAATCTTGCTAAAATAGTCTGCCTGAAACCCACAAAATGATTAATATATATGTTATACCGACGTAGCCATACATCCCAGATTTCCATAACATTTTCTGTCAAGTAAGAAAAATTTCCCAATGAGATTATTGATAAGAAGGCTTATAAATTAATCAGTGCTACTATTTAAAATTGTATAGAAAATTATACACACATACATATGCACGAGGTATACGGATATTTGGATCCATTTAAAAGCTACAATCCCTTACTGATGTAACCTGTATGTATAACACTATAGATAAATAGGAGGGTATGTAAGTTCCAAATTCACTTAATTAATAAAGACATACATAGAACAATAACGCTTAAGCTTTTTTTTGTTTATTTGGAAGGAAATAGTAATATGTGGTATCATTGATCTATTGAGGGGACAGAGCATGGAGTCTGTGTGATTCAGCCAACACAGACTTGGCCATTTTGCCCCCCTTTACCAGTGGACCCTGGGCAAGGATCCACTAGAAAATGAGGGCCTGATAATATGTATATATTAAGTATGTAAATGTACATCTATTATAATATACATATGTTAAAATTAAATCTGAAACCTTCATGATTCCCAAAGGTTTCTAATAATTTATATAATATAAATATATATAAAAATCTACACCTGTGTGGGCAAATATTCACTGAACATAGGAGAATGATGTTAAACATTTTGCTTGAATTATGGGAATGGTTATGAGAATGTGCTTTACAAAATTCAAGAATGACAGCTCTTCCTGTCATTCAGCCTACATGATACATTGTCATACATTTTTTTACGTTGAATAATCCCTTGCATATAAACGAAAATGTCCCATTGGTATACAATACACCTTTCTCTTTTTTCTTCATCAATATCATGACATGATTGTAATAATAATAATTTGGCATGAGTAGTCAAAGGGCTCATCATTTTTGATACATCAAGTCGAGTCTAGTCACAAAACAATATACTGTTATTTTGCCAAATTATATCATTTCTATGTAAATTCACTTTATTGCGTTGGTGTGTAAATAAGTATATATCGACATGGCTCTTGCATGCTCTGCTCTGGTACAGACAGATATGACATCATCAAAGAATGCCGGAGACGAACTATAAATATATATATATATAATCACATAAAATCATATACCGAATAGAAGTGCAGAAGCATCATTTGTCCAATGTCAAATGATAAATAAATAAACAGAGTAATGCATCATGACATTGTAATACTCAGATATGGTCACATGGTTAAAACAATGTTTCTTCTTCAAAATCCTAAGTGTTTTATTATGCAGACATGGATGGTAGGACACATTTGCTTGTAACATAAACGAATAAGAAGAGTGGGTAATATGATAAGTTGCACACTCAACCAGCATCCGTTATTTAGATTATTATGAGACTATGGTCTGTACTGTATGATAATTTATTCCTAATATTAATTTATTAGCAATTAAAAAGTGAGCCTTAGCATACTTTTCACATATTCCTTAGTATGTTAAGTATTTTACTACCATACTATTTTTACAGCAATTTTAGTTCCGTGCAATTTTTGTTTTCCATCTGGGGAAATTAGAGAAAGCATGATATTATCATCCTTTTCCTTACTATGGTCCAAAACAGGAGAATGTATTTCATAAGAAGCACATAAATAGCTCAAATGTGCGAGAAGTGAGCTTCAGGCACCTGGTAAAGGGTTTACCAGGGAAAATGAAGCCCAAAATTGTGTGTGACATTATGCAACCCTTGCAGTCTTGGCTCTGCTGCATTGCATTCTGGTAAATGAGGCCAGAGAGTTGGGGACCCCCCCCCCCCCATCTACTATTCTTGCTGCTGTACGACAACCAGTAAAGTGCAGACTTAAGGGGACTCAGTCATGAATAACAGGTCCAATCTGCCCTGCACACTGAGTATATTTCAGCACATCCTGGAAGAGAAGTTATAATATAATAATATCAACTTATCTATTTATTATAACTTCTAGATATATGTGTTACTTATTCATCCAGCAGCATAATTAGTTGGAACTATGTTTTCTTATGCATCTTAAATTTGTGAACAAAACATTACTTTGGAATGTGTTACAAGTCTTTGGAAGTGAAAACATTCTGAAAAAGGTTTGTAATAGAACTATTGCAGGAATTATATCCATACATTTTTCACACATTTTTCGTGATAGACTAATACTATTGCCGAATGAATGCTATTATGTAGATAGATTCAGATAGATGCATTATCGTCGGCTTGATAACATGGTTATATCACAAAGATACACATTAACTTTAAAATGTTAAATGTCTGAAGGTTATTTGTAAAGATCACTAACTATGCAACTGGCTTGTAGAGAAATAAGTTGGGGCAGCTAGGCTGCCTTAAAGTGCAAGGCGGTACCTGCCCTTTGGCCAACTATGTTTCTAGCATTATTTTCAATTAATATTTTTTAAATTGCATTTTTAGATATTAGCAGAGGAGGCATCTAGAAAAAGTTGCAGTTCCCTCCATTAACCAAAAAACTAACTTTACACTGAATAATATGAGCATTAGAAAATGGTTAGTTTGTGCCAAAATATGGTTGTGTTTTTTTTTTTTTTATTGTTTCATTTAATTATTAAACATGTAAAAAAATATTGTCAGCATACAAGTATTGATGTTTTAACATAGTTTGCCTACATGGAACTTCTATTAATTAAAAAGATACAACAGAGCAATCCTTTTCTCCTACTATATCTCTTCTACAGACATGTATGTAAACATTTACTGGGCAAGTCCATTTGTAAATATTAATCGGTTATCATAATCAGTAAAAATAATTTCAAATTGTATTCAAATATAAGACCATAATTATTACAGTTAAAATAGGTAAGTGCATGGGTTTTATTCAAGTAGCTCTGATTTCCGTGCTGAATATCAGAGCCTGAATGTTAGGCTGATACGGAACATGTCTGTGATCAGAGTGGTCCCGAAAATCGGGGCATTCAGGTATAACTGAAAAGCCTCCTAACACCACTGATCGGTCCCAGAAATCAAACGAAATACATCAGGAACTTTCACGTAACATCATATTTGTCACACAAGCTATAATGCCAATGACATCAGAAGGGGCGACTAGTATTTCACTTAGAAACAACATTCAGTAACCTGGAATAAATGCAGTATTTGATCAAAATCAAACCATTTGTATTAAAAAAAATCTTTAAATGTTTCTTTATATTTTATGAATTGAAGTGATGCTGCTAAACTTGCACAATGGAGATTTCTTAGCACTCTCATTGTTGTTCAGTAAGAAAAGTAGTCATATTTTGTTCCTTGATTTCTGAACTTGCTATGTTACATATCATTTGTACGCGTTTCTTGTCCTTTATATAGAACAGTGAAATATGGTGAGTGAATAGTTTGATAACACCCTGGATTGTGTGAAACCAAAGGGAACATTAATCTATTTAAAGGGTCCATTCCCTATAGAAAGCATCACTTCAGCGTGTCAACCACCTAGTTGTAGATCACATAGTTATATGTTTCCACAGCCAACGCAAAGCCTTGTTCTGGTTTAATTAGGGCTTTTGGTTTTATATTGACAAGCACACATACTGACATATGGAACAGAATGATAGATTTTGTGAGTGTTTATTTTCACAGTGGAGGAAAGAAAGAAAATTGCATCTTGATTGACCCACACATGGTTTTCTTGGATCAAAACAGTCTTACACCCTGCTGGAATCTCTGCAAGGTATATGCACAGGCTTTGAAAAGTGTCTGTGAGTTTCCTGCATGGCTCTAACAACACATTCAATGATTTTATCTACCCATTTCTACTTTCTAAATTAAATCTACACAAATCAAACCACTGAAAAGGTTTATTTATGACTGCAGAGTTTAGTTACACATGCAACTCTATATTTAACTGAAATGGACAGCAGTGCAATGTTTAAAGAGACAGACAATGCTGCCCCTTTGAACGCTGAAGGAAGTCAGTCCTGTAAAATCACAGCCTACTAAATCTCTACCAATTCTTTTTAGTGAAGTGCATCTTTCCTGTCCAGTTTTCCATTGGCAAAGCATTTGCAGTGCTAGCTACAGAAAGCAGTCACACATCTTCATATTTTAAGTAAGCGTTTTTTTAACTTCTTTTTAGTAAACGTGTATCAATATATTTCACGACTGTGGGGTTTCTTTCTTGTCCCTATATTACATCCAATATTCTACATATATGCTGAATTGATGAGTATCCAGAAAAAGTCCCACTACAAACAAACTTCCGGGGGTCCTCACTGACACGTTTGTATACTGCTTCTGTTTTGTGAGTATAACTCCCATCACCCTTCTACATATACCAAAAATTTTTAAACAGAGTGCACTATTATATTGTCCATTTGTTTTTCGGGTATACCATACATCTGAGATCTTCGATCAAAACTCACCTTGGCTTTTTTCGTGATATAAGTATGTTTTTGGGGAAAAAATAAAAATCTTGTTCTTTTGCACATAAATTAATTTTATTTATTTTTCTGTTGTGCTCCACCTGTACACTGTATCAACACATCTTCATCTGACAAACATAGAAATAATTAAATATTCTCCAATAACCTATTGGAGAATGAAATATAAAACAAAAGGTGTAAAAAAGGATGTGCTGCTGACTAGACAGTTGATATCAAATCATATGCAAGTCTCTCTGTCACCTAACGTAAATCAGCCATTAAGATTGTCAGCTGTGCAACAGAGAACATTAAAGTATCCTCTCTACGTATGATCCTAGTGTGAGAATGGAGTGAGTTAATAAAAAAATGTGTTATTCGGTAAATTAACGGCAAAAGTGATTCAGTGTCCTTTGTTAAAGCCATTAATGGATGCGGTAAAATCAAAACGTACATGCTACAAAATCCCTATCCCAACCACGCTAATTTCCAGACAAAAGTGATTAGATGGGCAACAATAAGAGATAATAAATAGAGGGCCGGAATGATCATGCCCAGCTCCCACCCCAATATAAAACCGCATTCCCTATCCATGTGCCCTTTATATACTATGTATGGAGCTTTTGCCCAGCCCTGGTATTATTTAGGCAGTAAGGAGCCATTTCAGCAGGCACTAGTCCTGCAATTTTTATAGGGAGTGGAGGAATTTTCCAGCCCCTGGCCACAATATTTTAGGGTAGAGTGTGGTTGGGAAGCGAAGGTAGCTTTTCCACCCCCGGTCCTATGTTAACTCATTAGTGACATGACTTTTTGGCTATGTCTTTCCCTTGGTGGCATGGCGACATTTCTGCGGTGTTGGTGTCTCGCTGTAATTTTCATCTTTCTCATTTACTTCAGCTTTCTTGAGATAGCATTATGTTAATTATATCTTACAATTTACCACAAAAAATCATAAATATGATGAAAAAGTATAAAAATACATTTTTATAACTTGGAGCTGAAAAATCTTTTACACAATTACAAATGGTAAAAATGACCCCATCTACAGGTGGTTTCTAAATTCTGTCCTGAGCTTAGAAATCTGCCATGTTTTCATGTGTTTCTGTTGTTTTTTCACAAGTTATAATGCAATAACCAATAGTAGCATTTTTTGTTTCCTAACGAATTTACCTGCAAAGATCTTGTGACTCAAATCCTGTGTCTTGAGCACAGAATTTTGATGTTGCTTGATGCCTAGACATCAAGGCGTTACAGTCGCACTGCCTGAGCAGTATTAGCGATCATTGATTGCAAACACTACTTGTTCCACTGCAGGACAGACTACATCCGTCCTATGTCATTAATGGAATGACATTTTGGTATCTTTGTATTGAGATATCTCTTAGCAAAAAGAGCAGTCTCAAAATATTCATAAAGATCTGAAGAATGAACTTCAAATGCCAATTATTTAGAACTCTAGAAACAGAAAGATATACTACTTTATTTTACCCATGGGGAAACATCCAAAACATTAGCATTAATGAATAAGAGGATTCACAAGACAACTCGTGTAAAAGAGCAAAATGTTAGCATTATCTGAACACTTTTCTCTATGACAAACTGGCCCTCTGACTATATCTATTGACAAGATAAACCATACTATGTACTGCTGTAATATAATGATCTAATGTAACAGAGTGACCTATAAAAGCTAAAAGCCTTAAGGAGACCTTACATTTAACAGCTCTACAGCTATGAATTTACAGAAAGCATCATACCAGCGTAACTATATTTCTTTCCAAACCATTTAATTGTAAGTGACATTCATGTAATGCTTCAATGAACATTTAGCGGACATTAGTTAATGGTAAAATAGCTCTGACACGTAAAATGCCTTCAGTGTGGCATCATCTAAAAACTACAATTTTGCTTTTATTTCCAAAATCTTCAATATCTATGTCCATTTATTAAAACCAAGCCTTTTACCATTACACTATTTGATCATAGAGAGTCATTGCTTCATATGACCTAGTGATTCCCATTTGTCACACAATGTACATGACATAAACATATAAGATTAAATGTGAATCAATCAAAGGATCATCTTGCTGTTGTTTTCATTAATCATTTCTACTTTGAAATGGGATTAACATGTGTTGTTAGTTTCTTTGGTGTACAGTTCCCAAGACATTACATTTTTATTATGGAATCTTCTATGTATAGACCTTAATTTGACTAGTATGCTTGCTGCAAAGATTATGCCGATCCTCTGTATTTCTCTTCCCCCAAGTGACCTTGCAGTGCTTAGAGCTTCATATCTTCATCTGGAGGTAAATTTGCATCTCTAAAGATGTTCATCCCTTATATATAATTCGTTGTATTGTTGTATAGTCTTTTGAGATCCAAATATAACTCGGAGCTGAAGGTATGAAGATTGAGAGGTCACTAGCGGCGCAACTCTGTAAACTGACAGAATCTCTGCAGCAAGCAGAATTTGTACATTTGATGTCTAATTAGAAGATCAATAAAATAAAATGTTAATACCTTCAGAGTGGAACATTATGTAATCAAAATTAGTAAGCATGCTCTACATATTTTCATTAATTTTTGGTAATGCCCCATCCCTTTACAACTATGCTTTGCTCATGTAAGCTTATTTTTTATAGAAGAACACCACCTCTAGTATTTATAACAAATACTTGTTCACAATAAAAAAAAACAATATGTTAAATCTAAACCTTGGAAAGTCTTTGTAATTTTCAAGTTTATTATTTTAAGAAAGTCAATTAAGCTATTAAGATCTTCATAAAAGGTTATTTTTCTCTGTGTGTGATAATACTCCCAAAGGACAACCGCACTTAACAGATTAAAAAGAAAAAAACACAATTGCATTAGGCATCTAGGTTATGTGCCTCATTATAGATAATTCAGTGATTTTCTGGTTTTGCATAAATATTGATGTAAGAAGCATCATTTTCTGTTCCTACTTCTTAAATAAACTACTAAATTATTTAGCCATAATCCAAGCATATATCATATTTCTTGTAGAATTTGAAATCAGTGACTGTGCAATATGTGCTAATCACAAATAAAAGTAATTTAAATACATAAAAATAACGAATGTGTCCTTTCCACATTAAAAGTCGCAATGTAGATCTCCATAAACATTCATTTGCTGTGTTCATGGATTATTTATAATATAAATCATTACCTTCATTTTTATTTTTTTTATGTCACGGTCCACTATTTACTTGTTTTAATAATGCTTTTGCATGTTTTTTTGTAAATAGAATATGAAATATTAATAGCAGACAAACATGTTTAAACTCTAATAACTCTAAAGTACCAAATCCCCACACAGAGAGCTTTGGTAATATTTGTCCTAAGAAAATGCCCTTTGATTTTATAGAGCTCGAATTTGTGCCATTATGTCCGTGTTTTGTCAGTGCTCAATGAGTGGAAAAGGACTCCAGTGTAAGCTAGGCAGCCTCAGCATCAGCATGGGACTGGCTAATAAAGGGGAGAGTGAAGAATGCACCTGTAGACACATATGGAATCTGCCTTCTTACAGATACTGGGGAAATGGAATAGAAGAGAAAGATATGTAATGCTGGGCAGAGAATATGGGCCCCGAAATTTAATAAAAGGAATTGGATTGGTGATGCGGAGGAGAGAAGAGTGTGGATAGAAGAGGGGTTCTGTGATAAAAACGGACTTGACAACGGACACTACATATATATTTGAGATGTGAATAATAGCTGCAATTAGTAAGCTAATAATGAACCCCCACATAATGAACACACCTGCTTGATGAAGAAGTTTAAGACATTTATTCAAAAGTTTTATTCAAACTCCATGGATTATATAAAATTGTAGCTGTTCATTGGTGTATTTGGTAAACTCTTTGAGTCCTTTGCATTTAAATACATTTTATTTTAAGGAGACATAATTGCATGACTGCCAATAAGTATCAGTATATATTTTTTTAAACAATAGGAGTGAATAATGATGACCAATTAATATTAGTATAATAATACTACTAAAGAAAGGAAAAATGAACCTTGTATTTCGGGTAAGCATTAGGGTTAGAATTAGCATTAACATTAGGCTTAGCATAAGGGTTAGCGTTAGAGTTACTTATTAGGGTAAGGTTTAGATTTAGTGTTACGGATCAAACAGTAGGGAAACAAGATGGTTAGAAAACAAAAAAAATGATACTTTCGGTTATTGCCCTATAAATTGCAAAAAAACAGAAAAACATGGGTTATTTCTAAACTCAGGACAAATATTAGAATCTATTTATCAGGTTTTGTTATTTGCATCTGTTGATGTGTAAAATATTATTCACGTAATATTTAGAATATTTTTATTTTTCATATATTTTTAACAGTAAATTATATGATTTGATATTAATTAAAGCCCTTCTTATACCAATAAAGATAATGTATAATTTGTGTGGGTACAGTAAATGAGAAAGAAGAAAACTACAGCTAAACACACTGCAGAAATGTTAACACAGACCATGTCACCGAGGGTAAGACACGGCCAAAAATCAGTGATGTCACTAGGGGTTATGTAGATTATACAAATAGAATAAAAATGTTTATGGTTAGGTGCCACACCAGGCTGTCTTTACACCAGTTTCCTTTTGGATGCAAAATATTGGAGGGCAGTGGAATACAAAGAAGTAAGTATAAGGGAATCAGTTAGAAGGTGCATGTCAAAAAGTGTAGCATTAACATATTACTGTGCATCTGTGGTCTATGTGTCATGCACAGCACCTTCTGCCATAGTTGCCACAGAATCAGTGTAATCATCATGCTTCTTGTTACCTCTGTAAGTCAAAGGAAGGATACAATCTGGGTGCCATATACTTTTTGTATGTCCCTGCTGGACGGCATGATATCAGCTCTCCTAAGTACCACCTAGCTATTTTATGAGCATCAATTTGCTTCCTCAAGTAGTAATGGTTACATGTCTTCCAAGAAGCTGGGTTAACAATGGCTAAACATTCTACCTACCACTAGTGCATGGGAGGAAGTTATTGGTAGGAATTGTGGGACAAGAATTGTGGTTACAAATATTACTTTCTTAACCTCACTTCCAGAAAAGTGGTCTCATTTCATATACCACAGAATTTATGTAGTCAACTAATATATTTTAATTAAAAAAGCAAACTTACTACATGTTTCAAAATAATAATGACTTCCAACATTTAATACATAAACTGATACTTAGTTGGATCGTGTGCACTCAACTTGTCAAACAATTAATTCTTGGAAAAGAGAGATAAATCCATTGAAAATTGCAAACTGCTGGGCCCCCAGGTAGCAGATGTTCCATCTGCTCTCACTCTAAGTATCAACTTGAATTATTAGTTGAGCCAGAGGAATGACTAAATCATGTCCATCTCAGTTCGGTTAATGGAGCATTACAATTAAGTATTTGGAAATATTTTGCATACCTAAAATTAGTAATTCTATGCTGTCTAGGTTAAGTCATGCAGTAGATTTAGATCGCTTTAGTTCAGTAAACATAGAACTCATTTGATTGTAGAGTTGGTATTTCACATTGGTAGCCTATAATCACTTCTCTTACAATGCAATATTGCAAGCATATCTTTATTGAATTACATTTATTACAGCAAACCAAGTTGCCATGACAATATTAATATAGTCTACAGATTCCCTGTTCTCAGAATACATTCCCCATGTTCTACTTTCGGGAAACTTCATTTATAAAATGTCTTCTGTTTTACACTGGGATTGAATCATTTCTATAATAATTAGGCTAGTTTTACAGGGTGTTTGGTAATTATGGCCTATTTAAGTTACGGATGCCATTAAAATATATACAAGGGTCTATTCAATAGAGAGATAATGGCAGGGAACTGAGATGTGACTTTGGCCTGCATCTCCAAAGTAAAGCCAGAGTTTTTGTGCTGAATTTAATGCCAGTGGAAGTTTGGGAATCTTCAACTATGGAATCAGTAGAGCATTGACAACTTTTACGCACTATGCCCCTCAGAACCTCCACCAAACAGCACCTGATTATTTATACATGAGCTGTGATGAAGCCTTGAGGGCCGGTGCAACCCAAAAATGCAGAAGCAGTGCAAACTCCCGACATCTGCCATATTTGGCAATAAATTATTATACTCTCTACATAAATTCCAGCTAGCATTTTATGCTTTTGTATTTCTATTTTGAGTCTACTATTTTACCACCACTACTGCCACTATACATGACTTAATACCTGTGTACACTGTTGGGTCTATTCACTAAATTTCAAATTTGGTGGTTGACTTTCATTTTGAGAGTAAAGCAAATTCGCACCTTAGTTTGACTTTGAAAAAAAACTCAGATGCCTGGGTTTTGCAGTTCACTTATATTGACTTGCCGCATAATAATGTGTTTGTAAATGAATTGGTGATGAATGGAATATAATAGATTTATGATAACATTCATTTATATGATCAGGTGCAAGCACAAAAGTTTATATTTAATAATGGTAGTGGAACATACAAACTATGGTATAATGTATTGCTGCTTCGATACCTGTAAGGGAAAAGTAAAGAAAAACAAGAACCAAATACTTATATCACTTTTTTTTTATTATTTTTATAAAACACTAAATTTAATGAAACAATAAAAAAAAAAAACACTGATACAGAGAACATTTCATTCATGTTTATTATAGCCTGAGTGTATCAAACACAAGGAACAAATAGTAATGAGAAGCAAAACTCCAGTGAGAACTGTCTATTTGCAACATTAAACCAATTATACATTATACATTATCACCCAACATTTAACCATCTCCAGATGGCATTCAGAGACAACCGAGTAAGGTGTCTTACAAGAGCATCATGGCAGGTAGAGTGTCACTGCTTAGATGATAACATCTAGATTGTACTACTAACTAACCTTTGGCCCTCCAACTGTTGCCTACTAGATTTCCTATTATCCTGAGGCAGGTGCATGGAAATAGATTTCATAACTTGGGTACCACTTTCTTAACCACATACCAGAATCATTTGTCTTCTTTACTCCCACAACAGTCTAATGCCCTAAATGAACGAGGATGCTGCCTCTACACAACCATAGACACCACCACAATATTACTGGCTTCAAATAGTACAGTATAGCTCCCATTCGTATAAAGTTAGCAGGCCGCTAATTGTGGTAATAGATAATGGTCATCACTATATAGGTAGCTAGCCACTGATGGTGGTACAGAGTGCGAGCACTGCGGTTGAAAATAAATATTTAAAAAAAGAGACAATCTGGCCTTAGAAAGAAGACACCAACATTATCATACTACTTTGTAGGTCACCCCAGTCCTTGTTTAGGTGACATGAGGGTGGCAACAGCATGTGACCGAGATTGAGTGAGTTTATGACATCACTGAACAAAAAAGCCTTGGTTGATGTCCTGATCAAGACAGCCTATAAGCTGGCAGTATGTCAATATCCCCTTCATTTTTGGTAAAGCAGAAGCGTTGTGTAGTTACTGTTCCTGGCAAACTCATAAAATTTGGTCAAGACAAGGACATGTCAATGTTCACAGTGCAGCAAGCTCTCTGATGGTGGATATTTAATTTATGCTGTTAAGTGTGACTTGGTTTCGAAAATATGCTGCTATGAGTAAGACTGCTGAATGGACAAGGTCTAAATGGCATACATTATTGGCTATAATAACTCATAGCCAATGCACAACTCTCCTATAAAAAGTCTACCTAATCATAAAATGCATTTGCCTTAAAAACATGAAAATGAATTTCTTATCGCATCAAACTGCATCATCAAATTTTAAATGGCCATTCACTTGTACCCAACATGAAGGACATGTGCCGAGATTTTAATGTGTATAAGAAAATAATCTCACCTTCCCATGTGTTCAGTTATTAAAAGCTGTACTCATATTTTCTTCAAATGGCAGTAATGCTCCTGTGCAGTAACCTTAATCAAAAACATAAGGTACTAAGATATGACTTATCTCTCAGCTTTGGACATCCAGAAAGGTAGAGACTCAGGAACACGAGGCTTTCAACATGTCAGCCATAGAAACATGGATTAAGATGGTAGATTATAACCAAGTGATCCATCCAGTCTGGCCACAAAAGTTCTTTTTACATATTTATTCTGCAGGATGGATTTATGCACAACACAGGCATTTTTGAATTCCTCTACGGTGTTAGTTTTAATAACTGTAAGGTGAATGTTACCCCAGATACCTACTTCCCTGTATGTAAAGTATGATTTTCTTGTTTTTCTCTTGTGTCCATACTAAAACGTTAAATTACTCTGAAGCAGGGCTGGCCCAAGACAATGTGCTATCTGGGACCAAGGATGAAATGCTGCCCCACAACTCCACTAAAACCACATTCACCAAAACATTCCCACAATCATTATGCTATATCATGATAATTTAAATTAAAATGAAATGGATAATAAAGCTCTAACTCTAATGTAATTCAGTTTACCAATAAAGCTCACAGAATTACTAAACAGATCTGCCCAGGAGTGTACTGGCTTATATATTGCTTATAATATTTAAAATATGTTTGTATTGGGCCATACAATAAGATGACCACATTTTACATTTGGTGAATACGCTTATATAATAACACACTATACACAGTTTAGGTTATACAGTGCCATTAAGTTTTATTGGATACAAACATATATTGCATACAAGCATAGAACTCAAATGAAATTTAGACTAAATATGTGGTATTAAATTCTGGAGAAATATATGCATGCCACATACAGGAGCCCATTGAATATGCCATATACAGGTTATCATTGAAAGCATACAACCCCTCAGATCGGCCAATTTGTTAGGGGACAACTTTTTCATAATCTCAGGCGTGGGCTTTGCACGTCAGCGCAGCCTACTCAAGAAAGCAATATTGCACCCCTCTGCTTGCGCCCCGGCAGTGGCTGGTCTGTCCAACCCATAGGTTCGGGCCTGTTCTTCATCAGTGTCCAACGCAAGTTTTTGGTTGTAGGGTAATCATAGCTGGGAATACTGAGGTTGACTCCATCTTCCCCCAACATTCATAGTGGGTTCCAGCAAAAGAAAACCAAAGCAGCCAGGGAGTAATTCGTAAGTAACACTTTATGGTCAAAATTTAGAATTTCAACAAAAGGTATCAACTTTGTCTATGAATGCAGTCTGCCTTTTAACTAGCCAAACAAACTCTGATAGCTGAAATTAATAAGCCTTGAAAAACATAAGCGTTAATTATAATCCAAATAAAGCAAAAGCAAATTGTCACAGTTCCACATGCATTAATACATTTAATCGCATTTGAATCACATTTGTTTAATTAGATTATATACCATGTGTTTTTCACAGGAATGCATTAAATTAACTGTGAACAATGTATAATCACAATTTATAACTAGAAAGAGTTGTTGATTACATCAGTACAACTACTTTGTTGCTTATCTTTTCAACCAGACAGCACAGCTGCCCCTTTTCTATTTAGGGAATAAGGAAGTTATCAGGACCATCGCCACAACACTACTCCATTGATGGGAGATGTTATAAGCATTTTCAGTAGCAGAACTAATTAGTCATAACTAATGTGTTGTTTATATGTAGGCATGGAAAATACAAGAAAAACACTTAATACTGTTCACTTCAACTGAAATCATAATGATAATCATTTGCTAACCTAACGCAGCCTCCTCGGCCGGTTTAAGACGCTAGTGGGTTCTGGGCAAAGTCTTTAGAATGGGCCCCCCTTTTCCCAATTTTCCTTTCCCTCACATAAGATGCCACAGCATCACTTTGCCAATTAAAATGAGTCACAATCATGTACCAATTAACATGCCACAATCAGTTTGCCATTAACATATACAACAGCCAGTTTGCCCATTAACATATGCCACAGTTTGTCTATTGATATGCCACATTAGTTTGCCCATTAATATGCCACAGCCAATTTGTCCATTAATATGCCACAGTAAATTTGCCCATTAATATGCCACATCCAATTTTCCCATTAATATGCCAGTCTTAGTTTGCCCATTAATATGCCACAGCCAGTATGCCTAAGTATGCCTAAGAGATCTAAGTTTTCTAATAACAGACCTCCCTATAATTGCTTCCTTTGCATAGGCTATTAACCGTATTTACCATAAGAAATAATGGGTCAAAATCAATGCCGATGGTTCAAAACCAACGTGAAATAAAGCATGAGTTTGACAGTAAGGAAATAATGTTGTTTTATGAAAAGCACTGTTATTTACTAAACCTCGTTAATTTAACTCTATGGGACTCAAAGTCACCCCCAGTTCCCTAGTGTGTCCCCTGAAAGAAATACTAGGAGTTTGCAAAATGGCCCCCAGTGACAACCCTAACATGGGGCCAGGGGCTAGCAAAATGCCTCTGACCCCAACCCAAAAATAACATGGTGCCAAGGGCAGGAAAAATGTCCCTGGTCCCAAGCCATAATAGCACAAGGCCAAGGACTGGAAAAATTACCAAGTACCTCTAAATCCATTAAATAAATTAAATACCAAATGGCATTATTTCTTTTAGGATGCCAATGGCACTTAATTTGTCAGGGTGGCTGAGTGATTTCACATAAATGTATAATTTTTTTTTCCAGTCCTCATTGAATCACTGTGCGGCAATTATTGCACAATACAGTTTTTGAATGGGTGTAGTAATACTTTTATAGCACGTGTTAACTGTGTTAGCGGTGGGAATTGGGAACATTTCAGCTACTTTGGCCTTAAATCTGAAATTTTCGTCTCAATTCCCTGCAATTCTCTCTTAATTGAGTAGACCCTCAAATGTATCTGTAATATTAGGACATCTAACAATAATACAATAAATACCAAAAAACGTACCCATGTGAACAATATTAAAATGTCAATCAAATCCAAATTAGTAAGCAAACTAAACTGGAACATGACAGTAGAAATGATTTACTAAATATCGAGTTGTGAGTTGCAGAAGAATATATCGGAGCATTGGCAAGAGTTAACTTAAACCAGGTTCCCGTAAATTCAGCTATGCCACTCCCACGTTCTGGAGATCTCTGCCCCATTCAATGTTGGACATGCTCCATCTTTGAAGAAAAATATGTGAGATTTGCCTCTTTTATTCAACCAGTTCATCTGACAAACAAGAACAGACACATTGAATTGACTGCATATGAATTTGTAAAGTGCTTTGAGTCTCACAGGATATAAAGCTCCATAAAAACACAAATTATTATTATTTAATGATAAGGCGAAAGCAGGAGTCTAAGTCACATTAACAAACAAGACTTAATATAAAAAAAAAAAATATAAGAGGGATTACAAGGTTATTTATATGGAAGCGTTTTGTTGTAAACCATTAAATGCACAACTGGGCAGAACACTTTAATGTGATCTATGAAACTCACGTCTTGTATTACAGTTAAATCAAAAGGTCAGTACTCTATATTAATTCCACCGGACCCCTGGCTCTTTAAAATAATTCTGACAAAGCAGACTATTGACATTTTGTGTATAGTTGTGTTATTACCAACACAGTTCCTTCCTGATTCACATGCAACCATACCTTTAATGTATAATTGTTCTTGTGTGTGTGTGTATCCTAAGGATACGTTCTGTGCAAGTAATCTTTTTATCCTGGATTTCTCATAAAATATACATATATTCAGCTGCACAGTTACTTAACTTTGACAAATAGCTGTGAAAAAATAAGTGGATGTAAGGATTGGCATTTGATATTTTGCAGTATGTGAACAGTGTATGATGGGTTAAATATATTACTATTATAACCAAATCAAACACAACAGTTGGCATATTTGTCTCACTAGTTAATGTGAAACTACATTTCAAAACACACAGTCCTTTAAAATATAATAAGCAATGCACTTGTCGAAACCAATGATATAAAAGTGTGGCAAGGTAGGTGCTCTTTTTCTTCCCTCACAGCCAGTTTGTCCATGAATATGCCACTTTTAGTTTGCTCTTTCACATATTTCACAGTTTGCCCATTAATATATGCCACAGCCAGTTTGCCCATTAATAACCCATAGCCAGTTGGCACATTAATATGCCACTGTTAGTTTGCCTATTAAAAATGCCTCAGATTACCCATTAATATGCCACAGCTAGTTTGTCCATTAATATGCCACTGTTAGTTTGTCGATTAAACTATGCCAGTTTTTCCATTAATTTGCCGGAGCTAGTATGCCCATTAATATACCACAGCCAGTTTGTCCATTAATATGTCACTGTTAATTTTCTGATTAAATTATGCCAGTTTTCCCATTAATATGTCACTGCTAGTATGCCCATTAATATACCACAGCCAGTTTGTCCATTAATATGCCACTTTAGTTTGCCTATTAAAATATGCCACAGCCAGTTTTCCCATTAATATGACACTCTTTGCCCATTGTTTGCGTGTCATTTTTTCTTGGAGTTCCCCCTTTTTTTGGTTACTCCCCCGACTTTACGCACCAATTTTGTTTGCTATACAGTTATATGCTTACTTTTTCTATTTTTAATTTTTGTGTCCATTTTTTACTTTTTAGTTTATTTTTGGGGCTTTTCCAATTTTCCCTTTTTTTTAGATGTTCTTTTCTCTTTTTTTTTTATAAAACATTTGATGATGTATCAATATAAAAAACAAAAAAAACTACTTTTCATATCAAAATATCAGTGTGCATGTCTGCTCTTTTTAGGTACATTATGTCACTAGCACTTTCACACTCCTCATCTTTATAATGTTAATCTATTACAAAGCCTAAGATGCTAAACAAGGAGGAGAGAGATTATTAACCCCTTAGTGACAAGACTTTTTGACCTTCACTTTCCCTTGGTGACAAGAGCTGTTTTTACATTTCTGGGGTGTTTGTGTTTAGCTGTAATTTTCTTCTTTCTCACATACTGTACCCACACAAATGATATGTTGTTTTTATTTTCATTAGATACTATTATGTTCATCATATCTTATAATTTACAACAAAAAAATCATAAAATATGATGAAAAAATAAAAAGAACACTTTTTCTAACTTTGACCTAATTTTTTTTTAAAACAAATGCAATCATTAAAAAAGGCCCTGTCTAAATAGTTTCTAAATGTTGTCCCGAGTTCAGAAGTATGCTTTTTTCCATGTTTTTCTGCAGTTTTTTGTGAGTTATGGGGCAAAACCCAAAAATCGTGTTTTTTTTCCTATATTGACCATTTTGACCCCAACCCGAACCCTAAATTTAACCCAAACTCTATCCTTTATGCTAACCCTAATTTAATTGTAACCCTAACAGTTATTCTAACCCTAACCCTAGATTTAAGCTAATTAAGTCTTTTTTTTTTTCATTGCAATGTTGCTGACTGCCTCTAGGGGAAGTCAAGCAACAGATTTAGAGCATCTGAAGTTTATTTATTTTTTTCACTTCCGAAGCTCTACCCACAAGAGGGCACAGTCATATTGTAGGAGCATGCTGCTCCTGCAATATGGCACCCACAATCGCTCCGTGGAGCGATCATGGGTGCCCCAGAGCTGGAATTTCAGTGCTATCTGTTGCCTCGATGTCGAGGCAATAGAGCAGCACTGTCGGAGCGTTTTTTGCGATAATTTATCGCGAGAACCACTCATACCACCGCAGGTCGTGTCAGCAATGGAGTTGCCGGCTGGACGTGACTGACACGTCCATTGTTGCGCAGGGGTTAATAACATCCCAAATTACCACCAGGCATGGTATTCTCAGTTGGGACAGCAGTTTCACACATTCATGATTTATTACTTTCTAACCCTACCTATGATTGAATAGGAAGGATAAATGGGTAACATTTGCTGGCCTGTTACTTATATACAATGCTTCCACCACACACAGGGGAAAAATATCCTGTTGGTGTCCATTGGTTAAGTAATTTATTAACCATTAACATATTGGCTTCTTATGGTTATTGGGGGTCATGGGGGACCCCAAACATTTTTTTTATATATATTTTACATTTTATTTTTATTTTGTTGCTACATGTGCAGACAGTGTGTTTACGCAGAAACCTGCTGACAGAAACTCTCTGTCTGTAGATTTCTGTGTTGATGAGCTCCACAAACTGTTCAGGAAATTCTCCTCAGCAGTTCTTGGGGAATTCAGCTGAATTTGCATTCACTTCCATTTGTCTTTTCCATCTGCCTTCATTCACTGTGCTAGACACACAGGTTAATGCAGTCACAAATTCCATAGCACTGAAATGAACGAATGGAGTAGAATGTGAATAAATGGCGCAACACCAGGCAAACAACTTTTTTCCCCCCAAGTATTTCTAAACAGATAGAGGTAACTGGATGCATTAAGACTATGATAATGTTATTTCAGACATTGTATGCCGCCGTGATGGAGTGCCTTATTTGAATTCTACAAGAATATTGTTTGATCATGTTATACTTTAAATCTGTGTTACAGAGATCATGTCTGAGATTAGTAGACATATCTGTTTAATCTATTGCATGTATAAATGACATCAAAATTACTAACATCTATAATCCATTCCATTGGGCCGTAGTATTTTCCAGATGTTTCGCAAGGGAGACATCTGTGTTTTGATATTTGCAATCAGTGGAGTATTCTCTATTGGTTTCTACAGAATTACATGCAATTGTTTTTTCTTTAAACATATTCTCTAAACCAGTGGTTCCCAACCCAGTCATCAACGCCTAGCCAACTCTCCAGGATTTAGGGATGTTGTGTCTTTCCTTCACACAGCTTAGACGCAATTGGGTTACCCCTAAATCCTGGATTGTTGGGTTGGCCTTCAGGACTGGTTTGGGAACCAGTGCTCTCTAGACTACATTTTTTTAAATCAGGTTATTATTTAACCACCACTTGCTAGTCTATGTTTTCTGGAAGGGGAATTGGTTGCAGCAACTTCCAGAATCAAACAATGAAATACATTTTAATATTTAGTAATATTATCCTTTGCAATCCAGCAGCAATGTGATACTAAAACATCAGTCTGGTTTTTGGGAGGTTGTATAATTGATATCATAATTTAAGCATTTTAGGAAAGTACTTCCCTAGAAGAAAATGGTCTTTATGTAGTCAAGCATTATGACGTGACTTCAGCATTGCTTTAATAATCATATTTGCTGTTAAATTGTTTGCAGATTTTACAGAAGGAAAAAATATGCAAATTCTAAATATATAGAGGGAAGCCCAATTATAACGCTACAGGTTATTACACGGTTCCTGTTATAATGCAGATGGCTCCCGCATAGTCACCAGGGCCCCGGATCTTACTTTATTTTCTTTATTATCGAGTTTGTGGATGCCAAGCCCCATGTTAAAGTGGTTTTCACCTGTTCTAACAACAATAAAATACTGTAGAAAATGAAAGGGAAATAAGAAACAAAGGCAGAAGACAATACGATTAAAAAGGAAATAGTAGGTGTTATTTTATTCATGAAAGGAGGAATTGCACGGGATTGAGAAAGGAATTGGAAAATTAAGATATAATAGCAGATATTGAAGTACAAAGAAATTGGAGACATTTTCAAACTCGGCTAATTTGGCTTAAGTTTGAAATTCCCTTCTCTCTTGTTTCAATATCCAGCTAGGCATTGTTTAGTTGCTAAAGGCACAATCACCTTTTTATAACTCCAGACAGTGCAGTGCAGGAGAGAAGGACCTCCATCAAACACTGTTTAGTAGAGGCTCTCCAACACTAAGCAGGCTGAGATGACACTTTCTGCATGTGCACCGTGGTTTTACATAACCCCCAATATTTATATTTAGATATTATTTCCATAAAATATTTGTAAGATGTAATGAGCCTCAAAGCCATATTTCATTCCAGAAATAATTTACTTTTTTTTTTTAAATAACTTTTTATTATGATTTATATTTTCAGACATTACATAAATGTAAATAATATTACAACAGGTTAAATTTCTTATACAATTAAGTAATTTTTACATTTAAGTATCAAATACATTGACAAATTATACAATAGGTTAAGTTCATTATAAACAGATAGATATTACACTTTAAAACATTGAATTTATCAAATTCAAGTTTCTATATTAGAACCGAGATTTAAGATTATTTTTATGACTTTTTTCAATTTTTATTTATTTTATTGGTTTTATAATTTAAATATCAAACCAATAACATAAATAAAAATTGAAAATAGTCATAAAAAATAATCTTACTACACATTAATGTAATACACTTTTCCTTTTGTTAGTTTTTGCAATACAAACCTTTAAAACCTTTGCAGCACCTCATGAGGTCTGGGTTAAGGGCACATAAGCACTGAATGTCCTCATATATCTCCCTAGGGAGAGGGATTAGGATGCACTGTCCATGCAAACATTGCCTGGGCACAGGTGCATTACATCATTATAACATCATCATTATGCATGCTCAGCACATTTATGCTGTGTGTATGAGAAGGGCATTGAGTAATGCTCATTCCTTTTAGTACAAAATAGTAAACAGTGGTGCACCCACAAACAAACCAATACAAGCTCACATAATAATTACTAATACATTTGTCACATAACACTCACTAATCCACACTCACATAACATACTAACACACACTCACATTAATACACACAAAGTTACAATCACAATAGATGCCCACTAATACACGTGCACAAACACTCACTCACATAATACTCAGTCATACACATTCAAATAACACTCACTAATACATTCTCACATAACACTCACTAATAAATACTTACGGTAATATGTGCTCACACAACACTTCTGAACACTCACTAATTCACACTCACATAACATACACTAACACACATGCAACGAATACACACAAACTTAGAGTCAAATACACGCTCACTGACACATGCATAAACACTCACTCACATAACACTCACTAATACACACTCACATAACACTAACTAATGTAGTATGTTTTTTTTAACCACCATCCCTGAATATACTTGTGATGTGTTAGGTTTGCCACCTGGCTGGTATGTAATTGGTAATCAAGCTTTTGGAGCTGGTGCTGGCATAAATCTCCTTTTGTGGCTTCACCCTTGCCATCAAACTATGGATGGTACTTTTTTTTAAGGAAAAGGTGGCAACCCTAACAAGGAGTGGGCTGATGAAGTTACACCATGGGCCACTAAATAGTTTATGCACCCCAGGTCCAACAGTTGTCATCCCCCCTCCATGCACCAGGAAGAAGGAAGCATAATGTTTTGGGGTCATGTAGTGTCATAGGACACATCATAGAACCCAAAAAGCATCATTTTATTTAAATGTGATTTTTAAGATGACATATAAGAATATACTAGACCATAAGATCTCTCCATTACACGTTATTCTCAATGAAAACTACATCAGTACAGAATTAACGCCTTTTTGTATATAATATATATAAACTGTTGTGTAAGATATCCTGAAAAGTATTTGTCAGAACCTATTGTGTTATAGAAATTATAATTAGCTGAGTCTGTCAGTATGTGTTAAAAGGCTGATTATATTTTGTTATATTTTTACCAATATTAATTGTGCTAGTACACGTTTACTATGTTACTAGAACTATTTTTTTTGTTTTTGTTTCCACTTCCTTCTTTATTATATATTTTTTTATTTGTCACATAATACTACATAATAACAAAATACATTTTCTAACATCATCTCACCCCCAAATGTCTGCTCAAGGACATAGCCAGTACAGTTTCTGTCATACGGCATGGACTGGAGCCCAGAAGATGTCAAAAAGTCCACAGGAAAATGAGACTTCAATTGGATTTCTATAATGTTCACAAATTACTTTTCACGGCGAATAAAAAATTGCATGAAAATATATAAGATGTCATTCAATGATAATCAAGCATTGCATTAAATGTACTTTCTGAGAACATGTAGGCTTTAAGAATATATGTCACCTATTTAAGCAATAGGCTTTAACAATTTTGAGATGCAAATGAAGTAAGTGATAGTAGTACATATTCATTATATTCTTACACATTGCTTGGTAGAGAGTTTAAAGTGGTGTTACTAATTCAATGAGATGGACAGACACAGATCGATACATAAAGTAGAGATATTGGCTTGTAGGCTGCTTCCCTCCCAACTGTCTCAATTTGCACAGGACAGACCCAACTTTGGCACTTTGTACCACTGTCCTGCTGAGCTCTACCTCTGTTATGGTTTTACGACATGTTCCTCACACTTCTGACAGTGACAGAGTTGCATTGTGTTTAAACTGTGTCGGGCCCAGGGTCCTTCACTTACCCTGCACCGAGAGTCCACTTCCAGGGCTGCATCTGGGACACAGGGGCCCGCTCACGGCTCAACCTTGCAGCTGTGGGGTAGGCCGCATCCCCGGCCTCAAGTTGTGGATACACCGTGCTTGTCTATCACACGTGTTACAACAACAACCAGGGGGGCGTGTCTTACCTCCGGTTGGCGTTGCATCACAAGGCAGGTCCTGTAGAACCAGACAGAGGAAGAGTGGTGTGTTCTCCACTCCCTCCTACTCCTCTGTATAGTCTATGGAGGAGGTGGAGACTTGGTGTTGGGAGGAGGGACTCAGAAAGGTCAGCTACTATTTAAACCCCCCCCCCCCCATTTGCTTCGCTCCTTGCTTGCTTGTTGAGCTAGTTGGTGTACTTCCTCAGTCTCCTTCATCCTCACTACTATGAATTATTATCTACCTGGTTTTGACCCTTGGCTATCCTCATCATTGACCCTATCCTATGTGACCCCTGGACCTTGGCCCCCTTCCTCGTTTTTGATCCTTAGCTGCCTGCCTCAACCTTTGGACTGCCCCTTGACCACTCTTTTGCCTATCCCTTTTGCCCGTCAGGATTGCCTGCTCTATGCTCCACCAACCCTGAGTACACCACACTGTGTATATCCATGAGACCTATGCATTGCACACTCAGAAGAATCAAGCTCCAGAACACCTGGTACATATGTAAGAAATATAGGGTGCTTTGTTATTTTATATTTCATACATAGATATATGCTTTTGGTGGGGGGGGGTGGTGTAATCTGGTTTCACAATGGAAGGCCATTTGCACATCAGAAGAGGTTGTAAACAAAGTTGACTTCTTTACATGTAAAAAACAAGTCTTTCACAGTTCTTCACAGTTCTTACTTACAGATAGGTGTGACAAAGGGGGTTGCATTTATTACACAGACCATATGGGAGGTAACTGAGGGATTTTGGGATACTTGGTGGAGTGAACTTTTTTGAGAGTGTTAGTCTTGTCTGTTCCTGGGTGAGGAGAAGGCAGCCAGCAGAAGACCCAAGATGAAGGCACAAGGAGAAAATATTCATTTAATTGTATAAGTATGCCTTTTTTCTATTATTGTTGACTATGAACTAGTTATGTATACTTTGTGCATTGTGTAATTCCCTGTTATAACCTGTAACAGTATCTCAATTTAATAACAATATACTTTTTTATATATACTTGTCTCTGTGCTTCATCCGTCACACATTCCCTAAACGAATAACCAGGTAGGAGGTTGATGTAAGAATTTCTTAAACATATTTTGGGGAGACTGGAGCTCAGTCTCCTAGGGTTAAGCAATGCTGCATGATATCATGCAATGTCACACAGCTCTGACCCTTTTTGGAACCACCCCCTTGGGTTCTAGGACCCAACAATGAAAAGTTGTCCCTCAATGTTCTTTGTGTGGACCCTTTACTGGCTCAAAGCTTTATTTGGTTCTATTGTATTACCTTGTGAAATTAATAATGTCCCCCATCAAAGCTTATATGGAATGCAGGCCTTAGAAGGTTGGCCAAAGCAGCTAGTGGAGTGGACCACCTGTGGCCACCAGATGCCAGAACAATAAGTGCAACTGATTTCTTTCATACCTGATAAACAAACCTGATGGCAAACATGTTCTGTGGTGTTTTATTAATGAAGGGAAATACCAACAGATAAACCTTACCACTGTGTGAGAATTAGAGTTTATATATATATATATATATATATATATATATATATATATATATATATATATATCTTAATTCTTACACTGCATTATGACATACACCTCTATTTTACTTATTTTAGTATTCATTTTTCTCATAGATTATTGTAATATTATAGTAAAACCATCTTCCCCATTGTTTTAAAAATGATTGTGTTTGGACTTGGAGCAGGTTATCTAAAATAATATGTCCTCCTCTCCTTGCTTTTAGAATCCCTGATCTACAGGATTGGGAGATAATCTTAACTTCCAATACAGGTTTCTACTGCAAAATTGTGATTACATTATCTGCATGAAACACTAGCAGGAGGAGATAAAATAAAATGCAAAATGGCTGGAAGAAATGGGTCACGGAATTCAGAATTACATTGCGAAAACATAACACGAAAAATCTAAGGGTCTTCTCAATAAAGAGATAATTGAAGGGAACTGAGATGTGTATTTCAAACTTTAGGCCAATGTAGCTGTGTTGTAAAAATTACCCAATGCAGCTGAGAGGGGGGATTTATACCAAATCAGTTTGGCATTACTTTTAGGGTTGTCACCTTTTCTTAAAAAAAAAATACCGGCCTTGATACTATCTCCATAGACTTAACATTGGCCTAATGCCAATTCTTTTACTGACCTGCCGGTAAAATACCGGCCAGGTGGCAACCCTACTTACATTTGAAAATCCTGTCTCAATCCCCTGAAATCTTTATTGAGTCAACCCTCTAATCTTTAGCTGGCAAGAAACAACTAGTTCTACAGACATGCAATGTCACCGATTATAGAAACATAGAAACATAGAATGTGTCGGCAGATAAGAACCGTTCGGTCCATCTAGTCTGCCCAATTTTTTTTGAGTACTTTTATTAGTCCCCCATTCCCGGTCTTATAGCGAGGATAGCCTTGTGTCTATCCCACGCATGCTTAAAATCCTTGACTGTGTTTACCTCTACCACTTCTGCTGGAAGGCTATTCCATACATCCACTACCCTCTCCGTAAAGTAATACTTCCTGATATTACTTTTAAATCGTTGCCCCTCTAATTTAAGACTATGTCCTCTAGTTGTGGTAGTTTTTCTTCTTTTAAATATACTCTCTTCCTTTACTGTGTTGATTACCTTTATGTATTTAAATGTCTCTATCATATCCCCCCTGTTACGTCTTTCCTCCAAGCTATACATATTAAGATGCTTTAACCTTTCCTGGTAAGTTTTATCCTTCAACCCATGAACCAGTTTAGTAGCCCTTCTCTGAACTCTCTCCAAAGTATCAATATCCTTCTGGAGATATGGTCTCCAGTACTGCGTACAATACTCCAAGTGAGGTCTCACCAGTGCCAGATTCTCATCTCCCATCTATTACATTTAACCCCTTAACATTTAAGAAGGCATGCCCTAGGTTGTCAAAACTCAACAAAGAATCACAGAAATAGCTTATCAAATGCACATCAAACATATTAAACTATTTGCTATACAAGTGTAAATGACAGGATTTCAACATGTATTCCATGTTCGAATAATATCTGTTGTTGAATTACTTTCAATCTCATTAAATTCACATCTATTCATATGACTTTATTCATAGCAAGCAAGATTATAGCATTTCAAGGTTGAAACTATTTACATGGGTTTCACATCAATCAAGCTTGTGTATTTAAATTAACTTATGTTCCTTCATTTAAAACAAAACTGGAGAGTGGCAGGCTAAACAATTCAGTCTAAAAGAAGGTGTTAGAATGGGGCAGAGCAGAAGAGGTGTGGATCGTCAGGCACAATGACATCCTGTGTATGGAAAACTCTAATTTTCAAATAATAGAGAACAGACATTGTGAGACACATGGCCAACCTTTTTTTTTTTAACACTTAACATGGTTTTTGGTTGCAGCAATGACAGACAGATAGATCTTGCGTGTTTCGAGCAGCTTGAAAACTCTTAGTCATGGACCTATAGAAAGTGTACCTTGCCATGGCAATTTTTCTAACTCAGTCGGGGCTATTCACTAAAAGGTGAGATGAGGAGAGTTGTTTTGAGATGAAAATTTCATCTCACCAATTTCAACGTAATTTGGTTCGTTTGATTAGTCGGGCAAACTTACCAGGTTTATCATTGCACAATGAATAGTTATTTTGGTAAGATGAAATGTTCATCTCACCACAACTCACCTCTACTCCCCTCCAACTCACTCTTTTTAGTGAATAGCTCCCTATGTATAGATAAGTTTTTATCATTTCCTCATCAGATTTCTCCTTGGATTAACAAGCACTAAATAGATATCAATGCCTATACTAACATGCATAACCCTCTATGCTCCAGCCTAGATGCTTTCATTAAAGAAAGTATCTAGGCTGCTTTTTGATTGTGTGTATACACTTTGTTGCCAACTTTACTGAGGTTGAGAAGCACAGCCAGTGCTTGTATTTTGTATATAGCCAATGACAGTGTACTTGGTGCACGCACACATCTGTTTAGTAAGCATCATATGATACATGTATAGTATTTGAGTATGTGACAAGTTTAGCGCACCAAGATTTTTCTTTTCAACAGTACGTATGGTGGGGCGCCCTCCCTGGTGTACGGTTTATGTCCTATTGACTAACTAGTCAGTTTGAATCACTTCAGAGTCTATCACTGAAAGTCAGACTTACACCAAGCCGTAAGCATCTAAGAAATAAGTATACTGCTATAGTGTGATTAGCCACTACATATATTGCTAATATATGCATGGAAAGTTTTTACCAAAATGACTGAACACTAAGTTGCATTGTAATTTGCATGTGTCAATAAAATAAGCTCAATTTAGAAACCATTTCATTGTCTTCTTGGAATAGTAGAAAAAAAAATAATATTTAATTTCTCATAACAGAGTGTTGTGTTGCAGTCAATTTGATTCTATAATTCTCTAAACACATTCAGTGGAGCAGAAAAAAAAGAAGCTTATTCTTGCCACAGAAAGTAACGTGGCAAATTACTGCTGTTAAAAAGGGAACATTACTCAAAGCCAACACCCATCATATTCTGAATACAACTGACAGAACTTTTGTGTTACATAATATATAATCAGCGGAGTCTGTCAATATGGGCTAAAAGGCTGGTATTCCAGAAAAAAAGAAAACAAGAGATGCATAAAACACCATTAAACCAACAGATAAACATAAATGTCTTACTACTTTTACAATATCATTAACTTGACAAAAAGTCCAAACATCTTGTGCTCCATTGTACTATGCAGAGGGCAATTACAGACCAAGAAAAATACCCTGGGGTTATACAAGACCAGACACAGAGAATTTCATTGCCATTATGAAAAGTAATCCAATTTTCTATTCCTTGTGACCTTTGATAAACTAGGTTGCTATGACAACAAAACTAAGTTTAAGACCACAATCTAGTTTCTTTGCCCCTTCACTTCAGATTTCATTGTGGGGTGCCTTGAATGAAGACGGTGCAGGCTGTGTTCTGTGAGAAAACACTGGTTGCCATTTATTTAAAGATCATACAGTTATACCGTGTTAGCAGGTCTTTCAGATTGAGGTCATCGCTGCTACACAGCACTGAACTTCAAAGACATCACTTAGAAATGTCCCATTGCTTTGTATTAGTAGTGCTATGAGGAAGTTCAAAGATGAATGGTATAGGAAAGGAAGATATATCTCTGGGTCATAACAGGAAGCATAATGAATAATAAATGATGCGGGCAGAGGTTGGGACAGCCAAAGGTTCAAATAAACAATACCTTTTTACTACTATAAATACCATATTTGCTCGAATATAAGATGACCCTGATTATAAGACGACCCCCCAAACTTTGTATATTCCTTTAGGAGAAAAACTAAAAGCCTGAATATAAGATTACCCTATAGGTAGAAAACATTATAAAAATATAAAAATGATGATATAAAAAAACATTTCTTGTTTTTATTTCCATTTATGTGCCAATGCTGCCTCTACCCCCCAGACTTGACCAATGCTGCCTCTCCATCCCTCCCTCCCCCAGATTTGCCCAATGCTGGCTCTCTTCTCTTAATTTGATGTTCTCTTCCTGATACTTTCTGAGAGGTTTACTTTTCCCATGTCTTAAGAAACTGGATCTTCAACATCACTTTCTACACTCATCATTTTTGGATGCCATTTGCTAGAACACAACCTGCACAGCAGAGTTAAGATGGATATACATGCTTTGCTGGAAGTCTGTAAATATTTAAAAATGTTGTAAGATAACTGGGCTAAATGAATGTACTACTCTGCTTTTCACTGGATAAAACGGAAACATATGAACAAGCTACTCTAGTTTGGTTGTTTTACTGTTTGTCTGTGTTATTTGCTGTTGTCAAAAGTACGGTAATTATTGGTGCTTCTAGCAGAATGCAAGTGGCAATTTATGCAGCACTAGGTACAGGGAAGAAAAGTGGAATAAAAACTATGTTATATGAACAGAGAAAGATCAATATAGGAGGTAGAGAACCATGCTAGCAAACCTAAAATCTATACGGAGTGGGGAACTGGAGACACATAAATTGAGTGGTGGCATAATGGTACATTAGAAGACAGGGGCAGCAAGGTGGGTGAGTGGAGGCTTACAAAGCTGAGCAGCTAATGAAAAATGGAGAGTGAGAAAGAAAACCACCAGTTTTATTCAAGTAAAATGTTCTGCTGGATCCTCAAGTTGGGCAATTGGAAAAAGGAATAATAATTAGTCAATCCCTAAAATCTGTGAACAATGAAAAACTGGGAATATGGATCGAAATCCTAGCAGGAGATTTATAGAGGGAATATAGAATGACGAATATGTGCATGATGATTGTAAAACAAAAAAAAAAAGAAAAGTGATAAAGCATGGTAAATTACTGCTGGTGGTCTCCCTTCCCTCCTTTTTCCCCTCCCTCTTTTTAGCCATCATGGACAAATGTGGTGTGGTGTTTTGTTGTTATTATTATCTTAAGCAGAACAATTAAAATTGTTTGTTGGGAGCAAATGTAATGCTCCGGACTAGTACCATATTACTAGGCAATCTAATCTGTTTTATTGTATTGTATTGTTATTGTCTTGTATTTGTATTCTGTATCTTTATTTCTGTCTCTTATATTTGGAATTTTATATTTTATATATGTAATTTTCTATGTCTTTTTGAAAAATAATAAAAAGTATTATATAAAAAAATTTAAAAAAATGTTCTGCTGGATCCATACTTCTGTGTTAGAAAATAGATTTTCAGGTGTCTGTGTGTGTGTATATTTTCCATATTCACATCTTGAGTCCTGAGAAGATATATTTTTTGATCACAGGAGCAGAGTACAGCTCTACCATCAGTGATAGCAAAAGTAAAGATCTCCTGCAGTGTAAACTTCAAACACTGAAAATGACAAGAGGAAAACCCTCGACCCGATAAGAACAACAGATGTTTTCTGCAGCTTGGTCATCTCAAGTTTGGATGCTATATTAAGCCTATCTGCTCTCGTGAAAGAAATTTTTTTTTTATTATTTAAAAAAAGAGGTATCTTCTATTAAATATACATTTGCTTTCTCAAGATTAATTGGACAGAACACATTGTCATCCTCTCCTTAGGCTCGAATCAACTAGCATACTTCCCAAAGTATATTATAATGATATATCTTTTCAATACAATTGGAAAGGTTAAATACATTAAAGAGGGACTAAAACCAGCTTACCAACTTTTGATCAGACAGACAATTATGAAAGGAATTTTGTATTATGCTCCTAGGAATGCTCATCATCTCCCTGCTATTGGGTGTGTGCAGCCCGTTTGACAAGAGAGATGGAAAGAGTCTATTGTGTGACTGTCACTCGCGTCTTCCATGGAGTGGGGCTCAGTTAAATAGCAGCACTGAAAGAAAACCAATGACTAGGGCTGAATACATTCAGTCCACCATCCAGAGGCTGCATTAAAACCATTTTACTGTTTAAATTATATAAACGTCAATGAATTTCATAATTACAATTGACTCCTGTCCATGGACGGACTATTAAATTGTATTGATTACAGTAAGCACTGTTGATGTATATGGTGTTGTCACTTGTGAAGAAGAAGTGCATATGAAATCATCATACCTTTAATAATTAAACTGGGTAATAGGTGTTCTTAACTGACCCAGACAAGTGACTCACACTGAGAAGAGCAATTTGAATGATCTATACTCCTTCAGAAGGCACCTGGTAAAGTGTAGGTTTAAACAAATAAGAAAAAAAAAAGTCTAGTTTCATTTGCTGGGTTATAATAAGTTCAGAGATCTACTTTTACATTATACTGAAGGTAATCAAATAATTGTAATAAAATATAAAATTATTACCAGACATCCTCTGCATCTTCGTCGCACTCTGCACCAAATTGACATATGTCACAAGTTGATGTCTCTTTTTGACTGGTTTCACCGGAGCCTTCATTGGCTAAAAAACAAACAAAAAAATATTTGGTTAAAATCTTTACTTCTTGACTAGGTGCTTTATTCACAAAGCTGTTTACAACTGAGCTGAAAATTTTAACTAAAAATTGTCAATTCGTGAAATGTTACAATTTGTTATTATGCGTATGTTCACTGTTTACTAAATAAAAACTTACATTGCATGCTATCAAGCTAGAAATAAGCAAATGGTACATAACACCATGCTGTTAGATTTGTCAGTCTCTGACATTATCTAGCTAGAAGTGGCAGCCTTATATCTTATATTCACATTTACTCAGAAACCATCTATTTTCGTAAAACACAAAGTACTTTTGATGGGTTGGACAAAGATGTACGAAAACCATTTCTAATAGTTGACTTAAAAATCAACTCAAGTATATGCACAGCTAATTGGTTTCTTTAAATGAATCAAGCTCATCTGTTAAGAAAAAACGATTTTGTTTCTTTCTGAATTAATTACAAATAACATTCCTAAGGGGTTTTTGAATGAACAAAAAAACAACGAATATGTCAATTGCGCCCTGACCTTATGATAGAAGCCAATAAAAGGAGTTTAGTGAGGATACGATCTTGAAAAGGTTTACTCCACATGCAGTGACATAAAACATAAAGAAAGAATTCAGGGGGAATCAATACAGCCACTGCTTAGCGTTCCTCATTTACAGATTACATTAACAATACTATACATGTTCATATAATTGGAAGATGTTAAACAGGATAACTAATTCAATTTATTCCACTTAAAAATAAATAATGATAACCTTGTCTGTCCTGGTTGATTTAACAAATTGATGAGTAGCAGACAACGAGCTTATGTTATTTTTATTTTTTCTTAATTAATTATAAAAATATTGATTGAAGAACTATTTCTACTGTCCTATTAATGTTTTTTATGCGTGTTTTTGTATTTATGTTACCATTTGTTGATGGTGTACTATTGTTGTCTTGAACTTATGTACTGTCCTTTTAATATTTTCTGTATGTGTTCTTGTATTGTCATGTAATGGTATCATTTGTATATTGTATACTATTGAAATCTTGGACTTATGTATTAATGGTTTCTTCAAATAAAGAATGTTAAAAAAAAAATAATAATAATGTTGCGGTGTATTAAAGAGGCATCATCACTTAAACACTGTTTGCACCTTCCAACATTTCCCCCAGTACAACTGGACATGTGCTACTGAGAATGCACAGTGTCCTGCACATAGGAGTATACAAATCGACACCGTGGGATATTGGACCCAATTTGGGACTGTACCTCATAAGGCAGAAAAAAATGTGTTCTAAATCACACTATGGTTGTCAGTGGTGTCTTTGGTTTGTGACATCACCTTGTGCCTTGATATGCAAATTACCTGCTTTCAGTAGGAAAGTGTAATTTGCATATGATGCTACAAGACAATATCATAAACAGGAGATACCACAAACACCCATATCGAAGTTTAAAAACCATCTTTTAGTTTATTTTATACATATTGTTTGTTCAGTACACTATCAGATCATTCCTGGCCCCATATCACAGAATGGATTATGTTTAAGCTTTGTTATTTTGTAAATATTGTTTGGTTTTTTTCAGTGCCAGTAGCACTGTATTCTGATACATTCGTTTGTTTTACCATGGCAAGAGATTAATTGAAGTCCGACCATAGTCAGCATAGGGCTACAAAAACCACATTCTCTACAAATAAAATATATGTTATGTATTGAATAAACAGTGAACTGTGGTACATTGACAACCATATTTAAAAAAAAAAAAAAAAACCAGACCAAGATAACTAAGGTGAAAAAATAGGTGAGTTGGAGGATGTTTCTAATTCTGCTATTTTGGGCTCTTTTTTTGAGCAAGGTGATCATTAGTTCACAGCTAGTCATTGTTTATATTTAGCAAATAGACCCAAAGAGTGATGGAATGCAAAGTTGATTAACAATAACAATTTAGCATGCAACACCTATTACAAATTAAAAGGTACTGTCAGGGCCTTTACCAGGTCAGGTAGGAGTTTCAGTGCAGGGATAGTGGAGGTGTCTGGCTGCATGGGCTTTACTGTGCAGGGTGAGAACCGATATAGAAACAAAGAGATAGGGATTAGAATAAGGACTGAAGCAGAGACAAAAGGGAACTTTAGCAAAGGACTGCAGAATAGGAAAAGGGTTTGAGAAGGAACTGCAGTATAAACAAAGAGCTATAATACAGAATGTAGACAAAGCAGAGGAAGGGGTAGAGAGAGTTAAACAAGGGGTGAGGCCTGAGGTATTATACTGTTTAGCCTGAGGTAAGTAGCAAAACAGGAACACCCTAGAGAGGGTGAGGACTGAGATAGGTAGCTTAAGCAGATGGAACACCTTAGGAAAGGGTGAGGCCTGAGGTAAGTGTGAGGCCTGAGAAAAGTAGCTAAACAGGAACACCAGAGAGAGGGTGAGGTCTGAGAAGGGTAGCTAAACAAGAACACTCGAGAGAGGGTGACGTCTGTGAAGGAAAGCTAAACAGGAAGAACACCCTCGAGAGGGTGAGGTCTGAGCAGGGGTGACTTTAAGTGAGCAACTTAGCTAAAGAAATCTTGCTGTAGCCAGAGGGTCTCAGAAGATGCTGAAAAACATCCCTCAGGCTGGTTCAGCAGTCCAGGTTCAGTTTCCCAGTTCCTGGACAGGGTCACAGTTCAAATGAGCAATAGCTTCTGTAGCTCAGAAGTCAAGCATCTAACTTCAATGCAAAAGCCCAGTTTGCATTAAACTGCAGCTATTTAACATGGGTGTGTTGGAAAAGGTAACTAGCCCACCTGACACCAAACAGAGGGGAAGGAATACAAGCAAACACATGTAAGGAGACCTCTAGAGGAGGCATGAGGTATATAAGCACCAAATTTGGGACTTTGAAATACATGAGTCAGACGATCAGTGTAGAACCCTGACAGGTACACTATTCCAACCTCCAAACAATTCGTAAATAGTTTGTTGTATAGAATATAAAAAGTACCCAATATTTTTTTCTCTTAAATAAATTTGAAGGATATTTAACCTCTAACTATGCTAATGCATATCACACCTTCTATTTACACTTTAGAAACACAAAATGCAATTTAATTTAGTTATTTGGTGAACAGATGGTTTAATTTTCTTCCCTCTAAATCTTTTTGCACTAAAACTTTAAAAGTTTAAATAAAGCATGCTTACAGTGCAGAATTATTAGGCAAATGAGTATTTTGACCACATCATCCTCTTTATGCATGTTGTCTTACTCCAAGCTGTATAGGCTCGAAAGCCTACTACCAATTAAGCATATTAGGTGATGTGCATCTCTGTATGACATCAACACCCTATATCAGGTGTGCATAATTATTAGGCAACTTCCTTTCCTTTGGCAAAATGGGTCAAAAGAAGGACTTGACAGGCTCAGAAAAGTCAAAAATAGTGAGATATCTTGCAGAGGGATGCAGCACTCTTAAAATTGCAAAGCTTCTGAAGCGTGATCATCGAACAATCAAGCGTTTCATTCAAAATAGTCAACAGGGTCGCAAGAAGCGTGTGGAAAAACCAAGGCGCAAAATAACTGCCCATGAACTGAAAAAAGTCAAGCGTGCAGCTGCCACGATGCCACTTGCCACCAGTTTGGCCATATTTCAGAGCTGCAACATCACTGGAGTGCCCAAAAGCACAAGGTGTGCAATACTCAGAGACATGGCCAAGGTAAGAAAGGCTGAAAGACGACCACCACTGAACAAGACACACAAGCTGAAACGTCAAGACTGGGCCAAGAAATATCTCAAGACTGATTTTTCTAAGGTTTTATGGACTGATGAAATGAGAGTGAGTCTTGATGGGCCAGATGGATGGGCCCGTGGCTGGATTGGTAAAGGGCAGAGAGCTCCAGTCCGACTCAGACGCCAGCAAGGTGGAGGTGGAGTACTGGTTTGGGCTGGTATCATCAAAGATGAGCTTGTGGGGCCTTTTCGGGTTGAGGATGGAGTCAAGCTCAACTCCCAGTCCTACTGCCAGTTCCTGGAAGACACCTTCTTCAAGCAGTGGTTCAGGAAGAAGTCTGCATCCTTCAAGTCTGCTCCATCACACGCGTCCAAGTACTCCACAGCGTGGCTGGCAAGAAAGGGTATAAAAGAAGAAAATCTAATGACATGCCCTCCTTGTTCACCTGATCTGAATCCCATTGAGAACCTGTGGTCCATCATCAAATGTGAGATTTACAAGGAGGGAAAACAGTACACCTCTCTGAACAGTGTCTGGGAGGCTGTGGTTGCTGCTGCACGCAATGTTGATGGTGAACAGATCAAAACTCTGACAGAATCCATGGATGGCAGGCTTTTGAGTGTCCTTGCAAAGAAAGGTGGCTATATTGGTCACTGATTTTTTGTTTTTTTTGTTTTTGAATGTCAGAAATGTATATTTGTGAATGTTGAGATGTTATATTGGTTTCACTGGTAAAAATACATAATTGAAATGGGTATATATTTGTTTTTTGTTAAGTTGCCTAATAATTATGCACAATAATAGTCACCTGCACACACAGATATCCCCCTAAAATAGCTAAAACTAAAAACAAACTAAAAACTACTTCCAAAAATATTCAGCTTTGATATTAATGAGTTTTTTGGGTTCATTGAGAACATGGTTGTTGTTCAATAATAAAATTAATCCTCAAAATTACAACTTGTCTAATAATTCTGCACTCCCTGTATTATACACTAACTCCCGCTAATAACTATTCCAACCTCCAAACAATTGATAAATACATTGCTATATAAAATATACAATTTAACCAATAATATTACTTTATGAAACCTGATTACACTTAGGGCCGGCCTTAGGGGTGTGCGACCTGTGCGAGCAGAAAAAAAAAGAAAAGCCAGTAGAGTCACTGGCTGGGGGAGATCAAAAGATCCCCCCTCACCAGCTCTCTGCTCTGCATGCTCTTCTAGATCCTGGGAGGGGGAGGAGCAAACCAGCTGAGCGGTGAAGCTCCGCCCCCACCCTGTGAAGCAGAGCAGCGTCTGCTTCACGGGGAGCCACTGGCAGCATGAGAAAATGCTGCTAGGCTCCCCATGCCTGCATTAAGCATGGGGAGCCAAGCAGCACCTTCTCTTGCTGACCTGGGCTCCCATTGAAGCAGATGCTGCTCTGCTTCACAGGGTGGGGGCGGAGCTAGACCGCTCAGCCGGTTAGCTCTGCCCCTTCCCTGTATCCACCTTTGAAGGCAAAGGAAGGGGGGGGCGGCAGAACAGCGGAGGGGTGGGAGATAGAGACAGGGGCAGGGGGAGAGACAGAACAGCTGGAGGGGGGAGAGACAGAACAGCTGGAAGGGGGAGAGAGAGATACAGAACAGGGGGGTAGAGAGAAAGAACAGGGGGAAGGGGGAGAGAGAGAGACAGACAGAACAGGGGGGGAGAGAGAGACAGAACAGGTTGGGAGAGAGAGACAGAACAGGGGGAAGGGGGAGAGAGAGACAGAACAGAGGAAGGGGAGGAGAGAGACAGAACAGAGGGAGAGAGAGAACAGGTATGGGGGACTTAGAGAGAGACAGACAGGGCAATGAAGAGGAAAGGGACAAACATGGGAAGGGAGAGAGATTCATACATGGGGGGGCGCCATGGGGGAATCCCGCACAGGGCGCTGGAACACTTAAGGCCGGCCCTGATTACACTGCAGGCTTTTTTTAGATTCTATTATTAATGGAGCAGAGATCTATATTAAAACTTGCCAAGGAACGCCGTTTGGACTCCTGATGGGGTTCAGTTCAATACTTCAACCTTCCAAGATCAATAAAATGATTACCATTAAGTTGTGTGATGAGAACTTCTAGTATCATCTAAAGCTCTTTGAGTACCCAAGTGCAATACGTCTCTAATGCACAAATGTACTGCCTTTTGGTCCTCCTCTATGTTGATTATTGACAATGGGATGGGATGGGATGTTATATTGCCAAACCCCCTCGCCGTAGGAAACAATAACAGATCCCTTGATATATATAATTAATTTTTCTAAGCATATGATAAAAATGCACATGCTTCTTTCTCTTCTTTGGATTGTGGAAAATATAAAGAAAAATACTATAAAATAAAAAGGAATACAAATCTTCTCACTTTGCATTATATTCTTAATCTGATCTGACATTGGAATCTAGAATTGGAATGGAAACCTGTTAGCACTTTGATATTCCCCACAGAAACTAAAATTATCTTTAGCATCCACATATTTTCCATAGCCGGGAGTACTGGGAATAACTTGCTCTTTCTGGGAAGCTCATCTTTAGCAGTACCTGTCATAGTACAGCAGTGCTATCATTACAATCCCTTGGTCTGTTAATCACTACCTTTTCAAAAATCCTAATACCATTTTAGTTTATTTTAAGATACCTCAAAATATTAAAATATAATTTTTTTTGTGGCAAATATTAGGCACATTTCCATTATCATTTTTGTTTGTGCAATCCACAATTAATATTTTTGCATTCAAATATAGTCTATCTCTCAAGGTGTTATGTAAATACAAAGTTGTACTGTCATATGTGAGTAATCTTTGAAATCTATCAAAGGATGATTTCATAACACATTTGCAAATGCTATTTATTTTGTCTTCTTTCAGATTTCAGAATTTTATATCTCAATAATGAAAGTGTTTTAAAACAACTGATATTGTACTAAAGCATATTTGTTGCATTCTAGTTCCATACAACAATAGATGATTCTGTCTGGCAGTGAATCATATTGACAATCACACTTGTTGTGTTCTAGTGCCCACATCAACTTTAAAAAAATATGTTTATCTTGCTTGCTAGTCAAATGGGCTTTTGTCATCGTAGGCTGTCAGTTTTATAGACATAAGGATAGTACATAAACAATTTTGCAACATTTTCACAAATACGCTCATAGTTGTACTAAAAGGTACATTTGAAATGTGTCTCTCTTTTTGAGTAATTATTAGAGCTTTGCATCCAGTTTGTCATAACAAAGGCATCAACATAGGTAGACATTCGTCACTACTGTCCAGATTTGTCAGCATCCGAATTGATTTATATATCAACCATATAGTTTGTGTAATATATCAAGGTGAAAGAATATCTCTCTCCTGCTTTGCTTAAATGTGTAAACTATATCTTCAGAACATCAGCATGTGTCTTATTTACACAAAATATTGATTGTTATAAGTCGTTATAGACATAATTTTAAATGTACATATTATTTATTATAAAAATAGACAGTTCTAGTAAAAAAAAAAATCATCAAGCTAAATTAAAACAAATTTCATGCTATTTATGTTTAAGAAAACCAATATTAATACATGCATTCCAAATGGATTATTAAATACTTTTTCGAGCAGAACTATTTCTAGACGGCCATTTTGTTTTTCCTGATTAGAATATACACAAATAACATGGTGTTGGGAGACCTTTCTTTCATTTTGTTGGATGAAAAAAAGACCAAGATGAAATGAATTGTGGTGGAAAAGCACTCTCCGTCTAGTGGCCAACAGGATCTCACCCACAATCCCTTAATCAGTAAATGATAGAGGCTTGAAATATCCCTGTGCAGGTGGAGACGTAGCATGTAATGCAATAAGACCATTCATCATGAAGGAGTGCTGTGCATTATTTTCTTTTACTGAAAAAGGCCAAGATGATATGATTTATTATATAATTACTATGGTCAGTTCTAAAAGTGGAGCAACATTTTAGTCCTCACTAAACCTACAGCAAAAAAAGACCATAAACAAATACATATCGCATATATGTCACTATATTTTATGCTTGTGGATAAGAGAGGTGATTTTTTATTTTTTTTTACTTTCGTCCCTAAAATAAATTTGAAGGCTATGCAAACTGTAAAACTCTAGCTAATGAATATCACACCTTCTATTTACACTGCATTCATTTAGTTATTTAATCTTGGTATACAAAAACTTTTTTTATTTGATGTTCATTTAGGACAAGAGCCATTTTACACGTTTAGTGATGGTGAGTTTAAATAAAATTGCCTACTTGCTTCTTTTTATTAATCCCCACATAGTATATATTTATATATTGTTTATAAAAGGATAGACATGGCGTTCTTTTGAGACCATTTTTTTTGAGACTCAACCCTTTACGTACTGTAAAAATTTGAATGAGTATTGAAAAAAATGGCAAAACAATTGTTTTGGTTTTTCCCCCTCCTTTTTTCTGGGGCATAATATATTTCTCTCCCAGCCCCTGCCTAGCCCCACTCTCTGACACAAGATCAAAAGTGTGTCAGTTAGAGAGAGGAAGTACTTTGATAATAAGCTTTCACACAACTTATCATTGACATTTGTTTTGCACTGATTGCCTGTAATTGATTTTCACAGTGATCACATTAATAAATGCAATCATTAATGATTGCTCCTTCTTAACTGTTAAGGCAAACACGATCAACTCACCCCATTCCCCTAAACTTGGAGAAGGATGACAATGGATTTTAGACTCCCAATCTTCACTGATGTGGCTCAGCTATAGCAGACTAAGACAGCCCCTTTTCTGGGCATTCCAGACTTTGCCTCCTTTAGAGGAAACCTGGAACACCCCTCACCTGGTTTGCATAGGGCTAGAGGGCATGATTGACAGGTCAGTGCCTCATGGGCAGTACCGGCAGCCATTCTGTTTGCTTTCCCCGACAGCTTCATCTGTGAAGCTTCCAGAAAAGGGAAATTGGCATTAACCGCGGCATTGTCACCAATATATTGCATATGTAGCCTATATGTTAAGAGTTTGACTCTTTCCTACTACCTTTCCTGCTCCCTATAGGCCTGTCCTAATTATTGGCCTCCAGTGTCCTTGTTGAAGTAACACTGATGCATTACTTTTCCCCTAGGCCAGTGCCCACGTCAAGCTTTTTACCACATTTAAATTGTTGTTCTTTATTATTTTTCGTTGAAAGCCCCAGGCACACATCTGCTCTTTCTCGATTCTTCTACACATCTGATGCAATAATAGTGATCTTTACTTTTTCTGCCCACAAAATAAATAGATATTTATGGGTTATATACCTGTCTACACACTGTGATGATGTAAACTCCTTATGTAATAGCTTCACTTAAATATTAATAAAAGTTCCTGAACCAAATAATGTAACATTCTAGTCAGCAATTCATTTATGCAGAGTTTGTAGCATGTTAAAAATTAATGGAATTGTGTATAGCAAGTCAAAAGATTACCCACAAGTATGTTTTTTTGCGTGACAGACACTAGAGCATTGTATTACTGTTTATATTCTATGACATGGATAGACTGTTAATAAACTACAATTCCACAAATGTAAGATTCTCCACAAAGTTGTATTTGCTATACTATGAGCAGATAACATATGGAGAGCAATATTAATTTAGATTGCCACCAGTCGCCTTCCTCTCTTCTAGGGTGATATTTATACATACAGCATTTAACCATAATATTTCCTTCCTAATATTATGTATTTCCCTTTTGATGCCAAAACAGCCATGACCGGTCAATGCATGGACTCCACTAGACCTCTGAAAGTGTGCTGTGGTATCTGGAATTAAGACGTTAGCAGCAGATCCTTTAAATCCTGTAAGTTGCGAGGTGGGACCTCCATTGATCTTGTTTTTCTTTGAGATCTGAGGAATTTGAAGGCCAAGTCAACACCTTGAACTCGTTGTTGTGTTCCTCAAACCATTCCTGAACCATTTTTGCTTTGTGGCAGGGCGCATTATCCTGCTTGAAAGAGGCCAATGCCATCACGGAATACCGTTTCCATGGAAGGGTGTACATGGTCTGCAACAATGCTTAGGTATGTGGTACATGTCAAAGTAACATCCACATCAATGGCAGAGCATTGCTCAAAGCATCACAGTACCTCAGCCAGCTTGCCACCTGTCAGTGGTCAAAATGTTATGGCCGATCGGTATATCAATCATTTATTTGTTATATGCCGTTGTCACCATCACTTATATTTATATTAGATTAAAGTTTTTACTTCCATTCACCGCAAACTAACTCCCATTTCTGTGACTTAATTAAACCAGTAATAGCATCTCAAAATAATATATCTGTATTTACAAAAAACACCAGTGCCTATGTTTCTTTAGTTGTTATATTTCAATACATGAGCAAACTGCAAGAAGGTTATAGTCCAACCTTGGCTATGCTTTCAATCTGGACACTTTTAAGAGAAGACACTCAATGAGCTCCCTCACAGAAACGAAAAAAGATAAATAAAACCATTTTATGAAGAGGTTTGAATGTTCTTTGAAGTAGATGCCCTGCAAATAATGATTGTACAAGACTACATGACATTTGTGCTTGAAAAAAACAGTCCTTTCACCGGTGAAATACAATGCTCCTGATAGCATCGGAGTGTTCAATATCATTAAAGCGGCAAGATGAACCACCATACTTATTGCAAGCAGCGGCAATTTCTTAAGCCCACTTTCCGTATTTCGTTGCCTGCATGACTGCAGTGATGTCTGTTTTTAACATTAGTTCCCCCTCCTTTCTTTATTTCCATATTTCCAACTGTGGAGATGAGAGCTTTGATAAGCACAGATATCTCAGAAAGAGTAATTTTCTGAAAATTTCCCAGGGCTGCAGGAGACTGATGCACAAGATGTTCATTTTCAAACTTGGCTCTATTTTAACAACTCATGTTTGGTCAGACTGAAAAAAAAAGTACATTTCCTAAGCTGTAAATTTGATGAAACTTTATAAAATATATATTTTTTTATTACTATCAAGAGGAAAGACTAGAGCAAACTTCAAGCTAGAGATAGAAAGAAGACAGAATATACAAAATATTATAGGTGATTTTTTTACACTATAATTAAATGCCACTGGCTACACTGCAGAATCATTGTTTTTAACCAAACTATTGCTGTGTTTTACATCTTTGTCAGGCAACTAGAAATGTGGCAAAAGCGCAGCTGTGCATCGTGTAGAAATGAAACATAGCAAAGAAAGGTACAGAGAAATGCTAAAATTGCATGTGGTTCCATGGGGTTAATGAGAAGTGGACAACACGGATCATAATTATATTTAAATTTACAGAAGTTTAAAAATGACCTTTTATTAAAGAAAAATATTTTATTTAAAGTTCATATCAATAAATACATGCTGATTATTATGCATCCATTATATGTATTCATTTTTAATAATAAAAAAAAATGCCTGCCTCTTTCTAGTTCTGTGCCCCTGTGGCAAGGGCAGTGAGAAAGTGGATGGTGCTCCTGTGCACTCACTGGTATGCTGTGAAATCTTCCCCACAGCAAAAGCATGACTAGATTGATTCCACAGCATGCCTGTTGAGTGTGCAAATGGATCAAACACTTATTTACCAAATCTAAAATAATAATTCGCTAGCCAGAAGGCAAACAAATGCATAGACGATGCTAGGAGTATATTAAATTTGGATTTGGAAATGTTACATGACAGTCACTTTGAAGAGTGAGGAAGCAATTAAGTGAGACACTTTTGCCTCATTAATTTGAATGGTGCGCCAAATGTGCACCGTTTAATAGCCTTTGCAACAGCTCTCAGTGATTGGTGTGTGCAAGTGTCAGCACCGCTACTGCCACACCGCTATCCAGCAGTGTTCCCATTTATCTGCTACACACCGTGGGCATGTAAGCGTGGCAAGACAAAAGTCTCCCTCCACCTTCACGAGACCCGCGACCGGGCCATCCATGATCAGGGAAGCACGCATTAGTCCCCATGAACGTGCAGCTCCAGCAACCAATATATGACACACGTTGCTACGGCAACACGTGTATGAACTCCACCCTCGAAAACCAATTAAAGGACCACCAATGAGATTATATAAGGCTACAAACTTACTTTGCTCAGGGTTCCTGTTGCCTCCTTAATGTTGCTATCAGTCTCCAAGCATTCCTGTATTGAACCCCTGTTTTTTACCCAGATTTCCCTCCTGGCTTTGCTGCCTTCTGTATCCTGACCTCCTGGCTTGTTATTTGATCTCTCTATCTCTGGATTCCTGACCCCGGATTGGCATATCGTTTATTCTGCCCTCTGTTACCCCAATTTGTCTTGTCTTCTACTACGCTTGCATCCTGCTGTTCCTGCTCCGGTATTACACCCTGTCAGCAGTGGCGTCACTAGCCCCCCTCATCCCTCCTACTGGGGCTATGGCCCTTAAACCCCCGGTGCATAGCCCCAAAAGGAGACTCCAGGGCTATCACTGTAAAAGAAAATCTCACCCACTGCGCTTTCCTCCTTCCGGGACGTGGTCCCAGAATCAGAGGTTTAAGCTCGTGTGGGGGGTGAGGGACGATCTGAAGGAGAGATGCTGCTACAGGGAGATCTCTCCCTAGCACCCCTCCTTGAGGTGTGGTCCACAATCCAGTGCCTCCAGTGTCCGCACCTCCTGGCCATCTGGAAGAAGATACTGGATGGCGGGGTTCTGCCATCCATGTCTTGCTGTTGTGTCTGCTGCACCTCACTGTCCCAAGTTACGTATCCAAAACTTAAAAGGCTCACTGCTGACAATGCAGTTAGAACTCACAGTATTAGTATCTTCTTCATTCCCCGGTCTTCCAGCATGCAGTCCACCCCAGACAGCCCGCAACCATTTAGCCCCAACACAGACACATCAGTGGGTCAGACCAGCAAGCACTAGAAGCTATGTGTTGCTTTTAGGTCAGTACAGTGTCAGAGTGCACAGGCCATGGTGTGCACACGTGTGTGTGTCAGGGTGTCTGTGTGTGTGAGAAAGAGATTGTGTGTGTGAGACAGAGAGAGAGATGAGGTGTGTGTGAGAAAGAGATTGTGTGTGTGAGACAGAGAGAGAGATGAGGTGTGTGTGAGAAAGAGAGAGAAATTGTATGTGTGAGACAGAGAGAGATTGTGTGTGTGAGACAGAGAGAGAGAGAGAGAGAGAGAGAGAGAGAGAGATGGGGTGTGTGAGAAAAAGAGAGATATGGGGTGTGTGAGAAAGAGAGAGAGGGATGGGGTGTGTGAGAAAGAGAGAGAGATTGTGTGTGTGAGACAGAGAGATGGAGTGTGCGTGTGTGAGAAAGACGGAGTGTGTGTATGAGAGAGACGGAGTGTGTGTGTGTGAGAGAGATGCAGTGTGTGTGTATAAAAGACACAGTGTGTGTGTATGAGAGATGCAGTGTGTGTGTGTGAGAGACGCAATGTGTGTATGTGTGTATGTGTATGAGAGAGAGTGTGTGTGACAGAGCTCATCTGGGCTCTAGCCCCAGATAATTTGGAGACCTAGCAATGCCCCTGCCTGTCAGCATCCAGGTCAAGAACATTATTCCTATTGCTCATTCTTGCGGATACTCTGCGGGGAGTTCTGTTAGTTCTATCAGTCCTCCTCCAGGATACTGCCCCAGTAAGAGTGATTCCGTTGCTACTGGGTTCCAACATCTCACAACATCTCATCCTCACAGCAGGTGTCAATCGTATTCCACACAGCCCATCAGGGCCGCCATCAGAAATTTCAGGGCACCTTACTGAAAGAAATTCTGCCCCCCCCCATATCCCCCCCCCTCGCCCCCCTACCCACCACTGAAAATTTGCTGATTAATATGCCACTGATAATTTGTTCATTAATAGCCACTGATAATTTGATCATTAATATTCCACTGATAATTTGATCATTAATATGCCACTGATAATTTGCCCATTAATAGCCACTGACAATTTGTCTATTAATAGCCACTGATAATTTGCCCATTAATATGCCAGTGGTTATTTGCTCATTAATACATCACTGATAATTTGACCATTAATATGCCACTGATAATTTGCTCATTAATATGCCACTGATAATTTGACCATTAATATGCCACTGATAATTTGCTCATTAATAGCCCCCCTCATCCACCTTCCCCAGTACTTACCTGGATGCTGTTAGTCCCCTGCAGCCCCCTTCGCAGCGTTTCTGCATGTGTGCAGGAAATACAGATACTGGAAATAATTTCCGGCAGCTGTGACAAAAGCTGGGTCTGCCAACTGCTGTCCGATCATGACGGCAACCCCTAATGCCGGCCCTGCAGCCAATCATCTTCTCCCTGACTGACTGGTGTGTTGGGCATCATAGACAGTGCACACTAACCAACGTCGTCATCTCTGCGACAAGTATGGTTTCCACCCAGCATTTATTTTACCGGCAGGCTGGTAAAAAAAATTGGCTTGAGGCCAATGTTAAGTCTGTGGAAACAATAGCACAGCCGGTATTTTTTCCCAAAAAAGGTGTCAACCCTAGTGACATGGTAGCTTTGAAGTCAGTAGCTGACTTCCAAAAGATATCGAAATAACTTCTGATCGATGCTCCATAGCATCGTTCAGAAGCCTTTTTAATCACACACTCGATATTTTATGTTATTAAAAAAACATACAGGAGGATTTAATCCCTCTTTAAAGTTTAAATATTTTTATATGAATTAAGAAAATTAATTAACTTAATTTGGTGATGATATTTAGTATATAGTATCAAGTTATTTTAATATTTGCAAGTTGCATTGTATGTTTGCATTCAATGGTATTATATTTAACTAAACTTTACCTTTAAAATGCCTGTGTGTAGTACACACATACACAATAGAACAATTTATTATATCCATTTCGGTATATATTAATTATTTAGCAAATCATTAGTAGTCTTTTGAAACTATCTATTTACCTTATATTACTTCTGTCTCTGAAAGGCATTTGCAAAGGTAATCTGAAACTCACCATTGTAATCCACTCAGGCAAACCTATGTGCGGTAACAATGTAAGCATGTACCTTGAGTGATGTTTTCTGTTTCTCTGGAAATTTAATCTTAGAGGTTGTGCTACACAAATGTTAGACATTTGTCTTTCAACAACATCTCTGTCTATTCATTGTCTCACATTCAATCAAATTATTTTTGTATTTTATATGTATTAACTGTTATATATATTTTTTAAATATATATTTATTTGTATTTTTTTCTTTTTCGTCCAAATACAAAACGGAAATAGTACAAACAGCAAAGGACAGTTACACGCAAATTACATTGACCTCTGAGCTCCAGCCTATTTACCCAGTTTCAGGCTCTTTCGGTCAGAGGAAAACAGGAGACAGAAAGAAGAATAGAAAATCAGGCAAAAATAACAAAGTCCACTTATAGCATTGCCTATTATCCACTTTAATATAAATTAGAGGTTTAGTCTTTAGGAAGTTAGATATTCAACAATAATACAAATAACTTGTGTGTGGAGGGGGCTGCAAAAGGAATTGCAATGTGAGTAAGAGTAGGACAAGTGCCCTGCACAAACAAATATGGATAGGGAAATAACTTCAAATAACATAAAATACATACAAATTAAAAATACAGCTGAGCCATAAAATAGCACTAGATGGAATCTTTGATTTTAGCTTTGGAAGAACATAAATCGAAATCTAAAGCATGGCTGCCAGGAGGATCAACAGAATTATCCATTTGAGAGAGGGTTGGAGTGCAGGGTATTCTCTTTCAGTTTATACTAAGTGACCCACAGGTTGAGGAGGCAGTGACCGTGGCGGTGTAGGTGGAAGCGGCGCTGGAGGAGGAGGAGGTAGCCAGAATTTTTCAAAGTGCGCTGTAAGCACAGTATTGGACTGTTCTATTTGACTCTCAGATATGAAGTGCACCGCAAGACACAAATGTACTATTTACCACCCAAAACTATTAGAATTTTTCAAAGTGCGCTGTAAGCACAGTATTTAACGGTTCTATTTGACTCTCAGATGTAATACATGTAATGCTATTGCTATTCTATAAACCGAAATAGAGTCCCCATTCAAACGAATAGGTCAATTGACCTATTCGTATGAATGGGGACTCTATTTCGGTTTATAGAAAAGCAATAGCATTACATGTATTCTATAAACCGAAAGTCTATAAACCGAATGTCTTTCGGTTTATAGATTTTCGGTTTATGGAATACATGTAATGTTATTGGCTTTCTATAAACCGAAATAGAGTCCCCATTCATAAGAATTTCTTGTGAATGGGGACTCTATTTCGGTTTATAGAATGCCAATAGCATTACATGTATTCCATAAACCGAAAGTCTATAAACCAAAAGACATTCAGTTTATAGACTGTCGGTTTATGGAATACATGTAATGCTATTGCTATTCTATAAACCGAAAGTCTATAAACCGAATGTCTTTCGGTTTATAGACTTTCGATTTATAGCCGAACCCCGAACTCCAACACGAACATACAATGGAATGTCCGTGTTCGGGTCCGGGGTCCGAATACCGTAATGTTCGGTACAAACCCGAACAGTGCGGTTCGGGTTCGCTCAACACTAATTATAAGTCATCGTTTTAGGTCATGATTGTTTTATATGATAAAAATGTGCCTTTTTATCTTTTGAATATTTGTCTGTTCTGGATGTTTTATTTTTACATATTTACCAGTCAAAATATGAGAACACTTTTTAGACTGGCATTTACACTCCCATTAAAGATTGCCTTTAAGAAAGAAAACAAAATGTGTTGCCTGTCTAAATTTAATTCCAAAATCCTCTAAACGCAGTTATTTCAAAGTTACTCTTGAGGAAAGTTTTACAACAAAATGAATTAACCGTTACATTGCAAGAGTAAATAAAAATATATATGGGATTTATACAATCAGAACTATCAAACTAAGTCTTTAAAGGACAAATAGTTTGCTAGTATTCCCAAGGAAATGTGTTCAACCTTTGTGCTTAAATCAAACAGTAAATCTTTACACTATAATCTTTATTTCTACTGTCTATATAAATAGCTGGTAGAAAATTGTTTCATTATTGCCAGAACACCTCTTAATCACAGTCCACAACACTATTATTTTACACTCTATAGCTTAAATTGCCCACTTACTATTCCATTGTGCTTGTATATAGAAAAATATATGGAAACTTCTAGACAGAGCATCTTTGGTTACAAAAACAAGTTAACGTGACAATAACTTCAATTTCTTCTTTATAAAAATACAAAGTGCCCTACAGAAGTATCATTTATTTATAGATATATATTACTAATTAATATGCAGAGTTACTTGATTGGACATTTCAACTGGGCCTATATAACATTTACTTGCTGTTGTATAATTTATATGGAAATTGAAACCATTCAACAAACATTTTTTTCAGTAAACAATGTCAGCCACAAAATGTCTGTCATCTCTAGACTCTATATTGGTCAAGTGGAATTCATGAAATGTCATGAAAAGGCCCCACACTAAGCTGTACAAAGAGTCTATGATATATATATTAGGCTGTACTAAACAACCTAAGGCAGTGATAGCCCAGGTGCCCACTTTTTTCAGGGGCCAGCTTTGCTCTCAGAACATACCTAAGGGTCAGAATTGCACTGTGGACATACCCCAGGGGCCAGCTATGCACTCAGAACTCATCCCAGGGGCCAGCTTTACTCTCAGGGCTTACTCCAGGGGCCAGCTATGCACTCAGAACTTACCCCAGGGGCCAACTTTTCTCTCAAGGCTTACCCCAGGGGCCAGCTTTGCTCTCAGGGCTTACACCAGGGGCCAGCTTTGCTCTCAGGGCTTACCTGCTATAAGACCAGGAACGGGGGACTAATAAAAGTACTCAAAACAAATAGGCCAGACTAGATGGACCGAATGGTTCTTATCTGCCGACACATTCTATGTTTTTATGTTACCCCCAGGGGCCAGCTTTGCTCTCAGGACTTACCACAGGGGCCAGTTTTGCTCTCAAGGCTTATCCCAGGGGACAGATTTGCTCTCAAGGCTTACCCTAGGGGACAGATTTGCTCTCAGGGCTTAGCCCATGAGCCAGCTTTGCACTCAGAACTTACTCCGGGGGCCAGCTTTGCACTCAGAACTTACTCTGGGGGCCAGCTTTGCACTCAGAACTTACTCTGGGGGCCAGCTTTGCACTCAGGGCTTACCCAAGGACCCAGATTTGCTCTCAGGGCTTAGCCCATGAGCCAGCTTTGCACTTAGGGCTTACCCCAGGGGCCAGCTTTGCACTCAGAACTTACTCCGGGGGCCAGCTTTGCACTCAGAACTTACTCCGGGGGCCAGCTTTGCTCTCAGTACATCGTCGGGACCTACAGCACACTGGCTGACTGGGGTAGCTGGCACACAGTGATGTGCAGAGGTATTGGCAGCGCAGCACTGTGTGTCAGTCTCCCCTCACACTATTTGTCAGGGTTCTACACTGACCTTCTGGCTCAAGCATTTAAAAGTCATCATTTATGTACTTATATACCTCCTGCCTCCTCTAGACGCCTCCCTGCCTTACTTTGCTTGCATTTCTTCCCCTCTGTTTGGTGTCAGGTGGTCTCATTACCTTTTGCAACACACACATGTTAAATAGCTGCAGTTTCTTGCTAACAGTGCTTTTGCATTGAAGTTGGATGCCTGACTGCTCAGAGCTGCTGCTTCCTTTCCCGATCCTCTGCATAAAGCTCATTTGATTTGTAACCCTGTCCAGGAAATGTGAATCTGAACCTGGGCAGCTCAACCAGCTCAATGGATGATTTTCAGCATCTCCTGAGACCCTCTGACTAAGGGTAGTTACTTAATGAGATTTCTTCAGCTAAGTTGTTCCCTTAAAGTCACCCTGCTCAGTCCTCACCCTCTCTAGGGTGTATCTTCTGCTTAAGCTACCCTGCTCAGTCCTCACCCTCTGTAGGGTGTTCCTTCTGCTTAATCTACCCTGCTCAGTCCTCACCCTCTCTAGGGTGTTCCATCTGCTTAAGCTACCTATCTCCTGTTTAGCTACTTATCTCAGGCTAAACAGTATAATACCTCAGGCCTCACCCCTTGTGTATCTCCCTTTACCCCTACCTCTGCTTTGTCTACAGTCTGTTCTATATCTCTTTGTTTATCCTGCAGTTCCTACTCAATCCCTTTTCCTATTCTGCAGTTCTTTGCTAAAGTTCTCCTATGTCTCTCCTTCAGTCTTCATTCCAATCCCTATCTCTTTGTTTCTATATCTGTTCTCACTTTGTACATTATTTAACATGCAACCAGACATCTCCACTATCCCTGCACTGAAACACCTACCTGACCTGGTAAAGGCCCTGACATTATTTTTTTTGTTCTTTCCCTGCCTGGCTGCGTGCCACAACAGAAGGATTTGTGTACAAGTTGTTGCACGTGTGCCATAGGATTGCCATCGCTGACCTAGGGAACTACTTAGATTGGAACTTTCTAACCGTAATCAATTGAATAGATGTTGTAACATTGTTAGTCCTTAACAGATATCTCAAATGGCTAAAAAAAAAAAACTCAACTCTCCTTTCAATCTTTTAATCAGAAAGAAGTTACCTTCATCTAATTGAAACGACTCTGCATGGTGCTCCTTTTGAAGCAACTTAGATTTCTTTTGTAAGTAAATTACTGGCTTCCAGGCTGTCATGGAGATGGTTGCCTGTGACCTGGCAGTGCTGATTGGTGTGTGGTATCTATGACACCAAACAATCCCCCAGCTACTGAAAAGAAATTCATCTCCTACCCAGTTTACTCACTCATTAAGTAACTACCAACCATTTAAGTGCACATTAAGTTATATATTGTTTTCAACTATTTGTTGCATGTTTCATTTCAGCACAAAGCTGGATATTTTAATGATGATATTAGCCTCAGTAAACATACCATTTAGTGACCTTGCAAATTTGTTTGGTGTTCTAACTCAACAAATAAAACTATCTCAACAGCTAAGCTTAAGCAGACTGTGTCCTGAGCAGAGAAAGACAGTCGGCAACCCGAGTATCTTCACAGTGAAGCTGTCAGTCAGATGACAAAATGGAATCTACCTTAATAAGTACATATTCTCATACTAAGGCCACCAGCCAGTTGTTACATTTGCTCTTTGATGTGTGATTTTTGCAGTTCACCTGCAAGTTCACTTTAAATGGACAATCTGAATAATTTACCTTATGTATAGATTCTCATTTTTTGTTTTAAACACTTTCTCATGAATCTCAGCTGTTGGCTTTCTCTACTACTTTGTGTATTAATTAAACCATCAATGAAACTCTAATAGCTGTTAATAATATGTCAAATAATGATATATATGATACCAGTCACTATCAATTCAAATTACTTTATGAAAACTGGAGAAAATGTTGGGTTACTAAATGAGTGTGTGCTTGCTGATTGATATTATTAGCTGTTAACAGAAAAATAAGGTAAAATAAAATCCTTTAAAATATTTTTTTTTAGAGTTCACAGTTTCTGAAATGCTGTAACCATTATATTACAGGTCTTTAGTAAAAAAAAAAAAAGAGAGAGAGAGAGTAACAGCTGAGCATCACTTTATAGTCCATGGAACTTGAGAAAGTCTTTTTTCTGGTGAAATGCGTTGGTAATGTCAGACGCAACACAAAGAAGAGTTTAAAGTTCATGGTTGAGGAGCAAGTTTCTCCATCTAACAGTCTTTAGAAAAGTTTTCTGCAGTAGAAGTTTCTTTTGAGGATCATTGGCTAGTAAGCCTTTTCTCTTATTTGATTGACTAAAGGTTTTCTGCTAGTGTGCACAATTCATACATTTGTCCCATGTGCCCATATATAAGATGGATTAACCCTTGGTAGTAATGTGAGCGCATTTTGAGTCTGTTTCTGTTTTCTAGGAGGACGTTTTTCCATTATTATTTATTATAATGATTTGTGTTCTGCTACACACTATTGTTTAAGCATAAGCCAGTCATATGTGATTAAGGACAATGTGAGTTTCTGCATTCAGGATTTTTTATATACATTTTTTACTGTATTTTGTATTTTTGTTCCATCAATTTTCATAAATTTTAACAAAGCGCAGATTTCAACCATACAATCACCTCATAACCCTCAATTTCCAGCGACACAAAAAAAAGATTTTATTGTGGATATATGGTTGTTGTAATGTAAATTGTATTGTGTTTCACATATTTCCTGTGTTTCACATATTTCCTGTGATTCCTGTTTTTGACCTGGCTTGGCTGACTTCTATTCTTCGTTCCTGACTTCTAGCTTTGTTCCTGACTCCACTGATCTCCGACTAGTCTAACTACTTGTTTTGGTTCCTGACCTCGGCTTGCCTCCTGGATTTTGTTTATGGACTGAAATAGGGAACAGCAGTGTTTTTGTGCCATTATTCCCTTACTGCACTGGATATGTATGGTACTCATTGCAGTTGAAACACACACTATTCCATTTGGAATAGCATGCAGTAGTTTAAAAGACAGGAATGCCCAGGTAGGGGGGGAGATGATCTCAAATTAGCCCTAGTACCTGTACAGAAATACACTCTCTCTAGGGGGTAGGTAGGTAATGTATTTTATTTCATTAATTGGGGCTTGAGGAGATAGTGCTCCCAAAGCCACAGGGGGGAGGCTTTTTATTTAATTAATTGGGGCTTGAGATGATAGCGCCCCCAAAGCCATGGGGGGGGGGGGGGGGGGAGATCTTCTATTTACTTAATTGGGGCTTGAGAAGATAGCACCTCGAAGCCCAGGGGCATTTAACTTAATTGGAGTCACAAGCATCGTACCAGATCATGGCACCAGGGGTCCTTTAATTATTTTTTTAATGTGACTGTGGGCATCTTGCCGGACTGCAGTCACATGGGGACACTATTTTTAATTCAATGGGGCCAGTAGGAAATCGCTGACCAAGGGGGTCCAATTATTAATTTTTTTGTGCAGGGAGGTGAGGGACATTGAGCGAGTCACTGTGGCACCCATTAATGGTGTTGGCGGCTACTTTACCTCTGACACCAGTCTTCCATTTCCCGGGGGTAGTCGAATTTTAACAATATTTTCGTGGGCTTAATATTCCCTTGCTTCGAAGACCTAAATAACAAGTTGCACTGACTGAATATCACAAAGAAACCTATAAGAATACTGAAAGACTGCAGAAAAGAAAGAAGTAAATGGCATTAGACATGATTGATAGTGTATTGGACTTCCATTAAACTGGTTCAGAGTTCATTTATCCTGAGCAAGCTATGTCTGTGATTAGGGAACACACATTATAAATCAATTTCACAATTAATTACCACATTGGTCCCATTTATTTTTCATCCCTTCAAAACAATGGATAATGTTCAGCAACTACTTCAACAGAAGAATCAACAGAAGATACTTTCATCAGTCACTTTCTTTCCTGAACGCACACAAGTAGTGTCACAGGAAAAGATGGAGTAATCATTACCCAGTTGATAAAATGTGACATTATTATGAATCCAAATTTTGATAGGCTTTCAGTTTGTGTTGCACATGCATAGATACATTGCTTTTGAAACAAGTTCACCATAATATGAATATATAATCTTTAATTGGAATATAGCCAAGTTTACGGAAGTGTGTCTGGATTTACACTTGAGCTGAAACAATCAGAGTTATTGGGGATCATATATAAAAACTCTTGCACTGCAAAAGCATCGGGAAAGGCCGAAAACGGCCCAATCACCATTTGTTATATATAACAGCGACTGCACAACTTTCCAGTGCAGGAGAGAAAACCTGACTTGTATACCCTGGCTGCAGTGGCGCAATGAGCACCGGCACAACCCGGAAGTACCTTTAAGGTGGAGGCAGCGGAGACTCACAAAATTTGTTGAAAGTCTGCTTTATACATAACCCACACTTGTGCCGTGTTTATACATAACCCCCAATCAGATTCTGAAAATGAGGACTGAATAGTGGAACACTGATGGGGCAGGACTTAAGGTGAGATGCAGAGCACACCTCCAGCTTGGAGGAAATCCATCTCCTCCCCATCTATTGGTTGGGTGCAGTAGAACTGATGTGCCTGCGCACCAATAACAGAGAAGGATTGTCACTCGGTCATCTCTCTCTGCTGCCATGAACTGTAGTTCCATCAAATAGCATCCTCCTACTCTATTTGTTTTGAGAATTGCTTACAAGGAGCTTGATTTAGAAGGCAGTTTAAATCAGGCAGAATAGTTTTTCGACCTGGTAAAAACACATTTTACCATTTAGTTGTTATTTGTTATAAACCCTTGACTCCACAGTGAACTTCTAATATGATATATTACAAAAGGACAATTACACAACACCGACTGGTTCTAAAGGTACAATTTCTACAATTCCTCACATGTTATGTATTTTAATAAAACTTGAGCTTGCAAGGTTGTACACAGTGACTCCATGTATGGGACCTATCTCCTGGACCTCCAGAGGAAACCCCTCTCTGCAGGCATGGGGCAGCATTTTGCCCGTCCTACTTTAGTGGTGATTCCACTGAGTTTAAAACTATTAAAGCTAAAAAGCCCATAGGCTCCCTTTGTGGTACTCCACCTTTGTGGTATTCCAAAGGTTCCCTTTGTGGTACACCAACTTAAGTTTCTGTATGTTATGTTGCTCTAAACTTAAGCAACACAGGTCTAAGTAGTCTTTCAGAAAGATGAAGGTTGCGCTATATGTAAAGATTATATATTATATTATACAGTCTCACTTTTCTTGTAGCTAAAGATACAGAAAACTGCTCTATATAATATGGCTAAACGTCATGAGCTCAATTAGGAAAGACTAATTGGGGCAATTTCCTTTCCATGATCCCTCATACTGCACATTTCATTTTTCAATGAGTTGATGGTACATTAAAGACTGTAGCATCAGCAGGCCTAAATGGATCCCTTATCTGATTCTGTATGCCATGTTGCCTCTGATCAGGACTGAGAAAGCTTTAGAAATTTATGGACTGTCTATTGCTAATCTATAAAGATGTTTTAAGTAATACTTAATTGTGTTATTTTACAGACGGCCCTTAAACCGTAAAACATTTAAAGGGGAAGTAACCGTGTAAAGTGTTTTTGATTGTTTTTTGTTTTCTTGTACATGTCCTTTGTTGCTGTTGACCACTTTGATATAATCTTAATGTGCTAAGTAAACCAGATTTAATGCATTGCTGCAAGTTATATACTGAATTTTTACCTCTTGGTTTCCCTACTCTTAAGCCAGACACTGGCATTTATCCATGAAAAGAGAATTTTAGGGAATTAAAAAGAGAATTTCAAACTTTTTAAAAAATTGTTATTAGAGATCTGTCAAACCCTTGAAGTACCTTATTGAGCCATCTTTGCTCCATATAGCTCTACCAGAAGACAGCCATTTTGTTTTGAATATTTGGTCAAGTGACCCCCTTGCGAATTTCAAACTTGAAGTAGCCAAGTTGGAAACATTCTACAACCTGAATGGAATACTTTTTCCAACTGGCTACTTTGGTCTTATGTTTTAAATTCCCTTCTCATTTACTTGCAGTTCTCTTTTTTTTTCATGAATAAAGCCCACAGTATTCAAAACATTTCTCCAAGCTGTACTTAAGTAGAAAAAAGTGTCAAACATTTTCAGAATACCTGTAAGGTTCAAACTTGTTAAAACATCTTTTATCCAGTCATTATTACAGTCTGAAGGAAACAAACTGGAAAGTTGGAGGTGTGGCTTGTAAGGGGGAGTGTCAGCGATACCCAGCGTGTATGGTAGTACTATTACACATTAAGTGAACTAACAACCAGAAAATTTAAATTGGGACTGGGGGATAGAGGTTCTACCTAAAGCTCTGGTGTGCAAAATATTTTCTCCAGATAAAGCTGTGACAGTTGTTCCAGCATTTATTCCTGTGTTTCCAGTGTGTCCTTCAACGGTACCGTTTTCATACATCCACTGAGTTGAGCTCTGTTTGCACCTTGGACATTTCTACATGCGAGCTTTAAATCTGCACTTTGTAAGTTCAAACCCAGCAGGGGGCCAAGTGTTTTTTCCATCTGGTTCTGCACATGTGTGTTTTTACTTTTTTACATCCAGTTTTATATCCAGCCATTTCAGAATGTCCCTTTGTGAATGTCTGTTTGTGAGTGCAATATTTACCCATATAATTTGGGGTCTTAACCAGGGCCGTCTTTAATAGTGATTGGACCCTGGGCAAGCATTTGCTTGGGCCCCCTGGACCCTGCCCCCTCCCCTGCATGCAATCCCGCCATCCATCGCAATGTTACCCCCCCCCACACACACACACACATATGCCATAATTGTTGTGCCATTCAGAGCGCAGTATTATTGTGCCAGTCAGAGCCCAGTATTATTGTGCCAGTCAGAGCCCAGTAATATTGTGCCAGTCAGAGCCCAGTAATATTGTGCCATTCAGAGCCCAGGAATATTGTGCCAGTCAGAGCCCAGGAATATTGTGCCAGTCAGAGCCCAGGAATATTGTGCCAGCCAGATGCCCAGTAATATTGTGCCAGTCAGATGCCCTGTATTATTGTGCCAGTCAGAGCCCAGTAATATAGTGCCAGCCAGATGCCTGTAATATTATGCCAGTCAGAGCCCAGTAATATAGTGCCAGCCAGATGCCTGTAATATTATGCCAGTCAGAGCCCAGTAATATAGTGCCAGCCAGATGCCTGTAATATTATGCCAGTCAGAGCCCAGTAATATAGTGCCAGCCAGATGCCTGTAATATTATGCCAACCAGATGCCCTGTATTATTGTGCCAGTCAGAGCCCAGTAATATAGTGCCAGCCAGATGCCTGTAATATTATGCCAGTCAGAGCCCAGTAATATAGTGCCAGCCAGATGCCTGTAATATTATGCCAGCCAGATGCCCTGTATTATTGTGCCAGTCAGAGCCCAGTAATATAGTGCCAGCCAGATGCCTGTAATATTATGCCAGTCAGAGCCCAGTAATATAGTGCCAGCCAGATGCCTGTAATATTATGCCAGTCAGAGCCCAGTAATATAGTGCCAGCCAGATGCCTGTAATATTATGCCAGTCAGAGCCCATTAATATAGTGCCAGCCAGATGCCTGTAATATTATGCCAGTCAGAGCCCAGTAATATAGTGCCAGCCAGATGCCCAGTATTATTGTGCCAGCCAGAGCCCAGTAATATTGTGCCAGCCAGATGCCCAGGAATATAGTGCCACTCAGAGCCCAGTAATATTGTGCCAGCCAGAGCCCAGTAATATAGTTCCAGTCAGCCCCCCGCCCCCGTTCCCAAGTACTTACATGAACCTGCTCCGTGTCCCCCGCCGGATGTCTCCTCCGTGCAGTCTTCCCTCTTGCACGGAGGAGGGAAACAGTCACTGGATGTGACGCGACGTCACATCCGGCGTCAGTTTTTTTATTTATTTTTTTTCCGGCCGTCGCATCCATCGGATGCGGCTTGCCGGAAAAAAGCGTTCACAAGCGCAATGCGCTGTGAACGCGGAAAGAAGGGGCTGGGGGCCCACGGGACAGCTGCCTTGGGGCCCCCCAGGAGTAACTGGGCCCAGGGCAGCTGCCCCGTTTGCCCCGCGTTAAAGATGGCCCTGGTCTTAACTGTAGCACACTATTAGTGTTTGTGTATTTATATTTTTAAAGTTCAACTTGTTACTGTGACTTCCTAATATGAGAGATTTGCCTACAGCTTTAAGGAACAAAGCCGCCCTTAATATTTCCACACAAATCTGTTTAATAGTAGAAATATTAATTGGCACAAATGATTAATATTACAAACAACAAACCAAACACCTCTTTTCATAACAAATATTTTTTTTTTAAAGTATTTGTTAAAACAAGCATATTGTTTTAAAATAATACAGTTCAGTAACAGAGAAACTGTAAAAATGTCTTAGATTTGATAAATAGATGACTTTCCCCCAGTAACTGGGGGGGAAAAAGAGAAATGGTACACAGAAATCAATAGAGATGTAGAAGGAATCATAAAAATGCATTGCAATTAAATTGAATTAGATTACCATCTTATGGCTTGCTGGACTGTGAACACAATTTAGGAAGAAAAACTGCTGTGAGATAACCAATTAGACAGAATTATTCCTGCAGTTGTTTATGGTTTATTAATTTGGAAGGCACCTGGGTTAGCTAAGCTAATTTCTTACCATAGGACAAATGTAACAACAATCCTATGCACAACTGTGAAATTTAATAAGAGGGTCCAGAGGATATTCTTTTTTTGGTTTGTTGGTATTTTCAAGGGTGAAGATGTATAAATAGATTATAATAAGCACCATACAAACAAAACCTTTCACTCATATTTTCTTACATGTCTATTTGGGTATGTACCAAGCCAGGACCTAGCAAACATGTATGCATTGTCCAAGTACAACTCCCGTGAGTCACCAGCAAAGGTCAAGTATAAACATGGTTCAAGTTATGGGACATTTTAAAGACTGTTCTCAAACAGAGCACAGCAGTTAAATCTGAGAAAGAATAGGTAACTTCTGGCAGACCGATTGTTGTAAACTAGGGTCCCTGTGATGCTCAGCCAGACTTTACATTGCAGAACTACAAAACATATCACATCTGGGATTTTTCGAACTTAGGTAAACCTTTTCAGAACATTGACCTTTTAAGTGCTAATGTGCAATGTTCTATGTAGCCCCTATTAAATTGTGGTAACCAGATGTTTAATAACATCTTTAATATGTAGATATTAAATAGTGCTAACCAGATGTTTATCTTTCTTTTTTAAAGATGTTCAAAGCCCTAAAATCAGTTAAACCAGCCTTATTAAAACTGCCTTTTGAATGATGTTCAGATTAGGAGCAGTGCTCCTTGTTTGAGAGAACCAGCACTCTCCATCATTGATGCGTAGGACAGTCAGCTATGCAACACATCACTGTACACCAATGATGGAGAGAGCAGATGCAAATAGGGTTGCCACCCAGCCAGTATTTTACTGGCAGGCTGGTAAAAGAAATTGGCTTGAGGCCAATGTTACAGCTATGGAGGCAATAGTAAGGTTAGTATTATTTTTTTTAAATAGTGGCAATCCAAGTCGCAAACGACACACAACAATCAGTTATGTCTTGTTATGGAGTTGCGGCTTCATAATGTACCAGCCTGTGAGCTTTCACAAAGAAAAGCAAATCGTTTTTGACCAGTGATCCCTTGGAGATTTGTTCAAAAACTGTTTTAATCATACAGAAGTAATCAACTGTCTCATTAAAAGAAGTTTTGTGGGGTTAGTCCCTTTTCAAAAGGTCAAGAATTTTTTTTTTAATATATATGAAATACTACCTTAGCAGAGTCATCTGTAAGTGTCAGTTTAGACGCTCAAAGATCATTAAATCAGATAAGAATGAATCAGTTTCAAAAAAACCTTGCCATTATATTAAATTCTCCCCATTACTCTGGACATCAAAACCCTGGGACTCTGGATCAAATTCTGGGAATTCCTTCATGTACACAATTTTGTAATAGAAAAAGAAAACCATAGATCAAAAAATGTAGCAAGCAACCAAACAATTTTAAATTAGGAAACTGAAAGACGAGATCTCCAATACAGCATTTTAATTAGTGGTGCTAAATTTATAGATTAGCGAGACAACTCATTATTTACTTTACTGCCCAGAGTTGAGGTCTCATGAGAACAGTTGCCAACATTACAGCCGATGAATAGGCCATTATACTATGTATGTCTAAAAAAAATACCAGTCTGGAGCTCAATCTCACCGGGACATGCAACATAGCATGGCCATGCCATCCTTGACTCCACCACCATCATTTCCCATGAACCAGTCTCCGGATGTAGGCAGGTGTGAAATCATCTTAGCGTCCACTTGACATCATGTGTTTGGTTGATGAACCCGTTCAAGGAGGAAGACCAGAACAATGTTTTCTTTTTTTTGTCGTAACATTGATAAAGTGATTAACCTACTTGTTTGGTTCATAGTTGCATTGGTTGAAGAATTTGACTTGCTGTTTACATTGTCTGACAACATTTTGTATCTGCTACACATCCATGCCCTTTCTTATCAGCAGTCTAAAGCTAGAGGGTGAGAGGCTTAGATGTAATGTGATATAGTATTACTTCAAAAAAACAATGGTGGATATTAATGGAATAACATTCCAACAGAAGTTGTAGAAGATTGTTCTGTATAATGATGAAATTTAAGTTTGCAAAAGATAACGACTTTTTGCCACAAGCAGTTCGGGCTCCAACTTGCTGGCAAGGGAATATGTTAAGGTGCAGCTGTGTTGATGAAAATAAGGGTGTTCAAAAACCATTGACTACATGGTAACATGTTTTTTCCACTCAGTGTGTAATATTACCAGTTGTTGGCCTTGCAATCATTTGAATGAATAACCAATGTGTGCCTATCATTTTAACTTTTAATCAAATGTTGAATTAACCATTTTTAAATGATGTTTCGATCATGTTTTAATTGGAAGAAATCGCAGTTATGCAGGCAAGATACCAAGAAATAAGAAGTTTGAATACTGTACAAGGTGAGTATTATTTTCCATTATTGGACTATCGGACTATTAAAATGACAGACACGTCTTTGCTAATGCCCTTACATGCTGACAGACCATTTCGGGAACAAGAGCACAAGATCATGCCCATAACCAGACACCAGATCAGGCAAGTGTCCTAGTGCTCTATCTCCCCTACTATATCACTTACAAAAAAATACAATCTGAAGAGTAATTCAGCCAAACATGGCCAACATATTAATAAGTGTAACATTTTGCGGTCACTCATTTCTTAACAAAAGGCAAGCGTGAGAACTACATAAAAGTATTATCTGCCACCTGCATAAGTTATTATCTACCATTAAATTCTACATTTCAAACTTATAGAACTATTGGAGCTGATAAACATCAAATATGGTGATAACACTTATGGATAAGTATAAACAAAATATTCTGATGGTACAAGAACTAAAGCTTAAAAAAACTCTAGGTTTTCCCATAAGTCCAATCCTTTTTCCAACAGAAGTACCGGTGAGCAAAAGATTAAGCGAAAGCTGCTCCGAAAGCTATTTTTTAATTAGACAAATACATTTTCCCCAAACTCTCTATTGTACAATACAGGCAAGCTGACTACAGATAAAAGTATTAAGTAGAATGTCTGAAAAGAGTTGACATTACATACTTGGCAGTGCTGCAGTATGTCTGACTGCACCAAAGAGAGGAAACTAAGCATCTGCCAAAGTCAGAGCTCCAGATAACATGAAAATGTATCAAAGTAATATAGTGATCTTATTGGGATGACTAAAACTAGACTATACAATTTTTTATGAAAATCCAGTAGAATAGGTTCTTCATTTGAACTTGATTGTGTTTAAATAACCTTTATACTAGCTGGACAAAAGTATTGATCATATACACTAAGTCATGGATATCATATACTTTATTGTTCACGGTATTCTGAGCATGAGAGCATAAAATTACCCATAATTCTCAACAAATGATGTGTTCTTTGAAACACAGGCATAGCTGAAGCTGAATTCTGCGTTTGTTAAAAGAAAATGACATAGTGCTTCTATGCAACAAATATCTGCACAAAATGATAGAGTTTATGTATTTTAAAATTGCTTTACTTTCCAAGTCGTTCACAAGTCCACAAATAGAGAATGTGGAAACTAGGTACTTGTGTGCTAGGACAGACGGGAATGCTTGGTGCTTCCACCGAGGTGTTAACAATAAAAAAGAGACCAGTGGCTTAGCGATCCATCGATCAATCGACTTGAAATAAAGCTCCTGACACACCGCATCCATTTAACGGTCTAATCCAATGTTCGTGAGGCTACAGAACCAGGAGGAGACCCTCCGACCAGGACACATGTTCCAATGTAACAAATATGCACTGAATGTTTCTAACCTGAATTGTGTGCATGTATCAGCTTAATTAAGAGCATTACTGGTATGTCATTTAAACCCGGAATTTAGCTAAACGCATTAGACTAAGCACCAGTCTAGACGCGAAATGCACCTCATTTGTCTCGGTCGGAGGGTCTCCTGCTGGTTTTGTAGCCTCATGAACATCGGATTAAACCGTTAAATGTATGCAGTGTGTCCAGAGCTTTATTTCAAGTCGACTTATGGGTGGATCGCTAAGCCGCTCGTTGCTATTTTATTTTATTTTTAAAATGTTTTTTTTTCATTTTTTTTATGAAAAGATTGTAATTGTTGAATAACACATATGCAAAAATGTAAGGAATAGAAATATCCAGATGACAAAAATAAAAACTAAAGACATTTTTTCGAAGAAACATGCATAAAACAACCGAATGGAGGCAAGTATAGATCCAGAAGAACCTGCAGGGTAACTATGATATATATCGTTCAGCCAAAATGGGCATGTAAGGTTATGACGCAATAATAGTGCAGAAGCCCAATGGTATCTTAAAAAAAATTATTATTAAAATGCATTAGAAATATAGGCACCATGTGTATAACTTGATGCAAAAACAGCTCATTAACTTATGCATATCGCAATGACTGGTCCCACCTTTTCTTTACAAATAGGCAGTAGGTACACCACAGATGCTCCAAAGTAAAGATGTCCACAGATGGAAGCAGCTGCCTAGGGAAAGCTCTATGCCTTGGGAATGAAAGTGCTCATTGCCCTAAGTGTTTCATTAGGATTGAATGCTAAGGAAAGAATGCTTAACCAATGATTTTAATGGGACAAGAACATTGGGACTGGTGATGTTGTGGAAAAAAATGGTATCTACATTTCTCCTAGTACAACTATAATTGGTTAGTCTTTATCTGCTAGTTTCTCTGAAACATATATAGATTACTAGACATTTAGGTTCATGAATGATCCCAAATAGGTCTATGTGAACTCATTTGATTCAAAACACTTTATAACTTAATTCTTGGAATTGTAATGTAAAACAATGTCTACTCCTTAAAAAGTGAACTGTGGTAAACTGACAAGTGAACTCAAAAATTCATACATTAATTCTCCAACTTGCTTATCTTTTCAGTTCAACTATTAATGCTCCATTTCTGCAGAGTATTTGTCATTTCACCCCAGTTTGCTTTATAGAAAAGAGAACGTTTAGAAGAATATTTGCAATGTCATGTACACTAAATATAATCATGTCCTTACAAAATGTCTCAGGTTCCTGAGCAGTTCTTTAAATTAAGCAGATACATGCTCAGATGAACAACACATGACATATTGCGCGGATTCATGATTTATTTCATAAGAATAAAGACAAAATGAAGAAGTCGTGTGAAAAACTAAGTAAACCTTAACTGCTTCCATATAATTTAAGATTGGTGCTGCTAATCAAATTCCCTTGATTAATTGATCATCAGCAAGTGTGACCACCAAAATAAATGCCACAGACTTATATCCGGCGTCAGTTATGTCACTAGGGTTGCCACCCAGCCAGTATTTTACCAGGTGTGGGTGGGGAGGGGGGGGTATGGCAAAGCCGGTATTTTTGGGAAGAAAAGATGGCAACCTTAGTAGTAACTGAGAAGTTACAGGGGAGGGAGATTGGTGAAGGCCGGAGGGACCTGGGGCAATTTTTGCACCAGCTCCCAGTGGTATATACTTATGCCAATGACCCTGAATGGCATAAATAAAATGCGCTCACGCTACTCTCAATATAGAGGGCCTAAGATAACTAAGTAAGTATGAGAGAAAGTTCAGATTATAACTTTATTTTCTTAGTAATTCAAATACTGAAGTTTTCACAGTTGTTAAAGTATATAGTATTGGATGGAGTAATGCAGTATGGAAGGGGAAAAATTGTGATGTCAGAGACTTTTACATTTCAAAAATATGAACTATTCAAGCAAAATAGAATAAATACACTGTAAATCTTGCAGGTGAGACAAAGACACAGACGTACCTCTCAAAGATAAATATCTTTTCAAACTCAAACAGACAGTTTTTAATATCAGTGATATTTTACTTAATCTGATGAATGTAGACTTGGCAAACAGACTTTTCTTGCTTCTCCATTACTTGTCTGCGTTAAAATCACTAGATGTGTTGCAGGAATAAATTACTTTTGCAATTAACTCAGTGTACAATGGTAGCAGAAAAGCAGCGGATACGTCTTGCAGATTTTAGAATAATTTTCTGCTACGTTTAATTAGGACATTTCTACAGAAGGGAATGAGATGGAAGATTAATTTTACATTTTCTTCTGGCTGTGGCAGTATACACTTGTGGACAATATAATGTAAAATGCAATAGATGAAAGATATCAGCAATATTACTTTACTGTTGGACAGTGGCCATGTTGCACATTCTCATCTTATTGCCAGACCACATTCTTCTAGTGTCAAATATGCATAATTTTTACATTTATTAAAACTAGAATTTTAGTGACAGATCTTCAGTCAGATTATATATACACAAATTCGAGCAGACAAAAAATGTGTGTCCATAGAAATGTTCATTTTAGTCGGTGGACATTGCTGACTCACTTTCTGAAAAAAAAACTATGAACAATAGTGGTGTGGAAATTACGCTATTTTGTTGAATTGCATACAAGGTCTTAGGAAGAAAAGACAAGATCCATTTTAATATGCCAGATATTGCCCCCAATATGCCATTTTAATTTGCCAGGATATTGCCCCCAATATGCCATTTAATATGCAGGATATTGCCCCCAATATGCCATTTTAATATGCCAGGATATTGCCCCCAATATGCCATTTAATATGCAGGATATTGCCCCCAATATGCCATTTAATATGCCAGGATATTGCCCCTAATATGCCATTTAATATGCCATGATATTGCCCCCAATATGCCAGGATATTGCCCCTTAGTATGCTCATTATGCCACCCTCCTCCCCCAGACCCCAGTACTTACCTCGTTCCTGCTCTGTCCCCCGGTGCTCTGAAGCTGCGTGGCTGTGAGGGAAGCATTGTGAGCTTCCCTCCAGCCGCGCAGAACAATAAAGTTTGTTTAAAAAAAAAAAACATTTTTTTTACCGCGCGGCTGAAGGGAAGCTCACAGACAGAGCAGGAACGAGGTAAGTTTTAGATAATTTTTTTTTTTCGGCGTATAACATGCACATACCATTTTCCCCCTATTTTCAGGGGAAAAAAGTGCGTGTTATACGCCGATAAATACGGTATGTATTTAGGCAGCCACAGATATGTCGCTAGTGTTTATTAAATGCCACTATGGCTAACAGTGAATAGGCATGGGATAGAGAAGAGAAATAAATACCCAATGCGTTTCACAATTAACTAAGTGTTCACTGGTAGCAGGAAAGCAGCGGATTGATCATAGGACTCCTATGCGCTTTAGGCAAAAGCTGCTGGGCTTGGTAATGCGACCAACTGTAATTTGAGCTATGAAGGATCTCACGCTACGTAGTACTCTAAAAATAAGCACATATATGAGAAGCCATTAAATCCTGTGATGTGTGCATGACATCACAGTCAAGAATATAACAGTGAAAGCCTTAGAGATAGATCAAACATTATCACTGCTTGACTATCTCTACCGCAGTCCATTAAGGTATTTCCATTTTAACATGTTCTTGAATCATCGAACTTGAATCATCATCTTTTCCAGCAAATAGTAAAATCAATTATATCCCTGAGGCCTTAGTTGTATTGTACAGTTCTATCATTGTATATTTATACAAAGTAGTAACTTATATATAAGACATAGCTTTTTCTTCCATAAAATCTAAAAACATTATATAAAATAATATTACATTTTCTAATTAAAATCAATATATATGTTGACAAGTTACAATTTAATAGAAAAATCAAAGTCACTGGTTAAAAGGCAATTGACTGCCATAGAAAATGTCTGAAGGTAATTATTAAAGAGGGACTAAACTTATTTATATATTCAAGGCCATTTCTAGCTGTTTAAATTTGCGTTGAATGGTACTTCTATGAACTACCATTCAGCCTGAGAGGATGTCTGTGCAACAGGGCAGCCATCAAACTGCCTGCTTTTGTGTCCCAGTAGGACTATCTTCATGCCCCCTGTGGCACAAGTGTAATAGGTTTGCCATCATTGCTCTATGCCATCTTAAGGGAGTCTGAGCCATCTATTTTAGGAAAGCAAAGGCCGGCCATATGTGGGAAGGGGTTAAACACAATTGTAGTTTACATTTCTAAACATTGGAATTTGGATGAAAATCAGAATATTTTGTCTCATTACACATCTCTAATTAAAAGATATGTAATTGATCAAAACGAGCATGAGAAGTGGGAAATTGAATGTTACCCCTTCCAGTGTATACATTTTTAGTTTTAAAATAACATTTATTTATATTCCCCCGTTGCTGGAGGGGACTTTTAATTGCTTGGCAGTTGTCTTTGGCAGTGAAATACACAAGGGCAATGAGAGGTTTAATATAATGAAAGTCTTCTGAAAACCAAGCATCAGTGAAAATACCAATGTACTTTAACAGCCACCCTTCCATTTCAAGAAATAAAAATACTTTATTTTAACCCATTATGCTGATGAGATATGTGGTTTCCAGGCACTCTGGCTGTGATTTAGGAAAAAAAAATGAGTTACACTCTTGCTGTTTGATTTTGGAATACATAGAGAAAAATTGCTGAATATGGGGTGACAAGCCAAACTAGAGAGACAAGTATTAAGCCAAAGCATTGTAAGGTCGGGTGGTGGGGGTGGGCTGGTAGGTGGGGTTGGAATTAGAGTGTGTATATGCCTCTGGCTGCTCCTACAAAATTAGGATGACAATGTAACTTCAAGCTATTTAGAAAAATTGCATGTATTTTTAAGAAATAATTTGCCGTTTTAGTTAAATATTAATATTACAAATATTATGGACAATTATTAGGAAATAGAGCCACAGAGACCTGGAACCCAAATACAGCGGGGAGTAGGAAGCAGCACAATGTATGTGTGCCTGGCTTCAACACAGACACCCTCTTAGGTTGCTCTGCACTGCCCGAGCATCTTGTGACTTTTTGGTACTCCAACTCCAATTAAATATGCAGGCAGCATGAGGCAGGCTGAGAGGATGTATGTGCACCTGGGAAGAAAACATATATCCACCTCTATATACCAGGGATAATGGTAAGTTTCTTGAGGTCTGCAGTGCCATTTGGATTGCAATATGGGCATCGTGGCAAAGTGTGTGGGTTGCAAAATGGGTGTAGTGGCAGGTATTGTGCAACAGGGTATGTGAGTTGCAATATAACTGCAGTAGGAAGTGGGCTGAAACAATGACCCTGGGTGGACTATGGATGCTGTGGGGTGTAATATGGGCACTGCTAAGTGGTGTTGTGGCAAGGCATGTGGGTGCTGTGGTGCAGATGAAGTAAATAAAAAAGAAATTTATTTTATCAATAACAGTTTTATTTAAATGAAAAACTTAACATGCAAAACAATAGTTACTGTCAAAACATTGTGTCTATAGGGCCACCTTCTATCTAGTCCTTTTATTTTTTCATTCTTTAAGATCCAGTTTGGGGAGTCACCTTATTATCGGGGTCACCTTATATTCAAGCAAATACAGTATATTAAACACTTCCAACACAATTTTTTTAATTCCTCACAAAAATATTGTCAACAACCTGCAATTACAGTGAAAGTAGATATCCACACAAATCTTCAGAGCCCTGGAGATACCATTTCAATAGAATACTTAATACTAGTGTTGAGCGAACCCGCACCGCACTGGGCTTTTTATAAACCGAAATAGAGTCCCCATTCATACGAATAGGTCAATTGGCCTATTCTTATGAATGGGGACTCTATTTCGGTTTATAGAATAGCAATAGCATTACATGTATTACATCTGAGAGTCAAATAGAACCGTCAAATACTGTGCTTACAGCGCACTTTGAAAAATTCTAATAGTTTTGGGTGGTAAATAGTACATTTGTGTCTTGTGGTGCACTTCATATCTGAGAGTCAAATAGAACAGTCCAATACTGTGCTTACAGCGCACTTTGAAAAATTCTGGCTACCTCCTCCTCCTCCAGCGCCACTTCCAACAAAACAGCCACGGTCACTGCCTCCTCAAACTGTGGGTCACTTAGTATAAACTGCACTCCAACCCTCTCTCAAATGGATAATTCTTTATAGACTTAAGGTTTATGGAATACATGTAATGCTATTGGCTTTCTATAAACCGAAATAGAGTCCCCATTGATAAGAATAGGCCAATTGACCTATTCGTATGAATGGGGACTCTATTTCGGTTTATAAAAAGCCCATAGCATTACATACAATGTAATCGCCGAACCCCGAACTCCAACCCGAACATACAGTGAAATGACCTATTTCAGACCTATTCTTATGAATGGGGACTCTATTTTGGTTTATAAAAAAGCCAATAGCATTACATTCGGTTTATAGACTTTCGGTTTATGGAATACATGTAATGCTATTGGCTTTCTATAAAAGGAAATAGAGTCCCTATTCTTATGAATGGGGACTCTATTTCGGTTTATAGAAAGCCAATAGCATTACATGTATTCCATAAACCGAAAGTCTATAAACCGAAAGACATTCGGTTTATGGAATACATGTAATATGGCACATTTTTTCGAAGTTCGGCCGAACCTGCCGAACCCGAACATCCAGGTGTCCGCTCAACTCTACTTAATACCTGTGCTGTGTTTTTAAAGACCAGATTATTATGAAAGTCATTGGCCCTCAATGGTTAAGGTAATTCTATTAAAACATTACATTTAGTTTATTTACAAAGAACACAAAGTGACATTTTCACTTCAAAGATAATTACAATTTAAGTAACCAATTATGTTGGGAAAATGCTTTAAAAGACTTCATTACTTTATATTATTAGCTAAGTGCTACTAACCCCTAAAAACTGCTCCAATTAGCAATGGAAGAGAACTAGATTTGCCTGTTACTTGTGTTACACACACAAAAAAAAACACATTGGTAATGCATATTAAAGCATGTTTTTTTGTTATTTTATCACATAAATTACAAATGCATTAATCTACTTAGTTTTCAAATAATTTCTGCAAAACATATGTCTTAAAGTTTTGCATATTTTTTCCCAGGTTCACTAGAAAATAAGCCCCCCAGAATTCTATTCAGAGACAGTTACAGGGTAGAGTGGGAAAGGTGTCTCTTAATGGATAATAGTTTCCAACATCGGCCATGTTTCCAGGGACATATATTTGTTTAACATGCTGTAGGAAGACCATGCAATAGTTGCCAACTTTGGCCATGTTTCCAGGGACACATTTGTGCTCCACATGCTGCAGACAGAGCATACAAAGTGCAGCCCAGCAGTATGTAGGATGCATATATACGCACATACACTTCCAATTAATTAATAATGGTAGGTCCTATGAGATCTCCACCCTGATTAATTAATTGGATTGTGTCTGTGCGTATATCCATCCTACATACTGCCGGGCTGCATTTTGAATGCTCTGTCTGCAGCATGTGGAACACATATGTGTCCCTGGAAACATGGCCAATGTTGGCAAGTATGAAAGTGCAGCCCGGCAGTATGTAGGATGCATATGAGCACATACAGAATCTAATCAATTAATCATTGTAGGTCCTAAGAGATCATGGGGGCCCGCAGTGGGAACAAGGGGGGGGGGGGCAGAATGCAGACAAAATGGTGACATGGGGCAGCAAATATATAATGGATGATGAAAAGAGGTGACTGAGGCAGCATGCAGAAAAAATGGTGACGTGTGGCAGGAAATATATAATGAAGGAGGAAAAGAGGTGATGAATAAAACACATAAAATGATAAGGAAAGAGATGGCAAACATGGAGGAATAAAGCATATAAAAAAGCTTAAAAGAGATACGTATACGGCTGTACTGTCAATATATCCAAATACAGGGCTGGAGGTGGACTCATGATTTGCATTCTAAACTATGCATATATGACCCCCGCATAAAAAAGGTATAAAATATTTCCATAAAAAATTTGAACATAGTGCCCTTTAATGCAATCAAATACATCTGATTCTACTCAACAAACTAGTTTAATGCATGAACAAAGTATTCAGTCAAAGCTTTCGTTTTTGAGTGGGAAGGCATTACTGAGATCTAGGCAGCTGTTTGAAATCAAATTTTTCTTTTCTTTTTTTAGCTGACAATAATATGAATCCTATGGCATCATTTTTCTTTAAATTAAGGATATTCTGTCATTCGAGGAGCTTTTTGCTCCAATTAAATGCAATGTAGGATTCCCTGTGGAATAACATAGTTCTTCCCCTGTCAAAATGATTTCACCCTTCGGTTATAATTCAGATAAATGTTTTACATTCTGCGCAAGTATATTAAAGATCTTCATGGGTCCAGTACAAGGAGGTAATGTGCTGCATGGGGTGGCACTCTTACATTTCTCAAACAACATATTGCCAAGGTTTCTAACTGGAGTAAGCATTACTAATATATTATTTTCCATTGTATGACTTTTGATCCATGTATTAACATGTGGGAAGTAATGAATGTACCATTAAACTCTTTAAAAAATTAACCCTCTAATAGCTCATTGCAAACAACTAAACTAAATCCCAGCTGTAATACAAGCTTATTTTGTCTCAGATCAGTGTAGTGTATGAAGTCATGGGTTCTAGACAATGAGAACCTACTCAATTACGCTGGGACAGACTTGGGACACCCCCCCCTTCAATTTTTGTAATAAATAATAATATTAAAGCATTGATACATTTAGGTATAGACTATCACATACTTTGCATGTGCAGGGATTTTAACACCTTAAAGAGCACATTTATAGAGTATGTGTAACTTCCCTTTCAGTTAGTGCACCACAATACTATATACAACTATATATTATTATTATTATTTTTAAGGAAAGTGTTTTTTGCTCTTTAGAAATCACTTTTGTGATAGTTTAGTGAACAGCCCCATCTATGATTAAATAGGATGCTCAATATGTGTATGTTGTTTTTAATGTCCCATTTATGATGAATGGTATACTCATTAGCCCTTTATGATTCAAGTCATTCTATTATACTAAAATTATATTAAAGGTGACATGTTTTTTATTTAAAAAAAACAAAAACCCACCAGTGACATTTTCTTGTCAAAGATAATTCATATTTAACTACCACTTGAAATGCATTTATGACTTCATATTATTGATGCTCTGTAAGACCAAAGGCATTTTAAACAGGCTGAAGTGGGCTTCTGTCTTGTTGGGGGATTGAAATGTATGCGCCACCTGTGGATACTCCCGGCAAGCCAGGACTGCTTCTAGTCTTCAAGAAGTAAAATAATTCCCTTTAGAGATGGCGTTTTAACTTGAAGGGAATATATCTATATTTTAGGCAAAACTGGTTTACAAGATCACATAATAAAGGGAGGGGACTTTCTAGGTTAGAACAGGAGAGTTAACAGCTTAGTTTGTTTTCACTGTACCAAAATAATTGATGTAAAGTCTAGTTTAACTTTTTAGTGCTTGACTTTCTATTGCTCATTTGAAAGTACCGTGGGTTTCAAATGTTTGTGAATGTGGAAATTGCTTTCAGCTGGTACTTCTTTTCCTTCTCGTACTTCTTGTTTAAAATCTGAATAACAAATGAATGGCTATACATACTTATGTTAATGAATTTTATTCATACAAACAAAATAGCTTTTCTTTGAAATCTGCATCCATTTAAGAAGTGGAATATATGCATGAAATGCAAAAAGCAGAAAGGGAGGAAACAGAAAGGGTTTGTTTGAAATTTGGAAAAAAAAAATCTACAATATGTTTATATCTCATTCTATATGCATGGAATAAATAGGTTTTGGGAGCTCATAGAATTAGCTGAACCTCAAGCTGCACAATTAGTTTTAGACGCTTGCAGTGAAAGTCATATTTCTCATAAACTGAATTAAAGCTCCTAATTAAAAAGCAGGATCAGAGAGAAGGTAGGAAAGAAATGGTACATAGGCGCTATAATTTTTGTCTCCTAGGCAGATTTACAACGCTATTTTTATGACAGACTTTGAACAACAAACAAAGATGTTCTTTTACAAATAAAGCCTAATTAGTTCTTTTCCCTTCCCATCCGTTTCTGGGGTTGTTGATATTTTGCATTTTATTCTACTATTGACGCCTGAATGATTGAAAAACATTGCCCCAGCAGCATGACATTAGAAAACATTAAAGGTCTTTTTCCTGCCTCTGTTAAAGTCTTTCAATATTTCTATAAGCCTTTGCATAATACAATATGTGTGCAGTAAATGTCACTCAAAGCACAAAGAAACTCTGTTCCATTTCTTAAAGAAACGGCTATGGATATTGTTATTTAAATTGTTATATTCTTAGAATGACACATTTTGACTTATTTGCATAAATCTGTTGTTACAGGTGCTGGGAAGCTATTTATTCATCTATATTTACTCACATTTTATATATTAAAAAAAAAATCCAACTGTGCTCTATCTATTTCATGGTGTCATTTCATCTAGTCAAGCAGCTCTAATTTAGCAGTTATATTCTTCTACCGGTATAGCATGCTCAGCACTTTTATTATGGTATGAACATCAGGATATGCAGCAGCATTTGGATGGTACCTTCTGAGCATGAAACATCAATAGATAGGGATAGTTATTTAAAGATCACTTCACAGCAGTCATGCTTAGAAATCCAATGCTGCTTGCGGTGTCCTAAAAGGTCTTTAACATTAGAAAAATTCTAAATTCCGATTTATATTCATAGCAACAAGACATTCATTGAGTTAAAACATATGGGGGTCTATTCATCATGTTATGCTGTTTTTTAATGCATTATATAATTCACTGGCTTTAAGCTCTGGCACAGCAGGGGCTGCAAAAAAGGCCGGATTTATATAGCAGATGCAGCTGGGCACAGGTAGATTAATCCCAGGTTTCGTTAGTTTAAATGACTCACAGAGACAGGGATAACCTGAGAATCAACCTTGTCTGCTTCACATAAGCTTTGAGTTGACAACTACTGATAACTAGTGTAGAAAAAAACAGTATAAGCTACATGATTAGCAAAATGGCTAACTAATATTAACCTACATTCTTAATATGCTAACTGTTTGTGCAAATCAGAAAAAAATCATTAAGACTTCTATATTGCTGTAGCAGATGTTGGCAGAACAGTTATATAGTATAAGGAAGTTTCTTATTTAAGTAGTTTTCATAGTAAATATTTTTTACAGGACTAAACAAGTTAATGGAAAATGTAAATGCAGGCTACTTATATCTATTAAAACCTATAATATTGTTTCTGAGATGCTGCCTCACCACTTCTTGATTTGGCTATCCATGAAGGGATTTGTTGAGCTCCTGATGTGAAATAGGCATAAGAATACAGGCTCATCTAGGGTAATTTAAATATCAAGCATTAAACTGAGTTTGATGTATCAAGCAGTATCTAACCTGTAGATTGTATAATTGTTTGCATGCAAATTGCATGTTGGGATTCTTTAGGAGTCTCTTTTAAACTTTTCTGTTCTATCGCTCTTCCTGCTTTGATTGACATTGCAAATTGAACAGGTCATCTTGAACTGATAATGTGCTGTAACCAGCTGCAAGACAGTAGAGGTTATGGGCATGAGAAATGTGTAATGTTATGAACAACCTGCACATGTGCAGTGGGCATATCCATGCATGTTCATGGGGGACCTCTGATTGGCTCCCATGAGATATGAACTCTATGGAAGATGTCATTGTGGAAGTTTCAGTCCCAATACCCTGCAATAGTTAAGGTTTAAAAAGGAAGGTGTTACCAAAAGAAAAACAGACAACATTAGAACAAGTAAATGTATACTTATTATGGTTTTATATGTGTATATTGGTCCCCATTCTCCAAGGTAATAAGCGCATTGGGACAGACAAGAGGACATGGTCCCATGTGCATAATAGGCTAGGGATATCTAAGCCTGTGATCCTGGTTAGTGGCAGGTTTTCTTGGTAGCTTGACTGGAATACACATTTAATGATCAAATTGTGATGATGATGTTGTGGAGTGTCACAAGTTCTTAAAATGTTAATAGATTAATCATTATTCATAATGATTATGGAACATTTATGGGAAACAATTAATACTAGGAAGAAAGGAATATGCAGAAAGGAAGAGCCCCGTTCTGTATGAATTCAGTATTTCACAGTAAGTTTCCTGGCAACTAATGAGTTCAAAAACAACATTTTTGTAAAAACAGATTCCAACTGTCTACGAGGTTCTAAACAAGATGAAATGTGAGGGTGAAGTCTGTGAAACACAGAAAGGACTGAGATACCCAGATATTACATTATCAGTATACAGGAAAGATTCTAACAATCAGAGAAGGACAATGAAATCCACATGCTAGTAGCCATTCCAACATCGACATATACAACCACAAAATCCAGGTCCATCATCCCCAGCAGCAACTGGGGACTGGTTTATACAGATTCCTGAGGTATACAGTTAGATGTTATGCATATTTCTCTTTGTCTCTAAATGTAGTGTATCCTGTACCCTCTGGTTTATGCCATTTTTAAATGTATCACATTCAAAGTTTTTAGATGGTAAATAATCTGTTCTCTCTTAATTACATTCTTTAACTATATTTTGTTACTCTTCCATTTACTTTCCATCTCTTCCCACATCACTTTTTATGAGTGTAACTGTGACAGTCTCCAAGATCCACACGTACAGCCACAACATTCAGACCCATCAGGCCCCAGCAATTGGACTGTTCAATGTCCTCCTCCCTTTTCCCTACATGCCATCCATCCCCAGGATAATTTCCAATATAGGTTTTGTTCATCACCTGATGTGACTAGAGCACTTAAACAACCACTTTACAACCTCCCACCTTTATACGTAATTGGAACTATAATCAAGTGCACGGTCTGACCACGTTCCATTATATATGGTTGGAGTTCGCAGATTACAGTCACCCATTTATGTCCTCTGGTGTGACTCACTCAGGTATCACAGTCACATGTCTTCCATTGCCACAGTGTATCTTTATTTTTGGAACATGGCTCTGCTTATGCTCTGCATGAAGCGCTGTGTAACTGTGGTCGCTGCGCAAATAAATGTAAATGTAATGAACCCACTGCATTTACATTATATCAAAAAATAATAATGGGCTGCTTTGCTCTATACTCTTAAGGGTTTAACACATCTATTTATATTTATTACCACAATCATTATTCTCCTCTAACCCTAATGTAGGTTGTCTGTGGCTTTTTATAGCTTTGTCTTATTAGACAAACCAAGGCATATTCAGCAATATAAAAGGAACCCAGATTCTGAGATCTAGCCTGATACAATGAATTGATCACCATTCTGTAACTCATAGCTAATGATCAGTGGACATCCTTTAAAATAACCAAGACCATGTTGTAATGATTATGTCTGGCATTCTCTAAATTTGTACCATTCCCAGACCCCTTTTAGTTCTCTTTTGACTTCTTTGTTTGCACTAAAAACTTCTCATTCCCATGACATCCTTGAAAAGGAGAGAAATCTCAATGTATCCTTCCTAAGTGAAATACTTTATAAATAAATATGAAATACATAATCTCTGCTCCAATATTAAAGCTGTTGCTAGGTTTGTTTTGCCCCACTTATAGGTCTGCGTTCTCTGTAACCACTTTTTCACCAAGGTTGTCCTTCTTTACCCCAAATATGTAAAGGCATTACTTTCTCTTTCAAAGAAGTCCATGCAGATACACATAATTCATTTATAAAAATAAATAAATTACTGTCAGAACAAGAACAGTAAGATCCCATTTAAAAAGCACGTTTGGGCACCATTTATTTTATAAAGTGTTTACAAGGAAGAATACATTGAGACTTTTCTCGTTTTCAAGTACGTTCTGGGGACCAAGTCCACGATAACATATATCCAAGAATGTATAACAAAACATAGTAGCTTGTTATTTATTGTTATAATGATATAAGATATATCAAGATATATAATGTACAGTTTTGTATAGAAAAAGTGAATTAAATTTCCAATTACTTTATAGTGTCTGTGGTTTTTAAATTAACTGCTTCCTTCCACGGGTAGCAAAAATGGGTACCATTAAATTGGGTAAAAGTAACATCCACGGGATGTTGGGCAAAAGTACCATCAACAGAATAGATTTTGAAACCAGAGAATATTTGAATGTACCTTTCCTGGTTAAACACTTTGTTACTATTATTATTATTATTATTATTATTATTATTATATGATGGCTGGGAGCAGTTTGTCACATACATAATTTGATGTATTTGGTTACAAGGGGGTTATTCAAGCATGCATATTGCTGTTCTTGGCCTGCCTACTACTGCTCCTTACTTCCAAACTGACCCTCTTTTCGACCCAAATCTGTGAATATAACTGTACATATTGACAGCCTGTGGCTCTCAAATGTGTCTACTCAGGTAGCTTTGAACATGCTTACATAACTTTTCAGGAGTGTTAATTTAAGAAGGGAAATTTACCAGACCTACTCTTTGGTGGAGCATGTGTTCCATTCAAACCAGAAATCACATGCAATATAATAGCAAATGTAACTATTATTTTTCTATGTTTTTTTTTGTATCCCACTTACATACATTTTAAATTCCCCAATGCTGGTGTTTTTCACGGGTATATCATCAGTACAAAACAACATCAGAGAGTAATGTTGGCCACCGGAGAGAATATAAACAAGTCAAAATTGTTAATAACTGCAAAATATGAAACATCCACCCATCACATGTTCTGGACTATTGCAGAAAATTAAATATATGAAGACAAAAGTGTATGTTGGCTCAATATAAATTGAAAATGGAAAAAAGATAGAAACAAAATAATTTTCCTTTGTATCAATCTTTGTCTGATAAAATATTTCTGGCAGTGTAAAGTTGAACTATCGCATATTATTGCAAACATTGTACATAAGTGGTAATAAACATATTCTGTATTTTCTCACTAGTTTGAGTATCAATTTTTTATACATGTCACACCACAGTTCACTTGATTTATATCTCTGCTTTGCAACTGAACTTAATAGGAACAAGCCTATTTTGCTAACCGTCAAACGAACTATATTACCATTACATGGAATTCATCAAACATTCAAGCCTTGTCACTGATTGGAATGAGGAATAATTCCTGCCTTTTCTACCAGCCTATAAATTATAACTATTAATCAATCATTTTAGAATGTCATAAAGCAGGAGCAATTCTAGCTGCCAGGCAGGTGTATCCAATCTCAGTAATAGCCAACTTCTCCTTATTGATAGGGAAGATTCTAATATGCATTAAAAATCGCCATCTGTAACTTCTTCCCTTTTTAAAAATGACAACTGAATAAATATTAATAAAAGGGCATTTAATTACTGCAGTAGGAATAAAAACAGCAGCAGAGCTCGTTTTACTTTTTCTTGGGAAAATGTAAGATATAATTGATGTGCATTTTTACTGAAGCCAGACAGAAAACCACTTCTGTCTGATTAGAATGGTTTTCGAATTCCATTGTTAGTGAGCACCAGGCAAAAGTTGTAGCCTTTTATTTTGGAAGGAAATTTCTGACCTGGAAGTTCATACTATATACTTTATATAAATAAGGTGTGTCAATCTGCGGCCTTTCAGCTGTTGGTGGACTACATTTCCGATTCTCCGCTGCCAGCCTCTAAGTGTAGGCAGTATTATGGTAGTATAAGTAGGCCATCAGCAGCTGGAGGGCCACATTTTTAACATCCCTGACATGTATCATATCTCTATTATGTCTTCTGATGTCATAAGGAAGTCACTGAACCACAGTAAATGATAAACAGCACCCAATATATGTAACATCTGTTTAACCTTGCAGTAAAATATAGACCAGCATAATAAGTAGTTATTATTATCTGTGGTGAGTCTGTACCTTTCTTTAACCTTCATGTCCAACACTATTTATAAATAGCACATTTACCCAAAAGAAATCATCTCATACAATAGGTTGTGTTTTTACTATTTTTTGGAGATATGACTCCGTTTAGGGCCTCTGGGCGATGAAATTAAATTTAGTAGTTAAGTACTATGTTGTGGTGTCAAGGAACATAATCAACCCCATGGTGGTGATAACTTTGCTTAGCTACAGTAAAGGAAAACAAACAAAAAAAAAAAAAACATTTTGCTACCTTGTCTCTATTGTAGTAGCAAAATATAAATACTTGTTTAAACAGGCTTTTACATTATGTCTCTAATTCTATATACATGTGGTTTAATAGAGAACTGATAACCGAAACTCATTAAGCACCTGGCTAGCAATTTAGGAGCGGGCATTGTCAAAGTTAAAGCTGTCACACTGATTCCCACATTACCATTCAGTCTCCATAGTATATATACATTGTCAGTTTAGGTAAACAATCTTTACACCCATTAGTGCCGTCTGTGATGCATGAGAAGGGACTGTCAGCATTGTGCCTGTTACAATTGCCTGCTGATTCATTTATTATCTCTCACCTCTATGTGCAATGCTAGCAGAGCTAATGTATCCATGTATGTTGCATTTTACTGACTACACAAATTACACAGCACATGGTAATGTCTAAATGCAACCTTGTACCTATTTGTTAGTAAACATTTACTCTCCAAATTCATATAATGTAAAATAAACATATGTTATGCAATGGCAAAGATCAAAGCACCAATATTTTGGGTTAAAGTAAGAATTTGCTACAAAAGACTAGCATTTTTTTTTTTTTTTTTAATTGTAGCTTGATTGCCTAATTACTGTATACTACCTTGCTCACTCTGGCATTAATAGGGTACAATATTATGAGAAATAAACTACTGTGATGGAAAATGTCATGGTTTGGACCATATAATACAGTCAAGTAATTAAGTAGTCTCCAATTATTTTTTACACTGGATTGTTAATTAAGTAAATTAAGAATGCAGACATTTTGTACCATTCCAGCCTTCTTCATGATAGTTTATTGCACTTAACTGTATTTTGATATCTCATTAAATTTAACATCAGAAACTTTTGTATCTTTTTTGTTGTTGTTGTCAAATATTGTAATATCACAATTACTGGCAGCTTTTACCAATAAATTAATGAGAAGGATGAGATCAACAAATCAGGATAATATAGACACACTATTGTATGTGCTAAACAGCACAATGAAAAACAATTCATAAAATGTTTAAGAACATCTGGAGTTTGAAAGGGAATAACAAAAACACAAAAGGGGTATAACAAAGTTGTCCAATTCTAACAGTGGTATATTACTGAATCAGAGTGTCCCCACAATTGAAATGCAATAAACACCCATGACAGAGTGCCTATTCCCTTCATTTTCTAAAAAAAAAAAAATTCAACTAGGAAACCCCTCCCCTCCTGCCCCATCTGAGTACTTCACAGTCCAGCACACAGTCCCAGGTAAAGTTTTTTTTTAAAAAATATAAAAATTTCAAAATATCATCCAGCTGCTATATAGACACACTTTTTAATTGTAGGCACATGAGAAGATGACATGTATTCGGCACATGAGAAGATGACATGTATTCTTTAAGATCATATTAAAAAAAGACATGTTTGGGTTGAAGTGAGTTCTAAAAATACTGTTTTTTTTTTCCTAACATACAGGGTTTTATTTATGAAAGAGAGAATTGCAGGGAATTGAGAAGGAAATTTCAAACTTAAGACCAAAGTAGTCGAGTTGGACATTTTCTGCAGTTCAGCTGAAATGCCCTTCTCATTTCCCTGCAATTCTCTCTTTCATGAATAAAGCCATATGTCTTCTATTATAACTACTTGCATACATCCTAACTTCAGCAATGTGGGATAGGTTTTGGGAGGTTGACTGTCAGGCTTACTGGGCGTGCAACACTGGAGAATGAGAATTGAGACCGCCTGAAGCATCGCGTTGAGTATATGTTGACTATACACAAGATTTATTTAAATCACACCCTATTTTGCATTGAAATAAATAACATCATAGGAGCAAACACTTCACTAAGCCATAGCACCAGCTGTATAAACTTGTTCAGTCATAAACTGCATTGTGTTAGCATAAGGGATGCCATGTTGTATACATAAGGGACAGTGCCTGTGATTTCATCACTGTATTTGCTGTGAAATTGGCGCCTAAGGCCTAAATCCATTTGCCCTTCTATCCAATCCAATAATCCAAAAACCAATAGTGGAGCCAGTCCAAGTTTCTGTTGTCCATTAGTTTAAATGTTCTTTTACCGGTAGATCTTCAATATGAGATAGTTACATAAAGCGTTACATGGCACTTATGCCAATAAATCACTTGAACATACTTTGAGCACCAGACATATTAAAATTGGCTAAAAGTAATGCAGTCTCTTATCCTGCAACTCATTGGTGTATGATGCACAGTATTTCTCTAAAGACAATTTTGTAGTGCATCAGTATATGGACACTGTCTTGCCTTTCCAGTGCCCAAAATGTATCTTCCAAATATTAATGCATATTAATGTGCTTTCAAAGTACTTTACAATGCATGTCTTACATTTTGCATTGCTTAAAATATAAAATATTTACATATAGAAGAAATTATGAAATTACAGCAGTTTGCAAGAAACAAGGACTGCCCACACTAGATGAGTAAAAGTAATTTCCTTTTTTTTTTTGCTGCAGGAACCAATGAGAATAATGCCATTAAAATGAATGGAATATCCTGTCTCTCTAGTGATGTCATCAGACAATGTGTTGCACTGTTAAGAAATCCTACTGTGTACAAGAGCAAGTTCACTCATAGGCCACTCAATAGACTCAATTTGAGGAGGACAGGAAGTGACTATATGAAGCAAAACTTTATATCCTCAGTGTCTATAGAATCAGTGCTGCCGCACCTGCAGTGAACATGCAGAGTAATCACTGGGGAGTGCTTTAGTCAAATATTTAAAATGTGATTTATGCAGAATGCCTGCATCAAATTACACAGGGATAAAAGCCTGTGCATTATACAACTTACCATTCTATTGTATTGGGAGAATGACAAGAAAATGTATAAATGAAGAGAAACATATTAAATGAGTGTGTGGTGTCTCTTGCTTATGACATCACGTGTGGCTTAATATGCAAACAAACTAATTTTCAATGTAAATATGTAACTTGCATATCTAGCCATAAGGTGATGTCATAAGCAGGAGACACCACACAGACACATTTTAAACAAATAACATAATGAATAGATCAATGTTCACCATTTTTCATTCTCTACGCTCCCAATTCAACAAAAAACACTGACATTGTCTTCTTGACTCTTTTGCCATCCACATTGTATTTGTATCATTTAATAGTCACCTTAGTGGTGAATATCTTATGTGAGACTGGTATAAACAAAATATACCAGTTCCTAAATCTTCAAATGTCTGATGGACATCTCAACAAACAAGTGGTACTTTGTAGCATCTTCGGAAAGCAAATGTGACATGTCTGTGATAGGAATAACAGTTTAATCAGCTGACAGTATGGTAATATAAAACCATTCATTATTTTCCCCATCTATGAACAAGCTCCTTCTTGCCATCAGTACTTTTGAAAACTGCAAAGTGATATGAAATCTTGTTTGTAACTCATACAGGAAATGATGATACTGTTCAGTCTAATGGTGTTCAATGAATAAATAATGCATTCAACCAGAAAGTCTAAAAACAAGGAAAATAAGTTTGAATGTGTGTTGGGGTGGTCTTGTCTTTATATTGATATTTTGTTTGTTTGTTTGTTTGTTTTATAGTTCAATGTATCATTTTTTGGGTTCCTAACTTTTCCTGCATGGTGTAAGTATACTTGCTCAAAAAGATGTAATATAGGCAATGAAGTAATATAAGAATAATGTTACAAGTCTACTTGCTCATAATGGTAACTGTGCTTTTAAGATGCATTACAATACAAATATTGTTATAAGTATGCTTGCTCAAAATGGCAACTGTGTTCTTAAGATGCATTATAAGAAGAATATTGTTATAAGTATGCTTGCTCAAAATGGCAACTGTGTTCTTAAGATGTGGTAAAATAGGAATATTGTAGATTTAAGCTCTAGATAAATGTTAGAAAAAACAGGGGGTATTCTCAGCACACGGTGTCCATGGACATAATCAGTAGAAACATGAATATCAATATAAGTATGTAGTGATATGAGAGAAAATGTGAATAAATATGAATATATAAATAAATATGTCTGAAATCAGCTGCGTCACTGTGTCAAATCCAAATGAAACAATATACTGTGAACCACCAATGTGTGATCAGAAATAAAAACAGAAAATATACTGCAAACAACAAGTTAAAATAACAAACAGCAAGTGAATCAGTGATAATGAGAAAAACCTGCAGCTCACTGTTCCTGAAAATTCAACTCTTGAAAAGAATCTGGAACATAAAAAAAAACCATACAGATCTAGTGCAATATGTCTGAAAAATAAAACAATAAATAAAAAACAAATGCTCTCTGACAATAATTGAACCACTCACAGACGTGGCTTCCAAGAACATAGGAGCATTGATGTTCACTCCACTTTAAGTCTTCGGCTGTAGCCTGATAAAATACACTACCCCCTGTTTTTCTATATTGTTACACAGTCTCTGTGTCTGTGTTTTTTTCCTAGCTGCAGGTGTTTTTTTGACACGCTCTTACCCAGCTTGAGACCTGTATTGGATTGCTCATCCATCCTCCCTTTGTCTCCTAGATAAATGTTACAAAGATTTAAACAATACAAAAAAAATAGAAATCAGTTAAGGGCAAGATAGATATAATGATTTTAACACAAGATATAGTTGATGGACACGTGTTTTTTATAAAAACTAAAAACCTCCAAAAAAGGTTTTGAAAACTTAACACAATAAATCATATTCATGCTCTATTTCTGAATATTATCATCTTCTTAAACTTTCCGTGAGTGATATTCTACCATTGTTTTAAATTACAAGTCCTCATTTAAGTTATATGACTACCTTGATTAACTGATGGTAACTGAATTTAAAGGGACAGTCTAGTCCCCAAACTCACTGTGGTGCAAGATGAAGATTACTGCTTGTATGGTGCACAGACTTTTATCACAGTGTGATTTTATTTATTCTGCATAAATCACATTTTTAATATTTGACTCAAGCCCTCCCCAGCGATTACTCTGTATGGTCACTGCAGGTGCGGCAGCACTGATTCTATAGACACTGAGGATATAAAGTTTTGTTTCACTAAGTCACTTCCTGTCCTCCTCAAATTGAACCTATTGTGTGGGCTCTGAGTGACCTTGCTCTTGTACAAGGTAGAATCTCTTAACAGTGCATCACATTGTCTGATGACATCACTAGAGAGACAAGATATTCCATTCATTTGAATGGCATTATTCTCATTGAAAAGGAGATTACTTTTGCTCATCTAGTGTGGGCAGTTCTGGTTTCTTGAAAACTGCTATAATTTCACAATTTCATCTAGCTGTAAGTATTTTTTATTTTAAGCAATGCAAAATGTAAGACATGCATTTTAAAGTACTTTTAAAGCACATTAATATGCAGTAATATTTTGAATATGCATTTTGACAGTCCCTTAAGAACCAATATTCTAATGGACTTTTGTGAAATTGGTGACTTATAGAAATAATGTGGCTAATATAATCTTTTCTGTAGGATCTAGTATTCTTGACACAGGATTAATCTCGCCAACATTACACACTTTAAAAAATGATAGACAACATGATTTAATGTGAAAACTACATCACAATAAAGTTATCCATGAACAGGCTGATTTTGAGGTGTTTTACCAGCATTAAACTGTTGGCAAAAATAATAATACAAATAAAGTGCCTTCTTAAGCCCTCTTTGTGCCCTGTACTTCTATCAGGGGGCAGACATGTTGTTTACAATTTTGGGTTAGATGAAGGGTGATCTTCGCAGAGCAAAGAAGACTCAGTAAGGTAAATTATTTGGATTATTTCATTACAACATTTCGATATAAACCATCTATATGGCAGGGCATGACAAATTTATTTTATTCTAGGAGCCAGCAAAAATTTTTAGGAGCCAGACAATCACGCAAACATACACGCAATTCATAAACACACACACCAACCCACGTCACATATACACCCCACACACACCAACCCACGTCACATATACACCCCACACACACCAACCCACGTCACATATACAGCCCACACACACCAACCCACGTCACATATACAAACCCCACACACCAACCCACTTCACATATACACACACCAACCCACTTCACATATACACACACTTCACATATACACCTCCCCCCACACCTCACATATATACCCCCCCTTCACATATACACCTCCCCCCACACTTCACATATATACCCCCCTTCACATATACACCTCCCCCCACACTTCACACATATACCCCCCCCTTCACATATACACCTCCCCCCACACTTCACACATATATACCCCCCTTCACATATACACCTGCCCCCACACTTCACACATATATACCTCCCCTTCACATATACACCTCCCCCCCACACTTCACATATATACCCCCCCTTCACATATACATCCCTCCCCCCCACTTCACATATACAACTCAAACATACACAAGTTTTTTTTTTTCCCTTCTTAACTTCTGAGTGCTGGGTTGACAACCCAGCACTTAGCCGAAAGAGCCATGAAGATCGGCTGCGGCACGAATGTTTCCCCTCCCTGCTGCCTTACCTCATTGCTGGGGAGGGGGAACATTCGTGCCGCAGCCGATCCTCATGGCTCTTTCGGCTGAACACTAACACACGTGTTGCGTGAGGGGGCGGAGCTTGCTGTCTGTCCCCTCGCGCTGCAAAAGACGGATGGCAGCGGCAAGGGGAACATTAGGGCAACGGCACCCGGGCGCCAGGCTCCATTTCCAGGTCGCCCTGGCGCCCGTGGTTTGTCGAGCCCTGCTATATGGATAATGTAATCTTTCAATTTAATATAACTTATCTGTACCCTACAGTTGGCCTTCCTATAATAAACATCATAGGCAAAAACCAGGGTATTCATAGCTGTAACATTAAACATAGATGAACCATAGTAATGTCAAGACAACCCATCCTCAATCCACAGAGAGAGAGAGAGAGAGAGAGAGAGAGAGAGAGAGAGAGAGAGAGAGAGAGAGAGAGAGAGAGAGAGAGGAATTGGAGAAAGAGAGTGAAGGCCAGATGCAGATTTGAGATGCAGGTGAGAGTAAAAAACAGACATGATTGCCATTTGGAGTGAGGAAAGGTTTTTTGTTTTTTTTTGCCTTCTTTTAGATTAACAGTGGTAAACAGGGATTAGGAAAAGGTGAACTTGATGAATGCAAGTGTTTTTTTAATTTAAAATACTATGTAACTATATTGCTAGCTCTACCTGCACCCAAAGAGAAAAAAGAAAATCGCACGCCTTTGATATAGTTTCATTGTGAAACTATGATAATGATCTGCAGTGATAAGGGAACGATGTGGCCCTTCATCATTATCATTCATCTATGCAGTCTGAGACTCATAATAATGTGAATGTGCAGGGGTTTGAACATGCACAGCAGCATTGCCTCACTGACACTGTCACTGTCACAGGGACATGTTGCCAGCTAAGACACTGTGCAATTTGTTTCCTACTTTCAAACAGTAAAATGAATTTCATCATATCAATCAGTGACCTAAATCCCACTACCATAAAATGGTTCAATTAAATAAACTTTGGATTTTCTTGAATTTGATTCACCTGTTGCTTTACAAAGTGTTCTTTATTTGTGATTGTCCAATTTGAGTACAATAAGTTTCCCATCTAGTTTCTTTATTTTAGGTATTTACTGTATTGCTCGTGTCCAGAGCATAAAACTCTTCCTCTATGTTATGGTAGCCTCAAACACAGGGAAAGAGATACTACACATTCCAAATGCACTGCATGTAATTATAATATGGTTAAAATAAACACCTTCATTTGACTTTGAGTGCTAGTTTTCTAGACTACTTAGGCCCCTCATCAGGCATGTTTGAAATACTGACAGAGTTCCTAAATATTTATTCACAACATGTACCGTAAAAAAAAAATTGCTCTGAAAAAAACCCATCGTCTTATATTAAAAGTCGTCTTATATTCAAAGTCGTCTTATAGTATGACCTCAAATCTAGGTCAGACTATAAGACTGGGATCCAGGTCCCCCGCAGAGTTGCAGGGGACCTGTATCCCCCAGAGCATTTGCTCTGAAAAAACCTTGTCTCATATTCGAGCAAGTACGGTAATACTAGTCACTCCTTCCCATTGCAATCCACAACATTTAAAAAAAAAAAATGTAACCAATTTTCTATAGGAAACTATCTCATGACAAGACCTCTTTGACACCTTCCTGGATCTGGCATGTGTCAGTTGACATTTTGATCCATTTAGCCAGGTTTGAGGGCTGATCAAAGAACCAATGACTATAGTAAAATGAGCTATAAGGTCACTAGAGGACTTGTTCATTTGCAAATGTTCTTGTGTGGAAAATCTAGATTTCTTCTTTTTAAGGTATATGTTGTGCATATATATTTTAATTCAATCTCTCATACATAACTAATGAAGAGGCCTAAGCAGACTCGACGCTTATCTCATTTATCAGTAGCCAAATAAAGTAGTTTTAACGCTTCTCTTCTGTGTTTCCATGGTTAATATAGTACTTTTTTTATGATGGATTCCTACACTGATGCACCATCAGCACATCATACAAAATAAAACATTTAATAAAAAAAGATTAATGTATACACTTAAATAATGTTAAATACATAATCAATAAAGTATGAAAATAAGCCTTAAAATTAATGAACACTAATACATAAAATTCTATTTGATAGATGTTATTAATGCCTCATTTTAATGTAACACTTATAACAACATTAGAGTTCTGTAATTAGTTACACAATCTGCATTACTGATTTACTATAGCAGCTTTATATCCTAATATTGATATTATTCAACATTTAAAAGTAAAAACTGGGCCCAATGACAAACAGCTGTCATCAAGACAAATTCGGTAACATTAAATCAAGCGTTTCGTGTATAAACATACCTTCATTATTAAGTGCTAAAGTTGATGCTGCAAGGACTATTATAAAAAGCATGAGAAAAGACTTAGAGGGGTATGTACTAAAAAAATAAACGCAAATGTATTTTATGTGCAAAACAATTTTTGCTCTTTGCTCCTTTTTCAATGTATTAGACATTTAACACTCAAATAGTAAATGTAAGGAAATTGCAAATAAGAATAGGGGAATATTTTTCCACCTTTTTTTTATTAGCACTTGCTAACAGCTAATGTAATATTCAAATGCAAAATAAGAATTTTTTTAACACAAAATATTCTCAAAGGTCTTTAGCATGTGCAAATATAATCGCAATATATTAACGCAGCCGGAAAAATTGTATTATTGTATTATTTTACATTATTGATTTCAGATATGTCTTCTGTTTTTGTTATGTAAGTTTATTTTATGAAAATATTTTACTAAACAAGTGTGACTAGGTGCTGACATTTTGTGAAATATAGTGTTTTTCTGTGCCACCCTCCAGTGACTTTATAGGACTAGTATCTCACTTTGGGGCTGGGAACACCGAATACAGTCTATTACTCCGAATTCTGACCATAGACTTGTATTGAATGGGAGGGTAATGTAACTATTACATCACAAGGGGCGCAGTTATGATCCTGTTTGATCAGGTTAATCTCCTCTCTTTGTGTTGGAAGGCAGGTAAAAAACAGTTGTACACAGCCACCTAGTCCTGCCCACTAGTGATAAACAGGAGCCAGTAAGAGAGCAGGGGTGTATGTTATAACATCATCATGCAGGCTCTGGCCACAGCTGTAGTGAGACTTGCTGGAAGATTTTGTAGAATGTTGCATCATGGTAAAAATCTCAAAATGGATACTGGAGATAGACACCTAATTTTATTTTTACCTTTATATGCAATTAATTCAGACATAGAATAAAAAAACAGTGTCATATGTCTTATATATGTATTTATTTTAAATGCACAGGTAATCTACTTACCAGGGCCGGTGCAAGGATTTTCGTCTACACAAGCCTTTGAAGGTGCATTTTGGTGCCCCCCTCCTCTGACCTGCCACGCCTCCCACACCACCAACCCTCCATACATTTTACATACATTAAAGTATAATGTATAGTGCGGAAAAGAAATACATCTAAATATTCAACTTGCATGCTCTAAATTTGTCACACATTAACACCCTAACACACATTGAAACCCTTAAACACAAGGACACCCTTGCAGTCACACACAGAGACACACTTACCACTTACACACACACACACCCTTACACAGACACAGTGATACACTTACACACACACACCCTTACAAAGACACAGTGACACACTTACACACACACACACACACACCCTTGCAGTCACACACAGACACACTTTCCACTTACACACATCCTTACACAGACACAGTGACAACGTTATACACTCCCTTACACAGACACAGTGACACACTTACACACACACACCCTTACACACACAGTGACACAATTACACACACACCCTTACACAGAAAGTGACACACTTACACACACCCTTACCACTTACACACACAGTGACACCAATACACACATAACCTGAGAAACACTATTTTGCCCCTCAATATTCCAGTATTTAGCCACTCAATATGCCATTATTTTGCCATTGAATATGCCAGGATTTTGTCCCTCAATATACCATTTAATATGCCAGGATTTTGCCCCTCAATATGCCAGTATTTTGCCCCTCCAATATGCCATTTAATATGCCAGGATTTTGCCACTCAATATGCCAGGATTTTGCCACTCAATATGCCAGGATTTTGCCACTCAATATGCCGTTTAAAATGCAAGGATTTAGCCATTTAATATGCTAGGATTTTGCCATTTAATATGCCAGGATTTTGCCACTCAATATGCCAGGATATTGCCATTTAATTTGCCATTTAAATATGCCAGGGTTTTACCCCTCCAATATGTCATTTAATATGCCAGGATTTTGCCCCTCAATATGCCAGGATTTTGCCATTTAATATGCCAGGATTTTGTCCCTCAATATGCCAGGATATTGCCATTTAATATGCTAGGATATTGCCATTTAATATGCCAGGAATTTGCCCCTCAATATGCCAGGATATTGCCATTTAATATGCCAGGATTTTGCACCTTAATATGCCAGGATTTTGCCCCTCAATATGCCAGGATATTGCCATTTAATATGCCAGGATTTTGCCCCTCAATATGCCAGGATATTGCCATTTAATATGCCAGGATTTTGCCCCTTAATATGCCAGGATTTTGCCCCTCAATATGCCAGGATTTTGCCCCTCAATATTGCCACCCTCCTCCCCCATTCCCCAGTACTTACCTCCATGCTGCTGTCTCCCAGTGCTCTGCAGGTCCACGGCTGTGAGGGAAGCATTGTGCGTTCCCCTCCAGCCGTGCGGCTTCAATAAAGTTTGTTAAAAAAAAAATACTACCTGAGTAACTCCGGTCGCATTTTTTTTATTTTTTATCAAACTTTATTGAAGCCGCCCGGCTGGAGGGGAGCGCACAACGTTTCCCTCACAGCTGCGGACTGTCTAAACCCTTTTATGGTGGGCCTGGGGGGGGGGGGGGGGGTGCGGGCAATTTGGATTTTCCTTAGGGTAGCGCCGGCCCTGCTAATTACATCTTCAAGTGGCAGTGTCCCTTTAAGACAGTAGATTTTGTAAATGAGGAACTTTTCAGCAAACAAAAACTGAAAACTAGAATTCACGTCAGAAGTTTACACTTGGTTAGTTAAATCTTATTGCCCATTACCTTCATACAAATATTTATCTGAAGTATAACCATGTTAGTCAAGCAGGGTAAGCAAGCCAACCTAGTGGAAAATAATGAATATATATGGTGACAGGTGTAAGTACTAACTTGCACTGCTCACAAACTCTAATTCGTGTTTGATTTAAAAAAAGAAAATAAACAAACATGAGAAATTTATAAATGTAATGTTGGACCTTTTAGCATGAAGAAGGATTTTTTTTCATTAAATATGTGTTTAATGACAGATCAAGTTATTTTGGTGGATTTAGCTCTTGCATTTAAAGAAATGTTTGGAATTAAGTACAACAATCACATTAAATAATCACATTCAACACGTTTCATTCCTTCCTCAGCCGATTGAGGAAGGAACGAACTGTGTCTCGTGTGGCGTCTTCTCATTTTTTCGGTGTTCTGCATATGACGGCACCTTAAGTACCTGGCCAGGTTAAATACTTATATAAGGAGGTGTGTATGCTTTTTTGGTAATTATTTGCCAATATTGTTTTACGCAAAGTTTTTGTGGCTATTTAGCCATTTTATATTGGAGAGAATGCTGTCTGTAGATACTGTCCAAGAGAGTGGGACATCTGACATTTTTATGTATGGTGTATCTACTATATAGCAGTTTTATGCACCCTTGTTTGTCTAATGTATGTATGTTTCATTATTTTGTGTCATTTTGAAATAAGATATACTATTTTATTAAAACATTTCTATATTTGTATACTGGTCCCCTGCTTTTTATTGTGTAAGCGCTGTCTAATTCCTATACTTTTCTTTCTGTTTTCTTCAGCCCCACTGGCAGTAGGCAAAATACTGTGGGGATCTCAATAAGACTAGCCGCTTAAGGGTTAATCACCAGAAACCTACTGGGACCATCTGTGTGTTTTTTGTAAAAAAAATTTGTACACATTTTGTCCAAAAAATATTTTGGGTTTGTATATGTTATTTACATTTATATCTAAAGGATTAAATTTATTTTTAAGGTGGAGGTATAATAGAATCACATTAATTTATTTTTGTAGTTTTGAAGCACTGTGTATCACCATACAAACATTCCAGCAAACTTGTCTGAAATTATTTAAAGTATGTGCAAAATTTGCATATTTTTAGGGCACATGTCATCAGGCAAAAAGCGTAACATATATGTTCGTTTTTTTAGTTTTTTTTTAACTTAGTTTTAATTCCAGATACTCTAAAAAACTAATCTTTAAAGTCAAGAGTGTGTTATAGTTGAACCGAGAGACCCATTTTTCTTGATTGGTTTCATTCACAATAACAAGTACTCTTTAGAGAATATTCTTTGGATAGCAAGTCCTATAGGTCACAGCAATTATAGTTTGTCAATAGCAAACAACAGCAGTAAAACTTTATGTAGCACTGACACTGAATGTTTGACTTCAATCGACTGAGAGTTTACTGAACGATGCAAGATCACAATGAGAAATTATACCCCACCCAGGGATTCAGTGTGTCCTATTAAACCATTCTAAGGGCTTCTAATATCATGATCATGAAGCCTCTAAGGGTCTTCCTCAAGGCAACTGACAATCATATGTCAAACTGCAAACACTGCAAAGGCTGACATTGAATGCAATTCTCAGGTTTGACAAATGTGTGTTCGTGAAACAATTATACCATATGACTGCTGCTGAAATATAGCAGCTAAAGGTTTATCTGAAGTAAAATCCCCGAGACATTAGCAACATTATGAGCAAATACTATCTCTATACATTAAAATATATAAATAGAATGACGTTTAAAATTTTTACTTATACACTTTTGCTAGAAATTTGGTAATGGATGGTTTGTTTGAACATTAAAAAAGGAATAGGGGGTATGTGCAATTTTAGTAGGCTGTATAATAGAGACACAGTTTAAATGGGCATGAATAACATTGACATCATTATTCAAAAATAATTTTAAATGTTTCCTTAAATAACTTGCTATTTTGTTTTCCCAGTTCAGTTCAAATATTTTTGGAGAAACATTGCTATGCCACATGCCACACTTTGCAAATTCTTTTCATACCCATCTTATGTCTTTCCAATAAAGGTGGAGATACACATTAACAATTACATGTAACATTAACTTCTTTTTCTACACATTGGCATGTATAGAACATTTTAAATAAGTAATTGAAGTCTGCACAAAAGCTATACCTTGCTCACCTGACCCTTTACAGCACTTGTTAAAGGATTTATTAAAGGACTGTAAACAAATTAACTTAAACTTAGTGTACATAAGCTATAGTCATTTATTGAGCCCTCTTTGCTTCGTATAGCAATATCAGGGGCAGATATGTTTAGAATCTTGATCGATTAGGATTCGTATTGATATATATGGAGTAAAGAGGGCTCAGTAAGGTACTACATTTTTATATAAAAGAAATGTCTGGAGTGCTCAGATACCCGAGAGAGCCAGACATTTATTATTTATATATTAACACTTTGGGTGTTGTAATTATGTTACCACTCAAGTCCGTTCATTGAGCTGCTGTGAGTTATTTAATTATCTTCAGTAGCACCTACAATAATTCTTTTTTTTTTTTTCTACTTTATATTTTAATTGAAACATGACTCTTTAACTTTATATATTTGATACAATTTTGCAATTTAATATTCTAGTTTGTTGCCCATAGTAGGCATTTAAGCCCATGCAAGAATACATACATGCATGCCACCCATGCGTGTACCCAATGCAGGAAAAAAAACTTTCTGTAAACACTGCTCACCAGTAAACATTGAATATGAAAACGATTCAAGCATTAAATAGTATGTTTTGTTTAACAAAAAAATTAATTGTTTCAATATTTTAAAAATATATTTAGATATAAATAACAGTATAATTATGTTTTCATCATTTGTGATGCATGCATCTGACGTGCCTGTATGTTCATAGCATCCCCACATAATTATTACTGAAATGCACCCAGAAATGTACCCCCATTGCAACTAAATAAATAATTTCATGGACTGCAGAATCACAACATGAAATTTTGAATGAATAGACGTCTATCTCAGATGCTCATTATCCTACTCCTTAGGAATCATGTCCTACTGTGGTATCACGTAGTGCATCGAAGGTAGTGCTTGCTGCTACTGTCTTTAAAGTATATATTTGGAATTAATTTGGTTCTCCTTGTAAGTCAAAGAAAATCTCTTTATGTCACTAAGGAACAGATTGCCCTTCAATTCTTCATGTAGTTTTATATATGTGCCATAACAAATATAAAAGGCCCAGGAAAGAATAGATGGATTATTGCTATATGGGCATTCTGTACTAACAAGACTTATGCTGGTGATGTTTACTGGAGCATCCACAAGCATGTTCGAAGTGGTATGTCACGCAAACTCTCTATTCGCCAAAAGGTGAGTTGCGGTGAGATGAGGTGAGTTGAGGTGAAATTAGTTGAACATTTAATCTCACCAATTTATCTATACATTGTGCAGTTACAATGCTGGTGAGTTTGCTTCATGGGAGAAACTCACCAGGTCTGTAGCCGCATAATGTATAGCTAAAATAGTGAGATTAAATGTTCACCTCATCTCACCTGCAACTCACCTTTTAGTGAACAGTCCCCTCTGCCCTTGGCACTGGATTAAATAGAAATATATTTATTTTTATGTTGTGTTAATGTTATTCAACTATAACCTCCATTGTGTTGTGTGGGTGCACTATTGTGCAGACATCCCCTGGCTACACAAATATCATTGGTGGCCAGTGGGGGCAGCCGGAGGATGTCTGCACGATACACGCAGACATCCTCCGCTGCTGCACGGCACTTCCGGCACTTTTATGATGAAGCCGGAAGGCCCCTGGCGATTATAAGACGACCTCGAATATAAGACGAGGGGTCTTTTTCAGAGCATTTGCTCTGAAAAAAACCTTGTCTTATATTCGAGAAAATCCGGTATTTTCTTTATTTTTAATATAAACCCTATGTAGTGAGCTGACTGTACCAGCTCTCTCTAGTATGGTTTATGTAAATGGTATTACAAAATCAGAATATATTTTCAAATTTATGCAGATGGATTTACAAAGTATAGCACAGGTATACATTCACATGTATTTATGACCAGCATTGTTTTGATACATACATGACATGATTGATAGACACATAACTGTTCTGTGTATCTTGTATTATAAAATTATTTCTACCTTTTTGTTTCTTCCAAAGAAACGCTTACATGAGCTCAGTGTCCACTGGGTCCAATCTACATCAAATTACCAGTGACTTGGAAAATCCCAGCTCCATGATAATGAATTATGAGACTAACTTTTACATCCTTGCATTGGGATCTGATTGAAAAAGTATTTTCCTTCAGCAGGAGATAGAAGGAAATGAGGCAGAGATATGCACTTGCTATACAGTCCTTTGTTATTATTACTAATCCATGGTAATGATATATTGTAATTTCTGTTGCAGCTGCACATAAAATTGTTTATGCAATTTATAAAACTGTGACCTGTTATCATCTATGACAGGTCTCTCAAAGCAAAGATTTAAAAAGCTAACAAATTGCAGGATTTAAGAATAAATCTTCCTTTATGCAGGTGTCTGTATAATTTCTCAATTATTGGGGGTCAATTCACTTAAAGATACGTTACTCCTCTATCCACATTAAAAGAGCCACAAAACTTTTTTTTTGTTTTACTTGTGCTACCAATACCTAGTACCTAGTAACAATCAATGTCAAAGGGGTCACCACTGCAACTGGCTCCACCACCCTAGGGGGCCATAGCGATATTTTGCAGGGCTCCCATTTAAGATGCTAGTTGTAGGTAATGTGAGATGTGGAGATCATCCAATCTGATAATCGCTTTCACACTCTCTTAATGCATGCTGTGTCTCACTGTGTCTTGCAGATGATGACATCACACCCACTTCCTTCATGTTCAATCGTCTCTTCCCACAGAGTACAGGCAAAGACACAACATGAAGTAAGTGATGTGGGGCAAAACTGGCACCGATAGGTGAGGTGGGGGCTAAATCTGATAACAACAAGTAATGTGGGGGGTGTACTGACAAGTGGTATGGGGGCAAAGCTGGCACTGGCATGTGGTGTGGGGCATAGCTGGAAGAGTGGCAAGTGAAGATGGTCAAAGCACTGTGAAAAGTGGGAGCATATTGCACTGGTAGTATCATGTGGTGATGTGTTGCATGGTCGGGGGTACCATGGTGATTTCTAGTTATACCACTGCATAGAACTGTAGACTGTAATCACTCTTAAACCTACAGACATGAAGACATGAGCAGCGGTCAGCTACTCTGACTGGCCGTACATGGGCTTGCACTGATTGCATAAGAGCACACCCGCTTCCAGATCATCTCTATCTTAGCTGAGAGGCAGAGCTGAAAGTAAAACTATTGTGTATCTGCATAGATTTGTTGGGTTTACTCTGGACCAGTATCACAGGATCAAAAGTAAAAACAAATAAATAAAACCCTTTAGTTTAAATAATACAAGCACAAAAACATACATTGCTGCAAAGCTGCACTTACAGAATATGTTTTCATATTACTGTTTAAAAGATTGAATACATCAGTGCAACAAATAAGTATGTGATATATATAATTGATATCATTCCTGATATAATAATTCAGGTGTAACAGTTAGGAAAAACTGTATGTTGTTGTTCTCAAGAGATTATCCACACCTAAAGCATAAAAGCTGTCTATATTTGCTAATTAAAATATTTTACATATTTCATTACTTATAAATACCCTCTATGGAACTCATTATGTTATTGAAATCTGAAAACATACCAAGATAAAAAATGTCTGATTTCTGCACTGTTATCAGCAAGTTATAAGGAATTAAAAGGATACCAGTTAGGAGGAAGTGTAGGCCATTTGATAACCAGTAGTATGTTCGGAGTACAAAGTTACAAGTCATAAATGTATGAAATATGGTATTAAACATATTAAAAAAAGGAACTCCTGATCCATTTAAAAATGAATGGTTAATAATGTTGTAATGTGTTTCTCCAAAATTCACTCTGCTTTGATCTGTAAATTATTATTAGAAGCCAACCCCTAATCACAAAATGGGGAACCCTTTACCCATTTGTGTAGCTGCACTTGTGATAGTCTTCTATCCAGCAATCCATTTTAAAATCTTAATAGACTTTGATTACATTCTCTAACCTATGAATTACTCAGAGCTGGGCTACAGTCACCCTAGGGTGCAGTAATGTCATGGCTTAGCACTATCCATTTCATAACACCCTGTATATCGTTACACCTAAAATATAAATTAACATGGATGACACAATATTGCTTTCTTACAGCTAAAAACCCAGCTTCAAAAATAACCAACAAGTTTGTATACCAATGGGGAACTGATGCTGAGGCAGGCATTGTTCAGTTGTATTTGTCACATCTTCTGTCATCATATATTTTGTATATTATTTCTAGTTCCTTTACAATGAGCTGTCACCTATAGTTTGTCATTTTCTAACAGCCTGATACCAATTCCTAGTGATCTTATTTCCTAGGTTGTTGTTCCCTATGCATCATGTGTAAAGTGGTCAGTCAATGATGAGTCCTATGACTTTCTGACCTCCCTCTTGTTTGATCCAATCCTGCCTGCTTTTGGCGTTTCTACTTTTCTTTCTTGTTTCGCCTCTGTGAATACTATTTTCAGTACCGCGCTCTTTATGACTGTCTTTTATATTTTCTCAATATTTTGTGTGTTTTTATTAATAGCTTATTTCCTGTCCTCTAAGGAGTATTCTATCTTTAGCTGACATTTAGTTACCTTCTTGCATAAGTTTTCCTTTTTATTTATAGTGCTGCTTCCATCATTTTTTTGCATTAGTTTATTTTGGCTACATATACCTTTCTTCTTTCCACCTTCTTCTCTGTACATTTAGCTGTAGTCTAGTATCCAACTTATTACGATGTCAAGTGCTTGACCCAGACAACATTAGGTTTGCTTGGATTAATAATAATATATACTGCTAATTATGCGTAGGTGCTTTCAATACATGTTATATTAGAATTTATTTATGCATTTTGTATGTAAGGACAATAAAGGTGGGGAATTCTCTGCCTAAAGAGGTGGTGCTAGCAAATACATTAAATGCATTTTAAAAGGGACCTGGATACTTTTTTAATCAACCAGAACATTGAGGGTTATGCATGTTAGTATAGTTATGATCCAAGGAGAAATCTGAATGCAGTTTGGAGTGAAGAATATTTTTTCCCCACTGAAAGCAGAATTTGAAATTGCTGTGATTTGTGTCTTCTTTTGGAACAACATCAGTAAACAAGGAATCAAAAAAGGATATAACTTCAACCTAAACTACCATGTAACTATGTATATGATGTTTAATTTAAGAACCATGTGCATAGTATAATTTGTTATATAAGATGATGGGTATCATGGCCAAGACATACAACTGAAGCACATCCAACAGCTTACAATTAAGGACATATTTACATACTTTAGAATAAATAATGTGTTAAAATAAAAACTTTACATGAGTGGAACATTAGATCCATAGTTGGATCAAATTTTTACATACAAGAGAGTAAAAAAACTACCATGTAACTATGTATATGATGTTTAATTTAAGAACCATTTGCATAGTATAATTTGTTATATAAGATGATGGGTATCATGGCCAAGACATACAACTGAAGCACATCCAACAGCTTACAATTAAGGACATATTTACATACTTTAGAATAAATAATTTGTTAAAATAAAAACTTTACATGAGTGGAACATTAGATCCATAGTTGGATCAAATTTTTACATACAAGAGAGTAAAAAAAATACTTAATTAATTATGTCCTTGGTACATCTTAATAAATAAATCCACTTTTTAAACTTGCTTGAGAATCAATATAAGTTGATAAACAGATCGTACATGATGCCAAGTAAATTAAGTAAAATGTATCTGAACAAACTTCTTAACAGTTGACATTGCAGGGACCCTGCTCTTATTTAAATATGTGGTGGGGCTGCAAGGTGGTATTTGAAAATTTGGAATCAAGATTAAACCTGGTTTTATTTATAAAGTTTAAACTTAGATGGAGTAAAGCAGGGCTAGGGTCAGGTTTCAAATCCGTGTTAGGAATTTATTCCATCGAAATTTGCTTTACTACATTTAAATTTGAATTTATACCATTTAATAAGGATTTAAGATTTCTGGCTATATATACTGTTATGTGGCAGCAAAAATGATTATTGCCAGGAAGTCTAATCTTCCATTCCAAGCAAAACATTTTAAAAATCAGTTATGATACCCCAAAAAAGGAAAGAGATTTAAGTTGGTCCAATGATCTGCTTGGGATTATTTTTTTCGAGATACGATTTTTGGCGGACTAAGATCCTGGGGGGGTTTAGTACACAAATGACCAATGACCTTCCTCAATGACCATGCCTCTCTCACTCCGCTCTCCGAACGATCTCATCCAACTCAATTATTTGTATTGTTTTATAAATGTTATGTTTGAATATTATTTCTAATGCACAATTTATACTTTTTTTTTTTGTATCAGGACGACCTATGAATGTAGTCATTTTGTATTTGTGTATATATATATATATATATATATATATATATATATATATATATATATATTTCTGTGATATCATTCTGGGATTAACAAAAAGAAAAATATTAAAATAAAGGTTATTTTAAAAAAAAAAAACATAATGTGCTAATAGATAAATACAACTTACTCTGTCTGTTTAAAACATCCACTATCAATGCAATGATTTATAAGGCCAACAACAGATTTTTGGTTATTTTCTCCTGCTATACAAAGGACAATATTGAATTACATGCAATAGTGCTTTCTATAATAATCTATTACAAAGTCCAACAATAATTTGAAGCAGTTAAATACAAGATAGTTTTATTGCTATTTTTCTTCCTATCCAATTGCTGTATGTTGCACAGAAACAATCTTCAGTCTTTGTTTTCGAAAAACGAATTAAAAACAGCCTAAATAAATATATGTTTGCTGGATCATTCTATAGTCAGTTTACAAAAGCATAAATTTTTTTTTTTTGCATTTTAAAATGTGTTAATTAATTCCCTTGCCTTATGCAACTAAAGCAATGTCATATTTTATATAAAAAATAATGATCATCTAAATCACAAATTTCTCCAGATAAAAGATTATACCAACTCATACATTATTCATAATCACTCTGTGAAGAGGTTTTAATTGCATTTCTTTTTATTTTGTGGGGGACTGTTGCCAAATGTTTAGGTTTCTTACATATTATTTATTACCCAATGCGGACTATAAAGTTCAGATACAGATGTTTTAAAGTCACTAGCCACAGATCATGTATTAATGGCATTCTTATAATAGTAATGGCATTCTTTATCAGTGATGTGAGCATAGCAATTGGTACTATAGTTAGAAAAGGACCACCCAACATGAGACATATGAATGAACTACATGATTTAAGTACAATGCATGCTCTTCTGTAGTTTTATGTCAAACAGTATTGAAACAAAAAAAAGGAATAGAATTGTGCTGATGCTAAAACCATCAAACAATGCACAGTTATATCTATTTATGGTTTGTGGGGATTGTACTTTTCTAAAATGCAACACATAAGTGAACTTGAGCAACGTTCCAAACACAAAAATAAATACATGTTGCCTGCACTGTTTGTAATATATACCTCCCAACTTTGCCCCCGGGGAATCGTTACATGGGGGGCAAAGTCTGTGCACAATACTGCGCATGCCCGGTAAGGCATTCTCTGGGACACTGGAGAATGCGATCATGACTGTGGGATTGCGGTCCTGATTCCTGCTGCCACTCTCTGCTCTACCTCTGTCCCAAAAAGCGTGATGAGGTAAGCAGAGCAGGCTAATCAAGACCTCCACTCCACCCCATCCTATGAGTGCTCCAATACAACCTATACACAAAATGTGCATCAATGTAAGCTCAAACTGTGTAAAAAAAATCATCACTGTAAAAGCACATGACAAATAGACTCTGAACTAGTTATCACCCCAGTAAACTACAGTGCAGCATATGACAGTTGCCATATTGTACAGCAAATATTACAACACAGCCACTGAGAGGCCATAACATTATGTTGGGTTGAGGTCTGTATCCTAGGATGCCAATATTACCTGTATTTGCAGCTACAGGTTACTATACAAACTTTTAATGTGTATCCTCTTTAAAATGATGCCATTTGTTTCTCTGACACCTGCCATATTTACTCACTTATAAGAGTGAAATGTAGATAATGGCCTATGTCAGGGTAAAATTTGGTACAAGCCATAAAGACAGGATGAAATGCTAATCATGATTATTGTAAAGTTTTTTCTTTTGAGGCACACAGATGGTCAGGTACTGTGTAACAAGGCAGAAAATTATAACAGGTCCATTAAATAGCATGGACACTGAAATCCCCAGCTGCTGTCTGTGAGATTTGCCTGGCTGGAGCATTGTATTAAAATTCATGGTGACAATTTGTTTCCCTTACCGATTCCTCCGTCAATGGGAGGACAGGAAAACGAAAGCTCAGCTGAGACCCTGAAGCAATCAGTGGCGCATATCAGAAGAATATTTTATGTGGAAGGATAAATAGTGAGAAAAATGCCAAGGCCTGTTTAATAAGATGTATGTGACTCCATGCTACCAGTCACAACATCCCATAAAAGAGTGAGAACAAACCACATTTTAAATAAGAGTAGTAAAATATAAAGGGTCTAATAAAAAACACAAACACAACTCAGTTTATAGACAAATTAAATTAGAACCGTAAATGAACGTAACTTAATAAACCAATTTTAACACATCACTAGAACATGGTCTACATTTGACATTGTTATAATATTTAAAAGCATGGTCCTCTGCTATTTGACTCATTTTTTCCCAATATTAAATTCTAGCACTTTTTTCCCTATTAGGTTATTCTAGGTACATGAGTTGCCTAATATTTCAGAATAGACCTTTGGTTTTCAGGGGGAATAATATTATCCTGCACATTAATTTTTTACTCAAAGGGTTAATGCAATGTTAAACAAAAATATGTTTGTAATGGATGAATAATCAGAATTACATTTTGATTCAAGGCAAGGTAGTAACTGGCCTGCCAGAATTCAGTGTTACACCCTGCCACCATATAGAATTAATTGGGAGTATATTCATGTATGGTCTCTCCATACATGTTCATGTGTATGTGCTGCAGTAATAGAAAGACAAACAAACAGATATATACAGTGTCACTGAAAGTGAGACTAAAACACCTCTATGCAAGTTTTTAATAGACTGAAGCCAACAAAACTGCATTTGTCTGGCACTCCTATAGGCACCATTGGAGCAGGTTTTCAGTTTAGTTGGAGGTGTCAGCAAGACTTGCAAGCTGTCATAAGGTTGAAGCTCTGTGATATGTCAGAACTGATTGGTGTGCTGGAATCTTTCACTTTATAAGTGGGTGATTCAGATACCCTCTGGTAATGGAAGTAGGATGCCCAGTTTCATTATTCCTGTTGATATTATTGATGTGGGCTACTGCTCATTGGTGCATCTCCAACCCTCTTGGTCGCACTTATTCCACTCCAGGTTGGACCTCTTCCTCGCATAATCTTTCCACTTCACCATATTGCCCCTTTACATTGGAGCCATATTTTCACCACACATTTGTCCACAGTGCCAGATTGTCCCCACATCTCTTTCCACTACATGTTTCGCCTAGACATACCTTTCCACTGAACCATAGTGCACCCAAATCTCTGTGTACAGAACCAGATTGCTCCCTGATCATCCACTGGGGCAGCCCAGATGTCTGTGCGGGCAGGCAGTGAGAAAGGATGTGCTACCAACAATGGATTTAGCAAAGCAGAACATACAGGGCTATTAATAATAGAATAAGCATTAATAAAAGAGCTTATTGATCCAAGGAGAAATCTGATTGCCTCTTGGAGTCAAGAAGGAATTTTTTCCCCCAGGAGGCAAAATTCGAAATAGCTTCCTTAGGGGTTTTTTGCCTTCTTTTGGATCAAAAGCTGTAAAGATAGGTAGAAGGGTTGAACTTGATGGACTTGTGTCTTTTTTCAACCTAAATTACTATGTTACTATGTTACTATGTTACTATGTTACTATGTTACTATGATCTACTGTTGCCCTTTTAGTTTTCTACCATCACGTCCAGTCTGTCCCAGTCCTAAACGTAGTCAGACGCGGCATAAATTCAACACTTACTGGGAGTAGCAGTGCCACTGCTATTTTATAGCTGCAAGTAAAACATGTATAAAAACCCAGGGAAATGCACAATCACGATCCTGCTCTCCTTGAAGTCAAGTAGAAGTGATCAGATTGCTCCTGTCATTACACTTTTCTTTCATATTCCACACTTTTCAACTCCGAATCACAATAAATCTCTCCTCTCTAAGGTCCATTACCCAATATGCTAAAAAGGGAACATATACCACTAGGTTCTTTACTGCAGAGTCAAGTGATAATAACCTCTTTTACAAAAGCATGAGCCAAAGGAGTCCTGGTCCATTAGTCAAGAATTCTTTGCTTACAAAGGAGAAGCATCTTGGAATAAGAGTTTTCTTTTTCGGATGATTTGAAAATTCTCACATTAGCTGCTCCTGCAGCTTTGTATCAACCTTTCATAGTTGCTTCATACTGATTCCTCTTTTTCCAGTTGGCTGAATTCATTCAACTCCACCGCAAATGCTATATGAACTCATAACAAGTGACAGGCTTTCTGATATAAGTGCGAAACCGTCTCTTATTTAGGTAAAGTAAAAAATGCTCCAAGTGTTTTATTAGCAATGGCTGTGCTTGAGTTAGTGCTTTTTTCTGAATGTTTTAACATAAGACATATTTTAATTTTAAAAATGAAACGTCACACTTTAGATAACAGGATTTCGTTTTAACATTTAATTTTATACACATACTGTTGGTTCCATTGATATCATATTTTTGTACCTCCACTATGTTCAGTGAGTCGTCTGTACCACATTATTATTCAGTACAAATGAACACAATCATTACCAGTCCGGGGTATTTGGTTCCATTGCATTTAAACTAAACATGTTTTGAGACATACTCATGCTGCTCTGAGTTTTAGACCACTTCAGATCAATTCAGTGATCCAAATATCCCTTGAATTTGGGCTACTCACAAAGTTCTTAACTACAGGATTTAAATGCCCCAAATTCTCAGATAATTTCAAAATTCAGCTACTCAGTTGGCCACATTTCGGACCAGAGTGGTCTTTATTGAGTAGACTATATAGTCTAAACACAAGATGTGAGCTGGGTAGACTGGATCTCTAGCTCGTGGGGTCAAGTGACCTCAGAACCTCATTCCCTTTTGGCCTCATCCTGGATGTTGTCAGGAATGCAGTACAAATAAATATTTGGAACTTCCTGTATAGTGAAGTTATACTGGCAGATGCATATGATGCTTTCAAAATGGCTTTTGACTTGCCACGTAAAATTGAGAGCAATATAAATTCTGTATTTTGTGTGGATATTGCGTTTTAATGAGTTCTTATTATAATTTTTCAGAAAGACTTTGACCTAGCTGCCAAGAGGAACTCATTATTCTTGCAGCTCATAAGGTATATATCTAATTAACTCTTCACCTACAAATGTTAACACAACCTATGTGATTTATTAATTGATGTAAAGTTATTTTTAACTGACACCTTCCTTTTATTTATTTAATTAATCAGACCTTTTTTTCATCAATAACGAATGAAGAGCATTTAATGTTTGACATTTGCAGGCTCAGCACACTCTATGACATCACCATACAGCTGTCTATGCAAATAAATAACTCCATATGGTAAAGAACAGTGTTCTTACAAAGGGGTGGGGAAATAAATTTTAAAGCATTCTTGTCATGTAAAAACAGTTTCACTTTGCATAGGATAAGAATATTTCACAACATTGTACTTGTTAAATGTCAAAAATGGCAGTAGAAACATTTGCACGTTAATACACCCACCCCCAAAAGCAGCCGTGGGCTTTCCACAATGCTTGGGGTGTTGACACCCGATGTTTTACATACCTTGGATTCTACAATATAACCAACTTTTTTTTTTAAATTTAGTTTTCACAAAAGACTCTATTCTTTAACTTAAAGAGAGATTAATGTCAACATTTTAATGAATGTTTTTACCATATATACATTTTTTTTTTTTTGCTGAAGACACCACTAATTATGTAGGAGAGATACCCTTAATAGGAAATGCTGTGTAAAAAATGCTAAGAGGTGTGGCCTATCAATAGTTATGACCCTTCCATGTCTCTCAGATAATCAGTCTGATAGGCCAAGGAAAAACCAGCACATATTGTGTCCACAAGCAAACACTGCATAAAGTAATGTAGGCTTGACTTCCCCCCCTACTATAACAGTGATATATTGTAGCACAACATGATAGAATAAAATTGTAAACTACATATGGACATTTCTATGCCAACTGACCATTGAAGAACCGATGCATGCATGAAATTTAATATTAGCAGTTTTACAAAGCTCTTTTGTTTGATAACAAACAATTCATCCACTGAAATCAACCATTTAGTAACCTCTTGAGTAACTTACACAGCTGTCACAATCCCCAATGCCTTTTATTGTCTTTATGTCCCTCCGTTCCCACCTTCCCTTCTGCTTCTTCACTCACCTTATGTTTCTCATTCCCTCCAGATTGTAAGCTTGCTAGCAGGGTGCTCTACCTCATATTTTAGTCTGTATCTGTTTGTCTATTGTCTGTATCTCCCTTTTATGCTCTGTACCAAAGCGCTGCATAAAGTGTTTGCACTAAATAAATAAATGGTAATGGAAAAAAATTAGGATAACTTACTGGAAAAGGGCCTATTACTCCACTTTAAAATATGAGCAGGTCACCAAAAGAGGGCCAATGCACTGAAAATGTTTGTATTATAACATCATTGATTCAGTTATTATTTTTTGAAGAAAAAAAAACATGTTTCTCTTGTTCTTTCTAAATGTTAATGTTTTTAATCAGTCACCTGTAGAAGTACAATTTCTGACATATTTATATAAAATTGGGCACAGATGACAAATGAAAATATACATTGTACTAAAATTGTAAATATATAGTCAAGGGAAATGAGAAACAAGTTATACAGATTAGTGCATTAGCCATAACAATGAAAGATGTGCTATATTTCTTGGCAAATGTGATGATGACAATGTGTGCTCAACAGATTACACAAATGATTATTTCTAAGTGCAGTTTTACTTAGGGTCAGAGTGATAGGATTCATTTTGTGTGAACAATCTGATATCCACCTCAAAAAAAAAAGAAAAATTAAGTATTCTGATTCACTATATGATACGTATCTAAAGGACTTGGATGGAAAATTAGTTTAATGCTATTCCAACAGGGAAAGAAAGCAATGGTATGTACCCAGTACTCAAACATTTAAATAGGGACTTTTAAAAACAGCTGGTTTGGGGTTGTGTGACTTGTGATTGGAGAATCCTAAGCAACTACTGGCAACTTCAATACATATTAGTATTATCAAACATAGGGAAGAGGGTACCACACAACTGTGTCCACATTTATTGCCTTTTAATTCACCTCTCTTCTGCACTACTCAACCAAAGCAATGGGATATGATCAGTGGTTATTTAGATTCAGAGATTTAGAGTCTTTGGGATCCGTCTAGCTGATGGAATATCTGACATTATAACTCCTGCTAAGTCACGATAAACATTACTTTTACTGAACTATGGGCTATTCCTGTCCTTGGAACAGGTAAAAGTTGTGTTATCACTCCTGTTAATATCATTAATACGAATTAAAGCAGCTGGCTGTAATAATAACAATGATCGATTAGGGATGTATTGACCTTCTGTAATGAGATGACCCTGACACCTTGTAAAGCACGTTGGCTATTAGGAAAAGGCATTTAAACTACAGAGTTCTGGCTTTAGCTCCCATGATCATTTGCCAGCTACACGCTGCAGCATTGAGTCTCTCAGGCAATTTAGACACTTTCCTTGAATGCCAACATGTTAGGTGGTAAATGACATGAGCAGTCATATTTCAAAATGAAAAAGAAAACAGTATTTCAGCAAACTTCATATAACAAGGATAATACAATAATATTATTTTGTTTTCAAGATACCAGAGCATAATTATGTTACACACCATTATATATTCACTTACATAATTGATGTATAATTCTAGAGGCATTAAAAAAAAAAAACAATACTAAATAGTAAACTGATGACTAGATGCCCATAAAAAAATAACTCCAGCCTTCTTTGGTGGGGAGTGAAGAGTAATTTAATTCAGCATTATCTCCAAGCAAAAGATCCAAGCATTCACTGCAGTGACTGATCATGGCACCACAGGGCCCTATTGCAGATATATTTCAGCCTCCCTGTCAGGCTCTTTTCCTCTACTCTATTTTGATTCTTCTTATCTGCACCTTTGCTTGTAGGCTTTGCTGGTGCTATTTGATATATGTATTTATTGCTCAGTTTGGACTACTCTCCTGCTCATTTGACCCTCCTGTTCATCATTTGATCCTGACACCCCCCCACACCATTCTGATCCCCCCCCCCCCCTCCTGCTCATGCTCATTGACAATGTGCACATGTATGCCATCAGATGCCACACATGCTGTCACTAGGCAGCATGCAGGATACACACACAGAGGGGCCTTGTGTTTTGCAGTGCATTGTGGGAACCCAAGTACTGGTGGGACACAGTACACTAATTGCAATGCCAGTAGTTTCGCTCATGCTACTCAAGAGGATTAGTTACTAAAGAGTCTACTCAATATTGAGTGAATTGTATAGAATTACGGGGAATTGAAATAGGAATGTAAAACTTAAAATGACAGTCTAGTCCCCAAACTCCAAGAAAAACTTAGAGGGAGCCTAAAAAGGACACTCTCCAAAGAAAGTTCATTTAGGCACTCAGGCAAAACACAATTGGACAAACATCATATCCTGAGTAAAAAGTCTAATATAAATCTTTCTTAATATCAAATTACTAAAAAGAACCCCCTGAAAAAAAAGGGGGGAAGGGGCCAAAAGGTGGGAGGTGTACCAACAACTTCATACACCACACACAATATTACACAAACTGTTACTAATACAAATACAAACGCACAATATATATACACAATCCTGCAGGATTTAGCACAATCTGTAACAGTGCGTCCACTGTCAGAAATAAATGTGTTAACAAGACATGGGGAAAGTATTGCAGTGGAAAGGGCAATTGCATCCAATAAATCAATCAGCAGCACAGGTGAAAAACGGGTGCAAACTCCCTTTGGTGCAAGTTGAAGACTACTGCGTGTATAGTGAACAGGCTTTTTTTCCAGTGTGACTCGATCGTATTTCTAATATTTTACTCAAGCCCTACCCCAGTGATTACTCTGCATGTATAAGTTGGAAAAAGTCCCCCATTCAGCTGCATTGAAGAATTTGTTTTCCAACTCAGCTACATTGCCCTAAAAGTTTGAAACTCCAGATCTCAGTTCCCTGCAGTTCTCTCTTTGAGTAGACCCTTAAATATGTTAACCTGATAAGCATATATTAGTTCATATATTAACTACTAATGCTCATCAGAAGAATAATTCTACTTGCTGATTTAACTGAGCAGTTCTGCATATTACTGCCTAGATTGTTAAATTTCAATGCATAGAGTGTCTTAATGTAACTCCTGTGCACTGTCTCACACTGCAAACTGCTGAGAAAGTCATTTTTAAAGCAGATAGCACAAACTTTGTAATATGTTAAAAAAAAATGCATGCAAATAAGTAACAAAAGGAAAATTAAATACTGTTATTTACTAGACTTACTCCTGAAAACTTGCTGAGTTCATCTTTTCTATACAGACTAACATGCACTGGTCATTAAGATACACCAATTCAAGACCCATAAACTCCCCAGAGCATCTTATTATGCAAAGTGTGGCTTTATTATCTTGATATATATCACTTTTTTACAGAACACAAAATAGAAGTGTTTTTATTATTTATAATGCTTTTTATACTGCTTCGTCAGGTGGAAAGGTAATACCAACAGGATGACCTAAATATATGCTAAGTGTTAGTGTGATATCATTATTGTACAATGCGTATTGGAAATACAATGCATTATGTAAGTATTGTATTTATTACATAAGGAAGGAAATATTTCAGTGCCTTCAAGGTCAAGTTAATTTGCTATGATTCCAAGGATTTTCTCTTGCTTTGGAGACCATGGGGAAATAACTTTATTGGTTTTCTCTTCAGATCTATGGTACAATCAAAAGTTTGAGAACACTTTGCAGAAACAATGGCTTTATATAACTTTCTTAAAGCACTTGAAATGAAACAAATAGAAACGTATGTTATAAAGTACTGAACATATTGTCAAAGTGATATGTGTCCTTAACCCCCCCCCCCCCCCCCCCCAACCAGGCATACATATATATAAGTAGGTTAAGTTAAGGTAAACTCTATACAGTTTAATAGCAAGAAAATGGAGGTAATTCAGATAGCGTGATTGAGAGGTATGGCTGCTTTGCGTGAAAGTTAAAAAACAACAGTATAATGCATTATTTGCTTGGAGTGGGCCATTAAGTTGTCACTGACTATGTATTTGTAACCGATTTGAATGATAAGAACTCCTTGTTCATATATGTGTGTGTGTTTGAGTGAGTTTAATTTATGTATGCATTAGCTAACTACAATTAGGGTGCCGCATGATGTGTTGTGATGTCAGAGTAGAAGATAAAGCCCTTGATTGATGTGAAATAATGTTATCAAGATTATAGTGAATGCATGAGAAGCTCATACATAATGAAGGCCTTGCACCATGATGGGAGAATTAACAAGTATTCATCCTTAGGAAGGAAGGGCAAAAAATAGGGGTATCTCAAGTGAGAGGGTAGAGAAGCTTTAAATACGTAAGAATAAGAGTGTACCTATTGTTTGTTTGTTTGTGTATATATATATATATCTCCCAGCCCCACGGTAAGAGTTGCCACCCAGCCGGTATTTTACCAGCAACACCGGTATTCCTGCCTTTCAAACCGGTACTGGCCTAACTACTGTACTGGCAATGCAATGCCTTTTTTTTTTTTTAAACCCACGTGCAGAGTCTCACTAGCACTGATAGGCTGCCAGTATTTGTTTTTTTCCTGCTCTGCATTGATACAATCCACCCACTCATCTCTTGCTGCTGCTGGGAGGGACGTGTTCACTCTTTGGTGGGCATTTTTACACAGACTACAGAGACCTGTGCAGACACCACTGTACGTGTGTAGCAGGCAGGCTCACATGGAAGGCTTTACAGAAAAGGTATGAACTATCAATTAAATCAGACAGAGACTGAACAACCCTCAATGAGGACAGAAAGTTACAAAGTGCTATTAAGGTTCCCTTCTCTTTTTCTTTAAAACATCATACACTGTAAGAAAAGTATTCGCACCATGTGGCAGTGAATTAACAAGGCATTGCAAAGCAATGAGTTCACTTTACCTTTGTAAAGCACTGTACTGCTTACCAAACCCATGTGTCACTGTGAATAACAAAATCATCTTATTTTAACAAATGGCCATGTTATTTTAATCAGGTTTAATGACATGACAGCCATGAACCCAAGACAAAATACCCTGAGCAGCAGTCTGTTGTATTAAAAGCTTGAATGAGACATTTCATTTTCAGTAATAATAACAAACACACAAACATTACAAGTCCTAACAGTGGTCAAGTAAATTGGAAATTGCTTAATATTGCTTAATTCTTTTGCTTCTCTGTAGAAGCAAAAGAATGTCTGCACAGAGCATTCTTATGCCTATAGGAGCTGCTATTAAGAGGAATGAAGTGCAACAGGTGCTATTGACAATCATTCTGATATTAATTACTGTATTTCAAACAGCAGTCCTTTAAATCAGCAAGTCCCAGTAATTTAGCCATTCCCCTCAGGTGGTGCACAATGCCATTTGATTTCTGGAGTAAATGGATGGGATTAATTGGGCCTTGTTTAAATATCCATGTATGACAATATACAATTTATTTTTAGGAAAGGGTGGCAACCCTACACATGGTTGCTGTAGAGCTGGGAGAGACTAAAACTTCATTGGGTCCTCAAGGTGTGGAACTACATGTGACGGTATGGAACGTCTAAGTGTAAACCACATTCATTGGTAGAGGCAGTACAATTTAGGAATTGAAGAACTTCCAGTGGTTGCAGTTCTATCAAATTAAAAGTGAAGACAAAAGGTTATTGGTTTCTGTGAATACTGAGCCAACATTCACAGACCTATTGGATTTGATATACGATCCTTTGGGATTTAGGTCACAACATACAAATGTCTTGAATAGGAAACAACAAGCCACCTTCCAGAGGTTAACTTTAGTCTTTGGTTTTTACAAACATCTCATTCTTTATAATATTTACACAAATGTATCACCAGTAATCACTAAAATAAGTATTACTGCATTTATTGGTCTTAAGTCTATTTTTCCACGTAATCTACTATGTTACTGGTAAGTAGGAAGCATTTTCCTTTAAAGGGGCATTTAGGGATAACCAAAGTGTTTATACAACGACCCCGGCCTTTATGGCCAGGTCTGATAAGGTACATGGAACATTATTAAATTGTCTGTCAAGTAAATGTCCACTTTGAACAGTTGGTTCCTATCGATGGTTCCACCTGTACAGAAGAAGATTTGTAGATAAGAGCTGTATCATGTAAAGTAAAAAATAAAAGAATGAAACAGATCCATCTTATCAGATTTTTTCTCAACACTTTTCATATCTTGAAAACTGCATATAAAGTTGCTATAGCAACAGTTGTGGGTTTCTTCCCAAACTCTTTGGTTACATGACATCACACAAAGCTAGCTGAAACTGTGCCCTCCAGCATTCCAATCACTTTTTGTAAAGTAAAATTAAGTCCATTTCACATATATTAAAACCATGTGTAACATACCGAAAAGAAGCTTGGAACTGCCCCTTTAGAAGCAAAGGGAAAAGGAAAAAAACATAATATAAGCACAAAGCAATGGCTATCCCCAACTTTATTATAAAAGTATGCAAGCTAACAATCTAATAAAATGTAAGATTATCTCTAGTAACATTAGCTTAAACTTCCCGAAAAACTGCCCAGAAGCTAAAGTTGAGATAGAAGAGCCACCAAGACCAGCCTATTTATAGCGTACTAGTATGGCAAATATCAAAAGACATTCTTTCATGACAGGAAAAAGAAGGAATCTATAGGAGTGGGGAGTGGAAATCATAGTTTGTGTATGACACTGAGGACAGTTATGCCAGTCTCTACACCATCACATGGTGGAAAGGAATGTGCCTGAGAAAGTCTGACTTACCTCATCTCTCTGTGAAGAAGATAACATCAAAGCTCCAGTGCAGTCCTGATATACAATTTGAATATTTGGGTCATTTTCAGTGAACTGTTGACAACTGAATGACAAAAATCAAGCTAAAAAGTTTTACACGGCTGTCAGTTGATTGTTTAGTGAATGATCATATAGACTGTATATCATGTAGTCAAAAAGTAGACTTCAGTCGGACAAAATTCATAAGCAATCAGTATTATTAGTTAAAATAATACAAGTGTATGTACCCTTGTTCTATGTGCACTAATTTAACTTAATTTCAGCTTCATATGTTAATGTTTCAGTACACATACTTCATTTCTAAAAGCCAATGTTCCTGCTTATTTACTCCCCCAAAGGATCTCCATAATTTCAGGTCAAAGTTGAATGTCATAGTCTGATGTGTGCAACGCACCTAGATTACATTTTCATGCCTCAATTCATGTATGAATTGCTAAGATTTATCACTCATCTCCAGTAATTACCCATAATCTTCTCACATTCAAATATGCCCCATCCTCTATTAGATACAAATGGATGAACTTATCATGTTTCGGTTCAAGACTCAAAGTAATTGAAATGATAATATTTGCCACATATTTTCTATTAGTATAACAAACTGACGTTGGAAGTATAGAATTCACATTAATGGAACATGCCCAATGAAAAATTGTTTAATTTTTCATGTTATTGTGTAATCAAATATTTTTGTTGTAACTATTTTGCATTAAGAATAGTAAAATATATATCACTGATGTCCAACATCAATGCTGCCTTCTCATGCCACTTCTTCTTAAAAGTATTTAAGGTAACTAATTATGTAGTAACATAAGGATAGATGTTCAGTTTTATATTACCCCCAACAGTATTAATTATAACAATGATGTGATTACGCACCTCCAATTCTACTTTGAACATCTAAGTTGTCTGTGCCCTCACGGAATCAGCCTCTCAAATAAGGGTAAAGAAACAGTGAGTGTGCCCACGCATAATGTGAATAAGAGATAGCCTCACACTTTGAACAGCTGAGCAGCAAAACTGGCTTCTTCAGGGTTCCAAGCTGACAATTATACAATGTAACACTTTTACCTTCTCGTCAAAGAAATGAAGCTGAGAGCTCACGCTGAAAACAAATGTGTCACGAGTCCAGGGGAATGGATAGTAAGAAAAATGATAATACTTTTTTCAATAAAATACGACACATAACAGAAGCAGCAACACACTGGTCTAATTGCAGAATGGTGGACAGCAGATGAGTTTGGTGTCTCAGACTTAGACGTAGGTAGCGGCCCACACCTGACTATCCTATTTAAATATTTAAATCCAGTGAAGGATCAATTACCTTTCTAGGAGAAAAAAGGGAGTAGACACATGCGACCAACATTTACAAAATAAAATTAATTTCAAATCACCAATTGTGAGACAATTTAAATAAAGGAAATCAAAATATTTCCATTGCAAACAGTGAATAGCGTACTGCTGCATATTATACAATAACCTGATATACAATGGACAAAACCATGGAAGTATATGCTAATTAATCACAAAAAGTGCAATTATGTAATACTATTAATGAATAAGCAAGCAAAGGAAACTTGTAAGAGAGTGATGTAAAAACAAAAAGATACCATCTAGGAGATAATTCTGCATGTCACTACCCAATTGTTATAATCAGTACATATTTATGTTCAAATAATATTAATATTAAAGAGAAAGAACATGCTAATATAAGGCAAGACAAGATGATATATGATCAAATGGCATTTAAAATAAAAAAAAGTTCTTTCATAATAATCTAGAATGGTTAATTCATATTAACCAAGAGATTTACACACACTGGTCAGAAGGAGAAACATGGATCTATTGAAAGTAATACCCTACATCCCCTTCCTGATTGAGACCCTTGGAAAATCCAGTACCAAGGGCAAAAATACAATATACCTTCTGCTGACAGAGAAACTCTCTCAATAGTTTGGAAGGTAAGGTCCCTTGTGCCCTCATCATGTCGCTGAAAATGTTTCCCATTGGAGATTTAGTTTAGTGTTAATAACAGAACTAAGATGTTTTCCTATGCAGTATTTAACCGCCCTGTTGGTACGGCCCACATATTGTTTATCACATGATTGGCAGAAGATCAAGTAGATGACATTACATGAATTGCAATTAAGAAAATGCCAAATAGGAAAACTCATTCCAGTAACATTAGAACTAACAGTATGTGATGTATTTAAATGGACACAACACATGCAGCGATGGCTGCCGCATCTATAATTACCAGGAGCACTTGAGAGCCAATTTGGGGGTCCCTCTTTAACAGGCCTCAAAAGACTACGAGAATTAATGTCCCCCAGAGTTGGTGTTCTTTTTGCAGAATATCTGCAGCCATGTTTGACAACCTATTTAAGTTTAGGATCCATTAATAGGATAACTAGTTTTAAGGATGTTACATACCTCATTGTACTCCAAGCTGTAACTTGTGGCAAAATGTATTTTTGTATTAACAGTAGAAGGGGATCTCTTAGATTGTCATACAAGGTATATTTTAAACATATCTTATTGACCCGAGTTATCATCAATAGACTTAGCTTTCCCGATCTTATTTTTTAAATATCCTTGAGCCACAAGACACACAATGAAGTTGTCCACATGGAGTGCTGCTCATGCTCCGCGTACCTAGTGATGACTTAGAGCATCGGAAATACATTACTCTGTGTGGAAAGACTACAGACATAGGAGGGAGGGAGGTGGGACCGACCTCAGACATGGGAGGGAGGAAGGGAACAGACCACAGACATAGGAGGGAAGGGGGGACAACAGATATGGGTGCAAAGAGGAGAGACAAACAATGGGGAGATAGGAGAGAGAGACAGCTGACATGGGAACGGAGAGGAGAGCAATCAACACGAGGAGGGGGAGGAGAGGGACAAACAGGGGAACACATTAATAAAAAAAAGACCTGCTGGCTCTTGTGTATGTGTTTGTGAATATCTGTGTGTGTGTGTGTGTGTGTGTGTGCACGCGACTACGTGATTGTGTTTGCTTGATTGATGTGCTGTTGTCTGGGGAGTATGGCAGAACTTTGCATGTAAAATGATCTTACCTGAAGTGGGCTTACAGTAACCTTCAGTGTCAATTACATTACCATGGCCTCATAATAAAACATCCAAAAACATAATTTTCTCAACCCCCAGTTTGTAAGTAAACCTAACATTCAGATAATCAACAAAGGATGCTGCCATGTCACTACTATTCTGCCACACAAACAGAAGATCATCAATATAATGTAAATATAATATAATAGATTATCTTAAGGGGTTCATGTCTCCAAAAACACAGGATGCCCCCCACCAAACCAAAAACAGGTTGACATTGGAGGGGTGAATTAAGCCCCATCGCTGCCCCGCATCTTGGGAGAAAGAAAACCCCCTCAAACATAAAATAATTATCCAAAAATATCAATCAAGGTAGTGGAATATTGAGAAAAATCACATAAGTAGTATTCCACAGCCTCAATTCCAAGATGATGTGGAATACAAGAATATAGGGATGCTGCATCCATGGAAAGTCACATATAATCCTCTCACCAATAATGTGATTAAGCACCTCTAATCCTAATTTTAACATTCTAATTATATATATTTTATCAATACAGTTCTTTAATACAGAACCCACAAAAACATGACAGAGGCTACCGCATTATGTTGAACCCCTTAGTGACAAGACCTTTTGACCTTGTCTTTCCCTTGGTGACAAGGCCTATTTTGACATTTCTGCAGTGTACTCACACATATTATATATTGTTTTTATCGTCATAAGAAGGGCTTTCATTAGATTCCCTTATGTCCATCATATCTTATAATTTACTACAAAATAAATCATAAAATATGATGGAAAAAAACAAACACTTTTTTCTAACGTTTACCTAAAAAAAGTAACCTACAGTGACCTTTTGACCCCAACCCTAACCCTAAATTTAACTAAAACTCTAACCTTTATGCTAACCCTTAATATATTCTAATTTTAATTTAATTGTAACCCTAACAACTATTCTAACCCTAACCCTAGATTTTAGCTAATTAAAGGGACATTAAACGTTTTTTACTTTCCTTATAATATAGAAGCACAAGTGAAATGTTAGTGGTCCTTGGTATTAAGATAAATTGGCGTGTACTTTTGATAGTACACGCCAGTTCATCCTCTGACCGACAGCTGCCATGCTTCCATAGGAAGCACAGAGAGAGACCCTCGTTTTTGCATGGGATCAGCTGATTCCATGCAAAAACAAGGATTTCTCTCTGTGCTAACAGCGAGAGACCCTCTTATTTGGATGTCATAGTGGGGCAAACCAGGAACTGCTGTGTCTCACATTTGACTCAGGACTTCCCAGGCACATTCATTGTCAGCAACGGAGATGCCGTTAACTAGGTCCCCCTAGATGGTTCCATGCAAAAACGAGGATATCTCTCTGTGCTAACAGCGAGAGACCCTTGCATTCTGATGTCAGAGTGGGGCAAACCAGGAACTGCTGTGTCCCGCATTTGAGACACAGCATTCGTAAATCCGCATGTATCTATTTAGATACATGTCGGGTTTACTTAAATGTCCCGGGACATCGTGTTTTGTTTAACCCTTGCTTCCTTCAAGGAAGTAAGGGTTAAACAATGTTTAATGCTCCTTTAACCCCTTTGTGACATTAGGACGTACTATGCCGTCCTGACTTTAAGTGCCTTAAAGTCGTTAGGACGGCATAGTGCGTCCTTTGTTAAACAGCTCATCGCGGCTCCCCGCGATGAGCTGTTTTCGGATCCCGCTTCAGGCACTTACAGCGGGATCCCACCTGTCATCTGAGGCCACTTTGAGTGGCCTCAGTCCGACAGGGAAAATGTAGCCGGTGCTCAAAGCGAGCACCGGCTACATTTATCTAAATTGCGCCGTGCCCGAACACGTGACGTCCAGAGGTCTCGCAATATTTTGGCAGGGACCCACAGGGTCTCTGCCAGAGTGACGTTTTGGTGCTTGCGTCGTTTGGGACGCAAGCACCTAGCGTCATGAAGGGGTTAAATCCTTTGAGACAGCATCACAAGCACGGAAGTTAATTTTTTTTTCACTTCCGATGCTCTACCCACAAGAGGTCAACAGCCATATTGGAGGAGCATGCTGCCCCAGATTGAAAATTTCGGTGCTGCCTATTGCCTCGTCATCGACGCAATAGAGCAGCACCATCAGAACAGTTTTCGCAATCGTTGATCGCGAAAACCGCTCATTCCACCACAGGACTTGCCAGGCACATCCATTGTAAGCAACGGAGATGTCGCAAAGGTGTTAATTACAGATCAAATAAACTATAAAATAAAAAACATGCTCACAAACTTAAAAAGATTAAATACCTTAGATATGACATAATAGGAGAAATCTTGAAGGAAAACTGTAGGCAATAAATAAGTTATGTTTAATTGTACGACTGCATCAAGTGTCAGCACTTTACAAGAAAGAATACAAAGAAAGTACCTATCTGAGCACTCTCTGATTATATATCATTATTAGGGGGTAGACATGTTGTTTAGAATCTTGGGGCAGATGGAGGATGATCTCTTATACTGCTATACAAAAACAGAGGTCTCAAAAAAAGTACTTAATTTGTATTATGTCTTATTATATTATGTAAAAGACCTACACTTGGTGCAATCTTTCAATTAAAAATAACTTTTGCTGACAGATGTACTTTAATATCATCAAGATTCAACAGTGATCTTCCAATGTCCTTCCAAAAGAGTTTCCTTTGTCTTTCAAAAAGTGCTAATCAGATCTTATCAGGAGTTCCAGATTGTAGATGTTCCTGCACATATGATCTAATAAAGGGCTTAATACAATATACAACACAATTAATAGATCTTAGTCCCTCGCAAAACGGCATTCAACATTCAAACATGATCAAGTTTGGAGCATCGAAGAAGGGACCATTTTGGATTATAAGATCTCTGTTATAACCATAAACCATTTCTTCTTTGCATGTCTGTTTTTTTAATATTTTTTTTATTATTAAATTTGGATATTAACACCATCACTTGTGCCCCTTGTCTCTTGTTTTTGTGGATTCTGGGTTTCCTGTGAGGACAGACTGAGCCATTGTGATCATTTATGTACATTTATATATACTTTTATATTTTTGCAGAACAGTTATTGTATTTTCTCCCTGTTTAGTAAACAGGAAATATGTAATGCAATATAATGAAGATTATAAATGCATGACAGTTTTCTCATGCATGATAATAATGATTATTAATAATATTATTATGCTACATGAGTAAACTGCAATGCATTTATAATCAGCTCTGCACAGCTTCCTCATTAAAACACAGAACTGGACTATTAAGAAATGTAATTAAGTAAGAATTAGACTCTAATAAGGGTACGAACATCCACTAACATTAAGACTTGCCATATTAAAAATATGCATGGTATTTTAACACACACCCAAATATTTACAAATTATAAAGCTGCTAGGGAACTAGATGTGCGAATAATAGAAATAAAATGTAATAACCAAAAAATAAAAAAGTAAGTTAATTATTGAAAACAATAAAAATAGTTAAATTAAAGGGATGCTCCCACCAAAAAATTAAATGTTTTTTTTTTGTATTGTTGATTTCAGTTCTGTTTTTTGTTTTTGTTATGTGACTCTATTTAAAACAATATGTAACTAAATAAGTGTGACTGGGTGCCACCATTTTGTGAAATATAGTGTTTTTGGGTGCCACGCCCTAGTAATTTCCCAGCACAAATTTCTCACTTTGGGGCTGGGGACAGAATGCAGTCTATAAGTCAGAATTCTGATCACAGACTTGCATTGAATGGGAGGGTAATGTAACTATTACAACACAAAGGGGCAGGGTTATGACCCTGTTTGATCAGGTTAATGTCTTCTCTTTGTGTTGGAAGGCAGGTAAAAAAAAGGTTGTACACAGCCACCTAGTCCTACCCACTATGATAAACAGGAGCCAGTAAGAGAGCAGGGGAGTATCTTATGACATCATCATGCAGGCTTTGGCCACAATTGTAAAGTGAGGCTGGCTGGAAGATTTTGTATGATGTTGCATCATGGGAAATATTCCCAAAATGGAGCCAGGAGTTAAACACCTAATTTTAGTTATCCTTTTATATGCAATTAATTCAATCGTATAAAAATCAGTGGCAAATGATTTATATATGTGTTTGTTTTTAATGACCAGGTTATCGAGTCACATCTTATGTAAGTGGTGGTGTCCCTTTAAAGCAGTTCTATCTAAATGTAATGCAATGTTTGATTTTGAACAGAGCTTATTTATTTGATGAAATGTTACCTTTAAATAATGTTTAAAGAGTATACAAGCTAACTGGACTTAAAGTGTTGACTTTGCTTGTCTCTGATTTGTGAAGATAGCGTTGGATGACAGGGGGTGTGCTGCCCAAATTCTTCAATAATAAATAGCATGTTAACCCCTTCCCGACCTTATGACGAGTTAACTCGTCATAAGAGCCGCAGCGTTAGCGACCTTATGACGAGTTAACTCGTCATGCAGTCTAGCCGGCGGTGCGCTCCGTGGGCACCGCCAGCTAGTCTGCAACGGGTCCAGGACTAAGCCTCGCACCCGAGGCAAAGCTCCTGGACCCGATCGGTCAGTTTCCGGGCATGTGATCGCGGTGATTGAGTCATCACCGCGATAACATGCAAATTAGATGGCAAAGTCAGTGTGTTCACACACTGACTTTGCCTCTAATTCACTCCCTGTGCTTCACATTCTTATAGTGAAGCACAGAGAGTGACCTGTAAGTAAAAATAAATTAATTACATACACATAGGAAAAATAAAATAAAAATTAACCCTTTCATTGCTGATCACAGTTTTTAACTGTGATCAGTTTCCTTCCACTTTATGGCCCTCATTTAGTTTTTTTTTTAACATATTTTTTTATTTTTACAATTTATAAAGTTTTTTTGAATAAATAAAGGTAATTTTAATATATTTATTTAATAAAATTTAACCCCTGCATGCCTGTTGCATGATTTTTACTGATCTGACATCGCACTCTTCAGAGTTTTTTTCTGTCTTTTTTGTTATGGGGGGTTTGGGAACCAATATTTTTCTTTTTTATTAGTTAGTTAATTAGGGGGGATAAGTGGGTTAGTGTTGCACTAGTTATGTAGCTTATTATTGGGAAAATAATGGGGAAAAACTTTTTTTTCCTCAAAAATATCCTCTTTTATATGTATTTTTTAATACTAAAATGTAAATCATTTTTATGTATAGGGTATCAAAAGAAAGCTCTAACTGTCCTCTAAAAAACAACATATAACTTGTATGGGTACGTTAAATGAGAGAGAGGAAATTTATGTTTCAAAAACCGCGTATTCAAAATTGAAAAACGCTCTGGTCCTTGGCCCAGGAAAATCCCTGGTCCTTAAAGGGTTAAGATCTTCTTTTATTATTGCAGTTGTGATCTAATTTTCTTCCATAACTAACAAACTGGCAGATGTCCAGAACTATAATTCTCATGACCTTTAACCCTCCCCTCACTCCTCATATATCTATGAAGCAGATTCAGCTGCTCAGAATAATGTTCTGCATATGGGATTAATCTTTTTGTTTACACTGCTTAATTTAGAAAATAGCCAACATTTTTAATCAATAGTAACCAAGCAGGTTAATAGGAAGCGTACACAGAGATATTCTCTCACATCCACGAACATTTGGGAGATGTTACTATTACTAACCCTGACGGTACTCGAGTTAACACCTTTTCTTCAAAAAGTAAATGCTATGTTATTACCTCTATAGACTTAACATTGGCCTCAAAGCAACTGAGAGCTATTTTAGAAAGTATGTATAATACAAATAATGCATTTTATTTACAAAAAAAATGAATGTATATAAAAACAATTACTAATTTTAAAATGCGCAATATCAGGGGTAGGCAAGCCTTGGCACTTCAGATGTTGCGGACCGCAACACCTTTGGTGCACACTATATGATGATTTGCATTACTTTCTGAGCTCCTTGAAAATAGGGACCATCAGAGGAGGTAAGAGAGACAGAGGGATTAGGGATATATTATGGACTGTCAGTCTTACACAAAAAAATTAAAAACTAGAGCTTGTTGAAAGGGGCAGTTCCACCTACAGTGTCAGAAAACAATATATATTTGTATAACTACATGAAAACGGTACATTTTTTTAAATAAAAAAATATATTCAGCACATGTACAACATACACAACATATTCTAGATCAAACTGCTGCTTTAAGAGAATTTTAATTTAGTTCAATTAAGAATAACAAACATATTTATTTACCTTTTATTACATTAACTTCAAAATGGAGATATGGACCACTTGACGTACTCCCTTCTTTAAGATTCTAAGAATCTTAAATTCTGCTGTCATGTTATAATTACAGATATATCAGCAGTAGATAACTTGTGTGTTTGTTTTATGTTATTTTTGTAACATAACTGATTTTCATCTTCCTACACGCTGCTGTTGGAGAATGTCATCTTCCTACACACTCCCAAAGAAAAATATGTCAGCACTTCACAATTAAATGTTAGCAATAATAAATATATTGATATGACCCACTAATTAAGGGAATCCTCAGGAGTGAGAAGGCTTTTAATAGATGCACTGTTAATTAAATCAATGCCAAAGACTAGTTGTGCACGGTTTGATAGCACATCTTTGACATACATGCAGTTAGGTAAAATACCTTCCAATTCACTTGGTAAATGAGTTAGGTTTATTCATCTGAAACTCTGATTTGAAATGATGTGGTTATTATGATAAACAACATTCTTTACATTTCAGGTTCAAATTTTCTTCAAATTCTATTTTATTTTAATGTGGCTGGATTGGAAGAGTATTTTCTGCAGTAGAAAAATAACAAACCTAGATAATACACTTCAAAAGTAAATTATTTGCAAACACTATACTTTTCTCATAAATCATACAGAAGGGGAATTCAGTTTTTTCCTCGAGTGGGCCTCATGTTCCGAAATACATACAGGCAGAGTTATTGTGGATGCAGTTTAGGACCACTGTAATAAGTCGAATTCCTCAATAAAGTGAGTCACATAAGCCAAAATGACTAAGTACAAACAAAATGTTCTACATACCTTCTGTTGACAATTAAAGACCATTGTAGGAGATGAATTGGCCTAATTTCAGTAAAATATTGATGTGTCTACACAAATAGGAACGTGGAGTAGTGAGAGACACAAAACAAATGCCACCAAAAGACTTGATTAATCGATGATTGACACATACTGTCAAGAGCAATAACTGCAAAAGCTCAATAAGTCGAAGTGCAAAAAACAAGGTATATCTGTACTTGAATTTAGGCCCATTAAGCTTTTGTATTTACAGTACTGGTGAAGAAAAACTTGTTAGCCAAAGAAAAATGTTTGAACTAGTTTTGTGCTAAATAACCCGACCTTATTAAAAGAAAACTACAAACTGTTAGACTCCACTATAACGTGGGGAAAGGGATCCATGGACTAACATCACAATCTAAGAGAGATCGCGATGTTAGTCCCAAGATCTCACTATACATACGCATTACTGAGGGAATTTATAGTGAGATTACACATTTGTGGAAGTTTCAGTGAGATATAGTGCCCAGATGGCTCCCTGGGAGCGAAAACTTGCATTATAATGGGTAACACAGCAACAGGGTCTAGCTGTAGCTATAGGGCTCATGAGACTATGGGTGGTTAAGCAATCATATGACCACAAAATGACATACAGGTTATATAGTGTTATTAGTGGCATATTTGGAGCTAAAAAAAAGAAAATAATTAGCAGTATTATTATTTTTTTACCGAAAAGGTGGTATCCCTACGTTGTTTAATTTGATAATGTAATCGTGCAAAGAACTACTTGATAGCACCTTTCTAATAGAATACTATACCTCCCAAGTGTCCCTATTTTGTACATACATCCCCCTCTCTCGCTTTACTTTTCTACTGACCCTCTTTTTCTTGAACTCAACATTTTTTGTTTTTATAACTGTATCACAGAGCTCCAGAGCAATACAACTCACAATAAAGAGAGTTCAGTAAATGTGTGTTTATATTTGTGTTTATAAAATACTTTGTTATTGTTCCAAATGATCTGATTACATAAATAGATAGGAATTGGTCATAAAGTCGCTGAAAATGTTCTGATAATGTTTCCCCTACAGCCACATCCTCAACCACTCCCACAAAAATATGTTTCCCTCTTTGGACATTTGAAATGTTGCGGGGCATGGTATCCGTTTCCTTTTAATTTAGAGCATGCAATTTATTGTGACTAATACCACTTCATAATGAGTGAGGTGCACTTACAGGAAGTTTAAAGTCCCTATTTTGCTGTGATCTTCGGTCATCAGGACTTGGCTGCTCTGATACTATCAAAGTTGCCAGAGTGCATAGAGCCACTGATAACAGGAACCTCAACATTAAGCAAAGTACAGAGTCAGGCGCAGATAGGGGATAGTTGGAAGGTAAAGGGTCATAGATAGAGCAAAAGCCACAAATGGATCAGGCAAAAACAGACCAGCAAAATGTACATCATTTAGAATAGAAGGGGGAAACCAGCATTGTTTAAAAATGTCTTACATTTAATAGACACATAAACAATGCAATTTACTTAAAAAAGGTGAGCCCTCTCAAGAGTCACACAAATACACAAGGAGTTCATGGTACCTAGAGCATAATTAGAGGATAGTTCCAATCACTGTTCTATGGGGAAACCCACCCTAATATGCACTTAGAGCCAATAAGGTTGTGCTTGTTTCCTGTGACGTCACATAGGAGAAGGAGAGGATTTCCCCATAGACAGTACTCTCCTATGATTATTCCACGCGTGGGACATCCTTGCGTATTTGTGAGAATTTTGTGAGTGAATATCGTTATTTAAGCTTCATTGTTTAGTTGTTTTTATTAAATGTAAGACGTTTTTACACCATGCTAATTTTCCCCTTCTATTGCATAAGACCTATATTTTGCTAGAGAAGAAAGACCAGCGCTTAATCTGTATTTTATTACTTTTTATCCTATTTTCTGGAACATTGCGTTCACTTGGATTTTACTATTGGCGTGGGACCTGTTTTTGAGAACCATCGCCTGTGATCATCTTTTGTGCTGCATATCTCCATTTTAGATGTAAGCTACCTTATTGCTTTATTAAAATCTTGTATTTCATCACATACTTATGGTTCTTTTCATCTATTTCTACACAACACATCCACTGGATGAGGAATAAGAGGACCACACAAGAAACTACAGATAAGATTTCCTTCTTCTTTTGTTTGTGATTGCACTATTTACCTGCACAAGATTACTCCATGTCTAGACTATATTACACTATGGTCTTTTGTTTTTTTTATCTTTTTTAAGATACTGACTGTACATCGTCATATAAGGGTTACCTACTATAAGGCAATTATCAGATTTCCTTTATTTCACTGGTGTTTGTCACATAGCGCACCTACCACTTTGTTTTGTATTTATTATATTTTGCTAGAGCTTGGGGCTCATACATTCTGGTTGGAGACATACATAGAGTAGTATACTGGATCGGTGGACTCTGAAGGAGGAGTCTCCATTTATACTTGTTAACTGCTCTGAGAAATGTTAGTGAGCTGAGTGAAGTCTTCTCTCCACACATATATATATCACTGTGTGAACTACTATGCTATATTCTGCCTGTTTCTCCTCTTATCCTGTAACATCTGGAAGTGTTCCCATTATTTTCTTTTACCATTTATTGGTTCAGTCTCATTTGTTATCCAATTTTTACATATTCATTTATTTTTCTTAAATGCCTTATATATATATATATATATATATATATATATATATATATATATACATACTTTATTATATATATATATATATATATATATATATATATATATATATATATGTGTCCAAAAGTGGAGCACTCAGCCCAAACACAAAATAATAAGACAAAAATACCTGGGTGCTGTGTTGCTATAATATAACCAGTCCAAAAACATATGCCCCCCGTGGGAAGGCAAATAAAACCACGCACTCACAGGGTTAAACGGATGAAAAAAAAGTCGATGTATTAAGAAAGGAGCATAAATTGCATCCAAAAATCGACGTTTCGGCTCCAACCAGGAGCCATTATCAAGACTGATTTGCACAAACATAAAAGCACTACTTATATAGTATGCTACACTTGATTAGTCAATTAACACTAATGATAATAAGGAACACATGACAAAGTACTTACATCACCCGGGTGTGTACACCATGCCACTTAGGAAAGCTGAAAAACCGAAACCGGAAGTGAGGAGAACCATAGAGAAGAAACGCATGGCTAGACGCGTCTCTATACGCGTTACCATGGTGACCATCGGTGCTTCAGTCTCCGTGTGTTGCAAAGAAAACACACACGGAGATAAAAGAAAAAAGAAAAAAAGGGAAAAAAATGGCCACAACTAAAGGGGAACAGTTGAAAGAGAGCTCTGAGTTAAGATTACTCAGAAAAGCTCATGCAATAAACATGAAGCTAATGGTCGTCATGGCAACCGCAATAGCGTTACCTAGATAGGGAAACAAGAATACTAAACAATAAAGTGGGCAGGGACAGAGGCATAAAATACCTAAACAAAATCCACACTAGTAATACAAAATACGGCACAAAAAAATACACACTTACAACACAAAACAAAAACCTGTGACTGAATGAAATAAAAAAATAAAATAGGATAGAAAAAAATGGAAGAAAAATGTGCATAAAGAAAAAAAATGAAAAAAGGCACTAGACTAACAACAATGACTAATAAAAGAATAAAGTAAGAAATGCCAGCGACTACAAATAAGCAAATCCAAATGGACACACAAAAAGAAAAAAGAAACAGAGAATAGCCAGTACACAGGAAAAAAAGACAAACAGGCAGACAGACAGACTTATGAACGAGGAAGCAAAAATGATGAAAATGATAAATATTCATTAAGGCCTCTAGGGGCCACAGTGTCAAGTGTCCTGATCCAATAAGCTTCTCTCTGTAAAAGGCGCCGTGAATGGTTACCACCTCTTGTCATGGGGGGTATGTGTTCAAATGCCACAAATCGCAACTGAGACAGTCGATGACCTTCCTCCAAAAAATGCCTAGCCACCGGTTTATCGGTCTTTTTGTCTCGGTAGGCCGTCATGATAGATGAACGATGACCCCGGATCCGTTCTTTCAAGTTGACACTAGTTTTACCTATGTATACAAGGCTACATGGACAGGTTATCAAATATAGAATATGATCTGTAGTGCACGTGATACGTTGTTTGATGGCACATCTTCTTCCTGAATGGGGATGAACAAAATGAGAAGTCGCGTTCATATGAGAACACGTCACACAATTTAAACACCTGTAGCAACCGGGTCTCTGGAAATTCAATGTACCCGGGCCAGCCGTGTAAGCAATGTATCGGATCAGATTTCATTAGACGGTCCCTCAAATTCGCTCCCCTTCTGTAACACATCATCGGGGTGTCTACGGTGTACGGGGCCAATTTTGGATCTCTTTGGAGTAACCGCCAATTCCGAGAAATGATTTTTCTGACGTCATGGGACGCAGTGTGGAATCTTGTAGAGAAGACCATCCGAGAATTGACACTTGTAGTTTTTGTCTTGTTCAGTTTCTGTCTAGCTTTTTGAAGAGCTGCCTGGACAGTGGATTTTGAATATCCCCGAGAGTAAAATCTTAAAGCCATTTCTCGTAGCTGTATCTCCTGAGTATCTTCATCAGAGTTGTTCCGCATAACACGCAGAAACTGGGACAACGGTAATGATCTTTTCATCGATTAAGGGTGAAAACTGTTGGAGTGTAACATTGTATTTCTGTCAGTTGCTTTCCTGAAAAGAATGTACCCCAATTTTTCTCCTGATCGAAACAATTCAACATCTAGAAACTGAATTCTTTTTTGATCTTTATTCATTGTAAAACGTACCGGGGTCTCCAATTGATTCAATTCTTCAACAAATTTCTCCAGCGCCTTAACATTCCCCTGCCACAAGAGTAACACATCATCAACAAAACGAGTGTAAAACATGATGTTCGTAGAGTATTTTTCCAGGATGTACTTCCTTTTGTACACATACATGTACATGTTAGCATATGTTGGGGCCATTGCAGCACCCATGGATGTACCCGATATCTGGATGACGAAGTCGTGTTCAAATCTGAAGAAGTTCGATTTTAATGTCAGGCTCAACATCTGTGTCAAAAACTTCACCGGAGGACCCTGGTAAATGTTGGATTCCTCCAACAATATGTGTACTGCATCTATTCCAGACTGATGTGGTATAATAGTATACAGACTGGTGACGTCCATGGTCACCAACCAGATCTCCGTTTCAGGAAGGGTCAAGTCCCTAATTTTATTCAATAGATGGGGTGTATCCCGTAAACAAGTTGGTAAGGCAAGAGCTGTATCCTTCAAATGCCAGTCCAGCCATTTGGCTATGGGTTCAAGTAAACTACCCCTTGCTGCCACAATTGGTCTACCTGGTGGATCAGTGGAACTCTTATGTATCTTAGGAAGAGTATATATCACTGGACATTTAGGATGTTTTTCTTGTAAGTAGTTGTATATAGTTTCATCGATCACGCCCTCTTGTAAAGCTCCATCCAGGAGTATCTTAATGTTGGTTGAAACTTCCATCGTTGGGTCTTTATCTACAAATTGATACATTTTGGTATCCATTAATTATCGCAGAATATCAGTTCTGTAATCTTGATAATTCAGGATAACGAGACCACCACCCTTGTCGGCTGGTCGAATGACAATGTTAGGATCTGAAGATACATTTTTAAGGGAGATGATTTCTCCTTGTGTAAAATTACAGTGGGTCTTCTTCTTAGTCAGTGCCCTTTTGACTTCTGTATTGACGGTAGAGGCGAAGGTCTTTAAGGTATGGTTTGTAGAGACAGGATCAAATGTACTTCGTGATTTAAACAGGGATCGTGGTTGTTCTGAGGTTTCACTAAAAAATTCCTTGAGGCGTAGATTTCGGTAAAACTTGAAAAGGTCAACCTCTTGTTCAAACTGATTGGGAAGGTTGGTGGGTACAAACGTGAGACCCTTAGATAATAACATAATATCGGTCTCCATTAACTTACGATGCAAGAGATTAAATATAGGGATCACATCTGTCTTCTCGGGGGTCTTCCTCTTGGGGCAAAAAAGGCGGCCCCCCTGTCCCCGTCTTGTGTGTGACCTCTTCCTCTGTAACAAACTCAATTTGACAAACCAAAACAGACAGGAATATATATATAAGGAAGAATACTGTTCACAAGCTTAGAATTATAGGCAGTTTATAAAGTGGCAGAAAAACAAAATGTGGAACGTATCCTTTAATGAAGATAAAAGATGTCAGGACTTCTAACTGTCATGTTGTGCTTTAATCAATGCTGAAAGTTATCCGAAAGCAGAAGATTGTAGTGCAATTACAGAGCATTGTATAGTCTGATTTTAACACAATAGACTCCAACGTGAATACTATTGAATAAGATGATACAACAGTATGGATTCATCCCCAAGATAATTCATTTCACATTCACACAAAATATCAGCTTTCGAGAATCCTGACTTTTCATTTTTGTTTCATAACAATGGAGGAAATAGACATGTCTCCACTTTTACTAAATATAACATATATTGTGAAGCATTATAATTAGCAACTAATCTCAACTAGAATCTAGACCTTGGAAAGGCCACGGATGTTTTGTCATAATTATTTTTATCCTGTTGGCAAATTACTGTATAATCATTTTTCATAATTCCTACTTCAAAATTACTATTTTATTAAGTTAAGTGCAGCACAATTCACTATTAGTATACTGACATTAATACTATGTAGGTAAGTTATATAATAGAATTTCTGAAAATATGAAGAAACACATAAGAGAGACACAGATATGTTATTTGCCAAGATTTTCAGTCTGTTTTGCATATGTTATCGTTTAACAGATACAGAACAAAAATAATCACTCAACAGATGTCTTTGCACTGTAGAGTTTCAAAAAATGTTACCCTTTTGCTACATAACATAAATGAATTAACCTTTTCGCTACCATAAAGCTACAGGTAGTGGAGAAGTAGAAACAATAATAGAAATTAGAAAAACTACAATTTCTGGGGAAATTGTGTGAAGTGTTCTTGCCTCCGCCAGTAGTCTACAACTGGAGTGGGTGGAGTAACTGGATGGAGTGGCTTGAGTAACTGTTGTGTGGTTGGAGTGGCTGGAGTAACTGTGGAAAGGTTGGAGTGCGGTTGCTATCTTCAAACGGTCGTATTTTAAAAACTATAAATCTTACCTTATATTGTGAGAGTCACAAGACCCAGACCTACATTTTGATGCATAGTATGTCTCTGATATATTAAAAATGAAGGCACAGTTACAGTTTAGATATTGCCCTTCAAATTTTTAGGTGGCTAGAGTGGAGTTTCAATTAATGTCAATTAATTTTGCAAACAAATGGTCATATTGTGAAAACTATCAGGACTATGACTTGAAAAAGCCTCAACAAGAGGGGAAACGCGTTGTGTGAGAGGAGAGGAATGCACAGACAACACTATTGGTTTTATGGACAAGCATCTGGGACTTTTAAAACGTTTTTAAATGTAAGATCTTACTGTTTGTTGGTTTTATTGCTTATATATTAAAATACTTACTTGTGCAATCCTGCCTTCTCCTTCCCATGTGATCTGGATATCTGGGCTGCCTCTGGAGCTGGTTTACAAGATCTACCTGCTCTTATCTGAGCTCACCCACGCTATTTATCTTGAGCAGGGTATTGCTCATGTAAATGTGAGTGTACCATTTATGCACTTTGCACTATTATATCATTGCACTGATATACTACACTATTATTGGTTTTGTTTTTTTCCCTTTGCATAATATCTGAGCATTTCGTCTCATAGAAAAGGGTAATGCTCTTTTTTCTAGTGTTGGTCACTAGCGCACATGTTCACTTTATTGTATTTGTTTTCACTGGTTTGCTAGGAGTGAGACACTAGCTGTGCACAAGTGCTAGCTTACTCTATCACAGTTATTGGCGCAGTATGCTGTATTGTTTGTTTATATCAGGACTATGGCTTAGCCGTGGACATGTTTAGTGGCAGCAGGGATAGCTGAACGTTTTGATATAAGATTTGTTTAGGTGGGCTTGAAAATGAGGGAGTGGTGGCAGTTTAGAAATCATGTCCTGCTTTTTCAGCTCACACTCTAGTTTTTGTCAGCTCCCACTCTAGTTTTGAACATTCCGCCATTTATTACTATGGGACCAATTTTTGCTATGCAAGAACACTTAATTCATTTTGTTTCTTAGTTGGGTGAGCGTATTGATGTTTTACACATTATTGATATGTCTGGTTTTGTCATGTACCATGTTGTACCTCTGTGTTATTTGTTGTTAAATATTACAAGGAGATTTTTCCAACGATCTATATGCGCTTTCTTTGGAAAATATTATTCAATTTATATATGCGCTTCCCTTGGTATATGTTTTTTTTTATAAAATTGATTATTAATTTAATATATTAAAAATGATTTTATATTTTTACACATTATGTGTGTTTTATTTATACACTTATTTTAAGCGCTGCCCACCTTTTACTTATATCTTTTCTTTTGCTTCTCCAGTGCCCAGATTGCCAAAAAGTGCTTAATCTCTCCTATTTGTGCCCACTTAAGGAGACATACTACAATTTCTGGGCATTAATCTTTTAGGATAAGAAGCCTCTTTGTAGTTGCTACTTATTTTCTATTAATCATATGCACTTATTCTAAAAGGGTTTGTATGATTATATGCTTCTCTATTATTATTTTCATTAATATTAGTGCTGTATCTATGTGTTTACTATATAACTATATATCGCTTTGGCATGGTTTTTCAATGTTTGGTCAAGGCCCCAAAGTCCAACTGAAGGGGACATTTAACAATACAATATCAAAGCTCTCTATAACTGCAGTCTAGGCATGTTTGTACATACTAAACTAATTTACTGAGACAAATGTGTGATAAAGACTAATAAATATGAAAAAAGTTTAGATTTTTAATTGGACATTAAACCTGCTTTGTTTCTTTAACCCCTTAACGACCCTAGGACATCCAGTGCTGTCATGTAATTACAGGTACTAGAAAACCTATTGACAGCATGGAACATCCAGGGTTAAATTATGATGTGTGCTATTCCAAATGTGACTAGCGGCCGGTAAACACTCTTTCTGGGTACCTGGATACCAAGGCAGTCCCATAAACAGAAGAGACCAAAAGATCTGAGAGCCAAGCGCAGCAATCACTTGCGTTTAGCTATCAAAGCCCCAAAGCCCAATCACTCCAGTCACTGTAAGTGATTCTCTAAAGACATTTTATTAAAAGAAACAAAAAACTGCTCATGGTTCCATCAGTTGCGGGATGCCCACAGCAGCTAGATGGGTCATTCATGCTCAAAGAAGATCTGTGCTTCATGTTATGGACTAAATTTCCTGTAATGCTAAGTTAGCTTTTGGATAGCTGAGCATAATAGGAAATGTAGTGTAGGGCACAGGGTCCTTCACTTAGCCTGCACCAAGGGTACACTTCCAGGGCTACATCTGGGATACAGGGGACTATTCGCTTCATGACCTCACGGCTGCGGGGTAGGCCGCATCCACAGCCTCAAGTTGTGGATACACCGTGCTTGTCTAGCGCACGTGTTCCAACAACAGCTAGGGGGATTGTCTTACCTCCGGTTGGCGTCGCATCACAAGACAGGTCCTGTAGAACCAGACAGAGGAGGAGTGGAGTGTCCTCCACTCCCTCCTTCTCTGTATAGTCTATGTATAGTCTAGCAGAGTCTCCTCAGTCTCCTTCATCCTCGCTACTACAAATTATTATCTACCTGGTTTTGACCCTTGTCTATCCTCATATTTGACCCTATCCTCTGTGACCCCTGGACTTTGGCCTCCTTCCTCATTTTTGATCCTTAGTTGCCTGCCTCGACCATTGGACTGTCCCTTGACCACTCTTTTGCATATCCGTTTCGCCTGTCGGGGTTGCCTGCTCTATGCTCTACCAACCCTGAGTACACGACATGTAGACCGCAAAGCAATATGTAAAAAGGACCATTTCCCAAATTTGGCCCTGTACCTGCTACATAAACATAGCAAAACTATGCATGTGGTGTATAACAATACTCACGAGAAAGTACTGTACCTATATTGGGGTGTTGTTTGGTAGTAACAAATTAAAATCCCTGTAAATTCATGCCTGAAGTACAATGCACACACAAATAAACACACACAAATTTAGAACTGCATAATTTGACAAAGATTGGTGTTAAAATGATTGTATGAAAAGTGTCAAAATACCCCAAGTTGAATCCTTTGGCTTGTCTACTTTTGAAAAATATGTCCACAAGAAGGGTTTTTTTGGGGGGGGATTTTTGACAAATATTAATGTTACAATACAACAATTGGTAATTTTGTGGAAAACAATAGTTTGGAAATAGCAATGTGCTACACGTACCTATTGCCTTCTAACTTAAAAACCTTAAATATATGGGGTACTCCCAAAATCAGGAAAAATATTTTAATCTATCCATTAGCTGTTGTGTGTAAGTATAGTGAGTAGAGTTGGAAAGAGTGTTTTTGCATTGATTTTACACCATATTTTATAACTTTTGTTGAAATAAATTCTATAATACAATCCAAATATTGGTATCCAAAGAATTTCCTAAACAATGTATATAATATATGTGGGTACAAAAAATTAGAGGGAAATTACAGCTATACAATTTACTCAAAAATCATCATAGAGCTTCCGAATTAGACGAAATTCGGCCATTGTGGCTGATTATCATACCAAGATTTTATGATCTGAACTCCAGAGTTTGGATCACTGTTATAGTAACCTATCCTCCCCATTGACATCTATGTGAAGGATAGAGACTGTTGGGAAGACCTTGGCTATTTTGAAAATAGCTAAATAAAAAATATTTTTACAAATTAAGAAATAAAAAAAAATTGTTCCCATTTGGGTCAGTGGACTTCCCAGGCCCCTATTAAAATTATGGGGGGCCATGGTTCCCTGCCCCGTTATACACATAGGGGGTCAGGGAGGGTAGCCATATTTCCCACCCCATAATATTGATCTGAGGAAATGCTAACAGCCCTCAATACACTGGGGCTCAGGGCCCAATGATGAATGGGGCTCAGAATTGCCAAAATAATACAATTACCCACTCTCTCTTGGTGTCCGGAAGCTGACCAAACCCCTTCAGACTATCTCCCATAATAAATCGATACCCCCAGGAGTCAAACGGCTGACCAAATGGCACTGGACCCCATATTTCAAAATAATTACCCTCCCTGGGAAACCGGGGTAAGTAGCCCTGGCCCCCAATGTATATTATACTGGGGGCTGGGAGCCTGTTGGTCTCCTATAATCTTAATAGGGAGTATTTTTTTATGTATGAGCCAGCAGCAATCCGCTAGCCCCAAGGAGCTTCTTTTATTTAAATTATTGTGATTTTCATTTTAATTCTCCAGTTTCTAGCTGTGGAATTGAAATGCCCGAAATACGTCTATTTTAGCTGATTTCAAATTCTTTTCCGGGGATTTCTCCCCATTTCAGGACGGATCATTCTATATTGAGCAGACTTATAATAAAAAAGTGCATTAAAACAACCTTTTATAATGCAAAGAAAGCCAACCACCTTTTTTTGGAAAGTGCTTTTAAACAACCAGCCATCTCATCTACAGGAAGAGTCTTTGTCACCTCAGAGATGTTAGACTGTTTTTTTCTGCTTTAACAAACACAGAATTTGCACTTTAATTGAGAATTTCTGTTCCACAAAAAGCAGTAGAACTGTAGCAGTTATAATTAAAGCTTTTAATATAGTGAGAAAAGTAAAATGTTTAGTATTCCTATTATGAGGATAAACTGGCAAGTACTTTTTAAGGTACATGCCAGTTTATTTTCTGACCAGCAGCTACCAGGCTGAGAAGTAGGCAAGCTGATCCAGTTGGCAATTATCACTTACAGCTGCTACCTAGCAGATGGGACTTAAAGGAAAACAAAATGTAGGGGAAAAAAAACATAGCGTGACCTTGTCCCAAGTAAACCCGACTTGTGTTTTACTCTCGGCACTGCCACAGAGCTGAGACAGAGCCGGTGGGATGGCTGCCGCACTCTGACAATGTCAGCGCCGCACCGCCAATCAGAGCATGGACTTTTCCCCACTCATCTGAGTGGGGTCTTAATTGTGTGTGAGTCTCTCTATGCTAATGCAGAAAGACCCTTGTTTTTACTTGGGATCAGCAAAGGGGACCTCTCTGACCCCACGTAAAAACAAGAGACCCTCTGCTAGTGCAAAGAGAACTAGTCCCCAACCTGGGCAGCTGCCTCTTTCCCAGGGAAGCTAGCAGTTGCCAATCAGAGGATAAACTGGCATGTACTGTCAAAACAACATGCCAGTTTATCCTCATACTAGGGGCAGTGCATTTTTCACTTCAGCTCAGTGGCTTATTCTCTGTGGCTTCTTGGTGTGCGCCGCACACTTATGCAGATCCATTGTAGTATTTTCAGGGTTTGTGTACTGTCTGTTTGGAGTCTGTTTCGAATATCCTAAATCTAGGATAGGCTTCTAAATTGGCTAGGCTTCTAAATTGCAAGTGAAAAAAAAGCCCTTTAAAGTCCAATTGCAAGTAAGTAGCTAACATATACATAATGACATTTTCATTGCACAAAATATTTTCTATTGCACACAGTATATTTGGACAAAAATAAAAATGTGTATTTCCGGCTTTTTAAATTATACATACAATGCACCTTAACACCTAATACATCACACTGTTAGATTTAATATTATCCTAGAAAAATAGCATGTAACAATATTCAAATACACAAAAGCTTGAAAGGAAAAAAAAGACCTAAAACTGATTCCCCTTTATTCACTTGAACATCACAACAGACTTCTGAAAGTCAGCTCGGATTATGTATATTTTCCATTCCAGATCCTTGCAATAGACGCTGTCAGCTTTACCATGGTAATTGAACAACATGTCTACAGTACTTATTTCTACAGCTAATCCTCCAGCATGTGTTTAACCTTTCTGATGAATCACGGATTGCAGCAAAAGCACTTGCAGAACAACATTTGGCCCTTGATGCTACCAGAGGAATTACATATTCCATATCACAATATGCAACTTAGAAGAGTTAAGTGGTTAGAGAAATTCCGTGCCTTTCCTATCTATTAGAAAAGACAACACATTCAATCTACACAAACGAGAAATAAAAGAGATAAATATCTATATTTGTAAAGCATTATATTTACACATCGCACTGCCACATGGCAACAAGTGTAACTGTTTGTTATGCAAATAAGCTCAAACAACTGATAAGTAAGCACTAGATTGTACTGTGTGTAGCGTAACAGAGGCAAGGTTATAATGTAATATCTGATTAATTGATACTGTGTGAGATTAGGAAAAAGCATAAAACAGATCTGTTTCAAACTATTTTAATTCCAGAAATAGATTGACAGAATGAAAAGTGACTATGTTACTTACCTAAATGTGTCTGCCACCTCCTGCAGCAAGACTTCCTGGATACACTAAGATGGAGGCAAAATGGCAGCATATATATCCACCTTTCTCCAAAATGTTATGTCATTATCCCACGGTGCTTAGTATGCTTATTTTGAGGCCAGGTGGATGCCCATGGACCCATTACTGCAGCCATATTTGTAGATTTGTTTTACTACTACATGTGGGCTACAAATGGGTGCTTTGTGTGCAGAACTAATGGGTGAACTATGTCCAACTCCCAATTTCCAACAGTCATCGTGTGTAGACATCACTGCAGTTAGATACCATGAGTTTATCAGCATGCACACCTTCCCAAACCTGTACATGTTACAATTCAGTATATGTAATAAACATGTTGTAGTGATACCTATAGGTTACAAAAAAAACTAACATGGAATGTAGAATCCTAACTACACCACATACGATAAAATATGTAATTTTGTTTTCTTTGCGCCAGTAAACTTACTCCTCCCCCTTAGTGGAAATGTATGAGAATGTAGTGAGAATGTATGACTCGGGACTGAATTAAATAGTAGTCCTGAAAAGTACATCTACAAACACTAGAAACCCTGTTGTAACAGATCCATTATATAAATATTCAGAAGCCACTGCCATGAAGCACTTTTCATAATAAACATGTTAGTACTAATATTGAGCCACTTTTTTGGTTTAGTGGCGGCTATGCAGTATATGAGAGCATTTAGAAAAAAAACATGGACAAGATGAGAAAGAAAAGAAACACAGCTATAAAAAAAAAAAAAACATACTTTAAAGTGTATTATATGTATTTTATTCCAAGTATTAGGAATTCACCTAAATATATTTCCAATAGTACTAACCGGTCAACTAATGCACATTAGTGGTTTATTATTTTGAAGGAGCAGCCATGGTCACTTGTTTTATAATTGAAGGATAGTATTTAATTTAGAAATGTTTCTGATTTAAATGAATCATTTTATAGCATGGTGGTGTTATTTTATAATTTATTTTACTTTTAAACAAATACTCAAGTAATATTACCAGTATATGAGAGAAGATTTTACCTTTCCAGTAAAGTCAACACCCAGCACAAAAATAGCATGACAGCACTATAAAGCAATGATTCAAAAAGGACACATTGTCAAGTGAAACACAAATAACAGCCTATAATTATCCAACTATTGGAAAAAAGGTGGAATACTCCATTAAAGTCAAGATAATTTCCCAAACACTTATTGAAGGGATAGATCATTTTTAGGTAATCAGAGTGAATCTGCTTTAATGACTATTGATCTGCATATTTGTACAGTTTATGTTAACAATAGTTCAGTGGGTCAAAGTAATTGCTGGCAGGAGTTATAGCGAGTTCTATTGATCATTAGACAGGTCAGTGCGCATGCCTTTGTCTCTAGTTGCAAAGAGAAAATATGGGAAGATGACATTTAGTCACTTTTGCCTTCAAGTGTTAAAGAGAAGTCAATTACGATGAACACAATGGTGATTACATAAATGTAGTGAATAGAATAGTCATCAGAAACTACAAAGAAGAAAATACATTCAATAGAAAGTAACCAAGTGATTACAATTTAATAAAATATGATAGCAGTATGTGCCAGCATCCACAAAAAAATTGTTTTGCAATAAGCAATTTGTTTTGCAAGTGAAAGAAAAGAGGTAATGAATTATACAAGATTGCAGAAAGATTTGGTAGAGGGTATTATGAGATTAATAATTTTCAAAGCTTGACCTGAAGTTGGTTCCAGAACAAGATTTTGTTCTTCATCATTAATTATGGTTGGTTATGTTGTCAGTAGTGTTATTAAGGCCCACAACTGATTGTTTGTTAGTAGTAACAGACCAGCATATACCTGAACATCATGTGAAGTTTACAATAGCTAGGGTGGTAAAGATTAGCCACTATTATCCCAGTCTACAATTCCAATGTTATTAAGCCAGTAATGGGCGGCCTGTATATCATTGGAGCTGCAGTCAATAACAAAAAAAGTTAGTGTTAGCAGTCCAATAAAGTTAAGGTAGCAATATGGCTGGTTGAATATTTTTATAGATGCTGTCAACAAAAGTTAGTGTTAGTTTACTGTAGACTTACTGTAACCCCATTGCCACCTTCCCCTCGCACAGCCCCATCCACAAAAATGTTACTTGCTCAACATCATGGAAGTTACAGTCAACAAACGTTAATGTTGTGTTGTGTAGTGAGGCTCTGTTATACACAGCATTACAAAAAAGAGCAGTGAGAGGCAATATAAAATGGACATAAAGGTCTAGTTCAAAAAAAGGACACTTGGTAGCTAGTGGTGAGGGAGGGAAATAATAAAATTATTTATAATTTTAACCAGTATAATGCCATCCACCCTAGCAAGTAAGAATAATGAGAAAAAAAGGATTCAGAAACTGTAGGGCTCAAATAGCAAAATCAGTGCACCTTGTAGTGTGACTGGACTCAGGGAAACTAGCCCTTTTTGCTCTGTGGTTAACACAGCCTTAAGAAAGCAGACCAAAGCACTCTGACATGGGGGTGTATAAAGTTAAATAAAAGCTTTTTTGCTGCAACTCTCTGTCAGACGGGTGTTTTTTATGATCTCTATGTCTAGTTAAACTAACCTAAGCAGCCTCCATTGCAACATGTCCAATTAACCTCCTAGCCGCCCCCCCCCCCCCCCCTCCTCCATGGATGCCCATGGTCCCCAGCTTCTCGTAGGAAAAGCCATAGTTGTAAAGCTGTTCAGATCATGAGTTTATTTTAATATTATCATTAAAAGATATCAACATGGCATCAGGTTTTTAGGTTTTATCAAACTAGTTACGTTTTCTATATAATCAATATGGACTTAGGACACAACATGGATGTGAGCTGGTCTTTGCAAAGGTTTTTGGTACGGTGCCTCACAATAGGTTGCTATATAAATGTAAAGGGACTGTCTAGTGCCCAAAATGCATCTTCCATGCATATTAATGTGCTTTTAAATGTATGTTTTACATTTTGCATTGCTTAGCATATAAAATACTTACAGCTAGATGAAATTGTGAAATTACATCAGGACTGCCCACCCTAGCTGAGCAAAAGAATATTTTATTTCTACAGGAACCAATGAGAATAATTTCATTAAAATGAATGGAATATCCTGTTTCTCTAGTGAGATCAGACAATGTGTTGCACTGTTAAGAGATCCTACAGTGTACAAGAGCAAGTGACTAAATGAAACAAAACTTTATATCAGTGTCTATATCATCAATGCTGCAGCATCTGAAGTAAATATGCAGAGTAATCACTCAGGAGGGCTTGAGTCAAATATAAAAAATGTGATTTATGTAGAATGCCTGTTTCAAATCCCACTGTAAAAAAAAAAAAGCGGGTGCACTATACGAGCAGTAATCTTCATTTTACACCAAAGATATTTGCTTGGATCGGGAACTGCTTGAAAAAAAGTTTACAAAATATGTAAATATCACATTTTCTTGTTGGCAAGGGGCATAAAGTATCACTAAAGGTTTCTTTTGACTTTTGCTTCACTAATTTTTCCCTAATTAAACATAAACCACACGGTCTTCAAGTAATGTTCCTCCGTTCTTCGGGCTAAAACCACCTAACACCATCTTTCTATGTAAAGTCTTCTTGCCGGATAGGTTAGGCAAAATTGTATCTAAACTGTGTAGAAAAAAAGTGTGAACCAGTGACGGTAAAAAGAGGAAGAGGGAAAGGTTTTATATCTTCTGGACCTAATGGCCCCAGGTATCATCCGTGCAGACCTATTGAAGTGTGCACTTAGATTACTACTTTTACCAACCTACCATTATGTTTTTGGTGGTTAGCTTAAGGTGTGCTCACCATTATAAATATATATATTGTTGTTGGTTTTATATTTCATTAATAAAGATTATGTGTTATTGTTACTTTGTCTGTTCAATATTAATTTAGTAATAATTATTAGTAATTATTTGATTAAAAGCATCCTTAAATGCATATGGTAATATTTATTAGAATAAATTATAACTTGTAGAGGAATTCTACTTACTAGAATAAACTTACAGCTGTATATTTATTAAATGGTTGAAATATGAATTTCAACCCTGGCTTGCAACATCAGTGTAAAGTATAGGGCGTGCATACTAAAGAAAAACGATGTAACATTATCAAAATCATCTCAAAATATGTAATTTCAAATTCCTAGGCAGAAAGGTAATAAATCCGTGATCCAAGGCATCAGTGAATATAAAAGCAAAGAAGAAAAAGCTATTCTACCAGTGGTCTACATGAATTCATAATTATACTTTTAAAAGTTGCATTAATATTTGATCTGAGTGTTTAAAAAAAAATGCAGAATACATGTGTATTAATCAAACAATGCACAAATGGAAAATAATGTAAGTAAAAAAATATATATTCTCATTAAAATACACAGTAAATATGCAATTAAAAAGAAACTAGGCGCAGATTTGGACTGTTAAAATTGTGCTGAAAATGCGAATATGTTTCGATTCATGATGGGTTTTAACTTGTCCTATTTTTCATGTCTTATAATATCTACTGCTGTGTAACTGCATCTATTTATTTAAACCACTAATGCCTCACCTTGGAACTGCAGATGTTTTTGAACTATAAATTCCATGATGCTTTGTCAGTGACTGAACCCCAACTGGTTAATCATTAATATATGCTATGTATAAGTCAAGATAGGCATACAGTTAGGTCCAGATATATGTGTACAGTGATACAAGTTTTGTTATTTTGGCTGGTTATCAAAATAAATTCAAGTTGCAGTTAATATTAAAGAGGGGCTTCAAGTGAAGTTTCTCATCTTTAATGTCATTGTATTCACAACCAAATTGGAAGACGGGTTAGGAATTGCAGCTCTTTAACCCCTTAGTAACATAAACTTTTGACCTTGTCTTTCCCATGGTGACATGGGCTGTTTTGAAATTTCTGGGGTGTTTGTGTTTAGCTGTAATTTTCTTCTTTCTCACATACTGTACCCACACAAATTATATATTGTTTTTTATCGCCATAAGAAGGGCTTTCATTAGATACCATCATAATAATCATCTCTTATAATTTAATACAAAAAGAATCATAAAATATGATGAAAAAATAAAAGAAAACATGTTTTCTACCTTTGACGTAAAAAATTATTTACACAAATACAATTATTAAAAATGATCCCATCTAAATAGTTCATCTAAATGTTGTACAGAGTAAAAAAATTGCGGTGTTATAGGGAAAAAAAAAAAAAATTGTAGGGGGTTTTCTCCTACAGTGACCTTTTGACCCCAACCCGAACCATAAATTTAACCCAACCCTTAATGCATTCTAATTTTAATTTAATTTTAACCCTAACCCTTATGCTAACCTGAATTTAATTGTAACCTTAACCATTATTCTAACCCTAACCCTAGATTTTTAGCTAATTAAAACTTTTTTTACATTACAATCAGAGCTGCTCTGCAAACACCGCTTGTTTAACAGCAGGACAGATTAGGTCCGTCCAATGTTTTCAAAACTTTGTCAGACAGGACGGACCTAGCCTGTCCAATGTCGGCAAGGGGTTAATATGTAGCCCTCTCTTTTTAAGGGACCAAAAATAGTTGGATAATTGAGTTGATCCCTGGTGTAGCATTCACATTTGGAAGCTGTTGCTGTGAACCCACAACATGCGGTCACAGTAGCTCTCAATGCATGAAAAACAAACCATGCTTAGTTTGGTACATTCTGAGAAAAAAAAAAGAATGTACCGGTGAGCTCCACAACAAAAAGGCCCGGATGTCCATGGAAAATAACAGCTGTGGATGATTGTAGGATCCTTTCCATGGTAAAGAAAAACCCTTGCACAACATTCAGCCAAGTGAAGAACACTCTCCAGGAGTTAGGCATATCATTATCCAAGTCTACCATAAGGAGAAGACTTCACAAGAGCAAATCCAGAGATGCAACATTTCTGTGTAAACTGATCTCTGAAAGGCTTTCTTAGTGATCCCAGCAAAAAAAAGGGCTTACTGTTCCTTCAAGATATCCAGCAGAATAAAACTTAGCTTCTACCAAATCCATGAGGAACACAACACAAATGCACTTGTTGTGAGGCTCTGGATAGGGCAAGCAGAGAGCATGAGAGTCGGTGAAGGACATCACAATACAAGATGAGATTTATCAAGTGATGGCTTATATTATATAAACAGGGCTATTAAGCAGCAAGTTAATAAATAATACAGATAATTCAGGTTAATAGAAAGTCTAAAAATTAAACGGGAATCAATTTAATTAATTTTAACTGTGACAGCGTTAAAAAGAGTTGCCTATTAGACTATGAAGGTATTTTATTAGCATCTCCTGAATAGTAAGCCCCGTTAATCAAGCCTAAATTAGTTATATGCTGTGCCACTTTTCAGAAATGACTATTATGAAATAAAACAAAAAAAGTGACACTAGTATAGTCAATGGGTTTTTGTCCATGGAAAGCCAACAATAAAAAATAGTGGCCAATAACAGATTTGCCAATAATATAATCTAATGAAAAAAATGAATGTATAAAAAGACAAAAATAAAACAAAACTTTAAAAAAAATTAGCAAGCATGTTAAATGTAATAAGAACTCTAGAATAATAGCAGCATACTTGTACTGGGGCAGACTATACAACACAAAGGAATGTTTGAAAATACTAATTGCTATTTTTCTGTTTGATCCTGCAAGGACTGTTGTTGTCCTCAGTTAAAATTTCCCAGATGGCAGGCCAATTCATGACATCTTCAGATACTGTCAGTCTAGCGAGGATGTTTTTTTTTTAATCATGCTTTAGATGCAGTGGTGCAAGGGAAGAAACCATTTGTTCACAGTCTTGCATTCTGACAATAGACACATAGGAAAAACCTATGAATCTATGTTAAAATAAATACAACCAGGAACAAGGTAATTCAATAAGACAGCTGTAATTTGTTTAGAAAGGTGGAAATATGTTTGTATTTTGCCATGTAATCTGTAATTTAAATGCATTGCCATGGGTAGTGTTATTATTTATTGTGCATTTGAATATCTATGTGTCCACAGGAAAATGTAATTGTAACTGTTCAGATCCTTTTATTAAATGGGTGTGCATATAAAGCTTTTTACTGTCAAAATTATTATTGTCATTGGAACTCAGGTCACATTAAAGACACTAGATTGGAATTCATGGTAGATTTTTGAAAATGAGCTCTTTGCATTGATTACAATAGCTTTTTACACTCTGTCATTGTCAAATAGAAACATAGAAACATAGAATGTGTCGGCAGATAAGAACCATTCGGTCCATCTAGTCTGCCCAATTTTTTTGAATACTTTTATTAGTCCCCCGTTCCCGGTCTTATAGCTAGGATAGCCTTGTGTCTATCCCACGCATGCTTCTGATGGAAGGCTATTCCATACATCCACTACCCTCTCAGTAAAGTAATACTTCCTGATATTACTTTTAAATTGTTGCCCCTCTAATTTAAGACTTTGTCCTCTAGTTGTGGTAGTTTTTCTTCTCTTAAATATACTCTCTTCCTTTAGAATAAATAAACTGTAGTTTCATTGAAAAACAACCTATACAGTGATTATTAGTTAAATAGATAATTGAACTGAAATAGTAAAAAAAAAACTAAAAAAAAAACTAAACTAAAATCCCATTTGAGTTTGAACCTTTTTTATTGTGACGCTTATAATGAATATGTAAGTTAAACTCCATGCCCAACTGTCAATGCAATGTAAAAATAAAAAAATATCTAGAAAATCAGCAAAAGCAAACATTTTATTTAAAAAAAAAAACACCCAGGAGTCAGAAAATGATTTCTGATTATTTTTCCAAGTATCAATGAACTATATTGTGGGAAAGGATTTATCTATCCTTATGTGGGACCCTTCAATTGACTCTTCGATTTGCAAATTGCTCTGTATCTATATCTTCCATTGTGACTATTGTAGCTGCTATGGAGTGTATTTGTTGCATGAATGTAGTTCTATATCATTATGTCATGATATGTCAAAATATCTCTTTAGACCTGAGGCTGAAATGAAGAAATGTATTTATATTGATGTTTTATCTGTACATCTTATCCTTTATTTTTCCTTGTATATAATGTTATGATAGAAAAGATTGATTAAAAAATAAAAATAAAAAGACTTCCATTTTGATTCCAGTGAAACCAACTGATTCCAGTAAAACGAGCTGAGTGTCCATTCAATATGTAATATGAGAGTCATAATTCTGTCTCACACAGGCAGCTCGATAAATGTCTGTATGTTATACTGGTAAATGATGCATTTTACATCATTCCATTTCATAGTCAGGTTCCTCTGTCTATGAGAATCCTGATTTGATTTAAATGACAAAGAAAATTTAAGTGATAAATTAGATTTGGTCACTTAACTTCTTTTTATTGAGGTAAATTCAGGTTCCTGTTCTATTTCTACGTACACCTTTGGTAGAAGGTTTTTCTTTACAGCAAACTGATTATCTAAAGTCGATTCAATAATAAAATCCTTCGGGATATCATACAGTGCCACATGATTAACAGTGACATTGTAATAAACCTGTTATCGACATACAAGACACTTATTCCGCAAAACTCACAGTAAACAGCTTTTCTAGTTGGACGCATTCATGTCTCCTTCATAATTCCACAGGATAACATGGAGAAAGCTAGCAATCCACATCATTTTCACAGGGGTTGTTCTCTTAATCTTCCAGTAAAATAAAAGGCTAGACAATCATGAGGATTATTTATAAGGAATCATTCATCCACACAATGTCATTATTGATAAATGCTGAACTGTTTTCTTAAAGGAACACTCCCACCAAAAAATGAAAAGCTTTTATTTTTTTTTTATTTTGTATTGCTGATTTCAGATTTGTCTTTTGTTTTTGTGTTTTGGGTGCCACCCTGTAGTGAATTTACAGCACAAATATCTCACTTTGGGGCTAGGGACACAGAATGCAGTCTCTAAGTCAGAATTCTGATGATAGACTTGCACTGAATGGGAGGGGAATGTAACTATTAAATCACAAGGGGGTGGAGTTATGATCCTGTTTGATCGGGTTAATCTCCTCTCTTTGTGTTGGAAGTTGTACACAGCCACCTAGTCCTGCCCACTATGATATACAGGAGCTTTGGCCACAGTAGTAAAGTGAGAAGATTTGGCTGGACGATGTTGCATCATGGGAAATATTCACAAAATGGAGCCATTATTCTTCCTTTTATATGCAATTAATTCAATCATATAAAACAAACTGTTGCATGTGATTTATATATGAGTTTGTTTTAAATTACCAGGTTATCTAGTTACATCTCATATAAGTGGTAGTGTCCCGTTAAAGTTTACTTTATTAAGTTAGTTGATTTCAAACCTTCTTCTGACCTCTTCCATATGTCCATGTTTATACAGTTTCTTATGAAGAGAATTATTTGAAACACAGTGTGGTTCAGTGACCAAACAGGATTGGGCCCTTGTGAAAGCATTGTGAGTAGCTTCCAAGTGGGTTCCATCAGGGTGCTGTTAGTTTCTTTGGAACTTGATTAACCCAGCCTCAAATATATAGTATGTTCTCCTTTTTCACAACCTTGGGACACTTTTTGAGAATCTCCTTCTCATTCATTTTCTATTCAGGTCAAGGAGTGGAAGAAAGGTGGAAAGAAACACTACTGATGACCTTGTGTAAGAGATGGGAGTGCATGCTGTCTATAGATGCCTGAGGAGGCACAGATCTCTGCCATGTTTGTGGTTCAATCGAGAGCTCCTCTCTACCACTTAGCTACCAGTGCTTAGCATTGGTTGTATAGATGATGATTAGTATCATGCCATAGGCCATGTATTAATATATAACACAATAACAATGCTACGTCATATTCAGCAACAGGGATAAACTTAAAAGCATCTAGTTAGACAGTCCTAGCAGGTGAATGCAATATTTAAAACTTAACTTTCATAAGATGCCATAACATAACAGAAAGTAAAGATTCTGAATGCTAAATTTGAGTCACTGGGGGATATGTATTAAATGACCTATGCATGAAAAAGTCAGAATGTTTTTAAAAATTGCAAACATCATTACTTATGTATATCATTGTTTGTGTACGTTTTTTCCGACAGCGTCTGCTAAAAAAAAATTCGGAATCTATGTAAAAAGTTGCACCAACGCTCAGGTACACAGAGGAACCCAGAAATGTAAGACAGGATCATTTGAAAAAAAAGTTTAATTTCCATATAATCAGCAAAAGGGATTCTAAAGTTTAGAGACAACATGGACCAGTGTGTAAGGTAAGATCCTGACTGCTTCAGTATATTTGGCTTGCAGAAGGGTGTTGGGTTTTGTGCTTACTTTTAAACAAAGTGTAATTGTAAACCTAGAAATGAACATTGTACCGTATTTGCTCGAATATAAGACAAGGTTTTTTTCAGAGCAAATGCTCTGAAAAAGTCCCCTCGTCTTATATTTATAATCTGACCTCAAATCAGATGAGGTCTAACAGCAGGTCTAACAGCAGGTGGATGCCTGCCCAATGCTGCTGCCGCCCAGCATGACCACCGAGACTTCTATGATGAAACCGGCTGTCCATCATAATAGATGGAAGTGTTGGGCAGCATGGAGGATGTCTGCACGTATCGTGCAGACATCCCCCGGCTGCCCCCACTAGCCACAGGGAGCAAGAAACAAGGTGAGGGGGAGGGAGGGAGAGGGGCAGAGAGACAAGGGGAGGGAGGTAGTTAGAGAAAGACAAGGGGAGGGAGGGGGAAGAGAAAGACAAGGGGAGGGAGGGAGGGAGGGAGGGAGGGAGGGAGAGGGAAGAGAAAGACAATGGGGGGAGAGAAAGAAAAGGGGAGGGAGGGGGAAGAGAAAGACAAGGGGAGGGAGAGGGAAGAGAAAGACAAGGGGAGGGTGGTGGAAGAGAAAGACAAGGGGGAGAGGAAGAGAAAGACAAGGGGGAGAGAGGGGAAGAGAAAGACAAGGGGGAGAGAGGGGAAGAGAAAGACAAGGGGAGGGGGGAGAGAAACATGGGGAGAAAAAGACAAGGGGAGGAAAGGGGAGAGAGAGAAAAGTTTAGGGGGAGGAAAAAAAGCAATTTACATGTGAATATATACAAGTTAAACTTTTTTAATATAGGGTAGTCTTATTTTAAGGCTTTTAGTTTTTTTCCTAAAGGAATATCCAAAGTTTGGGGGGTTGTCTTATAATCAGGGTCGTCTTATATTCGAGCAAATGCGGTAATTGTTTCCTCAATGTGTATAATGATCGTAGCAGAGTTTTTATATATAATTTCCTCTCATTGTCTTACAAATCTTTAATTTGCATTTGCGCCCATTTATAATATGCTTGACTAGAGAGCAAACACTCTGCAGTTACAGAATGCTTTCTTGAAGTACATGAAATGTAACAAATGTCTTTTAATGTGTAAAACAAATATTGTAAACGGGGCAATACAGTTACATTTTGGAAGTGACCTCTTGAAATAGAGAGTTGGGTAATCATTGACTTCAGTCTGCGAGCATTGTATTGTTATACATACCAAAGTGACCTACTTGAAAAGATTGAATCACCACTCACCTCTGTAAGGCAACACTACAATGAGTGGGACACATATCCATGTACTTGCAGAACTATTGTCCCCAATCGCTTGTGTTATTAAAAAAAAAAATCAAAATTGGTTGAATTTTATGCTAAAGGAAAAAAAAAGTCTTTCAAACTGAACATTGCTGCTAAACTCATATACACCCTAAAAATGTGGCCTTTGCCATAATTTAACAGCGCTTAGCCAAATCTTGTTTTTAATATGCTATAAACTCATGGCACATTTCCCTTTCGATTTTTTTTTCTTTCTTAACATACATTTCATGAACCGAGAGAAAGAGCTTGTGAGTCATAGGTTTTATGATATTAAGAATGAATAAAGCAGAATGAAAAGCTTAATACAGGAATTGATGGAAAGCTAGCCGCTGTCATGGTACTGGGGGAAATGCGTTCTATTTTGGTCTCTTGTAATCCTCTCTGTACCATTAACGATAGAGATTTTCTGTATGCAAGTTAAATCATCCATCGTTACGGCTTTTCGTTATTTTAATTATAATTGCTAGTACAGAAAACTACAATTTTACAATCCACTTTACTCTATTTTTGCAGTGATATGACTTAGAAATTTGTTAGGAAGGTATTCTTTGCTGCTGTCGCTGCTTCCCCTGCTTCCCTCTGAAGACTATCCTATCAATCAATTTTGTAATAAAGTGGAGTGGAAATGCACTGGGAAACTGACAGCTGTTGTCTGCATTTAACATTTAAACAAAAATGCACAGGCGTATAAACAGATCTAATTAAGTTACTGGTCAACAGCTAATGAAAAAAGATGGCATTCTAAGTTAATTAACATACTATTATTTAGTAAGACACATGCTATCATTTCTGCATTATATATGGTCACTGGCATGTCTGTTTATTAGTGACAATGCTGGCGAACTAACAGAGCTGACAAGGGGAGAGAAAAAGAAAAGGAAGAACTGAGAACATGGAAATGCTAATTCTAATTTAAAATTAGTTTTGAAGACAAAAAGGGGGTTGGAGCACAGACTCACTGAGAACGGACAGAACTACAATAGCCTGTCCTACAGGATGGTGCCTACTTTGGAGGGCATCATCGTTCTTTTTGCTTGCATTCACCATTACAGAGGAAACCACTCTTTTAGCATATCAAACCACTCCATTAGCTTATCAGTATAGGAAAGCAATGTGTTCTTATACTGTAATATAGCAAACCTTTAATAGTTATGACATGGCAAAGTCTATTTTCAAAATCTACGTCTCTCAGCAAGCTGCTGAGCTTAGATTTCTAAATGACATTTCTGTTTATTTGGCAAGTGGATGCCATTTTTTGCTGCTTAGTAGCCTTGCTATTTTGGTAGCCTGTAACATTTTACCGATCTAGACAGATATTTTGTGAGTATTTGTGACACTTACTTTACTTTCTACAGCTTGCAGATCCTATTTTTATTATCTATTTAATACTACTCTTTTACAGGGAAAGTGTAGAATTCAGTCATTGCTTATACTTTCCAGACATTACATACAATTATTTCAGGCAAATTATGAAACAGATTTATTACTTCAAATGTATTTCTTTCATTCACAATGTTGTCATTTGCAGTCACTGGTATTTTATTTATAATGTGCAGGTTGAGTATCGCTTATCCAAAATGCTTATAAAAATGATTTTCAGATAACGGATCGTTTTCACCAGTAATATATATCAAAGCCTCTCAGCACTCATGAAATACAGTAGTATCAATGCAAATACTGTATAGAGCAAATAAATCAATTTTACTGTGATGTAGCTGTGATATGAGTCATCATTGTGAAGCTGCCATTGGCGTGTCAGGACTGCACACATGGCATTGTATTACCCTTTGTGGGCATGAAAGAAGCTGTGAGCATGCATGGAAAGGCTATATCACAGCTTAAGGGGGCTGGACACTGAATACCCAGCTTGCGTGGAATTAGCATCTTATGGAAAATTCTGCAAATTGGATTTTTGGATAAGGGAGACTCAACCTGTATTTTTTTAATGATCTTGTCAAACATCATATACATTTATGTATTGTACTGTATAACTAAGTATTTTATAAAACACTAGATTTCATAGTCAATATATTTTAAACAAAATATCTCATACAGACATATACTTCCTCATTTCAGGTGTCTGAGTGTCTGATCACTGTGATTGGTTATCACAGTGATCATATGCCCCAGAAGAGGTACGGTCAGACTCCCGGAGGACTAGGGTGACCACATCAATGTATTATTCCCTGACACATTTTAAACTGTATTGGGAAGAATAACGATTGCAGACTAGTCTATATTTTACTAACTACAGTCCTGGATTGTGCATTTGTCATAAGTGTCCCTGAATAAAATGACAATGTGGTTGTCCTACAAAGGACTGGCTCGTTTAGAGGCAAAGTCCTGTTCTGGGACCCCGCTGCTGCTTGATTGGATGTACATAAGTCTGGATTAAATATATGTATACATTTATATGTAAAAATAATGTACGTTTCTAACTGTATTTTGTAGAAAATATACATTTAATCCAAGATGTGTGGTGAGTATTTTGATGTCTCACAGGTTGATTGTAGCCTAAGGTACGAAGAAGCATTGGAGGTATTGTGATAAGGTGTGACATTCACTTCTCAATGAAAATGTAATTATTCTGAAAATGATAGGTACAGACGTTGCTCTAAATAACACGGAGGCTTTGAAATTCCTAATAAATTTGCAATTAGGATTGAAAACCTGTGTAGAACAAATAAAAAATACCCAAAAAACAATAGGACGTACATAAATGAGTAGGTAGAAATACTTTCACAGATAGTATATTTTTAGACCTAGCATGCTAGTTGTAGGAGAAAATTACAGAAGTTTGATTTAATAATGATTAGAACGTGTTTCAGCACTCTACAAAAAAGGGCATGTGTTGCTGAGAAAAGGCTGATTTTAGCAAAACATAACATCCAATCTTAGCTATATGTTTCCATTTCTTCATTACACCAGCAACATGATTCAGTGGTAAATGAAAAGAACAATAATGTAACTGACTAAAATTCCAGCCTCCTGGTCCTGTATTTTATTATTTATGTAGATATATTATTATCATCAGGGGTGAGGAACCTGTGGCCCTCCAGGTGTTAGAGGACTACATTTCCCATACTCCTCTACCAGCCTCTCAGCTGAAAGAGCATTATGGGAGATGTAGTTTATCAGCAGCTGGAGGGCCGCAGGTTACATAGATGTTGCATTTGAAATTTAGATTTTGGTTTAGTTTATTGGTCTTCAGATTCTGCACTCAGTTTCATTTAAGTCATGAAATTCAAATTACATAGAAGCTTAGAATTCTTCCACTTAGCACCTAAATTACTTAGCACCCAATTTAATCATTCGTTGATGCAGTTTAGCTCCCACCAATCAACAGCACCCAGAACACACCGATGAAGTACACATGCAGGCAGTAATAATGATGGTATCTATTCACTAAATACAATGAACTGCACTGAAATAACAAGAAAACTGCAATAATAAGGCATCTTACAACCATTAATGCTTGCTTTCTGAAGTTCACCACAGTTCACCACATTTTCAACTCTCTGTCTACAACTATGTTTATAATATTACACACTGATATTGCATATTAAACGTTTTGGAAATATTGAAGCTGTATAACAAAAAGTATAATAATGACGTTTCCAAATAAGTTAATAATGATATATATTTAAATATCCTTTTAGAAATATCATTCAATTGCAAGAAAGTTCTAAAACTAATCTCTGAATCACCTTTTCTTTATCCAATTTGTCTAAAAATCTCTAAAGTAACAAATAAAGTCCATTCTGAATAACTTAGGCAATGAGTAACTTTCTTTCATTTGAAAGATGTATTACCACTGCATGAATATCCAGCAAAAGTGTGTGAATCTATTAAACATAATCCAATTAGTTTATAGGCTGTAGACAAATTAATTTATAATCCATACTGCTATATAAATAAAAACAGGACAGAATATAATAAATAAATAAATAAAACATGCAAGAATAAATAAACGAATATCCAACCATGGTACTTTTGACAGCCTGGTAATATATTTTATAGCATAAAATGGATGATTTTCCATTGATTTGCTGTTGACAAGTATGGACTACTTCCAAACACTCGGATAAACCAATATAATTCATAACAAATGTTCATTCTTAAAACATTATACTTAATGACTTAACACCAGTTGTTACACTACAAAATAGGTGACAATAAGGCTGTATTTGTAAGGCTTGTAATACATGCAGAGATATGTATGTGGAAATTTCTGAATTGTGAACAAAACATATTTAATTATGTGACTAGACTAAACAAACCTGCAAATTTCACTTAATATCTTCTTTATGTCCAAATTGAGCGCTTTTATATGAGAGTCCAAAGCATTTAAAATATTGGACACCACTGATTCCATTTAATTGACTTTCACGGACTAGTCAGTCTGTGTTAAAATCAAATAAAGGTACATAATTAAAAATGAAAATAAAGCCTTATGACAAATAAATCTATATTATAGGCATTGATATTGCAATTAAAAAAATAAGCTTAACCCTTGTAAAAGAAAAAAAAAAAACTCTTGTAAGGGACAGACTATTATACACAAATTAAAGTTATTATTCATGTACTCTCAGGGAGAATTCCTTCACTCAACTCAAGATCATGTTACATCTGTCATTGGCACAGATGGGCACTGTAATGGATCCATCCACTGCTGCTAATGCAAAACAGCCTTGAAAACAGTACATTTTGTGGTCTTGATCATAGACCTTCTTTTGCTATTTATCTCGTTTACACAGCTTATAAAAGTGTTTTGTCAAAGAACCAAATCTTTAACATCTGCTTGAAAGTTGGGAAGTCTTCTGCTGTACTGCTGAAGTCCCAAGTTCAGGCCACTTCCTCTAGTCATTTAGTTACCATTGTTTAGTCATTTGTGTCTAAAGTGGCAGATATGTCTAAAATAAGCAAGATATTATCCAAGACCTTGACCAGTGCTGTTGCACGTCCATGTCTTATGTTGTTTTGGAGCTGGATCATTGTTCACAAATGGAATGTTAGTGACGTTTGCAGGAAAGTCAAGATGGAGGTAAAGTGTTTTGGTGGTGTGGTGGGAGGACCCAATGGACAGTTGTGATGATTGCTTGGGTGTAGAGTTTGAGAAAACTCAAATTTTCATGGCATTGGCTTAGTCACTCTAGGTTAGTATTTTGAAAGATAACGGTAATAGTGACTCTTTTCTACAGCCTGGAAGACCTTTTGCCTGTGAGACAATCTTGTATTTCCTGGCACCGCTTCCCCCACTTCAGGAGTTTAGTTCTATAATTATTCAGTTTCCTAGATTATTTCAGCAGAAGTGGATGCTTGCTTATAAGAAAGCCCTCTTTTAGTCAATGCAGAACTGCCTTTCACGTGCACTGTAGGGTTGCTTTCATGTGTATTTTGCAAAGGTGAACAAGTTCTTTTTTTCATTTTCAACTGTGCAATACCTTTCTTGTTATTAACAAGTTGGTCTTGGAATGTACACTCTCAATTCATGGAATGTTAGATCCTCGTTGTGGAATTTTAGATCCTCGTTGTGGAATTTTAGATCCTTGTTGTGGAATTTTAGATCTTCACTGTGAAGTTTTAGATCTTCATTGTTAATCCTTTTGCATACACCAATAAATGGGTAGCTGTGGCGCTCCAACTGCTGTTGAACTAAAACTTCCATAATTCTCAGCTCATATATGTCCAAATAAAAGTTAAGGATAATAAGAGTTGTGGCAGATGTCTTCTGGCAAGCACACCCATTTTGTTTAAAACTCATGTGACACACACATAATTATTGTAGGGTATCTTGAAAAATTGGAGCATATCTATATTGATCACTCCACAACAAGAATGTAGTAGGGAAGAATTTGTCACTGTGATTATAAAAGTATAGATCACTTACTTGCAAATTATTGTCAATCTTTTGTGTATACAGATGTTCAGTTAAGTAAAATTAAGTTGTTTGAAATAAATGATTTGACTTTCTGTTGGTATAAACATCTATCAATACTCTTGGGTCCAATTTAGAATATCTCATTTAATAGGAATATCCTGTGCCTTGCAGAGAAATTAATGTAGCATAAAGTAAATTCCATGCAGTACGGGTTCAAGAAATTAATCTGACTAACAATCAACCTCTTGTTCCTATGTAGTGTGTATGAAATACAGCTACCAGCATTAAAAACTAGAGGTTACATTTAAAAACAGTTTACGTAAGACTTCTTCACAAGTTTATGTAAGCAATCACCAGAATTGCATACATAATTAAAATCCCAGAAGGGTTGATTTACACAAGTCTTACTGCATTGCAAATTAAGAAGGAGAAGCCTACAAATCACTTAATTCTGTTCTTCCTGTTCAAAACCAAATCCTAAAAATAATACTGATTGCAGCAGAAGCACAGTAAGAACAATGGCTATCAGTAGCTAACCACTTACTGTTTACTTTGTTTAGATGTTACTGACACCTATAATCACAGACCCAATTCTAGCCCAGGAATATCCAGATCCTGAAAACTGTCTCTTATAAATGGAAAGAAATTCTTCTAGATCATTACAGTTTGCTGAAGGATGGACGGAATGGGCAATACATATTATCAATACAGAAAGTCTTGATATGTGTCTCCTTTGTCTGGAACACAAGATGCCTTTTAGCATAGCAGCCTACTGTAGATAACCTTGTAATTTTACCTTCAAACAACCTACAATTTTAGTAACATTGCAAGCGCTGCTTAAATCTGTTGGCGCTATATAAATAAATGGTAATGTGATGTAATGTAACATTGTAACCCAAGATGTTCCGCGAGTGCATTACAGAGAATATAAATTATTCCTTTTAACATCATAACACTTCTACCAGTTTACCAGATTTTTGGTAAGTTTTATTATCTTAAATTTGTATTCAATATAATTGTGTTGCTGACTATGTTGGTTGTTAATAAATAAAAGATGATGATAATTATACTTTAAAAAATATATTTTTCCTTCCTAAGTTGGCCTGGTGCCTTTCTCAAATCAAACTTTATTTCCAAGATTAGATTATTTGCCTCTGTATGCTATTACTACTTTGTATTTATTTATTTTTTAAACAATGACAACCCTCACAGGTCACAGCAATATCTGAGGCAATGTTTGATTGGATGGTATGTATAGATACAACCAACCCTCCTCATCTCTTGTTGCAGAGAACAATGTAAAGAGAAAAAGATAATTGAATCCGTCCTTGTACTACCCCATATTACACATGCAATTTTAAATGCCTTCGTCATTGCCAAAGTATTGGAAACTCCTGCATGTAGGATAAATAGAGAAGTTTGCTATGTCTTCATTAAAGGGAAATGCAACTTGTTTTTAACTCTTTCTTCCCAGGAAGAATCTTGAGTTAAAACAAAATGAGTCTTCCTTCTCTTCAGTAAATCCAAAAGGAATCTCACCTTTGCCTCTTCTGCAGACTTCTATGTTAGAAGTAAAATTGAAAATAAAAGTTGTGTGTCCCTTTAAATATTTGAAAAGTTGACTGCCAATAATAAGCTAATATACATAATATTTCCCAACAGTAAACTATACGTAATATATTAGTATATTATATTTTAATGTATTATTTCTTACCTCCATCACCAGATCCAGAGCCTCCTTCTGAAACGAGAAAAAAAAAACGTTTTAATCAAACGTTGCAAAATAGCACAATCTGAAGAATGATTATATTATTCATAATATATTATAGATCAGTTATAAGATTGTTTAACCTTAGATAATACATCTGTCTAGTTGAATGTTTTGGATTCTATGAAATACTATGTTCAAGGTTGATGTGACATATTACAGGTGCAGAGAAAGAAACAGAGAGCAACCTTGATTGAAAATAGCATGTTGCCGTTTTGTCACTGGAAGATATTACAATTTACACACATTCTATTTTTTTTTTAAAGAATTGTTAGAGTTAGTACAAGTCAAACAATGAGCAACAGGAAAAATGATGGAGTAACAAGCGTTTTGACACAATAGATGTCAAGTCAGATATCAAGTGAATGAGTGTTGGGTATCAAGTGTTGAGTTTAAAAACCCAACAATTGTAGGGTTTAACTTTTTTTAAGTGGGGGTATATTGTGCATAGATTTACAAGGTGTATCAAAATCTTTGTACATAAGTGGGTGCTCCAGCTTTGATAGGGAGGAACCAGACTCGCTGCACAGACAGCATACAAAAAAACTATTTAGCTGGCACTCAGACATAAAAAATATGAAGTCCTTTAAAAACACTTACTTTAATTTAGATAGTTAATCCAAGCAAATTAAATCAAATCAAGGCACAACAATATCGAAGTGATGATCCATCAGAATACATGTATGATATAGTGGGCGAATACGTTTCGCAATAACTTGCTTTCTCCATTATAGGTATTTTAGAGCATTTTTTCAAACCTGCCTAGAATATTTCCAAAGTATATATATATATATATATATATATATATATATTCTTAAAACTGCTTCCTGACAATGGAAACCATGTAATTTAGTGACAATGGGCATACCTGGTATGTCCAGTGCTAAAACCCACATAGGCAACAGTCAACGGTTGATGCCTAAGCATTGACAGTGTCAAGGCAGCATGCAGTATTGAATTTTCCTCTTCAAGGCTCCCTGATCAACCAACATGGTGATCGTGGGATGCCATATTGGAGAACAGCATGCTCCTCCAATATGGTTCTGGCTCAGATTCGCCAATAGCAACAGAAGTGATCAGAAATCACTTCCATAAGTCTGTTGTTTGACTGCTCCTAGTGGCAGTCAACAACATTACATTGGAAAAAAAGGACAAAACTAACCCTAGATCAAGGGTTAGGATTAATGTTCCACTTAGGGTTACAGATGACTTGGGGTTAGATTTAGGGTTGCAGGGTAGATTTAAAAATCATATTACAGTTGGGGTGAAAAGGAGAAAATGGTTAGGAAACAAAAAACACTACTTTTGGTTATCGCCCTATAACTGGCAAAAAAAACAAGCAGAACATGTAAACATCCATATTTCTAAACTCGGGAGAGCATTTAGAAACTATTTACAAGGGGTCTTTTTACTGTTTGAAACAGCCATTGTCACAAAGGGTACATACATTTCAAAATAGTCCTGTCACTAAGAGGTTAGCAGATATTCACCCTTGATGTAAAGTTATGGTCCTTATTTCACACAAAAAAATATTTCCTGTCCTTGAATTGTAAAGCACCCTCCTTTATGTTGAAAATATAATATACATTTCTTTCATCTTCAGGCACATACATTTCCCTAGTTGTTTACATTGATCTTGCATATATCTGTGTATAGTGGTCATATCTCTCTATCTAAGTAGTTTTTTTGATACAGAGAAATCCACTTAGGACAGGAATTCCTTATATATTAAATATTCTCTTTTGATCTATATTTCTAATCACTTTTTTACATAAAGCTAGTTAACTTATTTCATAGGACATGTCTTGCTAAACTTCCACCAACAATATCATTGTACAAAATGTAATCCTGATTGCCATTCCTTAATATCTTCGGAAATAACTTCCACACTGTACATTGTGTTTGCATTACCAATTTATGAAATCTAAAGGATAGTAAAATCCAGCAAAAAGGCTATGTCAAAAGGCAACTGCTAAAATGTACAGAATAGATTTATAATGGGACATGTTCCCATTAACAAGAATATGGCATTAATGAGATGCGGATCTGGAATTGTGTTTCTACATAAATAAATGTACACCAAAATATTAATTTGCAACATAGCAACATATCATTTTTAAGGGACGTTTAAGCACAAATACAGAATGTACTAACATTTTTTTTACAAAACTAATCCTCTGGAACACTCTAAACACAGAATATACATTCTTGAAGGTCTTCTGTATCTCTAGAACATTGGCTCTCCTGATATTCCCTCCCCTTTTATTTGAACCATCTCCTCAATACCCAGCATATTCGCAATATTCTACTGTATGTACATTTGAAAAATACCCTTTACAATTCCCAGTCTGTACACAGATGACTAACGTGATTATGGCTCCTAATGGTTCAAAAAAAAAATAATAATTCCTAATTATTTGAGAACCATTTCCTTGAGTTTTCATTCTTCTTTGGTTCAATGAATGAACCTAGACCATCAGTTTCCACCTTTACTGCAGGTTTCAAAGTCACTTTTAATTTTTATTGAAATCACCATTGTTTTTTTTTTTGACTTATGTGGTTGCATGTCAGAACAGCTTTATACATATTGGGTAATATTCCTAAATCAATTTCCTTTGTTAACCTAGCCACATCATATTAGGTCATCTTTCTACTTGACAATCATGATTCATTTCTACCTCAGATTTCTTCATTCCCTTCATTATTTCTGAACCAATGACTACAGCATTTTTGTGCACATCACAACACCAGAGCACCGCACTCCAGGCTACCCAGTACAGGTACCTGGTGTATGGCACCCATTTCCCATAGGGTATGAGGTTGGGTATAGCTTATTTACAAACACAGTTTAAATGCAATGTTGCCTGTGAACAGTGTAAAGCACTGTGCATTGGCAGCATTAATGCTGGGAAAGACCAACACTGTATTTAACACACACAAGCCAAGTACCCATGTGCAATGTGGGTGATGGGGCATGTCCTTGGTTGATGGGGCATGTAATGGATGTGCAATGTGGGTGATGGAGCATGTCCTTGGTCGATGAGGCATGTAATGGGTGTGCAATATTGGTGTTGGGAAATGCCCTGGGGTGATGGGGCATGTTATGGGTGTGCAATGTCGGTAATGGGGTATGTCCTGGGCTGATGGAGCATATAATGGGTGTGCAATGTGGGTGATGATGCATGTCCTGAGTGTGCAACGTGGGCGATGAAGCACGTCCAAAAGTGCTGGTGTATGTCCTGGTACAGCAATGTTTGTGGAGGGTAGGCGGGGGGGGGGGGGGGATTGGGGGTGAAAGAAATCATACTGTCCCAGCAAATCTGGAACTGTTGGCAATTATGCATCATTTACAATGAATATAACAATGAGTCCAGGTTTGTTTCCGTTAACATGAATTACTTTTAAAAAGATATAAAGAGACACTCTTGAGATTCCTAATTTCATTGCAATTTTATTATAGGTTCTACTCATAAAAGAATTCCAGATAACTGAGTTAGGCCAAAGTAGCCAAGTTAGAAAAATGCTCTAATGCAGCTGAATGGGAGCATGTTTCGAACTCAGCTACTTTGGCCTTAAGTTTGAATTTTCCTGCAATTGTCTCTTTATTGATAAATCCTCTAATGTTACTTTATAGAATTACATGTCTGAGACAATTATAGGCTGAACTCGTTAAGCGAAAGGGTTTTGAAAAACTTGGAAATGCATTAAACACAAAGAATTGTGTATTACATATGAAATAACATGACATTTCAACAGTGACCTAATTAGAAAGAGAGGGCTTAATGTACAATTACAGTAGATTTATTCTACCATACTTTTATTATATTTGATTTCCAAAGATCTCAATCAGAAATAAGGTGAAAAAACATTTGTGTTTCATAATTTAAATAATAAACTGTATAAATAACTGAAATTATGGTTATTTTGTAGAGAAAATAATGTAAACATTGTTTTTCTGAATTATATTTCTACCATGGTTTATTTAGATGCTGTTACTAGGTAAGAAGGGAGAAACAAAGCACTAGGAGATTTGCTCCCTGGAAAAAAGTGTTAATGGCCGTGGCCTGTCACGATATACATAACCCACTTTTGCTCTATCAGGCTTGCAGCTAACTTATTTATGTAGAAAGGTAGTGAGGGTGTGCAAGATTTCAAGACAAGTAATTACAGACAATAGACTTATCTTATTTCACTGTTGTTTGGCTGGTATACATCATTTACATGAAAAGGATAAACAAAATGACAGGACCTAGTATAGGCTGTTTCGGTGCTCCCATGTACTGTCCCCTTAGAGTGGTTCCACTCACATGTGGAGGAGCCTGTAAGTCCACGCTCAGGATGATGGGCATAAAGTTAATAGCCAACTGGCAGGCCAATCAGTAGTTCTGCAGAACAAAATGGATATTTGGTTCTCAGGCAGATGGCAAAGTGAAGAAAACGGAGGAGAAGCATATAAAGGTAGTATAAGCAAGCGGTTTTAATAAGTAATTGTGCAGAAATGCTTACATTTTGGTAACTTCTTGATAACAGCATATGTGTTCAATGTTGTTTTGTAAACTGATTCAGATAACTCCGGGTTATCTTCCGCGATTCGGACTGTGGCTCCTCCCCCTTTACAGGTTTTCAGTATGAATAGGTTCTTCATGGACGTGATAATGTTTGTATTGCATAAAAAGTTTCGTTATGTTTGGGCTCAATAACATATGCTCTTTCTTGAAAAAATTATTTCATTTTTTACACTGCAGTTGCCCTTTAAAGCCCTCCTCTCTGTGTTTTATTGGCCAATGGCTGAAGGATGGTAATGTTGGTAGCCTTTTCCATCCAGACTCATCCATCATTTTGACAGCTGGGAGAGGGCAGCTGTTGCTTTTGTCAGTATCTGATTCATTTCCCAAGAAACTACATAATGCTACAGTCTCTTAAATCTTTAAGCCAGACAGAGAACCATGGGATATAAAAGTATTAAGGCTGATGGAGAATCATGGGATATGTAAAGTTGAGAAAACAAAAGAAAAAGAAATGCATTGACTTCATTTTTCCTGTGTTTGGAAAATGCTTGCTATTCAGACACCTCATTATCACTTCAGCATCATGGTGGATACACAGAGTGATAGCTTGACTGATATAGATACAAGACAGGTATGCTTCAGACAGGCTGACCTACTCGGGTATTGTTTGATAGTCCCATGTCAAAAGTACCACCTTTTCTTCAAAAGAATACTGGTCATGCTGGTGCCTCTATACCAGCCTGCCGTTAAAATACCAGTTGGGTAGCAACTCTACCCATCTTTGATATATTTCTTTAAAGTTTGCAAACAGGTTCCAGTATGGTTAGTAACCTTAGGACAGCGATGGCAAACCTATGGCACGTGTGCCACAACGCCCTCAGTAGTGGCACACGGCCAGGTTCACTCCTGATCACTTGTCTGCGTACTCCAAATTCTGGAGAGGAGCAGTGATCTGTGGGTCAAAGAAAGGCACTGCAGTATTTTCAGTGTGCCACTTTCTCGTTCTCCCGATATTCAGGCACATGCACGCTTTCTGGAGAAGCAGGTAGAAGCATTCAGCTTGAAAACCAATGAACTGTTAGCTTTATTGTAAATGGTTTATTTTAAAATAATTTTAAAAGTTGAAGCACGAAGAGGCAACAGTCTAAGTGAATATATATGCTTGTATGCATGAACTGTGTGTGTGAGTATATGTGTGTGTAAATGTTTATGTGTGTGTGTTTGTGAGTACATATGTGTGTATGTGAGTGTTTGTGAGTATAAATATATAGATATATGTGTGTGTCTATATATATATATATATATATATATATATATAAATGTGTGTGTGTGTGTGATTATATGTGTGTCAGTATATATGTCTGAGTGTGTGTGAGTATGTGTGTGGGAGTATATATGTGTGTATGCGTGAGTATATATGTGTGTGAGTGTGAGTATATGTGTGTGTATGATAAAATCACCTAATTTCTAGTCTCCAGCATTGTAATGTTTGAATAAAACATTATTATGTATCATTTATATAAACTGCAGAATGTCAGGTTTTAATACATTAAGAATGTGTACCCTAACCTTGAAATGTTAGTGAGGCAATGTCCATAATCCCTTAAAACTACTCTTCAGTGGGTTGTGTCATGTGGACATTGCTTTGTTGTGTCATCCTATCCTCCAATCTCCTTTTGTAAACCATGTTGTCTATAGCAGCTGTGATGGCACTGGCACTAGAATTGCCATGATACTAAGTTGTTGCTTGACCAACCTAAGAGCTATGTAGTTTTTACTGATGCTGCTACTCACAACCTTATTCTGAGGCTTCAAATTGTTCTCAGTCCACAGCTATATATATGTTGTATTATGTTGATATAAAATAAAACTGTTTATATAGTCTTGGACTGGTTTATGGACTATGTACAAGCATCTCTAATAGTTTATTTAAAATGCATAGATTATCCATCTTTTAAATGCTCGATTTTTTGCATGTTTAACATATCAGATTCTGATTACTTTTATATTGTATACATAATTTAGTAAAGCAATATAATATAAATTTCAACTTCTATTTCCCCTTACTTTCAGAGGGACACTTTCACACAAACCTACTCTAATTACTTTCCCAAACTGTATTCATTCCCTTACCAATCTCTGTAATGATCATCTTTTTGGGAGCTAATTGTCCAAGTGCAGTTGAGCGTCTGTACATCTATCATATAATATTCTAGAACAAACTGTTAGACAGATGTCTCCGGATAGTAGCTCTTTTAATGATAAATACCTGATGATGCTGAAAATCATGATTATGTGGATAATAACGATGACTACCAATATGTTTCAATCATCGTATTCTGTTTCTCTATGCAGTTTGGTCAGCATATTGCTAAATGTGATCTGTTTTTTGGTTTTGTCTTTGAATTTCTAGTTCCCTGAAGAGGTCTCCCCAGTCCTGCTTCTTTCATTTTAAATAGGATCTATTTCTTAATCTAAAAAACAAAGCTTCCTTTCTATAAAAAAAAAAACCTACTTATTATTCCAATAAATGTCAAGAGCAGACTTACTGTGATGGGAAAATTGCAATAAAAGGCAACAAAAAGGTTTAATGTCCAAAACTAAAAAATAGCACAATCTAGGAACCAGCGGATGTTTAACCCATTTTGGTGAATACATAAAATATAACTGTTTTACCCAATCAAAGAAAGTTTTGTACAAGTGTGTTATTTCGGAACTTACTGTGTTTGAAACATTAAGGTAGATTCTATGGAACCTATTTGATCTATTTTAAATATTACCACACTTGTTAAAATAACCCTATATTTATAATGGATCATCAGTTAAAAAAACACCCCCTAGATTTGTTAGATTTTACTGCACCTATTAATAAAACAATGAATTAAACTGTTAACACATCCTGGGATTCAGAAACATTAGGTGGGGAGATGCCTCTTCAGATTATCTCCTGCCACCCATTGTATAAGAGGGTCAGTGGTGGGCTACCCCAATGGAACGGCGGGAATTATTATCCCATCTAAGTCTTGGTGACTCTCTTGAAGTCCCATCACCTTTTTTTCTTTGTTCAGTGTAACTAAACCTTCACCTTTTACCATCTTAGAGTCCTAGGCTAATCCTGTGTATATACCTGTTGTTTTGTTTACATGTCTCCTTTAAGTTCTGTTAGTATGCCCTTTGTCTGTGACCTGTCTACCTCTTCCCTGTATGTATGTATTTGTCGTTAGCTCTGTGCCCTTTATTTCTTATCCTTAGTCTGGATTCTGCCTTGCCCTGCTCCTATCTGTTTTTATATCTGCTTTTGCTCCAGTATTCTACTTTTTACTATGAACCAGTTCTATGCCTGTGACCCCTGTTCCAGTTATTCTTTTGTTCCTTTGCTCTGTGCTCTGTATTTTGTTCTATTCTGTCTCAGTTTTCTTTTCTGCTATTTGCCCTGTCTCAGCCTGCAGCATCTGGTTTATCCTGCTAGAGTTGTTATGTGCCATGCCTGCTCCAGGATGCTCTCAGGGCTTTGGTATGTGGCCGCCCCCTCCTGGGACCTAAAGCCTTCAGGGTTGAGCGTTTATCCTGCACCTGGCCATGTGTCTCCATATCTGCATCATGACTCCTGAATACGGACGTTCAGGGTCCCATGTCAACTGGACACCATTTGTGACAATACGTTTTCTAAGAGCAGGAAACTCACCAGGTTTGACCCTGCACAATGTATAGCTAAGTTGGTGAGATATTCATCTCACCTTAACTCTCCTCATCTTACCTGCAACTCATCTTTTAGTGAATAGCCCCAATGGACCTCAGTAATGAATTTGGGGAGATGGCATGAGCATACAGCTTAGGTAGCTTGAGAGATTTTTACTTTTGAACAGGACAAGCAAGATGGTTTACTTCATTTAGATTAGCATAGTGATAAGTAGGGTAATTACATTAGAGAGCTAAGTATTGAGTTTGTCCCCATTATTGAGTTCATCCACATAATCAATAACAGAGATCTGTATTTGTTGCATGATCCATTTTCTTACAATAGAAGTTAAGAAAATGTTTGCTCTGTACACAACACCAGTTTAAAGATACATTAATAACAGATTATCAATATGGAGACCAAAATAGAGACTGGGATTTAACCTTGTCCTAAAACACAAACAAAAATAACCCAAATTGTTCCTGTGAAACAGGTTTGGCATGCTTGTATAAATAATGGGAAAATCTCAATACATGTGCCCACTTTGGGAAGGCCTGAACAGATAGAGAGAATAGTAGGGGGCTAAGGATGGAACCTTTGAGGCTACTGGCAATGGACACAGCTTTCATTCAGATAAAAATCTGTTTCTGTGACCAATCCCAAATAAAGTCTCTAGGGTCTACTCAATGAAAAGAGAACTGCAGTGAATTTAGGTGGAAATTTCAACCTTAAGATCAAAGAATTCAGCTGCATTGAAGACTTTTTTCAACTTGCCTACTTTGGCCTATAGTTTGAAATTCCCATCTCAATTCCTAGCAATTCTCTATTTGTTGAGTAGACCCCTCCGTGTTTATTTATAGTGATCAACTGCATGAAAGCCTCTGCTAATACTAGCAAAGCTGTTTGAGTAAGTAAACCTTGTTCCACTCTGGAGAACATTGCATACTATTAAAAAGGCAGTAACTGTAGAGGGATTTGAATGAAAGCCAGTTTGAAACGGTAGAGTAGAAAGTTATACTTTAGGGTGCAAGGAATCAGGCCTGCAATTTGATAGAAAGCTTATAAGGTATGACTCTCAATGTTCTCCAGGCTTTGGATATATGATCAGAATATAGAGTTTCATTAAGCAATGGATGGGCACCGTAAGAGTGCTGGTAGCTTTTAGTTAAGGAGAATCCTAGTTATTTCCCTGATACTGGCATTGATTTGAATTTTGCTGGCCAAGAATGAAATTGTAGGAACTTGCATAGTGTTCATTTCAACATTCTAATCATCATTTTTGTGTTTCAAGATCAGGTTAGTTGCACATACAACAAAATAATTATTAAATCTATATCTTTTTTTTTTTAATGGAAGTGAAGTAGGTATTGCAACAATGAACTCTTCTTTTTATAGTGGCAGTTTAGCAGTGGTATTGAGGATTTTATTTATTTTTAATAAAATTCCAGAAATTGGCTGTATTTCATGGGTTACTTTCCAACTTGTCTGTGAAATTATTTGTTTTGGCAAATTTTCTTTGCCTTGTGCAGGTATTATAGATTTGTTTTGGTGAGCACCATTATCCTTATATTTAAAACATTAAGAAGCCTTAAAATGAAATTGTCCCAAGAGGTCCGCTGGCACCAAGGTAGATGCCCTTTGTCACCCCTTTTATCCCCTTCTGCAGTGGAGCATAGTTATTGCTCTCTGTCATGGCTTTTCTGTAGATTATTTTATATTTTTTGGTGTTAAAGCAATTTCTTTACAAGGGAATAATACATACCTGAGACACATGATCCTTCAGAAACCACTAGTATTTCACTTTGCTGTTTGCAGGCAGCTCCTCTTAAATAGCATTCATTTCGGTACGTAACACCATTAGAGCCACACACTGGGATATAATCATGGGGGCACTGTAAGAAAATATAAAAAACAGTCATTTCTATGTGATCATTATTCATATAAGATAATTGTAATAGTTTGTAGCAAGATGACAGATGTGAACATTTAATTGGTGTTTTATTTAAAAAGAAAATAATCAACAAAATGTCAAAACTCCCCTTATGTAAAGGATTGAGTGGATTTACCCCTCTTCTTCCACAATTGCAGAAATGGCATCCGGTGCTCCTTTGGCATTCCAATGTAATAATGAAGAGGAGGAGACTAAATCTCAGATACAGGAAACTGGGACAATAAATTAATTCTTGGACCAACTCAGAGTGTACAAAATGCTTTTATTAAATAGAAATTGGAAATAGGAAGGGGGAGAAAAAGAACACTGACGTTTATGTATCCATTTCATGTCAATCTATATTTAATAAAAGTGTTCTTACACTGGGAGTTGGTCTGTTAATTCATTTATGGCCCCAGTGATGAAGTTTCCTGATGCATCTGAGACTTGGTCACCTCCTCTTCATTGGTGTTTGATTTACACAAATATGGAATCAAGCAAACCTATTTATTTAAAAAAAGCATAATTACCAACAATGCAATGCCCAGAAGCCTGCAGTCCCAACAAGCAAGAATATCTGCTCCCTCATGGTGTTTCTGTCTTTGCTCTGTCCAGCTATGGCTTGCTTTGATAAATGACATCACATGCTGGCGTACACTGTCACTAGACAGTTGGCTAGGGTTGCCACCTTTTCTACAGAAAAATACCGGCCATGCCA